>OY740719.1:60674749-61977249 GCA_963513945.1 Hydrotaea diabolus
GTGGCTTAAATCATTCCACCCTTGAGTGTACCAAGCCAGCAAATAAACAATCATACTACCAGTTACAAAGGATGTCAAATTTATCAAAAACTGGTAAGTAAAAGAACTTTTGCTAATAATAAAGCAACCAATGAGAAAATTAGCTCAATACGAAGTATGTTGGTCCTGGTCATATTCAAATTGATAACATCAGTCAAGATAACGCTTGGACACATGCACAAGCCGTAAGAGGTGAATCATCTAGGGAAAACAAATTGCTGAGCAAAATTGAAGCAATGCTTTTCAAGCAAATCGAACTCATCAACACACTGCATTATGCAAGTAGATCTGATAATTGCAGAATGGAATGCTAATGGCATTCTTGTATCAGAAACACATCTCACCAGCATATTCGAATTAAGGATTATGACATCTTAACAGCAAACGATCCAGATGACAGTGCTCACGCCGGTGCTGCAGTTATAATTAAATCAAATATAATATACGAAGTGGCTGAACCTGTAACTGAACCGTTTTTGCAAGCTGCTGGCGTAAAAATCGTTTCTGATAATTCTAATGCGGCAGTAAAAATCGTTTGTTATAATTCTAATGTGGCAGTTTACTCTATATATTTTCCTCCTAGATTTAATGTCAAATGTAATGAGTATGACAATTTCCTCAACAAATTTAGGAACAAGATTATTGTAGGAGGCAATTTTTATGCCAAGCACATATGGTGGGGATCTCGGCAATCAAATCCAAAGGGAAAAGAACTCATTAAATGTATAAATCAAAATAATTTTAACGTTTTATCCACCGGTACTCCCACATACTCCCATACAGATGTTTATAAAGTACTAGATCTTTTGGATTTTTTTATTATTCTGGCATATCTCATTCTACGCTACACATTATTGCGAGTAATGACATAAGTTCGGACCACAGCCCGAATATTCTAAATTACAAGATCAAATATATCCATCCAAAATGCAAGGTTAATTACACCTCTCATCAACATTAAATCATTCCAAAACTGGATTGAAAGTAAGATAAACCTTAATGTACAGATAAAAACTGACAGTGAATTGGACAATGTCATAAAACATTTTACTCAGCTTATACACGATGCTGCATTATTCTCCACTTCAGAAAAAAGAAACAATCGTATTTCAAACTTTTTATAACTTCTGAATTAAGAAAGAAACGGCGTCTCCGAAGGAACAAGACAATCTACAGATAAAACGAATTTTAACCGTGGATCAAATCATCTAAAACTTCGCCTTAATGATTATAAAAACGAATCGATTGTAAGTTTTTATGTAATCTATGTCCAAATAGCAATAACGACCACAACCTCTGGATTGCTACAAAATATTTCAAAAAACCTCAAAAGAAAAATTGTAAAAACAAAGCCTTCAAAACATTTCTTGGGGATACATTCACTCAATTTGAAATTTGTAACTCTGACCAAGCAAAAGAAGTAATTGATTTCCTTTATGTACCATGCCTAATATTCCGACCAATAAAGCCTATTACTGTTCGTGAAGTTAACAATGAGAAAAAAGTTCTGAATAGGAAAACCCCAGGATATGATCTAATTGACAACAAAGTGATCAAGTCACTTCCAAAAAACGCAGTGGTGTTCCTTACAGTGATCTTCAATTCTATTTTAAGACTATATCATTTTCCTACCCAGTGGAAACATGCAAATATTACTATGGTGCCAAAACCAGGAAAGCCACATATTTCTTTTATCCAATTTTCTCAAAATTATATGAAAAACTTTTTCGAAAGCGGCTAAACCCCATCCTTGAAGCTGTAAATGTCATTCCAAAATACCAATTTGGATTCCGACAAAAGCATGGTACACCTGGACTGTGTCATAGGATTGAAAAAGCAATAAGAAAAAATTTGGAGAAAAAGCTGTACTGTTTGTTCGTCGATATTACGATTAAGTGGACTGTATTTTAAAATTGAAACACTAGATGGTATTTAGTTTCACTATAATGTTTTCGGTTTTATTAAAGTATAGCCGATACAGTTTAGTGCGTGACTGTTCAAAACGAATGCAATAATACAAGCGACGCGAAGCTCTTACAGAGTTGCCTAAATAAGGGCTTACAATTAGGGTTGTAATAAGAGAGTACAATAAAGGGATAAAGTACATATAGTACGAGTTTGACTTGTACAAAAAACAGTAATAATATGGTTGTTATATTATGCATTCAAATTCAATTGTGATTCAATTAAAATAACAATAAATGAATTAAACTAAAATAATAATGATGTCGTGAACATTCCGGCCCACCTTGAAAGGCTCCCTTTCAATCATCTAAGAACAGCGGGCATAGTTTCGATACTGGGCGCTTCATAGTACCATTCCTTGATCGTATTGTAGCTACACGAACAATCCCATCCTTGCCAGGATGCGTTGATGTTATTCTACCCATTAACCATTGCGTTGGAGGTAGATTTTCGTCTTTTACTAGGACCATGTCATCCACTTGTAGATTTTGTAGTTCATTAAACCATTTAGGTTTCCGTTGAAGTTGGCACAAGTACTCCTTGGACCACTTAGTCCAAAATTGTTGCACGAGGCGCTGTATGAACTGCCATCGAGAGAGACGGTTAATGTTTGTGTTGATTAGGTTTTCGTCGGGAACGGAAGTCATTGGACGAAGGATTAAAAAATGAGCAGGCGTCAATGGGTCCATGTCACCTTCGAATTTTAAGCATAGCGGTCTCGAATTCAAAACGCATTCGATCTGGCAAAGCAGTGTTGTAAATTCTTCATATGTAGTAGCAGAGGCACCTAATACGCGTCTTAGATGGAACTTTACGGACTTCACGCCTGCTTCCCATATTCCTCCAAAGTTTGGTGCCGATGGAGGTATGAAATGCCACTGAATTTCTTGGTTAGACATTTCATTGAAGATGGCAGGATGTGTAGCGGACAGGAACTCATATAGTTCCTTCAATTCTTTGTTACAGCCAACAAAGTTGCTGCCGTTGTCAGTATATATGTGAGAAGGTTTACCACGTCTAGATATAAACCTTCGAAGCGATGCCAAAAAAGCTGCGGTTAAAAGTTCCGTCACCGCTTCCAAATGAATTGCTTTCGTGGTTAGACATGCGAATACGGCAATCCAACATTTATATGTCTTGGAACCGCGATCTTTCCAAGATCTGATGAACATCGGACCTGCGAAATCAATTCCAACATGTACGAATGTGGAACCTGATTGCACACGATAACTTGGTAGGTCGCCCATACGTTGCTGAAAAGGTTTCTGTCTGTAACGCATGCATGTTGTACATTTGTATACAGTTCGTTTAATCAATTGATTGACTTCTGGAATCCAGTATCTTAGGCTTAATAGATACTGCAATTGTCTCGTGCCAGCATGTAAATGTTTGATGTGGTAATGTTTTACCAACAGTTGTGTGAAGTTGCTCCTTTTATGTAAGATACACGGGTGTTTTTGATCATAATTTATATTTGCGTTTGCAAGGCGGCCCCCAACGCGTAGAATGTCATTATCATCAAGAAACGGTGTAAGTCCAGCCAATTTATGTCCCGTTGAGAGTACTTTATCTGAACGTAATGTCCGGATTTCTATTCCGAACGACAGTTGTTGTGACTTCTTCACCAAGACTTGGAGAGCAACACCAAGCTCGGCTGTGGTAATGAAGCATTGTTGTCTGTTGCATTTAAGTCTGCAATTTTTAATAAAACGAAGAATTAACGCAGTAATTCGAAGAAGTTTGTTGAAATCAGAGTAACGATCGAATATATCAATTTCTTCACACAAAGCAGCCGTTGAAATGACCTTGCGTTCTTCAAGATCTACTTCGTTGGGAACGATAACCGATGACTGAGGTTGGTCTGACTGGTTTTGTAGAATTTGGGGTCCTTGCCACCACAGCATGTTGTTTATTATTTCTGTAGATGAAATACCTCGTGTAGCCAAGTCTGCGGGGTTTTGCTTGGATGGAATGTGACGCCATTGACTAGCAGGTATATTATTAATGATGAACGACGTACGATTTGCGATGAATGTCTTCCATCGCCTAGGATGATCGCTGATCCATGATAACACCACAGTAGAGTCAGTCCAGCCAAATGTTGCAACGTTGTCAAGTTGTAAAATTCCTTTCACCTTCATCATTAGTTTAGTCATCAGAAAAGCCCCACATAGCTCTAAACGAGGCAGTGTAATTTGCTTGATTGGAGCCACTCTCGTCTTTGCGGTCAAAAGGCTGGAAGAGATTGAACCATTCGGTTTGGTTATGTGAATATAAATTGCCGCCGCGTACGCTAATTCCGATGAATCTGAAAATCCATGCAGTTCGATGTTATCCCCAATGCTGAATCCAAACCATCTAGGAATCTGAAGGTCCTTTATGTGTTGAATGTTGGTTTGAAGTTAAATCCATTCGGCTTTCAAATCTATAGGAAGGACCTGGACCCAGTTGATTCCCTTTAACCACAACTTCTGCATAAAGATTTTTAGCGAGATCACTACAGGTGACAACCAACCAATTGGATCAAATATCTTAGAAATATCCGATAGAATGCGGCGCTTTGTGATTATGTCCGGCGACGCTTGAAATTAAACACTGTATTGAAAGCAATCTGTTGTAGTATTCCACAGTAGTCCCAAGGTCTTTACTACGTCCGAATAATCAATAACCATTTTTAAAAAGTACGCTCTATCCTCTGGTTTTATGCCATTGCAAAATTGCTGTGAATTGGATGACCATTTGCGGAGATTGAATCCCGCATCAGATAGGACAGCACATACCGTTGAACGAAGAGAAATTGCTGAGTCAACATCTGGGGCGCACGACATGTAGTCATCAACATAGAAGTTGTCTTTGATCTCTTCTGACGCAGTCGGATATGTTGACGAATTATCGATTGCCACCTGTTGAAGAGTACGTGTGGCTAAAAATGGAGCTGCTGATGTCCCATACGTAACAGTTTTAAGTTGATAAGTGGTCGGAGGATTCAATGGAGATGTCCGCCACAAAATACATTGGAATCGCCTATCATCAGGGTGTATCAGTATCTGGCGATACATCTTTTCTACATCAGCTGTAAATCCTATTTCAAATTTGTGGAATTGTAATAAAACTGAATATAAGTCGTTCTGAGCGGTTGGTCCAACCATTAGATGATCATTTAACGAAAATGTGTTTGAGCTTTTGCATGATGCATCAAAAACGACGCGTAACTTTGTTGTTGTACTGGATGGTTTTAACACACCATGATGAGGCATGTAATACTCTGGATCTGTATCACACGTTGCAGCTTCCATATGACTAAGGCTCTTGTATTCAGCTAGAAAATTGTGATACTCAACTTTAAGGTCTGCTTCCCTTGCGAATTTGCGTTCCATAGATTCCAATCTTCTCATTGCTGCATTTTTCGATTCGCCAAGTGAAACAGATTCTGTCCTGAACGGTAGTCGGACCACATACCTTCCATCCGACTGTCTTTGCGTATGATTTTTAAAGTGTTGTTCTGCCATCTCTTCCTCTGGACTGAGAAATCTTTCCTGAAGTACACACTCCTCTGTTTCCCAAAATCGCTGTAGCTGCTCCTCTAACTCGTTAGAAACGTGGGCGACAAATGTTGACCGTTCTTGTTGTTCATTCACGCTGCCCACAATTACCCAGCCAAATATAGTACTAATAGCAGTGGGAGATCCTGATGGATGCACTATTCTTTCATCCAGTATACAATGGGCATAAACATCAGCTCATAGAATCACGTCAATTCTTCTTGTTGTATCCAGGATCCGCGAGTTGAATCTTAGTAAAGAATTTTAATTGGTCACTATTTATTGTTTGATTTGGAATATACTGAGTAAGATTGGACAGGCAGAGGGGTGAAACCATGATTGTCCTTTTAGTCTGTTTTGCATATATTTCTATCTGCACCTTTCCTCTAGTATAGTTTGGGCTATTGATACCAACACCGTACAGTAATGTCTTATCATGAATTCGAGTCAGTCCCAAACGCTGAACGCAAGATTCCGAAATGAGCGTTGACTGTGCTCCAGAATCGATAAGAGCCCTGCAAGGCTGCAAAGAATTGTTTTTGTCTCGGACCATTATGATGGCTGCTGGTAATAGCGTTGTTGTGCGGGAACCTTGCAGATTCGAATTAATGCTAATTGAATTGGAAGTATCATTAGACGTTTGCTGGTAGTTTCTGTTCAGAGAATTTGCCGAATTATCGATGTGAAGCAAAGTGTTATGCTTCAGGTTACATGTTCTGCATGATCCAGATTTACAATCCCTTGAGAAATGTTTTTCCTTAAGGCAGTTAAAGCAAAGTCCGCTCCTACGAACAATGTCTCTACGTTTACTGACCTCAAAATTCTAAACTGTTGGCAGCTATATAGCAAATGATCCCCACCACACAATTAACATGATTGTGTCGTTGTAGCCATTGTTACAATTCTTCCTCTGTTCACATGTTTTGGCTATTGCGACTTGTGTATGCTTTCTAGTTCATTTACGCGTTCTTCCAAAAATGACAAAAACAGCTGAAAGGTTGGTGTTTCGTCAGCCTTCTGAAATCTGAACCATAAAACGTTGCTGTCTTGATCAAGCTTTTTACCAATGAGAAACAACAAGATTGGGTCCCAAGACTCCACAGACTCGTTTAAGACCTTTAAAGCATTGTAACTCTCATTTAGGTTGTTGTAGAATTGTCCGATCTCACTTAACGTGCCATTCTTAATAGGCTGTTGATTTAATAGCATTTCAAAGTATGTATTTCTAATCTTTTCTGGCTTATCGTACTTCTTCTTCACCAGTTCCCATGCTACACTGTAGTTATCGTTGGTGGGTGTCAGATGTTTAATAATTGTTGACGCTTCACCCTTCAACTTTGTATGTAAATACTCGAGCTTTTCCACCCCTGATAGACCTTGTTTAGAGTCAACTAATGCATTAAATAAATCTTTAAACCGAATCCAATTCGAAAGCTCCCCATCAAAGTCTGGAATTTGTATTGCTGGTAAACGTATATATAAAACTATTCTTCGATTAACAATAGTTTTATATTCACTGAAAACCACTGCTTTGATGACAGCTTTTGTCCGTTATTTTCTCAAATGCACTGAATTTCACAATGACAAAATTGTGAGAGTCAAAGTTTATGAAACTACTACTGCGCGATGCGTTGTTAAGCATGTTCTTCTCCTTTCGGTTGTATGTATTTACCCGGCGCGCACTCGCTGTCTTTGTTTGTACATATGTATGTATATCTAGTTGCACTACACGTCTTCTTTATGCGATTGTACGTATGTACCATTTGTATGTATGTACCATTTGCACTACGCGTATGTCTGTACGTGTTTGTACATATGTATGTATGTACCATTTGCACTACGCGTATGTCTGTACGTGGTTGTACATATGTATGTACCATTTGCACTACGCGTATGTTTGTACGTGGTTGTACATATGTACATATGTATGTACCATTTTCACCACGCGTATGTCTGTACGTGGTTGTACATATGTATGTATGTACCATTTGCACTACGCGTATGTTTGTACGTGGTTGTACATATGTATGTATGTACCATTTGCACTACGCGTATGTTTATGCGATTGTACATACATATGTATGTATGTACATATTTCACTTTCGTAGCACTTGAAACAAACAGTAAGAGACCACAAAGATCTGCGTTCTTCGTATGTATTGTCTTCTACTATGCAAATTATTTCACAATTACTACGATCTTTACTTTACGCATTTCACTGAAACCGACCTACTCCGGTTCGAAGAACCAAAAATGTTCGTCGATACATATTACGATTAAGTGGACTGTATTTTAAAAATGAAACACTAGATGGTATTTAGTTTCACTATAATGTTTTCGGTTTTATTAAAGTATAGCCGATACAGTTTAGTGCGTGACTGTTCAAAACGAATTCAATAATACAAGTGACGCGAAGCTCTTACAGAGTTGCCTAAATAAGGGCTTACAATTAAGGTTGTAATAAGAGAGTACAATAAAGGGATAAAGTACATAGAGTACGAGTTTGACTTGTACAAAAAACAGTAATAACATGGTTGTTATATTATGCATTCAAATGCAATTGTGATTCAATTAAAATAACAAAAAATGAATTAAACTAAAATAATAATGATGTCGTGAACACTGTTCGTCTGTATTTTTAGATGTGAAACGAGCCTTTGAGAGAGTTTGGCACCCTGGGTTGTTATATGAGCTTAAACATACGCTACCCACTCAATTTTATTTATTATTAAAATAGTATTTTGATAGAAGAACTTTTTATGTAAGCGTTAACGGAGTCGAATCTGAATTTGAAACGATGAAAGCCGGGGTCCCACAAGGGAATGTTTTGGGACCAGTGCTATATACACTTTTCACTTCAGATATGCCAGTTTCCAATGATGTCACTGTCGCTACCTATGCAGACGATACGGCTATACTTATACTTGCCACCAGTAACTGTCCTTCTAATGCAACAATTATTATTCAAAGTCAAATAAAATCAACAGAGAAATGGTTGAAGAAATGGAATATAAAAGTTAACCCCGAAAAATCAACGCAAGTGACTTCTAGCTTGAGAAGAGGAGACTGTCCTTCTCCGTTATTAAATGGACTAACAATACCTTCAGCTGATAGTGTTAAGTATCTTGGCCTTCACATTGACGAAAACTAAATTGGAAAAAAACATATACAAATAAAATGGCAGCAGTTAAATATAAAAGTTAAGAAGATGCACTGGTTGCTGGGTCGCAAATCTGAACTAAGTCTAAACAACAAAGTAATGCTGTACAAAATTGTTCTGAGGCCTATCTGGACGTACGTAGAAATACTACAAAGATTTCAATCGAAAACATTGAGGTTTATCACAGATGCTCCTTGGTTTGTTAAGAATAATATAATTCACAGTGACTTAAGTATCGCTACAGTAATGGATGAAATTAAACGTTTTAGTTCTAACTGTTTAAACAGACTGAGTACACATCCTAATGTATTAGCCATAAATTTATAAGATGATACAAATGAAATTAGAAGACTAAAGAGACGCCACGTATTAGATCTCCCCTTTATATAGACTAATTAAAATAATTTTATAATCTGTCATGTTTAAAAAGCACTGAATCCAAAATTTAAAATATATATATTGTTAAGTTTATTGGATTTTAACAATTAAGTTATTAGTATATTTGCCTATTGTTTTTTTGTAAATAGATTGCAAATAAAGAAATTAGAGAAGAAAAAAGATAAACGACGCGTATATTGTTAATGTAGTCATGTAGTTCATCATCCTTTGGAATGATGCCGGAGCATTTTTCAACCCAAAAGGCATACGAGTAAATTCGTAATGGTCATTATGGGTGAAAACGCCGTCTTGTGACCGTCTTCATGTGATAGAGGGATTTGGTGAAAACCCTTCGCTAAGTCTAGCGTAGAAAAGTAAAAGCATTTCCCCAGTTTAGAAAAAAGGTCCTCCATATAGGAAATTTATCACTAATTGTGACCTCGTTATGTTTTCTGTAGTTAACTACAACTCTCCACTTCAGTCTCCCTGAGTTATCAATCTTCTTCGGAATCATCCAGATTGGATCATTATATGGGCTTAAGGATTTTTTTAATATTCCAGAATTAAGCATTTCCTTTATCTGCCTTTCTACCTCTTCCTTATGAATTTGGGGGAAACGATAGGTTCTAGAATATAAAGGTATATCATTCACGTTGCGAATATTATGCCTGTATTTGCCTACAGCAGACAGATTATCACCTTCTATAAAAAAAACTTTGTTAAAATCCCTAATTAATTTTAAAAACTCCGAAATCTGCTCTTTATTCAAGTGGTCTAATTCCAATCGCTCTGTTAGGATATCCAACTCCGGTCTATGAAAATGTATATCAATAATAATTTCATCAAAATAAGATGTGGTATCTTCAAGTCCCTCACTCTGCTTATCTGGAAATACTAATGAAAAATTAGCGTTATAAGTTACTATCATATTACTGTTAAAATCAATCCCAGCTTTTAATGGCCTTAGTATGTTAAAGCCTACAATACCATCAAAGTCGCCGACTAATTACATTCCAACATTTCAATCTTTGTATTTGGCATGTTAAATTCCTTAAAAAGCGGTATTGAAATCTTGGAAGATATTATAGACTTCGAATTAATTGTAGTAAGTACTACTGGCGTCTCAAGTTCCGTCTGAAATGCTTTATGAAATAAGCCCTTTATAATTAACGATGTTACAGCTCCCGAGTACACCAATATTTTGATGGGAACTGTCTGAGTCCCTATTATTATACAGGGAAGAGATCGTGGGCTGTCAACTGAAAATTTGATAATCTAAGAATACCATCAATATCCTGATTCTGTTGGTTTACATTTCCATAATTCTCTCTGGTATGTCGTCTGTATTCGCTAGAAAAATGTTTGGATCTCTCTGTATATTTATTATTACCAAAACAACCACCATTATGATTCATTACATTATCATGCACATTACCAGATCTATTGCTAATGTTTCGTGATTGAGAGCTATTAGGATATCCCTTAGCATAGCCGGTCATTGTTATTTAAGGAACCACCATTCTGATTTATATAGTGATTTGATAGAAATGACTTAGAAGTATATTTGTCTTTAACATATATACTGTTAAAATTCTTATATAAATATTCTGTTTCAATTAAAATTTTTTAGCTTGTAAAAGAGAATTAGGATTTCTAGCTTTTAAAATGAACTTTGGTTCACTGGGTAATTTGTTTATAAAAATTTTCAATACCATTTTATCATTATTCTCGAAGGTATACCATCTCTCTTTAGTTACTTTTTTGCTTTTAAATTAAGTTTTGTCAGCAATCCCATTATATACATATTCATAAAAATGGTTTATACTAGGCCTATGCTTTCTGTTATATTAATATTTGTTTTTAGAACATTTTTAATCTCTTCCCATATTGTTGGGTTGTTATCGTTTATAAGAGCTATGTTTGCCTTACCAATTATCTTATGTCCAATTTTTAAATCAAAGAGAACAATCTGAATAGGATCTGCATATTGCCTTACTTCTTTTATATATAGGAACCTTATAAAGAGAGGAAGTTCTTCAGCTTTACCGTCAAATTCAGGAACGCTCTTCAGGAAATCAAAAACGTTGTAGATTGCCATGTTGTAGGTAGCATGTTCTCTTATATTAGGTTGATGCTTGTCCGGCTCGTCACTGTGGAAGTTGTTACGTTAAGGAATGTTTGTTGCTTTGCAATTTCTGTATTTAAGGTCGTTATTGATGTGCATTGATCTGCGAGAAAGTTGATGATTTGTTGTTATGCTCCTTTTTTCAAGGTTATTGTTGAGTTCGGAGTATTTTTCCTTGTTGTTCTGGTGTGAGAGGGTTAAGTGTTGGGGGGTTTTTGGTTGAACAGTCACGAATGTTAATTAATATTGTGGTACACTTATTTTCTGTCATTTTCTAGTTCCATGTATAACAAAGTTTTTGTATCACATTAGTTAATCAAAATTTACATTCGTTGTGGTGATGATATTATATGAAAAGAAATGTTTTTATATAATACAAAAAAAATAAAAAACAAAAAATATATATGTGATATAAAGAAAGGGACCTGTACAGTTCTGTATACAGTTCTTTAAGTCAATTTTCTTTGGTTGCTGTCATGCACTCTGTCAGGCACTCCACGTTAGGGTTCATCTAATTATAAATGCTGATTAGAACTATGTGTATGAACATGTAAACAACGTAGTGTCGATGCCACTGTGTGTCATTGAAGAAGTGTTGTATGTATAGTCTGAAGACCCAAATATCTCTTATCTTTTATGTGTATTTATGTAAGTATGATTCTGAGCGGCGATTCATGAACCGTCTTGTATTTGATAAGAGCTATATGCATTGGTGCATTTTTATCTATTTGTATCTATTTTGTTGTATTGTAGGTTTCGAGTTAAGAAAGATTAATAAATAAACGAGTTCTATGTTGAAACCGAAAGAGAACAGTCGCACAAAATTCTTCCTCACCATCGGTAACGTTCCTAGCTCTTCATTTTGGTGACCCCTAAAAACATCTTTGAATTTCAAGTTTCCCCCCACCAGCGGTAAGGGACTTAAAACACTCATTGGTGGACAAGAGCACGCGTAAAAAAGAAACAAAACAAAAATATTTTTAAGTGCATTACAGAAGTGTAAGGTGAGCAATAATATTTTATTTTATATATAAATCTTCAGGTGGGATTTTGCAGAGTCAGAATGAGTGCTATAGAGCAAATTAAGAGACAGGAAGTAGTAGGAACGGAGATGGGAAAGCTGTACAATGAACTGAGCCAGCTAGCTCAGGGGGGTGCAGCTAGAGAAGAGATTAAGAATCGAGTATTCAAAATAAATGAGTGCTTCAAAAGCTTGAGGAATGAGTTTGAAGCGACAGACAAGGAACTCCGGCCGCCGTCTTTTACGTTAGAAAGAAATTCCTATTTCACGGGACCTTTCGTCCTCAAAGTAAGAGAGGCAATGGTGAAATTCGATAGTCTATACTATCAATTTGAGGAGTGGTTAGGAGACGAGGCCAAAGAGTCTGCGGTGGAGTCTGTAGAAACAAGTGCTCCTCCAGCTTTAATGGAGGATAGCAAAGGTACAACATCTAAAAGAAAGACAGAAGTAACGGAGGCTGGAAGAGCTATACATTCGAAGCTCGTTGGTAGTGAAGAGTTAAGTGGGGAATGTGGGCAAACCAACCGATTCCACTTGAATAATCCACTACCCAGTTTGAATAATGGACTAAAACGCCAACTTAGATATATGCTGGACGAGTTGGAACTAAAAATAATTAAATTCAAAAGGAAAGAAGCCTCAATAGAAATTGTTAAAGAAAAGTATAAGGCGGCGGATGACCTTTTTCTAAAATATGTTGGCCAATTTCCAGATGACGAAATGACAGAACTGTTTTACTCTTTGAGGGATACGTACCAAGCAATACCGGGTATAGATAATTCATTTATGAATCTTCCATTTAAATTGCCAGCAATAGATATTCCTACATTCAACGGGTGCATGACGGAATGGGACACGTTTAGGGAGTTGTTTGAGCAACTGATAATAGATCAGCCAATATCTAATACACAAAAAATGTGTATATTGAAATCTAAGTTGACGGGTGATGCAGCAAGGAAGATATCCAAATTACCCGCCAAGAAGGAGAATTTTAATGTTGCTTGGGAAATATTACAAAGCCACTATTCCAACAAGAGGGCGACAACGTCTATTTATTTTAGGGCTATATTGGATGCGCCACGGGTAGACTGTAATTCACGAAGTGTGAATGCGTTTTTAGGTGTTGTAAACGAGAGTTTACAAGCGTTGAATGCAATGGACGTTGATGCAGAGGATATGCATCAAGCGTTTTTGTGTTATGTGTTGCAGAGAAAGCTAAGTGATGAGCTGCGAATTCAGTTTGAGCAGTATCTGGGTAATTCTAGAGATCTTCCAAAAGTACAGAGTTTGATCGAATTTTTAAACCAGATGCAGTGTTCTTTGGAGGCTTGCCAATTGTTCACTGCTGAAAGTGATAGGAAGTGGGGAACTCTAACGGAAAGTCGAAAATCTTGGGAGGGAAAGCAAAGATCGGCGGAACCTTCAAGGTTTGGAGCCCCCGATGAAAGAGCGCAAATACCTAGAAGGGGCAAGTGTCCTTTGGGATGTTTGATTGGGCATTTCATATATAGGTGTTCGAGGTTTAGGGGCATGGACGTCAAAGAGCGCTGGGACAAAATAAATGAGCATAATATATGTTCAAGATGTCTAACTGTTGGGCACGCTAAGAAGGCATGTACCAGTAGTTTCCGTTGCAAAGAGTGCAATGGCGAGCATCATTTTTTGCTGCATAGAGAGAAGCAAAGTCCCAAGAGTGCCGTGGTAAAGAAAGACACGGATCCAGAGCGGTCATGTGTGTTGCTGGCTACGGCAGTAGTTCAAGTAAAGAATGGATGCGCTGATTGGGTAAACTGCCGTGTTTTATTAGACAGTGGGTCACAAGTATGTTTGATGACCAAAGCCTTCAAAAACAAATTGAGATTAGTTGGTAAAGGGACCAATAAAGAAGTCGAGGGCTTAGGAAGGCAAAAGTCCCTTATAGAGGAAAAAGTAGGAGTTAGCTTTAGGTCCAAGACTTCAGATTATAAAACCCATTTGGATGCATTGGTAATACAAACCATATTATCGAATGTACCAGAAACAAGGGTGAAATCAGAGAAATTCCCAACTGAGGTAATGTTGGCAGATCCCGAATATAATATTCCAAGGGGTATAGATATGCTCATAGGAGCAGAAGTTTTCTTCGACATTTTGTCTAAAGGTCAGATAAAGGATGAGCGAAGAGGCTATAGGCTTCAAGATACAAAGTTAGGATGGGTTGTAACCGGTTCTATCCTGATGGCCAATGTAGAAGCAAGGTCAGAAATGGTAGCAACAGTTCATAAAGCAGATGAGCTCTTGCAGAAATTTTGGGAAATAGAAGAAATTCCCAAAATAAATAAGTTCACTGCAGCGGAGAAAAAATGTGAAAGCTTTTTTGATAAAACGTTAGAGATTGGGTTAGATGGTAAGTTCCAAGTGGCGTTACCATTTAAAAACGATAGTATGTTACTGGGTAATTCTAGCTTGGTAGCGAAGAGGCGATTTTTCACATTGGAGAGGAAATTAGAGAAGAATCAAAAGATACGGGCTCAGTATCATGAGTTCCTCAAACAATATTTGGAAATGGGTCATATGGAACTATTTAAAAATAATCCACAAATGGAAAGTGGCTATTACTTGCCACATCATTGCGTCCTGAGACCAGAAAGCTCAACGACGAAATTAAGGGTAGTGTTTGATGCGTCGTGTAAAACTACTACAAATGTATCGCTAAATGATATACTGTACACAGGACCGAAAATACAAGACAATTTGATTAATATCTTGCTTAGGTTTAGGAAGCATAGATATGTGTTTTCGGCAGATATTGAGAAAATGTATAGGCAAATATGGGTAAACGATAGTGATAGGAAATTTCAATTAATATTCTGGCGGTGGAATCCCAATGAGAGTATTAAAACGTATGCACTAAAAACAGTTACATACGGTACTGCGTCTGCTCCATATTTGGCCGTTAAGTGTCTGCAGAGAATTGCAGATTGGAAGACAAACCAATTTCCAAAGGAATCTGAGGTAATACGAAATGATTTCTATATGGATGATTTAATGACAGGCGGTGACTGTCTAGAATCTGTGAAGGCATTGCAGTTGAATATAAATAACATTATGTCTGAATATGGGATGCCGTTAAGAAAATGGTGTGCGAATGATGGATCTATACTGGATAGTATTGATCCGGAGCACATTGAAGGTAGTTTTGAGATAGATGCAGGGCAGTTAGAATGCATAAAGGCTTTAGGTGTTAGTTGGAATCCAAAATTGGACGTATTTAAATTAAAGTATAACCTAAAAGATTGCAGAGAAGTTTCAAAGAGGACAATTTTAAGCGAAGTCTCGAGATTGTTTGACCCCTTGGGTTTGGTTGGGCCTGTAGTTGTGATAACAAAGATTCTGTTGCAAGATCTATGGAAACTTAAGATAGACTGGGATGAGGAGATTTCAGGAGAACTTAGAAGTAAATGGAATATGGTTAAAGAAGGGTTCAGATTTTTAAATGAGGTCAGAATACCAAGATATATATTTTGCTTGGAACCAATGCATATTGAATTACATGGTTTCTGCGACGCATCTATGAAAGCTTATGGAGCAGTAGTTTACAGTCGATCCATTGACAAGTTCGGAAATGTATGTGTTAGATTAGTCTCCTCGAAATCAAGAGTGGCTCCAATAAAGGTAGTTACGTTGCCACGCTTGGAACTTTGTGCTGGTGTATTATTAGTTGAGTTGATGGCGACAGTCGTGGAAAGTTTAAAATTAAATATTTCATCAGAAAATATTATATATTACACTGATTCGTCAATAGTATTGAGCTGGCTGAAGTTGGATCCTGGTAGATTACAGATTTTTGTGTCAAATAGGGTCAGTCTAATACAATCAAGTAGCCAAGTATCGCAGTGGAGGTATGTTCGATCAGAAGATAATCCAGCCGACCTGATATCAAGAGGATTATTGGGTAAGGAAATTGTGAATAATCAATTTTGGTTTGAAGGTCCTACGTTTTTGAAACAAGTGGTTGTAGGATATCAGTATAGTGATCGTTTAGTGGAGGTACCTGAAATTAAAAAGAGTTCAAAAGTATTAACAATGGTAGAAGTGAAAGCGTGGTGGGAAGTTATTAATCACAGGAATAAGTTTTCATTTTTACAGAATGTTGTGGCCTACATTTTGAAATTTGTTCAAGTCTCGCGAAGAGGTGACAGGAAGATATTTGTCAGTTATAGGAAGGAAGCACTTCGTGTCATAATAAAGAGCATACAGTCGCAGCATTTTTCAGCCGAATTGCAGACGTTGCATTTAAAAGGGGAAGTGTATAGAACGTCATTTCTTCGAACCTTGTGCACGGTAATTGATGCAGAAGGGATAATAAGAGTAGGTGGGAGACTAGAAAATAGTGCTCTTCCTTACCATGCAAAGCATCCCATATTGCTGCCTTACAAATGTAAGGTTGTTGAATTACTGGTGGAGGAAGTGCATGTTAAAAATTTGCATGTAGTTCCGCAGGGATTGTTAGCAATACTGAGACAGGAATTTTGGCCTCTTCGTGGAAGACAAATAACAAAAAAGGTCGTAAACAAATGTTACAGAAGTTTTAGAACGGATCCTAGGAATTTGCATCAATTAATGGGAAATTTGCCGGAAGATCGCGTAATTAGAACTCGCCCGTTCTTGAACGTAGGAATCGATTTTCTGGGTCCCATAACAATACACTACAAAATAAGGGGTAAAAGGGCGGATAAGTCGTACGTCTGTGTTTTTGTGTGTTTTGCTACGAAGGCAGTTCACTTGGAAGTAGTGTCCGACTTGACGTCCGCAGCGTTTATAGGAGCTTTGAAAAGGTTCACAGCCAGAAGGGGATGTCCGGTAAAGGTTTACTCCGATAATGCCACGAATTTTGTTGGTGCAGCCAATAGCTTAAGAGAAGTTTATGACCTATTTCAAAGAAGTGACCATGTGAAGAATTTAGATAGTTTTTGTACGCAGGGGGAGATAGAATGGTGCAATATTCCGGCAAGGTCTCCTCATGTAGGTGGATTATGGGAAGCGTGTGTGAAGTCCGTAAAAAAGCATTTTTATAGAGTTTCAGAAGGGAATATGACGTATGAAGAGTTATGTACCCTTATGACACAGATAGAGGCCGTTCTCAATTCGCGGCCGCTAACATCACTATCGGATGATCCGAATGACTTTAAAGTGCTCACTCCCGCTAATTTCTTGATAGCAGACGGGATTTCCACTTTTGTTGATTCAGAGAACAACAGAAGTTATCAAGGGTTGCGAGGACATTGGAAATCGGTTCAGGCTAACTTGGAAGAATTTTGGAAACGTTGGTCTGAGGAGTATTTGTCCGAACTTCAAAAGAGGTACAAGTGGAACAAAACATTTAATAATATTAAACCGGGGACCCTAGTTCTTTTTAAAGAAGACAACCTTCCGTCACTGAGCTGGAGGCGGGGGAGGGTCATCCGAACGATAATGGGTTCGGATGGATTGTGTAGAATGGTGGACGTAAGGACCAGCAATGGGGATACAAAGAGATCAATCCACAATGTTTGTCCTTTTCCCGCCGAGGAGTGTGAAAACGAAGCAGAGGATACACCATCCACTAGCCTCGAGGCGTCACAAAGTAGAAGTAAAAAAAATGCAATAAAAAGAAGAATTAAAAATAATAATGTAATAACGCTTTTATTAATAATGTTATCAATTATTAATCCGGCCAGGGCGCAATTTAATATTAATAATTTTAGAAATAAAGCAGGTATATTCTTCGAAGAGGTCGCGACGGTTGGACTTTCAAGAACATCATGGAGCGTAGTGGTACATGTTAACATCACGGAGTATGCAGCGGCTAAAGTGAGCTTAGACGAAGCAATGAGTTCGCTGACAACAATGAGGTTCGAGCAACAGCCGATAGAATATGCAGTTCAGAATTTGAAGTCGATTTATGAGCGGGTGCTAAACAGACATGAGGTTATAATGTCGACTACTTCAGCAAGGCGAGAGAGAAGATCCGCTATGCCTTTCGTGGGCGGTATCTATCATTCTCTATTTGGACTGATGGATGAAGAACACGCAGAAATTTTGGGAAACAAAATAAAAAATCTTGAGAAAAATGAGGACTAATTGCTAAACATCATGAAGAACCAATCATCGCTCCAGGACATGACATCTGAAATAATTAAGAAGCAAAGTGAGTTGGTGTTTAAAAACATGAAAACACTGAGCAGTGCCATTCGTGAGGTGGAAAAGGCGGTCAACCAGATAATCGACACAGAGACGATACTTAGATCGGTAACAAATATGCTGGCAACGCTTGAATCCTTTGAAGGAGTTCAGGATGATATCATCGGAACATTGTTTAGTTCCCGAGGCAACATTCTTACACGGTTGCTTCCGGTTAAGAAGTTCAAATCTCAGATTAAGAAGATCACATCGAGCTTAAAGTCAAATGTGCGTCTACCAACACAGAATCTTGTGGAATTGGCTAAGATGGCCCAAATTTCTGCGGGAAACACGGATGAGTTCATTATATTTAACATCCGGATTCCACTTATCAACAGTGAATTATTGCGAGCATACGAAATATATTCATACCCAACTGCTCATGACGGATTTTCGGTAAAACTTCAGCCAAGCAGCAAATATTTCTTGATTGACGAAAAGAAGACGGTGTTCTACAGCTTAAATGTCGAAGACTACAATCAATGCCAAAATATGAAGGACCTTATGATATGTCATCAAACTCACCCTCTCTTCAATACTAGAGGTACGTCTAATTGCGAGATAAATCTATTTTTGAAAACAAGACAGATGCCAGAAGACTGTGAAGTAGCCATAAAAAGATTTCACAGCTTCTGGAAACAAACCCATTCAGTAAACACTTGGATATTCTCTCTGTACGAAAAAACACATGCAGAGATTACCTGTAACGGCAAAAAACGCTTCGTTGTTCTCGAGAATTCGGGCATATTAGAGATGGAACCAGAATGCCATTTTGAGTCTGAAGAAATAAATTTATGGGCATACGACGCGTATAGAATTGACGTCAACTACGAGTTTCCCAGTCTTAATCTTTCTGCGTTCATCCCTGATTTAACACATTTAAAGTTGAACGCTGACATCGAAGTTTACAAGATACCTGATATTCCAAAAGCTACAAATATATTGGGGTTCCCCACACATCTTGATATGCATCATCTTACTCACTACGGGCTCAGTTTTTCGTCATGTATCATTATCGTCATCATCATACTAACCTTGATTTGGATTCTGAAGAAGCTGTGCAAGATGTCGACCCAATATTTACCTGTCAACCTCGCGCTGCCTCGCCTTACTTAGGTTATAGTTAATTATTATTATTATCATGTGATTCTCTTACTTAAGTTTTTGTTATTTTTGTTAAAAGATTAGGATCTTTTAAGGCCGGCAGAATGTACAGTTCTGTATACAGTTCTTTAAGTCAATATTCTTTGGTTGCTGTCATGCACTCTGTCCGGCACTCCACGTTAGGGTTCATCTAATTATAAATGCTGATTAGAACTATGTGTATGAACATGTAAACAACGTAGTGTCGATGCCACTGTGTGTCATTGAAGAAGTGTTGTATGTATAGTCTGAAGACCCAAATATCTCTTATCTTTTATGTGTATTTATGTAAGTATGATTCTGAGCGGCGATTCATGAACCGTCTTGTATTTGATAAGAGCTATATGCATTGGTGCATTTTTATCTATTTGTATCTATTTTGTTGTATTGTAGGTTTCGAGTTAAGAAAGATTAATAAATAAACGAGTTCTATGTTGAAACCGAAAGAGAACAGTCGCACAAAATTCTTCCTCACCATCGGTAACGTTCCTAGCTCTTCAGGACCTAAGGGTAAAAAAATCAATTTTCACTTTTTTTTTGACGTGGACAACATCTGAGCATCGAATGAGAATGATCCCATGCCCCAAAAGTGTTCCCTCCCAGAGATATGCGCGTTTTATGAAAGTGATGGTACACCAAAGATACACGTATTTAAATCTTTAAAATGGCTCTCCTGAACAAAACTGGTTTTTACCCTTAGCTCCCTTTCTATTTTGCGCTTCACATATATGTATATTCTCTTAAACTTGTTAACGTTTTTGTTTCAACACTACACAGCGTGAAAACTGGAAAATGTTCATCTTGCCGTGCGGTTCTTGTTTCAAAAACGATTTGAAGTTAACTTTATATGAATTAAATGATTTTAAATTTCCATATTATTAGTTCGTTGACCGACTGCTCCAGTTATGTTTATTTTTTTTTGAGCTTTAGTTTGAGATATTATTCTAAATATTACAACAATTGAGATCATTAATTTTTTTGAGATGATATTTTATTACATAAGATCAATTAAAGGAAAAATTAGGGGTAAAACCTTTTTCTGAATTTATATTTATAAAATTTCAAATATATGTAGAAAAAGTCGTGTATGTATAAAAAGAATGTTTATATGGTTATAAACAATATTACTCACACTAAGTATACACACATTTTTTAATTTGATGATTAGAGTCTATGTAGTAATAGTTATTGTAAAAATTCTCTGCATTCTCTTATAAATGGAAAAGTAGAATGTGTGTTATTATCATAATATTTTTGGCTAAGTCTGTACATAAAATCTTAAATTTTTTCGTAACCGCTTCATGAAGAAGGTCTGTAGAATATCTCCATCTCAGGTTATACTTATATATAATTTTACTTATTTTATTTTACACTTATTTTGAATAATTTGCATCTTTTTGATATGCGTCTTTGCAGCTTTATACCATATAGGACATGCAAATGTTAGTGTAGGTCTGATAATGGATTTAAAAATTAGATTTTTATTCTTTAAGTTCAGGGTCGATCTGTAACATATTAGTGGCTAAAGCGCCTTTAGAACCTTTGAGGTTCTTTTGGCCGTGACGTTGGTATGTTTACTGAAATTTAGTTTTTTTTATTAAGCAGGACACCAAGATATTTAACTTTATTTAAGATGTGTACTTCCTCCTTTTCAAACTAGTGAGTTTGCTAGCAGTTATTAGGACTGTGTCGTCTGCATAGTAAGCTGTTCCTACGTTAGGAGGCGGTGTAAAGCCAGACGTGTACAGGAGTAAAGTAGCGGTGCAAGAATCGATCCTTGAGGTAACTCGGCAGTTGTTGTTTTCGCTTAATAAAGGATTTCATTAACACTTACTACATATTTTCTGTCATGAAGGAATTCTGATATTATCTTACAAAGATACTTTGGTATATTTGTTTAAAGCATCTTGAAGGCTAAGCCGCTGTGCCAGATAGTATCAAACGCTTTTTCGACATCTAGTAGAATGAGTCCAGTGGAATGCCGTTTCAATTTATTTTGTTTAATTATATTTAAAATTCTATTAATCTGATGTATGCAGCTATGTTTCCAAGCCAAACTGCTCGTCAACAATTAAGTTATTTGCTACTGCGAACTCATTTATTTTGAAGTGTAAAATTTTCTCAATAGTTTACCAAGATTGCTTAAGAGGCTAATTGGTCTGTAACTATTAGGATCTGTTTTGGGCTTATTTGGCTTCGGAACAGCAACGATTTTAGCCGTTTTAAAATGTATCGGAAAATAATTTAGCTGCATGCAACTATTGAATAAGTTGACTAATAAATTCATAGCCTTGGGTGGTAATTTTTTTTAGCAAAACATTGAAAATGTTTTCCCGACCAGAGGACTAAGACGATTTAATATTTTTTATTATAATATGTAATTCATCCAATGAAGTGAACATAATTTCATCTGTAGCACAGCTCTGTTTACTACGTTGTCGATAGAGTGGTTATAGCTTAACGTTAGATTGTTAGCCATTAAAAAAGATTTTCTGGTTGTCTTTTAGAAGATATGGAACTTTCTTTTCAATTTTGCCTCTTAGCCCTCTGCTCATTTTCAAAAAACACCTATCTCCTGGTTTTAAGTGCGATAATTTTTTTTCCATTTTTCATTTCGTTCCAGGACAATTCTGTTTTCAATAATTATACTTATCAGTTTAATACATTGTTTATAATAGTTTGAATCAGTCTAATTACAAGCCCTTTTAATTTTTCTGGTCAGATAGCGTCTTGTTCTTATAAGATGTATTGTGTCCCTTGAGCATACGTAATTATTGTTAGGGGACACCATGGGTGTAGAAATATTACGGGCTTCTAGAATAATTGCAATAAGCTTTTCAATATCGTTGTCAATGCATTTCTGTTGTTGTATTTTGGATTAGAGATGGTAATTGGGTTATCAATAATTTTGGTAAAGCTACCAGTTTGTCAACTTGTAATCGTAGTGACTAGTATCAACAGTATTTATGGATGATCGAAGGATTGTGCAAATCAGCAAACGGTGGTCAGAAGGCAAATTGTCATCAAGTACATTTAATGACATATCTAATGTTGAGTTAGTGAGAATAATGTCTATGACTGACGGATTTCGATTATTTTGGTATGGATAGAATGGAGGTTCCACCGAATGATGTATAAAGAAATTTTGGCATTGTTGTATATCGAAAAGAATTTGTCAAGCAGTATTATTGGAGCGGAAATTCCATGAAACATGTTTTGCATTGAAGTCCCCAAGTACAATGAATTCTTTTCAAGGTGAAGTTAGATGCAAAATGTCATTTTTGAATTGTGAGGAGTACTTCAGAGAGTATGCTGTTGCAATAATAATCTTTCTGTTGTTAATACTCACATCTATTGATAGATTTTCGATCGACACAGTATTTATAATAGCATTCTCTCTATCATTCCTATATAAAGGGTGTTTTTTATTGAGGTATAGAACTTCGAATTGAAATAAAACACAAGAAAATCGTTTTAATGTCCATCAATTTGGCTTTATTGGAAGGATAATTTTATGCTATTAATGTTTAAATATGATTAAATATTGTCATGTGGCCGCCGCGGCTGGCTCGAATAAAGCCAATTCTACAGGTCCAATTTTCAACCACTTTTTCGAGCATATGGGGCCCTATGTTGGCAATAACGCCACGAATGTTGGCTTCCAAGTCCCCTAACGTTTCTGGTTTGTTGGCGTAGACGAGCGACTTCACATATCCCCAAAGAAAATAATCCAATGGTGTCAAATCACACGATCTTGGTGGCCAATTGACAGGTCCATTCCGCGAAATTATGCGCTCATCGAATGTTTCCTTCAATAATTCGATTGTGACGTGCGCTGTGTGGCATGTAGCGCCGTTTTGTTGGAACCACAACTCATCCACATTATACCGGTCTCCATTAACGGTAACTGACTCTCCAGCATTATTTCGGAAGAAGTATGGCCCAATGACTCCACCAGCCCATAGAGCACACCAAACAGTCAGTTTTTGTGGATGTAATGGCGTCTCAAGGGTCTCATGTGGATTCTCTTCACTCCAAATGCGGCAATTTTGCTTGTTGACGAAGCCATTCAACCAAAAATGAGCCTCATCACTGAACAAAATTTTGTGATGAAAATCAGCATCGAGATGAATCTCATTTTCGGCCCATTTTGCAAGCGTTGTTCTTTTGTCAACCTGTTCATGATGAAATGGCAAACCAAACAAAATATTAATCACTTGACAGCTGACAAAATGGCCGCCAGTTAAAAAAGTTATGCCAACTTAAAGTTCTATACCCCAATAAAAAACACCCTTTATAACATAATTACGGAGGTATGGTTTCTGGGTTTCGTTCAGTGAGGCGATATGAACAAGTTCTGATTCTAGTAAGTGTTCTAATTGCTTCAAATGCGAAAAGTTGAATATGCCGTGAGCATTCCAATAAAGAAGTTTCAGTATGTTTGAGTTATCGCAGTCCATAGGCATACTTCAACGTTGACATTACAACTTGTATTTGTTGTATTTTATTAGTGCATTGTTGAAGATCATTAAAAGCAGACGTAAAAATTTTAAAGAGTTCATCAATGCTAAATAGATCATTGTTATCTCTTTAACATGATGGGTACGAGTTTCCATTAACATAGCTCTGTACATGTTGATTTAAATGTTGGGGATTATGTTCATGCGGTGGTTATGTACCGAGGTGGTTGGCTAAGAATACCGTTTCTGCGAGAGTGATTTGCAGTTGCTTTTGCTCTGCTCTCTAAGTATGTTGCCCTAACGGGACATATTACGTCGTTGACGGCAAGGTTTATAAATACAAGGTTACTCCATCAGCAAAAATTGCCGTTAGGTGACGTAGTTGGTGACAAACATCAAAAAGAAGTGGGTTGCCAGCTCTATGTCTGCCTACTTTTAGTTAACAAAGCTAAGATTTCATGTGAAAAATGTACATATTGCAGTGAGGTGGCAACCCTACAGCTGAAATCACTTTGTCAGATTTGTGAAGAAATAAAACAACAAATCGAAACGTAAACATTAAGTGTGCAGTGGGCAAATGTATTAAAACCAACAGTAAAAAATATGTGAGTGTGTGTATAAGTTACATTTTTATTGTTTGATTAGAAACATTTAGTTTGTGTTTTTAATCCATAGAAGTGTGACAAAAATAGGCGAAAAAAACAAAATAGTAAAAATGAAGTGTGCAGTGGCCAAATGTTTGGAAAATAATTGCAAAAAATCTGGTGAGTAATTGTGAGGAAAAACAAAGTTTAAAATGTTTTTATGTTTTTACTATCTGCAGCTAGTGGAAAATCAGTAACTTACTACAGGTTCCCGAAGGATACAGCGCATAGGAAGCTTTGGGAAATTTTCTGCAATAGAGAGGACAGCGTAAATGTTAAATGTTAACATTGTGGCTAACGAATCAATATTTAAAAAAACACATAGAAGAAGCTGAAGGTGTTGAACTTGAAGAAAATGTAAAAAGAATGTTTTCCGGTGCAGAATGTACTTTAGGTTAAGAATATTAAATGCCGACATTACCAAAAATATTTATACCAAAAAAAGAAAATTAAATAAAACTTTAACTTAATATACAAAAAATTGTTCGTTTTTCGCTAATAAATAAATTGATGGCAAAAATAGTCAATTGTCCCACTGTTATGAATACACAAATATTATCAGCTGTTAGCTCGAAATTTTTAGCCAATAGGAACAAAGTTTGCGTGACGTCATTGGTGACAAACGTCAAAAACAGAAAAGGGAAGGGGGCTGGGATGGCGTAACCTTCTATACATAAACCTTGGTTGACGGAGTGGTCGGATCTCTCTTTTCCCTCCTTCTTGCAATTGAAACAAATCAGCTGGCCTTCTTTCTTTTTAGTTCAGTGGGCAAACACTGCTGTGGTGATTATTTGCGCAGATCACGCATGCTGGTTGGCGATGGCAGTGCTCACTACAATGTCCGCACATGAGACAGTTCCACCACTGCGTTGGACTTTCGCTCTTTCTCTGCTTGTAATTTCTCCAAGAAATTATTACATTGCCTATGCTTTTTACATTGTGCAATGACTTAGGATTGAGAGTAGAAACAGAACACTGTAAATTAAATAACGATGGGTGCGGCAACGATTTTTGTTGTCATTTCTCAGCTGTTTTTATTTATTATTTGGCCTTGAGTGATTTTGAAAAAATTACAATAAATTTATATAAATAAATTTGTATTTAGTTGTAGTGGTGTATAAACGATTTTCTTAAGAGTTAAATGAATGGAGTTAAATCTTATTATCCAGTAGAATTTTCTTACAGTTCTCGTATTTATCGGAGTTTGACGAAAATATTTTTGTGCCGATGGAAGTACTCTTGTAGATGTAATCTTTACCGAACAGTTTCTGTAACTCTGTCAGAGTTGTGTTAGTGTCCACTACAACTGGTGGAGGCTTAGCATTCTTGGAATCAGCAATGTTGAATTCTGCTTCCAGATCCATTTCTGCGTTGTCAGCCATTGCACTAAAGCACTAAAGTTTCCGGATGATGATGGCATGTTAGCTAAAAAGTTTTACCGACGGGTTTAAATCTTTTTCGGCTTTTCAAATTTGATGACCTCGCGTTGAATTTCTCTTGTGTTGATTGTAACTTGTAAGGAGTTCAAGAAGCATCAAATATAAAACGAAAGTTTACAAATTGGTTTGTTTATTCACTTAAACGAAGTTTTATACGAGTGTAGAACTAAACACAACTTTTCTCAAAGAGAGTTAGTATCGAACTGTGTTATGTTCACTATTATGTAATAGAACATTTAACAATATTATTAATTTAATTTGATTGAATTTCTTTAATTATCAATTTCACTTTTACAGGTTTTAGTTTAAAGTTTCTGCTATTTCAAATATGATGTGTCATCAATGACTTAACAAAAGGAACTCTCCTTAAAATGCAACTGTTCTAACATACACATTAACATTACTTAGATCAATTATAACTATGAGAATAATACTTAAAATAAGAGATACATGATAGTGAGATTTTACGACTAATTATGAGTGTTAGAGTAGAAACAGAACACTTCGGCTGCGGCGACGGAAACCGGTGCAGAAGAAAATGTAAATTAAATGACGACGGGTGCGGCGACGGTTTTTGTTGTCATTTCTCACCTGTTTTTATTTATTTTTAGGCCTTGAGTGATTTTGAAAAAATACATGAATTATTTTGAAAAGGTAATTTGTAAATTGCATGAGCAATCAAATTCTTTTACTTTTATTATTATTTTCTTGTTTTGGTCCATTGTTTTTTAAAATCGGCTTTCCCGCAAATACTTTTAAAATTAATGATTTCTTCTTCTTACTGCAAAGTTGCACAAAAAAACGTTTTTTGTTTACAAAAAACATGAAAGTATGGCAGCACATAGAGAGGGGCACGAGTAAAAATTGAGAGCGCAAGAAAATCCGCAGAGAAAATAGAAATAGATTTAATTCAGTGCGGTTTTTTAGTGCGGTTTTGCCTCTCAATTTTGCACAAAATGTGGTGTTTTTACTCTTACATTTAAAATGAGATATTTACATACGTACATATTATTTAAATGAGCTTTAACAACTTCTAGGAATATTAGCTGTGAGTTTAATTGAGTAACATAAACGTTAACTACGCTGTTAAGAAAGTATGTTATAAGCAGTGGTGGCAAGTAACATGTAACTCTACGAGTATGTGGCGGTGTGGTGTTCGCTTTATCTTCGGTTATTTACTTTTCGTCCCACATTGGAGAAAAAGCAACAAAACAGAGTTATTCACTAATAAAAAAAAGTTGTAAAATTGTTGTGATATTTATTTTATGATTTGTGAGGAAATCCTCGCATTCAAAATAATAAAATAAATGTTCATAACTGTTATATTTATAATCGGGTTATGCGGTAACCAATAGTCTGCACAATGTAACGCCTTGTTTTTATTAACGCATTATTGGAGCAATAAGTATCGAAATCAATAAAACGTACTTTATAATTATAATCCTAAAACGCTACAGGATATGCTGGCAAAGAAAATTCAAATAGCTGAGACTATCTTCAATAAGACTAGCTTCTAATCCACCGGAAATTTCAATGAATGAGTACAAGCAGAAGGATGGAGAAACGTTTGGTGATTACTTCACAAAATTGACTAGGCGTTAGCAATAGTGCCACATGATGATTACAAGCACAGAAAGTGATATACGTGCGGCATAATGGATCACATCGCAAATGTCATGTCATGTCATTTTGAGTTTAGAAGTTGCCACTCTTTGGTTACGTGGCCATGAAGTTGTAAATCGATAGATAATGTATACAGTAATATCTCAGGTACGGTTTAAGTCGTATGCGGAATCATATCATGTAAAATTATGAGTAATATTAAAGGATCGGAATATACATAGAGTTTTATAGACAGTGTAATTTTAGACAGTACAAGGAATGTCTTGAGGGTCAGTTAGCTTAAATAATGTTTTCGGGAAATACGGCTGTACTAATAGAGAGAATTCTGATTGCATTAAACGCTCGACTGTAGAGGGAAGGTCCTAACGAGAAGTCGAATAACTCCATGGATAAGAAAAGGAAGAACGGTAGAACTCTGCATAGAAAAGTATGATGCTACAACTCGATCCTGGTTAAAATTTGAATGGAGTAGTTGCCACGTCAGTATATCCGGACATATTTAAAATTTCCAGAATTACCCCCATTCGTAAATAAAGACTAGCTTAGTGTTGGGGAATATATGTTAATTGCATTATTGTCACTAATTGATAACATTTTTGAGAAAATTGTTCATAGACAGATGATAAACTTATCTTACAGATGATAAACTAAACTAATTCGGTTTTAGAAAGGGCAGTGGTACACAGGATGCTGTTTTGATCGTTGTTATATGAAATGGTTTTGATTTGTGATAATGGAGGAATTGTAGCATTTTTTATTTTTTTTTGAAGGCATTCGATTTAACATACTGCTGCAAAAGCTTAATTTCTATGGCATTACGGGAGTTGCCCTAGAATTGATAGACAGCTAAATTCGTAACAGGAAACAGTATGTGAATATTGACGACAGTAGAAGAAGTATAGGACAAGTTTATCATGGCATTTCTCAAGGAATTGTGTTAGGCCCACTGTTATTTACGATCTATCTGAATATAATCGCGAACTTGAGATTGCAAGGAAAATAGATTATGTATGCCGATGATATAAGTCTTTTATCTCAACAAACACGATGTCACTCTGAGGGCACAAATAAAAAAAGATGCGGAGATTATTATGGAATATGCAAGAGTAAATTATTTGGTTTTGAATGCTAAGAAAACTAAGTTAGTGAGATTTCGACCTGATTCGTTTTGGTAGATATAGAGTGTTTAGCGTTTCTGTCGGTAGGAAAGTACAAGAGAGCAGTTCATTGAATTACTTGGGGATACATTTGCTATTAATGTATTTAAGACTCTTTTGCCTTTATATGGGCGCTACAAAATGTTGTACATGTCGGAATATTGTTCATCATGCTATCGAATTTTTACAAAATCAAACTTTTTTCAATTCCACAAGTTGGTCGGAGTTTAATCATTTTCTCCAAATTTTAAATATATATTATCAATATCGACATTTAAATCGAGTTTGAAAGCATGTTTACTTCAAAACGTAAGAATGTTTCTATTGTACGAGGGCATATAAATAATTCCGTGACTTTTCGAATAAAACAGTTTTTTGCAACAAAAAAATATATTTCAACATAAACTTCTTTTAGCTCAATACACTTAGTCCAACGTTTCTGCAATTTTTGATTAGTGGAAGGAATCTAGATAAAATTATTGGCCTTTGTTTGATCGATAATTTCATCGTTGGAGCTGAACATCTTACCACCGTCCATTTCTACAGGTTCGGATCGATTGGCTATCTACAACGTTCAGCGTCATTTGTAATTGTGCGACCACAACAAAAGTCAGTAAACCACTTTTTTGCTATTGAAATTGATGGTGCAGCGTCCCCATAGTATTTATCATTATCATTGTGTTTTCCCCCAAAAAATAATATTTAATTAGCACTCCAAATTATTTTTTTTCCATTTTGAACAAAATCCACGAGGTTGTTTGAACAGCAGTTAAACACAAACTAAATGTTAAGCACTAACTAAATGACTCTCTCAAAATTTGACATTAGTCTATTAACTGATGGTACTTGATGGGAGCAGTGTTGCATTTCATATAACAACGAGTGAAGTTGGAAAATACATTGAATTATTGATATGCGCACATAAATTTAAATTAAGCTCATATGTCGTAATATATTTTTAACGCTATTAAATTAATAGGTATTGTTTTACTTTTCTGTATTTTTTTTTGTACATTTATGATTTATCGCCCCTAAACTGATATTATGAGTGCGACGATTGTAATTGCTATTAAACTTAGTTACATGTTTTAAAAAGTGGTATGCGTTTCGTGAGTTACACCGGCCAATATATAGTGTATCTGTAAAGTTGTAGTCGATGCAACGCTAGGAATAACATCTAAAGTGCTAAATTTGTATTTCGTGGATCACGATCTTAACACTTTGTGCAGCCTGAAATTTCCTCACGATATAAATTTAGGTAATCTGCGCTATGACAGTCCTAGCCAGTAGTTCAGGGGGTGGGCAAATATTTAAACTTATGGGCAAATATTTAAACTTATTAAAGTTTATATCGTTGTATCTGAGAAAAAATGTTTCTAGAAGAACAGATGATAGATTAAAGAGTTAATCTGTGGGAGTGCATGGGCTCCAAAACATATGCAAAAACGATAGACACAAAAATTACATAGGGTTTATATGTGAAGTTTGAATTTCCTGTGTGGCCGTCCACCACACATGCGGTGACAAAGAAAATGAGGCGATACGGTTTATGGGAAACCATAAACCAACGGTTAACTCCAGATGATAATTGGCAAACACTTAATTCTAAAAGCTAACGAAATATTTGCAAAATTGAACAAGACGACGATACTTGTTCGTTTAGACGTCACTGATAAATACTCGCAATTGTTGCTTGGATGGAGTTTCAGCCACATACTTACTTTGAACACAATCAATCACGTACCACTCGCGCAGTATACGTATGTGGCCGTCAATATTCCCGATTTTTTTTATATATATGCTTTATTTAATTTATTGAATCTGCTCCAAAGAAGCCTAACAATAAGTATACGAATCTTAAGTATAAATTAATAATGAATCCTAGTATGGATTTCTTGTAATGTGGATCTCTGCTAATTGGCAGGAATTTAAATTAATTTGGTCAAAATAGTATATAATTAGAATAGATCACATGTCTGAGAATTTTAAACCTGGTTTAGCTAAAACCTCGTGATAAAGGGCCAGAGGACCCTTGCAGTCATTTACAGAGTGTTCGCGATATTATGTAGAGTGAAGAACTCTAGTTATGTATGTATAACGGATAACTCTAGAATAGCAGAGTGGACGACGTAATTTAGGTTTTGTAGGTTTTTCGGGTTGACTGTTTTGAGGATCACGTATGAGAGCATTTAAGCCACGTGACGTAGAATAAAGGATTATACACAGTCTTTTTTGAGTGTTTGTCCCCGATTGATATTGGCTGTTTTAAAGATCACGTATAAGAGCATTTAAGCCACGTGACGTAGAAAAAAAATTCTACACAGTCTTTCGGGCGCGTGTGGTCGCGATTACTGTTACGGATGAAGCACAAGTGAAGATTAGGAAACATGGCGTTCGTTCATTTAAAGAGCTTGGACTGCACAATAATTGTCTAGCAAGTATTTTATCATGACGTTCGAGCTTCTCTTTGTGAGAGAGGTATTTTCATGTCTCGGTGGATGTTTTTATTCCTCATATAGCAAGGGGCACCGGTAATGAGCCGCAATATCTTCGATTGGACTCTTTGGATTTTGTCGAGATTGCTCGAGCTTGCTTTGCCCCATAGCTGGGCACCGTATAACCAGATAGGTTTGATTGCACTGTTGTATAGCAGGACCTTATATTTATGGCTTAGTTTTGAGTTCGCGTTTAGGAGCCAGTAAAGTTGATGGATCTTAAGTTTCAGTTGAGTTTTCTTGGTTTCGATATGTCTTCTACAGGTGAGTCGGCGATCCAGGTGGATTCCAAGATATGTAACATGATCAGATTGAGAAAAAGGGATATTGTTTAGTTTCAATGTCGGACAAGTGCTAAAATTCAGTGCGAAAGTACCTGTGTGCATTTAGCCTCATTGACATTTATTCTCCAATCAGAGAGCCATGATTCTACTCGTCTGAGATGTACACCTAGATTCATAGATGCAATATCCTGCTTTTTATGTGCGGCCATTATAGCGGTATCGTCGGTAAAAGTGGATGTTAGCATGTTTGGGCTGGTAGGGATATCTGCGGTAAACAGAAGGTAAAAGATAGGCCCCATTACGCTTCCCTGGGGCACACCTGCTAGTATTTCGCGGTCATCGGTGACGTGTTGCCCACATTTGGCTCTGAATCTGCGGTTTTCTCAGTAAGACTCAAGAATTCGATGAGTATTTGCCGGTAAGTATTTGCAAATTTTGTAGGTCAAGCTAAAGTTCCAGACTTTGTCAAATGCTTGAGCAACATCCAGAAATACGGCGCAGAAATATTCTCGCCGTTCAACTGATTTTTCAATTGATTGGGTCAGACGGTTTACTTGTTCGATGGTGCTGTGACCTTCCCTGAGTCCAAACTGATGGTCTGGTATTATGTTATTTAACACGAGGAACGGTTTTATATTCGACAAAAGAACTTTTTCAAATAGTTTGGATAATTTCTAAGTGCGCTTTGCAACCTTTTAGTAGCTTCAGTCAGTCTTAGTCGGGCCGCTGGTGACCTATTTCGCTGCCATTCGCGACGGAACCTCATTTTTCACTTACAAGGTGCTCTATTTCCCGGTAATTGTAAGTATATAAATAATTTGTCGCTTTTATTTGTCTGTGTGTATCGTGAATGGCCGCCTGTTCCAGGATCACGTTCATGTTGGATACGTTGTTATCGATTTCTTCCTCGTTAGAAATTAGATGATTCGAATCTAAATGACTGCTAATGTACTTCCTGCATTTTAACCGTCTAAAAGTACTGTCTTCTCGTGAAAAATAAATATAACTGGCGAGTGGTCTGACGATAAGTCAGGGCAGGTACTAGCAGATAAGTTAGATTTACTAACTCCTCTTATTATACCAAAGTCTATCAAGTCAGGCTTTTTCTTAATATCAGAAGCCAATATTTAGGTTGACTGGGAGATTCCAATTCCAATTTATTTTGAGGTCGCATTAGACACTTATACAGCTGGTATCGCCTAGGGTTTGCTAAACGGGATCCCCAGTGCGTATGTTTGGTATTGTAGTCACCAGCAGCAATAAAGTTGCTTCCGAGACCATTGAAAAAGTTCAGAAGTATTTCTTCTGATATCGCGAACCGCGGTGGGAAATATATTGCTGAAATGATAAGAAAAATACCTTGAATCTGGATACGAATTGTTGTCGCTTGAAGGTAGTTTTTGAGACTCCTTCAGCGACTTCATGTTTCATTCGTTTTCGTATTAGAATACCAGTGTCCCCATGAGCCTTACCGTCGGGGTGGTGAGTACCATAAAATCTAAAATTAGGTATCTGAAAATTGTATTTGTCTGTAAGATGCGTTTCCGATAGTAGCATTATATCAATATTCCGCCGATCTAGGTACTCTGTCAGTTCTTGTCTATGTTGGTTCACACAGTTTGCGTTCCATGTACATATCTTAAGAGGGCCTATTTTTTGGTAAGTAGAATTTTGTATTAACTGATTTTGGTTACGCATGAATTCTTGCATCATTGATTGCATAGTTGACATGAACATATTTATACTCTGTACCAGTTGCTGAATCATTGATTTAGCGTTACCAAGTTGTTGCACTGGGGCATTAGGTGAATGCGTCCTCATAACATTCGCGTATGTTATACCGTTTCCGTCACTAGAGTAAACTAGAGACTGTTGGATGTCGATTTTAGGGTTCGTCGCGTTTCGGTTAGAAATGAGTTTACGCTTCTCTTCTAGTTTATGCTTAAGTTCTTTGTAAACCCTACAACCTCTGTAGTTTGCGGTATGTCGTTCCCCACAATTACTGCACTTTTTCTGTTTCTGCGATTTGACTTTGCAGACGGATGATTGGTGTAGATCACCACATACAACACACACGGTTGACAATTTTGGCATTGAACGGGACCTTTTTTTCGACCGTAATTCTCCTATATAACAAATATTGAAGTTTGTATATAGGATGAACTTCATTTTTAGTTTCCACGAGTCAGGTTAAAGTTCGACCTTGAACATTGGTTGAGGAAGCTTTTTATTGTTAAGAACGTTTACCACGGAGTGAACGTTAAAATTCTCTTTTTTCAGTGCTCGTTTTACTTCATCTGGTCCTACAAATGATTCAATGCTTTTAAGATTACCGCGATACCCTTACTACTCTTTAGACGATACGTGTAATTTTTTTATTTCTATCGTTAAAATAACTAGAAATAGCGCGAAAGCCGTTTTCGGTGTATGTCTGAATTTTTGTCTCGTTAATGTTCCCTTTCTTCATTGGCACTATGTGAAAGCCACCACTACCAACAAGTTGGGCAGTGATATTTACTAGCTCATTTGAGCTACTCTCACGTAGGTATATTGGTGGTGGCCTTGGGGTTGCGGCATTTGCCGAGGTAGAAGATTGTGGTTCTTCTTCGCTCAGCAATGAAACCGCTTCTTACCCGTGACGGACGTTGGTGGGTCTTCACCGTTCACAATTTTGCAACTTTTTTTGTTAGTGTTACCTTTGGCAGAGGTGGATTTACGCTTTATATTAATGGTTCTTTCAATGTTCGCTGTGCTTCCACCTTCTTTGTTATTTTTATTGTTGCTAGCACTGCCTGGTGAGAGAGTTTATTGTCTTAGTGGCGTTACCTCTCTCATTCCATTGCTTACATCTGCATTTATCGCGAAGTATGCATTCCGCAAACTTACACTGCAGAAAGAGCTTCTGCGTTGTTCTAACTCTGGAGTGAGACGATGGCTCATCAAGCTGTGAGTTTGTTTAGCTGTGTATGTGCCTTTTTTATTTTGGTTGTTTTGTTACACTGTTTCTTACGCAATCGGATTTTTTGTTTAACTCAAAATTTTATTTTGTCAAAAAACTGCTTGAATTCCTTACAAGTTAATACTTATAATGAATTCAAACAATTTTAGATAAATATTTTCCCGTTAATTAAGTTTATTTTTGCACTTTTCCTGCTTATTTTATTTTATTAGAATTAATTTCCGAGAGGAGTTCTTTTAACGATCGTTCTCTTCGCGCTCGGAGAGCTAATTCCACAATTGGGCTGAGAAAGGTGAGGTCAGTACTACAGGCCTTCCTAACGTCCATATTTTTTTCAATGATGTTCTCGTATTTGATAAGGATTTTGATGAGCTACTATAAATACCAGAATTGACCTTGACTTCAGTCAAGTCAAACAAAGCGAAATGCATGATTGTGACGTCATCTGTTAATCGTGAGACATGTGATCGAAAAAAATTCGACCATTCATTCTTAAATCGTTTATTCCAGATCTGACCACACGTGAAAGATCCTTACGGGATATTCTGAAAGCAAAGACATTCACTCCTTTAGTGATGGCACCAGTAGGAATTCTAAAACTATGGCCACAGGCGTGTAAATCTATCGGTAGGATTCTTTATTCCCAAATATTCAGAATCAGTTTATCACTCATAACTCAGATGTCAGTATATATCTGAAATCAAGGACTTCAAAAACCGAGTGCACCACCATGGTATCTATCACTGTCCCGTCTTAGGATGTTATAATTCCCGGATGTATGATGTCATATGCGGGAAGAGCATTATGGGCCGGAATTTGTTACTCTTGGTTCGGGATGCGTTTCTAGTTGTTGCTGCTGGAATGTTTTTGCTAAACGCGGCCAGGTAACCGGGACTCCAGTCCCTGTGAGATCACAAATTAGTACATCTCCGCAAGTGGCAACAACTAGTAATTGCACTAAATAGATATAAAGTTTCTCCCGATTAATTATGTGGTAAACTGATCACTTCCAGTGAAATTCGTGAACAGGTTGCTGGGACTGTATATTTTTTATCTGCAGTTTAGGAGAATGCATGCACAATGTTATGGGATGCTTGCAACACCTTTCTATGAAACTTTGTGACCAATTGAGGTGTGAGGATATACTACACCACCTCCTAGGTTTCATCAGCTGTTTCAAACATTACATCAGACTGAGGTAGAGTTCGACGCAATGCGTCTTTGATACACTGAACAATATCAAGAGTAAGAGTATGGCAAGCAAAGTACGAGTATCCCTACTAAAACATTCGCTGTGTGTCGTTGGTCGGGCTGATCCCAAAGCTCAGATTTGAATGTCTTGGCAACGAAAAACTGGTACGCAAAACTGTCATTATTATTCGGGTTTGATGCCAGGATGGCAGGATAACTGTGACTTAACGCACTCCTTGTTAAATGAACAATGGCATATGGGCTCTTAAATATATATCCTTTTTAGATATTTTTAAAAAAATATGCACAAATCCAATTTTAGTTACTATATATATATATATTTTTTTTTTAATTATAATTTAATAAAAAAAAGAACATGACTTGCACTCTCATAGGTTGCAATTTAACATCCAACGAGAGAATGATTGGTTGCTGGATATGTGGTATGTTCGGTCATACCAAATGTGCCGGCGTTTCTCCGGTAGAACTCTATGCATAGAAAAGTATGATGCTACAACTCGATCCTGGTTACAATTTGAATGGAGTAGTTGCCACGTCAGTATATCCGGACATATTTAAAATTTCCAGAATTACCCCCATTCGTAAATAAAGACTAGCTTAGTGTTGGGGAATATATGTTAATTGCATTATTGTCACTAATTGATAACATTTTTGAGAAAATTGTTCATAGACAGATGATAAACTTATCTTACAGATGATAAACTAAACTAATTCGGTTTTAGAAAGGGCAGTGGTCCACAGGAAGCTATTTTGAACGTTGTTATATGCAATGGTTTTGATTTGTGATAATGGAGGAATTGTAGCATTTTTTTTTTAAGGCATTCGATTTAACATACTGCTGCAAAAGCTTAATTTCTATGGCATTACGGGAGTTGCCCTAGAATTGATAGACAGCTAAATTCGTAACAGGAAACAGTATGTGAATATTGACGACAGTAGAAGAAGTATAGGACAAGTTTATCATGGCGTTTCTCAAGGAATTGTGTTAGGCCCACTGTTATTTACGATCTATCTGAATATAATCGCGAACTTGAGATTGCAAGGAAAATAGATTATGTATGCCGATGATATAAGTCTCTTTTAGTCCAACAAACACGATGTCACTCTGATGGCACAAATAAAAAAAGATGCGGAGATTATTATGGAATATGCAAGAGTAAATTATTTGGTTTTGAATGCTTAGAAAACTAAGTTAGTGAGATTTCGACCTGATTCGTTTTGGTAGATATAGAGTGTTTAGCGTTTCTGTCGGTAGGAAAGTACAAAAGAGCAGTTCATTGAATTACTTGGGGATACATTTGCTATTAATGTATTTAAGACTCTTTTGCCTTTATATGGGCGCTACAAAATGTTGTACATGTCGGAATATTGTTCATCATGCTATCGAATTTTTACAAAATCAAACTTTTTTCAATTCCACAAGTTGGTCGGAGTTTAATCATTTTCTCCAAATTTTAAATATATATTATCAATATCGACATTTAAATCGAGTTTGAAAGCATGTTTACTTCAAAACGTAAGAATGTTTCTATTGTACGAGGGCATATAAATAATTCAGTGACTTTTCGAATAACACAGTTTTTTGCAACAAAAAAATATATTTCAACATAAACTTCTTTTAGCTCAATACACTTAGTCCAACGTTTCTGCAATTTTTGATTAGTGGAAGGAATCTAGATAAAATTATTGGCCTTTGTTTGATCGATAATTTCATCGTTGGAGCTGAACATCTTACCACCGTCCATTTCTACAGGTTCGGATCGATTGGCTATCTACAACGTTCAGCGTCATTTGTAATTGTGCGACCACAACAAAAGTCAGTAAACCACTTTTTTTGCCATTGAAATTGATGGTGCAGCGTCCCCATAGTATTTATCATTATCATTGTGTTTTCCCCCAAAAAATAATATTTAATTAGCACTCCAAATTATTTTTTTTTCATTTTGAACAAAATCCACGAGGTTGTTTGAACAGCAGTTAAACACAAACTAAATGTTAAGCACTAACTAAATGACTCTCTCAAAATTTGACATTAGTCTATTAACTGATGGTACTTGATGGGAGCAGTGTTGCATTTCATATAACAACGAGTGAAGTTGGAAAATACATTGAATTATTGATATGAGCTCATAAATTTAAATTAAGCTCATATGTCATAATATATTTTTAACGCTATTAAATTAATAGGTATTGTTTTACTTTTCTGTATTTTTTTTGTACATTTATGATTTATCGCCCCTAAACTGATATTATGAGTGCAACGATTGTAATTGCTATTAAACTTAGTTACATGTTTTAAAAAGTGGTATGCGTTTCGTGAGTTACACCGGCCATTATATATTGTATCTGTAAAGTTGTGGTCGATGCAACGCTAGGAATAACATCTAAAGTGCTAAATTTGTATTTCGTGGATCACGATCTTAACACTTTGTGCAGCCTGGAATTTCCTTACGATATAAATTTAGGTAATCTGCGCTGTGACAGTCCTAGCCAGTAGTTCAGGGGGTGGGCAAATATTTAAACTTATGGACAAATATTTAAACTTATTAAAGTTTATATCGTTGTATCTGAGAAAAAATGTTTCTAGAAGAACAGATGATAGATTAAAGGGTTAATCTGTGGGAGTGCATGGGCTCCAAAACATATGCAAAAACGATAGACACACAAAGTACATAGGGTTTATATTTGAAGTTTGAATTTCCTGTGTGGCCGTCCACCACACATGCGGTGACAAAGAAAATGAGGCGATACGGCGTATGGGAAACCATAAACCAACGGTTAACTCCAGATGATAATTGACAAACACTTAATTCTAAAAGCTAACGAAATATTTGCAAAATTGAACAAGACGACGATACTTGTTCGTTTAGACGTCACTGATAAATACTTGCAATTGTTGCTTGGATGGAGTTTCAGCCACATACTTACTTTGAACACAATCAATCACGTACCACTCGCGCAGTATACGTATGTGGCCGTCAATATTCCACAATTTTTTTTATATATATGCTTTATTTGAATTATTGAATCTGCTCCAAAGAAGCCTAACAATAAGTATACGAATCTTAAGTATAATTCAATAATGAATCCTAGTATGTATTTTTTGTAATGTGGATCTCTGCTAATTGGCAGGAATTTAAATTTATTTGGTCAAAATAGTATATAATTAGAATGGATCACATATCTGAGAATTTTAAACCTGGTTTAGCTTAAACCTCGTGATAAAGGGCCAGAGGACCCTTGCAGTCATTTACAGAGTGTTCGCGATGTTATGTAGAGTGAAGAACTCTAGTTATGTATGTATAACGGATAACTCTAGAATAGCAGAGTGGACGACGTAATTTAGGTTTTGTAGGTTTTTCGGGTTGACTGTTTTGAGGATCACGTATGAGAGCATTTAAGCCACGTGACGTAGAAAGAAGAATTCTACACAGTCTTTCAGGCGCGTGTGGTCGCGATTACTGTTACGGATGAAGCACAAGTGAAGATTAGGAAACATGGCGTTCGTTCATTTAAAGAGCTTGGACTGCACAATAATTGTCTAGCAAGTATTTTATCATGACGTTCGAGCTTCTCTTTGTGAGAGAGGTATTTTCATGTCTCGGTGGATGTTTTCATTCCTCATATAGCAAGGGGCACCGGTAATGAGCCGCAATATCTTCGATTGGACTCTTTGGATTTTGTCGAGATTGCTCGAGCTTGCTTTGCCCCATAGCTGGGCACCGTATAACCAGATAGGTTTGATTGCACTGTTGTATAGCAGGACCTTATATTTATGGCTTAGTTTTGAGTTCGCGTTTAGGAGCCAGTAAAGTTGATGGATCTTAAGTTTCAGTTGAGTTTTCTTGGTTTCGATATGTCTTCTCCAGGTGAGTCGGCGATCCAGGTGGATTCCAAGATATGTAACATGATCAGATTGAGAAAAAGGGATATTGTTTAGTTTCAATGTCGGACAAGTGCTAAAATTCAGTGCGAAAGTACCTGTGTGCATTTAGCCTCATTGACATTTATTCTCCAATCAGAGAGCCATGATTCTACTCGTCTGAGATGTACACCTAGATTCATAGATGCAATATCCTGCTTTTTATGTGCGGCCATTGTAGCGGTATCGTCGGTAAAAGCGGTAAACAGAAGGTAAAAGATAGGCCCCATTACGCTTCCCTGGGGCACACCTGCTAGTATTTCGCGGTCATCGGTGACGTGTTGCCCACATTTGACTCTGAATCTGCGGTTTTCTAAGTAAGACTCAAGAATTCGATGAGTATTTGCCGGTAAGTATTTGCACATTTTGTAGGTCAAGCTAAAGTTCCAGAATTTGTCAAATGCTTAAGCAACATCCAGAAATACGGCGCAGAAATATTCTCGCCGTTCAACTGATTTTTCAATTGATTGGGTCAGACGGTTTACTTGTTCGATGGTGCTGTGACCTTCCCAGAGTCCAAACTGATCTGGTATTATGTTATTTAACACGAGGAACGGTCTTATATTCGACAAAAGAACTTTTTCGAATAGTTTGGATAATTTCTAAGTGCGCTTTGCAACCTTTTAGTAGCTTCAGTCAGTCTTAGTCGGGCCGCTGGTGACCTATTTCGCTGCCATTCGCGACGGAACCTCCTTTTTCACTTACAAGGTGCTCTATTCCCGGTAATTGTAAGTATTTAAATAATTTGTCGCTTTTATTTGTCTGTGTGTAGCGTGAATGGCCGCCTGTTCCAGGATCACGTTCAAGTTGGATACGTTGTTATCGATTTCTTCCTCGTTAGAAATTAGATGATTCGAATCTAAATGACTGCTAATGTACTTCCTGCATTTTAACCGTCTAAAAGTACTGTCTTCTCGTGAAAAATAAATATAACTGGCGAGTGGTCTGACGATAAGTCAGGGCAGGTACTAGCAGATAAGTTAGATTTACTAGCTCCTCTTATTATACCAAAGTCTATCAAGTCAGGCTTTTTCTTAATATCAGAAGCCAATATTTAGGTTGACTGGGAGATTCCAATTCCAATTTATTTTGAGGTCGCATTAGAAACTTATACAGCTGGTATCGCCTAGGGTTTGCTAAACGGGATCCCCAGTGCGTATGTTTGGGATTGTAGTCACCAGCAGCAATAAAGTTGCTTCCGAGACCATTGAAAAAGTTCAGAAGTATTTCTTCTCATATCGCGAACCGCGGTGGGAAATATATTGCTGAAATGATAAGAAAAATACCTTGAATCTGGATACGAATTGTTGTCGCTTGAAGGTAGTTTTTGAGACTCCTTCAGCGACTTCATGTTTCATTCGTTTTCGTATTAGAATACCAGTGCCCCCATGAGCCTTACCGTCGGGGTGGTGAGTACCATAAAATCTAAAATTAGGTATCTGAAAATTGTATTTGTCTGTAAGATGCGTTTCCGATAGTAGCATTATATCAATATTCCGCCGATCTAGGTACTCTGTCAGTTCTTGTCTATGTTGGTTCACACAGTTTGCGTTCCATGTACATATCTTAAGAGGGCCTATTTTTTGGTAAGTAGAATTTGAATTAACTGATTTTGGTTACGCATGAATTCTTGCATCATTGATTGCATAGTTGACATGAACATATTTATACTCTGTACCAGTTTTTGAATGAATCATTGATTCAGCGTTACCAAGTTGTTGCACTGGGGCATTAGGTGAATGCGTCCTTATAACATTCGCGTATGTTATACCGTTTCCGTCGCTAGAGTAAACTAGAGACTGTTGGATGTCGATTTTAGGGTTCGTCGCGTTTCGGTTAGAAATGAGTTTACGCTTCTCTTCTAGTTTATGCTTAAGTTCTTTGTAAACCCTACAACCTCTGTAGTTTGCGGTATGTTATTCCCCACAATTACTGCACTTTTTCTGTTTCTGCGATTTGACTTTGCAGACGGATGATTGGTGTAGATCACCACATACAACACACATGGTTGGCAGTATGTTTTGTGTGTCGATACTCTTGACAACTTTGGCATTGAACGGGACCTTTTTTTCGACCGTAATTCTTCTATACAACAAATATTGAAGTTTGTATATAGGATGAACTTCATTTTTAGTTTCCGGGAGTCAGGTTAAAGTTCGGCCTTGAACATTGGTTGAGGAACCTTTTTATTGTTAAGAACGTTTACCACGGAGTGAACGTTAAATTTCTCTTTTTTCAGTGCTCGTTTTACTTCATCTGGTCCTACAAATGATTCAATGCTTTTAAGATTACCGCGATACCCTTACTACTCTTTAGACGATACGTGTAATTTTTTTATTTCTATCGTTAAAATAACTAGAAATATCGCGAAAGCCGTTTTCAGTGTATGTCTGAATTTTTGTCTCGTTAATGTTCCCTTTCTTTATTGGCACTATGTGAAAGCCACCACTACCAACAAGTTGGGCAGTGATATTTACTAGCTCATTTGAGCTACTCCCACGTAGGTATATTGGGGGCGGCCTTGGGGTTGCGGCATTTGCCGAGGTAGAAGATTGAGGTTCTTCTTCGCTCAGCAATGAAACCGCTTCTTACCCGTGACGGACGTTGGTGGTTCTTCACCGTTCACAATTTTGCAACTTTTTTTGTTAGTGTTACCTTTGGCAGAGGTGGATTTACGCTTTATACATATTAATGGTTCTTTCAATGTTCGCTGTGCTTCCACCTTCTTTGTTATTTTTATTGTTGCTAGCACTGCCTGGTGAGAGAGTTTATTGTCTTAGTGGCGTTACCTCTCTCATTCCATTGCTTACATCTGCATTTATCGCGAAGTATGCATTCCGCAAACTTACACTGCAGAAAGAGCTTCTGCGTTGTTCTAACTCTGGAGTGAGACGATGGCTCATCAAGCTGTGAGTTTGTTTAGCTGTGTGTGTGCCGTTTTTATTTTGGTTGTTTTGTTACACTGTTTCTTACGCAATCGGATTTTTTGTTCAACTCAAAATTTTATTTTGTCAAAAAACTGCTTGAATTCCTTACAAGTTAATACTTATAATGAATTCAAACAATTTTAGATAATTATTTTCCCGTTAATTAAGTTTATTTTTGCACTTTTCCTGCTTATTTTATTTTATTAGAATTAATTTCCGAGAGTAGTTCTTTTAACGATCGTTCTCTTCGCGCGCGGAGAGCTAATTCCACAATTGGGCTGAAAAAGGTGGGGTCAGTACAACAGGCCTTCCTAACGTCCATATTTTTTTCAATGATGTTCTCGTATTTGATAAGGATTTTGATGAGCTACTATAAATACCAGAATTGACCTTGACTTCAGTCAAGTCAAACAAAGCGAAATGCATGATTGTGACGTCATCTGTTAATCGTGAGACATGTGATCGAAAAAAATTCGATAATTCTTTCTTCGTTTATTCCAGATCTGGCCACACGTGAAAGACCCTTACGGAATATTCTGAAAGCAAAGACATTCACGTGTTGGTGAGTTGCTAGTTGGATATGCTCCTTTAGTGATGGCACCGGTAGGAATTCTAAAACTATGGCCACAGGCGTGAAAATCTATCGGTAGGATTCTTTATTCCCAAATATTCAGAATCAGTTTATCACTCATAACTCAGATGTCAGTCTATATCTGAAATCAAGAACTTCAAAAACCGAGTGCACCACCATGGTATCTATCACTGTCCCGTCTTAGGATGTTATAATTCCCGGATGTATGATGTCATATGCGGGAAGAGCATTATGGGCCGGAATTTGTTACTCTTGGTTCGGGATGCGTTTCTAGTTGTTGCTGCTGGAATGTTTTTGCTAAACGCGGCCAGGTAACCGGGACTCCAGTCCCTGTGAGATCACAAATTAGTACATCTCCGCAAGTGGCAACAACTAGTAATTGCACTAAATAGATATAAAGTTTCTCCCGATTAATTATGTGGTAAACTGATCACTTCCAGTGAAATTCGTGAACAGGTTGCTGGGACTGTATATTATTTATCTGCAGTTTAGGAGAATGCATGCACAATGTTATGGGATGCTTGCAACACCTTTCTATGAAACTTTGTGACCAATTGAGGTGTGAGGATATACTACACCACCTCCTAGGTTTCATCAGCTGTTTCAAACATTACATCAGACTGAGGTAGAGTTCGACGCAATGCGTCTTTGATACACTGAACAATATCAAGAGTAAGAGTATGGCAAGCAAAGTACGAGTATCCCTACTAAAACATTCGCTGTGTGTCGTTGGTCGGGCTGATCCCAAAGCTGAGATTTGAATGTCTTGGCAACGAAAAACTGGTACGCAAAACTGTCATTATTATTCGCGTTTGATGCCAGGATGGCAGGATAACTGTGACTTAACGCACTCCTTGTTAAATGAACAATGGCATATGTGCTCTTAAATATATATCCTTTTTAGATATTTTTAAAAAAATATTCACAAATCCAATTTTAATTACTATATATATATATATATATATATATATATATATATATATATATATATATATATATATATACATATATATATATACATATATATATATATATATATATATATATATATATATATATATATATATATATATATATATATATATATATATATATATATATATATATATATATATATATATATATATATATATATATATATATATATATATATATATATATATATATATATATATATATATATATATATATATATATATATATATATATATATATATATATATATATATATATATATATATATATATATATATATGTATGTATATAGTAATTAAAATTGGATTTGTGCATATTTTTTTAAAAATATCTATTTTTTTTTTGTTATTTTATAATTTAATAAAAAAAAGAAAATGACTTGCACTCACATAGGTTGCAATTTAAAATCCAACGAGAGAATGATTGGTTGCTGGATATGTGGTATGTTCGGTCATACCAAATGTGCCGGCGTTTCTGCTCGTGCCGCTGATGCCATAGGTCAAAATAATGGCATCAGATGGTGTTGCCCGCAGTGTAGAAGAATTGATATACAGTTTTATAAATTCTTCAAGGATACACTTGCGGAAGTATCCAAGATGGGATTGGAGTTATTAAGCATTCAGGCGAAATTTTCTAAATTCTCTGAAATGTTTGAAATATCCGGATTTGGATAAGTTTGTCGTACCACAGACGACGACACCGACAGCAAAACGAAAGAAATCGTCGAGGAAAAATTCTCCCAAGCTGACGGAAAGAACATCCACGGTACCTGTAACGGAACAGGTTAACGATATGCCGATGGATGTGGGACCGTCTTCTGGCGGAGAAGAAATTGCTTGTGCAGTTGGACTAATGGATACTGCTATTAAAAAACTGGAAGGAGCACCGAACTCAATTTCAGCTTTGAGTGTGAACCTGCAGACACCGGTTTTAAAATGTCCTACTAATGTCAGTGAGGTGTTCATTGACGTTGAGGCCGGAGAGAGGCCGGTTGTTCAAACGGTTGATTTGGCTTGTTCGTCAAGTAATAGCAAACCTAGAAAATTGACAGTCATTCCAGCGAGAAGGACTGTCTTTATTTCTCGGTTTGCCCCTGACACCGAAATAGATGACATTAGTTATTATATGAAGTCGAAGATGGAAGGTGACTTTGATTTGAATATTTTTAAATTTAACTCGTCTTCTAATCATTTATCCTCATTCAAGATAAATGTGTCAGAAGATATCTTCGATAAGATTGTTGATCCTAAATTTTGGCCGGACAGGGCGCTTGACAAGGAGTTTGTTCGAATTTCCTCTGGTGTCCCACAGGGCAGCCACCTATTCTCTTTTTACTATTCATTAACGACTTGCCCGACTCTATTATCAACTCTAATTTACTAATGTTTGCAGACGACGTTAAATTATGCTAGCTTTACGGACAGTCACATACTGCAGGGTGATTTGGACAGATTTAGTACTTGGTGTGAATTTAATTTTATGGAATTAAACCTTAAAAAGTGTAAACATAAGTGCTTTTCTAGACGTAGTTTGTTGGCTACTAAATTTAATTTATGTGGCTCTGAATTGGCATCGGTTGATTCATTTATTGATCTCGATTTATGATGGATAGAAAGTTGAATTTTAATACCCAATTCATTACTATGGTAAATAAAGCGTATGGTGTCTTTTATTTTGTGAAACGCCGGGCAAAAGAGTTTACTGATCCATATACTACGAAACAGCTTTATATTTCCCTAGTTAGGCCAATTTTAGAATATGGATCAGTGGTTTGGGATCCCCAATATGATTACTATGTTAACAAAATTGAGTCCGTGCAGAAAAAATTTTTAATATTCTGCTTAAAAGGTCTTCCCTGGAATACTGGTTATGAACTTCCTTCTTATAATGGCAGGTTAAATCTTATTAAATTGCCCTAACTGAAGAGTAGGCGAACTATAATGAATACGATGATGGTATATAAAATTATATGTGGGATTGCTTCTGAATACTTAATATCAAAAATTTCTATTAACGTCCCATTTAGACCTAGTAGATACTATCAGTTCTTACACTTGGATTTTCAAAGGCACAATTATGCATGTGGTGACCCATTTAGTAGAATGTGTGCTGATTTTAATTCGTTATATCATTTAATTGATTTCTCCTTAGGTTTTGATTCATTAAAAACTGTAATAATTTTTTATTTAAACTCATTACACCAAGGCACATTGTCTTCATAACAATTTAGGCTGTTATAAAAAATTTTAGTAATTGTTATTATTCGTAAATACTTATGTATATTATGCTTTATATTATTTTATTAGATTTTAATATTGTAATAAAGAAAGGTGGTGGTTATATTTTGATTTTGTATTGCATGCTTCTAGTCCTTCTCATACTTTGATTGGATTATATTATTGTATTATATTAAGGTGGTGGTTATATTATAAAGTACTATTTTCTAGTGATTATTATTAATATTTTTTTTTTGTACCGATTGGCTGTTGATAAATATCTGTAGCTAATTTACATGGATGACGTTTCTTGTCATCTCCATTATGGATCGGTCCATAATGTGTACGTCATGGGGACGTGGCCTCCTCGGTCGGCAGGGGCGGGTGTGAGTGGCGTATTATATTAAGGTGGTGGTTATATTATAAAGTACTATTTTCTAGTGATTATTATTAATATTTTTTTTTTGTACCGATTGGCTGTTGATAAATATCTGTAGCTAATTTACATGGATGACGTTTCTTGTCATCTCCATTATGGATCGGTCCATAATGTGTACGTCATGGGGACGTGGCCTCCTCGGTCGGCAGGGGCGGGTGTGAGTGGCGTGGGAACGTTCGTCTAAAAAAAAAAAAAACATTCGCTGTGTGTCGTTGGTCGGGCTGATCCCAAAGCTCAGATATGAATGTCTTGGCAACGAAAAACTGGTACGCAAAACTGTCATTATTATTCGCGTTTGATGGCAGGATAACTGTGACTTAACGCACTCCTTGTTAAATGAACAATGGCATATGGGCTCTTAAATATATATCCTTTTTAGATATTTTTAAAAAAATATGCGACAAATTTTCTGAGTAGTAAGAAACTTTTTGTGAAATTTCCCAAAAACTCCTAAAATCTCGATATGCGTTTTGTGTACATTTGCCCACTTACTCGTATAAACTAGTAACCAAGCTGATTGTAATCCCATTTTTAGTTTCGGATTTAAAAAAGAAATGACATAGAAATGACATAGATCTTTAATATTAGTAGTAAATTGCAAATTCAATTCATTTTTCATCCAAAATATATTATACAAAGAGTACGCTACTTCTGAGACGTATCAACGAGATATTACAACATATTATACGAGGGCGACCGCAAAACTAACTGGCCTGGCACATTTTCTGTTTTACTAGCAACTTTTTTGTTTTTTAAAAGCAATCTTTTATAAGCCATCTGTCAAAGTTCCGAAATATTTAATGATTATTTTCTTTGTTACAGGTGATTGAAGTAAACAAGTTTTATAATTTTTGACATATGAAAAATAAAGAGTTTCGTGCGGTAATTAAACACTTTTATATGAAAGGTTATACGCCACAATTAATCAAAGATAAATTGAATTCTATTCATGGTGATAATGCACCATCATACTCCACCGTGAAATCCTTGGTTCAACAATTTAAAATGGGTCGTTGAAGTACGGAAGATGAACAACGCTCTGGAAGACCGAAAACTGCTACTACTATTGAAAACATTAGAAAAATATTTAATGAAGTGACTAAAGATAGACGAATAAAGCTCAGAGAGCTTGTTGATATTGTTAAAATATACGAAAAACAAGTTTGGAGTATTTTACATGATGAACTCCACATGAAAAAGTTATCCGCAAGAAGGGTGCCGCGTTTGTTGACTTTGCCCCAAAAATTCCGAGGAGCTTTTAGCGATTTATCAGCGTAATCCAATAGAGTTCATACCTGTTGATGAAACATGGATCCATCACTACATCCGAGAATGCAAAGAACAGTCAAAACAATGGATAGAAGCTGGTAAAAGTGGTCCCAAGAAGGCGAAAACTGTAAAGTCAGCAGGAAAAATAATGGCCACAGTATTTTGGGATGCAGCAGGAAAAGTAATGGCCACAGTATTTTGGGATGCAAGGGGTATAATATTTATTGATTATCTTGAGAAAGGAAAAACTATAAATAGTGAATATTATTGTGCGTTATTGGATCGGTTGAGTGAAGAAATCAAGATTAAACGACCGCATTTAGAAAAAAAAAGTTTTTTTTCATCAAGATAATGCTCCTGCACACACTGCATTTTTAACTCAACAAAAACTGGCCGAATTACGATTTGAAATTGCTCCGCATCCACCATATAGTCCAGATTTAGCTCCTTCTGATTATTTCTTGTTTCCAAATTTAAAAAAAATTCTCGGTGGCAAAAAATTTTCGTCCAATAGCGAGGTTATTGCTGAAACTGAGGCATATTTTGAAGGTCTTGAAAAATCTTATTTTTCGGATGGAATTAAAAAAACTTGAAAAACGTTTGATGAAGTGTATTGAGTTGGAAGGAGATTATGTTGAAAAATAAATAATAATAATTCCAAAAAACGGTTCTCTTTATGTTAGGGCAGTTACTTTTGCGGTCGCCCTAGTACATATCTAAGAACTTAAAAAAAAACACTTTAATTTGTGTGTGGAAAGGAGAGAATTGGAAATGTAAATAAATATAGAAGATTATTGTTTAAATACCCGAGTCGTAAACTGGGAATTTTTGTTTCAGTTAAAACAATTTAGTTCAGTTAAAACAACAAGGTAAATTCGTGGAATTCAAGGCCAAAATACTTCTTTATTTGGCGGTTGCTATAAAGCTACTAACTGAAAAATGTACACTTCAAGCGGGATTACAAAAAGAGAGATCGATAGACTTACGATCTAAGGAGTGACTGGCATGTCACTATTTACAATTTAAAGCGAATTCAAGAAAGAATATGAACTTTGAAATGACAAAGGAATAATAAGGGTATTCATTACAAATAGGTTGAACGGTGTGTTCAACATTCTCCTGGGCAAAGGTTTCAGGACATCTGTGGGGAGACTGCAATAATCACGTAAGACATTGGAACTTGAGGACATTAGAACTTGAGCAGGGTGACCGTTTTGATCTTGTTTCCGACGCACAGTTCACTCAATACCACTGGAGCAACATTAGGTTCGCTGTACGTCAATGTTTTTTTTAGAATTAGGGTCCGTGAGTGCACATTACCCTTTCAGCAGCTTTATCCACTGAGAGAGCATCTTCGTTCGCATGCATTGATGATATTTCAAGAGCCTGAAAGGCAGTTTTAGTAACGCCTGACGACTGTTGTTCTTGTAAAATAATGCAGAGATTATTTGTTCCGAACTTTTTCACTTGCTCCATGTCCCGCGGTACTTCAGTTGTAGGCGAGTCTTGTTCACACGGAGTAGATCTGGAATTTTAACCTCTTAGAAACCAGTCGATCCACTCTTAGTGTTATAACTTTCGGGTGGCAGAATCTTTCGGAACATAAAGCCATACTTTAGTATTTGATTGTTACTGCAGACAAAGCATGTAAAAATGGTGACGCTATAAGTAAACAAAAAGATAAAAGAGAAAAAATCAGCCCTATTACAATCAATTGGAGAATTTTTTTGTTTGGATTTATGAGTTTAAGTATATCGATTTAGATTTGGAGTTCGCAAACGTTGTTATGTTTGGTGATACGACCACGACGCCATTAGGTGGGTGGCAATGAATCGTCCTTGATGGCGACAGTCATTTTCTTTTAAATTAGATTTCGTAGTTTTCCAATTATAATGGCGCTGGAGCTCTGTCGCGTACTATGCTTTTCAACGCTGACTGCAGAGGCGCTGAACAACTTTTAATCGCTTCCAGCGGTTGATATGCGACAGGCTTTCTAATTGATGATCAGTTGGGGTCTCAGGCGGAGCCGTAAGTGGCGCACCTCTCAGGAAATGGCCAGCTTAGTAGCTTATAACATGCTCCCACGAAATTTGGACCATTGTCGGAAAACATGATCTTCGGAAGCCATCGACGTCCAGTAAAACTCGTGAAAGCTGCTAGAAAACCATCGGGCGATAAGTTTAAACCAACCTCAAGATGAACGGCTCGAGTAGAAAAACAAACAAATACTGCTGCATATCCCTTTGTGGTCTTAGCGTTTCGTAAAGTAGACATTTTGAGACTAAAAAGGCCGGCGAAGTCTACACCTGCGTAAGTAAACGGTAATGAGAAGCTGACACGTTCAAGAGGAAGTGCGGCCATTATTTGATTATTTTATAAAGTGTAAAGCGTTGCTACCACGTACACATTTTCGAATCAGATTCTTAAACTTAGTATGTCAATCCCTTATCGGATAGCTTTGATCATTATATTGAGAAGAAGAAGAAAGAAGAATTTGGTGGGTAAATCGTATAAGTCGTTCGGCCAAATGAAATTTATCATGGATGATAATCGGGTGTCTCTCTTCATAGCTGAGACCTGCATTTTCGAGGTGGCCTGCAACCCTTAACAAAATATCTTTGGCCAGGAACGGCGTAAATGTTAAAATATGACTTTTCCTACTGATTGGTTCTTTGTTAATGCTACACTCGTTTTCACGTGGAAAATGTTGTTTCTGAGCAAGCATAGTTAGTAGTGCTTTAACTTTTGAGATATCGTCGGCCGTAATGTCCACTGATGTCTAGTCTTTACGTCTGCGAAATTGCTCCACAAACCGAAATAGAAAACATATTGTTCTGAGAGCGCGATAAATTGAAGAAAATCTCGGTATTAAGCCATCGGTAATCACTAGATGGAATGTTTTGGCGTTTTTCGTCTCTAACTCCGTTGAATCAAAAGGCCCATGCCACCAAAGCGTGGTTTGTACTAAGTCGTGCGGTGAGCATCCGCGCGTTTCCAAATCGGCTGGGTTTTCATCAGTTTTTATGTGCCTCCACCACGAGGGCTTAGAAATCTCTAGGATTTCAGTGACTCGATTCGCTACGAAGGTTTTCAGGACTTGAGGATCCTTTTGTAACCAACCAAGAACTATCGAAGACTCAGTCCATAGATAAATTTCGTGCAGAATATCGAAGCTCTGTGTCACGGATTTTATAAAATTTGCAAGCAAGACTTCTCCGCATAATTCCAATTTTGGTATTGTTGTCCGTTTAATCGTTGCTACGCGAGTTTTGCCTACCATTAGGTGACTAGAAAATGTGCAAGAGTTATCAGTTTGGACATATACCATACCGCAATATGCTTTTTCAGAAGCATCACAGAATCCATGTACCTGGACCTCATATCGTGAAGAGTAGTCTACCCAACAAGGTATTTTTAAACGGTGAATATGAGGCAGATTCTCGCAAAATCATTTCCACCTATCAAATAAATGGTGTGGAATAGCTCCATCCCAGTTGGTTTTCTCCTCCCAAAGCTGCTGCATCAAGATTTTCGCGAAATGACAATAGGTCCCAGCCTGCCGAGAGGATCAAATAGCCGTGTCATTACCGATAGATTTGTCGTTTTGTTGAAACTGAGTTTTCATCGATTGAGCCAACTACGTAGTAAAAAAACATCTGATATCTTATTCCAGCGCATCCCCAATGTTTTTGCTGTGCTTGAACCGTCGAAACTCAAAAAATCTTCATCTAGAATATCCTCCCGGGCTATCAGCTCGAGTAAAGTTTTGGAATTTGCAGTAATCTTTTTTAGGGGGACGGCAGCAGAGGACAGATTCGAGGTAGCTTTGCTTTTATTTTGCTTCTTCCAAAGTATGTCCTCCTGACAGCACATCGTCTACATAAATTTCATTTTTTTAAAATTCAGAGGCAATGGGTTTATAAACATTGCAGTAATCGCTCAGCTGCCTCAAAGTTCTTATGGTCAGGAATGGCGCACAATTTATGCCAAACGTTACTGTCTTAAGTTCAAAAGACTTTATAGCCCCGTCTTCCTTCGGTCGAAATAGTATCCGCTGGGTCGATCTTCCAGATGCACCAAAATTTGGCGGGACATTTTTTGTATGTCGCCAGTAAATATATAAGTATAACGATTAAAGCGACAATTAAGGATTATCTGAACGATGACATCGTTAAGGGAGAATGTACTGTACGTCTTCTTAGACAACACGGACTTTCGTCGTCTTACTTTCTGGCTTACTAACCTCATGGTGAAACAAAAAGGAAGATAAATGTTTTTCGGCAGAACTGTTAAATTCGCACAAAGAATCGGAGATCTGAAGAGAAAATGTCTGGACTTCGTCGTTTGACAGGCGGCCTGATCGGTACCAACCGAAATGAGATTCCCTTGCTTCTAGACCGCTAGCTATGTTGAGAATAACTCCTTTCTTGTTGATAGACGGTAGATAATTGCTGCCTATTATCATTTTAATTTGCGCTGGTTTGGTAAAATTTGAATCAGCCAAATTAAATTTTCGAAGATCGTGAAGATTTTCTACTTTTACTCGTTTGGAGGGCAAAAAATGTTATAATTTTGATACAATAATCGCCTTTATTTCCATTGCAAATTTGGAAATTCTGGATTTCACATTCACGAAACAACTACCGCTTGATCTCCCAACAATAGTTCCACGCAAGCCAGATATTCGTGTATGATGGCTATCAACTGGTAGTGAAAGATTTTGCTGAATTCGTATTGCGATAAAACTTTTTTCCGGGCCTGCATCCAAGAGTACTCTTAAATAGTTCCCCGGCCTTCTGAATGTTTATTAAATGGATATGCTCCTTTAGTGATGGCACCAGTAGGGATTCTAAGACTATGGCCACAGGCGTGAAAATCTATTGGTAGGATTCTTTATTCCTAAATATTCAGAATCAGTTTATCACTCATAACTCAGATGTCAGTCTATATCTGAAATCAAGGACTTCAAAAACCGAGTGCACCACCATGGTATCTATCACTGTCCCGTCTTAGGATGTTATAATTCCCGGATGTATGATGTCATAAGCGGGAAGAGCATTATGGGCCGGAATTTGTTACTCTTGGTTCGGGATGCGTTTCTAGTTGTTGCTGCTGGAATGTTTTTTCTAAACGCGGCCAGGTAACCGGGACTCCAGTCCCTGTGAGATCACAAATTAGTACATCTCCGCAAGTGGCAACTACTAGTAATTGCACTAAATAGATATAAAGTTTCTCCCGATTAATTATGTGGTAAACTGATCACTTCCAGTGAAATTCGTGAACAGGTTGCTGGGACTGTATATTATTTATCTGCAGTTTAGGAGAATGCATGCACAATGTTATAAGATGCTTGCAACACCTTTCTATGAAACTTTGTGACCAATTGAGGTGTGAGGGTATACTACACCACCTCCTAGGTTTCATCAGCAATTTCAAACATTACATCAGACTGAGGTAGAGTTCGACGCAATGCGTCTTTGATGCACTGAACAATATCAAGAGTAAGAGTATGGCAAGCAAAGTACGAGTATCCCTACTAAAACATTCGCTGTGTGTCGTTGGTCGGGCTGATCTCAAAGCTCAGATTTGAATGTCTTGGCAACAAAAACCTGGTACGCAAAACTGCCATTATTATTCGCGTTTGATGCCAGGATGGCAGGATAACTGTGACTTAACGCACTCCTTGTTAAATGAACAATGGCATATGGGCTCTTAAATATATATCCTTTTTAGATATTTTTAAAAAAATATGCGACAAATTTTCTGAGTAGTAAGAAACTTTTTGTGAAATTTCCCAAAAACTCCTAAAATCTCAATATGCGTTTTGTGTACATTTGCCCACTTACTCGTATAAACTAGTAACCAAGCTGATTGTAATCCCATTTTTAGTTTCGGATTTAAAAAATAAATGACATAGAAATGACATAGATCTTTAATATTAGTAGTAAATTGCAAATTCAATTCATTTTTCATCCAAAATATATTATACAAAGAGTACGCTACTTCTGAGACGTATCAACGAGATATTACAACATATTATACGAGGGCGACCGCAAAACTAACTGGCCTGGCACATTTTCTGTTTTACTAGCAACTTTTTTGTTTTTTAAAAGCAATCTTTTATAAGCCATCTGTCAAAGTTCCGAAATATTTAATGATTATTTTCTTTGTTACAGGTGATTGAAGTAAACAAGTTTTATAATTTTTGACATATGAAAAATAAAGAGTTTCGTGCGGTAATTAAACACTTTTATATGAAAGGTTATACGCCACAATTAATCAAAGATAAATTGAATTCTATTCATGGTGATAATGCACCATCATACTCCACCGTGAAATCCTTGGTTCAACAATTTAAAATGGGTCGTTGAAGTACGGAAGATGAACAACGCTCTGGAAGACCGAAAACTGCTACTACTATTGAAAACATTAGAAAAATATTTAATGAAGTGACTAAAGATAGACGAATAAAGCTCAGAGAGCTTGTTGATATTGTTAAAATATACGAAAAACAAGTTTGGAGTATTTTACATGATGAACTCCACATGAAAAAGTTATCCGCAAGAAGGGTGCCGCGTTTGTTGACTTTGCCCCAAAAATTCCGAGGAACTTTTAGCGATTTATCAGCGTAATCCAATAGAGCTCATAACTGTTGATGAAACATGGATCCATCACTACATCCGAGAATGCAAAGAACAGTCAAAACAATGGATAGAAGCTGGTAAAAGTGGTCCCAAGAAGGCGAAAACTGTTAAGTCAGCAGGAAAAGTAATGGCCACAGTATTTTAGGATGCAAGGGGTATAATATTTATTGATTATCTTGAGAAAGGAAAAACTATAAATAGTGAATATTATTGTGCGTTATTGGATCGGTTGAGTGAAGAAATCAAGATTATACGACCGCATTTAGAAAAAAAAAGTTTTTTTTCATCAAGATAATGCTCCTGCACACACTGCATTTTTAACTCAACAAAAACTGGCCGAATTACGATTTGAAATTGCTCCGCATCCACCATATAGTCCAGATTTAGCTACTTCTGATTATTTCTTGTTTCCAAATTTAAAAAAAATTCTCGGTGGCAAAAAATTTTCGTCCAATAGCGAGGTTATTGCTGAAACTGAGGCATATTTTGAAGGTCTTGAAAAATCTTATTTTTCGGATGGAATTAAAAAAACTTGAAAAACGTTTGATGAAGTGTATTGAGTTGGAAGGAGATTATGTTGAAAAATAAATAATAATAATTCCAAAAAACGGTTCTCTTTATGTTAGGGCAGTTACTTTTGCGGTCGCCCTAGTACATATCTAAGAACTTAAAAAAAAACACTTTAATTTGTGTGTGGAAAGGAGAGAATTGGAAATGTAAATAAATATAGAAGATTATTGTTTAAATACCCGAGTCGTAAACTGGGAATTTTTGTTTCAGATAAAACAATTTAGTTCAGTAAAAACAACAAGGTAAATTCGTGGAATTCAAGGCCAAAATACTTCTTTATTTGGCGGTTGCTATAAAGCTACTAACTGAAAAATGTACACTTCAAGCGGGATTACAAAAAGAGAGATCGATAGACTTACGATCTAAGGAGTGACTGGCATGTCACTATTTACAATTTAAAGCGAATTCAAGAAAGAATATGAACTTTGAAATGACAAAGGAATAATAAGGGTATTCATTACAAATAGGTTGAACGGTGTGTTCAACATTCTCCTGGACAAAGGTTTCAGGACATCTGTGGGGAGACTGCAATAATCACGTAAGACATTGGAACTTGAGGACATTAGAACTTGAGCAGGGTGACCGTTTTGATCTTGTTTCCGACGCACAGTTCACTCAATACCACTGGAGCAACATTAGGTTCGCTGTACGTCAATGTTTTTTTTAGAATTAGGGTCCGTGAGTGCACATTACCCTTTCAGCAGCTTTATCCACTGAGAGAGCATCTTCGTTCGCATGCATTGATGATATTTCAAGAGCCTAAAAGGCAGTTTTAGTAACGCCTGACGACTGTTGTTCTTGTAAAATAATGCAGAGATTATTTGTTCCGAACTTTTTCACTTGCTCCATGTCCCGCAGTACTTCAGTTGTAGGCGAATCTTGTTCACACGGAGTAGATCTGGAATTTTAACCTCTTTGAAACCAGTCGATCCACTCTTATTGGGGTCATTAGTGTTATAACGTTCGGGTGGCAGCATCTTTCGGAACATAAAGCCATACTTTAGTATTTGATTGTTACTGCAGACAAAGCATGTAAAAATGGTGACGCTATAAGTAAACAAAAAGATAAAAGAGAAAAAATCAGCCCTATTACAATCAATTGGAGAATTTTTTTGTTTGGATTTATGAGTTTAAGTATATCGATTTAGATTTGGAGTTCGCAAACGTTGTTATGTTTGGTGATACGACCACGACGCCATTAGGTGGGTGGCAATGAATCGTCCTTGATGGCGACAGTCATTTTCTTTTAAATTAGATTTCGTAGTTTTCCAATTATAATGGCGCTGGAGCTCTGTCGCGTACTATGCTTTTCAACGCTGACTGCAGAGGCGCTGAACAACTTTTAATCGCTTCCAGCGGTTGATATGCGACAGGCTTTCTAATTGATGATCAGTTGGGGTCTCAGGCGGAGCCGTAAGTGGCGCACCTCTCAGGAAATGGCCAGCTTAGTAGCTTATAACATGCTCCCACGAAATTTGGACCATTGTCGGAAAACATGATCTTCGGAAGCCATCGACGTCCAGTAAAACTCGTGAAAGCTGCTAGAAAACCATCGGGCGATAAGTTTGAACCAACCTCAAGATGAACGGCTCGAGTAGAAAAACAAACAAATACTGCTGCATATCCCTTTGTGGTCTTAGCGTTTCGTAAAGTAGACATTTTGAGACTAATAGGCCGGCGAAGTCTACACCTGCGTAAGTAAACGGTAATGAGAAGCTGACACGTTCAAGAGGAAGTGCGGCCATTATTTGATTATTTTATAAAGTGTAAAGCGTTGCAACCACGTATACATTTTCGAATCAGATTCTTTAATCTTAGTATGTCAATCCCTTATCGGATAGCTTTGATCATTATATTGAGAAGAAGAAGAAAGAAGAATTTGGTGGGTAAATCGTATAAGTCGTTCGGCCAAATGAAATTTATCATGGATGATAATCGGGTGTCTCTCTTCATAGCTGAGACCTGCATTTTCGAGGTGGCCTGCAACCCTTAAAAAAATATCTTTGGCCAGGAACGGCGTAAATGTTAAAATATGACTTTTCCTACTGATTGGTTCTTTGTTAATGCTACACTCGTTTTCACGTGGAAAATGTTGTTTCTGAGCAAGCATAGTTAGTAGTGCTTTAACTTTTGAGATATCGTCGGCCGTAATGTCCACTGATGTCTAGTCTTTACGTCTGCGAAATTGCTCCACAAACCGAAATAGAAAACATATTGTTCTGAGAGCGCGATAAATTGAAGAAAATCTCGGTATTAAGCCATCGGTAATCACTAGATGGAATGTTTTGGCGTTTTTCGTCTCTAACTCCGTTGAATCAAAAGGCCCATGCCACCAAAGCGTGGTTTGTACTAAGTCGTGCGGTGAGCATCCGCGCGTTTCCAAATCGGCTGGGTTTTCATCAGTTTTTATGTGCCTCCACCACGAGGGCTTAGAAATCTCTAGGATTTCAGTGACTCGATTCGCTACGAAGGTTTTCAGGACTTGAGGATCCTTTTGTAACCAACCAAGAACTATCGAAGACTCAGTCCATAGATAAATTTCGTGCAGAATATCGAAGCTCTGTGTCACGGATTTTATAAAATTTGCAAGCAAGACTTCTCCGCATAATTCCAATTTTGGTATTGTTGTCCGTTTAATCGTTGCTACGCGAGTTTTGCCTACCATTAGGTGACTAGAAAATGTGCAAGAGTTATCAGTTTGGACATATACCATACCGCAATATGCTTTTTCAGAAGCATCACAGAATCCATGTACCTGGACCTCATATCGTGAAGAGTAGTCTACCCAACAAGGTATTTTTAAACGGTGAATATGAGGCAGATTCTCGCAAAATCATTTCCACCTATCAAATAAATGGTGTGGAATAGCTCCATCCCAGTTGGTTTTCTCCTCCCAAAGCTGCTGCATCAAGATTTTCGCGAAATGACAATAGGTCCCAGCCTGCCGAGAGGATCAAATAGCCGTGTCATTACCGATAGATTTGTCGTTTTGTTGAAACTGAGTTTTCATCGATTGAGCCAACTACGTAGTAAAAAAACATCTGATATCTTATTCCAGCGCATCCCCAATGTTTTTGCTGTGCTTGAACCGTCGAAACTCAAAAAATCTTCATCTAGAATATCCTCCCGGGCTATCAGCTCGAGTAAAGTTTTGGAATTTGCAGTAATCTTTTTTAGGGGGACGGCAGCAGAGGACAGATTCGAGGTAGCTTTGCTTATATTTTGCTTCTTCCAAAGTATGTCCTCCTGACAGCACATCGTCTACATAAATTTCATTTTTTAAAAATTCAGAGGCAATGGGTTTATAAACATTGCAGTAATCGCTCAGCTGCCTCAAAGTTCTTATGGTCAGGAATGGCGCACAATTTATGCCAAACGTTACTGTTTTAAGTTCAAAAGACATTATAGCCCCGTCTTCCTTCGGTCGAAATAGTATCCGCTGGGTCGATCTTCCAGATGCACCAAAATTTGGCGGGACATTTTTTGTATGTCGCCAGTAAATATATAAGTATAACGATTAAAGCGACAATTAAGGATTATCTGAACGATGACATCGTTAAGGGAGAATGTACTGTACGTCTTCTTAGACAACACGGACTTTCGTCGTCTTACTTTCTGGCTTACTAACCTCATGGTGAAACAAAAAGGAAGATAAATGTTTTTCGGCAGAACTGTTAAATTCGCACAAAGAATCGGAGATCTGAAGAGAAAATGTCTGGACTTCGTCGTTTGACAGGCGGCCTGATCGGTACCAACCGAAATGAGATTCCCTTGCTTCTAGACCGCTAGCTATGTTGAAAATAACTCCTTTCTTGTTGATAGACGGTAGATAATTGCTGCCTATTATCATTTTAATTTGCGCTGGTTTGGTAAAATTTGAATCAGCCAAATTAAATTTTCGAAGATCGTGAAGATTTTCTACTTTTACTCGTTTGGAGGGCAAAAAATGTTATAATTTTGATACAATAATCGCCTTTATTTCCATTGCAAATTTGGAAATTCTGGATTTCACATTCACGAAACAACTACCGCTTGATCTCCCAACAATAGTTCCACGCAAGCCAGATATTCGTGTATGATGGCTATCAACTGGTAGTGAAAGATTTTGCTGAATTCGTATTGCGATAAAACTTTTTTCCGGGCCTGCATCCAAGAGTACTCTTAAATAGTTCCCCGGCCTTCTGAATGTTTATTAAATGGATATGCTCCTTTAGTGATGGCACCAGTAGGGATTCTAAGACTATGGCCACAGGCGTGAAAATCTATTGGTAGGATTCTTTATTCCTAAATATTCAGAATCAGTTTATCACTCATAACTCAGATGTCAGTCTATATCTGAAATCAAGGACTTCAAAAACCGAGTGCACCACCATGGTATCTATCACTGTCCCGTCTTAGGATGTTATAATTCCCGGATGTATGATGTCATAAGCGGGAAGAGCATTATGGGCCGGAATGTGTTACTCTTGGTTCGGGATGCGTTTCTAGTTGTTGCTGCTGGAATGTTTTTTCTAAACGCGGCCAGGTAACCGGGACTCCAGTCCCTGTGAGATCACAAATTAGTACATCTCCGCAAGTGGCAACTACTAGTAATTGCACTAAATAGATATAAAGTTTCTCCCGATTAATTATGTGGTAAACTGATCACTTCCAGTGAAATTCGTGAACAGGTTGCTGGGACTGTATATTATTTATCTGCAGTTTAGGAGAATGCATGCACAATGTTATAAGATGCTTGCAACACCTTTCTATGAAACTTTGTGACCAATTGAGGTGTGAGGGTATACTACACCACCTCCTAGGTTTCATCAGCAATTTCAAACATTACATCAGACTGAGGTAGAGTTCGACGCAATGCGTCTTTGATGCACTGAACAATATCAAGAGTAAGAGTATGGCAAGCAAAGTACGAGTATCCCTACTAAAACATTCGCTGTGTGTCGTTGGTCGGGCTGATCTCAAAGCTCAGATTTGAATGTCTTGGCAACAAAAACCTGGTACGCAAAACTGCCATTATTATTCGCGTTTGATGCCAGGATGGCAGGATAACTGTGACTTAACGCACTCCTTGTTAAATGAACAATGGCATATGGGCTCTTAAATATATATCCTTTTTAGATATTTTTAAAAAAATATGCGACAAATTTTCTGAGTAGTAAGAAACTTTTTGTGAAATTTCCCAAAAACTCCTAAAATCTCAATATGCGTTTTGTGTACATTTGCCCACTTACTCGTATAAACTAGTAACCAAGCTGATTGTAATCCCATTTTTAGTTTCGGATTTAAAAAATAAATGACATAGAAATGACATAGATCTTTAATATTAGTAGTAAATTGCAAATTCAATTCATTTTTCATCCAAAATATATTATACAAAGAGTACGCTACTTCTGAGACGTATCAACGAGATATTACAACATATTATACGAGGGCGACCGCAAAACTAACTGGCCTGGCACATTTTCTGTTTTACTAGCAACTTTTTTGTTTTTTAAAAGCAATCTTTTATAAGCCATCTGTCAAAGTTCCGAAATATTTAATGATTATTTTCTTTGTTACAGGTGATTGAAGTAAACAAGTTTTATAATTTTTGACATATGAAAAATAAAGAGTTTCGTGCGGTAATTAAACACTTTTATATGAAAGGTTATACGCCACAATTAATCAAAGATAAATTGAATTCTATTCATGGTGATAATGCACCATCATACTCCACCGTGAAATCCTTGGTTCAACAATTTAAAATGGGTCGTTGAAGTACGGAAGATGAACAACGCTCTGGAAGACCGAAAACTGCTACTACTATTGAAAACATTAGAAAAATATTTAATGAAGTGACTAAAGATAGACGAATAAAGCTCAGAGAGCTTGTTGATATTGTTAAAATATACGAAAAACAAGTTTGGAGTATTTTACATGATGAACTCCACATGAAAAAGTTATCCGCAAGAAGGGTGCCGCGTTTGTTGACTTTGCCCCAAAAATTCCGAGGAACTTTTAGCGATTTATCAGCGTAATCCAATAGAGTTCATAACTGTTGATGAAACATGGATCCATCACTACATCCGAGAATGCAAAGAACAGTCAAAACAATGGATAGAAGCTGGTAAAAGTGGTCCCAAGAAGGCGAAAACTGTTAAGTCAGCAGGAAAAGTAATGGCCACAGTATTTTAGGATGCAAGGGGTATAATATTTATTGATTATCTTGAGAAAGGAAAAACTATAAATAGTGAATATTATTGTGCGTTATTGGATCGGTTGAGTGAAGAAATCAAGATTATACGACCGCATTTAGAAAAAAAAAGTTTTTTTTCATCAAGATAATGCTCCTGCACACACTGCATTTTTAACTCAACAAAAACTGGCCGAATTACGATTTGAAATTGCTCCGCATCCACCATATAGTCCAGATTTAGCTACTTCTGATTATTTCTTGTTTCCAAATTTAAAAAAAATTCTCGGTGGCAAAAAATTTTCGTCCAATAGCGAGGTTATTGCTGAAACTGAGGCATATTTTGAAGGTCTTGAAAAATCTTATTTTTCGGATGGAATTAAAAAAACTTGAAAAACGTTTGATGAAGTGTATTGAGTTGGAAGGAGATTATGTTGAAAAATAAATAATAATAATTCCAAAAAACGGTTCTCTTTATGTTAGGGCAGTTACTTTTGCGGTCGCCCTAGTACATATCTAAGAACTTAAAAAAAAACACTTTAATTTGTGTGTGGAAAGGAGAGAATTGGAAATGTAAATAAATATAGAAGATTATTGTTTAAATACCCGAGTCGTAAACTGGGAATTTTTGTTTCAGATAAAACAATTTAGTTCAGTAAAAACAACAAGGTAAATTCGTGGAATTCAAGGCCAAAATACTTCTTTATTTGGCGGTTGCTATAAAGCTACTAACTGAAAAATGTACACTTCAAGCGGGATTACAAAAAGAGAGATCGATAGACTTACGATCTAAGGAGTGACTGGCATGTCACTATTTACAATTTAAAGCGAATTCAAGAAAGAATATGAACTTTGAAATGACAAAGGAATAATAAGGGTATTCATTACAAATAGGTTGAACGGTGTGTTCAACATTCTCCTGGACAAAGGTTTCAGGACATCTGTGGGGAGACTGCAATAATCACGTAAGACATTGGAACTTGAGGACATTAGAACTTGAGCAGGGTGACCGTTTTGATCTTGTTTCCGACGCACAGTTCACTCAATACCACTGGAGCAACATTAGGTTCGCTGTACGTCAATGTTTTTTTTAGAATTAGGGTCCGTGAGTGCACATTACCCTTTCAGCAGCTTTATCCACTGAGAGAGCATCTTCGTTCGCATGCATTGATGATATTTCAAGAGCCTAAAAGGCAGTTTTAGTAACGCCTGACGACTGTTGTTCTTGTAAAATAATGCAGAGATTATTTGTTCCGAACTTTTTCACTTGCTCCATGTCCCGCAGTACTTCAGTTGTAGGCGAATCTTGTTCACACGGAGTAGATCTGGAATTTTAACCTCTTTGAAACCAGTCGATCCACTCTTATTGGGGTCATTAGTGTTATAACGTTCGGGTGGCAGCATCTTTCGGAACATAAAGCCATACTTTAGTATTTGATTGTTACTGCAGACAAAGCATGTAAAAATGGTGACGCTATAAGTAAACAAAAAGATAAAAGAGAAAAAATCAGCCCTATTACAATCAATTGGAGAATTTTTTTGTTTGGATTTATGAGTTTAAGTATATCGATTTAGATTTGGAGTTCGCAAACGTTGTTATGTTTGGTGATACGACCACGACGCCATTAGGTGGGTGGCAATGAATCGTCCTTGATGGCGACAGTCATTTTCTTTTAAATTAGATTTCGTAGTTTTCCAATTATAATGGCGCTGGAGCTCTGTCGCGTACTATGCTTTTCAACGCTGACTGCAGAGGCGCTGAACAACTTTTAATCGCTTCCAGCGGTTGATATGCGACAGGCTTTCTAATTGATGATCAGTTGGGGTCTCAGGCGGAGCCGTAAGTGGCGCACCTCTCAGGAAATGGCCAGCTTAGTAGCTTATAACATGCTCCCACGAAATTTGGACCATTGTCGGAAAACATGATCTTCGGAAGCCATCGACGTCCAGTAAAACTCGTGAAAGCTGCTAGAAAACCATCGGGCGATAAGTTTGAACCAACCTCAAGATGAACGGCTCGAGTAGAAAAACAAACAAATACTGCTGCATATCCCTTTGTGGTCTTAGCGTTTCGTAAAGTAGACATTTTGAGACTAATAGGCCGGCGAAGTCTACACCTGCGTAAGTAAACGGTAATGAGAAGCTGACACGTTCAAGAGGAAGTGCGGCCATTATTTGATTATTTTATAAAGTGTAAAGCGTTGCAACCACGTATACATTTTCGAATCAGATTCTTTAATCTTAGTATGTCAATCCCTTATCGGATAGCTTTGATCATTATATTGAGAAGAAGAAGAAAGAAGAATTTGGTGGGTAAATCGTATAAGTCGTTCGGCCAAATGAAATTTATCATGGATGATAATCGGGTGTCTCTCTTCATAGCTGAGACCTGCATTTTCGAGGTGGCCTGCAACCCTTAAAAAAATATCTTTGGCCAGGAACGGCGTAAATGTTAAAATATGACTTTTCCTACTGATTGGTTCTTTGTTAATGCTACACTCGTTTTCACGTGGAAAATGTTGTTTCTGAGCAAGCATAGTTAGTAGTGCTTTAACTTTTGAGATATCGTCGGCCGTAATGTCCACTGATGTCTAGTCTTTACGTCTGCGAAATTGCTCCACAAACCGAAATAGAAAACATATTGTTCTGAGAGCGCGATAAATTGAAGAAAATCTCGGTATTAAGCCATCGGTAATCACTAGATGGAATGTTTTGGCGTTTTTCGTCTCTAACTCCGTTGAATCAAAAGGCCCATGCCACCAAAGCGTGGTTTGTACTAAGTCGTGCGGTGAGCATCCGCGCGTTTCCAAATCGGCTGGGTTTTCATCAGTTTTTATGTGCCTCCACCACGAGGGCTTAGAAATCTCTAGGATTTCAGTGACTCGATTCGCTACGAAGGTTTTCAGGACTTGAGGATCCTTTTGTAACCAACCAAGAACTATCGAAGACTCAGTCCATAGATAAATTTCGTGCAGAATATCGAAGCTCTGTGTCACGGATTTTATAAAATTTGCAAGCAAGACTTCTCCGCATAATTCCAATTTTGGTATTGTTGTCCGTTTAATCGTTGCTACGCGAGTTTTGCCTACCATTAGGTGACTAGAAAATGTGCAAGAGTTATCAGTTTGGACATATACCATACCGCAATATGCTTTTTCAGAAGCATCACAGAATCCATGTACCTGGACCTCATATCGTGAAGAGTAGTCTACCCAACAAGGTATTTTTAAACGGTGAATATGAGGCAGATTCTCGCAAAATCATTTCCACCTATCAAATAAATGGTGTGGAATAGCTCCATCCCAGTTGGTTTTCTCCTCCCAAGCTGCTGCATCAAGATTTTCGCGAAATGACAATAGGTCCCAGCCTGCCGAGAGGATCAAATAGCCGTGTCATTACCGATAGATTTGTCGTTTTGTTGAAACTGAGTTTTCATCGATTGAGCCAACTACGTAGTAAAAAAACATCTGATATCTTATTCCAGCGCATCCCCAATGTTTTTGCTGTGCTTGAACCGTCGAAACTCAAAAAATCTTCATCTAGAATATCCTCCCGGGCTATCAGCTCGAGTAAAGTTTTGGAATTTGCAGTAATCTTTTTTAGGGGGACGGCAGCAGAGGACAGATTCGAGGTAGCTTTGCTTATATTTTGCTTCTTCCAAAGTATGTCCTCCTGACAGCACATCGTCTACATAAATTTCATTTTTTAAAAATTCAGAGGCAATGGGTTTATAAACATTGCAGTAATCGCTCAGCTGCCTCAAAGTTCTTATGGTCAGGAATGGCGCACAATTTATGCCAAACGTTACTGTCTTAAGTTCAAAAGACTTTATAGCCCCGTCTTCCTTCGGTCGAAATAGTATCCGCTGGGTCGATCTTCCAGATGCACCAAAATTTGGCGGGACATTTTTTGTATGTCGCCAGTAAATATATAAGTATAACGATTAAAGCGACAATTAAGGATTATCTGAACGATGACATCGTTAAGGGAGAATGTACTGTACGTCTTCTTAGACAACACGGACTTTCGTCGTCTTACTTTCTGGCTTACTAACCTCATGGTGAAACAAAAAGGAAGATAAATGTTTTTCGGCAGAACTGTTAAATTCGCACAAAGAATCGGAGATCTGAAGAGAAAATGTCTGGACTTCGTCGTTTGACAGGCGGCCTGATCGGTACCAACCGAAATGAGATTCCCTTGCTTCTAGACCGCTAGCTATGTTGAGAATAACTCCTTTCTTGTTGATAGACGGTAGATAATTGCTGCCTATTATCATTTTAATTTGCGCTGGTTTGGTAAAATTTGAATCAGCCAAATTAAATTTTCGAAGATCGTGAAGATTTTCTACTTTTACTCGTTTGGAGGGCAAAAAATGTTATAATTTTGATACAATAATCGCCTTTATTTCCATTGCAAATTTGGAAATTCTGGATTTCACATTCACGAAACAACTACCGCTTGATCTCCCAACAATAGTTCCACGCAAGCCAGATATTCGTGTATGATGGCTATCAACTGGTAGTGAAAGATTTTGCTGAATTCGTATTGCGATAAAACTTTTTTCCGGGCCTGCATCCAAGAGTACTCTTAAATAGTTCCCCGGCCTTCTGAATGTTTATTAAATGGATATGCTCCTTTAGTGATGGCACCAGTAGGGATTCTAAGACTATGGCCACAGGCGTGAAAATCTATTGGTAGGATTCTTTATTCCTAAATATTCAGAATCAGTTTATCACTCATAACTCAGATGTCAGTCTATATCTGAAATCAAGGACTTCAAAAACCGAGTGCACCACCATGGTATCTATCACTGTCCCGTCTTAGGATGTTATAATTCCCGGATGTATGATGTCATAAGCGGGAAGAGCATTATGGGCCGGAATGTGTTACTCTTGGTTCGGGATGCGTTTCTAGTTGTTGCTGCTGGAATGTTTTTTCTAAACGCGGCCAGGTAACCGGGACTCCAGTCCCTGTGAGATCACAAATTAGTACATCTCCGCAAGTGGCAACTACTAGTAATTGCACTAAATAGATATAAAGTTTCTCCCGATTAATTATGTGGTAAACTGATCACTTCCAGTGAAATTCGTGAACAGGTTGCTGGGACTGTATATTATTTATCTGCAGTTTAGGAGAATGCATGCACAATGTTATAAGATGCTTGCAACACCTTTCTATGAAACTTTGTGACCAATTGAGGTGTGAGGGTATACTACACCACCTCCTAGGTTTCATCAGCAATTTCAAACATTACATCAGACTGAGGTAGAGTTCGACGCAATGCGTCTTTGATGCACTGAACAATATCAAGAGTAAGAGTATGGCAAGCAAAGTACGAGTATCCCTACTAAAACATTCGCTGTGTGTCGTTGGTCGGGCTGATCTCAAAGCTCAGATTTGAATGTCTTGGCAACAAAAACCTGGTACGCAAAACTGCCATTATTATTCGCGTTTGATGCCAGGATGGCAGGATAACTGTGACTTAACGCACTCCTTGTTAAATGAACAATGGCATATGGGCTCTTAAATATATATCCTTTTTAGATATTTTTAAAAAAATATGCGACAAATTTTCTGAGTAGTAAGAAACTTTTTGTGAAATTTCCCAAAAACTCCTAAAATCTCAATATGCGTTTTGTGTACATTTGCCCACTTACTCGTATAAACTAGTAACCAAGCTGATTGTAATCCCATTTTTAGTTTCGGATTTAAAAAATAAATGACATAGAAATGACATAGATCTTTAATATTAGTAGTAAATTGCAAATTCAATTCATTTTTCATCCAAAATATATTATACAAAGAGTACGCTACTTCTGAGACGTATCAACGAGATATTACAACATATTATACGAGGGCGACCGCAAAACTAACTGGCCTGGCACATTTTCTGTTTTACTAGCAACTTTTTTGTTTTTTAAAAGCAATCTTTTATAAGCCATCTGTCAAAGTTCCGAAATATTTAATGATTATTTTCTTTGTTACAGGTGATTGAAGTAAACAAGTTTTATAATTTTTGACATATGAAAAATAAAGAGTTTCGTGCGGTAATTAAACACTTTTATATGAAAGGTTATACGCCACAATTAATCAAAGATAAATTGGATTCTATTCATGGTGATAATGCACCATCATACTCCACAGTGAAATCCTTGGTTCAACAATTTAAAATGGGTCGTTGAAGTACGGAAGATGAACAACGCTCTGGAAGACCGAAAACTGCTACTACTATTGAAAACATTAGAAAAATATTTAATGAAGTGACTAAAGATAGACGAATAAAGCTCAGAGAGCTTGTTGATATTGTTAAAATATACGAAAAACAAGTTTGGAGTATTTTACATGATGAACTCCACATGAAAAAGTTATCCGCAAGAAGGGTGCCGCGTTTGTTGACTTTGCCCCAAAAATTCCGAGGAACTTTTAGCGATTTATCAGCGTAATCCAATAGAGTTCATAACTGTTGATGAAACATGGATCCATCACTACATCCGAGAATGCAAAGAACAGTCAAAACAATGGATAGAAGCTGGTAAAAGTGGTCCCAAGAAGGCGAAAACTGTTAAGTCAGCAGGAAAAGTAATGGCCACAGTATTTTAGGATGCAAGGGGTATAATATTTATTGATTATCTTGAGAAAGGAAAAACTATAAATAGTGAATATTATTGTGCGTTATTGGATCGGTTGAGTGAAGAAATCAAGATTATACGACCGCATTTAGAAAAAAAAAGTTTTTTTTCATCAAGATAATGCTCCTGCACACACTGCATTTTTAACTCAACAAAAACTGGCCGAATTACGATTTGAAATTGCTCCGCATCCACCATATAGTCCAGATTTAGCTACTTCTGATTATTTCTTGTTTCCAAATTTAAAAAAAATTCTCGGTGGCAAAAAATTTTCGTCCAATAGCGAGGTTATTGCTGAAACTGAGGCATATTTTGAAGGTCTTGAAAAATCTTATTTTTCGGATGGAATTAAAAAAACTTGAAAAACGTTTGATGAAGTGTATTGAGTTGGAAGGAGATTATGTTGAAAAATAAATAATAATAATTCCAAAAAACGGTTCTCTTTATGTTAGGGCAGTAACTTTTGCGGTCGCCCTAGTACATATCTAAGGACTTAAAAAAACACTTTAATTTGTGTGTGGAAAGGAGAGAATTGGAAATGTAAATAAATATAGAAGATTATTGTTTAAATACCCGAGTCGTAAACTGGGAATTTTTGTTTCAGATAAAACAATTTAGTTCAGTAAAAACAACAAGGTAAATTCGTGGAATTCAAGGCCAAAATACTTCTTTATTTGGCGGTTGCTATAAAGCTACTAACTGAAAAATGTACACTTCAAGCGGGATTACAAAAAGAGAGATCGATAGACTTACGATCTAAGGAGTGACTGGGATGTCACTATTTACAATTTAAAGCGAATTCAAGAAAGAATATGAACTTTGAAATGACAAAGGAATAATAAGGGTATTCATTACAAATAGGTTGAACGGTGTGTTCAACATTCTCCTGGACAAAGGTTTCAGGACATCTGTGGGGAGACTGCAATAATCACGTAAGACATTGGAACTTGAGGACATTAGAACTTGAGCAGGGTGACCGTTTTGATCTTGTTTCCGACGCACAGTTCACTCAATACCACTGGAGCAACATTAGGTTCGCTGTACGTCAATGTTTTTTTTAGAATTAGGGTCCGTGAGTGCACATTACCCTTTCAGCAGCTTTATCCACTGAGAGAGCATCTTCGTTCGCATGCATTGATGATATTTCAAGAGCCTAAAAGGCAGTTTTAGTAACGCCTGACGACTGTTGTTCTTGTAAAATAATGCAGAGATTATTTGTTCCGAACTTTTTCACTTGCTCCATGTCCCGCAGTACTTCAGTTGTAGGCGAATCTTGTTCACACGGAGTAGATCTGGAATTTTAACCTCTTTGAAACCAGTCGATCCACTCTTATTGGGGTCATTAGTGTTATAACGTTCGGGTGGCAGCATCTTTCGGAACATAAAGCCATACTTTAGTATTTGATTGTTACTGCAGACAAAGCATGTAAAAATGGTGACGCTATAAGTAAACAAAAAGATAAAAGAGAAAAAATCAGCCCTATTACAATCAATTGGAGAATTTTTTTGTTTGGATTTATGAGTTTAAGTATATCGATTTAGATTTGGAGTTCGCAAACGTTGTTATGTTTGGTGATACGACCACGACGCCATTAGGTGGGTGGCAATGAATCGTCCTTGATGGCGACAGTCATTTTCTTTTAAATTAGATTTCGTAGTTTTCCAATTATAATGGCGCTGGAGCTCTGTCGCGTACTATGCTTTTCAACGCTGACTGCAGAGGCGCTGAACAACTTTTAATCGCTTCCAGCGGTTGATATGCGACAGGCTTTCTAATTGATGATCAGTTGGGGTCTCAGGCGGAGCCGTAAGTGGCGCACCTCTCAGGAAATGGCCAGCTTAGTAGCTTATAACATGCTCCCACGAAATTTGGACCATTGTCGGAAAACATGATCTTCGGAAGCCATCGACGTCCAGTAAAACTCGTGAAAGCTGCTAGAAAACCATCGGGCGATAAGTTTGAACCAACCTCAAGATGAACGGCTCGAGTAGAAAAACAAACAAATACTGCTGCATATCCCTTTGTGGTCTTAGCGTTTCGTAAAGTAGACATTTTGAGACTAATAGGCCGGCGAAGTCTACACCTGCGTAAGTAAACGGTAATGAGAAGCTGACACGTTCAAGAGGAAGTGCGGCCATTATTTGATTATTTTATAAAGTGTAAAGCGTTGCAACCACGTATACATTTTCGAATCAGATTCTTTAATCTTAGTATGTCAATCCCTTATCGGATAGCTTTGATCATTATATTGAGAAGAAGAAGAAAGAAGAATTTGGTGGGTAAATCGTATAAGTCGTTCGGCCAAATGAAATTTATCATGGATGATAATCGGGTGTCTCTCTTCATAGCTGAAACCTGCATTTTCGAGGTGGCCTGCAACCCTTAACAAAATATCTTTGGCCAGGAACGGCGTAAATGTTAAAATATGACTTTTCCTACTGATTGGTTCTTTGTTAATGCTACACTCGTTTTCACGTGGAAAATGTTGTTTCTGAGCAAGCATAGTTAGTAGTGCTTTAACTTTTGAGATATCGTCGGCCGTAATGTCCACTGATGTCTAGTCTTTACGTCTGCGAAATTGCTCCACAAACCGAAATAGAAAACATATTGTTCTGAGAGCGCGATAATTTGAAGAAAATCTCGGTATTAAGCCATCGGTAATCACTAGATGGAATGTTTTGGCGTTTTTCGTCTCTAACTCCGTTGAATCAAAAGGCCCATGCCACCAAAGCGTGGTTTGTACTAAGTCGTGCGGTGAGCATCCGCGCGTTTCCAAATCGGCTGGGTTTTCATCAGTTTTTATGTGCCTCCACCACGAGGGCTTAGAAATCTCCAGGATTTCAGTGACTCGATTCGCTACGAAGGTTTTCAGGACTTGAGGATCCTTTTGTAACCAACCAAGAACTATCGACGACTCAGTCCATAGATAAATTTCGTGCAGAATATCGAAGCTCTGTGTCACGGATTTTATAAAATTTGCAAGCAAGACTACTCTGCATAATTCCAATTTTGGTATTGTTGTCCGTTTAATCGTTGCTACGTGAGTTTTGCCTACCATTAGGTGACTAGAAAATGTGCAAGAGTTATCAGTTTGGACATATACCATACCGCAATATGCTTTTTCAGAAGCATCACAGAATCCATGTACCTGGACCTCATATCGTGAAGAGTAGTCTACCCAACAAGGTATTTTTAAACGGTGAATATGAGGCAGATTCTCGCAAAATCATTTCCACCTATGAAATAAATGGTGTGGAATAGCTCCATCCCAGTTGGTTTTCTCCTCCCAAAGCTGCTGCATCAAGATTTTCGCGAAATGACGATAGGTCCCAGCCTGCCGAGAGGATCAAATAGCCGTGCCATTACCGATAGATTTGTCGTTTTGTTGAAACTGTGTTTTCATCGATTGAGCCAACTACGTAGTAAAAAAACATCTGATATCACATTCCAGCGTATCCCCAATGTTTTTGCTGTGCTTGAACCGTCGAAACTCCCAACAATAGTTCCACGCAAGCCAGATATTCGTGTATGATGGCTATCAACTGGTAGTGAAAGATTTTGCTGAATTCTTATTGCGATAAAACTTTTTTCCGGGCCTGCATCCAAGAGTACTCTTACTGTAAATAGTTCCCGGCCTTCTGAATGTTTATTAAATCAGTAGGTAACTTGTTGATATTTCATTGTGCGCAAAGCGAGCTTGAACAGTGTCAGATGGAGTTGTGGGTCATTCTCATGTGAACGCTCCCTGTTCGTTAAACTTTAACGAAGAACACTGTTGGCTGCATGTTGTCTTCAGTCTGATACTTTCATCAGCTTTTGACGGCTGTCATGAGGCTATTAATTCCGCTATTCTTGATTTACAACCCCTATATTTTTTATATGCTTCCTTGTATTTTGATGTAGCAAGCTTCTGGAAATCACTCTCCTCTTCATTCTAATCTACCGTCATTATATTCTATTAATTCACGACCAATTTTTCCAACGACGATCTAGTTCAGTCTCTGCTACATTTAACACCGCTATCCTGCTACCTTGCTCTTTACAATCTTTGCAGAAGGATACTTACTGCTCAACGTCGAATAAATATATATAAATAGTGGATTTTTATTGGTTTTTTGTTTACGTAGGAGGATCGAATGATGTAAAATGAATTTTACAAACTTTTTAATTCTAACCAAAGGAAAATTATTCTGTATTAATATCAGCATTCGATATAATTTTCCTCGCAAAAATTGCATTTAGAAAAAAATACCCAAAAGAATAATTGCCTTTTTCCAAACAAAAGCAGACCTTTCTTCAAAATTTTGTTTGCACTATATTTATTTCCATTTAAAATTAATGGTAGAGATTCATGATTTTCGATTTATTTTTTTAATTTTATTACGAAAATGTTCATTCGTGGAATTTTTATACAATCCCGACGGATAGACTTTATGCGGCAACCCTATTTCATATGAAGATGAAGTTTTTTGTGTGTTGTTTAAGTTTTACTAAATAGTATTGTGGTTATTTTCTTATTATTTCCCTCTTTTATTTTTTACCGGCTTTATAAATGACTTTGGTTTTACAATCGTAGTTTTTGTTAATGTCAGGTGGACAACAGTGTCTTTTCTTCATGTATTAAAGAAGAGCACAAATCTTTATGTTAAAAAAACTCTTTTAAGTTCAATACCTCTTCATATTGTAATCATAAATTGCGATTTACGTTGCCAAGCTTCAACGATTGTTAAAAATTTGAATCAGTAAAGTAAAACAAACTCTGCAATTGCACATACATAACCGCGGAAACAATGCGTTGTTGTTGTAAATATTCTTTATATGTAACAATAGGGAGGTTTTTGTTATATGTAACTAACTTTTTTGTTCTTATATATCGTTTATGACTTTTTAGGTTATGATTTTTAGTTTCGATTTATATACATTTTTTCCATTTCTCGGAGTTTACACGATTTTTACCAAATTGATCTTTACAATAAAAATGCTAATATATTATCGCATATACCTCTCTTCATCCCCTTACTTGTCGCTTCTTTAGGATCGATGTACGTTGCTTTGTTGGAGATGGTGACATTAAACGTTGAAAAGAATTAAGTCTTCTGTTGTAGTCTGTTTTTCATGAAGAAAACTACTTGGACTTAAAACCTTGTTCTTTCCTATCTTAAATTCCTGTACGATTTTACAAAGGACCATGTCTTTAGTTCTGTTATAACAACAAGGTGAATACGTGGAATTCAAGGATAACAAAAAAGAGAGGTCAATAGACTTAGGAACAAGGGAGTCCCAAGGATGTCACTATTTACTATTTAAAGCGAATACAAGAAAGAATGTGAACCTTAGAAGGTAACAAATTACATAAAAAAGGAAATGAATGACAAAGAAATAATAAGGATATTCATTACAAATAGGTTGAACGGTGCGTCCATTTTTTTTTTAAAATACTCAACTATATTTTATTTACTTTACCGATAGATAATTTCACATATTCAAATTAGTTCTAAGCAACTTCTCATTATTTGATAAGGAGAGTTACTGACTTTGTCGAAAAAGTTAACGGTCTGTCATTTTATAAATTCAATATAGGAGGGACATAAATACTGTTACACATTTTATGCTGTAAAATAAAAAGTACTGAATGTTTTTGGACCAAATATTTTTTAATATATAAATATTTATTTTATTTATTTTATATTTAATCTAAAAAGAATCAACTTATTCGAAATGTCCACCTTTTGCCTTTACACTCGCCTTAAGTCGCACTGGCCAATCGTCAATAGCGGCACGAACCTCGTCCATTAGAAAATTGACCACAGCTCGAATCAAAGCAGTCTTAAGAGTCCAATGTTGGGGTATCTTTTGCGACAAACCTTAACCGTCTATAATTTGTAATCCAATGGGTTCAAATCTGGACTGCCCGAGGACCACTCTTCAGAGGAAATGAACGCTGGAAAATTGTTACGAAGCCAGGCCTAGGCCGTTTTAGCCTTATAGGCCGGCGCAAAATCCTGCTGGAAAGTCCATGGCTGGTTTTGGAACAGGGAATTGTTAAGAGGCTTCACAACAGATTCCGAAACGGTTTCTTGGTAAATTTTGGTTTGCATTTTTCCATCCTATTTTTTTTTAAAGCTGCTGTCAATAAATGTCCGGTACGTCGTTTGAAAGCCCCAAGTCTTTTTTAATGATTCGACTCATGGACTTTTGCGTAATATTCATCTCGCGGGCCATGATTCTCTGTTTTCGGAGCGGATTTCTGTGAATTCTTGATTTAACGGCTTTGATGACATGCGGTGTTCGAACAGAGCGTGGACAGGCCGACCGGTGGCTGTCTTTTACATCTCCAGTCTCCTCAAATAGTTTTATGCATCGGTAGACGAACATACGACTAATCCCTAGTGCCCGGAGCGTTTTGAAAATATAGTTTTTTTTCATTTCGCACTTGAAAAGCGCTATTATAGCGATACGGTTCTCATTATCTAACCACTCCATGATGAAAGTTGAAACAATTTTAAAATCCGGTTACAGACTAACGCTATTGATGTTAGCTTTCAAAACCCATATGACATTAACGGGGTATGTTCAGTTCTACTATTGAAATGGGTGTGTTCAATGTTGTAGCAGTATTGATCTTATGTAATAATATATCGTCTCAAAAAAATTAATGATCTCATTTGTTGTAATATTTAGAATAATATCTCAAACTATGTAAACATTTAAAAAAACGTAAATAAAGATGATGTTAAAAATTCAAAAAGTAGTTTCGCTGTGGAATATCTCTAGTGATTATTGTTTATCATTTTTAAACATCTGTTTAAAATTGTTATCTTCCATTTTTAAAACTATTTGTTGCAGACCGCTAAACTGTTCACTATTTTCTTCAAAAGAGCACTAGAGAGCTTACTGGTACATTTTAAAGCTGTATCGTCTGTATTATAGGCTACATCAAGCAAGTTTGATGCTTTGAAATCGGAAATGTAGAGATTATACAAAACGGGTTTGATTGATACTTGTGGTAGACAAGCTGGAATATACTTCATTGACGATGTAATGTTCTGTTGAGTAAAAAATTTGCTACAATTTAGCATAGATATTTTGGCAAATTCAGAGAAAGCAACTTGAAAATTAACCCATTATGCCATACTGTATCGAATGCCTTTTGAATATCCAATAATATAATGCTCGTAAATTTCCTGTTACGTTTGTTCACGGTAATTTTATTTTGTATTCTTTTAATTTGATGTACTCTGCTAATAGATTATGCGTAGTTTAATCTAAAGTGGATGCATTTCTCGAAATATATTTTTAGGTTTATTGGGTTTGTGCACTGCCACAACTTTGGCTTTGGAGCTGCTGAATATGGAAACTAGTACATTTATAGCTACTTCTGGAAGATTTTTGAGTATTTTTCAGCACACTAAAGGTTATATATTCGGCGTTGTCGATATTAGGCGGTTCAAGTTTAAATTTTTCAACATGACTATTAATTCTGGATACAGACGGATTCTGGATACATCGTAAGATAATGAGATTGTGGAAATGTGATGGCTATGCTTTCGGCCTTTTTTTCATCGAAAATTAGTTTGCTGCTACCAATTTCAAAATGCAGAATTTGTTTTACACTTTCCTTTTATGCTATTGCTTAGTTTCCAGAATAGTTTGTCTCTAGCTTCATTTTCTCTTACTGATTTGACCATGTACATTTTCTTTCTGCATTTATAATTTTTTTAAATAAATTTATTCATAAATGTTGGTCATTGTTTGTAGAATAATTCAGTGCGGTCGTCAGTTGCACGTTGTTGTTTTCGCTTATATTTATTTCTTTCGCCCAAGTATTTTAGAATGTTTTATGACAGTGATGTGTAATTAGTATGGTATCTTTTGGGTGTAGCTCTGTCTCTGGGAAACAAAATTAACTTCACAAAGCTATCAATTTCCTTGTATATGACCGATTTCGGGTGGTATGTGTCAGTAGTAATACTGATGTTGCGAGTAACTTCTTCTTTGTATATACAATCTCCAGTTGCAGTATATGTAAATTATAAATCAGCTTACGAAACTTAACGTTAACAATAATGGCAAACTTAACTAAAAGACACAATTAAAAAACATATTTAGAAATTTAAACAAAATAGCTATTACAAACAAAACATTACCAATAACTTGAAAACAAAGGTAAAAACATATATTTGAAAACAAAAAATTAGTTTTAAATAAAAATTAGAAGCTTTTGTGTGAAAAATTGTTGAACAGAGTTCGAAAAGTTTATCTGTTGCTGGTTATCTGTAATGACTACGCCATTTGTACAAAAGAGTTCTGTATCTAAAAGGGATAAGCATGTTACCTCTCTTAGATATTGCAAGACACATGCGTAAGAAAAGGCGGTAGCTTTACGTGGTTTGTTTTAGTTTTATGTCGGATTACTAAAGTTTTTATCTTTTAGTGATTTGGTAAAGAAACGCCCTAAATACTGTGTAAGTTGATATATGATCGTTTTTTTTTGCAAACCGTATTAATACTTATTAATATTATTGTCACATCCATAAGGAAGAGTTGACATATTATAGTTTTGTCTAGAAAAAAACGTATCCTTGTGGACCAAAGAGTTCTTAGCTTATTACGAGTATATGTTAATCCTAGAATTTTATTGACATGATCGGACCACGTTAATGAGCTGTTAAAAATGATACATAAAATATTAACCCGTCTATACTTTGACAATATAATTATATACTTATCTCTGGTAGTTGTCTTGTTATTCTTTTGTGTGGCACTAAGCATTTACATTTCGTCGGGATTAAGCAAAGTCCGTTCGCTGACGCCCACTCTAAAACCTGAAAAAGTTCCGAAATAATTTTATGCACTGCTGTATCAAATGAGTCAACCTTGGTCGCCCAATATATTTTCAGATCATTAGCGTTTATATTAATTTATCAGTGCGAAACATTTTATGGTTAATCGTTTGCATAACTGGAAACAACAGTGGACCTAAGACCTTGAGGTACACCTTTAGCTATGGGAAGAGCGTCTGATATTTCATTGCCTATATATACAGATCGCCTACTGTTTTAAAGGTACGACTAAATAAGTTGAAAAGAAGTACTAGAGAAGTAAAATAAATGCATGAACTTAACATATCTACCATGTAAATGCCTAAGAATTATCCAGTATTAGTAACATGTAATGTCCGTCTTCTGTTTTCAGCCACATCAATTAATGTAGTAACACTTCTATATTTGAACCTAAAACCAGATTGTGGACTACCTAATATATCATTGTTGCTTATATACTTATACTAGTAAGGGTCGGTTAACATACGAAATAAATAGTTGCACCCGTCACCCCCTAGATTTAAAGAAAATCTGGAGACGATTTCGGGAACATAATTTTTTTTCTGTGCACCCTACATACCGCCCTTTCAGTTTTTTTTATCCTGCGTTGTCATTTGAAGTCCGATCTTTACAAATGCAAACCGTTGTTCAAGTTTTGGCAAGAGCTATATTCGTCCATAGGTCGTTTTTGGATCCGATGTCAATTTGCTCTAATTACCCCTATTATCTCGTTTTCTGTATGACTTTCTTCTCTTCCGGAAACGCATATTAACTAAGGCGGTCCAGCCCATTATGAAGAAATTAAATTTGCGGGATTCAACATCTTAGCTTTCTAAGGTAGAATTTCAGAATCAAACCTCGTTGTTTTCCCCATGCACCTTACATTTGACCAAAATAGTATTTTTGCCACTGCTTCCTTATTTATTAACCGATCTTAACGAGCTATCTATAACTATATACCTAAGTTTGGAATTCGAGATCAATTTTTAATAATGACATTAGATTTTAATCGATTTTCTTCCCCCGTATATGTCCTAAAAAGAATGGAGTTTTAACGTCTACATAAAAGTTGTAATGAATGTTTTATGTGAATTGTGGGAAAATACTAATATTTCAATAGTGGGAAAAAACTACAATTAAAAAATTGTTAATACGCCTTCTGGAAAAACGTTTCAAAATTATTAAAAAGCCATAGAAATATATATGAAACAAATAGAATAAATTATTCAGAATTTCACAATGTAAGTGCAACATTAATTTAAATATAGAATGCAGATGTACTGAAGGTAAAAAGATTTCTTCAACTATAAATCATTTATTTAATTGATTAGTGTGGAGGGTTTTAACTTTCCAGCATATCCAAGTAAATTCCGGAGACATACATATGATCAACATGAGCTCTAGTACTGCTCTAGTTCAGCCATCTTATTATATGACCCAAGTTCAATGGATGAAAGTGAATCTGGAGATGAAAGTAATTACATGGGTTCTATAAAGAAGCAATTAAAGGTATTAGGCATATAATTAAAAAATTGTGCATTAACATTGGATCGCACTGATACGTCAGGTCGGTTTGGATCTATACTCGCCACCATATTAATAAAGGATCTCTAATTATCAATATTTAAAAGAGTTAGCAGATTAAGTTGCTGTTTGTGCTAAAATATTGACTTGCCTTGACAGTCTTATTATTGACAAAAATAAAATTCAGAGAGAAAGATCCAAATTTAAAAAATAGGTCAGAGACGTAGCGTCCTTCGATGCCATTTTGAAATGCATATCATATGACGGAAAAAGCGATACAACTTTTTAAAAGCAAATAGTTGGATAAAAAATGCATCTCAATAACAAATAGAAGAGCACATAGCAATAGTGAAAAAGCCTGGACCCACATTCATCGGGTATGCAACACCATTCAATGGTGTAGGGGAAAAATTCCGAAGGCCATGGTAAACTTCGTAAATTGGGAAGGCTATTCTCAATATTGTTTAGTTGCTATAAGTTGCGATGGAACAGCTGTAAACACAGGTTACAAGATTGGAGTCAATGCGTGCATGGAAAAATATTTGCATGACCCATTGCAGTGGAGTGTCTGTCTCTTTTTTTTCAACGAGCTTCCACTCAAAACGCTGTTGACCAAATTATGTGGCATACATGTAGGCCCAGGCATTTGGCCTTGTGAGATTGAATTGTGCCATGTCACCAATATCAATTATGTTTGCTAACATTTCTAATCCTATTTCTACGCATGAGCTTTTATTTTCGTAAACACAAACATTATAAAGAGTCACTAATTATTTTTAGATATCAAGTGGCTTTAAGCATATTTTTATGGGACGGATAATATAGACAACTAACTTCCGTAACGATCAATGTGCTCTATTTCGCATGATTCTTGCTGTTAACAATGATTCATGCGATGATGGATTATCTAGCCAGAATCCCGGCCCTGTAAGCACAGCACGATGGCTAACAGCGGCATCTCGAGTACTTCGTCTTGTCCTTTCTAAGAGGCAGCAATTTTGCAAAATTTAGCAGATTTTGTAGTAAAATTGTATGCACCTTTCTGGTTTATTGTTAAGAGCCCACCGCAATCAATACACGGAAGTCGGCATGCTTTTAAATATGTACTTTCGATCCGATAATTACCAGCGAATATCCAAATGATAATTCGTCCAATCATTGAACATAATAGTAACTATTTGCTGACTGCTTCGTACTGCTTGCTATGATTCTGAAAGCGACCAAACCATTTCAAGGCTATACGAGCAGCTCGGATAGAACAATCCGTAAAAATACGCTAGTTCAATGTAGCAAAACATCAAATTAATTAATATTGCAGCTCTTACACCGAAACAATTAACTGGGAATATCTTCAAATGCTTCAAATAACTGAACCTGCATGCATATTTTTCAATAGACATGAGCAATAAGTACGATATCAATTTTCATCTGACGAAGTTATTGAAATAACTGGTAATAACCTACATACGAGTACATAACATAACAAACATAAACTTTTATATTTAAATCACAAAATTTTGATTATTTTATAGATTTTCCATGCCATTCCCAAATCAGCATTTAAAGTTATAGATAAAAAGCAGATTGGGTATATATTTTCCAAAATAAAAAGTGAAGAGGGTTATAGCAAATTTGATTCACGTCAGGATTTCATTTAATTCCGTATCATCAAACAGTAAAAAATAAGAATTGGGTTTTATTAATCGAGTTATCCTAAACGAGGGTATTTTGAGGTATTCAAGTTAAATATGAGAATGGTGTGCAAGCAAATTAAACTTTTTTATTAACAATCATCTATAACTTATTTGCTTATGAATATAGAAATATAGTCGTAAAAGGAAAGTACGAGTATAATGATTTTCATATGCCTTTACTTGTGTTGCAAAATAAGTACCATTTACGGGGGTAGAATATCGGTAAACTGATTTCAGTAGTAATAACAGAGAGTAACAAAACAGAATGAAGTCAAAATACCTGGAAATTTATATTATTTTTCTTGTAGATCTTGCTGAGAACAACAAGAAACCGGTTTTGAAATTTCCCAAACACCTTCAAAATCTGGAGGTACGGGTAAAAAACATTTTTTTTTATCTTATGCACTTATATGCCAGTAACTTGGTTAAATATCGGCTGATTTGAAAAGAAGAAACTACGTCATTTCGAATGGTGTATACACTTTAAAAATCACTCTGAAAAAAATGTGTGTATTTTTCTTGTAAACCATTTTTTTTAATTTATTGTATTTTTTTAATTTTAGATGCGTTTTTACACAATAAAGAGAGTGTTCCTAAGACTTTTAAAAATCCGTTAGAATCTGATTGAGTTAAAATACAATTTTTGGCCAAACTACTCAGAAACATTTGTTTGACCGTTTCTTATTGAATATCTCAGTATCCCGTTTGTCATGTAAACATATTGTTTTAGTTTTTGTTCTTTTGTTCTGTTTGATTTATCACTTCTTGTTCGCTTTGAAACTGAATTAATAAAAAAGTTGTGGCCTATTTACGGATATCCGTCATAGGCGTGATTTTAAAAAAAATATTGCTGTGGTGGAAGTATACAACAAAGTCTTCAATCGTTCTTACATATTCAGTCGCTGGTATGAGCCAGAATTTGTTTGTGAAAATTGCTGTGCAACATTAAAAAAATACAAAGTTCAACCTTCAATTTCTTTTCCCTTTTGTACGCCTATGACTTGACATCATCAGCTCTGGCAAAAACCAGATGATTGCTACTTTTGTAAAACAAATATTTATGGGCACACTTTTAAAACCCGCAAAAATGTAAAGTACGTTGTACCTTCCATCCAAATCTACAACGGAGCGACATTTTGTTTCACATGCAGATTTCTGCGATCTCGTTCGCGATTTATGTTTGTCAAAACGACAGGGAAACGATTAAGACAGTAGAATTTGGTGAAAGAATATTTTCTTGTAACCTTCTGTAGAAGAAGTTACCGGACATTGTTATTTGAAGAAAGTTTTAAGACTGGTGAAAATCACAGTAATCCCATATATTCCGCTGATGTACCCAAACTTTTTTCGGCATTAAGTTACAATTATAAGGCAGAAGAATGGCGAATTTTCATTGGCGGTTCGTGTACAAGTATGTATTCAAGAAACATATTGATTTTTAATAGATTTTAATTTTTTTATATAAAATTTGTATGCTATTTCTAGGCTTGAACGCTGTTTTACTGCATAACAAAAATCTGTTACCATTTGTTCCAATCGCATATGTGACTAGTACAGAAGAAACGTATGAAGTTATGAACTAAATACAGCGATTCGTCAACTATGACTTGCATAAATGGAAAGTCGTCGCTGATTTACAGGTTTGACAATTTTATTTCGTATGCAAGGTGGTTACACAAAATATCCAAGCTATCTTAGTGAATGGGTTATTCGTGCACCAAAATGCTACGATCGCAAGGTATGGCCATCTCGTGACACATAACTAATAGGCAGAAAAAATGTTTTAAATGTCCCATTACTTACAGCTGATAAGGTTGTTCTGCAACTGAAGTTAGGAAACATGAAACAATTTGTAAAAAAAAAAACTTGATGTAAACGGTGAAACTTTTTGATATCTCAGAGCGGTGTTCCCAAAATTAAAGAAGGCATTAATTTTTTCACAGATCTAATATTTGTTATCGCATTTATCAGTTCTGATGAATTTCAGGTATATTTATTGGACCTTTGTAAAGTTATGAGAGATGAGAATTTTATCAACAAGCTCAGTGCCGTTGAAAAACGCTCATGAAAGAGTTTTGTTGCACTATGTGATAACTTTCTTGGTAATCACAGAAGCAACAACTATGTCGCGATTGTTGATGAATTTTTGAGTGCGTATGGTGAAATGGGCTGCAACATGTCAATTAAAGTTTATTTTCTCGATTCAACAATTTCATCAAGATATAATTACAATGAAAAACCTTTTGAAAAAGATAAAATAAAAATGATAAAATAAAAATGATTTCCGAATATTGCTGGTCACTTAAACGGGATACTGATGGTGTTCTATTAAAAAGAAAACGGTAAAACAAATATTTCTAAGTAGTATTGCCAACAATTGTATTTTTTCAAAAAATTTTTTAATAAAAGTAGAATAACTCAATCAGTTTCTAACGGATTTTTAAAAATGACACTGAATTGTATTCGTAAGAATACTTTATTATTCAGTTAAAAATGTTTCGCTTCCTTTTAAGAAACTCTGTGTAAAAACGCATCTAAAGTTAAAAAATTACTAAAAGTTTTAAAAAAATTAGTTTACAGGAAAAATACACAGATTTTTTCACATTGTGATTTTAAAAGTGTATAAGTATACACCATTCGAAAGGCCGCTTAAAATCGGTAGATATCCAACCAAGTTACTGGCATATATGTAGGTGCGTAAGATCTTGTAATTTTACCTGTAATTTCAGATTTTGGAGAAGTTTGGGAAACCGGTTTCTTGTTGTACTGAGCAAGATCTACAAGAAAAATAATATCATTTCCCAGGTATTTTTTCTCTGTCACACTATGGAATTGATCTCGAATTCTAAAATGAAGTATGGAAGATATATAGCTCTTGTTAATGATCATACGTAAAGATCGGATAATAAATAAGGAAGCTGTGGCAAAAATACTATTTTGGTAAAATATAGGGTGCATGGGGGAAAACAACTAGATTTTATTGTAAATTCTACCTTAGAAAGCTACAAAACTAGGTGGTGAATCCCGCAAATTTAATTTCTTCATACTGGGCCGAACCGCCTTAGTGGGTGTGCGTTTGCGGAAGTGGTTTTGTTCGCGTATGTCGGTAAGAGTGAGAAAGAAAACGACGTCAAAAGAAACTATCTGAATTTGACCTCAGTGTATACTTTAAAATGTTGAACCCTATGTAACTTTTTTGTTTATGAATTAAATTGAGTACTTTAAAAAAAAGTTTAATCATTTTCAAAGCCATTTACTATGGTCCCAATCAGGGAGTAGAAAAGGAGAGAACAGAGGTAACTAGAGCAATTTGACCTAGCGCCGAATATAGCCCTTGCAAAAACTTGAACAACGATATGTTTCTTGTTACGAGCGGACTTGAATGACAACGCAGGATAAAAAGGGCGGTATGTAGGGTGCACAGAACATTTTTTCCCCGAAATCGTCTCTAGAAAATCGTTAAATCTAGGGGGTGTCTGGTGCACCTTTTTTCGACCCACACTATTTATATACCCAATAAAAAATAGGATCATCCAAAGATTAACCTTGGATCGCTCTTTGCGAGCAATATATTACTCCATAAAATAGATTACTCCATTTTGTATTCCTTTTTAACACTGCATGCCCGCAAAAGCGCGCACTCCTTTTGAGTTCCTTATGAAGTGCAAAAAGAATATTCCTTGATTCCTTGATTTCGGAAAGGAGGACGAGGGGAGTAATGAATGACGAAACATCAGTTGTCAAACAAATAAAAACACAAAAACAAAAAGGCATTGTTGCGTCCCTTATTGATTTGAAGTATATATTAAGCGAGACATCAACATTGTGTTTTCTAACTTTGACGAATTTTTAGCAATACAAAAAACACAACGTTTCGATTGCTCACATATTACTCCAATGGATGAACGAGCAATTACACCTTTTGATTATGGATTATTCCATATATTTTGTACTGAGTATGAATGTATCAGTTTATCTAATCCTTTCGAAAAAAAAGATTTGCCGGTCAGTTTTTTTTTGGGAGTGGTATCATCTTTGCATGGTTCCATTTGGTTGAAAATTGGCTTTTTATTTGAATCATATTAAACAAGCGTTCAAGATTTGGTAGAACATTTGGTACTATTATTTTAAAAAATTTCGGACTTATGTTGTCTGAAATTACGACAAAACATCTGTTTAGCTTACAACGAAAAGTAATATCGTTTTGGGTTTCAAAGCTGTTTTGATAAAAACTGGAATTTTTATGAAATTTTAATTTATTATTTAGGACTGATAACCAAACACATTAAGTAAGTCTGGTTAAAATATACTCATGGTTGTGACAACCGAATTCATAGAGTTCTGATAGCCAATCATCATTATATTTAATTATTGTTTCCGAGGATTTGTCTCTTCAGCAAATTCAGTTCCAATAATCATCCTAATTAGTTAGGGTTACAGATAGTTTGTCTCTTCAACCGAAACTGTCAGTACATACTACTGAAAATTGCCGTGTACACAATAAACATTCGGTTGTAGCGATGTAATACATGGATATCACGTGCAACCACGGACATTCGGTTTGCAAAAAATTCGGTTGTGGCAACAAATCTATTCTCTGTGTGTGAGACTTTTAAAATGTATCATTTAACTCCTAAAAACAATTTATATTCGTTTATTGGTATCTCCAAGAACAAGTATTCAACTTTTTTACCATCTCCACTTCTAGTTACAAAATTTGCATTTTTTGTCCTGAGCATGAGCGTTGGGGGCGATCCTCTAACAAGAATAGTCTATCTGCAGTGGTTTCATTAAGGTAAGATAAGAAGCCTTTTATGAGGTCGACGGAAGAGTGCTCAAATTCAATATTAATTCAGCAATCTTATTGTTCAAACTTTGCGCTTTTCGATAAATAACAGTAATGAATTTTCTTTGTTTGGCTATGATTCGAATTATTTTCATCGTAACATCTTTGAAGAAACCTTTATTTTTTAGATACAAAACTACTAATATAAGATATACATAAAACTATATCGATGAGTTCCAAAAATACATCTTCTGAGATCCTCACTGCATATAGATGGGATGGCGGTACGTTATACGAAAATATGGACCTATGTGGTCTTGTTCCATCACAGTTAATGGTTGCTCGGAACGCACCGTGCAAAATTGAGTGTAATTAGTGGCTTCTAGAGCTGTAGGACTTCAAATCGGGAGGGACCTTTGTATGGGAGCTATTCGAAAGCTTGGACCTATATGCACGCATTTTCCCCGGAGATAGGTGTTGGTCACTCGAAATGATGTGTGCAAAATATGGTCAAAATGGGATGTAATATGTGACTTTAAGAGCTGAAAGTTCGGAAGTACGAAAATATGGACCTATGTGGTCCAGTGTCACCACAGTTAATTAGTGCTGGCTCATAAAGTACCATTTGGGCTTGATCGGGCTAATTTGTGGTTTTAATTTATTATATCTAAATAGAGACCGATGTGGTCCAATTTCAAATGGGGCTCGTCCTTTGCCCAAGCTTGAAAAATGTACCAAGTTGCATTGCAATAACTGCGACCCGTCTATATGCCCATCCAGCATATAGAGTATGCTGGATAGGCATATAGTCGGGCGGAGGGACGAACAACGCTCAATGGAATTTGATAGTTATTCCAAATCGATCGGTATACTTAACATAGGGTCTATCTCCATTCCTTCAATGTGTATAAACATTAGTACTCAGTCATAATATCCAGTGCCACAGTGTGGTGTAGGGTATACAAAAAACAAGCACTTACTTCAGTCTCACAACATTCCATTGAATAACAAGGGGGAGCTTCTTTCAAATCAGTGTGCTGTGTACGATTCAACTCTTATACTCACTGTCCGGGATCTACTGTTTAACTACAGCTGCGAACGGCTTATGCATTTTACATGGCTTGGAGATAATTCTCTTACTGGTAGAGTCGCCGACATTTACGAGGTGAAAACCCGCCGCTGAAACCTTGGTAGATGTTCAGACATGGGGTTGAACTTGGCATGATAGTCGTTCACACTTCTAACTCACAACGTCGGCACACGACCAAAAAAATAAGTAAAGAAGCTAAAGTCGGGCATGCAAAACCATAAGACCAGGTTTTCGGTCCCTCATAAAGTGTGTTCTAAATTAACCTAGGTTAAAAAAAATAAGATTTTAAAAATAAGGTAATCTGTGTGGAATATTTATTTTTTTGGTACCCATATGGCCATATGGCCGGATTTTCGTCAACCAAATTAAAAAAATATTTTTATTTATATTAGAGATATTTATCTCTGAACTATGTAAAAACTTTTCTATATAAGTATAATAAAGTAGCCTTTTTGGAAGAAGGATATTTTTGGAACTCCTGTCCATATATGGGATTTGTATTTCATCTTAGGCCTGATAAAGGTTGTAAAGATATTGATCTGATCAGAGAGAGTGATGCGTTTTTGCATTTCTTTGCAAGGTAGTACACTTCAGTGCTTCTTTCGACAGTTCGAGTACATACTTTCATGCCCAGAACATCAAGAGCCTCTGATTGTTCGACCACCATGCCACCGTTAAATAAAAGCGGCCCTGATGGGTCAGTGAATAGCTTCTGAGGCAACAAAAAGCATTCAAATCTACTCTTTACATTTGACTCCAATCCGAATCCCGGTCAAGCATCTCAACCATAATTCGCCTACTGTCTTCAATATCTTGAAGACTTCGATTACGGTTAAATGAATAAGAATGACAAAGGCTGCTGTCATCCGCGAAGTAGTAGATTGAATTTACGGTCTGACACAACAGATCGTCAATAATAATATGAAATAAAGAGGAAGAAAGGACTGATCCTTGTGGTACACCTGCGGTAAGCCTATGTTTGTTGGATAAGAACCCATCTACAAAAAATCTTATAGTGCGATCTCTAAGACATTTGTTGTTGTTGGATTTATATCGAGCAAATGTATTACCGACACCAAATACGATCAGCTTTGATCGGCATCGTTGTCCTACTGATTCTCTTCGCGAGTGAACGTGTTTTAAATTCGCTTCAGAAGAATGTAAATGGTTTATTTACTTTGAACTTTACGAAAAAAAAAATAAAATCAATCGATTTGGATGCTTATCCTTAATCCATCTATTGGATGTCCCTGACGCGATGTGCCTTGTGGATAAAAAATACTTTTGAAAATATCTAAAATTAAACTATACCCCAAAAAAACACATTTCCCGGTCGCACTCTTCTTCACCACACATGCTAAGAAAAACTATATCGTAATTACTTGAGCTAAGCTCAATGATAAATCCAACCACAACAAATATCAAAGAGCCAAACAGCATCCCCTAACCAAACACACCGATTGAAAAAAGAGAAAAACCAAGATACAAACAGGTATGCACTCATTACAAAACGGAAATCCAATGCTAGATCTCCCACAAAGGAGCCTAATCCTTAAATATACAAAGGGACGGATACAGTGATCGAAAATCGATATGCTCTACTGAGTACAGATAAAAATACAGAAGAAGAAAACAGAACCATTCGAGTAGCAAACCTTCCGATATATATTTGCAAGAGCAAACACGCTTGTAAAAAAATTATCCCAGTTATTGGGTAAAGACGACTTTCACGTTGTATCAATGAAGAGAGGTAACTTTCCCGAAACTTAAAAACTGACATACTCCGTATAGAAAATTAGTATATCAATTCGTTGAAGAGAAAAGAACTACTTCACATGCCAACTTCAAAGTTCAAAGGGCCTAGTAGTTGTACTAAAGGGTATTGATAGTTCGGGATCACCTGAAGAGCTTTCGAATGCGGGTTTCGAAATAAAGTCTTTAATAAATTTTCTGAACAGGAATAAAATACCTCAACTCATGTTCAGGGTGGAACTGACCTTCGATTCTTTACGAATAAATAAGAAAGGTACCACCCACCCAATATACGACTTAAGATACGAGTACCTATGCAATAGAAGAATCAAGGTAGAGGAGCCACTGAGGCGCAACGACCTACCTGTGTACAAATTGCCAACAATTTGGTCATACAAAGGCTTATTGTAAATTGCCCTCCATATGCGTCAGGTGTGGAGATGTGCACAAATCTGTGGATTGTCCTCGCCGAAAAACTGACTCCAACGTCAAGAAATGCAGCAATTGCGGTGCACACGGCGAACTATAGAGGCTGAAGTGCACATACTCATATGAAAAATTTCAACAAAACACCAAGGTTGCCAGTTTATGCACAATATCAGCATTTAGCTTATCCCAACTTACCCAACGTAGCCGCCATGGCAGATTCTAGCTCTAGAGAAATTAATCAAGCCAGTATCCCAAAAGGTACATTCATTCAAGGTACTATAACTGTAAAACTATCGATAGTTTTTTTTTTGGCGCCAATATCGAATGTTTTTAATGACTATTGGTAAAAATGTCATCACTTGCATATAATTTGGGCCACTGCGAATTATGGGAAATAAAATAAAAGGACTACTTAATAAAAATTACTTTCTAAATCTTTTTTCAAAATAGGCAAACCTAAAGTTAAGTTGACTGTTCTACACTAACAACCTGCGCCACAATATATTTATGCAGCAACTTCGGCGGAACCTTAAAGAATGTTCAGCAAAGCTGGCTCGATTATTTCTGACAGAAGAACTTGCTTAAAATCCAAAAATGTTGATATGCTTGTTTCTCAACAAAAAGTCTTGGATTACCCAATAATTTTAAAGCTAAACAATGAATTTTAAGAGATGCCTTAAGATTTAAGACTGATAGCAAAAACACCAAATGTAATTCATTTACTTACAATAAGCATCAATTAAGTATATATACTAAGAAAAAGTCCAACAGAATTTGAATCTAAGCATAATTTTGTAAAAATAATGTGTGTACCCGTTTTGGTTCTTAGCCTTGATAGGCACTAAGGATAGTGGCATAAATAAGAGTTCTAAACAGACAACAATTTGAAGAACTTTTAAAAGTGCTGCTCTGTCTTTATAAATACAGCGCTGCTTTTGGAAAGATACATAATTAAAAAACTATCTGTTGCTTCTAAAGCATTTTTGTAAATTAACTCCTTGGGTAGAAAAACACTAATTATTAGTTTTTTTTAAAGATTTTTTTTAAAGTGTTCACCATTTAAGGCAATGTTTACGTTTACAATATTTCATTAATTGGCTGTGGGTCAATAAATGAAATCTGGACAATCGGTAACTCTTGATTTTAACGCGTTCGTATATAGTATATACTCGTATATTTACGTTTTGAAAAAAGATGGATTTCTTAAAAAAATCATGTTAATGAAACAACAGACGATTTTTATGTAACTTACCAACGGCAGAGCAATACTTATAAAGGAAAGCTTTTCAAATTTTAAGGTCCGCTAAACCAAAAGAGGCTCTCCGACTTAAAAATGTTGATATTCTATTAAGTTTACAAATGTCAATGGATTTCAAATTTTTTTTACAAATTTTGTTTGCAAATTCCGTACATATAAATTGTTTTAGTATAATTAACTGTAACAAAAAATGCATTTTTCTGCTTAGTATTACTAGACATTTCCTACATGTAGGTACAGAATTGGCAAAGTTTGTAAACAAATGGCTTACGTTTTGCCTTTCGCTACCACTCTAATACTCTTAGGCATTAAGGCTTCATCAAATCATTACAATCGTTTGTTTTTCAACGACTTTGGACCATCCAATGATCTTATGAATTAACTAAGTAATTACAATAAGCGTTTTGTTTTCCCTTTCTGATATACTTGAACTACTTTGTATTGTGTAAAACATCTTTCTTTACGGGTTTTCTTAAAAAAGTGGGTTTTTGTAGAATAATACAAACATACGCAACTTAACCGACATTATCGATAGTGTTCACAAAAACTATCGAATAGGGCGAAAGTTTTACAGCTCTCAAAGGTACGTCATATGCACACTTGCTCAGAAACGGCGAACCCGCCCCTTTCAAATCTTTTCTTAAAAACTTAATAGAAAAACTAATCCATACGATGTCTACCTTTGTGACAAGTATGCAGGACATGATGAGAAACTAAAGCATATTAATGGAAATTGTCCTGAACCAAAAATAGACTCGTTGATAATTTGTTATTGGAATGCAAATGGTTTAATCCGAGCGGCAGGTCCTGTGGTGACAGCAATAATTATACGAAACACTTTCAAACATTGTCAACGTACAAGCGACATCAGTCTGTCAATATATTGTACTCCAAGAAATAATATTATCAAAGATCAATTTATGAACCTCTTCTCGACATTGGGTGCGAAATTTGAAGCCGCTGGCGATTACGATGCTAAACAAACGTTCTGGGTATCACTACACTACGAAGTAGACAGAGTCGCCGAGTTTTACGTGATTTTCGCCACGATGGCCTGAACCACGGTGTGCCATCACACTGGGGCCGTAACAACGCGACGGCCAACGCCCCATTGGATTGATTCCGCCGGTAGCAATTCGAAGCATAACAGATATGGGTCATGGCTTCCCTCTTGGTTAGGGGTCGAGGACTACCTAAACCTCTGCTGTTCTATGGGTCACAGCACCCGGTCGCAATGCAACACCACATCAAACCGAAGTTCTCCCCGCGATTTGGGTCCAAACCACAGCCACCACGATACTCCCCGAAGGGCCGCACCATATAGTCAGGCCAGAACAAGTTCTGGGGGCTCCTGACTACCCGTGGTACCAGATTAAAGTCTCCGGTTAGACCTCGTAACCAAAAGGCTACTTCCAGTTTCTGTTCCATATAACATGGGACTGGTCAACCGCAACAAACTAATCGACCAAAACACAAACAATACACAAACAATTAACAGTCGCACTCACGGGCGATTCGATGGCCCGGGACTGGCACCAGCATGGACATCACGAACAACAACAAAGGACTTTGCCTCCCTCACGGGATACAAGACGACAGAGGCACAACAACGACGACAGACGATCCAACGGCGACAACGATCCAACGACGATAGTGTGAGGCAACGACAATGCCACGCCTTATCCGCGAATGGTCACACCAGAAAACCCCCGTTAGGCTCCTGCGAGTCTTCTCCTATTGAAGGCTACACGAGCAAACTCCCCCAACCTCATAAACGCACGATCATCCCCCAAACAACGACTGAAGGCAGACCTGTCGACGGTCTGGACAATGCCCATCCCGCCCAAGTCCCTTATGTCGCTGTACAACGGACATACCAACAGGACATGCTTCCAGTCCTCCGGACCACCCCCACATTGACAATCACGAGTCTCGGAGAGACCTCTACGATGAAGGAACTCATTGAGAGAGCCATGGCCAGTCAGTAAGAACCCCAGACTTAGGCCGAAGCCGAAGTCAGGGCGTCCCTTAACAAAGTCCGCGTCCAGTTTGAATTCATACGGCACCCGGCCCTTGTCACTTTCCGTCCACCGCTGCCTCCACCTTGAGATCACGCACTCCTCTAAGAGTGCCATCACCTCCCGCATATCGGACACAGGCGCCGAAAGCCAATCTCTCTCAAGAAGTGGTAGTCCCTTATTGACCTTGAAAGTAATCACTCGGCGGATCACTTCGAGGTCAAGAGGCACCACAACCAGTAAGCACTGCAACGCGTCCGTCGAAACCATCCTACACACTGGCATACAAGCCAGCATGGCTACTCGCTGGGAAGCCAAGACCTTGTTTATGCCAGCAACAGACACAACCGTCTCGTACCACATAGGCGCGCCATATGTTGCGCAAGCAACAAATAGGCCAACGTATATAGTATGAGTGGCACGTCTGCTGAGGCCCCAGTCACTCCTAAGAATCCGCCTAACTTTCGCAACAATGACAGAAAGATTATCTTTCACGTAAGTGAGATGAACCAAAAAGTTCATCCTCTCACTCATCATTATTCCTAGGTATTTGACCTGAGTCGCATACCTAAGACTAACGTCTCCAACGCTTATAAGAGGCGGGCGAGCCCGTGATAACCTGCCTTTCAGCAGTATCATCACAGTCTTGTCCATCGCAACAGCGACTCCGACACTCACACCCCATTCAGACACAACACGCATGGCCCCCTCACCCTGAGTCTCCAGAGCAGCATGAGTCTGTCCTTCAATCAGGATGAGCAAGTCATCCGCATACGCGCACACCTTGTATGTCAGACCCAGCTGCCTCAACAAGGGATCCATCATAAGGTTCCAAATAAATGGACCACAGATGGAACCTTGCGGGCAACCAGCAGTCTTCCATACCTTGTCATTGGCACCCTCCACACAAACATTTCTGTCACTGAAGTAGCTCTCCCAAAGTTTCATCTCGCGGCAGCCAAATGCACTTAATCTCCGCATGACGCTTCCCAAGGAGAGGTGGTCAAACGCACCCTTAAATCGACAAAAAATGCCCCGGACATACTTAGCGGATGACTCCGCAACGCTCTGACGGACATGGAGCCACGCATCCTCCGTGCTTCTACCTTCTCGAAATCCAAACTGAAAGTCAGAAAGCGCTGCACCGCTATTCTCCTGGAGTCGGTTCACCATTATCCTTTCCAGCACTTTTGCAAATGCCGGAAGGAGGCTGATGCCCCGATAAGAACGAGGATTACTCCTTATTCTATCGGGAGACTTCAGGAGAACAACAATGCGAGCCCGCTTCCAAACCCCAGGGAAGCAGTCCTCGCTAAAACACCTCCTAAAGACTACTTCCAGGTACTCAGGTGTTCCCTTCCAGATGCTTTTACACATCTCTCCAGTCATACCATCGATACCCGGCGACTTTCTACACCTGACCCGATACACGCTTTCCTCAATCTCCGTTCTTTCTAAGGTCGGAGGGTCGGGCAATTCCTCACGTGGAGGAGAGAGCCCATCCGGATCCGCCCTCGGAAAGAACACTTCTAGCAACAGGTCAACGCATTCCCTCCACGATGACAATGAAGTATTGCCAACCTGGAAGGAAGCGATGTCAGACGCCTTATCTCTACCCCTACAGATGCGGTACACCGCACCCCAGGGTTCGCCCCTATTGCGTTCAACGAAGTTCCTCCAGTCACCCTCCTTCACACTATGCCCTCAGATCGGTCAGATAGGTAGCTCAGCCAGATACTCCGCGTTGGTCCGTCTTGCCCTCTGGAATAGCTTCCGGAGGCGTCGGACATTCCTTCGCTTCAGATCTAGCTCCCTAGTCCACCACCTGACCCCCTAGGTCGCGTCTTACGACAGCGACCAAGGAGAGCATCACTGACAGTGCACATCCACTGATCAATTTTGCCAATTTGGTTATCCAGCGACATCGCTCCAAATTCGGCCAAGGACACGGACGCCGCAGTCGCCCTTATTTGATCGGCAAAGAGGTCCCAGTTCGCACCATGGAGCCTCCACCTCCGAAGTGGTAACTCCACCCTAGGCCGGCCGGTGTGAGAGATAACAATCTCAATGAGATTGTGATCACTCACAACAGTGATATCGATGTCACTAGCACCTCTTGGCCCGTCAAAAGTGTACATATCGCTCGGCTCATTCAACACCATGACGCACTTTGCGATCAGCCATTCGCTAAGCATTACTCCTCGTATGTAGTTCCGCTGTCCAGGAGCATTCCTGGGCATTTTGCTGAACCACATACGAGAGCATGCACTTGCATCTAAGCCAAGGATAAGCGGAGTGTTATTCGCGAGGAATAACATCGTATCCATGTACCGTAAGTACGGCTCAAGAGACTCACTGAACCGACAGTAAATACTTCCCAGCAGGATTCGCCAAACGTACCCTGAACAGATACGCAGACTCCCCACTGGGTACTTCGAAGTAGACAAGTACTAAATGCGTAAAATCATCTAAACTAGACGCAGTTTCTAGCGGATAACCTACTTATTTGCCTTTAGACTTAACTAAAACCGCCGATTTAATTGACTTTGCCGTAATCAAAAATATTTAGCGTCAAAACATTTCTGTATGTCCGTCATAAGATGTCAAGCTAATCCAATTCAGTAGTGCGATTCTGTAACTTTTTTAACGATAATCGGAATGGTAAAAAATGGCTAACAACAAAATTGTCGATTTTGCATTTAACGTTAAGTAAACGACAATAAATTTTGTGTTGTTAAAAATTTAATAAACTGTTTTAAACGTTTTTAAAATGTCTTTTGAGTATTTGTCGCGGAATGAATTATTAAATCGTGTTCCAACAGTTGATAGGCGCTTGCTCCGATATTTAGATAACCCATTTGATTTGACTAGAACCGAATTTCGGAAACTCTAAAGATTATCTCCAGACATAGTTGAAAATCTTGTTTTTCAGCTTGATAAGAAATTAAGAGGTTCGAGAATTACAGCAATTTCGACTGAAAAACAGGTAAATTCGTGCAAAGGGTCATATTTGAATTAACTTAGAAGCGTTGATTTGGTAGGTTCTAGCTGCCTTGAGATTCTTTGCAACAGGATGTTACCAACGGCCCGTGGGAGAGCAATGGGGTTATCAATGAGTCAAACGTCAATTGGTCGTTATATACATACTTATACATCGTGTAACGGGCGCAATAAACGACTCCATGTTTTTTGCAATGACTCAAGTGGAGCGCCAAGCGGCTACATCAGTGTTTGCTTCAGCACCCTCACCATTTGTAGGAGGCACTATCGGTGCTATCGATTGTACACATGTCTCCAGTTTGGCCCCAAAATATCATGAGGAGGCGTATGTCAACCACCATGGCTACCACTCAATCAATGTGCAAATGGTAAAAGGAAAATTACATGAAAATGCATTTGAAATTATATCCTATATGTATATTATTCTACTCATAAATATGTGATCCAAATCTAAAAATTATAATTAATTAATTTTCAAAATAAAACGTTCCTAACATTTTGTGATGCGTATTCATTTGTTTTTTCGTATTCTTCTTTGAACTTTTCGCTTTTTTGACAGTTCGTTCGTCAGAGTTTAGGCCAAAAGTTGTCTACTGTTGTAAAGCAGTAGTTACAGAATCACCTAATCGTTACTGCAAACAACAAAAGATGTTGACAACTTTTGCAATTCTTGTTATTGTTTAAAGTTACAGAATCGCACTACAGACCAAGAAAATTTGTCTACCATGGTTACCGCTCCCCATTGGCGGTAACTGACGATTGTTTATATCGACGAAAAAATACGGCCCAATCACACCTTCAGCATGAAAACTACACCACACAGTAATTTTTTGCGCATGCAATTGAGTCACTTGAAACACATAAGGGTTTGTTGCTGTCCAATAACGCATATTTTCTTTATTGACAAAACCACTCAGCCAAAAATGAGATTCATCGCTGAAGATGATTTTTCGATGAAATTTGGGATTTTCGTGAAACTTTGCCGGAGCTACGGTAGTAATTTTCATTGATTTCCAAACGTTGCTCGTAACTGAATTTGGCCATGATGGAAATATTGATTTCGACACACGTTTTGACACTGAAAGATCACTAAAAATGTTTGAGGGTGCGTTGACATAACGATAAGAAATTGTTATGTCCCTATTTGAAACGCCTTTATAACGACTTCGATAAAAGAAACCTACGAGAACAAGCAGTACTGCTCAGCTCTCTTCATAGATATTTCCCAAGCCTTTGGCAAAGTATGACACGAAAGATTTTGGTTCAAAATATGTAGATTGTTACCAGAGAACACGCATAAAGTGTGCGCGAGCTACTTATCAAATCTATTGTTCAAAGTAAAATATAAAGGTACATTTTGAAATCCCACGGAAAAAATTAACGTTTTCTCTCAATGAGGTTTCAATTATGCGGCTTTTTTTGATTGTTTTTTGGTGGATTATTGTCAGTATATATTGTATTAGAATATTATGTTATGGTTTGTTTTTCTTAAAATGTTGTGATTTCGTGATGATGCTTCATTTATGTTTGTTGTTATAATTGGTATAGTGGTTTTGGTTTTTGTTTATGTGTTATGGTTCGGTTCTTTTTTTCCTGTTTTATATTTTATTTATGTTTTTATAGGACGGACGAACACTTAAACGGCATCAATATGAATTTTGCAGGTCGATCCAGATAGATTTGCAGATCAGATTGGCCATGATATATGTTGTACTTTTACAATGCCATGTACTGAAATTTAGTGTAAAAGTAACCTAGTGTATTATGATTCATTAACTTTTATACACAATTCAATCCCACAATAACGTGCCTTTTATTTGAGGTCAATAAAGCGTTATCGTTAGAAGAGTGGCTGCTAGAACTGTTCGGGTGGAATGGTTATCTGCGGCGAACAGTAGATAAGGAAAGGTCCTAGGGCACTACCCTAGGTAACGACAGCGGTATTTCGCGGTCGACTGATTGTTGTCCACTATTGACTTTAAATATGCGGTTTTCTAGAAATACTCAAGATGACGATACGTATTGATCAAGCAGACGTGCCACACTTTGTCAAATGCTTGAAAATTTAAGAAGAGAACCGATGTTTATAGCCTGCACCACTCTGTAGAATAGGATATTATAAGTAATATGCTTGTAAAATGCCTGTAACTACAAAAACCATTTGTGCTAGACTCACCTTTAAGTGTATCGAACGACTCACAATCACTACATGCTTCCATTTACCGGTACCTGTTCATCTAAAGCTTGTAATCAAACTACAGGTCACAATTGTTGTCCGATTTTCAAGAATGAAGTACACTAAAGACGGACGTTTTAGAAATTAAGGAAATACGTTTTGATATAGATACAGCTCCCATACATATACATTATTCATCCGATTTTATGACTTTAGCTCTAGAAGCCTCATATACCATCCAATCTTAATGAATTATGGCACACGATAGTTTTTTGGAGCAAGAAAGGACTTTACTAAAATTTAAAAAAATCGGTACAAATTTTGATGTAGCTCTCACACATATGCTGATCAGATTTTGCTAAGCACGAGTTATTTTTTGGGCCAAAAAAGGACGTTATTAAAATTAAAGATAGTTGGTTCAGATTTAGATATAGATCCCATACATATATGTTCATCCGATTTTATGTCTGTAGCTTTAGAAGCCAAATATTCCATTCAACCCTAATCTTAGTCGTGTTCCTTGTGATGTATATCGCAGCGAAGCCTCCATTTTTCATTTAAAAGGATATTAATTTACCTGTTTGTCTACCATGGTTACCGCTCCCCATTGGCGGTAACTGACGATTGTTTATATCGACGAAAAAATACGGCCCAATCACACCTTCAGCATGAAAACTACACCACACAGTAATTTTTTGCGCATGCAATTGAGTCACTTGAAACACATAAGGGTTTGTTGCTGTCCAATAACGCATATTTTCTTTATTGACAAAACCACTCAGCCAAAAATGAGATTCATCGCTGAAGATGATTTTTCGATGAAATTTGGGATTTTCGTGAAACTTTGCCGGAGCTACGGTAGTAATTTTCATTGATTTCCAAACGTTGCTCGTAACTGAATTTGGCCATGATGGAAATATTGATTTCGACACACGTTTTGACACTGAAAGATCACTAAAAATGTTTGAGGGTGCGTTGACATAACGATAAGAAATTGTTATGTCCCTATTTGAAACGCCTTTATAACGACTTCGATAAAAGAAACCTACGAGAACAAGCAGTACTGCTCAGCTCTCTTCATAGATATTTCCCAAGCCTTTGGCAAAGTATGACACGAAAGATTTTGGTTCAAAATATGTAGATTGTTACCAGAGAACACGCATAAAGTGTGCGCGAGCTACTTATCAAATCTATTGTTCAAAGTAAAATATAAAGGTACATTTTGAAATCCCACGGAAAAAATTAACGTTTTCTCTCAATGAGGTTTCAATTATGCGGCTTTTTTTGATTGTTTTTTGGTGGATTATTGTCAGTATATATTGTATTAGAATATTATGTTATGGTTTGTTTTTCTTAAAATGTTGTGATTTCGTGATGATGCTTCATTTATGTTTGTTGTTATAATTGGTATAGTGGTTTTGGTTTTTGTTTATGTGTTATGGTTCGGTTCTTTTTTTCCTGTTTTATATTTTATTTATGTTTTTATAGGACGGACGAACACTTAAACGGCATCAATATGAATTTTGCAGGTCGATCCAGATAGATTTGCAGATCAGATTGGCCATGATATATGTTGTACTTTTACAATGCCATGTACTGAAATTTAGTGTAAAAGTAACCTAGTGTATTATGATTCATTAACTTTTATACACAATTCAATCCCACAATAACGTGCCTTTTATTTGAGGTCAATAAAGCGTTATCGTTAGAAGAGTGGCTGCTAGAACTGTTCGGGTGGAATGGTTATCTGCGGCGAACAGTAGATAAGGAAAGGTCCTAGGGCACTACCCTAGGTAACGACAGCGGTATTTCGCGGTCGACTGATTGTTGTCCACTATTGACTTTAAATATGCGGTTTTCTAGAAATACTCAAGATGACGATACGTATTGATCAAGCAGACGTGCCACACTTTGTCAAATGCTTGAAAATTTAAGAAGAGAACCGATGTTTATAGCCTGCACCACTCTGTAGAATAGGATATTATAAGTAATATGCTTGTAAAATGCCTGTAACTACAAAAACCATTTGTGCTAGACTCACCTTTAAGTGTATCGAACGACTCACAATCACTACATGCTTCCATTTACCGGTACCTGTTCATCTAAAGCTTGTAATCAAACTACAGGTCACAATTGTTGTCCGATTTTCAAGAATGAAGTACACTAAAGACGGACGTTTTAGAAATTAAGGAAATACGTTTTGATATAGATACAGCTCCCATACATATACATTATTCATCCGATTTTATGACTTTAGCTCTAGAAGCCTCATATACCATCCAATCTTAATGAATTATGGCACACGATAGTTTTTTGGAGCAAGAAAGGACTTTACTAAAATTTAAAAAAATCGGTACAAATTTTGATGTAGCTCTCACACATATGCTGATCAGATTTTGCTAAGCACGAGTTATTTTTTGGGCCAAAAAAGGACGTTATTAAAATTAAAGATAGTTGGTTCAGATTTAGATATAGATCCCATACATATATGTTCATCCGATTTTATGTCTGTAGCTTTAGAAGCCAAATATTCCATTCAACCCTAATCTTAGTCGTGTTCCTTGTGATGTATATCGCAGCGAAGCCTCCATTTTTCATTTAAAAGGATATTAATTTACCTGTTAGTGTAAGTGTTAAAATTCCTTGTCGTGTTTTAAGACTGCATTCATGTGGGAAAGGCTGAAGTCGATCTCGGTATGCGTATAGATCCCATACATATATGTTCATCCGATTTTATGTCTGTAGCTTTAAAAGCCAAATATTCCATTCAACCCTAATCTTAGTCGTGTTCCTTGTGATGTATATCGCAGCGAAGCCTCCATTTTTCATTTAAAAGGATATTAATTTACCTGTTAGTGTAAGTGTTAAAATTCCTTGTCGTGTTTTAAGACTGCATTCATGTGGGAAAGGCTGAAGGCGATCTCGGTATGCGTTATATCATAATCTGTACAACCTGTAAAGCCTTCTTCTCGTTAATAAGAACTGTAGCTGATGAATGATCTGGCAAGTTCTGCAAGGTCTAGGCAAGTTAGATTTACTAATTCCTTTTATTATACCGATGTTAATTAAGTCAGGGTTCTTGTTAACGTTAGGACGCCAGAATGTTAGCTGGGTGGGCGATACAAAGCTTAATACTACTTTAGCTTTGGATACGAATCGATGTCGCTTGTATGTAGGTTTGTGAAACTCGTCCAACGAATTTATGTTTCATTCGTTTTGTTTACATATGCCACCGTGTGCTGTGTGTCGGGATAGTGTGTACCATAAACATGAAATTCGGTATTTAGATGTTGTATGTATCATTGAAATGAGTCTCTGATAATAACTTTATATCATTATTCTGACGTTCTAAGTAGTTTGTCAGTGCCATCGTGATTTGGTTCACAATTTTTAATGAAATTATATCGATATTTCGCTTTGTCCTAACAAAAGCTTTTTTTGTTTCAGTGGAAGAGGCTTGGAATTCGAATCGTCCATCAAGAGAGACAAACAATTAGTTCAAACATTAGCAGCATCTATTCGACCACACAACTATCATACTAAGGCGTACATCAACCAGAAATATGCTAAAGTTCTCTAAATTTCTTTTCTTTCCAAATATCTATAGTTTTGAATAATGTAAATATTTGAAAAGTTTAGTTTTAAGTATGTAATACCTGATACATGTTGTTATAGTAGGGTTTCATTGCAGTAAATATATTTGAGAGTAAATAGTATTAAAGATATGAATGTGTAAATGATACATACTACGTTTATACGATATCGTTAAATTCAAAACCATATCGAAATTCTTGAAATAAATTCAGGCAAGTACACAGGTATGTATATCTCGTGTAACGCTGTACTTATACTGCGCGGTATAGCATTAATGGTTTGTATTATACTTTATAGACCCAATTATATAAACCCATTGTGAATTTTAGTGATGTAAGGGGTATTGAAATAATGGCTACGTACTTGTTTTTACAGCATATATGGCTATTGCGCTACTTCTTTGCTGGGAGGGGGGGGGGGGGGGGGGGTGGGTGGGTGGGTTCGGTGTACATAATTGAGAGTACAGATTATTAAACAGTTACAATAAACACTACCTCCTTCAAAATGATTTAAATAATCATCAGCTAAGAAAGTGCATAAGCAAAATCAATAAGAAGAAAGACATAATATAAATAAGTGTGAATTTGGAAATATATATTAAGAGAAATAATCAAACAACGCAATATTTATATCGGCCTGACATGAGTTTTTCTTTTCCCAGACGGTTTCATATCCCGGAGCAAGATTTTTGTTTCGAATAAAAAATTTTTAAAAACAAACAATTGTTCTACTGATAAAACTTAATATTACTAAAAAAATTTAATTTATAAGATCAACAGCACATTTTGCAATAAATTTTACTCAAAAATGAAATTAGTTACACTTTTGTTTAAAACATTGATAATAAGTAGGTTCGCCGGCAAATTTTTTAACACTGTCCAACCTAGATTGCGGGGAAATGCTTATTGATGGTGGCCTTTGTCAATAAAAAGATTCTTCAATAGTTCTTTAGCAAATTGATTAAAAAGTTTGATTGATAAATAAATTCTTCAGCTTAAAGTGTTAGGCTTAAAAAAAAGGTTCTGCTGGGTAATACAGGATGGCTGATGAAAGCCGCTACCAAAAAAATATAATAAGTTTTTTCTATTTAATGAATCTGGTTTATTTTTTTATTTTGCAGATTGATTTTAAGATTTAACAAAAATGGATAACTGGGACACTGAAACAAAAAAATGGATTGTTCGTCGCTATTACGCACTGGAGTTCGTAGTTTCGGTTCAAAGAGATTATAGGCGCACGTTCGGCTGCTATCATCCGATCAGATGGACCATAATGAGGCTAGTTAAAAATGTTGCCCAGCAAATGTTGCCCGAAAACATTCAGTTCGGACGGAGGAAACAATCGCAGCTGTCATACAAAAGAATCCAAGAATTTCGACAAGAAGCGTATCTGCTCAAATGGAATTGTCGGGCCCTACTTCTTCGAAGAAAAGGGTCACACCGTTATGGTCACTGGAGACCGTTTTTTGAGCATGCTGAGAGAGTTTTTCTACCCAGAATTACGCTGAATGAGAATTTCTTTCAACTATGTGTGGTTTTAGCAAAATGGTGCAACTCCTCGCATAAAGGTATTGTGGTATATGTACGTTATCAACTAAGCTTGGAATGATGACCGCTTTACGTGGTCGTGTAAAACATTCTGATTTTTATTTGATTCTTCTTTTATAAATCTACCTCTGCTCGTTGTTTATAAATTGCCAACGTTTGCATTCTCCCATATATGAATGCAAAGAATATTATATGGTTTGAATGTGCTCTTAGCATTAACTGCAATTAAACAGATTTCATCCACGCGCAGTGGTATGAAGAAACTTGAGTCGGCTCTTAATTTTTGGCACGTTTATAAAGTACGAGGTAGGTGATTTACAATTGTTAAACTTATAATTATTAGTATAATGATTAATAGTAAAATAACTACCGTTAACTGCTCCCTCTTTGGAATCGGGGCATCTGTGCTCCGACCAATTATCTGGGATGCAATTTCTTTGATGTCGAGCGGCTTGGTCCTTTTTCTGTGTAGTATAAAGTGTACGGCCCATGCAATGAATGGGATGGCGATTACAAATAAAATAGTAATCAGCTTATGGGTCAAGATTTCCTTTTCCAATGTTTTCAGATATTCAGTGTTATTCAAGTAAATTTTATGCAGATAAGTTAAAGAGAGTTTTGCTTTATGTCCCATTTTTCCATGTTCAGTATCTTCCGTGGGTGAGGTTAGATAAATTCATTCAGTTTCTTCGAATTGTGAAATAGCGTGCCATTTATAGTTATGTTGTCAGAAAATGTAACGAGTGCGGTTCCTTCAATGAATATACTACCGGTGTCGGTTATATTTGTCTTATGGACATCATTAAAAAAAGAATCATCGCCTCCAGTATTGGTTGAATGGTTGGTACGTTTATTATTTAGTAGATGAGACAGACAGTCGTTTGATGATACCCTGCAAATTCTTGTTCTTCCCGCTTGGATGCAGTTGATGATACGAGTGTTATGGCCATCGCATTGCGCTGCTTCGTTAATATAGATGAACTACTGGGTAGATTCTTAAGTACTTGTAGAATTTAGTAATTAAAGGTACTTTAATTGTGTAAAGTAAGACATTATCATCTTGAAAAATGCTTATATTACTAGACTTTAAAATATTATCTAAGCTTAATGGTACTATTTCATTCTCAAGCACGTTTTTTTCGAAATTGTCCAAAATTTTTGGGATAACGATAATCGCTTTAGCTAACGTTATGGACAATGCTTATTGATTTAGAAAAAAAATCACATCCTCATTTCTCGCAGTTATTAATTCGAGCAAAATTAACACGTCGGTCCCGATGGCATTAGACGTTCTGTAACTATTCTGTAGGTCATTGATTCTCTGTGTTAGCTCGTTTATTTTGTCCTGTAATGCTGAATTGATGTTAGATTGTCTATAGTTGTTTTGGATAAGTGCATTCTCTTTCGTCAATAGTAGGTTAAAATCTCCACGGTCTGTTCCTGAGTTAATGCAACGAATTTGCGTGCTGAACCTATGAAATTGAGTGATCTAGCATGTCGTCTTTTCACATGGAGTATCTGTAACGCTCTGTAAATCTACGTATTCTGCTCCCTCAAAATTTTTGGTTCTCTTAGATCTGTAAACGACTGAAGTAGTTCGTCATTCTCTTGAATTATTCGTTTATACTCCGTCAAGTAGGTCCTGTGTATTAGGTAGGTATAATTCTCATAAGTCGCAACGTGTCCATCGGAAATTAAAACGAAATACGAGTTCGAGTTGTTAATGACTCTTAATGCAACTGAAGCCGCTATTGACAGGAACAGGATCTACAAAAAAATTATCTCAAGTTATTTTTATGCACACGTTTCCCTTCTATTAAAACAGTAGTCTCTAGGTCTTGTTGTACTGTGCCCTCAACAACCATATATCAAACATGCTTCCCAACATTCTGTTTCTTCTTACAAACACTTTTTCACATGTCTGCAAAGTCTTCTGTTGAGCAGATTTCAACCTTTGATATCGTCGAAGATTTCTCGAGATATTGTACGGAGTGCACAGAATTATTGTATTTGAAGGTGAACAAAAGAAGAAGTTCTAAAATATCATCTATGTGCTGCTAAGCTCTTGCGCCTCATGCAACTTTCAAAAGTGTCGAGTGGAATCGTTCCACCTGGCCGTTACTCTGGCTGTGCATTGGCGGAACAAAAAACTGTTCCAAAATGATCCCTTAAGAATGTACCGATCATACTTGATTGAAATGATCTTTCGTTATCCGATACGACTAACTTAACGTTTTTGAACCTGTTCAAAATTTGTAAAAGTGCCGTGTTAACATCTAAGATATTTCTTGCATCAGTGGGGATTGTCATTGCGAATTTCGAAAATTTGTCTACACAGATTAAAAAATGTGATTTATTCGTAATAAATATGTAAAATTTGCCCTGAATAATCCGGTATTAGTGTCACCTCTGCCTTGACAGGGTTTCTTTGGCATTTGTTCTGTCTACAAATCATACAATTCTCAATCACAACTTTGAACTGTTTTTAATGGCTGGAAAATAATATTCGCCTATAATTTGCTCAAAATTCTCCTGCATTGACCTGTGTGCGAGTGTCAGTTGTTATAATATCCATCTCGACGTCTTTCCTTATGACATCCATTACAAATTTTTCGGTGTGAACAAAATTTACCGAAGGAAAAACATCCTGAAAATCTGCTAAAGTCGGCAGATTACATTGGATAGCATTCGTTCCAGTTGGTTGTACGATTTATTTCAAGATCATCAATAGTTTATGAACATTGTCGTCATTAATCGTATGTCGTAAAAAACGTTGGAAAATAATTTTCGCCATCCTAGAGCAAGGATTTCGAGATTATGAACTGGTTCTTAAATTGATTCACCGGGTACCTTGTTTTCCTGATAGTATTCGTCAGCGATTCTTCGCTGTGGACCGTATCTGAGTTGTTATTAATGTATTGCCTGGATAGGGCGTCCGCCAACACGTTCTCCTTTCCCGGTTTATAGAAAAATTCCTCATTAAAAGAGCGCCATTTTTTCAGCTTCGAATTCGGATTCTTCTCCGACATGACGAATGTAAGCGGTTGGTGGGTCAGCAAATATATGGATGTCGGACACGCCCTAAAGGCAGTGTCTCAGTTCCTAAGGCAACAGCCGACGCGTCAGTCGTCTGCTCAAACTTCCTACTGTAGTCGGAATAGGAAAGCACTCCGTCCTCAGATCATAAGATCCTTGGAAGTTTATCGAATGCGCCAGTGCCTCCTGATCAAGTTTTATTCTAATATTTGCCGACACTTGGCCATTCTCGCCCTGCTTGTATCTCGAAAAGGGTTTGGCTAACCGGTCGTAATCCTTGATAAACCGCCTGTAGAATCCGAAGAGTCCTAAAAACGACCGAAAGCTTTTCAAACTTCCTGGTACTCTAAATTCCTCGATATTCCTGACCTTGTCCGGACAGGTTGTAATACGATCTGTGACTACGATGAACCCAAGAAACTCTACCTCTGTTCTAATAAGTTTTGATTTTTCTAACAAGATTCTCATACCTGCTTTAGCTATTTTGCCTAATATATTGTTGATGTGTTCCAAGTGTTGATTTGCCGTTGGTGAAAAAATTATTATATCGTCCATGTCACGTAAAATATCATCGCTCGGTGCATTTTAAAGTCCGAATAATAACAGACAAAACTTATAATTCCCGTTGTTTACACTAAACGCGGTTTTTCTTCTATCTCTTTCTGCTAACAGGATTTGGTGATAACCTGCCTTTAAGTCGAGTGTAGTGAAATACTTTGGCTTCCCCAAATTTGATAGGATTACAGGATCTTCAGGCATAAGGTGTTTGTCGTTGATGGTACATTCATTCAGTTTCCTAAAATCAATGACCAATCTGTGATTCGGATTACCATTCTCATCATTCTTTCGAACAACAAGGGCAGGCGAATAATACGGGAGATTGTTTTTCTTATGAACCCATCTCTAAGAAGTGCTCCAATTTCACCACCCGGGGTACGGGTATGATCTTGAACAAGTCGGCTCATCGTTCTTTGTCGAAATCGTAGCCTCTACACTAGTGTTATAAGGTAGTGTTATAATGACTAAATTCTATGAAAAACATGTGTAATGCCGTCAAAATTTTTTAACGACGGGAGCACAAAAAAACGTAGTAACATAGCCAAAGATTACCATTGCATACTTTTCACTTATAAGATTTGTACCATTTATCGAATTTACGTTGAAAGTATTTTAACCCATTCCTGCCTAATTGCTATTTAAATACCTAAGAAAGTGTTGATACATAAATAATGTTAGCGTGGGCCAGGTGAGCGATATCACGGTAATGTTTTTTTATAGAACAAAGGAAAGATTGGGCAAAATTACATTTTTTCTTTCAACTTCTATGGTCTTTTGGACACAAATTTTCAAATTTCATAAAAATTGTACGAGCATAGATCGGCTCGTAAGGCAGGAAGTAACGGGTTAAGTGGTAATACACCAACTAAAAAGTCTATAGGCTTAATTACATTTTTAGATATTCCTGTATCAATCAGTAGTTTCAACTCCCTGCCTCGAATCGATTTTATTATAAATGGGAGTTGAGGTCCTAATCTAAAAAAATGTAATTCTTCAATTGCAACGTCTTCCTCCTCGTAATTAGATGTTTCGCCTATAGACCCTACATCCTCCACATATTCGTTCATTCAACCCCTTGACGATCTCCAACAATGTGATTTACTCCTTGTACTTTCTGTACAGGAGCACTTCTACCGGAGGTGTTACTTTGAAATTCCCACCTAAAATTGTGTCAAGGGTGCCTTGGTTGTTGTTGCTGGTTAGCATAAGCCGTGGGACGCCTGAACATGGACGAACTAGGAACCACGTCCATTGATGTTTGCGTACGATTACCATTATTTACAAGATTTGTTTTTTGAATGTTCGCAGGGTGTGAAATCGGGGGTGGTGCGGCTGTTAACTGGTGTGGACGAGACACTCGGGCATTGTCACCCACCGCCAAAATTCTAGCAAACTCCTGTCTCCTTTGATCCGATTCCAACTATTCAGCCGTGGGCAATGCGGTCGGTCTTAATATCGAGATAAAGACACGCAACGCGTTATCCCTTGCCCGTTCATTGCGAGCATTGGCTATGTCATCGTTACCTGGGTAACTTATTCTTATTAATTACACTGTGGAACATTTTTGGGGTTATTGTCTGGGGGGTGAGAAATACCAAGTCAGGGTGATGGTACTAGGTCAGTATATTAAAACCCTCAAAGGGTTTTGCGTTCGTATGTGCCAGTTTATGACCATTTCCATTTTTTCCTTATCTTGATGTTTTTTCGCTTAGTTGTAAAATGTTGGCAAAAACGTAGTTTGACATAACTCGAGAACGACTAGTTCGATTTTGCTGAAATAAATTGAGAAAAATTAATAATTACATTTTCTTTAATCCATTAATATACTGTTTATCTACCAAATCAACATTTTTGCAATTAGAAATAAATTTATGAAGAAAATTTTGGCAAATTTTTTTTTTTTTTAAACATATAAATCCCAAACGGAAAAACATGTAGAGTCTTATAACTTTCACGTAAAGTCACATAACCTATAAACAAAATGCGACATAGATCATAGAAATCGATTAACGCGTTCTGCTTTTATTTACAATTAAGTGAAGTTACCCTTTGAGGGTTTTAATATACTGACCTAGTACCATCACCCTGACTTGGAATTTCTCACCCCCCAGATTGGCTGTTGTACTGTGTTATGAGAGTCAGATGCTGCCAGTGCCTTTTACTCGGCTTAATTTTATTGCTTTTTTCTGTTGGTTTTTTTATTGTGCTTTTTATCACAAAGATTTTAAAGTATGTTGGGCTATTTCTCTTTTTTACAAAGTTTGCTGTTTTTTTTTATTATTTTTCTCTTTATCACAAAGATTTTTTTTAGTATTTTGAGCAACTTTCTCTTTTTCACAAAGATTGTTTTTAGTTTTTTTTTTATTTTTCTCTTTATCACAAAGATTTTTAAGTATGTTGGGCAATTTTCTCTTTTTTACAAAGATTTTTTTGTAGTTTGTTGGTTTTTCATTTTTATTTTTCTCTTTATCACAAAGATTTTTAAGTATGTTGGGTGCCAGTTATCAATTAAGCTTGGAATGATGACCGCTTTACGTGGTCGTGTAAAACATTCTGATTTTTATTTGATTATTCTTTTATAAAACTACCTCTGCTCGTTGTTTATAAATTGCCAACGTTTGCATTCTCCCGTAGAATGAATGCAATGCATATTATATGTGATGACTGTGCTCTTAGCTTAAACTGCAAATAAACAGAATTCTTCCACGCCCAGTGGTATGTGAAACTTGAGTTGGCACCTAACTTTAGAAGAATTTAACTCCCTTTGGGTTAAGTTTAAGATTGGAACACACGTACTACATTTTGTATTTATTTATAGAAGTCCAATCTCGGAAATGGACGTCTCCCTTGAAGGCTTTGACGCCCTTTCCGATTCAATATCGAAAGTTTTGTAGAATTATCCAGACAGTGAAATTGTCGTTGCTGGTGATTTCAATGTCCATAATTCCGCCTGGCTTTCGCATTCGAGCCATACAACTCCGGAGGGCCAATACGCCGAGCTCTTCGCCGCGCAAAATGACTTGACGTAACTAGTGAATGAACCGACACATATCCCGTGTGAAGAAGGGCACCAACATAACATTCTTGACCTTTACTTAACTTCGCACCCTGAAATGTACGAAATTAATGTTCTTGCACCTCTTGGTAACTCCAATCACTGCGTCGTTTCAGCATCCATTCCGTATTCTGCTCTTCGTGTCTCTTCGATACCAGGCCCAAAGCGGACATTTTTGTCTATGAAAAGGCACGTTAGGATGAGCTCAGCCACTTTTTCAGCATTTCAATTGGAAACTCTGCTTTCTTGATAACGACGTAAATGCTGTGGCTGAATAATACTGCGAATTATCGGCCAATTGCGATTTGCTCTGCGCTCTCCAAGGTAATGGAGAGCATGGTGAACCACCATCTTGTGAGGTATTTAGAGACCAACGACCAGCTAAGTGACGAATTATGGATGAATGGGGTATAGTAGATTTTAATGCGCGTAAGACACAGTGCTGCTTTTTGACTCACAAGCGATTCGCTGACCTAACAATGTCGTTAATTTCTATCGATGGTACGGATATTAAACAATCAGAAGCTCTTGATGTTCTTGGCATGCAAATACAATGTAACTCTCGTTACGTGAGACATGTATTTAAAGTGTCGAAAGAGGCACTCATGTGCATATGCTTTTTAAAGCGGTGCAAGAAATATTTTACTTCTACAACTCAAATATATGGGCAGGTGCTCCGAAATTATCCCTGGAGCAGTGTTCAAAGGAAAGCGATGGTGCTGATAGGTGACATTATGTTATCCAACTCTATTGTTTCCCTTGAGCAGCGTCGGAATGTGGTATGTGTGAAGCTGTTCTATCGTTACTTTCATGGTGTGTGTTCATCAGACATTCTTCGCCTTATTCCTGACGTGTGCATGTTCGACAGGGATACGTGACTTTCTAGGAATTCGCATCCGTTTGTTATCGATTGGCCAATTGACCGCACTATACACTACAAATCAAATTCGTTTTTCGCTCGTACAGTCCGCATGTGGAATCGACTTCCGGCAAATGTATTTCCCACTAATTGCGATATCCAGAAGTTCAAGGCAATTGTCAATAAACAGTATTCCCTCTTTCGCCCTCCGATCCTTTACTTTCCACTCGCCAACGCAATGAACCGCATGTATACGGGCATCCTCTAAGTGTTGGTTATATAAAAAAAATATATTCGAGAAACAATTGCGGCTATTCCTGTCTCAACTCTCCAAGCAGTAATGAACCACTTTTTGGTAAGATCCCGCACATGCATCAATGAGCGGGGGTGGTATTTAAATTCCTTTATTTAAACTAATTACTCTATATTTAATACAAATCCTAGTTTTTACAAAAATAAAATTGTGTTTGCGATTTATTGAAAATGTTTTAATATCGATAGCCGAGGTTAAAAAAATTTTTTTTTTGTAAAATTTTGGCAAATAACAAAATTTTTAGCACAAACCCATTAACTAAAAACAATTTGGTTTAACAAATAACCCTACAAATTAAAAATTGCAACAACACATTAAAATTCAATTTTGCACACACCTTTAGTTCAAGGCCAACCGTTTTCCATTTCTTTTATGTGCATGTCAGGCACATATGGACAAAAACACAACGCCCACTTAGAAAAATTAAAATGTACTTAGTGGGGACATAAATACTGTTACAACATTGAACACACCCATTTCAATAGTAGAACTGAACATACCGCGTTAATGTCATATGGGTTTTAAAAGCTGTAAAACGGGATCAGATAATGAGAACCGAATCGCTGTAATAGCGCTTCTTAAGTGTGAAATGAAAAAAAAAGATATTTTTAAAACGCTCCGGCCACTAGGGGTTAGGTTCGTCTAACGATGCATAGAACTGTTTGAGAAGACTGGAGATATAAAAGACAGCCACAGGTCGGGCCGCCCACGCTCTGTTCGAACACCGCATGTTATCAAAGCCGTTAAATTAAAAATTCACAGAAATCCGCTCCGAAAACAGAAAATCATGGCCCGTGAGATGAATATCACGCAAAAGACTATGAGTCGAATCATTAAAAATTACTTGGGACTAGGAGCTTTCAAACGACGTACCAAACATTTATTGACTACAGCTAAAAAAATAGGATTGAAAAATACAAACATCTTTTGATGAAGCACTCTGATAACTTGCACAGAAAAATTTTGTTTTCCGATGAAAAAAATTTTACCGTTGAGGAAAAATTTGCCAGCAAAATGAAACAGTGTATGCGCAGTCATATAAGGAAGCATCTGAACTGATCCCAAGGGTGGAAATGGGTCATCACCTAGCTTCAGTCATGGTATGGTGGGGTGTCTCTTACGATGGGGTCACTGACCTGCATTTCTGCGAACAAGCAGTCAATACATCGGCCAAAGTTTACGAAGAACCCGTTTTGGAAGCTGTTGTGAACAATTCCCTGTTCCGAAACCACCCATGGACTTTCCAGCAGGATTCTTCACCGACCCATAAGGCTAAAACGTCCCAGGCCTGGCTTCGAAACAATTTGCCAGCGTTCATTTCGTCTGAAGAATGGCCCTCAGGCAGTCCAGATTTGCACCCATTGGATTACAAATTGTTTAGATTTTAGAGGACAAGATTTGTCACAAAAGATACCCCAACATTGGATCTCTTCTTTTTTTATACAATATACATCAATAAATATATTAAAAAATATTTGGTCCAAAAACATTCAGCACTTTCTATTTTACAGCATAAAAAGTGTGTAACAGTATTTATGTCCCTACTAAGTACAAAACAAAACCCCAGTTGGAAATTTAAAAACAAAACACAACTAATAAACTAACTCTGTGAATAAACATTTTGGCCACCTTCGAACCGAATAAATGCGTTCTTCCCGGTGCAACGTAAGAGAGCGCCATTGAGAGAGGACGCCAACAATCCCGCCAACGTCATGTTAGTCGCCAACAATTCGGCCAACGCCAAATTTGTCGCCGTCAATTCCGCCAACGCCATATATGTCGTCAACACCAGACGCCAGCCACAGTACATAGGACGGACATAAGAGCAAAAACATAGAAACAAAGGTAACCTAAAAAACATCAATTTTTTCAGGACAAAGCTTTAAGTGCCAATACATAAAAGCACACAAAAAGCAAGCAGAAAAGCGGGCGATGCAACAAAGTCGATTACGCACCCATTATTGCGCGCATGGTACTAAATCGTAAATTCTGCGAATGACCCTGTACTTTCGTTTTCTTGTCGTTACATGCTTTATTGTCGTATATATGACATCTAATGCTCATTACATAACTGATCATATTTTAAGACGCTTGGTGAAATATATTGGAAATTTAGACCATAATTTTTCTCCGATTTTCTTGATCCGATTTGCAGATATTGACCAGATGACATTCTGTAGTCAATAGTGAGTTCCTACCCATCCTCAAGTGCATTCAAATCAATCCCTTACATTGCAAGGAAATTACATACGAAATTTTCATCAAAATTGTTAAAGCGTCTTAGATTTTTTTTTCTTTTGGATTACTTATCTTATGCCAAGCAGAACCGGCAATGATACTCGTATATGCAGCCGAACAATAAGATGAAACAAAAAAATTTTAATGAAAGTTTTTTAGCAAACCAGTCTCTATTATTCTATTTTTTGCAGAAACTGGTTTTTTGGAAGTAGCTGCCGATTTTGAGCAGCTATTAATTGAGCAATTACACCCCTGTACAATTTTTTTGGTTTCTCTATATTTTTTTACCAATTCGTTTTGTCTGAATGCTGTGATATGGCTTAGCCACTTTTAGACAAATTTGCTAATTGTGTCACTGACTTGGTCGTTTTTAAATAGGTTTACTCACTTAAGAAATCCGAAGAGAATATACACGCGCTTGAAGTATTAAGCGTTTAATTGAACTCTCTTTGGGATCAGGGGAAGAGTGCGTATTTGTATTGTCGGGATTGTGAGGACGTGACAGGAGAAGCCCCCATTGATAAGTACTAACTCAGGAAACACTACAAGGAGGCGCTTTCGAGTTATGAACGGGTGCTTTCCAGTATCAACGATGATATTCAGACTCTTTCCGAACGCCAGATGCAGGAAAAGAAGAGTAGACACCAAAGGAGCGGCCCACGTTTAACGATGTACTTGTATGTATGTATGATTCGAACTTAAGTAAGGTCCACTTGACCCATAAGACTACTGGTGACGCAAGGGAAATTATAAGTCATGTCCCTTTGACCAAAAAGGTTTTCGACATAGCGTAGGGAAATTTCCTGGCGCCATAAGTGAATGTAAGTAATATAACCAGTCTCGATCTGATTATATCACGGGTTTAAGAGTAAGGGTAATGGAAAGACGCGTGAAGATGGTCAACCGAAAAGTGCCCCTAGCTGGCAGCTTTGTAATGGCAGTTTTTAAGTTATAGTAGTTTTTAAGACTCTATCCGGAATACTTCGCAAAAACTCGACCGTATTCATATCGTTAAAATTATGCATTTATGCTACAATTGTCTTACGTCGCATCACACTTTGCTTCATAAGGACATCCAGACCCAATCTACAGATATCGAACCAGTAAGAGCTGATACAAGCCTTAGTACCACTGCTACAGTTCTAACATTCTTAATACAGTCCACATCGAACTTCGAAGCTCCGAGTGTGAATCCTCTAGGAAACTAGTCTCCAGCAAAACCTGGCTATTCACTGCTATTGTACAGATCGAGTCCGTAGGACAGATACGACGCCCATGCCTTAATTGATCCGGGGTCTCAGGCCACAATTAGGAAATTTAGGAATCGTTTGAAACTTCCAGCAAGACGAAATCTGGTTCACGTGAGCGGGTTAAGCCAACAAGTTTCTAAAAAATCTACGGGAGCATGTCGCTTCAACCTTTGTTCACGTGTGGACCCTGATTTTGAAGTGGAGGTTTCGGCTCGATATACTGCTTAGTTTATATATAGAATCCTTGATCTACACAACGGGTGCTCTTATGCGGAAAGTTGGCTCTTTCTTGGCCCAAGAAACGTGTTCGGCTGTGTAGTTGCAAATTTCACTTGGCGGTACAATTTCGATCAAGAAGATTTTGACACGTTTTTTGGAAGGTGGAGGAAACCCCAAAAAGAATTTTGAGGTCAGAGGAGGAGATGTACTGTGAGGAAAACTTCAACGCCACTACTCACAGACATAGTTCTATAAGATATATTGTAACCCTACCTTTTAAGACATAAGGAACTTGGTAATTCCAGAAATATTGTCATCGCTCAATTCTATTGAATGAAAAGGAAACTTCACAAATCCCAGACATTGAGGAAGAGTATAACCAATCTATTTCAGAACACCTCGACACATGAGGAAAGTTTCAACTGTTGGCGTGGATAAAAGCCCTCACTACTACTTACCACATCTTGCCTTGATCAAAGCAGCTCAAATAACAACTATACTGAGAAAAGTGTTCACTGCCTCCAGCCCCACATCGAACAAACGAAGTCTGAATGACATTTTGTATCCAACAACAAGATTTCGTCTTGAAAATCTTGAAATGGAGGATCTTTAATTCGTTTTTAATGCGGTAAACTGTGCTCTTTTTCTTGCCATTGTGACTATTCTTTCACTTACGGAGATGTGAAAGACACATATCCTTTAGCCTCGGAAAGAATTCAACAAAATTTGTATGTTGATGATGTCCTAGCCGGTGGTCTCATCGTCGAAGAAGCCGTTAAATATCGGAAATAATTTATTTCGGCCTTGCATTCGGCAGGTCTTGAGTTGAGAAAATGGAGTTTAAGTGACCCTTCCGGGATTAGGGACGCGCCACCGGAACAAATCCTACCCGTCAACTGGCTGCATACATCGAAACGATATTCCACAAAGACCCTTGGTACTATATGGACCGTCTTGGTTGACAATTTCACCATTACCTCACCAACTATCGAAGAAAAACAACGCTGTACAAAACGGTCCTAACCACTATAGCTAAGTTTTTTGACCCATGCGAATGGGTTGCTCCAAGTATAGTTGTCGCAAGTTTGTTTGGATAAAATATTCTGGGAGGACATCTTGAAGCCTATTACTCAAATGAACTGCCATAATTTCGTTAAAAGAGACCTTCTGTTAACACAGTTCAGGTACCAAGTTGGATTCAGTACTAACCATCTTGCCTTTTCGAAAGTCATGGTTTCTTTGATGCGTCGGAGAGTGCTTATGTTGCCACGCTTTATATTCGCGTGGAATTCTTAAACACTTCGACCCACGCTGCGCTGCTTGCTGCTAAAACTCGGGCCGCCCCAATCAAGAAATTATTATTGCCTAAACTTGAGCTGTGTGGAGCGATCTTGTTTTCAGAGTTAGCGGTAGCGGTCGTCCTAATCTTCGTATTTCGAACTGATCAACTCACTATTGGACAGATTCCACGATCGGGTTGGCCTGGCTTAAAACCTCATTTTTCCTGCAGTACCTTTGTGGGAAATCGTGTATATGACATTTTGGAGAATGTTTAAAATGACCAGTGGAGACGCGTGGACTCAAAATGCAACCCGGCCGATGTTGCTAGTCGAGGGTGCTCTCCACACGATGTAATAACTCATCAAGGCCAAGGCACGAAGTTCTGGATTGGTCTAAATCTTTTAAAGTCTTTACTACCACAACCTTTGATGACTCTTTCATTCGATTTTCTTCGCTGGTTCGTGCCTACCGAGTATTGGCGTATGTTATTCAACGAAGTTACAGCAGCAAAGATCCCATATATTAAGTCCCGACTAATTACTTTGACCCAAACACATTATATCGCAGCAGCATTCTGACTCTAAACCATTTTCTAGACCAAAAGGGTTATCAGAACAAATGAGCGTCTTGTTCAATCTCTTACTCACAATGAACGGAATCCAATACTTCTGCCCTACTCATTTGTTACTCACTTGTTAACTGAATTTACTCATAAAATTACAAATCACACAGAAAATCAATTAATAGCTCGAGTACTAAGATCCGAATTTTGGATCTTTAGGATAAAGCCTCTAGCAAAGAAGGGCATACACAATAGTCGAACGTGCATTCTCATACGTAGTCCCAAATTATGCATCACTTCATCCTAAGCGTTCCATGCTGTCAAGACCCTTCCATAATACAGGTGTTGATTTTGCTTCACCCTTCAACATAAAAAACCTTACAAGGTGAGGTTGTTTGATCACCAAAGGCTACTTTTGCGTGTCCGTATGCCTTGCCACAAAAGCCACAAAAACACAAGCGTTTTTGATCGCTTTCTCTCGATTCATCGGAAGACGTGGTTCCCCAGCTACAATTTACTCCGATAATGGAACACAATTTATAGGAGCTACTGAAATAGTAAAAAGACCGAATTGTTTAACTAAATCTTTGCAGACAAACGCCATACAACAGCACATTCACAACAATTTAGGTGGAAATTTAAAGCCCCTGGCGCACCTTATATGGGCGGAGGGAGGCTAGCGTTAAGTTTTTTAAGACCCACTTACGAAAACTAACTCCTCGTCTGAACTTCACATCCGAAGAACTTTACACTATTCTGGCACGAGTTGAGGCTTAAATTTTAGACCCCTCAGCCCTGCTAGCGATGACCCTGCAGATTTATCTCCGTTGACCCCCCGCCATTTTCTCATTTCATCATATCAATCTAACCAACAGATGGAAACGACTAAAAATCATTTCACAACATTTTTACTTAGGTGGAAATCATAATATCTCAAGGAATTGCATCGTAAATACAAGTGGAAGTATCAGCAAGACAATATTAAGGTCAACGATCTCAACGTTATCAAGGACGAAAGGATAGGCCGTATGGACAAAACTCTGACCGCACTACACGGGTTGTGGTCATACGGACTTCTAACGGCCTTATTAGTCGACCCATAACTTAAGTCGTCAAGCTATTTCCGGACTGACTATGTTATTTTGCTCCATCACTTACCCAAATCACCTATTGTCTCCCTGGAACACCGTCAAAGAGTGGTGAGTGTGTAGCTGTTCTATCGCTACTCTCATGGTGTGTGTTTTTTAGAAATTCGAGGTCTTTACCCTGACGTGAGGACTTTCGGCAGGGATACACAACTTTCTAGGATTTCACGCCCATCGATTGGCCGGTGGTCTGCACTATACATTACATATCGAAACTGTTTTTCGCACATATGTGGAATCGACTTCCGGAAAATGTATTTCGCATTAATTACGACATCTAGAGATTCAAGACAAATGTCAATAAACATTACTCCCTCTTACAAATTCCGGTCCCTTACTTTCCACCCACCAACGCAATACATCTCATGTATTGTGGAAAACCCCTGAGCGTTGGTCAAATTATAAAAAACCGGCGGTTAAAACAACACGCGCACCAAATAGGATCTGTCACTGTTCTTTCACCTAACGTGGCGGCTGTCCGATCATCCCTTCTTCCAGGGTTAGAGAGCGATATGACCGTTGTCCTCAACTCACCTAATCGTATTCCGAAACTTAAGTTGCACTGCTTTAAGTGATCTAGTGATCATTTTTTCCGCTCATATTCGTTGACCAACGCGGGGCACAGCTACCAACCGGCGGAAATTATACGTTGTACAGGTATATCTCGGCAGTTCCAGACTTGGCTGCTACTCCCATACATAACATGTATGGGTCTCTAGATTCCACATACGGACATTACGGTCGAAAAACGAATTCGATCGGTAGTGTATAGTGCGGTCAACCGGCCAATCGATAACAAATGGGTGTTAATTTCTGGAAAGTCGTGTATCCCGTCCGAACATCCTCACGTCAGTAGTAAGACCACGAATGTCTGAAGAACACACCATGGAAGTAGCGATAGAACAGCGACACACAACCCACATTCTGACGATGCTCCAGGGAAACAATAGAGTTGGATACCCTACGGTAACCTGTCAGCACCATCGCTCTCCTTTCAACACGGTCCAGAAGCTCCAAGGATGATTTTGGAGCACCTGCCCATGTATGGGAGTTGTAATCAATCTTTGGCCTGATGTAGGTTGTATAGATATCAAAAAGATCAGAAGGAGTGAAATATTTCTTGCGACGCCTTAGGAAGCCTTTACACTTGAGTACTTCTTTCGACACATCGAATACATGTCTAGCCCAACGAGCTTCACATTGTATTTTCATGCCCAGAACATCAAGAGCACCTGATTGTTCGACATCCATACCATCGATAGACATCGACTGTGAGACAACAAGCAGCACTGTGCCTTACGCGCATTAAAATCTACTCTATTCACTCGACCCCAGTCGGAAATGGCCAGTAAATCCCGGCCAAGTGTCTCTTCCATTATTCGCTTTTTGTCAGCAATATCTTGAAGACTCAACCTACGGTCGAATGAATATGAATGACATAGGTTGATGTCATCCGCGAAAGAGTAGATTGTATTCACGGTTTGACCCAAAAGATCATCAATGAAAATGAGAAATAATGAGGGAGAAAGACAGAGCATTGTGGCACACCTGCGGTCAGCCTATGTTTATTGGATGAGAACCCATCTACAACAACTCGTATATTGCGATCTCTAAGAAAGCTCGATATAAATCGAGCAAATGTATTACCCACACCAAACGCGATCAGCTTTGATAAGAGTGCACGGTGCCAGACTCTATCAAATGCCTTGGATATATCCAGAGCCACGACCTTTTTCTCACCAAACTGGCGGATAGACCGACTCCAGCTATCCGACAGGAAAGCCATCAGGTCTCCCGTAGAGCGATTTCTACGGAAGCCATACTGTCGATCGCTTAGCAGGTCGTTGGACTCGAGATACCCTACAAGATGGTGGTTAACCATGCTCTCCATTACCTTGTAGAGCGCAGAGCAGATCGCGATTGGCCGATAATTCGCTGGATTATTGGCTTCACCCTTTTTAGGGATCTGCTGAACGTTCGCAACCTTCCAACACGCTGGGAAGAATCCTGCACGATAAGCAGGGTTGAAAAGATGGCGCAGTGGACGGGCTAGCGTCGAGGAGCACTTACATAGGACTAGTGCCGAGATACCATCCGGGCCCGGGGACTTACTAACATCGAGATTAGCAAGAACCCTTTAAATCCACGAGTTCGAAAAAATACCTTAGGCATGGAACTAGATACGTTTTCGATCTCGGGGAGTGGATGATTGCTTTCCGGCATAGAAGAATTTCCTGCAAACATTTTAGCCAATAGGTTGGCTTTATCAACCGGGTCATTGAATGTCCGGTCGTCTTTAAAAAGAGTTAGGATAGATGAAGAACTACAGTTAGAATAAAATATACTGCATTTATTAGAAAACTGAAATTGGTGTTTTATGGTCGCAAGCCCCTTGCGCAAATATAATATTATTACGACAATTGGAAAGCTGTGTTTGGCGTCTGTGGATGATGAAGGGAATGCCACTATTATCAACGAAAATCTATTGAAAAAAACTGGGTGTGAGAGTAAAAAGAGATTCGTTAGACAACTGCTTATTTAACCATTGTATGTCTAACGAATATATATATATATATATATATATATATATATATATATATATATATATATATATATATATATATATATATATATATATATATATATATATATATATATATATATATATATATATATATATATATATATATATATATATATATATATATATATATATATATATATATATATATATATATATATATATATAGTCTCTTTTAAGGCTACGTTAACCATCTCTATGCTCTGAACTGAGCGATATACTTGATGAGGTGTACACATTTGTAGGTACAAATTTTCAGAGTCCGCACTGCTAGTCTTCTTATTTAACCATTGTATGTCTAACGAATCTCTTTTTACTCTCACACCCAGTTTTTTTTCAATAGATTTTCGTTGATAATAGTGGCATTCGCTTCATCATCCACAGACGCGTGTGTGCTGCTTTTTCGATTATTTGCATATAAATTGACAGAAATTACCTACAACAATACTTCATTTTCGCATGTGTCCAAGAGATAACTTAAATTTCGTATCTCCTGTGAGAGGCTGGCGAATGAAATTGTGTGGGAAATAAGATCTGCCACGTTTCTCCTATGTTCGCCGGCACTTGATTGAGGAGGGCTATTCACTGAACTAACATCAATTTCCACTGACCCTTCATTGAACGTCCGATTTACTTGACAGGTTCCATGTCTCTTCTTTGGTGTGCGATGTGCTGGAATCTAAATTAATTTGAATTCAATTTTTCTGCCCTGGCCCTTAATTGGTGCTACGTAAAACTCAGGTTCTCAAGATCACGCCAAACACAGCTTTCCAATTGTCGTAATAATATTATATTTGCGCAAGGGGCTTACGACCATAAAACACCAATTTCAGTTTTCTAATAAATTCAGTATGTTTTATTCTAACTGTAGTTCTTCATCTATCCTAACTCTTGTTAAAGACGACCGGGCATTCAATGACCCGGTTGATAAAGCCAACCTATTGGCTAAAATGTTTGCAGGAAATTCTTCTATGCAGGAAAGCAATCAACCACTCCCCGAGATCGAAAACGTATCTAGTTCCATGCCTAAGGTATTTTTTCGAACTCATGGATTTAAAGGGTTCTTGCGAATCTCGATGTTAGTAAGTCCCCGGTCCCGGATGGTATCTCGGCACTAGTCCTATGTAAGTGCTCCTCGACGCTAGCCCGTCCACTGCGCCATCTTTTCAACCCTGCTTATCGTGCAGGATTCTTCCCAGCGTGTTGGAAGGTTGCGAACGTTCAGCAGATCCCTAAAAAGGGTGAAGCCAATAATCCTGCGAATTATCGGCCAATCGCGATCTGCTCTGCGCCCTACAAGGTAATGGAGCATGGTTAACCACCATCTTGTAGGGTATCTCAGTCCAACGACCTGCTAAGCGATCGACAGTATGGCTTCCGTAGAAATCGCTCTACGGGAGACCTGATGGCTTTCCTGTCGGAAAGCTGGAGTCGGTCTATCCACCAGTTTGGTGAGAGAAAGGTTGTGGCTCTGGATATATCCAAGGCATTTGATAGAGTCTGGCACGGTGCACTCTTATCAAAGCTGATCGCGTTTGGTGTCGGTAATACATTTGCTCGATTTATATCGAGCTTTCTTAGAGATCGCAATATACGAGTTGTTGAAGATGGGTTCTCATCCAATAAACATAGGCTGACCGCAGGTGTGCCACAATGCTCTGTCCTTTCTCCCTCATTATTTCCCATTTTCATTCGGGACGAATTCAGGACCAGCCTATACTTTCTTATATTTTCTGAAACGACAACATACCTCGTTCGGAGCTCTTCTGCAGTTCTATCGGATGTGGTTTTGAACTCCTCTCTTGGCCAACACTCCTCCTTGGTATGTATGAATTGATGCCCATTTTTTCATCTGCATTTCACATTGTACTTTGGAGGTATTTTTGCTCGAGTCGTTTCATCGGGTGGATTAGTTTTCTCGGAATCCATCTCATTGTTCGATTCTACTTGAGTCCAATATTTCTGATCCCTAATAGGGTCTTACTGCTTATATTGAGGATGGTCAGTACTAATCCAAAGTACTACGGAGTTTGAATCACTCCAAAAGTATGCTGGCTCTCAATAATATTTAAAAGGCGAACACCCATCACAGCTGCTTGCAATTTCAATTTCGGCATTGTACGAGTTGAGCACACGACGTGTTCCCCATTACAACGAGTACACTTACCTCGCCATTAGTTTCCTATCTCCAATAGAGCATCGTTACTAGCATCCACGTAGAGTTCAGATCAGGACTACATTTTTCAAATTTCGGGGCGTAACATCGATTAATTCGAAAACTCTATATTTTGTGCAATTCTTGAATGCATTTCTTCCAGATCATCAGGTTTCCACGCATTTTGCATAAGTAGTTTATCATGTAGTCCGAAGAAAACCAAATGGATCAAAAATTATGAGACACCATTCGTAGGCTGTTTTTCGAAGCTAAATATTTGGTTTCAACTTGCTCAACTTAAATACGAAACTAAACGTATCGTATTTCACGGACCAGTACATACCAAGAATTCGGTTGTCATTTCCCTCAACGTTAACCAATCAATTTCTATCCCATACCATACTTTTGCATGACCTTCGAAGAGTTCGACTCTATCTTCCTTAGCGCAAATCCACGCCTTATTGATGCTTACCACATTAAATAATCAACGTAATCATCTACGAAGTGCCTTTCCATTATTTCTTTTACCGCCCGAGGGAAACATTCCTATAACCCTCTGCGTTGTGGTTCTTTACGAATTGTGCTATTTTCGGTGAACATGAGGCTCCAAATTTTTTTATTTTGGTTGTTTTGTTTCACTAATTCTTACGACCGTTCTCTCCTATATACACACACACACATATATATATATATATATATATATATATATATATATATATATATATATATACAACTAAAATATTTTGTTTTCGTTATATATATATATATATATATATATATATATATATATATATATATATATATATATATATATATATATATATATATATATATATATATATATAACGAAAACAAAATATTTTAGTTGTAAATATATATATATATATATATATATATATATATATATATATATATATATATATATATATATATATGTGTGTGTGTGTGTATATATATATATATGTGTGTGTGTATATGACATTACTGTCCTTACTGTCCTAGAGTCATATCTCATTAACCGCACTTTCAAACTTAAATGTGAAAAACACTGCATGACAGGCATATTCGGGCTTTCTTTTGTATCTTATACTAACATCATCCTTTGCCGACGACTCTGTCATAATCTGTATGTCGAAATCCCGCATTAGTTCGTTGCGAAAGGTGAAAGAAAACGTAAACGTGTTTTTACAAAATACGGTTTCTGTATCTCGAACGAGTGGCCAATTCTGCGAAGCAAGTGGCCAAAATAAGTCACTAGCTATTTTGTTTTCGTTTCACAAAAATAAATATATGTATGTATAAGTACATAAGTAAGAAAGCGAAACACAAAAATAGAAACACTGCTTAAAGGTGAAATCCGTAGGACCTCCCACAAATATATATATATATATATATATATATATATATATATATATATATATATATATATATATATATATATATATATATATATATATATATATATATATATATATATATATATATATATATATATATATATATATATATATTGGCCTGGCACTGACGGATACAAATATGTATATATATATATATATATATATATATATATATATATATATATATATATATATATATATATATATATATATATATATATATATATATATATATATATATATATATATATATATATATATATATATATATATATATATATATATATATATATATATATTTGTATCAGTAATGTTCTGTCTGTCGTTCAGTCCGCACGCGTTTTGTGTTGTCCGCGTTAAAGTTTTCTATCGTCCGTCCTACAAAAATAAAATTACTCAAAATTAAAATAAAACACGAAATCAAATCAACAACCAAACTACAGCACATAAACAAGCATCAACATAACAACTGCAAAACTAACTACTTCACCGAAAATATCATCAAACAAACAAAACCCGAAAAAAATAGAACTCATAAAACAAAATTCTAACAAGAACCAAACATACATATGTGCAATAAACATAACACAACAACAACAATAAGAAGGAAAAAAAAGAGAAAAAGAACAGAAAAAAATAAAACAAAACAACGATAACGCACTAAGAGAACTTGCTTATCTCTTTCCGTGGTGCAAAAAATTAATAACACAAAATCCAACGTTTCGCACTAAGAGAATTGGTTTATCTCTTTCCGTGGTGCATTGAACTCCCCCCCCCCCCCCCCCTCCCTCCACCACTCCATATCTTTTCCAATCTGTGTAAGTGCAGTTGACTCTCTTGCTTTTTTTGTCGTTGCTCCTCCAATGTTTAAGGCATAACACTAAGCATTGGAGGGACCAGTAGCGGCAAAGGGGTGAGATTGTTTACTGAGCTTACATACTGACATTTGTTTTTGTTCTCGGGTTGGCGTAATGGTAAAGAAATTTAACATACATTTCGCCAACATACGTGGCCTGCGTACGAATTTTTTCGCTGTGTTCTCCCACATTCATTACCATAGGCCTGATGTTCTAGCTCTTTGTGAGACCCAGGTGCGTGAGGATTCTGATCCACAGGATTTTTACGTCCCTGGGTATCACACCCTACCTCTTTTTATTTCTCACAGAGGACTTGTGGTATATGTACGTAACGATATAGTGTTTCAGAGCCAGCAACACTTATGCTCACAAGATCCAGAATTTAACTCCCTTTGGGTTAAGTTCAGGATTGGAACACACGTACTTCATTTCGGGTTTATATACAGAAGCCCAAACTCGGAAAGGGAGGCTTCCCTTAACGGCTTCGACGCCCTTTCCGATTCTATAACGAAAGTTCTGGAGAGTTATCCGGACAGTGAAATCGTCGTTGCTGGCGATTTCAATGTCCACAATTCCACCTGGCTATCGCATTCGAGCCAAACAACTCCGGAGGGCCAATACGCCGAGCTCTTCGCCGCGCAAAATGACTTGACGCAACTAGTGAATGAACCGACACATATTCCGTGTGTAGAAGGGCACCATCACAATATTCTTGACCTTTACTTAACTTCACACCCTGAAAAGTACGAAGTTAATGTCCTTCCACCTCTTGGTAATTCTGATCACTGCATTGTTTCAGCATCCTTTTCGTATTCTGCCCTTCGTGTCACTTCGATACCAGCCCCAAAGCGAACAGTTTTTACCTACGAAAAGGCACGGTGGGCTGAGCTCAACCACTTTTTTCAGCATTTTAATTGGAAACTGTGCTTTCTCGACAACGACGTAAATGCTGCTGCTGAAATGATCCAAAATATAATTTTATTTGGAATGAAGACATTTATTCCAAATAAAGTTATGTCGGCTAAACCAGCCAAAAACGGTTGGTTTAACCAGGCATGCAGGGATGCTGTCAGATCTAAAGAGGAGGCGTTCAGAAATTGGCGCCTAAACAAAAACGCCAATACTGAACTGCTGCGGAAACAGGCAAGAACTTCGTGTGCCAGAGTGCTTAGGCGTGAAAAATTTCTACACGAACAACGTCTACGCACAAAGGTTCTTGCTTCCCCCAGGGGAAGTAAGAGCTTTTGGTCGTTTGTAAGAAGAGTAAAGGATAGTTCATCATCTATCCCAACTCTTGTTAAAGACGATCAGGCTGACGATCAGGAAAGCTGTGATGGTATTCGTGTTGTCGATATATTTTGGGCCTGCCTGGTTATTGTGCCGGCGCTTAAAAACCCCACTGGCAATAAAAAGGTGTTTGCTGGTGTGCACTCAAAAGCGCTAAAGCAGTTTTTGTCAGCACACTAATTAGTGCTTCTTGCTTTTGTGGAAAAGAAAACAATGCCGAGTTATTGGCAGTTTTGACTTTGAAACTTTTGTGTCCTTTATTTTCAAAAACATCTTATTTTAAACATAATTAACGGTACTCTTAATTCTAATTCTTTTTATTCATGTATCCTTAAAACTAAACAATATTTTAGAACTAATCAGCTGTCGATCAGCTGTAATTAAGGCTAGGGATGACATAACATAAATAGTCAATGTACTTCAGTAATCGATAACACTACACCCTCCCCCTTTAAAAAAAAATAATTTTTATTTACATTAAAAATTATTTTGCAATCATAATAAATAAACTTATACTAAATTTAATAAACTTATTCTAAATGTAAATATCTTATTTATTTTCAAATTAAATCCCATTTCTTCAACATATTATTATGGTATTTCTTTACCTTTCCTTCTATATCTATTAAGGAGTTAACCCCTTCTCTTGCGACTATTCTATATGGTCCATGATATGGTGAATAGTTTTTCTTTCTATTCATGGCTCTTAAGAGGACAAGATCCCCCACAGATAAATTAAGAGGGTTTGAGTTCTCCTCTCGGACTACTCTCTTTTTTTTAGCATTTTCTAAATATTCTTTCGTTTTCCCTAGAGAAAATTTTAATCTTTGTTTTATCTCATTGGCATAATCCTCAATGTTGTAAAATAGCTTTCCATTTCTTATTTCATCACTAGGCAAGTAGGGCAATTTACCAAATACTAACTCATATGGAGAGTATCCAGTGTCGACATGTGGTGTAGTATTATACGCAAATGCAAAATACGGTATCCAGGTGTCCCATTCATCGTTCTTGGAAAAATTCAACAAAAATTCATTAAGTACTCTATGATTTCGTTCTTACGAGCCCAAAGTTTCGTGGTGATATGGTGCACTAAATATTTGTTCTATATCTAACAAACGACATACCTCAGACATTAATTGGTTTGTAAACTCGGTACCCCTATCTGATTTCAGAACCTTGAAAGTCCCGTAAACTAATATGAATTGTTCTACTAAAACTTTTGCAATTGTTCTCGCTTCCTTAGTTTCCATTGGACACGCCACAATAAATTTTGACAAATCGCACTGTATCGTAAGGATGTATCTGTAATGGTTAGATAATCTCAATGGACCTACAGTATCTATAGATACTACCTCAAAACTTGTTTCCGGAGTATCAGTTACAGTAAGATGTTCTTTAGTATGTTTGGTTTGTTTGTTTTTTTTCACTGTGAGCAGCTTAGTATATATTTCTTTATCATTTTGCACATATTTTTCCATACGTAACGCTGTTTTAGCTTCAGCGTAGTCTTTCTGACACCCAAGTGTCCACCATGCGGCGAGTTGTGATATTCAGCTATTAATTTTGATTGTTTGTCTCTGCAAACTACCCTTTCTGGTTCCTCATATAATAAAATCTTCAAATCTGTTTCTGTTCTTCCTTGTATCTCATTAAATACCGATTTAAATTTTTCCACGGACATAGTTCTAAATATATCATCTTTCTTGTTTAAAGCTAGCTCTCGTATTCCAAACCTATGCATTTTTGATGTCAGCTTCTCCAAAGTCAACTTGTTGCTCTTTGGATTATCGCTGCATCTTGCAATAACAACATCATTATTTATATCTATTGGCGACTTTCTTTCATCCTCCTGGGGTACAAATCTAAGTCTTCTTGTATTTCGTATGTCCGTTACTGATGTGCAACTCCAAACAAAGATTTTATTAGGAATTTGTTTCGAAGTGTACTCAGTGTTTATATTAGGCTTCTCTACAATCAACTGTCTCTTCTGCATACTTCTTGTTATAGCTAGTATCTTTCTATCATCAGTTCTATTTGGAATCATTGCCCTCAAGGATTCACTATTCAAGGTTATTCGTGACAAAGCGTCCGCATTTGTATTCATCCTGCCTTTCTTGTAAATTATCTCAAAATCGTAATCGCATAGATCCATTCTTATACGAGTCATTTTTGAAGATGGGTTTCTGTGTGTAAACAAGGAGACCAAAGGTCTATGATCTGTGATAAATAAAAATTTTCTACCATAAAGATATGGCCTAAAGAAATTTATTCCCCAATGAATGGCAAGTAACTCTTTCTCTATCACGGGTTTATTCAAATCATGTTTAGACAAAGTCGTGCTGGCGTATGAAATTGGTAAATCAGAACCAATCTCTCCTTGGGATAAAACTGCTCCAAGAGCATAATTAGAAGCATCCGTTGTTAAAACGAAAGGCTTTGTAAAATTTGGATATTGAAGTATGGGAGGTTTCAATAATCGATTTTTTAGGGTATTAAATGCATTTTGGCACTCTTGGCTCCACATAAATGTCTTATTTTTCTTTTGCATGTCGTGTAAACTCTTCGCTATATCAGCGAACCTCGGTATAAAACGCCTGTAGTAGTTACAGAACGCTACAAATCTTCTAACTTCATCTTTATTTGTTGGAACTGGATAATTCTTTATAGCCTTATCTTTGGCTGGGTCCGTTTTTACCCCCTTGTCAGTTATTAAATGCCCAAGGTAAATAACCTCTGGTTTTAAAAAACTGCATTTGTTTGCATTCAGCTTCAATTTGAATCTTCTCAATCTTTGGAATACATTAACTAAATTGTCGTTATGGTGTGCCAAACTGCATCCAAAGACAATAATGTCATCAACATAAAGAAAAGCTGCTGCATCCAAACCACTCAATGCGATCGTCAGCATCCTTTGAAAGCTGTTTGATGAGATCTTTAGTCCAAATGGCAAACGCTTAAATTGAAAGTGACCATTCACTGTCGAAAAGGCAGTGATTGGACGTGAATCTTCATGTAGATTTATTTGATGGAATGAGCTAGTCATGTCTAGAGTCGAAAAATATTTCGCTCTACCAAGCATGTCTAAGACATCTTCAATCCTTGTTAATGGAAATTTATCATTGATGATTTTAGTATTCACTTTCCTAAAATCGACCACTAAACGCCATTTCTTACTATCATCTGCAGACTTTTTCGGTACTACCAACAATGGTGAATTGTAAGGGCTAACTGAATGTTCGATTATGTCATCATCTAACAAGTGCTCAACCTGGTTGTTTATCTCTTCCACTTGTGTATGTGGAAGCCTATAGTTCTTAACATATACAGGTGTTGAATCTGCGGTTTGTATCTCTTGTGTGTAAATGTTATTAACACTCAACTTTTCGCCCGGTAAATGGAAAATATCTTGATATTCCCTAAATATTTCCATAATAGATTCTCTCGCTTCTGGAACTTCTGCCCCAACATCCAAACTTCCTAACAAAGTGTTTAGCCTTGCACCATCTCTTGATATTTCCCCATTGGTGTGGCATATATAGTATTCTTTCAACGGATGTGTTTCTAGATCTAAATTATTCATTACTACCACCTTATCTGTAGTCTTCAAAAGCTTGACATGAGCTATACCGTGGGCTGGTATTAAACAATTGGCCAGAAAAACACCATCTTCCAATTCCTTATTCAACACTATGCTTTCCTCGCGTACCTGTACGTCAACAGGAAGGATCATCTCCGTCCTCGCAGGTATTGTTATATTCATCTGACGCATTACCCTAGAGTCCATCGGTAATATAACATCCCTACCATCGATATTAAACGCTATCGTGTATGTTTCAAAATCTATTCTGCACATGTACTTTGTTAAAATATCTCTACCGATTATTCCGTCAGTTAAAATTGGGAATTCATTGTCAACAATGTAAAAATCGTGCTTTATCTGCGCAGCATCAGTAGCTAATTCCAATCTCGAAGTACCTATGCACTGTACAGCCTCTTGTGTTATCCCCGTTAATCTTGCAGTATCTTTCCCATTAATATTCATAGACTCTTTTATTTTACAAATCGAAATGTCCGCTCCTGTATCAATCAAAAATCTTAAATTCCCTCTCACATTCGTGCATTTCAGAGTAATGTAGGCATTGGAATTCGCCGTTAAATTAAATATTCTTAATCTTGGGCCCCTTGGATAACGTCTTCCGTTATCCGGCCGTCGGCGTTTCCCTGACAGCCAGTATATGGTAAAGCTCTTAAATTTCCGCTTCTTTCATAATTTGTTCGGTTCCTATCATTCGAGTTATAATTCCTATTTTGGAAGTTGCCATTGTTGCTAAAGTTGGTATTAATCCTTTGTGAGTAATTTGGACTGGTGCCAAATCCATTACCTCTGTAGCTTCTGCTCCCGGGCTGGTAATTTCTGTTAGCGTGACCTCTGCTGCTTATACCATTGTTTTCGTATCTGTTATCGCATCTGTTATTGTATCGGTTATCGTATCTGTTATCGTATCTGTTATTAAATCTGTAATTGTTATCGTATCTATTTCTATCTTGGGTTCTATTTACCGGAAACAAGTTCTTACTCTGTATATTCATGCTCTTTTCTGCTGTCGTACACCTCTGTACAGCTTCACTCAAGGTTGCTGGCATATTCGCCAACAAAAGCGGTCGGTATTCAACTCCTACGCCTTTGACAAAAACATTCAGCGCCATGCTGTCGCTAACCTTATAAATAGCGTCCTTCGTCTCTTGAGATGGGCTCTTCAATGCGCCTATTTCAAAAGCACTCAGTTGATCAGAGAGATCAGAAATTTTTTCTCTAAATTCTGCTATGTCAGAGCCCCCCTGCTCTACAGTTCCTAACTCTGTTAAAACTTGTTGCAACGTTCTGGGGTTCGGATAAGCAGTCTCCAAACCTTCCTTTAACTGAGCGAATGTAGTCGGTTTATTAGAACGACCCAAAATACCGCGCACCTGTGCCGAAAGTTTAAAATTGTAGACGTACTTAATGAATATTTCTCTGTCTTCCTCTCTTAATAAATCATGCAGTAACTCTGACTGCGTAATAAAATCTTCCAAGAACTTATATGAACCCTTAAATACTTGCAGGTTTTTACCTACTATCGATATGTCGAACTGAGCCATTTTTGATATTTTGCCCGTTTGCCGAGTTTCTTCTTTAATATTCAAATTTTTTAAAATTTCCTCCAGTTCAACACGAAGTTCATTAAATCGCAATAAAAGTATATTATTGTCTAATTTTGATTCACCATATAACGCATTCACCTTATCATTTAAAGACCCTAACCATTCAAATTTACTATGTACATACTCGGTTGTAAAATATCTATTCTTGCTTTTCTTTAAATTTGACTTCAATTTATCTAATTCATTTACAAATTCCTCGATTGATTCCATTAATACTTAATGTCTAGTAAAAATATATATGTACATACTAAAGTATTTCAAATTACAAAATATATATATATATAATATCATAAGGTGCGAACACCGCTTAAGATATTTTCAAAATTTAACGGCAAAAAAACAATCTGGCAATGCCAACCAAAAACGGGTACCGACTATTTGGTGATAGGTATTTGAATACTCAAATGTAGTTGTACCGACTTAATACACATCTTAATCTGATATTCATTTCCATTCTCTTGCATTTCATTTTTCTTGCTCAGTGATCAGTGACAATAAAATTTTTATTTTGTATTAAAAGTTTCTTAAAATTCGGGTTTCAATACCAAAAAAATAAAATAGTTTTGTAAATGTGATTTCTGTTTCTTTTTCTTTGTATTATTTCATTTATTTATAAATAAAAAAAAAATATGTATATTTCTTTTGTTGTTGTGTTGTGTTTAACTATTTGGGGGTTGATTTTATTTTGTTGTGGTTTTTCATTTCTGCTTCCAGAACATCAACTTCGAGCCACAATTGTGATGCGCCATTCCATGGTGGTGGTGGATCATTATTTATGATATTTTTCAATTCGGCGATTTTTTTTCTAATGCGAACTATTCTGCCACCGCGCCTGTGTTTTGGGTAATGGGAATCTGGGTAAGGCGGTCTTCCTTTATTTTGTGCTGCCTACTGAAATATTCTCTCAATGTGATAGGTTGAGGTTGTTGCTTCTTGTCGCAGGGCAAAAAACTTTCTGTTGGTATATGTTTTTTATTTGGCAGGATCGCCATGTGATGGTATTCGTGTTGTCGATATATTTTGGGCCTGCCTGGTTATTGTGCCGGCGCTTAAAAACGCCACTGGCAATAAAAAGGTGTTTGCTGGTGTGCACTCAAAAGCGCTAAAGCAGTTTTTGTCAGCACACTAATTAGTGCTTATTGCTTTTGTGGAAAAGAAAACAATGCCGAGTTATTGGCAGTTTTGACTTTGAAACTTTTGTGTCCTTTATTTTCAAAAACATCTTATTTTAAACATAATTAACGGTACTCTTATTTCTAATTCTTTGTATTCATGTATCCTTAAAACTAAACAATATTTTAGAACTAATCAGCTGTCGATCAGCTGTAAGTAAGGCTAGGGATGACATAACATAAATAGTCAATGTACTTCAGTAATCGATAACACTACAAAGCAATCAACCACTCCCCGTGATCGAAAACGTATCTAGTTCCATGCCTCAGATATTTTTTCGAACACGTGGGGTTAAAAGGGTTCTTGCGAATCTCGACGTAAATAAGTCCCCGGGCCCGGATGTTATTTCGGCACTTGTCCTGTGTAAGTGCTCCTCGACGCTAGCCCGTCCATTGCGCAACCTCTTCAACCTTGCTTATCGTGCGGGAGTCTTCCCAGCGTGTTGGAAGGTTGCGAACGTCCAACCCATCCCTAAAAAGGGTGAAGCCAATAATCCTGCAAATTATCGGCCAATCGCGATTTGCTCCGCGCTCTCTAAGGTAATGGAGAGCATGGTTAACCACCATCTTGTGAGGTATCTAGAGTCCAACTGCTTGCTTAGTGATCGACAGTATGGTTTCCGTAGAAATCGCTCTACGGGAGACCTGATGGCTTTCTTGACGGACCGCTGGAGTCGGTCTATCCACCAGTTTGGTGAGAGTAAGGTTGTGGCTCTGGATATCTCCAAGGCCTTTGATAGAGTCTGGCACGGTGCACTCTTGTCAAAGCTGATGGCTTTTGGCGTCGGTGATACTTTCGCTCGTTTTATATCGAGCTTTCTTAGAGATCGCACTATAAGAGTTGTTGTAGATGGGTTCTCATCCAACAAACATAGGCTTACTGCAGGAGTACCACAGGGCTCTGTCCTTTCTCCCTCTTTATTTTTAATTTTCATTGATGATCTGTTGGGTCAGACCGTGAATCCAATCTACTCCTTTGCGGATGACAGTAACCTATGTCATTCATATTCATTCGACCGTAGGCCGAGTCTTCAAGATATTGAAGACAAAAGGCGAATTATGGATGAGACACTTGGCCGGGATTTACTGGCCATTTCCGAATGGGGTCGAGTGAATAGAGTAGATTTTAATGCGCGTAAGACACAGTGCTGCTTGTTGTCTCACAAGCGATTCGCTGACCCAACAATATCGTCAATTTCTATCGATGGTACGGATATTGAACAATCAGAAGCTCTTGATGTTCTGGGCATGAAAATACAATGTGACGCTCGTTGGGCGAGACATGTATTCGAAGTGTCGAAAGAAGCACTCAAGTGCATAGGGTGCAAGAAATATTTCACTCCTTCTGATCTTTTCAATATCTATACAACTTACATCAGGCCGAAGATGGAATACAAGTCCCATATATGGGCAGGTGCTCCAAAATCATCCTTGGAGCTACTTGACCGTGTTCAAAGGAGAGCGATGGTGCTGATAGGTGACAGTAGGGTATCCAACTCTATTGTTTCCCTTGATCATCGTCGGAATGTGGGTTGCGTGACGCTGTTCTATCGTTACTTTCATGGTGTGTGTTCATCAGACATCCGTCGCCTTATTCCTGACGTGAGGATGTTCGGCAGGGATACGCGACTTTCTAGGAATTCACACCCGTTTGTTATCGATTGGCCAGTTGACCGCACTATACACTACAGATCAAATTCGTTTTTCGCTCGTACAGTCCGTATGTGGAATCGACTTCCGGCAAATGTGTTTCCCACTAATTGCGACATCCAGAAGTTCAAGACAAGTGTCAATAAACATTATTCCCTTTCCCCCCCTCCGATCCTTTACTTTCCACTCGCCAACGCAATGCACCGAATGTATAGGGGGCATCCCCTGAATGTTGGTTATTTAAAAAAAAAAATATATATATATATATATATATATATATATATATATATATATATATATATATATATATATATATATATATATATATATATATATATATATATATATATATATATATATATATATATATATATATATATATATATATATATATATATATATATATATATATAGCATCTCTCATTGTAGCCAATAATTTATGTCTATTGCTTGTGCACCTCTGGTCGATGGATCTGAATCTTGCAACTGCTTCTTCAATCTCAAAGGTACAAGTGACACCATGAAAATATCAGAACCCGATTAGATGTAAGATTCGTCTGAGAATTGTTTGAACATTTGTTGTCCAGATTTACAGTAGAGTGTTCCCGCACTTTTTTAGTTCATCGAATTCTATTGATTCTAGGATGTGTGTTCAAGAAGAACCTGAAGTTGAACACATTCCGTTTATGCTAATTCCAATATTTGATGGATTACAATAATTTTTTGTTGAAAGAATCTCGTTATATGCCGGAAAGAAATCCGAATTTTTCCCATTGCAAGTAGTCTAAGCTGAGAATAAATAAATTTGTTAACTTTATGTCAAATAATAGTGCAAGCGCCTCTTCAGTTGCAAATTTCTTTTCCTCTTTCGATGTAGGCACGCTATTAAGGGTCATTATTTATTTTGGTGGTCTTCAGACTTTTCTATTGCTTTTATTTGTGTCTTTCACTTTAAATTCAATCATAAGTTCCCGTTCTAGCCACTATTTGCTACGTTCATAAAATCGTTCTTTTGTATGATTGCACGATTTGCGTCGAACTTTTAAATTAGAAGCAAAGATTTCGCGTTTATTGTTGTATTCAGTGGTTAAAGAATCCTACGGATTTATGTTTTTAATTGCATTTAAAATGTCGGCTACTTTCTGGTTCTTCGTATATGCTTTCGCCAATTCTTATGTTTACTTAAATAATGAAAAAATAAGTATGTATTTATTTATACTGCGGCCAGGTAGAAAGGAAGATATCAATTTTTATGAAAATTGATTTGTAATTTGTAATTTGTGTTTTTTTTATTTCATATTAGGTGTTAGAACATCAATTTAATGTAAATGTGTACCTTGTGAATGAATTCCAGTACAACCTGTGGGCTGTTATCCTGGGGTATTTTGATTTTCTACATTTATAAGAGGTATTAAGGGCAAAGCACATTCAAAGCCAACGTTAAATAGTTAGCACCGATCATTTAGTATTAGAATTTGAGAGAAGTACCCCTTGTTCTTTAACCAGGTGTTGTAGGAATTAAGAAAGTAGTGTGTCAGCTTTTGGTTCGAGTTCAAGTCTGAACATTAGTCGCTCTAGTTTTTTATTATTAAGAACATAAGCTAAGGAATGGACATGAAATCCAAGATTGAATGCAATATTTGGCTTCCAGAGCTAAAAACATAAAGATCGGATAAACAGTGTAATTTGTACATGTTTAGTTCTATCTCCGTTCTATTAGACAAAATGTGCCTTCGACATATTAGTGGGATTGGAATATTGTTAAATTTTGCGGAAGATCAAAAAAACATGAGCGAACGATGGTCAGTCACTCGAATTTGACTCAATTCTGGTTTCTCTATAACGAAACCTTTCGTTCGACTGCTCTGCGTCAATTATAAGCCATGTTCTTTTCAGGTTACTAAACAAGCATTTGTATGGAAGTTTCTCGGTTAGCAAGCGATTTGGCTGTTACTCAATAACGAAACGAGTTAGAGTTACCTGACTTGTTTTTAACTAGAAAAATATTGGCATACCCGTCTTGAATAAAAAATCAAAAACATGTGTTTTTTGTTATTGATACAGAAAGAAAATTAATAGAATGAAAGAAAGAAAAAGAAATTAAATTACAATGATGGAAAACGGTAAGTGAAATTGTTTATTGTTAAGATGAAGAAAAATTTCGAGGTAGCTATATTATTTAAAGAGTGGCTTAACGAAAGTTGTGGGCTAGGAACGAGACGTTGATGCTGTTGGCTTGCTACAAAGCCAGAAAGGACGAACTTGCTTGTCCCGGCGAAAATAAATGCCCACCAACATGTTTTGGAAGACATAATATGTCTATAAAATGTTAAACAAGAAACTAACGAAATAACAAAATTCGTTTTACACAATTTGCTTTGCCTTTTTTTTGTTTGCAAACAAACTTTTGTTGAGCTTATGCTGCCATCTGAATTGAAATGTTGTTGAAAGTTGCCAGAATACCATATTGCTAACTAACTAGGTTACTAAGCTAGTTACCTGAAAAGAACACAGATATTGTGTGTTACGTTATTTAGTTGCCATATTCACATTTTTCAGATTTATTACATTTTTCTCAAAAACCTAATAAATTATTTATGTCAAGAAAGAGCACAAGAAACAAAATAACAAAACGAACAGAACAGAACAAATTTTTCAAAACAAAACATACAACTTTTTCAAAGCAAAACAAAAAATATTGTGAAATTCGCCAGTGTATTTGTGGGAGGTCCTACGGATTTCACCTTTAAGCAGTGTTTCTATTTTTGTGTTTCGCTTTCTTACTTATGTACTTATAAATATATATATATATATATATATATATATATATATATATATATATATATATATATATATATATATATATATATATATATATATATATATATATATATATATATATATATATTTCAAGTGACTTATTTTGGACACTTGCTTCGCAGAATTGGCCACTCGTTCGAAATACATAAACCATATTTTGTAAAAACACGTTTCAGTTTCTTTCACCTTTCGCAAAGAACTAATGCGTGATTTCGACGTACAGATTATGACAGAGTCGTCGGCAAAGGATGATGTTAGTATAAGATACAAAAGAATGCCCGAATATGCCTGTCATTATTTTGCGTCCTGTCATGCAGTGTTTTTCACATTTAAGTTTGAAAGTACGGTTAATGAGATATGACTCTAGGACGGTAAGCTTTAATGTCATAGTCTGTCGAATTTTTTAAACTATTTTAAAGTTTTGTGTGATGCTTATTCAAGTCGCCCTGCATTGAATTTAGAAGGTTTTGTGTTATTTCTAGTGTTATATTCTTCCATTCCAACTGTAGCGTTCTTTTCAAGTCGTTGTTATAAACAAAGGTTGTGTTCCCCAATGTTCTGGTTCAATATAGCTCACACATTTTTAATAACTTTTTTTATAGAGATTGTGCTGGCATAAAGTGAGGACAATTCCATATAAGCCAAGTTGTCATTATTTCGAAAGTGTTGTCTTGATAGAATCGCAAATTTTCTCTTGTTTCAAGTGTTATGGCACTTTGGAGCAATTTTTTTCTTAAATATTGAGATACATATTTTTGTCCATAATTCCATCAATGAACATTAATTTTCTCGTGCCAGCTGCTGACATGCAAGCTCAAAACCTTAAACTATCAACACAATGTTTTACACTAGCTTTGAGATATTCTCTTCTTAGCTCTGTAATTGGCATCCGCCGAACATAACTCATACTATCCAATCCGAAAGCATTGCACTTCGATTTGTCTGCAAAAATGACCTATTTCAGGGTCAAAAGGCATGTTAACAATTTTTTTTGCCAAATGTGCATGACTCAGATTTGTATGAGGATGCTGAAGTTGATCGTTTAACTTACTTCGAGTCACATTGCATTTTATACAGCTGAATGCTGCATTTGTATCCGTTAGTGCCAGGCCTAAAATATAAATTATTGTAACCAATAATTTATATTTTGTATGTATTGTTTGCTCGCAAATCACAATTGTTGTTGGTTGTAGTGCTTTGATCTGTTTTTTCACTGCAGCGATTTATTTTTAATGGTATCCTTTGTTTCGGTTTTGAAGTAAAATTTTATTGGCCTCCAGAATTTGGTTGATGACGGAGTTTTATTACCCCAAATGTCTATTGCTTGTGCACTGCTGGTTGATTAAAATATTAGAACCCGATTAGATGTAAGATTCGTCTAAGAATTGTTTGTTCATTTCTTGACCAGATGAACGTCCACAACCCTATTTACAGCAGTGTTAAATTGTGGTTCCCGTACTTCTTTAAAGGTTCTTCAAATTCTATTGAGTCTAGAAATCTTCCGGGTGTTTGGTCAAGAAACTGATCCGATTGTTTCCGATTGCTTGTAGTTTTAGCTGAGAATATTGATGTTTGGTTAACTTTATATCAAAAAATAGTGCAAGCGCCTCTTCTGGTTCGAATTTCTTTTCCTCTTTAGGTGTAGGAACGTTATTAAGCATCATTATTGTTCTAGGCGGAGACGCTTTAAGTAGCTTTGCTATAATTTGTGCCTTTTTATATTTTCTTTCCGATTTGAGATGGTGTAGAAACGCTTCTTTGATGTTTTTATTTCCAATTTCTTTATTAATCTACTTTAGTTTTCGCCATTTGATTCGTTCGCTCGTTTCTTTAAATATTTTTGGTGGTCTTCCGGCAGTTTTACTGTTTTTATTTGTGACTTCCACATTAAATTCAATCATAGTTTCACGTTCTAGCCACTGTTTGTAACGTTCATACAATCGTTCATTACAACAATTGCACGATTTGTATCGAACTTTTAAATTAGCAGCACAACCTCTGACTTTGACGTTTATTCTAGCTCTGATGGTGGTAAAAGAATCATCATATGAAATTATGTTTTAATTTATATTTAAAATGTCGTCTACTTTCTGGTTCTTCCTATATGATTCCGCCAATTCTTTATAACAGAACGATTCCATTTACTCAAAAAATTAAAAAATATTTTTTCATTCATTTATACTGCGTCCAGGTACAAAGGAAGATATATATTTTTATAAAAATTGTTTTGTTAGGTTCAAAGGGTCCAAAAACACCTAAAAATCTTGAAATATAACAGGTAAAACACCAAGAATTCAAATCTAGAAAACACAGGTGTACGAATTTCATTGCAATTGATGTTATTTTATTTCATAGTTAGGTGTAGGAACATCATGTAATGTAATGTAAATGCATACTTATACTTGTGAATGAATTCCAGTACTACCCATCCTTGGGTATTTTAATTGGCTACATTTATAAGGGGTCTTAAGGGCAAGATTTGAGAGAAGTTCCCCTTGTAGTGTGGTATATTCTGGGAATTAAAACAAATAGTTTGCGAGCTTTTCGTTCGTTTAAAGGCGTACGGCCTTAATTAAAAATACTTACTTTTTCGACATGTAGTTTGATTACAATCTTTAGATATACGGACGGACAGAAAGACATCATTAAATCGAATCAGCTAGTGATTTTAAGTCGATTAGCGCTTAAAGGTGGATCTAGCTCAAATATATTTGGTAGAAACAAACATTTGCCATGAAAATAACTTGCAATACACTGTTCAACAGAGTGGTGCAGGGTACAAAAATAGTATACAGTTTGTAATTAAGTCTTGACTATCCGGTAATCTGGGGTTCAAATCGGGGTAAGAGTTTTTAAATACTTCCATTTCAGACTCGAACTTACGAGTTAGAGATATATTCCTGCGCTGTGTAAAAGCTTCTTCTGGAACACATAAGCATTACGGAGCCGGCTTTTACATAGTTTAAAAAAAATTTGCGACCATTTTTTTGAACCTTAGTATAGGCTAAATAGCCAGTGTAATTTGTACATGTTTAGTTTTATCTGAGTTCTATTAGACAAAATAAGCCTTCTACATAACAGTCTGTGGTCTATGTGAGTACCTAGACAGGAGACTTTTTTAAAAAGTGGGACTGGAAAATTTTAAAATTTTGCGGAAGAGCGCGTATTCAAATTAATGCCCTGTTTCGAAAAAACTATGTCGAAAAAACATGAGCGAACGAAAGTCAGTCACTCGATTTCGACCCAATTCAGGTTTCTCTATAACGAAACCTTTCGTTCGTCAGCTCTATGTAAATTATTGTATGTTACGTAATTGAGTATCCACATTTATCAGATTTATTACAGTTTCTAAAAAATAGTACTAAATTGCATAAGCGTAAATTCTAATATGCCAACATGTCAACAAATACAAGAAACAAAACAAAGCAAACAAACAAATTTTTCAAAACAAAACATACAAATTATTAAAACAAACAAATTTTTCAAAGCAAAACAAAAAATACTGTGAAATCCGCCAGTGTACTTGTGGGAGGTCCTTTAAACAGAGTTTTCATTTTTAATTTGGTGTTTCTATTTCTTATTTATATACATATGTATATATTTTTCTCAAACGACAATAAAATAGGTAGTAACTGATTTTGACACATACTTCGCAGAATTGAAAACTCGTTCGAGATACAGAAACGGTATTTTGTGAGAACTCGTTTACGTCTATCAGGCGGCTCACTTGTTCTATGGTACTACCCTCACAACAAGAACAATTTACATTACAGTCGTCTTTAAAGGATCCAGGCGGCAACTGGAAGATTGTTTGTTGTTTACAACACCAGCCGAATAACAATTGCAGTTATGGATATATTAAACAACATTATACACTTCTGCCAAGGCGCAGTAACCGCGAAACAAATATATATATATATATATATATATATATATATATATATATATATATATATATATATATATATATATATATATATATATATATATATATATATATATATATATATATATATATATTATATATATATATATATATATATATATATATATATATATATATATATATATATATATATATATATATATATATATATATATATATATATATATATATATATATATATATATATATTATATATATATATATATATATATATATATATATATATATACATATATAAATATATATGGGTGAATAATCTTAAATGACTCCTTTCTGTGTCCGGCTGTTTAAAATTGTGTAGTATTAACTAATTTTTTTTATAAATATGTTCTAAGCAGCTTATTATATTCGTTAAAATAACCCACGTATTAGTTTTTAAAATTTTTAATTTGTTAATATCGAAAAAAAGAAAACAGTACATGTAGTCTCAGTCCCGTGGCGTGTCCAAAACCGACGCAGCAAAATAAACCGTACTTATTATGTATGTAAATATTAAAAATCTGTAATTGCATTCAAATGAATTTATGCACTATCACTTCAAGTCACATATACTCTTTTTTTGATTTAATTAAATTAATTTTTAATTTTAAGAAATTATAAAAATCATTGTCTTTTGTCCGGAACATTTTCTCTCAGTCCCGTGCATGGTGTGGTTTTCTGCTTAAAAAAAAAGGTAACGGCCGTTACGTTCAATTTGTAGTGTTTCTCTCGCGCTGAAGTATTGTTCTCTTCGAAGGTTCTCGAAGAAACTCTACTTCTATTTTAGTTTGCGAATTATTTTCGTTTGGTTTTTATTTGATTATAAAGACTGTCCCCTTTTTCGCAAAGAAAAGGAGTCATTTCAGATTATTCACCCATATATATATATATATATATATATATATATATATATATATATATATATATTATATATATATATATATAATATATATATATATATATTTATATATATATATATATATATATATATATATATATATATATATATATTATATATATATATATATATATATATTATATATATATATATATAATATATATATATATATATATATATATATATATATTATATATATATATATATATATATATATATATATATATATATATATATATATATATATATATATATATATATATATATATATATATGTATATTTGTATCCGTCAGTGCCAGATCAACTTAGCATCTATCATTGTAACCAATAATTTATGTCTATTGCTTGTGCGCCATACCTTTGATTTTTGATTTTTTCCGATCTGGCAGCACTGGCTTTTTTGATCCGCTATACCTTTTGAGGCGTTTTCCGATCTGGCAACACTGGGATTTTTTGATTCGTCATACATTTAACGCATTTTCCGATCTGGCAACACTGGCTTTTTGATGCGTCATACCTTTTGACGAGAAGGGGTGGCAACACTGGAAAGCAAAATGAAGAAGAAGCGTTTGCACCGCCATTCCCTAACTACTTAGATATACACCAGAATCTAAGCGATCTCTTGGCCAACCTTTTTATTTGCCCACATACATATGTAAACAAACAGCCTGATATAATTTACTTTGGTATATACGAGGGCGGTTCGGAAACTTCTTAGCCTAGCACAAAAAGAGCGGTATAAACAGAAAAAAGTTAAGTGTTTTGGAAACTTCCAACTCTGCTATGAACACATGTTAAATTTTGTTTCGATCTGGCAACTCCTTCATATAGAAACAGGTGTTCACAAAAGACACATCCGCGATTTTTTTACAATGGAAAAATTAAAAAATGCGTGGTGTCATTAAATATTTACATAAAAAAGGTTTATCGGGACAAGAAATTCATAATGATATGGTGAATGTGTTAGGTGAAAGTGCTCCTTCACATACAACAGTAAAAAATTGGGTTGCTGAATTTAAACGTGGTCGTACAAGCATTGAAGATGAACCACGTAGTGGACGTCCAAAAACAGCAACAACAACAGAAATTGTAGCCAAAGTGCATGATATGGTATTAAATGATCGACGAATAAAAGTGCGTGAAATAGCTTATATCATGGGCATCTCAAATGATCAAGCCCATTTAATTTTGCATGAAGAACTACAGATGAAAAAGCTTTCTGCAAGATGGGTGCCGGACTTGTTAACAGTCGACCAAAAACGCATAAGAATGAACATTTCTCAAGCTTGTTTGGATCGTTTTCAGCGAAATAAAATGGATTTTAAGCGTCGTTTCATAACTGTTGATGAGACATGGATCCACCACTATACTCCAGAGACAAAAGAACAATCCAAACAATGGACTGAAGCTGGAGGAAGTGCCCCAAAGAAGGCAAAAACAATTCAATCGGCTGGTAAGGTTATGGCAACGGTTTTTTTGGGACTTCAAAGGTATTTTATTGATTGACTATCTGCAAAAGGGTAAAACAATAAATTCAGAGTACTATTGCAACCTTTTAGATCAATTAAATGTACAAATTCGAGAAAAACGTCCTGGCTTACAACACAAAAAAATAATTTTTCATCAAGACAACACACCAGCGCACAAGAGTGGTTTAACAATGGCTAAAATCAACGAATTAAAGTACGAGTTTCTTGACCACCCACCTTATTCTCCTGATTTAGCTACCAGTGACTATTACCTGTTCGCAATCCAAAAAAAATCCTTGCTGGCAAGCGTTTTACCTCAAATGAAGATGCAATTACAGTTGTAAACCACTATTTTGAAGACCTTGAGGAAAACTATTTTAATCAAGGGATAGAATTGATAGATAAGCGTTGGACTAAGTGTATTGAAGTTTCAGGAGATTATGTTGAAAAATAAAAATATTTTTGAAAAACTAACTATTCTCTTTCATTGATAGGCTAAGAACTTTCCGAACCGCCCTCGTACAGCGGAATTAGAACGTAACACTACGACCAATTTCTGGTTTTATTCTCATATATGACCGACCTGAAATCGGTGAAATACCACCTAGCATAACGTCAAGTAGAACAAACTTGTTAAAACAGCGGCAGTAAATAAGTAGCTTCATAGACACAACACGTGCAATATCGATCGAGTAAGACACCGATGTTGGCACCGCCGAGTTTATCTCAGTACTAGATCAAGCGACAGACCGCGATACACCACAGGAATCAACGCCGTTGGTGTTACACCAAAAAAATCGGCTATGAACATTGAAATATAAGTGTAAGAGAAAAAGGTCGGCTTAGGGGTGAACAGTACATAGCTATCCCTCGGCATAATTTCCACTGACACTGGCTAATAAAATATTGCAGCGAACCCATAATCGGTAACCGTGCCGCATGTGCATGTGAGCCTATTGAAGAAACATTTCCTCTGCCAAATAATAATGGTAGCTGGGTAATATCCGAACAGTATAAAGCTGAACTATACTTAACGTCAATATTTGTCAGAACATATCCACACATAACTTTACTAGTACTGGAATTCAAATATAAATGTGCATGCAACTGCATGCACATATATACTCTGTCATCATTTTCTATCGCGGAAGTGACGCTAGGAAGTTAAAACTCATTGTCTGCGATACCATTTTCTGATCGCAGAATTGTCTTCCGTATTGAGAAGTTGTACCCCCCAAAGTTAACTTTCAGAAGTCACTTCTGCATAACTACAAAGAGTCACTTCTTAGTGTCATCTTGGAAGTTACTTTTGTTTCGCGGTTACTGCGCCTAGGCAGAAGTGTATAATGTTGTTTAATATATCCATAACTGCAATTTTTATTTTCGGCTGGTGTTGTAAACAACAAACAATCTTCCAGTTGCCGCCTGGATCCTTTAAAGACGACTGTAATGTAAATTGTTCTTGTTGTGAGGGTAGTACCATAGAACAAGTGAGCCGCCTGATAGACGTAAACGAGTTCTCACAAAATACCGTTTCTGTATCTCGAACGAGTTTTCAATTCTGCGAAGTATGTGTCAAAATCAGTTACTACCTATTTTATTGTCGTTTGACAAAAATATATACATATGTATATAAATAAGAAAGAGAAACACCAAATTAAAAATGAAAACTCTGTTTAAAGGACCTCCCACAAGTACACTGGCGGATTTCACAGTATTTTTCGTTTTGCTTTGAAAAATTTGTTTGTTTTAATAATTTGTATGTTTTGTTTTGAAAAATTTGTTTGTTTGCTTTGTTTTGTTTCTTGTATTTGTTGACATGTTGGCATATTAGAATTTACGATTATGCAATTTAGTACTATTTTTTAGAAACTGTAATAAATCTGATAAATGTGGATACTCAATTACGTAACATACAATAATTTACATAGAGCTGACGAACGAAAGGTTTCGTTATAGAGAAACCTGAATTGGGTCGAAATCGAGTGACTGACTTTCGTTCGCTCATGTTTTTTCGACATAGTTTTTTCGAAACAGGGCATTAATTTGAATACGCGCTCTTCCGCAAAATTTTAAAATTTTCCAGTCCCACTTTTAAAAAAAGTCTCCTGTCTAGGTACTCACATAGACCACAGACTGTTATGTAGAAGGCTTACTATACTAAGGTTCAAAAAAATGGTCGCAAATTTTTTTTAAACTATGTAAAAGCCGGCTCCGTAATGCTTATGTGTTCCAGAAGAAGCTTTTACACGGCGCAGGAATATATCTCTAACTCGTAAGTTCGAGTCTGAAATGGAAGTATTTAAAAACTTTTACCCCGATTTGAACCCCAGATTACCGGATAGTCAAGACTTAATTACAAACTGTATACTATTTTTGTACCCTGCACCACTCTGTTTAACAGTGTATTGCAAGTTAGTTTCATGGCACATGTTTGTTTCTACCAAATATATTTGAGCTAGATCCACCTTTAAGCGCTAATCGACTTAAAATCACTAGCTGATTCGATTTAATGATGTCTGTCTGTCCGTCCGTATATCTAAAGATTGTAATCAAACTACATGTCGAAAAAGTAAGTATTTTTAATTAAGGCCGTACGCCTTTAAACGAACGAAAAGCTCGCAAACTATTTTTTTAATTCCCAGAACATACCACACTACAAGGGGAACTTCTCTCAAATCTCAAACTCTAATGCTCAATGGCCGGGGCCTTCTATATAACGCGGGCTCCGAATGTGCTTTGCCCTTAAGACTCCTTATAAATGTAGCCAATTAAAATACCCAAGAATGGGTAGTACTGGAATTCATTCACAAGTATAAGTATGCATTTACATTACATTACATGATGTTCCTACACCTAACTATGAAATAAAATAACATCAATTGCAATGAAATTCGTACACCTGTGTTTTCTAGATTTGAATTCTTGGTGTTTTACCTGTTATATTTCAAGATTTTTAGGTGTTTTTGGACCCTTTGAACCTAACAAAACAATTTTTATAAAAATATATATCTTCCTTTGTACCTGGACGCAGTATAAATGAATGAAAAAATATTTTGTCATTATTTGAGTAAATGGAATCGTTCTGTTATAAAGAATTGGCGGAATCATATAGGAAGAACCAGAAAGTAGACGACATTTTAAATATAAATTAAAACATAATTTCATATGATGATTCTTTTACCAATATCAGAGCTAGAATAAACGTGAAAGTCAAAGGTTGTGCTGCTAATTTAAAAGTTCGATACAAATCGTGCAATTGTTGTAACGAACGATTGTGTGAACGTTACAAACAGTGGCTAGAACGTGAAACTATGATTGAATTTAATGTGGAAGTCACAAATAAAAACAATAAAACTGCCGGAAGACCACCAAAAATATTTAAAGAAACGAGCGAACGAATTAAATGGCGAAAACTAAAGTAGATTAATAAAGAAATTGGAAATAAAAACATCAAAGAAGCGTTTCTACACCATCTCAAATCGGAAAGAAAATATAAAAAGGCACAAATTATAGCAAAGCTACTTAAAGCGTCTCCGCCTAGAACAATTATGATGCTTAATAACGTTCCTACACCTAAAGAGGAAAAGAAATTCGAACCAGAAGAGGCGCTTGCACTATTTTTTGATATAAAGTTAACCAAACATCAATATTCTCAGCTAAAACTACAAGCAATCGGATCAGTTTCTTGACCAAACACCCGGAAGATTTCTAGACTCAATAGAATTTGAAGAGTTAAAGAAGTACGGGAACCACAATTTAACATTGCTGTAAATAGGGTTGTGGACGTTCATCTGGTCAAGAAATGAACAAACAATTCTTAGACGAATCTTACATCTAATCGGGTTCTAATATTTTAATCAACCAGCAGTGGGGTAATAAAACTCCGTCATCAACCAAATTCTGGAGGCCAATAAAATTTTACTTCAAAACCGAAACAAAGGATACAATTAAAAATAAGTCGCTGCAGTGAAAAAACAGATCAAAGCACTACAACCAACAACAATTGTGATTTGCGAGCAAACAATATATACAAAATATAAATTATTGGTTACAATAATTTATATTTTAGGACTGGCACTAACGGATACAAATGCAGCATACAGCTGTATAAAATGCAATGTGACTCAAAGTAAGTTAAACGATCAACTTCAGCATCCTCATACAAATCTGAGTCATGCACATTTGGCAAAAAAAATTGTTAACATGCCTTTTGACCCTGAAATAGGTCATTGCATTTGCAGACAAATCGAAGTGCAATGCTTTCGGATTGGATAGTATGAGTTATGTTCGGCGGATGCCAATTCCAGAGCTAAGAAAAGAATATCTCAAAGCTGGTGTAAAACATTGTGTTGATAGTTTAAGGTTTTGAGCTTGCATGTCAGCAGCTGGCACGAGAAAATTAATGTTCATTGATGGAATTATGGACAAAAATATGTATCTCAATATTTTAAGAAAAAAATTGCTCCAAAGTGCCATAACACTTGAAACACGACAGAATTTGCGATTCTATCAAGACAACACTTTCGAAATAATGACAACTTGGCTTATATGGAATTGTCCTCACTTTATGCCAGCACACACGCAGAAAAAAAGTATGGTTGTGGTGACAATATTCGAAGAGGATAATAATGTTGTTGGGTATATGGTTGTGGTACAACAATATTATGATCCTTACAACAATAGTATGATTCAAATGCAACCATACTATGATCCTCACAACAATAGTATTATTTACACATAACCATAATATGATCCCCAGAACCATAGTATGATTCACACTCAACCATACTATGATCTCCACAACCATAGTATGATCCTAACAACCATAGTATGTTTCACCTACAACCATAGTATGATCCTCGCAACCATAGTATGATTCACACGCAACCATGTTATGATCCCTACAACCATAGTATGGTCACACACAATTATACTATGATCCCCAATAAAATTTATTAGAACTTTTTTAAGTTGTCGACAATAGATTTGAATTATGAAAATTATTCAAAATTAAAAATTAAATTCAAAATAATAGGAGTGATTTATTTCACAGTAGAAAAAATAAGTTTAAATAAACGTAAGCGTTTTAATTAAAAATGTTTCAGTTAAACAAAACCAAAGCAGCTCGTTTAAAAAATTTTCATATCGATAAAAAAGCACTATTATAGGATAAGATCTGTACCAATAACATTTGTTCTTAAAAGAATATTTAAATGAAGGAAAATTACAATCATACAGTATGATTGCCGTAATCATATTATTGTTAACATAAAACGCCAAACACAATACTTTTGTCGCACCAACCATATTTATATTGTTGCTATAACCATATTTTCATTTTTAAATTTGGCAATAATACTATTGTTACATTTCAACAATATTAATATTGCAGCAATTATACTATTGTCAAAACTAAATTCAGTTAACAATGCTATGGTTGCGACGAACATACTTTTATTGCAGATAACATATTATTATTGAGGTGACCATGTAGTAACCATGTTTTTTCTCTGCGTGCAATCTCTATAAAAAAAGTTATTAAAAATGTGTGAGCTATATTGAACCAGAACATTGGGGAACACAACATTTGTTATAACAACGACTTGAAAAGAACGCTACAGTTGGAATGGAAGAATATAACACTAGAAATAACACAAAACCTTCTAAATTCAATGCAGGGCGACTTGAATAAGCATCACACAAAACTTTAAAATAGTTTAAAAAATTCGACAGACTATGACATTAAAGCTTACCGTCCTAGAGTCATATCTCATTAACCGTACTTTCAAACTTAAATGTGAAAAACACTGCATGACAGGACGCAAAATAATGACAGGCATATTCGGGCATTCTTTTGTATCTTATACTAACATCATCCTTTGCCGACGACTCTGTCATAATCTGTACGTCGAAATCACGCATTAGTTCTTTGCGAAAGGTGAAAGAAACTGAAACGTGTTTTTACAAAATATGGTTTATGTATTTCGAACGAGTGGCCAATTCTGCGAAGCAAGTGTCCAAAATAAGTCACTTGAAATATATATATATATATATATATATATATATATATATATATATATATATATATATATATATATATATATATATATATATATATATATATATATATATATATATATATATATATATATATATATATATATATATATATATATATATATATATATATATATATATATATATATATATATATATATATATATTTATAAGTACATAAGTAAGAAAGCGAAACACAAAAATAGAAACACTGCTTAAAGGTGAAATCCGTAGGACCTCCCACAAATACACTGGCGAATTTCACAATATTTTTTGTTTTGCTTTGAAAAAGTTGTATGTTTTGTTTTGAAAAATTTGTTCTGTTCTGTTCGTTTTGTTATTTTGTTTCTTGTGCTCTTTCTTGACATAAATAATTTATTAGGTTTTTGAGAAAAATGTAATAAATCTGAAAAATGTGAATATGGCAACTAAATAACGTAACATACAATATCCGTGTTCTTTTCAGGTAACTAGCTTAGTAACCTAGTTAGTTAGCAATATGGTATTCTGGCAACTTTCAACAACATTTCAATTCAGATGGCAGCATAAGCTCAACAAAAGTTTGTTTGCAAACAAAAAAAGGCAAAGCAAATTGTGTAAAACGAATTTTGTTATTTCGTTAGTTTCTTGTTTAACAGTTTGTAGACATATTATGTCTTCCAAAACATGTTGGTGGGCATTTATTTTCGCCGGGACAAGCAAGTTCGTTCTTTCTGGCTTTGTAGCAAGCCAACAGCATCAACGTCTCGTTCCTAGCCCACAACTTTCGTTTAGCCACTCTTTAAATAATATAGCTACCTCGAAATTTTTCTTCATCTTAACAATAAACAATTTCACTTACCGTTTTCCATCATTGTAATTTAATTTCTTTTTCTTTCTTTCATTCTATTAATTTTCTTTCTGTATCAATAACAAAAAACACATGTTTTTGATTTTTTATTCAAGACGGGTATGCCAATATTTTTCTAGTTAAAAACAAGTCAGGTAACTCTATCTCGTTTCGTTACCGAGTAACAGCCAAATCGCTTGCTAACCGAGATACTTCCATACAAATGCTTGTTTAGTAACCTGAAAAGAACATGTCTTATAATTGACGCAGAGCAGTCGAACGAAAGGTTCCGTTATAGAGAAACCAGAATTGAGTCAAATTCGAGTGACTGACCATCGTTCGCTCATGTTTTTTTGATCTTCCGCAAAATTTAACAATATTCCAATCCCACTAATATGTCGAAGGCACATTTTGTCTAATAGAACGGAGATAGAACTAAACATGTACAAATTACACTGTTTATCCGATCTTTATGTTTTTAGCTCTGGAAGCCAAATATTGCATTCAATCTTGGATTTCATGTCCATTCCTTAGCTTATGTTCTTAATAATAAAAAACTAGAGCGACTAATGTTCAGACTTGAACTCGAACCAAAAGCTGACACACTACTTTCTTAATTCCTACAACACCTGGTTAAAGAACAAGGGGTACTTCTCTCAAATTCTAATACTAAATGATCGGTGCTTACTTTTTAACGTTGGCTTTGAATGTGCTTTGCCCTTAATACCTCTTATAAATGTAGAAAATCAAAATACCCCAGGATAACAGCCCACATGTAGTACTGGAATTCGTTCACAAGGTACACATTTACATTATATTGATGTTCTAACACCTAAGTATGAAAAAAAAAACACCAATTGCCATAAAATTCGCACACCTGTGTTTTGTAGATTTGAATTTTGGCGTTTTACCTTACAAATCAATTTTCATAAAAATTGATATCTTCCTTTCTACCTGGCCGCAGTATAAATGAATACAAACTTATTTTTTCATTATTTAAGTAAACATAAGAATTGGCGAAAGCATATACGAAGAACCAGAAAGTAGCCGACATTTTAAATGCAATTAAAAACATAAATCCGTAGGATTCTTTAACCACTGAATCAAGCTACAATAAACGATATATAAACAATATATATATATATATATATATATATATATATATATATATATATATATATATATATATATATATATATATATATATATATATATATATATATATATATATATATATATATATATATAAGTTTAATATACACTGGCGAATTTCACAATATTTTTTGTTTTGCTTTGAAAAAGTTGTATGTTTTGTTTTGAAAAATTTGTTCTGTTCTGTTCGTTTTGTTATTTTGTTTCTTGTGCTCTTTCTTGACATAAATAATTTATTAGGTTTTTGAGAAAAATGTAATAAATCTGAAAAATGTGAATATGGCAACTAAATAACGTAACATACAATATCCGTGTTCTTTTCAGGTAACTAGCTTAGTAACCTAGTTAGTTAGCAATATGGTATTCTGGCAACTTTCAACAACATTTCAATTCAGATGGCAGCATAAGCTCAACAAAAGTTTGTTTGCAAACAAAAAAAGGCAAAGCAAATTGTGTAAAACGAATTTTGTTATTTCGTTAGTTTCTTGTTTAACAGTTTGTAGGCATATTATGTCTTCCAAAACATGTTGGTGGGCATTTATTTTCGCCGGGACAAGCAAGTTCGTTCTTTCTGGCTTTGTAGCAAGCCAACAGCATCAACGTCTCGTTCCTAGCCCACAACTTTCGTTTAGCCACTCTTTAAATAATATAGCTACCTCGAAATTTTTCTTCATCTTAACAATAAACAATTTCACTTACCGTTTTCCATCATTGTAATTTAATTTCTTTTTCTTTCTTTCATTCTATTAATTTTCTTTCTGTATCAATAACAAAAAACACATGTTTTTGATTTTTTATTCAAGACGGGTATGCCAATATTTTTCTAGTTAAAAACAAGTCAGGTAACTCTATCTCGTTTCGTTACAGAGTAACAGCCAAATCGCTTGCTAACCGAGAAACTTCCATACAAATGCTTGTTTAGTAACCTGAAAAGAACATGTCTTATAATTGACGCAGAGCAGTCGAACGAAAGGTTCCGTTATAGAGAAACCAGAATTGAGTCAAATTCGAGTGACTGACCATCGTTCGCTCATGTTTTTTTGATCTTCCGCAAAATTTAACAATATTCCAATCCCACTAATATGTCGAAGGCACATTTTGTCTAATAGAACGGAGATAGAACTAAACATGTACAAATTACACTGTTTATCCGATCTTTATGTTTTTAGCTCTGGAAGCCAAATATTGCATTCAATCTTGGATTTCATGTCCATTCCTTAGCTTATGTTCTTAATAATAAAAAACTAGAGCGACTAATGTTCAGACTTGAACTCGAACCAAAAGCTGACACACTACTTTCTTAATTCCTACAACACCTGGTTAAAGAACAAGGGGTACTTCTCTCAAATTCTAATACTAAATGATCGGTGCTTACTTTTTAACGTTGGCTTTGAATGTGCTTTGCCCTTAATACCTCTTATAAATGTAGAAAATCAAAATACCCCAGGATAACAGCCCACATGTAGTACTGGAATTCGTTCACAAGGTACACATTTACATTATATTGATGTTCTAACACCTAAGTATGAAAAAAAAAACACCAATTGCCATAAAATTCGCACACCTGTGTTTTGTAGATTTGAATTTTGGCGTTTTACCTTACAAATCAATTTTCATAAAAATTGATATCTTCCTTTCTACCTGGCCGCAGTATAAATGAATACAAACTTATTTTTTCATTATTTAAGTAAACATAAGAATTGGCGAAAGCATATACGAAGAACCAGAAAGTAGCCGACATTTTAAATGCAATTAAAAACATAAATCCGTAGGATTCTTTAACCACTGAATCAAGCTACAATAAACGATATATAAACAATATATATATATATATATATATATATATATATATATATATATATATATATATATATATATATAATATATATATATATATATATATATATATATATATATATATATATATATATATATATATATATATATATATATATATATATATATATATATATATATATATATATATATATATATATATATATATATATATATATATTGTTTATATATCGTTTATTGTAGCTTGATTCAGTGGTTAAAGAATCCTACGGATTTATGTTTTTAATTGCATTTAAAATGTCGGCTACTTTCTGGTTCTTCGTATATGCTTCGTATATATATATATATATATATATATATATATATATATATATATATATATATATATATATATATATATATATATATATATATATATATATATATATATATATATATATATATATATATATATATATATATATGCGCAAGTTTATTTTCCTCGTTCGATGTAGGCACGCTATTAAGGGTCATTATTGTTCTCGGAGGAGAAGCTGCAAGTAGCTTATCTACGATGTGTGCTTTTTAAAATTTGATTCGTTCACCCATTTCATTAAATAATTTGGTGGTCTTCAGACTTTTCTATTGCTTTTATTTGTGTCTTTCACTTTAAGTTCAATCATTAGTTCCCGTTCTAGCCACTGTTTGCTACGTTCATAAAATCGTGCTTTTTTATGATTGCACGATTTGCATTGAATTTTTAAATTAGAAGCAAAGATTTCGCGTTTATTGTAGCTTGATTCAGTGGTTAAAGAATCCTACGGATTTATGTTTTTAATTGCATTTAAAATGTCGGCTACTTTCTGGTTCTTTGTATATGCTTTCGCCAATTCTTATGTTTACTTAAATAATGAAAAAATAAGTTTGTATTCATTTATACTGCGGCCAGGTAGAAAGGAAGATATCAATTTTTATGAAAATTGATTTGTAAGGTAAAACGCCAAAATTCAAATCTACAAAACACAGGTGTGCGAATTTTATGGCAATTGGTGTTTTTTTTCATACTTAGGTGTTAGAACATCAATATAATGTAAATGTGTACCTTGTGAACGAATTCCAGTACTACATGTGGGCTGTTATCCTGGGGTATTTTGATTTTCTACATTTATAAGAGGTATTAAGGGCAAAGCACATTCAAAGCCAACGTTAAAAAGTAAGCACCGATCATTTAGTATTAGAATTTGAGAGAAGTACTCTTGTTCTTTAACCAGGTGTTGTAGGAATTAAGAAAGTAGTGTGTCAGCTTTTGGTTCGAGTTCAAGTTCGAGTTAGTTGCTGTAGTTTTTTATTATTAAGAACATAAGCTAAGGAATGGACATGAAATCCAAGATTGAATGCAATATTTGGCTTCCAGAGCTAAAAACATAAAGATCGGATAAACAGTGTAATTTGTACATGTTTAGTTCTATCTCCGTTCTATTAGACAAAATGTGCCTTCGACATATTAGTGGGATTGGAATATTGTTAAATTGGCTGTTACTCGGTAACGAAACGAAATAGAGTTACCTGACTTCTTTTTAACTAGAAAAATATTGGCAAACCCGTCTTGAATAAAAAATCAAAAACATGTGTTTTTTGTTATTGATACAGAAAGAAAATTAATAGAATGAAAGAAAGAAAAAGAAATTAAATTACAATGATGGAAAACGGTAAGTGAAATTGTTTATTGTTAAGATGAAGAAACATTTCGAGGTAGCTATATTATTTTAAGAGTGGCTTAACGAAAGTTGTGGGCTAGGAACGAGACGTTGATGCTGTTGGCTTGCTACAAAGCCAGAAAGGACGAACTTGCTTGTCCCGGCGAAAATAAATGCCCACCAACATGTTTTGGAAGACATAATATTTCTATAAAATGTTAAACAAGAAACTAACGAAATAACAAAATTCGTTTTACACAATTTGCTTTGCCTTTTTTTTGTTTGCAAACAAACTTTTGTTGAGCTTATGCTGCCATCTGAATTGAAATGTTGTTGAAAGTTGCCAGAATACCATATTGCTAACTAACTAGGTTACTAAGCTAGTTACCTGAAAAGAACACAGATATTGTGTGTTACGTTATTTAGTTGCCATATTCACATTTTTCAGATTTATTACATTTTTCTCAAAAACCTAATAAATTATTTATCTCAAGAAAGAGCACAAGAAACAAAATAACAAAACGAACAGAACAGAACAAATTTTTCAAAATAAAACGTACAACTTTTTCAAAGCAAAACAAAAAATACTGTGAAATTCGCCAGTGTATTTGTGGAAGGTCCTATGGATTTCACCTTTAAGCAGTGTTTCCATTTTTGTGTTTCGCTTTCTCACTTATGTATATATATATATATATATATATATATATATATATATATATTTCAAGTGACTTATTTTGGACACTTGCTTCGCAGAATTGGCCACTCGTTCGAAATACATAAACCATATTTTGTAAAAACACGTTTCAGTTTCTTTCACCTTTCGCAAAGAACTAATGCGTGATTTCGACGTACAGATTATGACAGAGTCGTCGGCAAAGGATGATGTTAGTATAACATACAAAAGAATGCCCGAATATGCCTGTCATTATTTTGCGTCCTGTCATGCAGTGTTTTTCACATTTAAGTTTGAAAGTACGGTTAATGAGATATGACTCTAGGACGGTAAGCTTTAATGTCATAGTCTGTCGAATTTTTTAAACTATTTTAAAGTTTTGTGTGATGCTTATTCAAGTCGCCCTGCATTGAATTTAGAAGGTTTTGCGTTATTTCTAGTGTTATATTCTTCCATTCCAACTGTAGCGATCTTTTCAAGTCGTTGTTATAACAAATGTTGTGTTCCCCAATGTTCTGGTTCAATATAGCTCACACATTTTTAATAACTTTTTTTATAGAGATTGTGCTGGCATAAAGTGAGGACAATTCCATATAAGCCACCCTATTTACAACAGTATTAAATTGTGGTTCCCGTACTTCTTTAACTCTTCAAATTCTATTGAGTCTAGAAATCTTCCGGGTGTTTGGGCAAGAAGACATTGAATTTAAACACATGAAAATACCGGTTACGCCAATTCCATCATTCGATGGTTAACAACTCTTTTTTGTTGAAAGAATCTCGTTATATGCCGGAAACTGATCCGATTGTTTCCGATTGCTTGTAGTTTTAGCTGAGAATATTGATGTTTGGTTAACTTTATATCAAAAAATAGTCAAGCGCCTCTTCTGGTTCGAATTTCTCTTCCTCTTTAGGTGTAGGAACGTTATTAAGCATCAATTCTTTATAACAGAACGATTCCATTTACTCAAATAATGAAAAAATATTTTTTCATTCATATATACTGCGTCCAGGTACAAAGGAAGATATATATTTTTATGAAAATTGTTTTGTTAGGTTCAAAGGGTCCAAAAACACCTAAAAATCTTGAAATGTATCAGGTAAAACACCAAGAATTCAAATCTTGAAACACAGGTGTACGAATTTCATTGCAATTGATGTTATTTTATTTCATAGTTAGGTGTAGGAACATCATGTAATGTAATGTAAATGCATACTTATACTTGTGAATGAATTCCAGTACTACCCATTCTTGGGTATTTTAATTGGCTACATTTATAAGGAGTCTTAAGGGCAAAGCACATTCGGAGCCCGCGTTATATAGAAGGCCCCGGCCATTGAGCATTAGAGTTTGAGATTTGAGAGAAGTTCCCCTTGTAGTGTGGTATGTTCTGGGAATTAAAAAAATAGTTTGCGAGCTTTTCGTTCGTTTAAAGGCGTACGGCCTTAATTAAAAATACTTACTTTTTCGACATGTAGTTTGATTACAATCTTTAGATATACGGACGGACAGACAGACATCATTAAATCGAATCAGCTAGTGATTTTAAGTCGATTAGCGCTTAAAGGTGGATCTAGCTCAAATATATTTGGTAGAAACAAACATGTGCCATGAAACTAACTTGCAATACACTGTTCAACAGAGTGGTGCAGGGTACAAAAATAGTATACAGTTTGTAATTAAGTCTTGACTATCCGGTAATCTGGGGTTCAAATCGGGGTAAGAGTTTTTAAATACTTCTATTTCAGACTCGAACTTACGAGTTAGAGATATATTCCTGCGCCGTGTAAAAGCTTCTTCTGGAACACATAAGCCTTACGGTGTCGGCTTTTACATAGTTTAAAAAAAATTGCGACCATTTTTTTGAACCTTAGTATAGGCTAAATAGCCAGTGTAATTTGTACATGTTTAGTTTTATCTGAGTTCTATTAGACAAAATAAGCCTTCGACATAACAGTCTGTGGTCTATGTGAGTACCTAGACAGGAACCTTTTTTTAAAAGTGGGATTGGAAAATTTTAAAATTTTGCGGAAGAGCGCGTATTCAAATTAATGCCCTGTTTCGAAAAAACTATGTCGAAAAAACATGAGCGAACGAAAGTCAGTCACTCGATTTCGACCCAATTCAGGTTTCTCTATAACGAAACCTTTCGTTCGTCAGCTCTATGTCAATTATTGTATGTTACGTAATTGAGTTGCCGTATCCACATTTATTAGATTTATTACAGTTTCTAAAAAATAGTACTAAATTGCATAGGCGTAAATACTAATATGCCAACATGTCAACAAATACAAGAAACAAAACAAAGCAAACAAACAAATTTTTCAAAACAAAACATACAAATTATTAAAACAAACAAATGTTTCAAAGCAAAACAAAAAATACTGTGAAATCCGCCAGTGTACTTGTTGGAGGTCCTTTAAACAACGTTTTCATTTTTAATTTGGTGTTTCTCTTTCTTATGTATATACATTAGCCAGTGTCAGTGGAAATTATGCCGAGGGATAGCTATGTACTGTTCACCCCTAAGCCGACCTTTTTCTCTTACACTTATATTTCAATGTTCATAGCAGATTTTGTTGGTGTAACACCATCGGCGTTGATTCCTGTAGTGTATCGCCGTCTGTCGCTTGATCTAGTACTGAGATAAACTCGGCGGTGCCAACGTCGCTGTCTTACTCGATCGATATTGCACGTGTTGTGACTATGAAGCTACTTATTTACTGCCGCTGTTTTAACCAGTTTGTTCTACTTGACGTTAGGCTAGGTGGTATTTCACCGATTTCAGGTCTGTCATATATGAGAATAAAACCAGAAATTGGTCGGAGTGTTACGTTCCGAAGTAAATGATATCAGGCTGTTTGTTTACATATGTATGTGGGCAAATAAAAAGGTTGGCCAAGAGATCGCTTAGCTTCTGGTGTATATCTCAGTAGTTAGGGAATGGCGGTGCAAACGCTTCTTCTTCATTTTGCATTCCAGTGTTGCCACACTTTCTCGTCAAAAGGTGTGGCGGATCAAAAAGCCAGCGTTGTCGTGTCGGATTCCATTTAGGTTTGTATCTATGCTATACGATGGTTGCGCCACCTTACGACTATTGGTGGCAACTCCGACTCTATGTCAGATCCAATTACGACGGTTGGTGGCAACTCCGACTCTGTGCCAGACCCAATTACGACGGTTGGTGGCAACTCCGACTCTAATTTGTTTTGTGTGTGTGTATGTGTGTTCTAAATGATGAACTTGGTTATGCCTTTTTCCCTCCCCCCTCCATTACTTACCCATTTTATGTTTACAACAAATATTGTGGTTTCCAAAAATTTTATTTTGTTGATTAATCATTTCATACAATAATATGATAATCTAGAACTTTCTATATTATTTTAGAATTTTCTCTCGCACCTACTTCTAATTAAATGTTGTGGGTTTCAAAATATTTTTGTTTTGTGATTAAACAATTGCTACTTACGTAAAAATATAATTTGGTTTTATGTTTACAAAAAACAAATGCTGTGGTTTCCAAAAATTTTGTTTTGTTGATTTATCATTTCATACAAAAATGTAATAATCTAGAACTTTCTATATTCTAGAATTTTCTTGCGCACCTACCTTTTTACTACCATTCATTTAATAACTTTTTACTTTTCCATCTCCCTTCTTATCTCTATCAATTTCATACTCTCTATTCTTCTCTCCCGTTCATTTCATACAAAAATATAATAATCTAGAACTTTCTATATTATTCTAGAATTTTCTCACGCACCTACCTTATTGACTACCATTCATTTAATAACCTTTTAGTTTTCCATCTCCCTTCTTATCTCTATCAATTTCATCCTCTCTATTCTTCTCTCCCGTTTACTCTCTTCTTCATTTGTAGTTCAGACATTGTCTGATTCGGTACACATCCCCTCACTGTGAGAATGTTTGTTATACAAAACATTTCTCATGAGATGAAATATTGTGTGTGTCAGGACTCTTGGGAATCCTTTAAAATATTGGACATGGATATAGAGAGAGCTCGCATACATATTCGTTTTCAAAGTTTCGGAGGAACTAGAACACCGTTGTTGAAAATGAGTAGATCAAGCGACATACCAGAATATTTATACAACACAAATTGAAGTTTTTGGAGGAAAAATTCTTTTAATTGGCACTTCGCTCGTTGGTTCTTCTCCATCAACAATTATAAACGACTTCCAAGTAAAATGTCCATTTTCCGATTTTGATGAAAAATGATAATTTATTGTGATGTTATCATACATGATAGTATAATTCATTATGATAGTATAAATTAAATGCTCATAGAAGCAGTTTCTTAAAAAATATTTGCTATTCAGCATATAAAGAGTTCACAAGAATTTTCCATTTGCGAACATTCTTGGAAACATTTTAAAATTGTTGATATAAATCCTTTATATGCTACAATCAAAATTGATATTACCAGGTATTTGCGAAAAACGATAATCGAATAGTTATTGCGATGACAGCAGACTCAGACGTACATAACATCAAGAAAAAAAATATTTGGAAAAATGTTGATAATAAAATATATTTTATTTATTTGTTATTGCTGCACATGGGCTGCAACAGCAAGAATTCAAATAGCATTGACTAATTATGCTGATAAAAATGCTGATATTATTGAGTTTGAGATCAAATTACCTAATACCTAATAATGTAATAACAATCGATCTAAACTTTAATCTGCTGAAAGCTCGTATACCGTGGTTACATCATCAAATCTTGAGACAACAACAACGAGCTCAACAATAGAAAGCGGAGATGGTAACGTGAATTCTTTACAGTTGACGAGGCGATTGAAGCTTTCAGGCAAGATCTTATTTTAAAAGAAAAGGATATTGCAGGTATAATTCAAAGCGAACAACCATTCTATAGACATTTCAAGCTGGTATACGATAGCAATTCCTTAACCATACGATGCACCTACGATAGTAATTATAAACGACGTACTCTCAATATTTCATGCTTCGAATATTTTGAATATCAATCTGAACGAATTTTGAGCAATGGAGATGTTGAAATGATACTACTACCTTCTACCGAAGGTCACTCGGATATTGAAATTATTAACGTTAAAAGTTATCAGCAAACGTATGATATGATTATAATCTAAGTCTTAAATTATTTAATATAATATTTTATGTATCCTCCCAAAAATCATTCAAATAAAGAGAAATTTTGTATTATTTAAAAGATGTTTGTTTTTATTTCATCATAGTATCGCATACAATTTATTTTTATTTCATCATAGTATCGCATACAAATTTTTTTATTTCATCATAGTATCATACACAAATTTTAGACACAGGTGTCCACAATTGAATGAATCATAATTTTGTTCTCGCTTATAATTATACATTAAATTTTTTCCTAAATATTTAATCACTTCCAATGGCGGCTGCAAATTACCAAAGCGATCGAAATATTCTTTCTTATCAGCATTCTTATAGTACGCTACCCAATGTGTGCCAGCTCCGATTGAAGAATCCAAATTTATGATACCACACTCTCTTAGACGCGAACGTTTTGGGAGTGAATCTCTCATAAATACACCTCTAAAATGTGGTATGTTTGATGTAAACTTCTTTAAATCGATATCAGTTAATGCTCTGTTAGGTAGCGTCTTTACTAGTTTTTTGTTGATCCATTGCATACAAGCCCATACCCCTTCTTATATGGTTTGAGATAAAGACCTTTTCCCATTGTATTGTTGTCTCTGCTCCTCATCAAGTTGATTTTTTGCACTTTTTGCTGAATATTTGTAGGATAAACCATATCCACTTCAATAAAACACGGTGGTCACATACGTTTCAAATAATCCATTTAATATCGAATTCACTTTCTTAAACTATTTTACATTGACTTCTTATTTTAATTAATTCATTTAAGGAAACGATCACGTCTGTTGTCTCATCCGTTCCGTTGTCACTTGTCTGCTGTCGTTTACAAACTCCAATAAACTGTCTGTCTGTTTTCCTTCGTCATCCCTACACACCATACTTCTCCTCGCTGCTGTTTAGGCGAACATCAGTGAGGGGGAGAATGAATAGTGTAACTCTCTCTGTTTGTCTTCTTTGTCGTCCGTCTGTTTCGCTACACGCTACTGTCCGTATTGATGTACACTGTCATCCGTTTGCATGGGCAAACCCGTTCCTACAGTCGGCTTTCCTGACACTGCTTCGACCCCGAAGCATGTCTCCACGGCTTCATAAATTCTACAACAGTTGTGCATCTTCTTGAGCCTTCACCTTCGCCCAGTTTCTCCACCTCGTATCTGCCATGTTTTAATTTCTTCACCACCTTGTACGGTCCTAAAAACTTCGGACGTAACTTCATGCCAGAGCCGAATTGCGTTCGCTTGATGGCTACTAAATCTTCGGCTTTGTACTCGATGCCCTGGACTCTCTTTCAATCAAATACTTTCTTATTTTCAGCTTGGATTTTGCTTATGTTTTCGCGTGCTTCTTCTCGTACTCGATCTTGCTCATGGTGCAGTTCTTCGATGGACATCTCTTCTAAAATTTAGCGAAATTGGAAGTCGTCTTTTGTTTTCATGTTCAGGCCGGTGACGATATTGAAAGGTGTCTTCTTGGTACTTCTAGGCGTATTATTTATTATTTGTTGGATTCGGTCTACATGTTTGTACCAATGGTTAGGCTTCTCGGCGCATATTTTGGCTAACATGGGCACGATTACTCTGTGGACTCTTTCCACCTGGCCATTTCCCCGTGGTACTCCAGTCGCGATTAGTAGGTGTTGAATACTTTGGCTCTCGCAGTATTCTTTAAAATTGCCAGACGTAAACGCCGTACCGCGATCGGTGATAATTCTCTCTGGGTTTCCGAAAGTGGCGGCCTGCTTCTGCAATTTATCAATGACTTCGTCCGTACCTGTGCTTTTTGTTGGATATAACCATACAAATTTTGAAAAGCGTCAATAATCACCAGGATATGATTATACATTTTCTTCGTGGACTCCATTGGACCTACATGATCCATGTGGTAAGTTAGGAAATGCCTGTCGGATTTGTCGATGGGATCAAGCATACCTTCCTTTCTACCAGCTTTGGCATCTGTGATAATGCATTGGATACAGCTCTTTACAACACTCTGTGTTTTGGATTCCAGGTTTGGAATAAAAAAGTTTTTCTCTACAATATCTCTGGTTTTGCGAGAAGCGAAATGCCCTTGTCTGTGCGCCATTTCGATGATCTCCTTTTCCATATTTGTGGGAATCACTATCAGCTCTCTCGAGGGGTCTTTGTGTAAAATGTCGTATTTCATGTAAAAATCGTCGTACGCGTCTTTCTCTAAAATTTTACGAACAGCCCTCGTCCAGTCATCATTTTGCTGCGCCTCCTTTATATGATGGTGTAAGGTATCTTGGATCATCATACACGATACGCGACTCAAGGCATCTACATGCCTCATCTTTGATCCAGATCGGTGCTCGATTTCGTAATCGAAATCTTGTAAAAATAACGCCCATCTCGATATTTTCAGCGGCACGTCTCGTTTTCGCATGGTCATGGCGAATGCATTGCAGTCGGTTGCGATCTTAACTTTCATGTCCATGACATATATCCGCCACTTTGTTAAAGCCTCGACGATAGCTAAAACCTCCAACTCATATGAGTGATACTTTTCCTCGTCGGGAGTTGTCTTGCGACTTAAATTAATTCTATATTAATTCTATATAAATTATTACTAATACGAAAATAGTCTGGACACAAATGTTGCAGGAATAAAAATAAGTTTATTCACATAGAAAATAAACAAAAAATTGGAATTGCGTTTCACTGCAGTAAGAGGTTCAAAATATGTCTCACGTTTTGCTCCACGCACCCCTTCTCCGTGCGTAATGTGTGCTTGGATCGTTGGTCATGGTATTACAAGTTTTTCTAAGCATGCTGAATGATCCTCCTCTAGTTTGACTATAGGACCAACCCTGTGGTCAGAAAATGCGGCCCATACCATCACATTCCCACCACCGTTTGAGACCACCGTTGTATGTCGATAGTAGTATATAAATGTTTCTACTACTTCATGCGGATGGGTTTAGTCGGACCTCTCTTTTTTGGGAGATGTAAAATCATTGGAGTGTGAAAGTTTTCTCTTTTTTGAGAGGTTAAATTCTGGGAGCCTGGTACTTTGTGTGGTTTTGCAGTTTATGCGGATGAGTTAAGTGTTTTTCGGCATATACCCCTCATTTCTAAGAGAGATTAAAATTATTGGAGCGTGAAAATGTACTCTTTTTGAGGGGGTACATTCTGGATGCCTGGTACTTTGTGTGGTTTTGCAGTTTATGCGGGAAAGATAAGTGTTTTTTCGACAATTGCCTCTCTGTTACTTTGGGTTAAATTCATTGAAGCGTGACTCAGAAGAGTTTTAATTGTTTTTTCGGTACTGCCTCTCTGTTACTTTGGGTTAAATTAATTTAAGCGTGCCTCAGAAGAGTTTTAAGTGTTTTTTCGGCTCTTGGTCTTCCTTACATTGTGTTAAATTCATTGAAGCCAGAGTTTTAATTGTTTCTTTGTACATTTCCCCATCACATCGTGTCATTGTTTCAACTTGGGTTTGAAGTGACATGATAGTAAACCGTCTTAGAAGATTCACAGAGAATCCACGCAGTCTGTCTGACACCAGGCTACTTGAACTTGTCCTTCGCTGTACTACCAAGATGAGGTTTGGTTGGGTGATAATGTCACCTTAATTTTGAAGACAACTCTAAGGTTGTGTTATGAATTCTAAATTTTAGATTCATTTTCAGCAAATGAAAAGGTCGTATCCTCTTTTTCAGGTGTTCTCAATTATTGAATTAAATTCATATCAGAATCAACGCTGTCTGTCCGGGTTTCTTCTACTTGTCATTTGGTATACTACCAGCATATATAACAATGCACTTTTAGTAAAACGGTCTTATACCCTTTTTCCGGTGTTCGCAATTCTTGATTTTAAGTCATATCAGAATCAACGCGGTTTTTTTAAGCTTCTTATACTTTTCAATTGATGAACTACCAGGATAACTTACAATGCACCTTTAGCTAAACGATAGATCTAAGGATCTGCTTTGCATTTTACATTTTCAATTCATTTTCTAACAACTGACTGGATGGAATCCCTCCCCTTCACGTTTCAATACGAAAATGTTGTTATAAATAGCATTCGTCAGATGCAGTATTATTGTGGTCATCAACTACAACTCAGAAAGTAAACTATTATTGATCCATAAAATATTAAAGAAATCTAAAAATTAAAAAAAAATGAAGCAACATTTTACCATTGATTTCTTTGGTTAAGATTTGCCTACTATCGGAACAGTGGCACAGAACGGTTTATACACCAGCACACCAAACCCAGCAACAGCCCATTGAAGAATATTATGAACAACCTAAGTCGACGGACGACATGATTAACCCATTATTTTACTCTCAGCAACGAAAGTCCCCTTTTGCAAGTAGGTGGAGTATTGCATGTGTCATCGCCGTCAATAAGAGAAGTAGAGTGTGTCACACCATAATTTGATGTTTCCCATTTTGATTCAATTCCATGTACACAACCAAGTGTAATGAGGGAGTGTATTACACCCAAGAGAGTACGTTTGACAGACAAATTTTTAGATTTTGCAGCGGTCACCACCATCTCCAATTCAAACCGAACAAAGTTTATGTGGATTAGATATATCCAGGATTGAAGTTACAAAAGAACTTGAAGGTTGCAATACATTTGATTTCGAATGTGTAGAGCGATTTGTTTACGACTCTGATACAACAAACATAACTGAAAAAATGAGTACACAACTTGGACTATTGATCGATTTAAAAGAAATGGGTTTTAGTTTAGATTAATAGTTAAATATATTGCTGTATTTAAGACTCGATTAAATTTGAATATTTTATAGGTAGAGGTATTTTTTCAGAACAAAAAAATATAAAAAATCAAATCAAGTGTTGAGTCTTTATTGGTAATTTTAAAAGACATTTTATGACATTTATTTTTTGAAAATAATACCCTTCAAATGTTGGCAACTGTATTATGGAAATGAGTGTTCGGTGGGAAACGGGATGATCCGTCCATTTCTGGCTCAACGGCAAAGTCAATAAACAAAATTGTTTGTCCATATATTTTTAGAAATTAAGGTTCAAAAGGTGTCATTATACTCAGAGAAAATCACATTTTGTTGCGGTTTATAAGCTGGTGGAATCATCAATGCATATTTTTTTAAAAATGATGGCCGGAACGTAACTTTGAATGGTGCTCGCAATCGCGATCTCTATGCTACTGCTAATTTCACGTTTTTGACAGATGAGTTGGCCGCCTAGATCGAGTGATATCACACCTTTAGACATTTTTCTTTGGGGTTAGGTAAAGTCGTAAAGTCTATGCTGACAAACCAGCTGCGTTTCAACATTACGCGTATCATTAAAGCCATACCGGTCGAAATGCTCGAACGAGTCATCCAAAATTAGACCCTCAGAATGGAAACCCTGATGCGTAGTTGCGGCCAGCATTTGAAGGAAATTATATTCAAAAATTAAATGCCATAAAATGTCCTTTCAAATTACCAATAAAGATTCCACACTTGACTTATATTTTATATATTTTTTTGTTCTAAAAAAATACCTCTAGAAAGATTACCCTATTCATTTAAATTTAAATATTTTTTCTTGTTATTTTTATTTGGGTTGGCTCCTCCCTGAATTCTCATTCTATTTGTTCAAAATCCAATGCCACCTTTCTTTTACAGTTATATATCTATCTCACTCACACTTCCGTTTTCAAATTAAATTTGTTAAAATATTTAAATTTTAAAAAAATTCTCAAAGTAAAGGATATGAAACTTCAAAAAGACTGCAAAATAACTGGCGCATACAGAACAACATTATCGTGTTAAAGATCGATGAATTGATTTTACACCTACCGAAACGTTTCAACACTCTGGAAGATAATGCAATACAACGACTTATTGAAGGTGTATTTTCCATATGCAAGATTTCTTTGAATGATGATCAGGATAGTTCACTATAATTAAATAAATTAATAAACTTAAAATTTAATATTTTGTATTTTTATTTGATGTTTTACAACATCGATGTTTTAAATCAAAGGCATCGATGTCGATAAAACATCCGTAAAAAACATCGATGTTTTTACGGAAATTTTGTTTTTGCTATATTCTCTTTTAAGTGTGTTATCAACAAATAAATCACCCTGTTTGATGATATTAAGGCAAAAAAATACAAAAATCTTTTAATACAGGAGTTATTTTAGTTTATACTGTTAAAAAAAATTTATTAAAGATTTTTTTTCGAAAACATCGACGTTTTTACGGATGTTGGTTTTTGTTGATGTTATCAACAAATAATTTACCCTATTCGATAATATAAAGGCGAAAAAAATATAAAACTTGATTAATACTAGAGTATTTTTATTACTTATTACTGTACTTATATTGCTAAACAAAATTATATAAAAGATTATTGTTCAAGGTTCCAAAACTTTGAGTTGACAGTTTGTAAAAATAGAATTTTTTGAAGCCTCTCTCCTGAAGCTTCGGAATGCAGTTTGTGGGGTGGATCATGTTTTCCACGTTTATCATCTGGTATAAGTCCTCCAGAAATTTGTTTTATTTTATGTATTTCACTGATTTAATCGCCTGGATTGTTTGTCCATATATTTTTAGAAAGCATTCATGTAGTCTCGAAGCTTTTATATGAGTCGCAGTTTTCTTGTTCTCTATAGCAATCATTTGCGAAATAAATAGACGTCCTTTACTATAGTCACCAAGATTCCAATAGGTTTTAAATATATGTTTTTGCTCATCTAAAGTTATCTTTGAGTGACAATTTTTCTTACAGTGATCTAATTGTATGAACTTTTTGCCAGCAACTTTCACATTTCGGCTAGTAAAATATTCTTTTCCCAAATTTTTGTTAACGTTATTCGATTTTTTTGATGTTGTTGGTAGTTCATCATCATTCGATTCACTGACATATTCTTCCATTTCCTGAGTACTATTTTGTATACTGTCATAAGTTTGATCCGATGGAGTATAATCCGAGTCATCAAAATCCGTTTCGTGGAAAATGTCTTCGTCACTTATTTGATTTGACTGTTGCTTAAATGGTGATGATTTATCGTTATTCATTTCGACGTCAGACCCTTTGAGAAAAGCTTTAATTTTGTCGTTTTCATCCAATTCGTTATCTTTACAAATATTGGAATTATCTGATTTTTGGTTCTTGGCCATAACTTTTAAATATTTTTCCATTTTTCTGTTTGCAACTCACACGAAATAAAAACTTTTCGGAACGACATTCCCTCAATCACTTTAGCTTTAAAACGCAACGACTACTATTTTTCGAATTGTATTTGACCTAGCTTTACATTAATAAATATTTGGTGAAAAGGTGAAAGTGTAGTATTAAATTTAAATACTAAATTGAAGTGAAGATATCAATAATTATATTCTAATGCCAACAGATTTTCAGAAAATTAAGAATAAAAAGATAAGATGTTTTGTCGAAATTGCATTCAACAAAAAAATTTACTTACATTACACAAGTTGTTTTGTGAAAATAGTTTTAAGCAAAAACGTGATTCATATATTGCGCTTATCTCAAGGCAAGAATTTTTTGTTAAAATGGAACTAATAAAAAAAGTCGAAATAGGTAATTTTAAAAAATATTATTATATTTAATATAACATAAATACTTAAATTCAATTAGATAAAATTGGAACAAAATTATATTTCTGTAGGGAAAACAAATTTTAAGTTTACCAAAAAATTATACAAAAGTAAGGAAATAAAAACTCTAACTCTCCACATTTTAAAATCATAATTATATAAATGAATACCTTCATCTTCGTCAAGGTCTGGGTGAACTTCAATATCACCTTCCACCTTAATACGAGTATTGTGATAAAAACTGTGGTAATTTGTACGAATTAATGGCAGCATATCTAATAAATCTTTCTTTTTATTTTGTGATACAGGCAAAGGGGAATTGTAGCTTGTATCCATTCGGGGAGATGGTTCTTTAAAAAATATATTGAAAATATTATTAAATATATTGCTGTATTTAAGACTCGATTAAATTTGAATATTTTATAGGGTGATCCATGTAGAGGTATTTTTTCAGAACAAAAAAAATATAAAAATTCAAATCAAGTGTTGAATCTTTATTGGTAATTTTAAAGGACATTTTATGACATTTATTTTTTGAAAATAATTCCCTTCAAATGTTGGCAACTGTATTATGGAAATGAGTGTTCGGTGGAAAACGGGAAGATCCGCCCATTTCTGGCTCAACGGCAAAATCAATAAACAAAATTGCCGCATTTGGGCTGAAGAGCAACAAGAAGAGGTTCAAAAGGTGTCATTATACCCAGAGAAAACCACAGTTTGTTGCGGTTTATAAGGTGGTGGAATCATCAATGCATATTTTTTCAAAAATGATGATGGCCGGAACGTAACCGTGAATGGTGCTCGCAATAGCGCCATGATATCGATCTCTATGCTACTGCTAATTTCACGTTTTGGACAGGTGAGTTGGCCGCCTAGATCGAGTGATATCACACTTTTAGACATTTTTCTTTGGGGTTAAGTAAAGTCGTAAAGTCTATGCTGACAAACCAGCTACGATTTAGATTTTGGAAGCCAACAGTACGCATATCATTAAAGCCATACCGGTCGACATGCTCGAACGAGTCATCCAAAATTGGACCCTCAGAATGGAAACCCTGAGCCGTAGTTGCGGCCAGCATTTGAAGGAAATTATATTCAAAAATTAAATGTCATAAAATGTCCTTTCAAATTACCAATAAAGATTCCACACTTGACTTAAATTTTATATATTTTTTGTACTAAATAAATACCTCTAGAAAGATTACCCTATTCATTTAAATTTAAATATTTTTCCTCCCTGAATTCTCATTCTATTTGTTCAAAATCCAATGCCACCTTTCTTTTACAGTTATATATCTATCTCACTCACACTTCCGTTTTCAAATTAATTGACTTTGTTAAAATATTTAAATTTAAAAAAAAAATCTCAAAGTAAAGGATATGAAACTTCAAAAAGACTGCAAAATAACTGGCGCATACAGGACAACATTATCGTGATAAAGATCGATGAAATGATTTTACACCTACCGAAACGTTTCAAATTTCATATCAAAACCGATATGCATTGAACCCGACCCTCTCAGTTTTTAATGAAATTTTGCATACAGCTAGATTTTAGGTGTAGAAACACAACCTTATTTTTAGAAATTGCAGTTTTGAAAATATGTGGGCGTGGCAAGGTATCGAAATATTTGAAAAATGACGGTAATGGATACTTTTAAGCTGCGATTACTATGGAATGACTCAACTGATTTGAATGATCTTGGTGCCATTAGAAAGCTATATAAGTCACCTTTCGAAAACATACACTGTAAAAATTTTATATTACACTTTTTTTTGCCAAAAATAAAAGTTTAAACTTGGAAAACACTTTAAAGATCAAGTTTTTTTTCCAAAAAAAAATTTTTTAAGATAGGTCTATTAATTATATATAACATATCTAAAAACTAAAATGGGGTTTTTTTTATTTTTTTTTTTTAAAAAAATTTTAAGTAAATACATCTCTTGTTAACTTCCTTATATTTTGATATCTTTGTGTGACAAAAAAGAATAAAGTAGCTATACTTTGGAATTACGAAAGTTATCTACGTATCAGATGGTGCAGGAGCACAATACAAAAACAAATACAACTTAATTAATTTATGTCATCATAAAATTGATTTTGATATATTCGCTGAATGGCACTTTTACGCAACCAGCCATGGAAAATCTGCATGTGATGGTATAGGTGGGACATTAAAAAGAGGTGCTCGGATGTATAGCATAGCAAATAAAAACCAAATTCAAACGGCGAAAGACCTTTATCATTGGGCTTCACAAACTTTTAAGACCTCCATAGAAGTTGCTTATGCAGACGCTGACGACTACAACAAAACAAAAGAAGAGCTATTTTCAAGGTATAAAAATGCTAAAACTATTACAGGAACTCAAAGCTTCCATTCTTTTATACCTTTAGATGAAACTTCACTAAATGTTAGCAAATATTCTGAAAGTCAACAGTATTTCTTGCGCAAAATTTTTTATTAAATATAAAAAAAAAATATATAAAAAAAAAATTTATCAAGGTTAAGTCCATATTTTTGGGGGTGTCTGAAAATTTTGATAATACGATTCTTGTTCTAATCTATTAGAATTACCAAAAAATTCTGTATAACTTCCAAAGTATACTTTATTCTTTTTTGTCACACAAAGATATCAACATATAAGGAAGTTAACAAGAGATGTATTTACTTAAAAATTTTTAAAAAAAAAATAAAAAAAACCCATTTTAGTTTTTTAGATATGTTATATATAATTAATAGGCCTATCTAAAAAAATTTTTTTTGGAAAAAAAAACGATCTTTAAAGTGTTTTCCAAGTTTAAACTTTTATTTTTGGCAAAAAAAATTTTTCAGTGTAATATATAATTTTTACAGTGTATGTTATCGAAAGCTGACTTATATACCTTTCTAATGGCACCAAGATCATTCAAATCGGTTGATTCATTCCATAGTAATCGCAGCTTAAAAGTACCCATTACCGTAATTTTTCAAATATTTCGATACCTTGCCACGCCCACATATTTTCAAAAATGCAATTTCTAAAAATGAGGTTGTGTTTCTATACCTAAAATCTAGCTGTGTGCAAAATTTCATTAAAATCTGAGATGGTCGGGTTCAAAATGTACCTTTTTTATAGGTTTTGATATGAAATTCATCATATGCAAGATTTCTTTGAATGATGATCAGGATAGTTCACTTTAATTAAATCCTTATAATTAAAAAAATAAATAAACTTAAAATTTAATATTTTGTATTTTTATTTGATGTTTTACAACATCGATGTTTTAAATCAAAGGCATCGATGTCGATAAAACATCCGTAAAAAACATCGATGTTTGAAAACATCGATGTTTTTACGGAAATTTTTTTTTTGCTATATTCTCTTTTAAGTGTGTGTTATCAACAATTAGATCACCCTGTTTGATGATATTAAGGCCAAAAAATACAAAAAAAAACTTTTAATACAGGAGTTATTTTAGTTTATACTGCTAAAAAAAAAAATTTATTAAAGATTTTTTTTTTTGAAAACATCGACGTTTTAACGGATGTTGGTTTTTGTTATCAACAAATAACTATTCGATAATATAAAGGCGAAAAAAATATAAAACTTGATTAATACTAGAGTTTTCTTATTACTTATTACTGTACTTATATTGCTAAACAAAATTATATAAAAGATTATTGTTCAAGGTTCCAAAACTTTGAGTTGACAGTTTGTAAAAATAGAATTTTTGAAGCAAATATGGAATTTTGTTTTTATTTTTGCATCCATTTTTCTTTCTAAAGTGTTACACGTGATGCAATGAACATTTACCATTGTATTTGTTTGGTTATTTAGATTACTTTTGGATTAATTCTATATAAATTATTACTAATACGAAAAGAGTCTGGACACAAATGTTGCAGGAATAAAAATAAGTTTATTCACATAGAAAATAAACAAAAAATTGGAATTGCGTTTCACTGCAGTAAGAGGTTCAAAATATGTCTCACGTTTTGCTCCAAGCACCCCTTCACCGTGCGTAATGTGTGCTTGGATCGTTGGTCATGGTATTACAAGTTTTTCTAAGCATGCTGAATGATCCTCCTCTAGTTTGACTATAGGACCAACCCTGTGGTCAGAAAATGCGGCCCATACCATCACATTCCCACCACCGTTTTAGACCACCGTTGTATGTCGATAGTAGTATATAAATGTTTCTACTACTTTATGCGGGTGGGTTTGGTCGGACCTAACCCTCTTTTTTGGGAGGTGTAAAATCATTGGAGTGTGAAAATTTTCTCTTTTTTGAGAGGTTAAATTCTGGGAGCCTGGTACTTTGTGTGGTTTTGCAGTTTATGCGGATGAGTTAAGTGTTTTTCGGCATATACCCCTCATTTCTAAGAGAGATTAAAATTATTGGAGCGTGAAAATGTACTCTTTTTGAGGGGGTACATTCTGGATGCCTGGTACTTTGTGTGGTTTTGCAGTTTATGCGGGAAAGATAAGTGTTTTTTCGACAATTGCCTCTCTGTTACTTTGGGTTAAATTCATTGAAGCGTGACTCAGAAGAGTTTTAATTGTTTTTTCGGTACTGCCTCTCTGTTACTTTGGGTTAAATTAATTTAAGCGTGCCTCAGAAGAGTTTTAAGTGTTTTTTCGGCTCTTGGTCTTCCTTACATTGTGTTAAATTCATTGAAGCCAGAGTTTTAATTGTTTCTTTGTACATTTCCCCATCACATCGTGTCATTGTTTCAACTTGGGTTTGAAGTGAAATGATAGTAAACCGTCTTAGAAGATTCATAGAGAATCCACGCAGTCTGTCTGACACCAGGCTACTTGAACTTGTCATTCTCTGTACTACCAAGATGAGGTTTGGTTGGGTGATAATGTCACCTTAATTTTGAAGACAACTCTAAGGTTGTGTTATGAATTCTAAATTTTAGATTCATTTTCAGCAAATGAAAAGGTCGTATCCTCTTTTTCAGGTGTTCTCAATTATTGATTTAAATTCATATCAGAATCAACGCTGTCTGTCCGGGTTTCTTCTACTTGTCATTTGGTATACTACCAGCATATATAACAATGCACTTTTAGTAAAACGTTCTTATCCCCTTTTTCCGGTGTTCGCAATTCTTGATTTTAAGTCATATCAGAATCAACGCGGTTTTTTTGAGCTTCTTATACTTTTCAATTGATGAACTACCAGGATAACTTACAATGCACCTTTAGCTAAACGATAGATCTAAGGATCTGCTTTGCATTTTACATTTTCAATTCATTTTCTAACAATTGACTGGATGGAATCCCTCCCCTTCACGTTTCAATACGAAAATGTTGTTATAAATAGCATTCGTCAGATGCAGTATTATTGTGGTGATCAACTACAACTCAGAAAGTAAACTATTATTGATCCATAAAATATTAAAGAAATCTAAAAATTAAAAAAAATGAAGCAACATTTTACCATTGATTTCTTTGATTAAGATTTGCCTACTATCGGAACAGTGGCACAGAACGGTTTATACACCAGCACACCAAACCCAGCAACAGCCCATTGAAGAATATAATGAACAACCTAAGTCGACGGACGACATGGTGAACCCATTATTTTACTCTCAGCAACGAAAGTCCCCTTTTGCAAGTAGGTGGAGTGTTGAATGTGTCATCGCCGTCAATAAGAGAAGAAGAGTGTGTCACACCATAATTTGATGTTTCCCATTTTGATTCAATTCCATGTACACAACCAAGTGTAATGAGGGAGTGTATTACACCCAAGAGAGTACGTTTGACAGACAAATTTTTAGATTTTGCAGCGGTCACCACCATCTCCAATTCAAACCGAACAAAGTTTATGTGGATTAGATATATCCAGGATTGAAGTTACAAAAGAACTCGAAGGTTGCAATACATTTGATTTCGAATGTGTAGAGCGATTTGTTTACGACTCTGATACAACAAACATAACTGAAAAAATGAGTACACAACTTGGACTATTGATCGATTTAAAAGAAATGGGTTTTAGTTTAGATTAATAGTTAAATATATTGCTGTATTTACGACTCGATTAAATTTGAATATTTTATAGGTAGAGGTATTTTTTCAGAACAAAAAAATATAAAATATCAAATCAAGTGTTGAGGTTTATTGGTAATTTTAAAAGACATTTTATGACATTTATTTTTTGAAAATAATACCCTTCAAATGTTGGCAACTGTATTATGGAAATGAGTGTTCGGTGGGAAACGGGAAGATCCGTCCATTTCTGGCTCAACGGCAAAGTCAATAAACAAAATTGTTTGTCCATATATTTTTAGAAATTAAGGTTCAAAAGGTGTCATTATACTCAGAGAAAATCACAGTTTGTTGCGGTTTATAAGCTGGTGGAATCATCAATGCATATTTTTTTAAAAATGATGGCCGGAACGTAACCTTGAATGGTGCTCGCAATCGCGCAATGATATCGATCTCTATGCTACTGCTAATTTCACGTTTTGGACAGATGAGTTGCCCGCCTAGATCGAGTGATATCACACCTTTAGACATTTTTCTTTGGGGTTAGGTAAAGTCGTAAAGTCTATGCTGACAAACCAGCTGCGTTTCAGATTTTGGAAGCCAACATTACGCGTATCATTAAAGCCATACCGGTCGAAATGCTCGAACAAGTCATCCAAAATTAGACCCTCAGAATGGAAACCCTGATGCGTAGTTGCGGCCAGCATTTGAAGGAAATTATATTCAAAAATTAAATGCCATAAAATGTCCTTTCAAATTACCAATAAAGATTCCACACTTGACTTAAATTTTATATATTTTTTTGTTCTAAAAAAATACCTCTAGAAAGATTACCCTATTCATTTAAATTTAAATATTTTTTCTTGTTATTTTTATTTCGGTTGGCTCCTCGCTGAATTCTCATTCTATTTGTTCAAAATCAAGTCACCTTTCTTTTACAGTTATATATCTATCTCACTCACACTTCCGTTTTCAAATTAAATTTGTTAAAATATTTAAATTTTAAAAAAATTCTCAAAGTAAAGGATATGAAACTTCAAAAAGACTGCAAAATAACTGGCGCATACAGGACAACATTATCGTGTTCAAGATCGATGAATTGATTTTACACCTACCGAAACGTTTCAACATTCTGGAAGATAATGCAATACAACGACTTATTGAAGGTGTATTTTCCATATGCAAGATTTCTTTGAATGATGATCAGGATAGTTCACTATAATTAAATAAATTAATAAACTTGAAATTTAATATTTTGTATTTTTATTTGATGTTTTACAACATCGATGTTTTAAATCAAAGGCATCGATGTCGATAAAACATCCGTAAAAAACATCGATGTTTTTACGGAAATTTTGTTTTTGCTATATTCTCTTTTAAGTGTGTTATCAACAAATAAATCACCCTGTTTGATGATATTAAGGCCAAAAAATACAAAAATCTTTTAATACAGGAGTTATTTTAGTTTATACTGTTAAAAAAAAAATTATTAAAGATTTTTTTTCGAAAACATCGACGTTTTTACGGATATTGGTTTTTGTTGATGTTATCAACAAATAATTTACCCTATTCGATAATATAAAGGCGAAAAAAATATAAAACTTGATTAATACTAGAGTATTTTTATTACTTATTACTGTACTTATATTGCTAAACAAAATTATATAAAAGATTATTGTTCAAGGTTCCAAAACTTTGAGTTGACAGTTTGTAAAAATAGAATTTTTTGAAGCCTCTCTCCTGAAGCTTCGGAATGCAGTTTGTGGGGTGGATCATGTTTTCCACGTTTATCATCTGGTATAAGTCCTCCAGAAATTTGTTTTATTTTATGTATTTCACTGATTTAATCGCCTGGATTGTTTGTCCATATATTTTTAGAAAGCATTCATGTAGTCTCGAAGCTTTTATATGAGTCGCAGTTTTCTTCTTCTCTATAGCAATCATTTGCGAAATAAATAGACGTCCTTTACTATAGTCACCAAGATTCCAATAGGTTTTAAATATATGTTTTTGCTCATCTAAAGTTATCTTTGAGTGACAATTTTTCTTACAGTGATCTAATTGTATGAACTTTTTGCCAGCAACTTTCACATTTCGGCTAGTAAAATATTCTTTTCCCAAATTTTTGTTAACGTTATTCGATTTTTTTATTGTTGTTGGTAGTTCATCATCATCATTCGATTCACTGACATATTCTTCCATTTCCTGAGTACTATTTTGTATACTGTCATAAGTTTGATCCGATGGAGTATAATCCGAGTCATCAAAATCCGTTTCGTGGAAAATGTCTTCGTCACTTATTTGATTTGACTGTTGCTTAAATGGTGATGATTTATCGTTATTCATTTCGACGTCAGACCCTTTGAGAAAAGCTTTAATTTTGTCGTTTTCATCCAATTCGTTATCTTTACAAATATTGGAATTATCTGATTTTTGATTCTTGGCCATAACTTTTAAATATTTTTCCATTTTTCTGTTTGCAACTCACACGAAATAAAAACTTTTCGGAACGAAATTCCCTCAATCACTTTAGCTTTAAAACGCAACGACTACTATTTTTCGAATTGTATTTGACCTAGCTTTACATTAATAAATATTTGGTGAAAAGGTGAAAGTGTAGTATTAAATTTAAATACTAAATTGAAGTGAAGATATCAATAATTATATTCTAATGCCAACAGATTTTCAGAAAATTAAGAATAAAAAGATAAGATGTTTTGTCGAAATTGCTTTCAACAAAAAAATTTACTTACATTACACAAGTTGTTTTGTGAAAATAGTTTTAAGCAAAAACGTGATTCATATTTTGCGCTTATCTCAAGGCAAGAATTTTTTGTTAAAATGGAACTAATAAAAAAAGTCGAAATAGGTAATTTTAAAAAATATTATTATATTTAATATAACATAAATACTTAAATTCAATTAGATAATATTGGAACAAAATTATATTTCTGTAGGGAAAACAACTTTTAAGTTTACCAAAAAATTATACAAAAGTAAGGAAATAAAAACTCTAACTCTCCACATTTTAAAATCATAATTATATAAATGAATACCTTCATCTTCGTCAAGGTCTGGGTGAACTTCAATATCACCTTCCACCTTAATACGAGTATTGTGATAAAAACTGTGGTAATTTGTACGAATTAATGGCAGCATATCTAATAAATCTTTCTTTTTATTTTGTGATACAGGCAAAGGGGAATTGTAGCTTGTAGCCATTCGGGGAGATGGTTCTTTAAAAAATATATTGAAAATATTATTAAATATATTGCTGTATTTAAGACTCGATTAAATTTGAATATTTTATAGGGTGATCCATGTAGAGGTATTTTTTCAGAACAAAAAAAATATAAAAATTCAAATCAAGTGTTGAATCTTTTTTGGTAATTTTAAAGGACATTTCATGACATTTATTTTTTGAAAATAATTCCCTTCAAATGTTGGCAACTGTATTATGGAAATGAGTGTTCGGTGGAAAACGGGAAGATCCGCCCATTTCTGGCTCAACGGCAAAATCAATAAACAAAATTGCCGCATTTGGGCTGAAGAGCAACAAGAAGAGGTTCAAAAGGTGTCATTATACCCAGAGAAAACCACAGTTTGTTGCGGTTTATAAGGTGGTGGAATCATCAATGCATATTTTTTCAAAAATGATGATGGCCGGAACGTAACCGTGAATGGTGCTCGCAATCGCGCCATGATATCGATCTCTATGCTACTGCTAATTTCACGTTTTGGACAGGTGTGATATCACACCTTTAGACATTTTTCTTTGGGGTTAAGTAAAGGCGTAAAGTCTATGCTGACAAACCAGCTACGATTTAGATTTTGGAAGCCAACATTACGCATATCATTAAAGCCATACCGGTCGACATGCTCGAACGAGTCATCCAAAATTGGACCCTCAGAATGGAAACCCTGAGCCGTAGTTGCGGCCAGCATTTGAAGGAAATTATATTCAAAAATTAAATGTCTTAAAATGTCCTTTCAAATTACCAATAAAGATTCCACACTTGACTTAAATTTTATATATTTTTTGTACTAAATAAATACCTCTAGAAAGATTACCCTATTCATTTAAATTTAAATATTTTTTCTTGTTATTTTTATTTGGGTTGGCTCCTCCCTGAATTCTCATTCTATTTGTTCAAAATCCAATGCCACCTTTCTTTTACAGTTATATATCTGTCTCACTCACACTTCCGTTTTCAAATTAAATTTGTTAAAATACTTAAATTTTAAAAAAATTCTCAAAGTAAAGGATATGAAACTTCAAAAAGACTGCAAAATAACTGGCGCATACAGGACAACATTATCGTGATAAAGATCGATGAAATGATTTTACACCTACCGAAACGTTTCAACACTCTGGAAGGTAATGCAATACAACGACTTATTGAAGGTGTATTTTCCATATGCAAGATTTCTTCGAATGATGATCAGGATAGTTCACTTTAATTAAATCCTTATAATTAAAAAAATAAATAAACTTAAAATTTAATATTTTGTATTTTTATTTGATGTTTTACAACATCGATGTTTTAAATCAAAGGCATCGATGTCGATAAAACATCCGTAAAAAACATCGATGTTTTTACGGAAATTTTGTTTTTGCTATATTCTCTTTTAAGTGTGTGTTATCAACAATTAAATCACCCTGTTTGATGATATTAAGGCCAAAAAATACAAAAAAAAACTTTTAATACAGGAGTTATTTTAGTTTATACTGCTAAAAAAAATAAAATTTTATTAAAGATTTTTTTTTTTAAAACATCGACGTTTTTACGGATGTTGGTTTTTGTTATCAACAATTAATTTACCCTATTTGATAATATAAAGGCGAAAAAAATATAAAACTTGATTAATACTAGAGTTTTTTTTATTACTTATTACTGTACTTTTATTGCTAAACAAAATTATATAAAAGATTATTGTTCAAGGTTCCAAAACTTTGAGTTGACAGTTTGTAAAAATAGAATTTTTGAAGCCTCTCTCCTGAAGCTTCGGAATGCAGTTTGTGGGGTGGATCATGTTTTCCACGTTTATCATCTGGTATAAGTCCTCCAGAAATTTGTTTTATTTTATGTATTTCACTGATTTAATCGCCTGGATTGTTTGTCCATATATTTTTAGAAAGCATTCATGTAGTCTCGAAGCTTTTATATGAGTCGCAGTTTTCTTGTTCTCTATAGCAATCATTTGCGAAATAAATAGACGTCCTTTACTATAGTCACCAAGATTCCAATAGGTTTTAAATATATGTTTTTGCTCATCTAAAGTTATCTTTGAGTGACAATTTTCCTTACAGTGATCTAATTGTATGAACTTTTTGCCAGCAACTTTCACTTTTCGGCTAGTAAAATATTCTTTTCCCAAATTTTTGTTAACGTTATTCGATTTTTTTGATGTTGTTGGTAGTTCATCATCATTCGATTCACTGACATATTCTTCCATTTCCTGAGTACTATTTTGTATACTGTCATAAGTTTGATCCGATGGAGTATAATCCGAGTCATCAAAATCCGTTTCGTGGAAAATGTCTTCGTCACTTATTTGATTTGACTGTTGCTTAAATGGTGATGATTTATCGTTATTCATTTCGACGTCAGACCCTTTGAGAAAAGCTTTAATTTTGTCGTTTTCATCCAATTCGTTATCCTTACAAATATTGGAATTATCTGATTTTTGATTCTTGGCCATAACTTTTAAATATTTTTCCATTTTTCTGTTTGCAACTCACACGAAATAAAAACTTTTCGGAACGAAATTCCCTCAATCACTTTAGCTTTTAAACGCAACGACTACTATTTTTCGAATTGTATTTGACCTAGCTTTACATTAATAAATATTTGGTGAAAAGGTGAAAGTGTAGTATTAAATTTAAATACTAAATTGAAGTGAAGATATCAATAATTCTATTCTAATGCCAACAGATTTTCAGAAAATTAAGAATAAATTTTGCTTTCAAAAAAAATTTACTTACATTACACAAGTTGTTTTGTGAAAACAGTTTTAAACAAAAACGTGATTCATATTTTGCGCTTATCTCAAGGCAAGAATTTTTTGTTAAAATGGAACTAATATAAATGGTCGAAATAGGTAATTTTAAAAAATATTATTATATTTAATATAACATAAATACTTAAATTCAATTAGATAATATTGGAACAAAATTATATTTCTGTAGGGAAAACAAATTTAAAGTTTACCAAAAAATTATACAAAAGTAAGGAAATAAAAACTCTAACTCTCCACATTTTAATAACATAATTATATAAATGAATATCTTCGTCAAGGTCTGGGTGAACTTCAATATCACCTTCCACCTTAATATTGTGATAAAAACTGTGGTAATTTGTACCAATTAATGGCAGCATATCTAATAAATCTTTCTTTTTATTTTGTGATACAGGCAAAGGGGAATTGTAGCTTGTAGCCATTTGGGGAGATTGTACTTCACGGCGACGCGAGTTTATATCTAGCATCTGAAATGTTTTTTTTGGGTGTAAATTTGTAGTGCAAAACACCTGGGTTGCTCTTATCGCATCCCAGCCATCGAACGTTTTTCCACTCAAACTTCTCACCTAAAAATCGGAAGATTACAAAAATAATATTGTGTTGAAAAGAATGTAGGTATTAAAATTATACCTTATATGCTATGTGCACTCCATGTATATTTGTCCTTTCAATATAATTATAAGAGGGAAACAAATTTTCAATCATTTAGTTGTGGACATTTATGTTTAAAATACCTTTGTCAATTTAAATAAAGTAAATAATCTCATTTTGTTTTAATGTTTTTTAAATTATTTATTATCGATTCTTAAGAGTAATTTATAAATTTTAACATATTTTTTTTTTCATTATTACCCGAGCTCATTACAGACATCGATGTTTTCCAAAAACGTCGATTACTTTTAACATCGATGTTTTAGTGCCGATGTTTTACCGACATCGATGTATTGTATCGATGTTTTTCTGTCCGACTGTGATTGTGCCCAGTGCTGTAAAATTTGTATTTGTGTATTTTGTCTCTTTTGGTTTGCTCCTAAGTTAGGGGAAAAAAGACAAAACATTATTAAGAGTTTTTACATTATTTCAGTCTTCAACTTTTGGGATGAGCATCACAAACTGGTGCAAGAGAATTGCTTAAATGCCTACAGAACTGGCTGCATATTTAAAAAGTCCTGTGTTCCCTGGAGGCATAGCAACAGGGATATGTGCCTAAAAACTCAGCGTCACCATGTTGAACTGGGTTCACCAAGTTGAACTGGATTCACCATGTTGTACTGGATTCACCATGTTGAACAGGGTTCACCATCTTCAACTGGATTCACCATGTTGAACTTAGTTCATCATTTTGAACTGGGTTCACCATGTTCAACTGGGTTCCCCATGTTAAACTGGGTTTACCATGTCGAACTGTGTTCACCATGTTAAACTGGGTTCACCATGTTGAACTGGGTTCACCATGTTGAACTGGGTTTACCATGTTGAACTGGGTTCACCATTTTGAACTAGGTTCATGTTCAATTGAGTTCATATTGAACTGAGTTCATGTTGATCTGAGTTCACCATGTTGAACTGAGTTCACCATGTTGCCCTACGACAAACGCCACCACAGTTTCATTACAGATGTGTATATCTATAACAATTGATTCTGTATGTTTTTTTTGCGTAACGCGAAAATTTTTTTAAAACATTAATAACTTTTATTGCAATTGAAAGTAAAAAAAGTGAGCTCTTTTATAATAATCCGAACATTTATTGCTTACTTAAACGATATATAAATATAAAAGTTAATGGGATTGGGGATCACATTGTAGTAAACGTACAATGGATGGATCGCTTTTTGCACCCTCTATAAATTCTTCTAGGCTTAACTTCCCATCTTTATTGCGATCCATTTGTCTAAATATTTTATCAGTTCGTTTTTCTGGCGTGCTTTCGTCTTCAGGCATTTTCATAACTGATCCCACCATCTTGTATATTGCCTGCAATGAAAAGGAACGCATAAGTGTTAATTTGAACAAATTATTAAGAACAAATTATTTTGTAGTTAACTGATTTTTGAATATTGAATTATTATTCGAAAACGAAAAACAAACATTTTTCCATGTGTGCATTCTGATTAAGCTTAAATGTAACAGTAACGAAATTTTAGTGTGCACCAATTCGAATGTTCAAAATATGTTTGGTATTTTTTCGACCTCATGTAGCCTTGTGAATCGAATTACAGCAGATAACAGATATAAGAAAGTCAACCAATACCACAAGTTTCTTTCTTACATGCGTTGTTTTCTTTAAAGAAATTTTTTAAAAGAAAGGAATTTCAAATGATTTGCATTAGGGTGGGTCGATTTAATAATCGATATTGTGTCATCGATTTTTCGATAGGTTTTGAAAGGTAATATTTAAAAAATATTTTGTGTTCTTATTACTTACTAAAAAAAACCTTATAACTAAGAGTTGAGAAAAATTAAAAAATTGAAATGTGGACGCCACGAAAATGATTTTTTTATATGTCGTAGTAGAGGCACAATATCGACAAAGTTTTGTCCTTACAAATCAGACCACTCTTACACATGTAGTGTTTTAAAGCAAATATGGAATATTGTTTTTATTTTTGTATCCATTTTTCTTTCTAAAGTTTTACCCGTGATGCAATGAACATTTACCATTGCATTTTTTTGGTTATTTAGATGACTTTTGGATTAATTCTTTATAAATTATAACTAAAACGAAAAGAGTCTGGACACAAATATTGCAGGAATAAAAATAAGTTTATTCACATAGAAAGTAAACAAAAAATTGGAATTGCGTTTCACTGCAGTAAGAGGTTTTAAACATGTATCACGTTTTGCTCCAAGCACCCCTTCACCGTGCGTAATGTGTGCTTGGATCGTTGGTCATGGTATTACAAGTTTTTCTAAGCGTGCTGAATGATCCTTGTCGATTTTGACTATAGGACTAACCCTGTGGTCAGAAAATGCGGCCCATACCATCACATTCCCACCAGCGTTTTAGATGTGTATGACAATAGTAGTATATAAATTGTCCTACTACTTCATGCGGGCGGGTTCAGTGCTTATTCGGACCTAACCCTCTTTTTTGGGAGATGTAAAATCATTGGAGTGTGAAATTTTTTTCTTTTTTGAGAGGTTAATTTCTGGTAGCCTGGTACTTTGTGTGGTTTTGCAGTTTATGCGGATGAGTTAAGTGTTTTTCGGCATATACCCCTCATTTCTGAGAGGGATTAAAATTATTGGAGCGTAAAAATGTACTCTTTTTGAGGGGGTAAATTCTGGATGCCTGGTACTTTGTGTGGTTTTGCAGTTTATGCGGGTTACTTTGGGTTAAATTCATTGAAGCGTTGCTTAGAAGAGTTTTAATTGTTTTTTCGGCACTGCCTCTCTGGGTTAAATTAATTTAAGCGTGCCTCAGAAGAGTTTTAATTGTTTTTTCGGAACCTATCCCTCTTTCTTACTTTGGGATAAATTCATTGGTACGTAAGACGGCGTCGTTTTGCAGTTTATGCGGGTGAGTTAAGTGTTTTTCGGCACTTGCCTCTCCATTACATTGTGGTAAATTCTGGAAGCCTGGTACTTTGTGTGGCTCAGAAGAGTTTTAATTGTTTTTTTTTGGACATTTCCCCGTTCTTATTTTGGGTAAAATCCATTGAAGCGTGGCTCAGAAGAATTTTAATTGTTTTTTTCGGCACCTACTCCCCCCTCCCCTCTTTTTTAAACCGTTTTTTTAGGAGCGAGGCTAGGTTGACCCGTTCTTTGAATCCATCTTTACTCTTGCACATACATAATGTTATTCTTTGCGTACAGTGTTTTCTAAAAAAAATAATTTTGTGTACATACTAAAACATACTATGTGTGTGCGTTTTTAAGGGATGATTTTAGTTTTGTTGTTGGCTAATTGAATTCAATTTGTTTTATACTGATAGGATCGTGTCATTGTTTCACCTTGAGTTTGAAGTGAAATAATAGTGAACCGTCTTAGAAGATTCATAGAGAATCCACGCAGTCTGTCTGACACCAGGCTACTTTTACTTGTCATTCGCTGTAATACCAGGATGAGGTTTGGTTGGGTGATAATGTCACCTTTATTTTGACAACTCTAAGGTTGTGTTATGAATTTTAAATTTTAGATTCATTTTCAGCAAATGAAAAGGTCGTATCCTCTTTTTCAGGTGTTCTCAATTATTGATTTAAATTCATATCAGCATCAACGCTGTCTGTCCGGGTTTCTTCTACTTGTCATTTGGTATACTACCAGCATATATAACAATGCACTTTTAGTAAAACGGTCTTATACCCTTTTTCCGGTGTTCGCAATTCTTGATTTTAAGTCATATCAGAATCAACGCGGTTTTTCCGAGCTTCTTATACTTTTCAAATGCTGTACTACCAGGATAACTTACAATGCACCTCTAGCTAAACGAAAGATCTAAGGATCTGCTTTGATACATTTTCAAATCGTTTTCTAACACCTGACTGGATGGGATCCCTCCCCTTCACGTTACAATACGAAAATGTTGTTATAAATATCCTTCGTCAGATGCAGTATTATTGTAGTGATCAACTACAACTCAGAAAGTAAACTATTATTGTTCTATAAAATATTAAAGAAATCTAAAAATAAAAAAATGAAGCAACATTATACCATTGATTTCTTTGATGAAGATTTGCCTACTATCGGAACAGTGGCACAGAACGGTTTATACACCAGCACACCAAAGAACGTACCTGATTTTGTACCTATCCAGCAACACCCCATTGAAGAATATTATGAACAACCTAAGTCGACGGACGACATGGTGAACCCAATATTTTACTCTCAGCAACGAAAGTCCCCTTTTGCAAGTAGGTGGAGTATTGCATATGTCATCGCCGTCAATAAGAGAAGAAGAGTGTGTCACACCATAATTTGATGTTTCCCACTTTGATTCAATTCCATGTACACAACCAAGTGTAATGGGGGAGTGTATTACACCCAAGAGAGCACGTTTGACAGACAAAGTTTTATATTTTGCAGCGGTCACCACCATCTCCAATTCAAACAAAACAAAGTTTATGTGGATTAGATAACATATTCCAGGATTGAAGTTACAAAAGAACTTGAAGGTTGCAATACATTCGATTTCGAATGTGTACAGCGATTTGTTTACGACTCCAATACAACAAACATAACTGAAAAACTGACTACACAACTTGGATTATTGATCGATTTAAAGAAAATGGATTTTAGTTAAGAGTAATAGTTAAATATATTGCTGTATTTAAGACTCGATTAAATTTGAATATTTTTTTATATAGGGTGTTCCATGTAGAGGAATTTTTTCAGAACAAAAAAAATATAAAAATTCAAATCAAGTGTTGAATCTTTATTGGTAATTTTAAAGGACATTTTATGACATTTATTTTTTGAAAATAATTTCCTTCAAATGTTGGCAACTGTATGGAAATGAGTGTTCGGTGGGAAAGGGGAAGATCCGCCCATTTCTGGCTCAACGGCAAAATCAATTAACAAAATTACCGCATTTGGGCTGAAGAGCAACAAGAAGAGGTTCAAAAGGTGTCATTATACCCAGATAAAACCACAGTTTGTTGCGGTTTATAAGCTGGTGGAATTATCGATGCATATTTTTTCAAAAATAATGATGGCCGGAACGTAACCGTGAATGGTGCTCGCAATCGAGCCATGATATCGATCTCTACTACTACTCTACTCTACTAATTTAACGTTTTAAACAGGTGAGCTGGCCGCTTAGATCGAGTGATATCACACCTTTAGACATTTTTCTTTGGGGTTAAGTAAAGTCGTAAAGTCTATGCTGACAAACCAGCTACGATTAAGATTTTGGAAGCCAACATTACGCGTATCATTAAAGCCATACCGGTCGACATGCTCGAACAAGTCATCCAAAATTGGACCCTCAGAATGGAAACCCTGAAGCGTAGTTGCGGCCAGCATTTGAAGGAAATTATATTCAAAAATTAAATGTCATAAAAAGTCCTTTCAAATTATCAATAAAGATTCCACACTTGACTTAAATTTTATATATTTTTTTGTTCTAAAAAATACCTCTAGAAAGACTACCCTATTCATTTAAATTTAAATATTTTTTCTTGTTATTTTTATTTGGGTTGGCTCCTCCATGAATTCTCATTCTATTTGTTGAAAATCAAATGTCACCTTTCTTTTACAGTTATATATCTATCTCACTCACACTTCCGTTTTCATATTAATTGATAACTTAGTCTTTGTTAAAATATTTAAATTTTAAAAAAATTCTGAAAGTAAAGGATATGAAACTTTAAAAAGACTGCAAAATAGCTGGCGCATATAGGACAACATTATCGTGTTAAAGATCGATGAAATGATTTTACACCTACCGAAACGTATCAACACTCTGGAAGATAATGCAATATATCGACTTATTGAAGGTATATTTTCCATATGCAAGATTTCTTTGAATGATGATCAGGATATTTCACTATAATTAAATCCTTATAATTAAATAAATAAACTTAAAATTTAATATTTTGTATTTGATGTTTTACAACATCGATGTTTTAAATCAAAGGCATCGATGTCGATAAAACATCCGTAAAAACATCGATGTTCGAAAACATCGATGTTTTTACGGACATTTTTTTTGCTATATTCTCTTTTAAATGTGTGTTATCAACAAATAAATCACCCTATTTGATGATATTAAGGCCAAAAAATACAAAAAACTTTTAATACAGAGGTTATTTTAGTTTATACTGTTAAAAAAATAAATAAAATGTTTTTAAAGATTTTTTTTCGAAAACATCGACGTTTTTACGGATGTTGGTTTTTGTTGATGTTATCAACAAATAATTTACCCTATTTGATAATATAAAGGCGAAAAAATATAAAACTTGATTAATACTAGAGTTATTTTATTAATGTACTTATATTGCTAAAACAAAATTTTATAAATGATTATTGTTCAAGGTTCCAAAACTTTAAATTGACAGTTTGTAAAAATATAATTTTTTGAAGCCTCTCTCTTGAAGCTTCGGAATGCTGTTTATATGATCTATAACTATCAATAACATTATATTTATCGATCGACAGTTTGTGGGGTGGATTGTGTTTTCCACGTTTATCATCTGGTATAAGTCCTCCAGAAATTTATATGAGTCGCAGTTTTCTTGTTCTCTATAGCAATCATTTGCGAAATAAATAGACGTCGTTTGCTATAGTCACCAAGATTCGAATAGGTTTTAAATATATGTTTTTGCACATCTAAAGTTATCTTTAAGTGACAATTTTTCTTACAGTGATCTAATTGTATGAACTTTTTGCCAGCAACTTTCACATTTCGGCTAGTAAAATATTCTTTTCCCAAATTTTTGTTAATCTTATTCGATTTTTTGATGTTGTTGGTAGTTCATCATCATCATTCGATTCACTGACATATTCTTCCATTTCATGAGTTCTATTTTGTATACTGTCATAAGTTTGATCCGATGAAGTATAATCCGAGTCATCAAAATCCGTTTCGTGGAAAATGTCTTCGGCACTAATTTGATTTGACTGTTGTTTAAATGGTGATGATTTATCGTTATTCATTTCGACGTCAGACCCTTTAAGAAAAGCTTTCCTTTTGTCGTTTTCATCCAATTCGTTATCTTTACAAACATTGGAAATATCTGATTTTTGATTCTTGGCCATAACTTTTAAATATTTTTCCATTTTTCTGTTTGCAACTCACTCGAAATAAAAACTTTTCGGAATGAAATTCCGTCAATCACTTTAGCTTTAAAACGCAACGACTACTATATTTCGTATTGTATTTGACCTAGCTTTACATTAATAAATATTTGGTGAAAAGGTGAAAGTGTAGTATTAAATTTAAATACTAAATTGAAGTGAAGATATCAATAATTCTATTCTAATGCCAACAGATTTTCAGAAAATTAAGAATAAAAAGATAGGATGTTTTGTCGAAATTGTTTTCAACAAAAAAATTTACTTACATTACATAAGTTGTTTTGTGAAAATGGTTTTAAACAAAAACGTGATTCATATTTTGCGCTTATCTCAAGGCAAGAATTTTTTGTTAAAATGGAACTAATAAAAAAAGTCGAAATAGGTTATTTTAAAAAATATTATTATATTTAATATAACATAAATACTTAAATTCAACTAGATAATATTGGAACAAAATTATATTTCTGTAGGGAAAACAAATTTTAAGTTTACCAAAAAATTATACAAAAGTAAGGAAATAAAAACTATAACTCTCCACATTTTAAAAGCATAATTATATTAATATTGTGATAAAAACTGTGGTAATTTGTACCAAAAATGGCAGCATATCTAATAAATCTTTCTTTTTATTTTGTGATACATGCAAAGGGGAATTGTAGCTTGTAGCCATTTGTATCTAGCATCTAAAATGACTCTCTGGGTGTAATGAATATTTGTAGTGCAAAACTCCTGGTTTGCTCTTTTCGTATCCCAGCCATCGATACGATGACCTAAAAATCGAAAGATTACAAAAATAATATTGTGTTGAAAAGAATGTAGGTATTAAAATTATACCTGATATGCTATGTGACCTCCATGTATATTTGTCCTTTAAATATAATTATAAGAGGGAAACAAATTTTCAATCATTTAATTGTGGACATTTATGTTTAAAATACCTTTGTCAATTTAAATAAAGTAAAATAAACCAAACTCATTTTGTTTTAAGCTGGAAATATTGCTTTAAGCAGAAGAAGAATATGGTGATTTATTTGTTGAAAACACACATTTAAAAGAGAATATAGCAAAAACAAAATTTCCGTAAAAACATCGATGTTTTCTAACATTGTTGATAACACACATTTAAAAGAGAATATAGCAAAAACAAAATTTCCGTAAAAACATCGATGTTTTCGAAAAATAAATCACCCTATTTGATGATTTCAAGGCCAAAAAATACAAAAAACTTGGCATATAGACATTTAAGTAATTCTCTTGCACCAGTTTGTGATGCGCATTCCAAAAGTTGAAGACTGAAATAATGTAAAAATTCTTAATAATCGTTTGTCTTCGTCCTAACTTAGAAGCAAACCAAAAGAGACAAAAATACACAAAAACAAATTTTACAGCACTGGTCACAATCACAGTCAGACAGAAAAACATCGATACAATACATCGATGTCGGTAAAACATCGGCACTAAAACATCGATGTTAAAAGTAATCAATGTTTTTGGAAAACATCGATGTCGCAGACCTATCTTACAAGACTCTGTTATGAGCTTGGGTAATAATGAAAAAAAAAATTTATAAATTACTCCTAAGAATCGATAATAAATAATTTAATAAACATTAAAACAAAATGAGTTTGGTTTATTTTACTTTGTTTAAATTGACGAAGGTATTTTAAACATAAATGTCCACAATTAAATGATTTAAAATTTTGTTCCCTCTTGTAATTATATTTAAAGGACAAATATACATGGAGGTCACATAGTATTTCAGGTATAACTTTAATACCTACATTTTTTTCAACACAATATTATTTTTTTATCTTCTGATTTTAGGTGAGAAGTTTGAGTGGAAAAACGTTCAATGGCTGGGATACGAAATGAGCAACCCAGGAGTTTTGCACTACAAATTTTCATTACACCCAGAAGAGTCATTTCAGATGCTAGATATAAACTTGCATCGCCGTAAAGAACCATCTCCCCAAATGGCTACAAGCTACAATTCCCCTTTGCCTGTATCACAAAATAAAAAGAAAGATTTATTAGATATGCTGCCAATGATTGGTACAAATTACCACAGTTTTTTATCACAATATTAAGGCGGAAGGTGATATTGAAGTTCACCCAGACCTTGACGAAGATGAAGGTATTCATTAATATAATTATGCTTTTAAAATGTGGAGAGTTATAGTTTTTATTTCCTTACTTTTGTTTAATTTTTTGGTAAACTTAAAATTTGTTTTCCCTACAGAAATATAATTTTGTTCCAATATTATCTAATTGAATTTAAGTATTTATGTTATATTAAATATAATAATATTTTTTAAAATAACCTATTTCGACTTTTATTATTAGTTCTATTTTAACAAAAAATTCTTGCCTTGATGTAAGCGCAAAATATGAATCACGTTTTTGTTTAAAACCATTTTCACAAAACAACTTGTGTAATGTAAGTAAGTATTAGAATAGAATTATTGATATCTTCACTTCAATTTAGTATTTAAATTTAATACTACACTTTCACCAAATATTTCAAAATCAAAGTTGTTAGATACTTTAACAATTTTTTTGTTCTCCTGTAAAATGGCAGTTTTTGAAAGAGGTTGTTTTGTCAAAAGGCTACAGATATGATCTACATAAAGACGAGAAAGGTGACTGTAAATTCGCCAATAACAACCTTCAATTAAACGAAGATAAAATTATTATCTGAAATAATTCGTGGACGTTCCAGGTTTATTTGAAATCATTTTTCATAAAACCCCTAAGAAATGTGACAAATTTGAACTAGATATATATAAAAGAATTGTGATGAATTTTAACGCACATAAAAGAAATTATGACGCAAACGACCAAATTAAAGGAAACAAAAGCTAGAAGTATAAACAAATTATAAAAAGACTCTTTGAAACTACTCACACGGGTAAAGGCTTAATGACAATTAGTTGTGAAAAGCCCAACTATATATATGACCCCAACGAGTTAGTGGAAGGCATAAATCTTTTGTTGGCTTCCCAGAGCGCTAGTAATGCGAATCATATTAATGAAATAGTATCCATAATTGAAGAACGGAGGGAAGCTGATATAATTTACTGATATAACCGAAAAGTCTATTAATCGCAACAGGAGCGTCGACAAGTTCAGTCACTTTTCTAATAATAGTTCTGTTTTATTATGGAGCAATGTTACGGAAGTATTTGGAATTTCTATGGATTGGAATAATAACATCGATATACAAAATAACAAATATAGCACGGCCTTCAGCAGAAACAGACGCAGTCAACAAAATATCCTCGATTCGCAAGAAATATTAAGAACCGTATTTAACAAGAAAATAAATAATGCCAGAGAAGAAATAGCAAACTTGAATAAGAATCTTATAGATATTAAAACGATATACATCCAACCATCCAACGATTAAGAATTTATTTATTTATCATCACCAAAAAGATCAATAGTAAACATTCTGCTTGCCCAAGCAAGAAACAATTTTCAGCTACGAAGAGTGGTAATGAAGGGAATTGATGACTCATGGCAAGCTGACTTGGTTGAAATGGGAAATTATTTAAAACTAATAGAGAATATAAATATTTTTTAACTGTTATTGACACTTTTTCAAAATGCTACTGATGTAAATACAGCATTTTAATGAATAATAAACTTATTACGTACAGACTGAGGATGGGAAATAAGACTGAGGATGGGAAATAATTTTTTAATAAACAATGTAAACAACATATGAAAACACAGTCAATCAATCACTACTCAACATACAGCATAATGAAGGTTTCAATTTTTGAACGTTTTAACAGAACGTTAAAGGGTATGATGTGGGACGAACTTAGCTTCAACGGCATCTACCTTTTGTATAATGACTATACAAAATTGGTGGAAACTTATAACAGAAAAGTGCACAGAACAATCAAAATGGCTCCAAGCGATGTAAGTGCTGAGAACAAAACAAGTTGCTAAATACCGCATATAATCGTCTAAAAATATACATACCATCTAAACTTCATGTGGGAAATATGTCCGTATAAGTAAATACAACAAGAAATTATCAAAAAACTAGTAAAGCAGCTACCCAAAAGACCTCTTACTGATATCGATTTAAGAGAATTTGGAGGAAAAAAAACATATTCCAAAAGGGACAAACGTTCCAAATCACTTAGACGTAGAGAATGCGGAATAGTTAATTTGGACTCATTCTGCGGCTATGGTACACATTGGGTAGCATACAAATAAATACAATATTGAGTACTATGACAGTTTTTGACACCTTCAGACACCGCCTTTAGAATTTTTATTATATTTAGGGGACAATATTAAGAAACACAAAAGCAGCAATTGCCATGTAAACCATTGCTAGCAACAACAAAATAAGACTCCATTAGTGATTTGTAGGAACATAAATTACAAGACGACTCATGTGTATAATATATTCCGCACAAAAAAACTAGTAGTTTTTCTCTTTCCTACGTGTTTTTTGAATCATATTTTCCAATAAAATGTGTCAAAAATCCTCCGAACAACTGCATTTTTGCTAAATAACAAATACAGCCGTTTATTTTTTATTATGGAACTATTCTGCCACATTTTCAGTTAAACAATTTCAGGTGTTTGTCATTTTTATTATTTGGCACCATTGCCATGTTCAATCATCTGACACTATTGCCATGTCTTATCATCTGGCACCACTGTCATTTAAAATGCTAAGCTAGGTCAAATACAATTCGAAAAATAGTAGTCGTTGCGTTTTAAAGCTAAAGTGATTGAGGGAATTTCATTCCCAAAAGTTTTTATTTCGAGTGAGTTGCATACAGAAAAATGGAAAAATATTTAAAAGTTATGGCCAAGAATCAAAAATCAGATAATTCCAATATTTGTAAAGATAACGAATTGGATGAAAACGACAAAAGGAAAGCTTTTCTCAAAGGGTCTGACGTCGAAATGAATAATGATAAATCATCACCATTTAAACAACAGTCAAATCAAATAAGTGACGAAGACATTTTCCACGAAACGGATTTTGATGACTCGGATTATACTCCATCGGATCAAACTTATGACAGTATACAAAATAGTACTCAGGAAATGGAATAATGATAATGAACTACAACATCAAAAAAATCGAATAAAGTTATCATAAATTTGGGAAAAGAATATTTTACTAGCTGAAATGTGAATGTTGCTGGCAAAAAATTCATACAATTAGATCACTGTAAGAAAAATTGTCACTCAAAGATAACTTTAGATGAGCAAAAACATATATTTAAAACCTATTGGAATCTTGGTGACTATAGCAAACGACGTCTATTTATTTCGCAAATGATTGATATAGAGAACAAGAAAACTGCGACTCATATAAAAGCTTCGAGACTACATGAATGCTTTTTAAAAATATATGGACAAACAATCCAGGCGATTAAAACAGTGAATTTACACAAACTAAAACAAATTTCTGGAGGACTTATACCAGATGATAGACGTGGAAATCATGATCCACCCCACAAGCTGTCGATCAATATATAATGAAGTTATAGATCATATAAACAGCATTCCGAACTACGAAAGTCACTACAGTCGTCGACATACAAATCAATTACATTTTGAACGTGGTCTTAGCTTAGCAACATTATACCGGTTATATACTGAAAAATACTCTCATTGCGTATCGGAATCAAAATATAGAGATATATTTACTACCCTAGATATTAAGTTCAAGAAACATCAGCTTGATCTGTTTAATACATGCGAAATCTTTAAATCCAAAATAAGAAGAAAAATCGATGAAGTTACAACAAAAAAACATCATGACGATGCAGTTTTTTCGTATAAAAGCAAAAAAAAAAAATTAGGAACTCGCAATAAATAGCGAAAATATAAAAATTTTCACATTTGATTTATGTCTTCCAACTCCTTATTTACGTGTTGCTTTGTTTTTTTACAAGAGACCCTTGTTGACTTTTTACTTAATCGTGCATGATGGAGCAACGAAAAAAGCCTTGTGCTATATATGGAACGAAACGATTACAAATGTCTTCCAACTCCATACTTACGTGCTGATTTGTTTTTTTACAAGAGACCATTGTGTGCTTTTAACTTAACCGTGCATGATAAAGCAACGAAAAAAGCCTTGTGATATATATGGAACGAACCATTACAAAGCGGGGTGCAAAACGATATTGGGTCTTGCATATTTAAATGTGTGTTGGATTTACCAAATTCAGTTCGTCATATTGTATTATATAGTGATTCCTGTCCTGGTGAGAACCGCAACTCATATCTTTGCGCAATGTTTGAGAAAGATTTGGAAAATCACGCAAGTACTCAACTTATTGATCATAAATTTCTTGTCGTGGGTCATACGCATCTTGAATGTGATACTGTACATGCGCAAATAGAAAAGAAAAAATTTCTTCAGATCCATTGAACGACCAATAGCAATTATATTGTTCATTAATTAAGACAAGAGGATTTCTTCGATTTTCGTGCACTTTAAACGTGGTGACATCAACAGTGCTATTCGCCATGCTCAAATGACGATTAAAAAATCGTTTACAGGTAGAAAATCTCAAGTCAGTATACCAAGAGTAATTCGGGTGCCATTAAATACCATTAAAAATGCTAAACTACAATTTAAAGAATATGTGCAATATAACAAGAGAATGGAGGGGATAACAATGTGAAAAGGACTTTATCTAAAACCATACAAAACTGGAATGGGACTCACATAAACAAGAAATTATCAAAAAACTAATAAAGCAGTTATGCAAAAGACCTCTCACTGATATCGATATGAGAGAATTTGGAAAAAATAAATATATTCCATATTTAGAGGAGTCTATATGAGGGACAAATTCCAAAATCACTTAGATGTAGATAATGCTGAATAGTTAATTTGGACTCATACAGCGGCTGTGGTACACATTGGGTAACATACAACAAAAATAACAATAATATTGAGTACTACGACAGTTTTGGAGTCGTTTAACCGCCTCTAGAAATTTTATTATATTTAGGGGATAATATTATATATGATTATAAGAAGGACCAAAATTTTCAATCATTTAATTGTAGGCATTAATGTTTAAAATACCTTTGTCAATTTAAATAAAGTAAAATAAACCAAACGCATTTTGCACATTGAACAGGCTCAAGACCTTTTGCTTCTATATTTAAATAGAAGACAAGTTTTTAACAAAATGGCAAAGTGACATTGATTTTCGTGACTGCACACTGCTTTTATCATGATTTATGGTACGTGACAATCATCTTCAGAAAGCTTTGCTGCAATTGTTGAAAGTAAAACCGAACTCTATAAGGCCAGGCTCTCCCCAAACGAATGAGAACTACTGTTGTAAACCTTACTTTTCAAGTTTTCTTCACACAATTGCCCACGAAAATACAACTCACTCTTGCCACCTCTAAAGAGACTCCACATCGAGAGCCATCTATAGATTTCTTTTACAACAACGTGTGTGTGTTGTAAAAAGAAATTAGTTGACTATGTCAAATGTTTATTATATTATTTATTATCGATTCTTAAGAGTAATTTATAAATTTTAATAATTTTTTCCCAAGCTCATAACAGAGTCTTGTAAAATCTACTTGAACATCTTTTCCATGAAATCCTTTTATATCAGTTACTTGAATATATGTTTTGGTGAAGGCATTTGTTTTTGTAAAATGTTGTTCCAGAAAACGAATGTTGTTAAAAATATTCCAATGTGGGTTATTTTACGGCAAGTCTCACAATCTATTTTTATTTTGTTGCCGTTGTGCTTTAGAACTAGGAGACATCTCGCATCCTTATGACGAAAGTCAAATTTAATATCCTCTATTGGTGGGTCGTGTAGTAAGTTGAACGATTCGAAAAATTCAAATTGGTCTAACCAAGTTTGAATATAGTCCTTATATGTAATAAGATGGATCCATAGTTCTCGTGACATTCCAGTGTAATGCTTTTTCTTTTTTTGAAACCATATCAGACGTTTAAATTTCATCGTCGTCAAAAATCCACACTTTACTTTTAAGTTTAGCTTAAAAAAATATTCAAAGACAACATTATGATTCTGAAACTGCATATCTGTTTTATTAAATTGTTGCTTCATAGTGTACTCAATAAGTGAACTAAAATGCTGATAGTAGACTTAAAAGAGAAATCATATATAAAGAGAGATCTAAAAAGTGAATACTTCAGTTGTTTTCGAAACTTTCTTATTACATGTCTAAAGTAAATAGAGCTGAGATCGCATTGTTCGATTTCAGTAGTGTCATGGAAACGACAATAGCGTATATATAAACGAGTTGGCTTTTAAGCCGGTCAAGTCAGTTGTACCTAACTATTACTTATTCGAACCCCCTTTCGATAGCAGAGAACTTACCAGAGATGGACGGAAGAAAAACTTATTCTGCAGAAAACATGTGAATGGGTTAGCATGGAATGATGGCAGTATCGACTAATGTAGTGTTGGCGATATTTTGTCACCCCTAAATAGCTATAAACATATCTTTATTGTTGGAAAACCAGATTATTTGGAAAAGTATGTTAATTCAAATGTCTTTAATCTTGAAGACAAAAAAATTGAGAAATTTACTGAATTATCATACATCTTGCCCACTTCATAGTGATACAAGATATAAACGTGCATTAAATAATTTATATAAAATATTTTTATTTATAATTTTTTTTTTCAGAATTTATTTTTTTAATTTAATTTTATTTAAGATTACCATAGGGTTTATATGGAAAGAACACTAATATCCTGAAAAAAACACAAAATATTATATTTAATTATTTAATTATAAGGACTGTAAAATACATCTGAAGGTAAATGTTGCTCAAGCTCTAATATGCATAGTAAACTATCCTGATCATCATTCAAAGGAATCTTCATATGGAAAATACACCTTCATTAAGTCGTTGTTTTGCATTATCTTTCCAGAGTGTTAAAACGTTTCGGTAGGTGTAAAATCATTTCATCTATCTTCAACACGATAGTGTCCCCGTACTATGAAGTTGTCCTGTATGCACCAGTTATGTTGTAGTTTTTATAAGGTTTAATATACTTTAAGCTCAGGATTTTTCTAAATTTTAAATAATTAAACGAAGTCAACTTATCGGTCAATTTGAAAACAGATGTGTGACTGAGATATATAACTAGTAAAAAAGCTTACATTTTTTTAACCAATAAGAAAGAGAATTAGAGTAACCTGGTGCTAGACAGACTGCGTTGATTCTCTATTAATCTTCTAAGACGGTATACCATCAGTAGTATAGAAATGTGCCTACTGCTTCATGTGGGCGGTTTAAGTGCTTATTCGGATCTACCCCTATTTTTTGGGAGGGGTTTAAATCATTGGAGCGCGAAAATTTTCTCTTTTTTGAGGGGTTAAATTCAGGGAGCCTGGTACTTTGTGTGTTTTTGTAGTATATGCGGGTGAGTAAAGTGTTTTTCGGTATCGACACCTCATTTTTGAGAGGGGTTAAAATCACTGGAGCGTGAAACTTAACTCTTTTTGAGGTGTTAAATTCTGGGAGCCTGGTTCTTTGTGTGGTTTTGCAGTTTAATCAAGGTGAGTTAAGTGAACTTGCCTTGCTGTTACTTTGGGTTAAATGCATTGAAGCGTGGCTCAGAAGAGTTTTAATGGTTTTTTCAGCACTTGCCTCTCTGTAACATTGGGTTAAATTCATTGAAGCGTGGCTCAGAAGAGTTTTAAGTGATTTTTCGGCACTTGCCTCTTCCTAATATTGGGTTAAATTCATTGAAGCCTGGTTCTTTGTGTGGCTCAAGGGAGTTTTAATTGGTTTTTTAGACACTTTACCTTTCTTATTTTGGGTTAAATTCATTGAAGCATGGCTCAGAGGATTTTTATTTGTTTTTTCGGAACCTACCCCTCTCTTACTTTTGGTTAAATTCATTGGTACGTGACACTGTGTGTCGTTTCTGTAGTTTATGCGGGCGAGTTTAATGTTTATCGGCATTTGCCTCCTCCTTACATTCTGGTAAATTCATTGAAGCCTGGTACTATGTGCGCCTCAGGAGAGTTTTATTTTCTTGACATTTTCTCTTTCTTACTTTGGGTAAAATTCATTGAAGCATGTCTCAGAGGATTTTTAATTTGTAGTTTATGCGGGCGAGTAAAGTGTTTTTTCGGCACTTGCCTCTTCCTTATATTGTGTTAAATTCATTAAAGCATGGTTCTTTGTGTGGCTCGGGAGAGTTTGAATTGTTTTTTTTGACATTTTCCCTTTCTTACTTTGGGTTAAATTCATTGAAGCGCGGCTCAGATGAGTTTTAAGTGTTTTTTCGGAACCATCCTCTCTCTTACTTTGGCTTAAATTTATTGGCACGTGAGACTATGTGTCGTTTTTGTAGTTTATGCGGGCGAGTTAAGTATTTTTTCGGCACTTGCCTCTCCCTTACATTGTGTTTAATTCTGGAAGCCTGGATCTTTGTGTGGCTCAGGACAGTTTGAATTGTTCTTTTTTGGACATTATTCCATTCTTACTTTGAGTTAAATTCATTGAAGCGTGACTCAGAAGAATTTTAATTGTTTTTTCGGAAAGTATATTCTATTTTCTCCTTTTCATAAACCGTTATCATAGGAGCGTGGCTAGATTGACCCGTTCTTTGAAATCATTTTTAATCTTGTGTATACATAATGTTATTCTTTTCGTATAGTGTTTTCTGAAAAAGTGATTTGTAGATATATTAATACAAATTTTGTGTGTGCGTTTTGTAAGGAATTGTTTTGCTTTTGTTGTTGGCTAATTGAACTTGATTTCTGCTGTAAGAATGTATGAGAGTGGCTTCAGTTTGTTTTATACTGATGGGATCGTGTTATTGTTTCACCTTGAGGTTGAAGTGAAATGGTGGTATACCGTCTTAGAAGATTCATAGAGAATCAACGCAGTCTGTCTGGCACCAGTCTACTTGTACTTGTCATTTGCTGTAGGATGAGGTTTGTTTGGGTAATAATGTTACCATTTTGTTGATCACTACTCTAATTTGTGTTATGAATTTTAAGTTTTAGGTTCATTTTTAGAAAGTGGTCGTTTCCTCTTTTTCAGGTGTTCTTAATTCTTGATTTTAATTCATATCAGTCAACGCTTTCTGTCCGGGTTTCTTGTACTTGTCATCTGGTATACTACCGGTATATATAACAATGCACTTTTAGTAAAAAGGTCGTATCCCCTTCTTCAGGTGTTCTAAATTCATGATTTCAAGTCATATCAGAATCAACGCGAACTTTCCTGGATTCTTATACTTGTCAAATACTGTACTACCAGGAAAACTAACTATGCACCTTTAGTTAAATGACACTTTTAGTAAAAAGGTCGTATTCCCTTTTTCAGGTGTTCTCAATTCTTGATTTTAAGTCATATCAGAATCAACATGATCTTTCTGGGCTTCCTATTCAACAAACATAACAAACAAATCAATGACTATAACACTTGGACTATTGGTCGATTTAAGACTCGAATCTATTTTAAATATACATATAATATTTCAAACCTGTGTAGAACATTTAAATTTGAATAATTTTTCTTGTCATTTTTATTTGGGTTGGCTCCTCGCTGTAATTGACATTCTATTTATTCAAAAAAAAATTTAACCTTCCTTTTAATAGTTATATATCCATCCCACTCACTCTTCTGTTTTCAAATTGACTGATAACTTAGTCAATTCTTATATAAATACCTGCAATAACTATAGCATTGTATAGTTCCAATAAAGACGACTCCAAAGATGGCTTCATTAATTTAAATTTAAAAAAAATCCTGAGTTTAAAGGATATGAGACCTCATAAGGACTTTTTTTTAGATGTTCTCTCTAACTCTTATCCATGAATGTGTGATCACGTTAATTGTTAAGAGTTTACCTTCTTTTGTTTATGAATTATGCACGGGTGTGTGTGGTTTTAGGAATTTTACGTGGTCTAGTGTTTTCTAATTTTCTGATCTTTCGCCTATTTAAATGCTTTAATTTTCCTATAGTATACATTGTTTGGTAGCTTGATTATCGATCGATTGTAAAATGCTAATTTTAGATTCATATTGAGATCGCGTTCAACTATTTTTTATGTAAATATCATAGTAATGAATTTTATATATTTTTTTCTTCTTCTTTTTGGTTTAACGTTTCTTTAATTTTTCTTATACGGCGTGTTTTAATAATCGCGGTAATTGTTATGTGTCACCCCGTTTTTGGAAAAATGTGCTGCGGTGGGGGCTGTTTCCGTGTTGTTTTATGTCTTAACAGGGGTTCGCTTTTTACTATTGTTTGTGAATTTTCTTTAAATAACGTATCTTTAATTGTTACTAGCTACAGCGGGTTTAAGTATTGTAGTCTTGTTGAGTGCTATTTCTGGCGTTCACTGCACAACCACCTATTTGCCAATTTTTGAAGTTTACGACAATTTTCCCTTTTTTGTCACCTCCGATGTACTCGTAAATAGAAGAATTGTTGTAGGAGGATTGGTTTGTGTTTTCAAAAACGTGGCTTGTTGGGTGTAACAATTATGAAATGTTAGGTTAAAGTTATAATGCTCTACATGCAAATTGAATGAATATACTTTATTAATAAGAGTAAGAAGTACAATTTATTAACACACACATCAATGCCAAAAAAAAATATGTATTAAACTCCATACAAACAATTATAAAACTCTAAAATTGGAGTGTGTTTGATCAATAACTGGCACAATGCTTACAATATAAGTAGAAGAAACATTTTTGGCTTTCCTTAAAAGTAATATACTACGTGTCGATTTTATATCAAAAAATCGTTGCAAACCCGCATTTAGAGCCATTTTTGGGTTATTCTCATTTTTGACAGCAACGAACTTAGTGATAGCCTTAACTCAGCAACCATCTGCTTAATAAATGTTTTGCTGGTGCCCTTTTTTTCATTTAATAACAAATTTTAGATTATATTAGTACAAATTACTTATGATAATTTAACAATGGGCATCAAATGTGAGTGATACAATGTGGACTCCGTGGTGTGATGGTCATGCATTTATACCTTCGGGTTAGAAAATCAACAATTTTTCAGCGGCGTATTTTCAGCTCGTTAATACCGGCGGCTTTGCAAGTAAGAGATTATTCTTTTGACAATGTTAATACTTCTCTGTTAAATGCATTGGCCGTTTGGAGCCGTCGTAAAATAATAAGTCGGGGTCAGTTCGTATAAGTATTATATCGTACACAGTATACTAATGTGATCAACTACTTTTTTAATAAAATTTGTAGAATGCAAAAATTTTTAGAATGCAAAAAATGTAAAATGCAAAAATTTGGACAAAGACCTAATTTAAAGATAGCACAACAATGTCGAGAAACATTCCAGATATCGTCATTCCATTACATCAAGTGTTACTACAAGTGTAAATCCTGGTCACGACTCCGGAGTTGTTAAGCTATTAAAGGACTATTATAAATCAATTGATCTTCCTCCACCAACACCATATTTTAGACCTGATCCTAAGTCATGTTATGTATGAGTTATTGGATGGAAAAACATCATCTCCTAATATCTCTTATAATTTTGTTCCGATACTTATAAATAACTACGGGGATTAAAACTATATACAGAAATGGCGCGACAATATGCAATACTTGTACGAGCTTGGTTCTGCATTTAAATACTACCAAAGAAATAAAAAAATCCTTACTTAAAATTAAGAGTCATACCACCATTAAGCAACGCACGATGGAACTCAAGGGCAATTCTTGCAACTTTAACATTTGTGCTTATCCCGAAATACCAAGACCAACTTATCCCAATATGTGAATTCATATGTGGAACATGGTTTAATGTATGGTTTTCCAGTCATTGATTTAATAAAGAAAACTTTGCCACTTTAGAACAATCATTAACACGATTTAAGAACGGGCAAGCATGTCTTAAAAGACACTGGGTTATCATCATATGTGCAGAACGCGGTATTAAAGTAGTACAGGACATGTATCCATTATGCAAAACACGGCGCACGTTAAATTTGAAGTTTGTGTCTTTAAATCATTAAACAACATATTTCACATTACTATTTAACTTTATTAATAAAATTATTTATTTAAAATTAATGTTTTTTCGGGAGATTTTAAAAAATCGTTTTTGTGGGTGAGGTTTTTTATCCGAAATCACCCAACATTTTTTTCCGTAAATATCACAACCTTCGTCAGCGCGTGATGCTAGGTACAAAATTTGCTTATAGCCCTAATGTTCAGTCATAGTCCTATACAAAGCCCCGTTAATGGTTTCTGATTTACCCGATAACTGGACCGATAACTTTATCAACCATAACACCTCACAAAACAGTACATCTGTACCAAGTTCCTAATCACGTTGTTACTGGGTGCTGTTCTGAAATTTAAATAATGACGATAATTTAGTTGAGTTGAGATAATAGACTTGCCAGAAGAATAATAAAATTCAACTATTTTGATGCTCTGCTGTACATCGTATATCATCATACATCTAAATAAAAAAACTGACAAAGCAAAAAAAATTATAAATTAATTTGATGCTATGCTGTACATCCAATTTCATCATATATAAGTATATACATACTTATAAATACAAAACTGACAAAGCAAAAAAAATTTATAAGCAATTGTAAAACATTTTGGAATTTTTTTTACACTTCAGACTTATTTGGGCCATCGAGTATTTTATATTGATGTTACAGGATTTATGTTTGGATCAATTAACATTGCATTTATGGATAAACTTAATTAAATGGTAAGTCGCTTAGAATTAGAACATTCTTGACTTTGAATACTCGTACTATCGTGCCCTCAAGCTTTATTACAAAAAGGAAATTATAGAAAATGGTCGAAAATTACGTCAAAGTTTTTATTAATGTATTGATTATTGCGGAAAACTTTTGTAGTAAAGCCTAGTACTGAGTTCCTATTACAACATAAATACACATAAAACTAGTAAAATAAGCTTAAATCGGGCAAGGCCGACTATATTGAACTCTGTCTGCACTTAGTAATGTTCGGAAAAGACAATTGAAGATAGGATCTAAATTTACCCAAATATTAAAACTTATCTCATATTTAAATCTTTGAGAAAATGTTATTGTTTGTGGTTAAAGTCCATTGAAGTTATATTTAAATCTGAACCGCTTTTCCCCAATTTCTGCAGCTTCCAACCTTAGCACGAGTAACTTTTTTGTGTCAAATTTCATCAAGATTGGATGACTTCTAGAGCTAAAACATAAAATCGGATAAACATACATATGTTTTATAAGTATACATCTTAAGCTGAACCGATTTCCATCAATTTTTATAGTGTCCGCATTTGCCAAATTTTCGCAAGATTGGATTAAATATATGGCATCTTGAGCTAAAAACATAAAATCGGATGAAAATAAGTGTTCAATAGTATTTATCATACACTGAATGGTTCTTTGGAAAGGTCGACTAACTAAAGGAACACACAGTGATAAGTGCTTCCTGTGCGTGTCACAAAAATGAAAAACAGTAAGTCTATTTAAAACCTTTTCTTAGTATTTCAGAATTAGCCTGTGTGAGAGTGCCGCAGGTATGCTGGGGACTACAGCTATAAACCGTAGGTTACTTGTGATTTTGAGTGCATTAGAAATATGTGCTTGCCTTATGTGCCATTTGCATTTATTGGATGTATGCAATTTTATTCAGTATGTATATTTTGTTTAGTTATTACTTATGGACAATATGTGTTGGAGCTATTTATAAATCTGAACCGATTTTTTTTAGTATCCTTCCTTCGTTTAAAAACCCTACTTACTTTTGCAAAATTTTAGGAAGGTCGGACAACAATTACGACATATAGTTTGATAAGAAGCTTTAGATGGAAGGACGAACGGACAGACAGTCATCGTTAAATGAAATCAGCTGATGATTATAAGTAAATCGGTATATATAAAGGCGGGTCTAGCGCAAATATTTTTGGTATAATAAGTTTTGCCATGAAACTGACTTATAGTATCCTGTTCCACAGAGTGGCGCAGGGTAGAAAAACACGAGTATAACGCTAACTTACGTCTGAAAAATTGTGTCAAAGTAGTACAGAGTTCGCCTACCGAAATGTCAGCAATAAGTCTACTTTGCGAATGGACATGTTCATATTACGTGATGCCAACATTAAATAAATTTATTACAAATTGTTTAATCTAAAAAAAAAATTATAACAAATCGAAACACGGTTTGGTTCCCGCAATAGAATGAATGAATATTGCTCTACAAATTTACTTTTATCGAACTCAGCACTAGGCTTAAAATAGAGTGCTTTCGATGCTGGATTGTGTCTCCACCGTATATATTACCTCTATATTCTGTGCATTTTGCCCGTCCATCGGTCATCTACAAATTCAAAAAAATTGGGGTGTTAGGTCCTACATGAAATGCATTGTCGTTTTCGTCCCAATCTTCGAGCAAGAGGCGATTCTCCACTGGTATCCCTTTTTCATTCAACATCTTGCCTGGCTTTACTCCTCTATCGAAATCAACGACATTTTGTTGGTTTATTAAGGTTTTGTGTTCCACTCTGATTTCTCGTATTTGTATTCCCGTATTTCTATTTCCAAAATTAGTTTTCTAAATTAATTGGTAAATATTCTTTCAAAACAACCTTGTCATGACAAACAGCAAATGCAATAGACAAATCGATTGACATCTTGCATCAGAATTCCCTTTACAGCACGACACATTTATATCCAAATGCACTTGCACTAAATATACATGTTTACATCGACGCGAAACTTAGAAATACTGTCCCTTCTCAACACTATAAGTACAATTATAATTCTGAAGAAACGATGAGCACCTAAACTGTAAAAGGCCAAAAATACAACAAACATTAAGCTTTACCAATGTTTTACAATTTCTAAAAAAGAAACAATACCTTCCAATCTTCAGGTTTATCTACTTCAATTTCAGCATAAAAATACAAAAAATCCTTTTACCTCTCCTGATCCGCTTACATTCCAAAAATCAGAAATGTTTTTATTTTTTCAGTTATAACCACTATAGTGGTTATTCGATTTTAAAAACAGTGCGTAAAAATCGATGGTTGCATCGGCTTACCCAAAGCGCTCAAATCACAGCTCCGAGGCGGCCATATTACATCACAATTTCGGCTGGTTAGTTGATTTCAAAAACAGTGCGTAAAATATCGATGGTTGCTTTGTGCCTCCATCATGTCGAAACCATATGGTGCCCCTGTCATGAAACGGCGGCTTCTTGCTATTTTCGAAAAAAAAACTGGTGTAACGATGATGTTTGGCTTCTCAATAGTAACGTGTGGGTTCTCTAAACTCCATATGCGGTAAATTTGATTATTGACATAGCCATGGAGGTGAAATGAGCTTCGTCTAAAAATACGATTTTTCGGTAACATTCGTCACCTCCTGCCGAACAATCTTTAGCCCACTGGGCGAAGCGAAAACGAATCGGATGGTATTCTATTATTACGTGACAAATGTCAACCTTTCCAATAGACCCAAAAATTTGAAAAAATATCAGAACTTTTTTATAGCCGATTCAAATTTAAAATGTTATATCGCCCAAGCTGTTTAATAAACTCTTGCTTCCGTCCTACACACGATCCACAATATTGCAAGGTTGCAGAAGTTCTTATGATCTAAAAACCTTGAAAATCACTAAACATGCTTGCATCATACTGACCAATTTTGCTATTGCCTGTATCGTCAAAGATACTTTAAAAAATATTGTTGAAACGGCTACAAGATGTTATAACTAGCAGAAATCGTATACCAGAATTCGAGTTTGGGCTTAGAAATAGCTTCTCTACCATTTGACAAGTACTCAGAATAATGGACATTGCAGATGTTCATTCTTGATGTTAGTCTAGCTTTTGACCTTGTCTGAAATAAAGTTTTGATATTTTAACTACAAAGATACAGGGTGGTTGATAAATATTGCTACATTAAGAAACTGAAAATCTCTTTTTTTTTGACAGTCTGGAATTCATTTTTCTTTTATTCATGTTAAAGCTCGTTCAATTTTATTAAATAAAGCTTAATTATTAAGTAAATGTAGCTTAAAAAGTTGTTCATTACTGCTTGAAGAGTGGAGACAGGAATAGCCACAATTGTTTTTCAAATGGATTGCTTTATTTAGTTCATACAAATTGGTTGGTTTTGCTTTGTAGACTTCCTGTTTGCAATAACAAACAAGAAAAAGTCAGGTGCAGTAAGGTCAGGCGAGCAGAGGGCCAACGGAATGTGGAGTTTCTTAATATCAGCTTATTGAGAAATTTTCGTCGCAATTCTGTCATAACAGGCCAGGTTTTGTGAGGAGTTGCATCATCTTGCTAAAACCACGCATAGTTCAAAGAAATTCGCATTCGGCGTTATTCTGGATAGAAAAACTCTCTCAACATGCTCAAGTAACGCTCTCCAGTAACATTAGAATTAATCAGTGCAATGGCTTGTTAGCATAGGTCCAACTAACAGTAACATTTGAACCATTGATCGTCCACAAAGTATAATTATTTGCTAAGCAAATACTTTAAAAGAAAAAACTTTTAAGCGAAGTACCTTCAGTCCCTTAAAGGGAAACTTTTGGTCGCTAATACTATTTAACACATTTACAACTTATGATCATGCAAAATTTCAGTATCCTAGGTTGATTCGTTTGACAGCTATCGTGCTTTTAACAGACACACGGACATGGCTACTTCATAGGGTTCCAGATCAATATTTCGTAGTGTTGCAAACAAATGACAAATTTAATATACCATCCACCTTCGGTGAAGTGTATAAAGAAAATCATGTAGAATTGTAGACTGGTAAAAGCTAAATTAAGCCGTAGCGACTATAAATTTGAAATGTGCAGAAAAGCCAAATGAAACAGGTCTATGGACACTTTGGGCTGATTCTAAATTAACCCAGATTTTTAAAACAATGTCAGAGTTGGATTTGTGATAAATTTTCAATATTATTTTGCATATTTACATTATTTACGCATTTAGCCATATTTAAGTAGGCCGAATATTTCGTCACCAAATTAACCAACAATGTCAGAGTTGGATTTGTGATAAATTTTCAATATTATTTTGCATATTTACATTATTTACGCATTTAGCCATATTTAAGTAGGCCGAATATTTCGTCACCAAATTAACCCAAATTTTAAGAAATAGCTTTATTTTTGACCTTGTGCGAAAATTTCATTCTCATTTGATACCCAACATCCCATATGTCCACATGGATGCCGTATTTCGGGCGCCAAAAACAGTTTTTTGGTTTGGGGCCCTAACTGCCTAAAAAAGGGATCATATAATCCAGGGTCCAACTGATTCAACTAAAAATAGTGTTCTAGAGTGGTTGCATGTAAAATCGGGAGGGACCTTTGTACTGGGACTATAACAAAACGTGGACCGATATATCCCAATTTTATCTGAGATGGTAACTAATAAGTCGTTATGAACTGTGTGTCATCAAGAATAAATGTAACATGACTTCTAGAGCTGAGTACATAAAATCGGTTGAACGTACATATGCGTGGAAGCTAAATATGAACCAATTTCCTTTAATTTCAATAATTTCAATAAATCAACTTGTGCCAAATGTTATCAGGATTGGATGAAATTTGTGGCTTCTAGAGCTAAAAACATAGAACCGGCTCAACGTATGTGTGAACATATCTAAATCGGAATTTCTTTAAATTCCAAAGCGGCAGTCCTTGGATCGAAAAACCTACTTTTGCCTAATTTCATGAACATCAATTGCGACCTATAGTTTGATTACAAACTTTAGATCTACGGCAAACAGATGGTCAGCAGACGAACGGTTAGATAGATAGACGAATCGGCTTGTGATTCTCAGTCGATCAGTACACTTAATGTTGGGTCTAGCTCAAATACTTGCATTAAAATTAACTTATAATACCCTGTTGCACAGAATAGTGCGGGGTAAAAATATTTGTTCAGCCGGTAGCAAAAAGTCGAACTCAAAAGTGGATTAATCTATTTAAATTAGGCGCAATAGTCGATCACGACTTTTTCAATATTTGAAACAAAAAGTCGACTATTTGACAACCGACATTTTCAACCCTAGTGCGGGTTGACCAAATCAATTTATAGATGGGTGTTTTAAGACCCTAAGAAAATCATTCAAACAATTATAAAAAGCTAAGTTCGGGCGGAGCGGACTAGAAGATACCCTAAACCATTTTTTAGACGATTTGTGCCTCTTGTTAACATGTGGCATATTCCGGGAGGACTCTATGAGAAGATGGACCGATATGATTCAATTTTACCACGGAAAGTATAGACTGCACAAATAAATCTTGAATCGGAAAGTACCTCTGTAGTGGTGCTATATCAAATGATAGACCAATATCGAATGAATATTTTACTTCTAAAGCTGCTAGTTCTAAAATCGGGATAGACCTTTGAATTATATAAAACGTAGACCAACTTTAATTAGGCTTACCCATGGCCCAAGTTTAAACAATGTATAAAGTTCTGCTGAAATCAGCTTAATTTTGCGACCTGTACTTTGATTACAACGATAAATGAACGGACGGGGCATTCCTCAACGAAAACAGATAGTGATTCTGATTCAATCGGTATGAGAAATATCTCCTATCCTTTCAGGTGTTATAAAATCCGCACTAAGTCGCAATACCCTGTACCAATGTCCAGTGTAGGGAATAATTAATGCATAATTGAAGTCGTCCTGAAATCTCAATAATATTCCATGTGCCCATGGACCGATATTTCCCTGGGACGCTTGAACAAAGCTTAAGTTCTGCCAAAACTTGGAGTCCAGAATAAATGTCATTGTTGTTGGTACTGATATGTTATTTTAATAGGTCTTGTTTTTATCCCTAAAGTCCGGGACAGGTCCGAAAATTTAGCTAAATCTTAAAAATAAAAACCCTTTTGTCTTCGTGAGGAGATTTCATTCTAATAAAGGGGGTTTTTTAGACGTGTGGTTTTTAATATGCCTTTTTCGGAGTTGGTCGTTTTACCAGCTACCACTTGATTTATGCTCAGTTTGGTTAGCCATTTTATAATGAAGATAATTACTCCGCAACAATGTTGCAAATCGTGGTGAATAGGCCCAAAACGAGATGGCCACCAGATTTTTACAAGAAAATTTCGTTAGAGCTTCCTCACTATTAACGAAAATTGTCGCATTTGGAGTAATGAAAATTTACAAGCCATTGTTGACACGCCGTTACATCCTCAAAAAGTCACTGTTTGCACGCAGAAAAGAAGTATGGTTGTGGTGACAATATTCGAAGAGGATCATACTATTGTTGGGTATATGGTTGTGCCACAACAATATTATGATCCTCACAACAATAGTATTATTCACACACAACCATACAATGATCCTCACAACCATAGTATGATTCACACTCAACCATACTATTATCTCCACAACCATATTATGATCCTCACTACCATAGTATTTTTCTCAAACAACCATAGTATGATCTTTACAACCATAGTATGATTCACACGCAACCATGCTATTATTCATACAACCATAGTATGATTCACTCAACCATACTATGATCCCCAAAATTATTTATTGGGATTGGGTAATGTTGTTATTCAAAAATAGAGATTTTAATCAAGCAAGTTATTTTAAATTTCATTACAATTAGTTCATAGCAAAATTTGAGGCCTTGCTTTTATTGAACATTTCATTCAAGAAACAAAAATATATATTCCAACTGCAGCCGAAAATACTTTTAGTTGCCAGCTGGGGAAAATGCTACTTCACCAACCGTAGACCCCAAGTAACGAATGTGATTAAACCATGCAGTGCAGTCAGATTTTAAAAAAACGAGAGCCAATCGGCAGTAGAGTATTTCACCAAACAAAATAAACACAATAAAAATCCCTCGTAAGACCTTCGATTGTTGTTTTTTAAAATGGACAACAACTATATCGTGTGCATGTGTTTTTTTGGTATACCAAACATACGCACACACATATATGTGTGCTCTATAAAACCTGTTTTGTTATGTTTATAGTCGCAACCATACGGTATGATTGCCGTAATAATATTATTGTTAACGTAAATTTTAAACAACAATACTTTTGTTGCATTAACCATGTTTATATGGTTGCTATAACCATATTTTCATTTCTAAATTTGGCAATAATACTATTTTTACATTTCAACAATGTGAATACTGCGGCAATCATACCATTGTCAAAATTAAATTCAGAAAACAATACTATGGTGGCGACGAACATACTTTCATTGCGGGAACATATTAATATTACCGTGACCATATACTAACCATATATTTTCTCTGCGTGTGGTATGCTCTATGGACACAGCGAATAATTGATCCATATTTCTTCAAAAATGAAGCCGGCCATAATTTTTCGTGCTTGAATTGGAGGATGATGATGTGGACGATCTTTGGTTCCAACCAGACGTTGCTACAGCCAACGAAACAATCAATTTATTAAAGGAATGTTTTGGTGAGCGCATTATCTCGCGTCGTGGGCCTATGACGTGGCCTACGATCGTGCGATTTAACAGCGCTGGACAATTTTTAGTGGGGTTTTGTGAAGTCGCTTGTCTACGCAGATAAGCATGACAAGATTGACACCTTGGAAGAGAATTTTCGAGGCGTTATTGCTAACATACGGCCCCAAATGCTGCAAAAATTGGGTCTCTTGGCTGGAATTTATTCGAGTCAGCCGCGGCGGTACATGCCCGAAATCATTTTTAAAACATAACGACAAATCCTTATCTCTATAATAAAGCTAAATTCTGGCCATTATATTAAATTAAATGCGTTTTATTTATTTTTCTGGCCATTATATTAAATTAAATATTTATTTTTCCTTTATTTCTGTTTATATAGGAAACCTGCTTAAAATTCGTATTGGGACTACTTAAGTATATTAATAAATGAATTTAGATCCATTTATTGATATAGTTCAAACTTATCGATTATTGTTGTTTAGTTGTTATATACTTATACTATACCAAGATCCGCTATACCAGATCGTCGGTATTTAAAATCGGGCCGGACTTTTGCACTGATGCTTTTTAGAAACGTGATACGGTATAGTCCGAATTTATCTGAGCTGAGTGCTGGTCATTCTTACTGAACTGCATCAAATTTCATCAAGATAGAATTCAGTATGTGCTATCTAGAACGGTATAGAGAGTACGTACTAGTTCTACAAGGAATATAACTAGCAAAAGGAGAACATAATTAACTTCTTTAAAAAAAGAAGAAGGACAGTGGCCAAAAAGGAGTACATGTCCCCAGAAAGGACGACGTGTGGTGTCCCTGCCGATATGACTCATTTTTATCTTAGCTGATGACTGATCAATCGTACTGAACTATGCCAAATTTCAACACAATTGCAATTAATATGTGGTTAGGTTAAAAGCTGCTGCCTCTGACGAGAATCACTTAGGCCACCTGTTTACTGGACCTAATGTACTACCGAACTGCCTTTAAACCTACTTCATAAATTAAAAAATAAATAATAAATCCTAAAACACATCGCCCAACAATAAACCAGGGTGTGCTTCCTTCTAATATCATATGTTTCAAATATCTCACCATACTCGTACTAGTATCTATAATATGCCATTTAAATCGATGCGTTATCAGCTTCGATGCCTCATAACTGCGGATTTTTCACATACAGATAAAATGATTTTCCTTTCTAAAATGTATGGACTGTATATGGTATTTCGTGCGAAGCAGATGCAATTCAACAAATAAAACGTCGTTAAGGTTGGCCGAATTTTAGTGGGTCCTATTTTAACCCATTTTGTACCAGACTACAAAAATGTTTTTATATCTCTATGAAATTTTCAGGGCTAGTTAGCAATAGTCCAAAAATAATATTGAAATTTTTTTTTACCTGTAAAAAGTGTCGGTCGAGATCTCGATAAATTAAAGAATCGATGTATATTGTTATTATTTTCATTTATTGAATGTATAAAAACGGTAGGTCAGACAAACTTATTTTAAATTTTTGTTGCAAACTTTGAAGCAGTTACCCACATGTAAATTTACATTACACTTATCGCAAAGGCAGTATGTTTTTTTTCGTATTTTGAATCAGCGATAGCAGTGCTTTACACACACAGCCAATGCATGCCTATTATTTTGGGCAATGATGGTGCGGTCTATGAAGTCGCTGTCACTTACATTTTCTTCATCAGACCAAGTTGATTCGGTGTTTGTTACTGGTTCGACGGATAAAAACAAAGCCTTTTTATGGAGTTCTTACAATTAATTTAAATCATAGGCTTCTCTTTGGGTTTTTTCGCGCTGCCTAAGCAGGTAACCTAAAGTGTCCACCACCACTTTTTGCCTCTGATTCCAATCCAATTATTATCTAATCATAGTTTGTAGCAAAAGTGACCTCTGCATTGTCAATGCAATATTTAGCCTTTGTGGAATGCGTAATCCATATCGTGTCGATGTAATTTCGATTTTAGGCCTGCTCCTACCAGTCTGTTTGCGCGGATAGTTCCAGTTGCACAAAAAGGCAAAGCATGTGATATCCGGTGAAAAATTTATCGAAATGCACAGTATGTTGTCTAGGATACTCACAAACCGAAAATAAACTCACAAACACACTTCCACCTAGGCCAAGATGTTTATCATATGGGCAAGGCCACCGTCAGTAACGTCACGCTCGTATACATCTGAAAGTTCTCGTCATAACTGTTGTTTCATACGCAGACAATTGCTGTATCTCGGTTTGTTGTGAAGTTATGACCATTTTAAGCCGTCAGTAACGTCGCCGGCTTTCGAAAGTGTGTTTTGAGGTTACTGAACGTTTGTGTAAAAATGAGCGAATTGAAAAGAGTTCATGTTTATTATTGCCCAGTATTTTAAGAAAGGAAGGATGAAAGATGATTTTTACCCAAAAGGTGGGCTTAATATTTTATGTTTTAATCACGTAAATGACATAAAAGCAGTGTTAGTAACGTGACGCAAAATGTCAGTAACGTCACACGTACGAATTTCGTTAGGATTTTCGGGTCTTTTTTCTTGGGCTAATAGAGTGACCCTAATCTCATAATTTTTTTTCGTAAATCGGGCTTGCTGCGGGCTTTGGAGCTGATTTTTGTCTGATAGAGTGTTAGTTAATTAAATTATCTCTTCAATGATGTTATATATATTTAAACATAAATAAACATAAAACATCCCCAAAAAAAGGAAATTTTAATTGTATCCTTGCTGAGATGTAGTATAATCTACTATTTCGTCCCCAATGGTACGAATTTTGTGCGAAGACGAAATCAACGAATTCCCTGTTTACTATGCAGTGTCGAGCTTTTATTTGATTGCGTACAACACACTTTACTGTGGCTCCGATTCCGTCTACGCACTCTTTTCCGTGCGACGTTGTAAAATAGTTCCATATGATTTGCATTCCAAAATTTTTGTTCGAAATGAAGAATGATAGTGGCGATGAATTTGTTTTTAAACTGTGATGAGGGACCGTCGGTCCACAGTTTTAAAATTTTCACTGAGCTTGGCATGCCTAACAAAAAATTTCCAATTTCCGTTAGAAGCTGACTGTTTGGTGGTTGGGCTTAGCTTTTGTTTTAACACTGACTACATTTTGTTTTTCAACTACGTCCAAATTTGCAACAATATGCGTCAATACCGCTGTTTTCTTGCGTGGTGAAGCCGGAAAAGCACGCGATACCTTTTTCACAGCTTTTCCTAATGTTTGTGAGCTCCTGTAGCTTTTCTGAACGATTTCGCTAAGGCTGCAGCTTGGATTCGTCTCAATTTGGGTGTCTTTAGCTGATTGTTTTAATTTATGTTTATAGTTTTTGCTTTTTTCGCAGCCAGCAGCACGGCGCATAGAAATCGCCTTTCCCAAGTCATTTATTGGCATTAGTTTTTCTTCCTCTTTTCTGTTAGCTCTCAATTTTTTCATTGCTTCGGCCTTTTTCTTTTTGTACTCGTCGTATTTCTTGCTTTCTTTTAGCTCAGGAATAGGAGTCTACAATTAAATACCAAATTATTAATCAAAAAAGTAAAAAAAAGAAAAAAAGTCCGTCAGTAACATCATGCAATCTTTTTTGCTAAAATACCCTGCTATACTCAAATAATGCTTCATTTAAGCATTGAGTATGAAAGTACTTTAAATATACTCAAAAAATAATCAGCTTATCCAGCCTTTAATTAGTTATGCATAAAAAAACATTTTAAAAAAAATTGTCAGTAACGTCACCATTTATTTGCGGCTGATTACTTTAAGTCGTAATTGATCCAAAAGCCAAGCTTTGTACACAAATTTGCTTGCTAATTCTTAGTTTGATTTATATTCTATCCAAAAAAAGTAATCATCTGCCTAAAGTACAAAAATAACAACAAAATTTACTTTTTTCGCCGACATTGGTACATTTTCCAACTACGCCTTGCACAAACCACTTATGAAAAGAATGTAAATGTCAAAGCAGACACAAATTTTGCACTGGCAACAGTACTGCCATATTCTATACATATTTCACATTTAATATGTAAAAAAAAATTGGGCTTTGTGACAGAAAAAAATCTATGTGGTTTAATTTTTCGTGGCCTTGCCCATATGTATTCGATGCTACAGATACCCTTACGATGAATGATAGTTAATAGTAGTTTTTAAATAGACTTGTTTTACTATTGACTTTCCGCCATGGGTGAACAGTCATGACTTTCGACGATGTGTCGCTTTCTTTTTAAAAAAAAGTTTTGTATTTTATATTAACAACCCAATAATTGACTCTAAAATATTTTAATAACGTGTATTAAGAAAAATTAACTTTTTTCCACTAAAAAAAATTAAAAAGCAGGGATTAATTACACAAGTGCTAAGAAAAATTTTCACATTTAATATGTAAAAAAAAATTGGGCTTTGTGACAGAAAAAAATCTATGTGGTTTAATTTTTCGTGGCCTTGCCCATATGTATTCGATGCTACAGATACCCTTACGGTGAATGATAGTTAATAGTAGTTTTTAAATAGACTTGTTTTACTATTGACTTTCCGCCATGGGTGAACAGTCATGATTTTCGACGATGTGTCGCTTTCTTTTTAAAAAAAGTTTTGTATTTTATATTAACAACCCAATAATTGACTCTAAAATATTTTAATAACGAGTATTAAGAAAAATTAACTTTTTTCCACTAAAAAAAAATAAAAAGCAGGGATTAATTAAACAAGTGCTAAGAAAAATTTAGCGCGCTAATTATACCAGTGGTCGAGATCTCGACCAACCATGTTCAAGCCTGCCTAGTAATCAGCAAGAGTAGCTGTGAAAACTAGTTTTGTATACATTAAATAATATTTGAAATGTTGCCTATTTAAATCAATAATCATTTTTATTTTTTTTATTCAAGTCGGCTATTTTTAGTCTGTTCATGTGTTCCCCAGGTGGATCTTAAAAGAGGGGAGGGGGTAAAAAAGTTCAGGTTGGGAAGCCAACACTTTAAACTTAATTATAAATTTACATAAATTATTAAATTCCATTGTCTAATGTCTCTTATTATTTAATGAAAAACAGCAAAACTTTGAATTGGAGATCTGGACCACTTGTACAAATCGGTTAACCGCTACCCGGTCACAAAAAATTATGATTTGTGCATTACTGTGAACATTTAAATCAGACGAATCCGCTCCAACTCCGGGCGTTGGAACGACTTTAGCATCTGACTTTGACAGTACATATTTATTACTTTTAAATAAAATTTTAGAAATTGAACCGCTGTGGTTTTCACCTTCTACCGTAACCGATTGAACAATGAGCTTCATTTTAAAATTAAATTTCGAACGACTAAGCGAGTTATGCAGGTAAACTTAAATCAGCGGTTTGTCGTTTACTACTCAAAACGAAACATGCCGTAAAAATTTTAAAGATATTTAACAACATAATTAAAAACCAAATATCTCTGATATGTACTGAGCTATATTCTGAAAAACAACTTGCTACAATTAAGCTCTTTTTTTGTAAATTTGTTTTCTTCAAACGTACGAGTACATAAAATCCGTAGTTTCATTTATTTCGGTGTGCAGATGTTAAAATACGAGTACGCCATGCTCGGTAAACATCTTAAGACAATTATTGAGAAATGATAAAACAAGCCTTAGCATTATGCCGGTCGTTGTATCGCAGTTAATAAAACGATTTCTCTCGAGTTTGTTATTTGGATTGATAAAAACGTTCCAATTCATTAAACAAAAATATACTTCTTCTTCTGTGATTCTGGCATTCGCTTTGAAATTCCAAAGTTGGAAAAATATATCATGAGACACGAACTCTTTTCGCTACCATAGTTTTGTTTTCGATGATGTTTTCTATACATACATCTGGTGGTGGTTTTGTGACAGATTCGTTTGTTGTTTTATAAGCTTTTGTAGTTAAAACCTCTGTAGAGTGCTCCTTCTTTTTCGTGCTTGTGAGGAATTTCTGTAATTTCTTGTATGCTTCGTTATTTGCCAGGCGGAGTATATCGTTCATATTACGTTTATAAATTCCAAGTGTAAATAATTCCTAATAAAGTTTTAATCGAGTTATGCCGTTTATGTGTCTGCAGCCTTGTTGTTGATAGGTTTATCCAGTGTAGATGAGTTATTTTTTTGTTGTGGCCGAAGCAGAGCCAGTTTATTGTGGTGATGATAATACGTTAAAGTCAGGCGTCTTTGAACCATGAAGTGTATCGTCTTGCCAGTTGACTGTAGTTTATGGGAGATATCTATTATCTGGTTTATGAAAGGATTGGTACTGTTTCTGCAAGGTGACTGAATTGTTTTCTGGATTAAATTAAGAATTTGTTATGTGACTACATTTTTATTAATATAGGTTGTTCGCTGTAATACGGACCCTCTCCCGCCAAATTTGAGTGAGCCTTTGATTTGCATATCCGGATATCAGAATGCTGTCCTTTACGCAGAGAAAATATATATTTACTATATGGTCACAGCAACAATAGCATTTTTTCTGCAATGAAAGTACGTTCGTCGAAACCATAGTTTTTTTGAATTTTCTTTTGGCAAAAGTACGATTGCGGCAATAAAATATTGTTAAAATAATAGTCTTATTGCCAACTTAAGAAATGGTTGCAGCAACAATATAAACATTGTTGGTGCAAGAAAAGTATTGCTTTCTTGGTTTTACGGTATGATACGGCAATCATACCGGCGAAATCGTAATTTTTCTAAGTTTTTATATTTTAGTACAATGCCATTGTTAGGAATCTTACACAACAATAGTACTTTTTATACGAGTATGTAATTTCTTTCCAAGCAATCTTCTTTGGATTTGTAAAATTGAAATATTTTTAATAAATGAAACACTTACGTTGTTTAAACTAATTTTTTCTACTGCTAAATAAATCACTCCTATTATTTAGAATTAATTGTATTCCCTATTTTTGAATAACAACTTAACACAATCCATATAAATAATTTTGGGGATCATAGTGTGGTTAAGTGAGACCATACTATGGTTATAGGGAGCATACCATGGTTGCGTGTGAGAGTGACTATGGTTGTGAGGAGCATACTATGGTTATGGGGATCATAGTATGGATGAGTGTGAATCATAATTTGGGTGTGGGGATCATAATATGGTTGTGTGTGAATCACACTATTGTTGTCAGGATCATAACATTGCTGTGCCACAACCATGTACCCAACAATATAAGTAGTATAATGGTCGATTTTAGATGCTGTTTACGTGTTATTGGAGATTTAAATTTTGTTAAAAAGTAAAGTCGATAAAGTTGAATGAACTTACATATTCTATAGGTGTTCTTATCATTGTATTGCTGCTGTTTATATATTATTTTTGTCGGTGATCTGTAAATTCGTTATGAAAATATGCTGGTTGGCCAGTGCTTCGCCGAGTGCCGAATGTTATCAAATTAATTTGGGAGTGAGGTAGTAAGTACGCAGAGGTTAGCGCGTAATGGAATATTCTTGAATTTGTTGAGATCTTATCTTAGAACTGCTTTGGCTTTGTTGCAATCTACGTTCTACCAAGAGTTAATTGTCGGTTTTTATTTAGAAAATTTGGAATTCAATTAATAAAGCTATTCAAATATTTTAAATTCAATTCAAGTCGAAGTGACTAAAAATCTGGTTTACTGAATTACAACACTCGGTGCTAACAGTAAGAAATTCCAACATGCAAGATGCTAAAAACTGAGAAAAAATTTCGATTTACTTGGAAAACTCAAACATTTTTAAGTGTTCAAGTTTTTTTTGTTATATTTTTATTGAAATATAAAAAATACGACAATTATTTTTTTTATCATAAGTTGTACTCGTACATAGTGGGCGATTAAACATATTATATTTGAATCGGCTGCAAAAAAAAGTCATGTTATTTTTTTCAACTTTCTGGTATTATTGGAAGGGTTGATCTTTGTCATTTAATAATGGAACACAATACTCGTAAACACTATATAGGGTCTCTGATAAATATTTTGTAGCGTTGAAAATGGAAAAAAAAACAAATTTACCATCAACTCTTCGGTGGGGGTACAAAAACAAAATTAAGCGATTATAAAAATGCATTTTATCTTCTTTTTTAAATATGATGTTGATATGATATGATTCGATCACTGCAATTTTTGACTATTTTTGTTAAGTGATCTGGACGTATAGCTTCAATGTTGGCTTTAATTGTTACTGGTTTGTATCCGTAAACCAATGACTTAACATAGTGAACAGGGACCCTTCTGTAAATAAAGTTGCCACCAAATTGATTTTGCAATAAATTGATTGTTTGCTTTTGAAATCAAAAGTTCAGTCAGCATGGATCGATCGGCAGCTCCTTCCTTATTTCAAAAGAAGCAAGGACCGATAATTCGCGTCAAACAGTCGATTTTAAGAAATAATATGGATGTAATAGTAATTCATTCACGGCTTGAGGATTGTCTTGGTTCCTAACACGGCAATTTTGTTTATAGACGTAGCTATTAAACCAGAAACAAGCTTCATCACAAAACATCACTTTATGCTCCGTGAAAAAAAACCTCGCTGAACAAATATCTCACAGTTCGTCAAACTATAGTTATCGATATCCATAGTTATACTCCAGCTTCAAAAACAGGCTTTATAATTAAATTATTCTAACATCCGTTTCAAACGTTTTAATGATAATAAATAGCTAAAATCGCCCCCGTCACTGGCGCCAAGTGTGTGCACGACTATGCAAGGCGTGTTCTTTTCCCGGGAAAGAACATCTAACAATTTTTCACCGGTGGTTTTTTACCTCGTAAAGGCTGTGACTTTACGAGTAAGAGATTTATCTCTATGCTTTGTAAGTAAGTACTAGGTGGCCCAAGTAAGACCGAAGAGTTAACCCAACAAGTTACGAAGAAGTTACACTGTGGCTTTTGCTGTACCAGCAGTGACTCTATCTTGCTGGGTCATATGTTAGGATTATTCTCAACTTTCAGACGCAAAAAAATTTTAAATCATAGACCTACACTGAGCCCCGTGAATGGTTTCTGGTTGACCATCCTCATTTAAAAAAAAACATGGACCGATTACTTTATCAACCATAACATCACAGAAAACAGTACATCTGGAGGGGTGTGATTGAAGCTAATGTAATACGCTAGAATTCTGCCACTGATCCCAGTATTTTAAAAAAGGAAGGATGAAAGATGATTTTTATCTAAAAGGTGGGCTTAATATTTTATGTTTTAATCACGTAAATGACATAAAAGCAGTGTTAGTAACGTGACGCAAAATGTCAGTAACGTCACACGTACGAATTTCGTTAGGATTTTCGGGTCTTTTTTCTTGGGCTAATAGAGTGACCCTAAACGACCAAAAAAATCATAGTAGAGGAGTTTTAAGATGTAACCCTGGGGAGATATCAAGACAAGACCACTTTTCGCACTAATCTCATAAAATTTTTTTAGTAAATCGGTCTGATAGAGTGTTAGTTAATTAAATTATCTCTTCAATGATGTTATATATACATATATAAACATAAATAAACATAAAATATCACAAAAAAAAAGAAATTTTAATTGTATCATTGCTGAGATGTAGTGTAAGCTACTAATTCGTCCCCAATGGTACGGATTTGGTGCGAAGACGAAATGTCACGAATGTTTTTTTGCGTTTTCGAAAATTGTGGCCGTATACAAAATGGTGTTGATTTTGTTAAACTTTTCTTCAGGAACTTCCGAAACTAATATTTGCGATTGTGTATGTTGGAAAGCCTCAACGAATTCCCGTGCACTGTTTACTATGCAGTGTCGAGATTTTATTTGATTGCGTACAACACACTTTACTGTGGCTCCGATTCCGTCTACGCACTCTTTTCTGTGCGACGTTGTAAAATAGTTCCATATGATTTGCATTCCAAAATTTTTGTTCGAAATGAAGAATGATAGTGGCGATGAATTTGTTTTTAAACTGTGATGAGGGACCGTCGGTCCACAGTTTTAAAATTTTCACTGAGCTCGGCATGCCTAACAAAAAATTTCCAATTTCCTTTAGAAGCTGACTGTTTGGTGGTTGGGCTTAGCTTTTGTTTTAACGCTGACTACATTTTGTTTTTCAACTACGTCCAAATTCGCAACAATATGCGTCAATACCGTTGTTTTCTTGCGTGGTGAAGCCGGAAAGTAAAAAAATAACAACAAAATTTACCTTTTTCGCCGACATTGGTATATTTTCCAACTACGCCTTGCACAAACCACTTATGAAAAGAATGTAAATGTCAAAGCAGACACAAATTTTGCACTGGCATACAGTACTGCCATATTCTATACATATTTCACATTTAATATGTAAAAAAAAATTGGGCTTTGTGATTTAATTTTTCGTGGCCTTGCCCATATGTATTCGATGCTACAGATACCCTTACGATGAATGATAGTTAATAGTAGTTTTTAAATAGACTTGTTTTACTATTGACTTTCCGCCATGGGTGAACAGTCATGATTTTCGACGATGTGTCGCTTTCTTTTTAAAAAAAGTTTTGTATTTTATATTAACAACCCAATAATTGACTCTAAAATATTTTAATAACGTGTATTAAGAAAAATTAACTTTTTTTCACTAAAAAAAATTAATAAGCAGGGATTAATTAAACAAGTGCTAAGAAAAATTTAGCGCGCTAATTATACCAGTGGTCGAGATCTCGACCAACCATGTTCAAGCCTGCCTAGTAATCAGCAAGAGTAGCTGTAAAAACTAGTTTTGTATACATTAAATAATATTTGAAATGTTGCCTATTTTAATCAATAATCATTTTTATTTTTTTTATTCAAGTCGGCTATTTTTAGTCTGTTCATGTGTTCCCCAGGTGGATCTTAAAAGAGGGGAGGGGGTAAAAAAATTCAGGTTGGGAAGCCAACACTTCAAACTTAATTATAAATTTACATAAATTATTAAATTGCCTAATGTTTCTTATTATTTAATGAAAAACAGCAAAACTTTGAATTGGAGATCTGGACCACTTGTACAAATCGGTTAACCGCTACCCGGTCACAAAAAATTATGATTTGTGCATTACTGTGAACATTTAAATCAGACGAATCCGCTCCAACTCCGGGCGTTGGAACGACTTTAGCATCTGACTTTGACAGTACATATTTATTACTTTTAAATAAAATTTTAGAAATTGAACCGCTGTGGTTTTCACCTTCTACCGTAACCGATTGAACAATGAGCTTCATTTTAAAATTAAATTTCGAACGACTAAGCGAGCTATGCAGGTAAACTTAAATCAGCGGTTTGTCGTTTACTACTCAAAACGAAACATGCCGTAAAAATTTTAAAGATATTTAACAACATAATTAAAAACCAAATATCTCTGATATGTACTGAGCTATATTCTGAAAAACAACTTGCTACAATTAAGCTCTTTTTTTGTAAATTTGTTTTCTTCAAACGTACGAGTACATAAAATCCGTAGTTTCATTTATTTCGGTGTGCAGATGTTAAAATACGAGTACGCCATGCTCGATAAACATCTTAAGACAATTATTGAGAAGTTAAACTAAAACAAAATTATAAAACAAGCCTTAGCATTATGCCGGTAGTTGTATCGCAGTTTATAAAACGATTTCTCGCGAGTTTGTTATTTAAAAAGCAAAAATTAAGCGAACATTGTGGATTGATAAAAAACGTTCCAATTCATTAAACAAAAATATACTTCTTCTTCTGTGATTCTGGCATTCGCTTTGAAATTCCAAAGTTGGAAAAATATATCATGAGACACGAACTCTTTTCGCTACCATAGTTTTGTTTTCGATGATGTTTTCTATACATACATCTGGTGGTGGTTTTGTGACAGATTCGTTTGTTGTTTTATAAGCTTTTGTAGTTAAAACCTCTGTAGAGTGCTCCTTCTTTTTCGTGCTTGTGAGGAATTTCTGTAATTTCTTGTATGCTTCGTTATTTGCCAGGCGGAGTATATCGTTCATATTACGTTTATAAATTCCAAGTGTAAATAATTCCTAATAAAGTTTTAATCGAGTTATGCCGTTTATGTGTCTGCAGCCTTGTTGTTGATAGGTTTATCCAGTGTAGATGAGTTATTTTTTTGTTGTGGCCGAAGCAGAGCCAGTTTATTGTGGTGATGATAATACGTTAAAGTCAGGCGTCTTTGAACCATGAAGTGTATCGTCTTGCCAGTTGACTGTAGTTTATGGGAGATATCTATTATCTGGTTTATGAAAGGATTGGTACTGTTTCTGCAAGGTGACTGAATTGTTTTCTGGATTAAATTAAGAATTTGTTATGTGACTACATTTTTATTAATATAGGTTGTTCGCTGTAATACGGACCCTCTCCCGCCAAATTTGAGTGAGCCTTTGATTTGCATATCCGGATATCAGAATGCTGTCCTTTACGCAGAGAAAATATATATTTACTATATGGTCACAGCAACAATAGCATTTTTTCTGCAATGAAAGTACGTTCGTCGAAACCATAGTTTTTTTGAATTTTCTTTTGGCAAAAGTACGATTGCGGCAATAAAATATTGTTAAAATAATAGTCTTATTGCCAACTTAAGAAATGGTTGCAGCAACAATATAAACATTGTTGGTGCAAGAAAAGTATTGCTTTCTTGGTTTTACGGTATGATACGGCAATCATACCGGCGAAATCGTAATTTTTCTAAGTTTTTATATTTTAGTACAATGCCATTGTTAGGAATCTTACACAACAATAGTACTTTTTATACGAGTATGTAATTTCTTTCCAAGCAATCTTCTTTGGATTTGTAAAATTGAAATATTTTTAATAAATGAAACACTTACGTTGTTTAAACTAATTTTTTCTACTGCTAAATAAATCACTCCTATTATTTAGAATTAATTGTATTCCCTATTTTTGAATAACAACTTAACACAATCCATATAAATAATTTTGGGGATCATAGTGTGGTTAAGTGAGACCATACTATGGTTATAGGGAGCATACCATGGTTGCGTGTGAGAGTGACTATGGTTGTGAGGAGCATACTATGGTTATGGGGATCATAGTATGGATGAGTGTGAATCATAATTTGGGTGTGGGGATCATAATATGGTTGTGTGTGAATCACACTATTGTTGTCAGGATCATAACATTGCTGTGCCACAACCATGTACCCAACAATATAAGTAGTATAATGGTCGATTTTAGATGCTGTTTACGTGTTATTGGAGATTTAAATTTTGTTAAAAAGTAAAGTCGATAAAGTTGAATGAACTTACATATTCTATAGGTGTTCTTATCATTGTATTGCTGCTGTTTATATATTATTTTTGTCGGTGATCTGTAAATTCGTTATGAAAATATGCTGGTTGGCCAGTGCTTCGCCGAGTGCCGAATGTTATCAAATTAATTTGGGAGTGAGGTAGTAAGTACGCAGAGGTTAGCGCGTAATGGAATATTCTTGAATTTGTTGAGATCTTATCTTAGAACTGCTTTGGCTTTGTTGCAATCTACGTTCTACCAAGAGTTAATTGTCGGTTTTTATTTAGAAAATTTGGAATTCAATTAATAAAGCTATTCAAATATTTTAAATTCAATTCAAGTCGAAGTGACTAAAAATCTGGTTTACTGAACTACAACACTCGGTGCTAACAGTAAGAAATTCCAACATGCAAGATGCTAAAAACTGAGAAAAAATTTCGATTTACTTGGAAAACTCAAACATTTTTAAGTGTTCAAGTTTTTTTTGTTATATTTTTATTGAAATATAAAAAATACGACAATTATTTTTTTTATCATAAGTTGTACTCGTACATAGTGGGCGATTAAACATATTATATTTGAATCGGCTGCAAAAAAAAGTCATGTTATTTTTTTCAACTTTCTGGTATTATTGGAAGGGTTGATCTTTGTCATTTAATAATGGAACACAATACTCGTAAACACTATATAGGGTCTCCGATAAATATTTTGTAGCGTTGAAAATGGAAAAAAAAACAAATTTACCATCAACTCTTCGGTGGGGGTACAAAAACAAAATTAAGCGATTATAAAAATGCATTTTATCTTCTTTTTTAAATATGATGTTGATATGATATGATTCGATCACTGCAATTTTTGACTATTTTTGTTAAGTGATCTGGACGTATAGCTTCAATGTTGGCTTTAATTGTTACTGGTTTGTATCCGTAAACCAATGACTTAACATAGTGAACAGGGACCCTTCTGTAAATAAAGTTGCCACCAAATTGATTTTGCAATAAATTGATTGTTTGCTTTTGAAATCAAAAGTTCAGTCAGCATGGATCGATCGGCAGCTCCTTCCTTATTTCAAAAGAAGCAAGGACCGATAATTCGCGTCAAACAGTCGATTTTAAGAAATAATATGGATGTAATATTAATTCATTCACGGCTTGAGGATTGTCTTGGTTCCTAACACGGCAATTTTGTTTATAGACGTAGCTATTAAACCAGAAACAAGCTTCATCACAAAACATCACTTTATGCTCCGTGAAAAAAAACCTCGCTGAACAAATATCTCACAGTTCGTCAAACCATAGTTATCGATATCCATAGTTATACTCCAGCTTCAAAAACAGGCTTTATAATTAAATTATTCTGACATCCGTTTCAAACGTTTTAATGATAATAAATAGCTAAAATCGCCCCCGTCACTGGCGCCAAGTGTGTGCACGACTATGCAAGGCGTGTTCTTTTCCCGGGAAAGAACATCTAACAATTTTTCACCGGTGGTTTTTTACCTCGTAAAGGCTGTGACTTTACGAGTAAGAGATTTATCTCTATGCTTTGTAAGTAAGTACTAGGTGGCCCAAGTAAGACCGAAGAGTTAACCCAACAAGTTACGAAGAAGTTACACTGTGGCTTTTGCTGTACCAGCAGTGACTCTATCTTGCTGGGTCATATGTTAGGATTATTCTCAACTTTCAGACGCAAAAAATGTTCAATCATAGACCTACACTGAGCCCCGTGAATGGTTTCTGGTTGACCATCCTCATTTAAAAAAAAAACATGGACCGATTACTTTATCAACCATAACATCACAGAAAACAGTACATCTGGAGGGGTGTGATTGAAGCTAATGTAATACGCTAGAATTCTGCCACTGATCCCAGTATTTTAAAAAAGGAAGGATGAAAGATGATTTTTATCTAAAAGGTGGGCTTAATATTTTATGTTTTAATCACGTAAATGACATAAAAGCAGTGTTAGTAACGTGACGCAAAATGTCAGTAACGTCACACGTACGAATTTCGTTAGGATTTTCGGGTCTTTTTTCTTGGGCTAATAGAGTGACCCTAAACGACCAAAAAAATCATAGTAGAGGAGTTTTAAGATGTAACCCTGGGGAGATATCAAGACAAGACCACTTTTCGCACTAATCTCATAAAATTTTTTTAGTAAATCGGTCTGATAGAGTGTTAGTCTGATAGAGTGTTAGTTAATTAAATTATCTCTTCAATGATGTTATATATACATATATAAACATAAATAAACATAAAATATCACAAAAAAAAAGAAATTTTAATTGTATCATTGCTGAGATGTAGTGTAAGCTACTAATTCGTCCCCAATGGTACGGATTTGGTGCGAAGACGAAATGTCACGAATGTTTTTTTGCGTTTTCGAAAATTGTGGCCGTATACAAAATGGTGTTGATTTTGTTAAACTTTTCTTCAGGAACTTCCGAAACTAATATTTGCGATTGTGTATGTTGGAAAGCCACAACGAATTCCCGTGCACTGTTTACTATACAGTGTCGAGATTTTATTTGATTGCGTACAACACACTTTACTGTGGCTCCGATTCCGTCTACGTACTCTTTTCTGTGCGACGTTGTAAAATAGTTCCATATGATTTGCATTCCAAAATTTTTGTTCGAAATGAAGAATGATAGTGGCGATGAATTTGTTTTTAAACTGTGATGAGGGACCGTCGGTCCACAGTTTTAAAATTTTCACTGAGCTCGGCATGCCTAACAAAAAATTTCCAATTTCCTTTAGAAGCTGACTGTTTGGTGGTTGGGCTTAGCTTTTGTTTTAACGCTGACTACATTTTGTTTTTCAACTACGTCCAAATTCGCAACAATATGCGTCAATACCGTTGTTTTCTTGCGTGGTGAAGCCGGAAAGTAAAAAAATAACAACAAAATTTACCTTTTTCGCCGATATTGGTATATTTTCCAACTACGCCTTGCACAAACCACTTATGAAAAGAATGTAAATGTCAAAGCAGACACAAATTTTGCACTGGCATACAGTACTGCCATATTCTATACATATTTCACATTTAATATGTAAAAAAAAAATTGGGCTTTGTGACAGAAAAAAATCTATGTGGTTTAATTTTTCGTGGCCTTGCCCATATGTATTCGATGCTACAGATACCCTTACGATGAATGATAGTTAATAGTAGTTTTTAAATAGACTTGTTTTACTATTGACTTTCCGCCATGGGTGAACAGTCATGATTTTCGACGATGTGTCGCTTTCTTTTTAAAAAAAGTTTTGTATTTTATATTAACAACCCAATAATTGACTCTAAAATATTTTAATAACGTGTATTAAGAAAAATTAACTTTTTTTCACTAAAAAAAATTAATAAGCAGGGATTAATTAAACAAGTGCTAAGAAAAATTTAGCGCGCTAATTATACCAGTGGTCGAGATCTCGACCAACCATGTTCAAGCCTGCCTAGTAATCAGCAAGAGTAGCTGTAAAAACTAGTTTTGTATACATTAAATAATATTTGAAATGTTGCCTATTTAAATCAATAATCATTTTTATTTTTTTTATTCAAGTCGGCTATTTTTAGTCTGTTCATGTGTTCCCCAGGTGGATCTTAAAAGAGGGGAGGGGGTAAAAAAAATTCAGGTTGGGAAGCCAACACTTCAAACTTAATTATAAATTTACATAAATTATTAAATTGCCTAATGTTTCTTATTATTTAATGAAAAACAGCAAAACTTTGAATTGGAGATCTGGACCACTTGTACAAATCGGTTAACCGCTACCCGGTCACAAAAAATTATGATTTGTGCATTACTGTGAACATTTAAATCAGACGAATCCGCTCCAACTCCGGGCGTTGGAACGACTTTAGCATCTGACTTTGACAGTACATATTTATTACTTTTAAATAAAATTTTAGAAATTGAACCGCTGTGGTTTTCACCTTCTACCGTAACCGATTGAACAATGAGCTTCATTTTAAAATTAAATTTCGAACGACTAAGCGAGTTATGCAGGTAAACTTAAATCAGCGGTTTGTCGTTTACTACTCAAAACGAAACATGCCGTAAAAATTTTAAAGATATTTAACAACATAATTAAAAACCAAATATCTCTGATATGTACTGAGCTATATTCTGAAAAACAACTTGCTACAATTAAGCTCTTTTTTTGTAAATTTGTTTTCTTCAAACGTACGAGTACATAAAATCCGTAGTTTCATTTATTTCGGTGTGCAGATGTTAAAATACGAGTACGCCATGCTCGATAAACATCTTAAGACAATTATTGAGAAGTTAAACTAAAACAAAATGATAAAACAAGCCTTAGCATTATGCCGGTAGTTGTATCGCAGTTTATAAAACGATTTCTCGCGAGTTTGTTATTTAAAAAGCAAAAATTAAGCGAACATTGTGGATTGATAAAAAACGTTCCAATTCATTAAACAAAAATATACTTCTTCTTCTGTGATTCTGGCATTCGCTTTGAAATTCCAATGTTGGAAAAATATATCATGAGACACGAACTCTTTTCGCTACCATAGTTTTGTTTTCGATGATGTTTTCTATACATACATCTGGTGGTGGTTTTGTGACAGATTCGTTTGTTGTTTTATAAGCTTTTGTAGTAAAAACCTCTGTAGAGTGCTCCTTCTTTTTCGTGCTTGTGAGGAATTTCTGTAATTTCTTGTATGCTTCGTTATTTGCCAGGCGGAGTATATCGTTCATATTACGTTTATAAATTCCAAGTGTAAATAATTCCTAATAAAGTTTTAATCGAGTTATGCCGTTTATGTATCTGCAGCCTTGTTGTTGATAGGTTTATCCAGTGTAGATGAGTTATTTTTTTTGTTGTGTCCGAAGCAGAGCCAGTTTATTGTGGTGATGATAATACGTTAAAGTCAGGCGTCTTTGAACCATGAAGTGTATCGTCTTGCCAGTTGACTGTAGTTTATGGGAGATATCTATTATCTGGTGTATGAAAGGATTGGTACTGTTTCTGCAAGGTGACTAATGTGTTTTCTGGATTAAATTAAGAATTTGTTATGTTACTACATTTTTATTAATATAGGTTGTTCGCTGTAATACGGACCCTCTCCCGCCAAATTTGAATGAGCCTTTGATTTGCATATCCGGATATAAGAATGCTGTCCTTTACACAGAGAAAATATATATTTACTATATGGTCACAGCAACAATAGCATTTTTTCTTCAATGAAAGTACGTTCGTCGAAACCATAGTTTTTTTTTTAATTTTCTTTTGGCAAAAGTACGATTGCGGCAATAAAATATTGTTAAAATAATAGTCATATTGCCAACTTAAGAAATGGTTGCAGCAACAATATAAACATTGTTGGTGCAAGAAAAGTATTGCTTTCTTGGTTTTACGGTATGATACGGCAATCATACCGGCGAAATCGTAATTTTTCTAAGTTTTAATATTTAAGTACAATGCCATTGTTAGGAATCTTACACAATAATAGTACTTTTTATACGAGTATGTAATTTCTTTCCAAGCAAGCTTCTTTGGGTTTGTAAAACTGAAATATTTTTAATAAATGAAACACTTACGTTGTTTAAACTAATTTTTTCTACTGCTAAATAAATCACTCCTATTATTTAGAATTAATTGTATGCTCTATTTTTGAATAACAACTTAACACAACCCATATAAATAATTTTGGGGATCATAGTGTGGTTAAGTGAGATCATACTATGGTTATAGGGGAGCATACCATGGTTATGGGGATCATAGTATGGTTGAGTGTGAATCATAATTTGGGTGTGGGGATCATAATATGGTTGTGTGTCAATCACACTATTGTTGTCAGGATCATAACATTGCTGTGCCACAACCATGTACCCAACAATATAAGATGTATAATGGTCGATTTTAGATGATGTTTACGTGTTATTGGTGATTTAAATTTTGCTAAAAAGTAAAGTCGCTAAAGTTGAATGAACTTACTTATTCGATAGGTGTTCTTTTCATTGTATTGCTACTGTTTATATATTATTTTTGTCGGTGATCTGTAAATTCGTTATGAAAATATGCAGGTTGGCCAGTGCTTCGCCGAGTGCCACGTTTAAGTCCAGATTTGATACGTACAGTACCATGTTATCCGCATGTGCCACTGCATTAATGTGTAAACCACTTAAATATCGTGCACGTTTAGAGCTGAGAAATGAAATATGTCCATGACTAATACTAGCTAGGCCTGGTGCGGTGTTTCTAGAGCTAGCAAATGCTATCTCGAGTAAATTATGCGTAAAGGGTTCTTTTTTCGTAAGTTATCATATTGGGCTGAATGTTAAAATTCTTCGGTCGGACCATGGAGGCCTACAATGCAGTTAATATAGCACAGTTGATATCCTCGCAAAAGTTATTCCAAGCAATGCGTTTTAGTTATCGAATGCTATTAAATTAATTTGGGAGTGAGGTAGTAAGTGCGCAGAGGTAAGCGCGTAATGGAATATTCTTGAATTTGTTGAGAGCTTATCTTAGAACTGCTTTGGCTTTGTTGCAATCTACGTTCTACCAAGAGTTTATTGTCGGTTTTTATTTAGAAAATTTGGAATTCAATTAATAAAGCTATTCAAAAATTTTAAATTCAATTGAAGTCGAAGTGACTAAAAATCTGGTTTACTGAATTACAACACTCGGTGCTAACAGTAAGAAATTCCAACATGCAAGATGCTAAAAACTGAGAAAAAATTTCGATTTACTTGGAAAACTCAAACATTTTTAAGTGTTCAAGTTTTTTTTGTTATATTTTTATTGAAATATAAACAATACGACAATTATTTTTTTATCATAAGTTGTACTCGTACATGGTGGGCGATTAAACATATTATATTTGAATCGGCTGTAAAAAAAAGTCATGTTATTTTTTTCAACTTTCTGGTATTATTGGAAGGGTTGATCTTTGTCATTTAATAATGGAACACAATACTCGTAAACACTATATAGGGTCTCCGATAAATATTTTGTAGTGTTGCAAATGGAAAAAAACAAATTTACCATCAACTCTTCGGTGGGGGTACAAAAACAAAATTAAGCGATTATAAAAAAACATTTTATCTTCTTTTTTAAATATGATGCTGAAATGATATGATTCGATCACTGCAATTTTTGACTGTTTTTGTTAAGTGATCTGGACGTATAGCTTCAATGTTGGCTTTAATTGTTACTGGTTTGTATCCGTAAACCAATGACTTAACATAGTGAACAGGAACCCTTCTGTAAATAAAGTTGTCATCAAATGGATTTTGCAATAAATTGATTGTTTGCTTTTGAAAACAAAAGTTCAGTCAGCATGGATCGATAGCGGTTGCCATTAACCGTAACGGCAGCTCCTTCCTTATTTCAAAAGAAGCAAGGACCGATAATTCGCGTCAAACAGTCGATAATATGGATGTAATAGTAATTCATTCACGGCTTGAGGATTGTCTTGGTTCCTAACACGGCAATTTTGTTTATAGACGTAGCTATTAAACCAGAAACAAGCTTCATCACAAAACATCACTTTATGCTCCGTGAAAAAAAACCTCGCTGAACAAATATCTCACAGTTCGTCAAACTATAGTTATCGATATCCATAGTTATACTCCAGCTTCAAAAACAGGCTTTATAATTAAATTATTCTAACATCCGTTTCAAACGTTTTAATCTAACAATTTTTTACCGGTGGTTTTTTACCTCGTAAAGGCTGTGACTTTACGAGTAAGAGATTTATCTCTATGCTTTGTAAGTAAGTACTAGGTGGCCCAAGTAAGACCGAAGAGTTAACCCAACAAGTTACAAAGAAGTTCCACTGTGGTTTTTGCTGTACGAGCAGTGACTCCATCTTGCTGGGCCATATGTTAGGATTATTCTCAACTTTCAGACGCAAAAAATGTTCAATCATAGACCTACACTGAGCCCTGTTTATGGTTTCTGGTTGACCATCCTCATGTAAAAAAAAACATGGACCGATTACTTTATCAACCATAACATCACTGATCCCTGTTCCTCAAACCTGGAGACTAAGTTCTTAATCTGATGTTTAAATGACGACGATAATTGCCAGAAAAATAAAAAATAGCCATCACATATCTCCATAAAAAATATATATACCAGCTAAAGAGAAAAAAATTATAAACAAAAAGTAATGCATATTTTTCCCCTTCATTCTTATTAGGGCAACCCAGTAATACGAGTACTACTATTCATTTTTGAAAGGAGGTACAAATAAGTAAACAACGCGTAGACAAATAAGTATATAATGCGACGGTGTAAAGTTTGTAGTTTCTTTTCGATACAGTCCTAAGTTCACAAATGTCAAATATGAATCGAACATCGAACACATCGATCTTCGCGAGTGAACGTGTTTAAAAGTTGCTCCTGAAGAATTTAAAATTTGTATTTTTTTGTCTGAAACAAAATCAACATCAAGCAAGTTGGACGCTTTCCTAAATCCATCTAGTGGATGTTCTTGATGCGGTGTGCCTTGTAATTAAAAAGACAAAAATTATACTAAACCAAAAAACCACCAAAGCATTGTGCAAAAAAGATAACGCAATCAACATTAAAAATATTGGACAGAGCGTATGCCACTGACTCACTCTATTGAGAGACTGCTGAGTCTCAACGGGAGAAATGCATACATTTCATTGACCACGGCGGAAAACGCTGCAGCAAGTCAAACAGTAACAACAGTTAAACGCGACGACAGTCTATTTCTAACCGCAAAACCTCTCTCCCGGTCACACTATTTTCACCGCACATGCAAAGAAAATCGACACCTTTATTACCTGAGTTAAGCTCAATGGCAAATTCAACAACAATAAATATCGAACAGCCTAAAAGCATGCCCCAATCAAACGCATCGAGTGAAAAAAAGAAAGAAACCAAGATACAAACAGGTATGGACAGGTATGTACTTATTACAAAACGCAAATCCAATGCTAGTTCTCCCACAAAGGAGCCTAATCCTAAAATACATAAAGGGGCGGATACGGTGATCGAAAATCGATCTGAGTACCGACGAAATTACTGAAGAAGAAAACAGTGCCCTTCGAGTAGCCAAACCTCCACCAATATATTTGCAAGAGCAAACATCAAACACGCTTGTAAATAAATTATCACAGTTATTGGGTTAAGACAACCTTTGCGCTGTATCATTGAAGAGAGGTAATGTTCTTGAAACTAAAATACAGACATACTCCATACACCTGTATAGATAATTAGTAGACCAATTCGATAGGGAGAAAAGGAACTACTACACATACCAACTAAAAAGTTCAAAAGGCCTTCTTGTTGTAATAAAGGGTATTGATAGTTCCGTATTACCTGAAGAATTTTCGAATAAGGGCTACGAAATAAAGTCAGTAATAAATATACTGAACAGGAACAAAATACCTCAACCCATGTTCAGGGTGGAAATGACCCTCGATTCTTCACGAATAAATAAGAAAGGTGCCACTCATCCAATATACGACTTAAAATAACTATGCAATAAAAGAATCAAGGTAAAGGTGCCATTGAAGCGCAATGATCCACCCCAATGCACAAATTGCAAAGAATTTGGTCATACAAAACCCTATTGTAAGTTGCCCTCCATATGCGTCAGTTGTGGCGAAGTGCACAAATCTGCGGATCGTCCTCACCCATATACTGACGTAAACGTCAAGAAATGCAGCAACTGCGTTGAAAACCATACAACAAACTAAAGAGGCAGTAGTGTATATACTATATCAAACATTCCAACAAAGCACCAAGCTTGCCAGTCTATGCACAATATCAGCATATCCGAACTTATCCAACGTGACCGGCAGATTCTAGCTCTAAAGAAATTAATCAAGCCAGTATCCCAAAAGATACATTCATTCAAGGCCCACATGCTGAAAAAAGGTGAACCCGCCCCTTCAAAATCTTCTCTTGACAACTCAATAGAAAAACTAATCCATACCATGTCTTCCTTTATGACAAACATGCAAAGCATGATACAGAAAATGATGAGAAACCAAAGCATGTTAAATTGTCTTGAACCAAAAATAGGCTCCTTGATAATTTGTTATTGAAACACGAATTGGAACATTTTCTTCAAAATCTAAATATCGATATACTTTTAGTCTCTGAGACACATTTTACAAAACGAAAATGCTTTAGAATTAATGGATAATGTACCTACGACACAAACCATCCCAGCGGCAGGGCCTGTGGCGGCACAGCAATCATTATACGTAACACTATCAGACATTGTCTACTGCCCGAATATAGGACGAACCACATACAAGCGACAACGGTGAATATCACTGACTTCAAAACTGATATATCTTCAATCTGTTGTCCTCTAATATATAATATTGACAAAGATCAATTTACGGACTTTTTCTCGGCATTGTGTCCGAAATTTGTAGCTGCTGGCGATTACAATGCCAAACACACGCTTCACTACACCAAGAAGTAGACAACTATATTGACTTTGACGTAATCAAAAATATTAAGCGTCAAAACATTTATGTATGCCCATCATTAGAAATTTCATCAGATCGTTCTCCAACAATTCTCACATTGATTAACAATTTACAAGTGAATGAGCTTATAACTTCTTCTAATAAGCGCACGAACTGGATAAAGTATTAGCATACACTTGTCTGGAGAAATTCCCTTATGATCGCCAGATGACAAAGAGTCAGCCGTAACCCTTTTTACTGATGTATTAAACAACGCAATAGTAGCTGCTTCTACAAAAGCCCCGCCTCAAAGGTAAAATTACTTAGTAGGGACATATATACTGTTACAACATTGAACACACCCATTTCAATAGTAGAACTGAACATACCGCTTTAATAAAATATGGGTTTTGAAAGCTAACCTTTATAGCGTTAGTCTGTAAAGGGATTTTAAAATTGTTTAAACTTTCATCATGGAGTGGTCAGATAATGAGAACCGTATCGCTTTAATATCGCTTTTCAAGTGTGAAATGAAAAAAGGCGATATTTTCAAAACGCTCCGGCCACTAGGGATTAGCCGCATGTTCGTCTACCAATGCATAAAACTCTTTGAGGAGACTGGAGATGTAAAAGACCGCCACCGGTCGGGCCGCCCACGCTCTGTTCGAACACCGCATGTCACCAAAGCCGTTCAATCAAAAATTCACAGAAATCCCCTCCGAAAACAGAAAATCATGGCCCGTGAGATGAATATCACGTAAATGTCCATGAGTCGAATCATTAAAAAAAAACTTGGGACTTTCAAACAACGTACCGGACATTTATTGAGCGCAGCTTTAAAAAAAAATAGGATTGAAAAATGCAAACGTCTTTTGGTGAAGTACGCTGATAGCTTGCACAGAAAAATTTTGTTCACCGATGAAAAAATTGTTACCGTTGAGGAAAAATTTAACAAGCAAAATGATAGAGTGTATGCGCGGTCATATAAGGAAGCATCTGAACTGATCCCAAGGGTGGAAAAGATTCATCACCCAGCTTCAGTCATGGTTTGATGGGGTGTCTCTTACGATAGGGTCACTGACCCGCATTTCTGCGAAGAAGGAGTCAAAACATCGGCCAAAGTTTACCAAGAAACCGTTTTTTAAGCTGTTGTGAAGCTTAACAATTCCATGTTCCAAAACCACCCATGGCCTTTTCAGCAGGATTCTGCGCCGGCCCATAAGGCTAAAACGTCCCAGGCCTTTCTTCGAAACAATTTGCCAGCGTTTATTTTCTCTGAAGAATGGCCCTCAGGCAGTCCAGATTTGAACCCATTGGATTACGAATTGTGAGGACAAGGTTTTTCACAGAAGATACCCCAACATTGAATCTCTTAAGACTGCTTTTGTTCGAGATGTGGCCAATTTTCCAATGGACGAGGTTCGTGCAGCTATTGACGATTGGACAGTGCGACTTAATGCATGAGTAAAGGCAAAAGACGGACATTTTCGAATAAGTAGATTATTTTTGGATACAATAAACATCAGTAAATATATTAAAAAATATTTGGTCCAAAAACATTCAGTACTTTTTATTTTACAGCATAAAACGTGTGTAACAGTACTTATGTCCCTACTAAGTATATTATACAGCCACAGAACGTCGACTTACTTATTAGAGAGAAAAGGAAGCTCAGAAGAGACTGGCAACAATATCGCTCTCCAGTTCTTAGAAAAAGACATAAAAATTGCCACAAGGAGTTAAATAAATGCTGCCTTAAAGTCAATCGAGGAAACCGATCCTACGATACCTGAACCATCAGAAGGAACAGATAAAAATCTTTGGAAAACCACAAAAACATACAAAGACCGACAGCTCATGATTCACCTCTACGTCTACAAAACGGTGGTTGGGCAAAGACTACCGAAGAGAAAATAAACTTATTTGCAAACTATCTTGAAACTGTATTTACACCAAATACTAATTCAACTATCGTCGATCCTACAAGTATGAACAGTACAGTAACGCCAAACCGAGACATATACTCAATCAGCCTACCTATGATAGACGAAGTAGTCTTGAATCCACCTCGTTTAAAGATATCGAACACTCGATAAAAGACCTCAAACTAAAAAAATCGCCAGGAGGGGATGGAATAAATGCGAAAATGGTGAATGAATTTCATCACTCAGCTATCATTACAATATTATTTATCATCAACAGCATTTGACGCCTCGGTTACTTCGCTCAATCATGGAAGCAATCTGACATAGTTATGATTCCGAAGCCGGGAAAGACCCTACTCAAATTAATTCGTATCGACCGACTGTTAGATGTGACCGATATGTAGACTGTTACCAGTCAATACTCATAAACTGTTCGCGAGCTATTTATTAAATCGGTCGTTCAAAGTGAAATCAAAAGGTGCATTTTCTAATTCCAAAAAAAGTACTGCTGGTGTCCCCCAAGGAAGCATATTGGGGCCTATTCTATACATTATATTTACGGCTGATATGCCCACTTCCCCTTTAACATACACGTCCACTTGGGCCGATGATATAGATTTGTCAGTATCCACCAAGACCCTACAGCTGCAAATAACCAACTACAAATACACATCTGAGAACTTGAGAAATGGTTGCAAAAATGGAGAATAGTAGTAAATGCTAGTAAGTGCACGCACCTCACGTTCACCATCAGAAAGGAGTCGTGCCCTCCTATGAAAATACTTAATTCTATGGTGCCCCAAAAAGATAACGTAATTTATTTAGGAACACATTTAGATCGTCGTCTAACCTGGTTAAATATATAAATATGAAGGTATCTTAAATAAAGCTGAAATGCAACCAGCTACAATGGCTAATGGGTCCTAGGTCAACTCTACAACTATGATATAAAGTTCTTTTATCTAGAGGTATTTTCAGAACAAAAATAATATAAAAATTCAAATCAAGTGTGGAATCTTTATTTGTAATTCGAAAGGACATTTTATGGCATCTACTTTGTGAATATAATTTCATTCAAATGTTGGCAGCAACCACACCTCAGGGTTTCCATTCTGAGGGGCCAATTTTGGATGACTCGTTCGAGTATTTCGATCGGAATGTCTTTAATGACACGCGTAATGTTTGCTTCCAAAACCTGAATCGTACCTGGTTTGTCATCATAGACTTTGGACTTTACGTAACCCCAAAGAAAAATGTCTAAAGGTGTGATATCAGTCGATCTAGGCGGCCAACTCACCTGTCCAAAAAGGAAATAAGCTGCTTTTCGAAATGACCTCTCAATAGATCCATTGTTTGAGCAGCTGTATGGCAAGTGGCACCGTCCTGTTGAAACCAAGTGTCGTCAAGATTACGGGCGTTAATTTCAGGTAACATAAAAATCGATATCATGGCGCGATAGCGACCATTAACGGTTACGTTCCGGATATCATAATTTTTGATCATTTTTTTCTCTGGGTATAATGGCACCTCTTGAACCTTTTCTTGTTGCTCTTCAGCCCAAATGCGGAAATTTTGTTTAATGACGTTGCCGTTGAGTCAGAAATGGGCCTCATCACTGAACAACATTTTGGTCGAAAACAGCGGATCTTCCCGTTTCTCACCGAACGCTCATTTCCAAAATACAGTTGCCAACATTTGAAGGTAATTATTTTCAAAAAATAAATGCCATAATATGTCTTTTCAAACTACCAATAAAGATTCCACACTTGATTTGAATTTTTATATATTTTTTTGTATTGAGAAAATGCCTTTAGATGGATCACTAAATATAAAGCGATTATTAAACCAATTTGGACATACGGAATCCAACTCTGGGGGGTGGGGTACATAAGATATGCGAATATTTATAGGATCTTAATATTAAAACCATCACAGAAGAAATCCGAGATTATTCTCGAAGTTACGTAAACAAGTTAAGTTTTCATCCAAACGCACTCGCCAGAGGTCTACTTTATTTTGAAGGACATGTAGGCCTCAGAAGAAAAAACACCTTGGACCTGGTAAGACCCTTTAGAATCAACCAGGCTTAAGATTTGAATACTTATTGTTATTTTCATTTTCAGAAAGATTCAATAAATAAATAAAATGTAAATAAAAAAATATAATCAACGTGTAAAATATGATTGAAGATGGATGCAAACGGTAACCTTCTAAAAACATGTTAATCCTTTGGTGGTCCATCTATATTTCAATTACAATAATAACACAGTGATACAAAATCGAACTTTCCGAATGGGCTGAGACCAATTGCAAATTAAAGTTGGCATTATCCATATAAAATCTTCATGGGTTTTCTATAGTTCAGTGTGAGATTTTTTTACATTCATTTGAAGTTGGTGATTATGCTAATGATTTTTATTATCCTGGAAAGTTGTGGTATCTTACTGTTTTTGGGGTCGAGGAATTCTTTTTTGATATTTATTTTTTTAAAACTCACGCTAGATGACGCTGTCATACAAACGGTGCTATTTCTTGAAAAATGCAAATTGACAGTTATAGTGCTGGTGATTATGCGATCCAAATAAGATATAAACTTTAAAAAAAATGTTTTTGTAATAAAAAAGATTTTTTCCAATTAAAAACACAATTTTTCCCATAAAAATTTAATTTTTGTAATACTAACGTACTGAGAATAATAAAATGTATTCGTACTATCATTAGAAATATGTTTTACAATGAAGCCAACATCAAAAATTGATTTTTAGCCTAAAAAAGTAAATACATCGTTTTTTCTATGAAAATCTACACGAAATAGAACCATTTGTATGACAGCGTCATGAAGCTCGAGTTTTAGGTACAAATAAATATCAAAAATGAATTCCTCGAACACAAATTCCTCGACTTCTACTAAATGAATTTAACTATCGTACTAAGAAAATTCGCAAGACGTTATAATAATTACCCAACTACTTCTAATAATCTTAACGACCAAGTCAAGGTCGTATATACTTAAAAGTATATAAATTATCATTAATATTTATTTTTCTTATTTATGTAATTACTTGAACATTTGCAAAATAAAAGAATTTCCACTACTAAGTGGTCCAAACAAGACTGAAGGGTTCACCAAATAGGTTACGAAGAAGTTCTGTGGTCCTAACATATGGTCTTGCTGGAACCATATATTAGGATTATTCTCTGATGTTTAGTCATAGTTGTATACAGAGCCCCGTTAATGGTTTCCGATTGACCCGATAACTGGACCGATAACTTTATCAACCATAACACCGCACCTAACAGTACATCTCACGGGGTGTACTTGACGCTAATTTTGTAGTAAAGCCTAGTACTGAGGCTAAAGTCGGGCGTGACCGAATATATAGAACTCTATATTTAGGAATATTCGGAAAAGACAATTGAAACATATGTCATATTTTAATCTTTGGGAAATTTTAATCTTTGGGAAATGTGTAGTTTTTGGTTAAAGTCCATTGAACATATATGTAGTAGTTATATCTAAATCTGAACCGCTTTTCCCCAATTTCTTCAGCTTTCAACCTTAGCACGAGTAACTTTTTTGTTTCAAATTTCATAAAGATTGAATGACTTCTAGAGCTAAAACATAAAATCAAATAAACATACTGTTCCAGAACGACCCATAAAGTGTCATCACTAGAAGCAATGTTCATATGTCATCTCTAAGATGTGTCAATTTCGTTTGTTTGACGTTTATTGTAAGCCGCACTTTTGCATTCCTCTTTGTCCTTATTTGTTTGTTCGATTGGTGCGTTAAAAAGTGCCGCTAGATTTTAATGTCTTGTAATCGTCAAAGAAGGAGGTGCAAAACTGCGGTGAGTATTTGTGATTTATTGCCATGTATTTTATATTAATATTTTTGTATTCTTGTATAGAAATAAACGCACGCATATATCCATCATAGATATTTTGTTCTAACGCAAGCCTTCTAATTTGACTGCAGCCAGCAACATTCTTTATTTCGCAGTTTTTTTGTATGTTTTTTGTTCGTACAAAATAACTGCTTTTGCTTGTCGCCGTGGTGTTTGTGTGTGTGTTAAATAATTTGAAGACAAAATTATTTAAATTGAAGTTGTTTAATTGTTTGTCGCATGAGAGGAATATAAATGGAAAATATGTTACAACATACTCCTCCCCCACGCCGTAGCCCTCGTTTGCAAAATGATTTAAATAATCTGCCAGTGACATCCGCAGCCAGCGGCACGCATACAACAATCACACAAGCAATAGATGGGAATTTTAGTGGACAAGCCATGTCAGCCACACCAAATGAGGAGACGCAGCCAGCGTCCAACGCTTCCAATGAGGTGCATGCCTGCACAAGTGGACTACAAATCCCAGTCACACCAACGGTTCCAACGCAGATGTCGATTGATCCTAACAAAGCAACTACACCAGCCATGGCCAATAGTGGACAACAGACACCGGCATTAGCCAGGCAGTCATCCGCCATCCTGTCGGATATGCAGAAACAGATTGTCTTATTACAACGTCAACTTACAGCCACTCAAGTGAAACTCAGTGACAGTAACCGTGAGCGCCAAAAGTTATTGTCAGCCGTCCAGAGGAAAGATCAGGTAAGTGACCATAACCTCAATCATAACAGTGCTTCGAAAACAACGCCGCCCGCCATTGACCAATTGCCGCCAACTACATTTGCATCACACCATGTAAGTCAGCCTACAAATACATCGACAACTTATACAGCCGCCATGTCTTGTATGCAAACTGCGCCTGCAGCCAGCAGCGTCGCTACGCCGGCGACGCAAGCAGTGCATGCAACGAATACTCTGTTAACGCTGCCGACGTTTTGTAATACATCTGCCACCATGTGTTATATGCATTCTGCGCCAACTATATTTAACAGCGTCAACATACCGCCGACGCAAACAACAACTCCATTAGATAATTTGTTTGTTTCGCCTGCCACAAATAATTTTATGCCGCCTTTATGGGGAGCAAACCAACAACAGCCTACCGTAAGTGCCTTTTCAAATTCTGCCGTCATGATGCCTCGTAAAATACAAGATTTACCAGAATTTAGTGGTGATCCTGAGGATTGGCCATTATTTTATACAGCGTTTACCCAGTCAACTGCAGCATACGGTTATACAAATTTTGAAAATAATCAACGCTTGCACAAGTGCTTAAAGGGAGATGCCAGAGAAGTCATTAAATCACTACTGATTCACCCTGACAACGTTGATGCCGTCATAGAACAACTCAAATTTAGATTCGGTCGTCCAGAGCAGCTCATCCAGAGCCAACTACGTCAAGTGAGAGAGTTGCCACATGTGTCCGAAAACAACTTAGTGAAGTTAGTGCCTTTTTCCACTAAAGTTAAAAATTTAGCCGTTTTCTTACAATCGGTGAATGGTCAACAACATATTGCAAACCCAACGTTGTTAGAGGAGTTAGTGTCAAAACTCCCAATGAGTAAAAAATTGGATTGGGCCAGAGTTGCCACCAGTATTCAACCATATCCTACAATAATTGATTTTAGCAATTGGCTTAGTGACGTAGCCAACTTAATATGCAGCATTCAAGAAGTAGAGCAAAAAGATCAAAAACGTCGTGTGTTACATACCACAGAAAAACAGCAGCATTGCGCTATCTGTCAAGGCCCTCATAAAATATATGTTTGTGATCGTTTTTTAAATTTAAAAATACAAGATCGATGGAATCAAGTAAAAAAGATTCGTGCTTGTTTTTCCTGTTTGAACATTGGACACACAACCCGAGATTGCCGCAAAAAGAGACCATGTTCAAAGGATGGTTGTCAACGAAAGCATAACAAATTGCTTCATGAGGACACAACCTGTGATCCAACTGCTATTTTTCCATGTCCAGCCAACGAACCTCAACAAAATGTTCTCAGCTGTTCGGCTGGGAATAAAAACAAACTGTTGTTTAGAATTTTGCCTGTCACATTGTATGGAGAAAATTGCCGTATGGATATTTTTGCACTTTTTGATGATGGCTCTTCCATTACAATGTTAGATAGAGACATTGCAGACAAAATTGGTGTTCGTGGTAAAAATAACCCACTTAATATTCAATGGTTTGGTGGAAGGTCAGCTCGTGAGCCTGCTATATCATTTAACATCAAAGTAAGTGGAGTCAACAAAAAGAGTTGCCACCTGCTTAAAAATGTGTATGCCGTTTCTAATTTAAATTTGCCTATGCAGAGTCTGACTCAAGAAGACATTGAAAAGAGTTTTAAAAATTCAACAAATTTGCCTGTGAAACCATATACCAACATTGTGCCGAAATTATTAATTGGATTGGATCATGCATTTTTAGGGTTGCCATCTAGCACCAACACAAGTAATTTGACGGGACCTTATGCTTGTAATACAGAATTGGGATGGTTAGTGTTTGGACCTTGCCACAGTCTACCGCCTGTACAACAATCTTGTCTTTTTGTTAATATTAAACAAAATGATGAACTTCATCAGATGATTGCCGATTATTTTAATATCGAAAGTATGGGTGTAAGAGCAGCTCCTATTGTAGAATGTGACGATGACGTCAGAGCCAAACGAATTTTAAAAGAATCTACAAAAAGAGTTGGTGATCGTTTTCAGACTGGCCTACTATGGAAATATGATGAGGTGAGGTTCCCAAACAGTTATGCCATGGCACTTGGACGCCTCGAAGGTATTGAAAGAAAATTCAAACGGGAGCCAGAGTTCTTTGCAGCCTACAAAGAAGTAATGAGTGGATATATTGATAAAGGATATGTTCGTAAGCTATCCCCCAATGAAAATAAGGTGACCAGCAGTAAAAAATGGTATTTGCCACATTTTGGGGTGACCAACCCTAATAAACCAAAAAAGTTAAGACTTGTTTTCGATGCCGCCGCCAGTATTGATGGCATTTCTCTGAATTCACAACTGATGAAGGGACCCCAAGATATAGCGTCTCTGCCGTCTACGCTTTATAATTTTCGCCGTGGTCAAATTGCGGTTGGTGCCGATATTCGAGAAATGTTCCATCAAATTTTAGTGCAGCCGTGTGATAGAATTTCACAACGATTTTTATGGAGAAATGGAATCTCAGAAATGCCGCCAGATGAATACGAAATGGTCGTTATGACTTTTGGAGCCGCCTGCTCACCTTGTTCAGCTATATATGTCATGAAGACCAATGCCCGAAATCATCACGAGTTCCATCCTAGAGCCATTAAAGCCATATGCGATCATCATTACATCGATGATTTTGTCGATAGCTTCGATAGTGTGGAAGAAGCTATTAACGTATCAAAGCAAGTGAGAGAAATACACAAAAATGGTGGATTTGATTTAAGAGGTTTTATTTCAAACTCCGATGAGGTCACCCTAACACTCGATGGTAGTTCAAAGTTGAAGAAAATTCCTGCCACTGATGCTACAGAAAAGGTGCTGGGTTTATATTGGGAGCCATCTAGTGACAATTTTATGTTTAATCTAAAATTTCATCGTGTCGCTCAAAATGTAATGTCCGGCCAGCGAAGCCCAACAAAAAGAGAAGTTTTAAGCATCATAATGTCAACTTTCGATCCTCTTGGTTACTTGAGTCATTTTACTGTGGGTGGAAAGTTGATATTACGAGAAATTTGGAGAAGCGATTGCCGATGGGACGAAACAATTCCCATTCCATTGAAAAGTTCATGGGAACGTTGGAGAAGTCAAATGAAAAACATAGCCGACTTTCGAGTACCTCGATTTTATTTTCCTTCTGGGAAGCCAACCTGCCTTCAATTGCATATTTTTGTTGATGCAAGTGAGGAAGCATTTGCCGCCGTTGCCTATTGGAGGTATTCATCAGACGATGGTAAGATTAGCACCAGTTTTATAACGTCTAAAACAAAATGTTCTCCTTTGAAAAGAGTCACAATTCCCCGCTTAGAACTGCAAGCAGCTGTTCTTGGGACACGTTTAAAGCAGAATATTTTAAGTGAGCACAGCCTTGTTCCAGAAAAATGTACACTATGGGGTGACTCTAAATCTGTGCTAAAATGGATTGCCAGCAGTCATAGGCGATATAAGCCATACGTCGCACATCGAATTGGTGAAATACTCTCCACAACCGAAGTTGGAAATTGGAAATGGATATCAACAAAAGATAATGTAGCCGATGAGGCAACGAGGTCATTTAATAATATTGATTTTTCTTCTTCTTCTCGCTGGCTAAATGGACCAGATTTTCTTAAATTGCCTGAAGAGGAATGGAGTTCAGCTGGTATTGAAATTTCACATGATGCTGATGATGAAGAAATTCGTCCAAAGGTTTCTTTATTGATTGCGAGTGACAGTATTATAGATTTTAACAGATTTTCATCTCTTTGTCGTATAAAAAGATCATTTGCCTGGGTACTTAGATTTATAAATCATTGCCGCAAAAAGTACAACGAATTGCAGAGCCACGGGCTCACATCATATGAGATTAAAAACTCTGAAAACATTCTATGCCTTTTAGCTCAGAGGGAAGCCTTTCCAGCCGAGCTGAAATTGATCGAAAATGGACAGCCAGTCCAAAAAATCAGCCATTTATTTAACTTAATGCCTTATATTGATGAAGACGGTTTGTTAAGAGTATATGGGAGAATAGATGCAGCCAGCTACTTACCCTATAGCTCAAGAAGGCCAATAATCCTGCCAAAAGATCATCATTTTACAAAGTTAGTCGTCATGCATCATCATTGCCAAATGAAGCATCAAAACCACGAAGCCACAATATGTGAAGTGCGCAGGAAATATTGGATACCACAACTTAGAAGCCTACTTAAAAAAGTAGTTTCAAATTGCCATCATTGCAAATTTAAAAATGCCAATCCTAAGCCACCTGTTATGGGGCCCCTCCCATTTGATCGCCTGGAGCCTAATATTAATCCTTTTACGTATACTGGCCTGGATTACTTCGGTCCTATAAATGTTTCGATAGGGCGAAGAACCGAGAAGAGATGGGTGGCATTATTTACATGCCTTACGGTGCGAGCAATTCATTTATAATTGGCCCATGACCTATCAACGGATTCCTGTATAATTGCCATGAGGAACTTCATGAATAGAAGGGGTGTTCCAGCTCGAATCCGGTCTGATAACGGAAAGAATTTTATTGGTGCCAACGAAGAAGCCAAGCGGTTTAGTAAAGTTTTCGACGCTGAGGAAATTCAAAATGAAATGTCAACGAAAGGTATCGATTGGGTGTTTAATTGTCCTATCAACCCGTCAGAAGGTGGTATTTGGGAAAGGATGGTGCAATGTGTGAAAAAGGTATTGCGTCATACACTGAAAGAAATGTCACCAAAGGAACATGTATTGCATTCATTATTAATTGAAGCCGAAAACATCGTTAATTCGCGACCATTAACTCATCTGCCTATAAGCCCAGATGAAGAGGAGCCACTTACTCCTAACCATTTTTTGATTGGAAGAGGAAACATTGCAAATACGCCATCTGTTGAGATGCCTGACGAAAAAATCTTCCGACTAAAAAAACAATGGCGAGTTGCACGAAGTCTACGAGATAGGTTTTGGAAGCGGTGGATCAACGAGTACTTGCCTACGTTGACTAGAAGAGTGAAATGGTGTGAGCGTACCACTCCAATCAAAGCAGGTGACTTGGTGTTCATCTGCGATTCAAAGGTTCCAAGAAGTCAATGGCGGAGGGGTATGGTCACTTGCGTTTATGCTGGTCGTGATGGTGTGGCGCGAAGAGCTGACGTGAAGACTGCCTCAGGACAGTTCCAACGAGCCGTGTCCAAGTTAGCCGTTCTGGACGTTGAAGATGGTGAAGCTGATCGCTCCACGGAGGCGGGGGTGTTCCAGAACGACCCATAAAGTGTCATCACTAGAAGCAATGTTCATATGTCATCTCTAAGATGTGTCAATTTCGTTTGTTTGACGTTTATTGTAAGCCGCACTTTTGCATTCCTCTTTGTCCTTATTTGTTTGTTCGATTGGTGCGTTAAAAAGTGCCGCTAGATTTTAATGTCTTGTAATCGTCAAAGAAGGAGGTGCAAAACTGCGGTGAGTATTTGTGATTTATTGCCATGTATTTTATATTAATATTTTTGTATTCTTGTATAGAAATAAACGCACGCATATATCCATCATAGATATTTTGTTCTAACGCAAGCCTTCTAATTTGACTGCAGCCAGCAACACATACATATGTTTTATATATCTTAAGCTGAACCAATTTTCATCAGTTTTAATAGTATCTGCCTTTGTCAAATTTTAGCAAGATTGGTTTAAATATATGGCATTTTGAGCTAAAAACATCAAATCGGATGAACATATGTGTTCAGTTGTATTTTGTCATACACTAAATGGTTCTTTGGAAAGGTGGACCAACTAAAGAAACACACACAGTAGTGATAAGTGCTTATTGTGCGTGTCGCAAAAATGAGAAACAGTAAAAAGGAGCCTATTTAATACTTTTTCTTTGTATTTCAGAAATAGCCTGTGTGAGAGTGCCGCAGGTATGCCGGGGACTACGGCGATAAACCGTAGGGTAATTCGGATTTTGAGTGCTTTAGAAATATGTGCTTGCCTTATGTACCATTTGCATTTATTGGATGTATGTATGTACTTATATTTTACTTCAGTATGTATATATTGTTTAGTTATTAAATACGAACAATATGTGTTGGAGCTATTTATAAATCTGAACCATTTTATTTTAGAATCCTTCCTTCGTTTAAAAACCCTACTTACTTTTGCAAAATTTCATGAAGGTCGGACAACGAATACGACCTATAGTTTGATAAGATGCTTTAGATGGGCGGACGGAAGGACGAACGGATAGACAGACATCGTTAAATCAGCTGGTGATTATAAGTAAATCGGTATACTTAAATGAAGGTCTAGCGCAAATATTTTTAGTTTAATAACATTTGCCATGAAACTGACTTATAGTATCCTGCTCCACATAGTGGCGGAGGGTAGAAAAACACGAGTATAACGCTAACTAACGTCTGAAAAATTGTGTCAAAGTAGTACAGAGTTCGTCTACCGAAATGTCAGCAATAAGTCTACTCAAACTTTAAATTTTACAAACGGTTTAGAATTTCTAAAAAAGAAACAATACCTTCCAAACTTTAGGTTTATCTACTTCAATTTCAGCATAAAAATACAAAAAAAATCCTTTCACTTCGCCTGACCCGCTTACATTCCGAAAATTACAAATGTTTTTATTTTTTCAGTTATAACCACTATACTGGTTTCAAAAACAGTGCGTAAAATATCGATGTTTGCGTTGTGACACCATCATGTTGAAACCATAATTTGTGGAAACATTAATTCGTGGAGCATAGCGCTGTACCACTCACATTTGACTGTAACGGCGGCTCCTTGCTTACTTTTGAAAAAAAAACAGGTGTAACGATGACGCCAGTCCAAAATCCACACCAAACATTGACTCTTTGTGGATGCATTGGCTTCTCAATATTAACGTGTGGGTTCTCTAAACTCCATATGCGGCAGATTTCCTTATTGACATAGCCATGGAGATGAAAATGAGCTTCATCAGAAAACACGATTTTTCGGTAAAATTCGACACCTCCTGCCGAACAATCTTTAGTCCATTGGGCAAAGCGAAAACACATCGGATCGTGTTCTATTATTACATGACAAAGGTCAACCTTTTCAAAAAACCCAGAAATTTAAAAAAAAAATATTAGAATTTTTTTATAGCCGATTCAAATTTAAAATGTTATATCGACCAACCTGTTTAATAATCTCTTGCCTTCATCCGAGACACGACCCACAATATTGCAAGCAGAAGTTTTTATGATCTAAAAACATTAAAAATCACTAAACATGCTTGCATCATACGTACTGACCAATGTTGCTATTGTCCGTCAAAGATACTTTAAAAAATATTGCTGAAACGGCTACAAGATGTTATAACTAGCAGAAATCTTATAGCAGAATTCAAGTTTGGGTTTAGAAATAGCCTCTCTACCATTTAACAAGTTCACAGAATAATGGCATTGCAGAATAGTATCTGCAAAGCAAATAAATTTGCATGGCAATATTTCTTGATGTTAGCCAAGCGTTTGACCTTGTCTGAAATAAAGTTTTGATATTTTAACTACAGAGATACAAGGTGGTTGATGAATATTGCTACATTAGGAAACTCAGAAATATTTTTTTCGAGTGTCTGGAATTCATTTTTCTTTTATTTATGTTAAAGCTCGTTCAATTTTATTATATAATTAATTATTATATATAGCTTAAAAAGTTGTTCAGTACTGCTTGGAGAGTGGAGGCAGGAATAGCCGCAATTGTTTTTCAATGGATTGCTTTAGTTCAATCAAGTTTGTTGGTTTTGTAGACTCCCTATTGACAATAACCCCACAATAATATATATATATAATAACCCCACAAGAAAAAGTCAGGTGCAGTTAGGTCAGGCGACCTGGGGGCCAACGGAATGTAGAGTTTCTGGATATCAGCTTATTGGGAAATTTTCGTCGCGATTCTGTCAGAACAGGCCAGGCAATGTGAGGAGTTGCACTATCTTACTGAAACCACACACAGTAAAAAGAAATTCTCATTCGGCGTAATTCTGGATAGAAAAACTCTCTCAACATGCTCAAGTAACGGTCTCCAGTAACGGTGTGACCATTTTCTTCAAAGAAGTAGAACCCGACAATGCAGCGTGATGAAACTGCACACCACGCTGTGACACGAAGTAGATGCAATTCCGTCTCATGGAGTATCTGTGGGTTGGAAGCAATCCATATTCGACAATTTTGTTTGTTTATGTTGCCGTTAAAATCGAAATGGGCCTCGTGAAACATGAAAAGACATGCTTCCGTCCTCTTCCACCAGTTGAAGCATCTTTTGGCAAAATTCCCAGTAAATCGGGAAATCTGCTGCGTTCAGTTTGTAGGCTTTTTTTAATTTTATATGGGAATAAGTCCAAATCTTTGTGCATAATTGACTGCAATGACTGCCTGCTTATACCCATTTGAGCAGATAAGCTTTTTGTCGAAACTCTTTGATTGTTTTGTTAGGCAGCAGCTACAGCAGCGATTGTTTCCTCCGTTCGAACTGAGGGGTTTCAAGAAATCGTTAACAAATTCACTGTGGTTTGTCTTGTTTTATTGTTTGAACACATCACAAACGTGTTCCTTGTTACTTTTTGGATTATTTTATTGTGCCTTTCCTTGAAACATAATAAACTTTCCGCCCCTTTTTGAAGTCCCTTTTGAGTTGTTTGAATTAACGCATACTCTTACCTACTCGTACAAGCTAGAAGCCAGGTAGACGTAGAAAAGGTTATAAAAGCGGCTGTAGTTTCGTAAACCAAATCAGTGAAAGTTGAGACAGTGAACATCGAGTGCGAAATTTTGTTTTGAATTTTATAAAGTGAAATAAAAGTACAATACAATGGCAGAGGAAAATTTAGACATTGCTGAAATTGTGGTACGTCATAGTACACGCTACCAGCAAATGAGTGCGGAGATGAGTGATGACGATTAAGGTGCATTCCTGCATTTAGTCTTGAAGGTGCGGATGATGAAGAATTTAAGCAAATTTTCATGTTGATGATTCGGATGCGAAAACCGAACCACATATAGACATCAATGAAGATATTAGTGATGACAACGATGCTGAAGATGAAGAAACTGAGGCTCAGCAAACAAGTGACAATTGCTTTATTTCCTAAGATGGCACCAAATGGACTAAAAATGCACCACCGACTTCCCGCACTCGTGCTCATAACGTGGTCGACTAAACAAGGAGGAATCCGGGACCGGTAGGAACCACATATGATCCCTTTACCATATTCCGCTTGCTCATCACCGAAGACGTGGCGTACATCATAATACGCGAATCAAATCGGAAATGCAGGGAAGTGAACGCTGCTTGGAATTTGGCAAATCCAACTTACACAAAGGAATGGAACCCAATCACTTTGAAAGAGTTAGGTGCTTTCTTGGCTATTATTTTGTATACTGGACTCACTAAATCGAAAAGTTACCTCTTGAAGAGTTATGGGGCCCAACGCGCTGTCCAATATATAAATCTGCAATGGCCTATTACCATTCCTGTAACAATCCAGTTTGTGCAGAGCATTCAACAATTATGCATCGATGCTACACCTGCACAAAAAATATGTTGGACTAGGGACAATCTACACAACAATAGTTGTTATTTAGTAAATAATAATAAATCAACACAAAAAAATGTAAAAAAATGCGTTTTCATATAAAATTCCATACAAATAGAAATAGGTCCCTGTGGACCTTGTACTTCGTATAAGGGCAACGGATGACTCAACCGTCGGATGGTTAAAAGCGACACTACGTACTCCAGTGCGTGGTAGCGGCGGACAATTCTGTTTTCAGTGGCTCAGTCATCCATTTTTGTTAAATCTAATAATCAATCTGCAAAATAAAAAAAATAACCAGATTCATTAAATAGAAACAAAGTTATGACATATTTTGTAGCGACTTTTATCAGTTAACCTCTATTAACCGAAACATTTCTAGCTTACCTCAACGAATGATTAGTTAGGGTCAAAAATGGCAAGGAACACATCGACAAATTTGTGGATGAAGAAATAGATATTGCAGTTAAATGAAATTAAATCTGTACATATAAACTTTATCATGAGGCTACCTCACTTGCCTATTTTCATAAACGGCAATCAAATACAATATGCAAACACCGATAAGTAACTGAGTAACTAGACCCAAAATTAAAGTAGAAAGAGCATGTAGAAAAGAATGCAAAGAAATTAAATTCAAGTTTAAAGAAATATTGCCTGGTTACTCCCAGTTAACAGGTAACGAATAAAATCTTAATTTATAACCAATTATTAAACCAAGAATAAACGTGTCCTAACCTGAAACCAACATTCTAGTTCTTATGTCCAAGTCGGACAGTCGGTTTTCAAAATAGCTAAACCGTACATGTCGGTTTACTCGGGTTTTTGCTGTCGATTTTCTCGGTTTTTTGTAGTTCTATGTAAAAGCAAAGACAATTTATAATATGCTGGTCCGATATTCCTTTTTTTATCCCGGCACCATTTTATGGAACAGGTAAATCTTAAAAATTAGTTTCATGGCAAATATTTGTAACTACCAAATTATTTAAGCTACCCTACCCTTGAGTGTACCGGTCCACTGGGAATAATGATCGGATTCGATTCAACGATGTCTGTCTGTCCGTCTAAACTTGGTAATCAAGCAACAAGTCTTTATTGTCCGAACTTAGTAAAATTTGGCAAAAGTTAGTTTTTTAGACTAAGGACAACAATGACAATTGAAGAAAATAGGTTCAGTTTTAGATATAGTTCGCACACATATGTTTAACCGATTTTATGTATTTTTTCTAGAAGCAACAAATTGCATCCAATCTTGATAAAATACTACAGAATCCAGCTTTGTGGACAAAGGGTATACGATTTTAAAATTAAACAAAATCGGCTTGGATCTATTTGTAGTTCCCATCCATGTATTTAACCGATACAATTGGAGTGTTCTATTGAAACTCGCTTAGTAAACGAGTAAGTGGTCGTAATATTTAGGAATAAAGTATTAAAGAAATGTTATAAACGATTAACACCGAGATCGCTTAATCTTGCAAAAGGTTATTCTCGAATAACTTTTTTCAGAAAAATGTTAATTATTTAAAAAAGACGGGGTTTAAAGCAAATTGTCTCTGGCTTTCTATAAATAAAACCATTTCTATAATTGTACAATGGTGTGAAGTCATCGCGTTAGCTACCTCCTAAGCAAGTGGCCAATAGAACACGGCCAATATTTTAAGAAGCCAAATATAACTTGCAAACTCGATGACATTTTGCACATCATTACTATCGATTTGTAACCAGCTCAGAGAAAATAGGTTAAATTGGTCCACGATTCGGTATAGCCCCAGACAAAGGTGCATCCCAATTTTAATTACATATAACCGCTTTTGAGCACCTATATAAATTCCGATTTCGATGAATCTTGGACGAAACAGGCCAATATTTTGATGTAGTCCGCATACAAAGTGATTGGTTAAATTTGTTATATAGAAGAATTATGGTTGAAGAACTCCACAAAAGAAATGGTACCGTCTAATGTCAAAACTTTCAAGAGAACGGACACACAAAATCGTACTGCACTTTGCCAAACATTTGCGTTGTATGTGGTAACTTCCAACAACAATCTTCCAATCTTGTCAATTGCGGAGAACAACATACCACAAACAACAGAGGTTGTAGGGTTTACAGAGAACATAAGCAGAAACTAGAGGAGAAGCGTTAATTCATCTCTTACCGGAACGCGCCGATAACTATAATAGACATCAACAGACCCCAGTTAACTCTTGGGATGGAAATGGTATTAAAAACGGTATAGCATACGCGAATGTTTTAATACTTCTGTGCAACAATTATGGTTATGATTTAGTAACGTAACCAAAATCAGTTATTTTAAGTTAAGCGAAAAATAGGCCCTCTTAAGATATGTACATGGAACGCTAACGGTGTGAACCAACATTGACACGAACTGGCAGATTACCTAGAGCTTCAGAATATTGATATAATGTTATTATCGGAAAGGCACCTTATAGACGATAACAATTTTCAGATACCAAATAGATTTTATGGTACTCACCACCCCAACGGCAAGGCTCATGGGGGCACTGGTATCCTAATACGGAAACGAATGAAACACGAAGTCTCACAAAACTATCTTCGGGCGACAAAAACTCCCATTCAGAATCAAGTTTTTCTTACCATTTCGGCAGTATATTTCTCCCCGCGGTTAGCGATATCAGAAGATATCTGAACCTTTACAATGGTCTTGGACGCAATTTTATTGATGATGGTGACTGCAATGCCAAACATACGCACTGGGAATCCCGTTTATCAAATCATAGGGAAACCAGCTATATAAATGTCTAATATTATATCGCCCAGTAGCCAACACATTGGCCTTCAGATATTAACAAAAAGCCTTATTTGATAGACTTCAGTATAATAAGAGGAGTGAGAAAATTTAATTAATCTGCTAGTACTTGCCACGACTTATCGTCAGACCACTCGCCAGTTATATTTCTTCTTCACGAGAAGACAGTATTTGAAGACGAGCCCATAAGGCTAACTTCACCCACAACTAAATGGTTAAAACACTGGAAGTACATTAGTAGTCATTTAGATTCTAATCATCTAATTTTTAACGCGAAGGAGATCGATAAGAGCGTCTAGAACTTGAACGAGTCATTCACGCTACACACAGAAAAAAGAACGCGACAAATAGTTTTTAAACTTATAATTAAACCGGGAAATAGATCACATTGTAAGTAAAACGAGGAGGTTCCGTCGCGAATAACAGCGAAATAGGTCACCAGCGGCCGACTAGCCAGACTACTTAAAGGTTTTAATGCTGGTTTAAATCAGCTTCAACCAAATTTTCATTATGGTAAACATTAAAAAATACTACTATGCCCACAGAAAGGTAATTTTCAATACTAGACCCAAGTAGTGAGTGGGCCATATCAGAAGAGGAAAAAGCCAATGCTTTCGCAAAACCAACTGGTCCAGGTATTTCGCCAAAATCATGCAAGAAGCGAAATCCTTAAAATAGATGATAAAGTTTCTGTCGTTATTCCATTGGTTACTGTGAATCCAAGTAAAGCATATGGTTACGATTTTCCACGCACAGAATGATCTTAGAACTTCTTTATTTTGCTGTAAAGTTCCTGACAAAATTATTTAAATAAACTTTGAGACATAGCTACTTCCTAAAGCGTGCTAAATTTCTTTTATTAAAATGAATACCTTCCGAGAGTATTGCCTTATTTTTAGACGTTGCTCAAAAATGTGACAGTCTGGCACATTGTCTTTTATTTTCAAATACTTATCAGCAAATATGCATCGACTTCTTAAGTCTTACATAGAAAACCGCATATTAAGAGTCAAATGTGGGAATCACGTCACCGATGGCCGGAATATAATAGCAAGTATCTCCTAGGGTAGCGTCCTGGGGACAATCCTTTACCTTCTTTTTACCTTAGATATCGCTTCCAACCCAAATGTACTATCATTCATTTTGTCGACGATACGTCAATATTGGTCTTTCATAAAACGCAGGATATTGTATCTATGAACATTGACACGAACTGGCAGATTACCTAGAGCTTCAGAATATTGATATAATGTTATTATCGGAAAGGCACCTTACAGACGATAACAATTTTCAGATACCAAATAGATTTTATGGTACTCACCACCCCAACGGCAAGGCTCATGGGGGCACTGGTATCCTAATACGGAAACGAATGAAACACGAAGTCTCACAAAACTACCTTCGGGCGACAAAAATTCCCATTCAGAATCAAGTTTTTCTTACCATTTCGGCAGTATATTTCTCCCCGCGGTTAGCGATATCAGAAGATATCTGAACCTTTACAATGGTCTTGGACGCAACTTTATTGATGATGGTGACTGCAATGCCAAACATACGCACTGGGAATCCCGTTTATCAAATCATAGGGAAACCAGCTATATAAATGTCTAATATTATATCGCCCATACACATTGGCCTTCAGATATTAACAAAAAGCCTTATTTGATAGACTTCAGTATAATAAGAGGAGTGAGAAAATTTAATTAATCTGCTAGTACTTGCCACGACTTATCGTCAGACCACTCGCCAGTTATATTTCTTCTTCACGAGAAGAGAGTATTTGAAGACGAGCCCATAAGGCTAACTTCACCCACAACTAAATGGTTAAAACACTGGAAGTACATTAGTAGTCATTTAGATTCTAATCATCTAATTTTTAACGCGAAGGAGATCGATAAGAGCGTCTAGAACTTGAACGAGTCATTCACGCTACACACAGAAAAAAGAACGCGACAAATAGTTTTTAAACTTATAATAAAACCGGGAAATAGATCACATTGTAAGTAAAACAAGGAGGTTCCGTCGCGAATATCAGCGAAATAGGTCACCAGCGGCCGACTAGCCTCACTACTTAAAGGTTTTAACGCTAGTTTAAATCAGCTTCAACCAAATTTTCATTATGGTAAACATTAAAAAATACTACTATGCCCACAGAAAGGTAATTTTCAATACTAGACCCAAGTGGTGAGTGGGCCATATCAGAAGAGGAAAAAGCCAATGTTTTCGCAAAACCAACTGGTCCAGGTATTTCGCCAAAATCCTGCAAGAAGCGAAATCCTTAAAATAGATGATAAAGTTTCTGTCGTTATTCCATTGGTTACTGTGAATCCAAGTAAAGCATATGGTTACGATTTTCCACGCACAGAATGATCTTAGAACTTCTTTATTTAGCTGTTAAGTTCCTGACAAATTATTTAAATAAACTTTGAGACATAGCTACTTCCTAAAGCGTGCTAAATTTCTTTTATTAAAATGAATACCTTCCGAGAGTATTGCCTTATTTTTAGATGCTGCTCGAAAATGTGACAGTCTGGCACATTGTCTTTTATTTTCAAATACTTATCAGCAAATACGCATCGACTTCTTAAGTCTTACATAGAAAACCGCATATTAAGAGTCAAATGTGGGAATCACGTCACCGATGGCCGGAATATAATAGCAAGTATCTCCTAGGGTAGCGTCCTGGGGACAATCCTTTACCTTCTTTTTACCTTAGATATCGCTTCCAACCCAAACGTACTATCATTCATTTTGTCGACGATACGTCAATATTGGTCTTTCATAAAACGCAGGATATTGTATCTATGAATCTTGGACTTATTCTCAGACGGTAAAAATCATAGCTATCTGAATGGAGAATAAAGGTCTATGAGGCTAAATGCACACAGGTTACTTTCACACTGAAATGTAGCACATATCCGACCCGAAAAACTATGTGAAATTCCTTATTCTACGTCACGAGGTTCAAATGCTCTTATACGTGATCCTTTAATCGCCCTATACAAAACCCTTCAACACTGAAATTGGGGTAATGTCTGGCTATAAAGGCTTCCGCCCCTATTTTACGAGGTTTAAATCAAACCTTGTTTTAAACTCTAAATCATGTGAACGCCTAAAGGTCAACAAACTGCATGTCGCGAATGCACACTTCAAAGACTATGTTAAATTCTTAATTTAACCTTACTAGGTTTAACCAAACGTGGTTTAAATTCTCTAACACGTGACCTCAAAACAGTCAACACAAAAATTACGGAAATGTCTGACAATAGAGGCTTCCACCTCTATTTCACGAGGTTTACTCGTAAGACAAACTTGGCTTATTATTATCAATTATATGAACACTTAAAGGCCTACAACAGTACGTACGATACCGCGCCTACTAACAAAAACGACTTAACCATTCAAAAGTCGTCCACTCTACTAATCTAGACTTTTCCGTTATAGCATAACTTCACTTAGAACGTTTTGTCATTTGAGCGCGAATTGTTTTGTTTACTGTGTGTTGAAAATTCATCTATGTCAAAAAATGGAATTATCTCGGCGTAGGTTATCAAGACTGGAGTGTTTGAATCAACTTGTTTCGACTTTTGGCGATGAAGCACCATCAAATCGCTGGTACCAAGAGTTCAGTTTACTACTTCACAGTTAGTAAAATGTATTTTTTTTTCTTTGAACAGTGATTACCGGCTCAAGACCTCTTGCATATACATATATTTAAAGAAAAGACAAGTTTTAAACAAAATGGCAAAGTAACATTTATTTTCGTGGCTGCACACTGATTTTATCTTGATTTCGGGTCCATGACAACTCTCTTCAGAAAGCTTTGCAGCAATTGTTGAAAGTAAAACCGAACTTTATAAGGCCAGGCACTCCCCAAACGATTGCGAACTACTGTTGTAATTGAGAGCCATCAATAGATTTCTTTTACAACGTGTGTGTGTGTTGTAAAGAGTTAAGTTGACTATGTGAACTTGTGTGCCGTGCCGTGTATGTACATATGTTTAGCTCGTTGGTTTTATATCGGTCTATTGCTTTTTCACATTGAACAGGGATTAATCGGCTCAATACCACTTGCATCTATATTTAAATAGAAGACAAGTTTTTAACAAAATGGAATTGATTTTCGTGGCTACATGCTGCTTTTATCATCACGAAAATCAATGTCACCACTTGTATTAATTAACGACATAACTATTACTGACTTTCTCACTCATTTTGTTAAAAATATGCAAACAAATAAAAAACGAGGAATTAAATATGCTGACAGTTAATGATGTACATTGCAAGTAAACAAACATGTGCAATCGGTAATTTTGCATTACCATACCGATTTCGTTGAAACCGGTTCCTAAATTGTTGTAAATTTCAACACACTGCCATCTTAAATGTTTATATTTTGCTACCTATTTTCAAACACAAATTAAAACATATTTTTTTAATAAAATATTTTTTTGTCTAAAATAACATCAATAAAATTGTATTTGGTAAAAAGGTTCGGCAGAGTTCTCACTTGGCATAAACTCAGTGAGAAAGTTTCCGATTTCAAGTTGAGTCACTTTTCTTTTAAGTTCTTCAGTTTTTAAGCGATTCCTATTAAAGTAGAATCGGAACATATGCATATTACCGATTTGGAACGAGTGAAGGGAATAGGAATCGGCAATTGTTTTACAGAAGGTGAGAATGACGTCAGAGTGACGTCTAATCGGTACTTTCAGTCGGTAACTGCGATCGGTATGAATTACAGAAACGAGCTACTGAGATGTGGTTTAGCAGGATGGATCAACTGCCTGAAACACAATGGCACTTTTAAGTTAAATTTTTGAAGAGCGAATAATTTCCATAAATTCGGAAATTATTTGGCCAGCGCGATCGCTAGATTTGTCAGCACCGGACTATTTTCTTTGTGGTTATTTGAAGGCGAGTATATGTGAACAAGCCCGAGACAATTTTCAACTCAAGGCCAACATTGTTTGGAAAAATTCGAACTCTACAACCACAAATGTTGAAAGATGTTATAAAAAATGCTCTAATACGAGCCTATCTTTGCGAAGCCGAAAACGGGGCTCATTTAAGTGAGCCCCTTCTTACTTAGTGTAAGAAAATTTCCATTTTGAATATTATATAATCTGAAAAAAAAATTAATAAAAGAAAAAGTAATTAAAGATTTTAACCCCATGGTATCGTAGTTTGGATTTAAAGGTTATGTGATTCTCTGCGTATTGTTGGGGGTATTTGCATTGATTTGTTTTAAATAGTACACACAAATACTGAGAATTTAAGCCCGAAGGGCTTAAAAAATGAAGGGCCAGGTGACCTTCACCGTTATTTACAGAGTGTTCGCCATATTCTGCAGTATGAAAAACTCTTGTTATGTATGTAAAGGGTTTTCCATTAAGGACATTAAAATTTCTTTCTGAAGAGGGTTGTCACGGACCCGAAATCATGATAAAAGCAGTGTGCAGCCACGAAAATCAATCAATCAATAACCCGCCAAGGTTTTTCTTCAGCAGTCTTTGGCAACGATTACTTCGGCCATAAATCAAATGACATGCGGGAGACTCATTTTTATTAATGAGAATTACCCTTTGCGTATAGTCTTCGAACTGTGCGTAGAGCAATCTTCAATGCGCAATATCATTTCCACCAATTCCGTTTCGCATGGGTCTTCGTTGAAAACCACAAATGCAAAATTCACAATCAAAGTGTGCATTTTTTTGTGCGTACATATACTCATACATGCGTTGCACATTAGGGCGTACCAATCCTTTTTAATATTTTTTTTTTGTTATTTATTCGATCTTTTATCATTATTATGACTTGAGCAGTTTTTTATTCTGATTCGAGACCTTTATGTTGTTTCTTTTTCAGAATCAACGTAAAAAGAAGAAATTGGTGAAATGTATTTGCTATCGAATTTGGTCGTATGACTACCAGGAGCCCGTGTAAAGCAATCTATTTTCTGTACCCAATTTTCCACCACTCTTGCACGCATTTCGACCGGAACGTTTTCAATTTCGTGTTGGACGTTGGATGACCCTATAAAAAAAATGCAATAGTGTTAAATCGATTGTAACGCGTGCTGTGTGGCTAGTGACACCGTCTTGTTGAAACCACATATCGGTGATGAAAAGCTCATCCATTTTAAGCCAAAAATAATTTTCTAACATGGCACGATAGCGCTCTCCTTTTATGGTAACATGATGATTGTTTTTTTTTTATCGGCACAAAAATACTGACCAATTACACCCCATCATGAAAACCACACCACACAGTAATTTTCTACGGATGTAATTGTGTCTCTTGAAGCACATATGGGTTTGTTGCTGTCTAATAAATAACACATATTTTTTTAGTGACAAAAACACTCAGCCATAAATGAGGTGCATCGCTGAAGAAGATGGAAATTGGAGTAAGCGCTCTTAATTTCGGAAGTACGAGGGCTGCTATATATATTTCTGGCTTAAAAATTAAAATGCGAATATTTGTCATTAAAAATGATTTTAATGTTTTTCAAAGTATGATTTATACACTTTTGCATGCGCTCATACCAATTGTCGAAGCATTTTCCACTCCGATTTAGACAGCCCCAAAACATGTTTTTTAAATGCTTCAACAGCATGTTCTGGCGACGAAAATCGTTGACCAAGTCAGGGCTGTACGTTGGATGACCCATCAATTCGACGTTTTGGCCGGTCAAAAAGGTGCTGGTTTGAGCCGATATGTGAGAGCTCGCATGGTCTTGGTGCACAATGTTTCGGTTTCTCTTGTTCGTTTTTTCAATTTCTCCGAACACTTCAGTCAAACAAATTGTGGTGTACCACAGTCGCCATGACCAGTTTTGTCGAAGAAACAGGCGACCATTTGCTTCGAAGTGCTTCTTCCACGAACAACTTTCGTTGGATTTGGCTCGTCTTCGAAGACCCACACGGTCGATTGCTGTTATGTTTCGGGCTCATACGCATAGATCCATGATTATAAACGTCTTTTGAAGTACCACGCTCGTATTTTTTTTAAAATTTCCTTGCACCAATCGCCACTACCTTTTTTTGAGCGATTGTCAAATTGTGCGGGATCTAACGAGAACAAACCTTTTTTCGGCCAGGTGAACTTTATCATGCTATATCGAATGTATGCTGGTGGAAGAAATGCCCACGGATGCCCATATCTCACATGACGATCTTGCATTATCAGTTCACGCACGGCACCAATGTTCTCTGGCACAACAGCCGTTTTTTAGAGAACTTCACGACCTTCGTCTTTGAGCGAGCGTCGGTCATAATTGAATGCATTAAACCAGTTTTTCACAGTGCTGTAGGATGGTGCTTCATCGCCATACAAAGATTTAAGTTCATCGATACACTCTTGTCGTAATAATCCACGTCGAAAGTTGTGAAAAATGATCGCACGAAAATGTTCACGAGTTTATTCCATTTTTTTGCCAAATTGATTTTTCAAGTCGCTGTAAACAACACAAATGATGGTCGTACGTCAAAATGTCAAACTTTCCGATGGAAATGTCAGTTAGCGCCAGTTAGTGTTGCCTTGGCCAGAAGCAACCCTCGTAATTTTTAATGCTCGTAAGTGAACTTAACCATGAAGAAAATGGTGACTTCGACTAAGGTTTTGACAGTTAAAAATCATTTAAATTGTTTGAGGGTGAGTAAACGTAAAGATACGAAATTGTTATTTCCCTATTGGAAAACCTGTTATAACGGAAAACTCGAGATTAGTAGATTGGACGATTTTAAAAAGGTTGAGTCGGTTTTGTTGTTAGGCGCGGTATTGTTAAGTATGTACTGTTGGAGGCTTTTAAGTGTTCACATAGTTGATAATAATAACATTTCCGTAATTAAGGTGTTGTAGATTTTTGTGTTGACTGTTTTAAAGATCACGTAATAGACAATTTAAACCACGCTTAGTTTAAACCTCTTGAGGTAGAATAAAAAACTGAACACAGTTTTTGGTATGCGATTTGCATGTTGTTGGCCTTTAGGCGTTCACATCATTGAGAATTTTAAACCGGGTTTGATTTAAACCTCGTGAAATATGGGGGAAGCTTATATAACCAGACATTACCCTAATTTCAGTGTTTTGTATTTAAGGATCACGTATAAGAGCATTTAAACATCGTGGCGTATAATAAGGGAGGCTGTATTCCCGATCGCTGTAATGTTAGAGGCACAGGTGTAGACTAGAAAGCCTGCTGTCAATTTCTCGAAAGTCTTGAAGCGCTTGGAGTGCACAATAATTATCTAGCAAGTAAGATAGCGCGCCGTTCAAGCTTATCATGTACTTAGGGGCACCAGAGCCGCAATGTCTTCGATTGGACTCTTTGGACTCTGTTGAGATTTCTCAAAATTACTTTGCCCTTAGCTGATTACCGTATAACCAGATATGTTTAATTGAACTGTTACTTAGTAGGCCCCTATATTCAAAGCATAGTTTTGAGTTTGTGTTTAGAAGTCAGTAAAGCTGATGAAACTTATATTTTAGCTGAGCCTTCGATTTGGGTCCTAAGGTATGTAACATTGTCAGACGTTGGTAAAATTCATTGTACCTGTGTGCATTAACCCTCATTGACATTTATTCTCCAGTCAGATAGCTATGATTCTACTCGTCTGAGAATAACATCTAGAGCCGTAGATGAAATATCCTGCGTTTTATGTAAGGCCATTATAGTGGTATCGTCGGCAAAAGTGGTATTTAATACATTCGGGCTGGTAGCGATATCTGCGGTAATCAGAAGGTAAAGGATAGTCCCCAAGAAACTACTCGAGGAGATACTAGCTAGTATTTCCCGGTCATCTGTGACGTATTTTCCACATTTGACTCTTAATTTGCGGCAAGTATTAGAAAATTTTGTTGGTCAAGCCAAAGTGCCAGCCTTTGTCACATTTTTTTAGCAACATTCAATATACATATACTTGCCGTTCAAATAACGGTCCAAACTGATGGCCTGGTATTATGTTATTTGACAAAAGGAAGGGTTTTTTTTTGATAAAAGAACTTATTCAAATAGTTTGGTTAAGCAGGGAAGCTTACAGATCGGCATTTATGAGGAAGGAATTGATTTGTCCCTCCCTTGCTTTAAAATCATTTTAATCAAAGAAATTTACCACGATTTAGGAAAGTAGATATGTATCAAAATTGAGTTAAATAATTTTGCCAGGAACTTAACAGCTATATAACGAAGTTCTAAGACTATTTAGGCGTAAAAAGGTCGTATCGAGATGATATGCTCGGATTCACGGTTCCTTTAATGACATACAGAACTTCAATTGCGTTTGTAACCCATGGAATTACAGCAGAAACTTTATCATCTGTTGTAAGAAGGTCCCTATTTGCAGGATTTGGGCGAAATATCTGTGACAGATGGTTTGTGAAACATTGGATCCTTCCTCTTCTGATATTGGCCACTCGCCATCTGTACCGTGTATTGGAAATTTAGTGTTTGTGGGCATAATAAAAATTTGTCTGAAGCTGTCGAAATTAAACTTGCACTGAAACTAGCATACTGTCTTCATTTCTAAGCGCTTTGCAACCTTTTAGTAGCGCCAGTCAGTCTTATTCGGGTCGCTAGTGACCTATTTCGCTGCCATTCGCGGTGGTTATAGAAATTACCTTGATTTACACTTTTTATTTAATTTTTTTTATTTGAATCAAAAAATCCATTTAATACATATTTTTGTGAGTAAAACGGTAAATATATATACATATATACCAATACCTTTTTGTATCTGGCGTTGCACGGGATCGACTTCAAATATTTTAAAGTGCAATTTAAAGTAAGTAGATACCACCATTATAGTGGTGTCAAAGTTTACTTTAACTCTTCCCATATATGGCAAATCAAAAATGGTTCTCGATATTTTCCCTGATAAGAGCTATGTATATTAATCGACATATTCAGCCCCCTGGTCTAACACTTTTGCACGCCCAGCCTTTGACAATGAAAAATTAGGTGTTCTACTGCTCTTTACCGTGATTATTATGTAGTGTATATTTCTAAATTTACTGCTACTACCTGTAAAAGACACTTGCTCCTTCCGACCACAGATACAATTTTGTAAAAAAAAAAATGCAGCCTATAGTAACTTCTACAATCTGGAAATTTCAATAAAATGGGTTAAGCCGTTTAGGCGTGATTGCGAAACATGCAAACAAATAAAAGGTTATATAATACATATACCGAAATCAAAAAGTCAACGCTCAAGGGATGCTGGAAAAAAGTATGGCCACGTGAATGATGATTTATACATACACGTGACCATAATTTTTTTTCTTGTCAACCTTTGGACAGGAATATTCTCAAGTCATTGAAATTTTGCTTTCTTTTCTCAGGTAGATGTTTCGAAACTATTAGTAGACAAAGAATTGGACGACGATGATTTACTTAAAATGATTAACGAAAACGGTGATGAAGATAATGACGACTGAAGAACGACGAGTCAGAAAGGGTAGAATTGACACCTTAAATTAGGACGGTAATAAGGAAATAATTTTTCCCAAGAACTAGCTCTCTAGTTCCAGAGATATATTTCTCAAGGCCTGGCACAATATCGGGAGGCATATGGAAAATTTAACAAAAATTCGTCACATAAGGACTTATTACGAAATATATTTCCAAGTCTCCGCGGGCTGCAGTTGTTTCCAACGTCGAACCAGAAACTTTTAAAATACTACCGAGTAGTTAAAGTGATTTCTCAAAAGCCAGAAAAATTCGATTAGTTGTCGAAGAAAGTAATGAAGAATTAATAGACAGCGAAATTGATTGGGAATAACTTTTATTTCAGGTTATATTTATATTTAATTGCATTATACGAAATGAATTGATCATTTTTATGAACTAAACTAATATTTTTTACTAATAAATAGACTGATTTTACTAACTATTTTCTTTAAATTTTGAATTGTTTTGTAATATATATTATATTATTTCATTAAAAAAAACAGCCTTTTAAATTTTTTTTTAGTTTTATGGATTTCATAATTAAGTTTTATTTGTTGAATGGGTTGATTTAAATCTATGTTAAAAATATGTTAAAAGAGCTGATTTTGTTTATTTTTGGTTTTCTTTTTCATTAAAATAAACAGATTTATATTCAAAAATACTCTTTATACCTGAATTTGTCTTTTTACACGAATTCTTATACAAAATATTTAGAAATAGATATACACGTTTTTTTCTGGAACATATCTATTGTGTTAATCGAGGGATAGGCGTATTAAAATTATTTGTCGCGTTCTTTCGTGTGAGTGTAGCTTGAACGGCCACCTGTTCCAGGATCAGGTTCTAGTTGGATACGCTGTTATTAATCTCTGTCACGATTGAAATTACATGATTCGAATTAAAATGACTGCCAATTTACTTCCTGTATTTTAACCAGTTAGTTGTGGATGAAGTAAGCCTTAGGGGCTCGTTTACAAGAACTGTCTCCTGGTGACGAAGAAATATAACTGACGGGTGAACTGAAGGTATGTCGGGGCGAGTACTAGCGGTTAAATTAATTTTACTAACTCCTTTCAGGCTTTTTGTTAATATCAGAAGGCTAGTATTTTGGCTGACTGGACGATAACAAGGCCAATTGAGTTTGACGTCGCATTTATACTTATACAGCTGGTTACCCCAAGTGGTTTGCTAAACGGGAGTCCCAGTGCCACCTTGACTCATAGCGGTCTTTTGGAACATCGCCGAAACCCACGTCTCGCCTACAGACCCCTAATTCCCTTTACCTACTAACAAGATGATAATCTCAATCGAGTGGCAAATAACCCCCGCTCCACTACAATTTTTGCCACATACAAGGGAACTTTGGGACTTTATCAAAGTTTAATTTCCCTCCAATCAAATATAATTTACCTCAAAAACAATGTCCAAATGAAACCATTTATAGCCTATTAATCGAACAGTTAAGATTCGGAGTTAACGAAATCTCTCTTAATATGTATAAGTCTTTGCTCTCACGTAGGTACTCGAATATTGGGAGTGGCCTAGAAGTTGCTAAATTTCCCAAGATAAAATATTGAGGTTCTTCTTCGTGGTATTTCTTTACCGTTCCAAATTTTCAAACTTTTTTTGTTGGTGTTACCTTTGACAGGCTTGGATTTACGCTTTATAGTAATGTAGTGATCAATACCCGCCCATACCGACTTTAATTGTTTGTCTTGTGTCAGTTCGTTGTTTTCTGTGTGCTTTCTATGTTCGCTGTGCTTACACTATCTGTGATGTTGATGTTGTTGGAAGCACTGCCGGGTGAAAAAATTTTTTGTGCGGATGGATCAAACCTCCGGTCCCCACGAAAAAAACGACAAAAAAGAACACCAGAGTTCACACTTAAACATTCACAATGCTACTTGGTAGTCCAAAGTTCTAATATCAAGAAATTAAAACGGATTATTGTCTTGAAAGATGGAGGGCATACTTTCAAAAAATTAGATGTTCGAGCAATCCGAAGCTCATGATGTCGTTTTAGTTTTCTAGTTTTATTTCTTGTATCTAAAAGTGAAAAGGCTAATGGATTAAAGATATTGCGTACACACAGAGAAGAGATTTGTGGCCACGACCGCATGTTGGTGGTTGCACGTACTATCCAAGTATTCCATCGTTATAACCGAATGTTGATTTGGTTCAAAGCAATTTTCAGTAGAGAGAACTGACAGCAACGGTTGAAGAAAACAAAAGATTAAGACAATTATTGGAACTGAATTTGAACATGTTTTGGTTGTTATATACGAGTATTGTTGGTAATAAGTACTTTTTGGAAAATTTGAGTCAACTAATCAGTAAAGTAGATACGTCTTTGGACAGTTTTTGGGTATGTCGAAATACGATTTCGTCGTGAACACAGATTTTGTTGTTATTAGGAACGATAAATATTATAGGGTTTATATGTTGATGTTGAAATAACCAATATTATGTTGCAACAGCCAACTAAACAGGAATTTGTCAGTTCAAAGAACTAGTCTGTTGCCATCACCAATTATTGGTAGCAAAGTAACATGTACATCACAATTGGTTGGTTGCCATAACCAGCAGTTGTCGCAACTAACAGTTTAACTTAAGTCACTTGGTATACCTGTGTTATTGGCTGTGACTACCGTAATATGGTTGTAGCAACAATAACACAATATTTTGAACCATGTTACCATTGACACTATGGAATGTTGGTTATTGTAACAGAAAATCGGTTTATCCAACCGAATTTTTGTAGTTCGGACCGCTTTCCAAGTAGTTTTTTCTCTGTGTGTAACCTTCAAATATTCAAGTATTTTTTTTTAATTTCACCTCGAATAGTTGTTGTTTCAAGATCACTATGAATTGTATTGTTTGTGACAAACCACGGGGAATTGTTAAAGTTCTAAGTGTTTCTGATTGGCAACGTTGTAATATTTCTAAGTTGGAGTAACTCGCTGCCCCCAGAGTTGATGTCCGTTAGTCCATACAGGCTTAAGAGTTGTATTATATAGAATTGTCTTATTTCTCCAATTAAGATCCGATTTCGGTCCTAAAAGCCAATACATCATTTTTGTTTTAATATTTTAACGCTGTCGCTTCGCTTTTATATGATTTCCCATGTCAGACGTCTGGCTAGGTGAGATTCCAGATATTTTACACTAGGCGTATTCTATTGGTACTCGCTTATGAAAGGATTAAGGTGTCGTAACGTGAAAAATTCAAAACTTTACGATACATTTTCAAAATTTCTTTGTATACGAGAACGGAATTGTACATGTAATTTATTCAAAAAAGTTATTCAAGAAATACTATAAGCGAGTAATAACCAAGCTCGATTAAACTCTCTTAAATACAGTCTATCGTTTTCTGTAAACAAGATTATATTAATGTTCTTGTTCAAAATTGTGAAGCGAGCCTAAGCAATCTGCCAGTGGAACACGCTCATTATCTACATGGGTAATTTGATCATTGTTTACAAATAGTGCTGGGCAATTCCCTCTTCTCAAAAACGTTTCACGATTTTTCTGTATTAATATGAATTCTCCACTTTTGCAACAAACCTTCAATCTCGATTATTGCAACTTGAACGGCAGAAGAAGCGTAATACTTATTCTGATATAAAGCAATTAGAGCTGTGCCAACTTCAAATGCGGTGACAGTTACGTTATTAGCCAAGCGCATATCAGATGCAAATATTGTGTATAATGTGGGACCAAGCACGCTGCCTTGTAGTACTCCTACTTTCATATAATGTATTTAAGAAAACTTGTTAACATTAACATCAAATAGTCGCTCTGTAGGTATGATTTTAAAAAATAAGTAGTATAGTAATGTGTCTACTGCTTCATAAGTGCTTATTCGGACTTACCCCTATTTTTTGGGAGGGGTTAAATTATTGGAGAGTGAAAATTTTCTCTTCTTTAAGGGGTTGAATTCTGGGAGCCTAGTACTTTGTGTGTTTTTGTAGTATATGCGGGTGAGTTAAGTGTTTTTCGGCATCTACCCCTCATTTTTTGAAACTGGTTAAAATCATTGAAGCGTGAAAATGTACTCTTTTTGAGGGGTTAAATTCTGGGAGACTGGTTCTTTGTGTGGGTTTGCAGTTTTAGTAAGGCGAGTTAAGTGTTTTTTCGGCACTTGCCTCTCTGTTACTTTTGGTTAAATTCATTGACGCGTAGCTCAGAAAAATTTTAATTGTTTTTTTCGGCACTTGCCTCTCTGCTAAATTCGTTGATGCCAGGCTCAGAAGAGTTTTAAGTGTTTTTTCGGCTCTTGCGTCTTCCTTACAGTGTGTTAAATTCTGGAATCCTGGCACTTTGTGTGGCTCAGGAGAGTTTTAATTGTTTTTTTTTTGACATTTTCCCTTTCTTATTTTGGTTTAAATTCATTGATGCGTGGCTTAGAAAAATTGTAATTGTTTTTTCGGCACCTATCTACTTTGTGTGTTTTTGTAGTATATGCGGGTTAAGAGTTAAGTGTTTTTCGGCATCTACCCCGCATTTCTGAAAGGGGTTAAAATCATTGGAGCGTGAAAATGTACTCTTTTTGAGGGGTTAAATTCTGGGAACCTGGTTCTTTGTGTTGTTTTGCAGTTTTAGCAAGGCGAGTTAAGTGTTTTTTCGGCACTTGCCTCTCTGTTACTTTGGGTAAAATTCATTGAAGCGTAGCTCAGAAAAGTTTTAATTGTTTTTTTCGGCACTTGCCTCTCTGTTACTTTGGATTAAATTCATTGAAGCGTGGCTCAAAGAGTTTTAAGTGTTTTTTCGGCTCTTGCCTCTTCCTTACATTGTGTTAAATTCTGGAAGCCTGGTACTTTGTGTGGCTCAGGAGTTTTAATTGTTTTTTTTTTGACATTTTCACTTTATTATTTTGGGTTAAATTCATTGAAGCGTGGCTCAAAAGAATTTTAATTGTTTTTTCGGCACCTACCCTTTTTTTTTTTTAAACCGTTTTCATAGGAGCGTGGCTAGGTTGACCCGTTCTTTGAATCCATATTTACTCTTGCGCATACATAATGTTATTCTTTTGGTACATTGTTTTCTGAAAAAGTAATTTTGTGTACATGCTCGTACTAATACATAATTTGTGTATGCGTTTTGTAAGGAATGATTTTGGTTTTGTTGTTGGCTAATTGAATTTGATTTCTATCGTAAGAATGGATAAGAGTGGCTTCAATTTGTTTTATACTGATAGGATCGTGCCGTCACCCTGAGTTTAAAGTCAAACGATGGTATACCGTCTTAGAAGATTCATAGAGAATCAACTCAGCCTGCCTGGCACCAGGCTTCTTGTACTCGGCAGTTAGGTTGGCTCCTCCGTCTATGATTTACTGTACTAACAGGGAAACTAACTATGCACCTTTAGTTAAATGACAGATCTAAGGTTCTGCTTTGCATTTTAAATTTGCGATTCGTTTTCTAACAACTGACTCGATGGAATCCCTCCCCTTCAGGTGTTCTCCATTTTTTAATTGAGCCATAGCAGAATCAATAGACATTGTTAAAGCCAGTCTGTCTTAATACACAGTGTGGTAAACATCAAAAATATTTTCTATTCATTTTCTTAACATTAACGAAAATTTAAAACACTTTCTCTACAACGTTCAAAAAACCTTAAATTTACCGTGAAGTGAATTTCTTTCAATATGTAAATAATACTCTTAAAAACTAAAAGCGATTCCAAACACAAAAAAGTAAATAAATAAATTTAAAGAAAGTATATTCAAAAAAAAATATTTAAAATGGAATCTGCTGCATTCATTTGTTATATTTGCAATGCGCAATTCAACAATAATAATAAATATCAATGTCACTTAAAAATGCATAAAATCTGTGATAAGTGTAATAAAGCTTTATATAGTAAACCTGCATTAAAATTACACCGTCAAATACATCATGATAGTGAAGAGGTTTTTGCGGAATCAAACGTAAAGAAAGTAAAAAAGCAAATTCTGCTGTCAACTCTCAACAAAGAAAACCAACATTGAAGGCTCTTCAAAAAGCATTCAATTGTTCGAGAAAATCGCATTTAGTTAAATTTCACCAACATAAGCTTTCGTATAGCTGTCCAAGACGTAGAAATATTTGAAATGTTAAACGGAGACTTTAGCGTGAATGTGATTGGTTATGACAAAAGGATAATGAAGTTGTTGGTCCATACTATTCTTCTAAAAATGAAAAACCAAATCATATTAACTTATTGCTCTTGGAGGAAGCAGATTAAACACACTATATATTAGTGAATAATACATACATATTTAAATTACATAAAGTGCCTATCATTACACTATAATAATATATTTGTTTTCTTTTAGACTTTTGAGAATACTCAGTTGTATTCACACTTCGAGAATATATGAACATATGCAATCAATGTTTTCAATTAACGCATATTAGCAGAATAATGACCAAACATAAAGAGGAGTACAGTAGGTTGGTCACGTACATGCCAGAGAAAGGAAATGATGTCTTACGTTTCGAGAGCAGAAACAAGAAAATGGATGTGCCGCTTGTTGTATATGCTAACTTTGAATGCATATTGGCAAATGTCGTTGATGACGATGAAAGTGTAAGTGAAGTATGTAAAATGCAATTATAATAATAATTTAGATAGATTTAAGTTATATACAGGAAATGATGCAGCTGAAGTTTTTGTTAAAAGTTTAGACGAGGAATGTAGAGATATTTAAAAAATATTTCTAAATTAAACAAAATAATGATTCCGCTAACACAATTAAAGGAAAATCAATTTAAAAACGCTATTAATTGCTATATCTGCGAGAAAGGGTTAGAAAATGATAGAGTAAGGGATCATTGCCATGTAAGCGGACAATATAGAGTGCCAGCACACAACGAGTGTAATTTACATTATCGTGTCCCAAATTTTATTCCAATTTTTTTCAAAATTTTTCTTCTTACGAATCTCATTTATTTATAAAATAAGGAACTTTATATTTCACTTTCTTACACAGTTGAAATGGAATATGGAAAAAAAATTATAGTTGAGATTTTTAGACTCCCTTAGATTTATGGCAGCTAGCTTAGATTATTTAGCAAACAATCTCACAGACGATAATTTTCGTTGTGTTCGTACACATTTTCCTAACGATGATCGCTTTAAACTTGTTAAAAGAAATCGAATTTTTCCTTATGAGTTTTTAGATGATTATAAAAAGTTAGAAGAAATCACTGAACTTCCTCCTTTCAGTGCTTTCTAAGTAAACTCAATAATAAAGAATGCTCCGCCGCTGATTATAATTACGCTGTTCAAGTTTAGAACACATTTGGTTGTAAACATTTGCGCAATTTTATGGAATTGTATTTGAAAACGGATGTACTTCTCCTAACAGATATATTCGAAACCTTCAGAAAGTTATGTAAGGGTACTTCCAAACTAGATTCAAGTCAATGCTATACGGCTCCTGGGCTATCGTGGGATGCAATGCTTAAAACCACAAAAGTTAAAACCGTAAAAGTTGAGTTAGAGCTATTAACGGAAATTGATATGCATAACTTCGTTAGGAAGGATGTGAGAGGGGGCTAATCGCAATGTATAAGTAGTAAGAGGTATTCGAAGGCAAAAAATAAAGATTTACCTGATTTTGATCAAAGCAAACCTTCTCAATATTTAATGTATTTAAATGCCAAAAATCTATACATTTGGGCAATGTCGCAGTATTTACCTCTTCATAATTTTAAATGGGTTCCTGAAAGTGAGATAATTAGTGACGTCAATCTTATAAAAAAAACTTCAAGGAAGATATGTCAACGGGATATATAAGTATACTTATATATGAAGTGGATTCAGATAACCACTATTACATTCATAATGCACATAATGATTTACCATTTTGCGCGGAAAACAAATGGATTTATTCCATTCACTACATGGTGCTTAAACAATGCATAGAGAATGGTTTAATTTTAAAGAAGGTCCACCGAGTTGTATCATTCGATCAAACTCCTTGGTTAAAATAGGACATTGATTTAAATAATGGCCATAGAAAAAATTCCAGAAATACGTTGAAATTTTTTAATTACTTAACAATGCTGTTTGAGGTAAAAACATGGAGAACGTTGACAAGCGGAAGGACGTTAAGTTAGTTACTCACTGGGAAAAAACAAGTCGCAATAAATTTGGAGCAGAAGCATTAATTCAAGACCCAACTTCTATAGCATTTCGCAGTTTTCCGATAATATTTGGGCAGTACAAAAGGTTAAATATAAAATTTGAGAATAGAATTAGTGTCAATTATATGGATACATATATATCACAGAATCAAATAATTTCTACGAGGAAATAAGGAACGATATAGATCTAAGATTTGATAATTCTGATTACCCGGAAGAAAACCAGTTTGGTATTTCTAGAAGGAATAAAAACGAAATAGGTATGATGAAGGACGAAAACTGTAGAATAGTTATGAAGGAATTTGTTGGGTTAGGTCCAAAAATGTATTTGTGTACCGTAGAGATAAAAAAGCGAAAGGCATTGAAAAATGTGTAATATCGAAATATACGATAGAAAAATATAAACAAATAATGAAATAAAAACTTGTGATAGTATGCTAACTTTCAAGTCTAAACTTCATAATGTTTAAACAAATAGGCTGAATAAAGTAGTTCTAAGTCATATGGACACAAAACGAAAAGTAAAAAATGATAAAATTAATACATATGCATGGGGACATTTCAAAAAAGATTGTTATATAAATGAATTAAATATATCTACCGATGTTGAGATGTTAAATAATAATTTTAATGTTAATTTTAATAAATTAAAATTATTAACTGAGTTTGATTCTAATCTTAATTTATCATACTCGTATGCTGATGATGGAATTGATATGTAGTTATAATTGTATTATAATACTATAATATATATAATATAATAATTATTATATGTTGTTGCTAATAAATTAGATAAGTTTATATCCCTTCGTTGTTTAAGTTTTTTGAATTAATTTTTAAATAAAAACCATTTTAATTTAATTTTGAAAATAAAAATGGTATCTTTATTGAATTTTTGGAATCTGGTGACTATACAAAAAAACAAGACAATGTGCTTTGAAACAATTCAAATAATTTTTTGGATAACTCCTGTTAAAAGAGTATATTGTTTTAAGCGATCGTGAAGAATCAAGCAGTATGCAGACGTAGTAACCGGTATAGGTTTGTTTGTTTCAAACTCAATTTTGACCTCAATGGTTATAGTACAGCACTGCAAACCGTTTTTCATTAAACTTCAAATTTAGATCCTCGTATTGACCTACCCATTATGGACCTACTCTTAGTTTAAATGTACTTTCATGTTTTTTAGATTACAGTGAATAAATGTAGAATGAGATCGTGCTTGCAGTTTCAAATAACCTTTTTAAACTCTTTAGCGAACCGCAACAATAACTTAAGGGGAATGTAAAAGTTAAATGACACCACCGATAAATCGTAACCAATATTCCATCCAGCACTCATCATCATATTGCTTTCAAATTCGTTTAGAGAGACAAAATTCTATATTGTGCTTGATATTCCTAGATTTCGTGTTCTATCTATTTCTATACAATTAATTTCATAGCTTATTTCATCAAACATTTCGAAGACTTGCATTCGAAGATTCGAAGAACCTATCAGGTTGTGCCAAATCTTCACATTTCCTGCCACATTTCCTTCAATATACAGATAACGTTAGAACATATAAGAATTGATCTTGAATTGTAATTCTAATTCACGATTACGCTTAAATGATTGTATATGAGGAATATAAAGGGTGTTTTTTATTGGGGTATAGAACTTTAAGTTGGCATCACTTTTTTAACTGGCGGCCATTTTGTCAGCTGTCAAGTGATTAATATTAAGTTTGGTTTGCCATTTCATCATTAACAGGTTGACAAAAGAACAACGCTTGCAAAATGGGCCGAAAATGAGATTCATCTCGATGCTGATTTTCATCACAAAATTTTGTTCAGTGATGAGGCTCATTTGAGGCTCATTTTTGCAAACCGTTTTTCATTAAACTTCAAATTTAGATCCTCGTATTGACCTACCCATTATGGACCTACTCTTAGTTTAAATGTACTTTCATGTTTTTTAGATTACAGTGAATAAATGTAGAATGAGATCGTGCTTGCAGTTTCAAATAACCTTTTTAAACTCTTTAGCGAACCGCAACAATAACTTAAGGGGAATGTAAAAGTTAAATGACACCACCGATAAATCGTAACCAATATTCCATCCAGCACTCATCATCATATTGCTTTCAAATTCGTTTAGAGAGACAAAATTCTATATTGTGCTTGATATTCCTAGATTTCGTGTTCTATCTATTTCTATACAATTAATTTCATAGCTTATTTCATCAAACATTTCGAAGACTTGCATTCGAAGATTCGAAGAACCTATCAGGTTGTGCCAAATCTTCACATTTCCTGCCACATTTCCTTCAATATACAGATAACGTTAGAACATATAAGAATTGATCTTGAATTGTAATTCTAATTCACGATTACGCTTAAATGATTGTATATGAGGAATATAAAGGGTGTTTTTTATTGGGGTATAGAACTTTAAGTTGGCATCACTTTTTTAACTGGCGGCCATTTTGTCAGCTGTCAAGTGATTAATATTAAGTTTGGTTTGCCATTTCATCATTAACAGGTTGACAAAAGAACAACGCTTGCAAAATGGGCCGAAAATGAGATTCATCTCGATGCTGATTTTCATCACAAAATTTTGTTCAGTGATGAGGCTCATTTTTGGTTGAATGGCTACGTCAACAAGCAAAATTGCCGCATTTGGAGTGAAGAGAATCCACATGAGACCCTTGAGACGCGATTACATCCACAAAAACTGACTGTTTGGTGTGCTCTATGGGCTGGTGTGCTCTATACCCGGAAGAAAACCAGTTTGGTATTTCTAGAAGGAATAAAAACGAAATAGGTATGATGAAGGACGAAAACTGTAGAATATTTATGAAGGAATTTGTTGGGTTAGGTCCAAAAATGTATTTGTGTACCGTAGAGATAAAAAAGCGAAAGGCATTGAAAAATGTGTAATATCGAAATATACGATAGAAAAATATAAACAAATAATGAAATAAAAACTTGTGATAGTATGCTAACTTTCAAGTCTAAACTTCATAATGTTTAAACAAATAGGCTGAATAAAGTAGTTCTAAGTCATATGGACACAAAACGAAAAGTAAAAAATGATAAAATTAATACATATGCATGGGGACATTTCAAAAAAGATTGTTATATAAATGAATTAAATATATCTACCGATGTTGAGATGTTAAATAATAATTTTAATGTTAATTTTAATAAATTAAAATTATTAACTGAGTTTGATTCTAATCTTAATTTATCATACTCGTATGCTGATGATGGAATTGATATGTAGTTATAATTGTATTATAATACTATAATATATATAATATAATAATTATTATATGTTATTGCTAATAAATTAGATAAGTTTATATCCCTTCGTTGTTTAAGTTTTTTGAATTAATTTTTAAATAAAAACCATTTTAATTTAATTTGGAAAATAAAAATGGTATCTTTATTGAATTTTTGGAATCTGGTGACTATACAAAAAAACAAGACAATGTGCTTTGAAACAATTCAAATAATTTTTTGGATAACTCCTGTTAAAAGAGTATATTGTTTTAAGCGATCGTGAAGAATCAAGCAGTATGCAGACGTAGTAACCGGTATAGGTTTGTTTGTTTCAAACTCAATTTTGACCTCAATGGTTATAGTACAGCACTGCAAACCGTTTTTCATTAAACTTCAAATTTAGATCCTCGTATTGACCTACCCATTATGGACCTACTCTTAGTTTAAATGTACTTTCATGTTTTTTAGATTACAGTGAATAAATGTAGAATGAGATCGTGCTTGCAGTTTCAAATAACCTTTTTAAACTCTTTAGCGAACCGCAACAATAACTTAAGGGGAATGTAAAAGTTAAATGACACCACCGATAAATCGTAACCAATATTCCATCCAGCACTCATCATCATATTGCTTTCAAATTCGTTTAGAGAGACAAAATTCTATATTGTGCTTGATATTCCTAGATTTCGTGTTCTATCTATTTCTATACAATTAATTTCATAGCTTATTTCATCAAACATTTCGAAGACTTGCATTCGAAGATTCGAAGAACCTATCAGGTTGTGCCAAATCTTCACATTTCCTGCCACATTTCCTTCAATATACAGATAACGTTAGAACATATAAGAATTGATCTTGAATTGTAATTCTAATTCACGATTACGCTTAAATGATTGTATATGAGGAATATAAAGGGTGTTTTTTATTGGGGTATAGAACTTTAAGTTGGCATCACTTTTTTAACTGGCGGCCATTTTGTCAGCTGTCAAGTGATTAATATTAAGTTTGGTTTGCCATTTCATCATTAACAGGTTGACAAAAGAACAACGCTTGCAAAATGGGCCGAAAATGAGATTCATCTCGATGCTGATTTTCATCACAAAATTTTGTTCAGTGATGAGGCTCATTTTTGGTTGAATGGCTACGTCAACAAGCAAAATTGCCGCATTTGGAGTGAAGAGAATCCACATGAGACCCTTGAGACGCGATTACATCCACAAAAACTGACTGTTTGGTGTGCTCTATGGGCTGGTGTGCTCTATACCCGGAAGAAAACCAGTTTGGTATTTCTAGAAGGAATAAAAACGAAATAGGTATGATGAAGGACGAAAACTGTAGAATATTTATGAAGGAATTTGTTGGGTTAGGTCCAAAAATGTATTTGTGTACCGTAGAGATAAAAAAGCGAAAGGCATTGAAAAATGTGTAATATCGAAATATACGATAGAAAAATATAAACAAATAATGAAATAAAAACTTGTGATAGTATGCTAACTTTCAAGTCTAAACTTCATAATGTTTAAACAAATAGGCTGAATAAAGTAGTTCTAAGTCATATGGACACAAAACGAAAAGTAAAAAATGATAAAATTAATACATATGCATGGGGACATTTCAAAAAAGATTGTTATATAAATGAATTAAATATATCTACCGATGTTGAGATGTTAAATAATAATTTTAATGTTAATTTTAATAAATTAAAATTATTAACTGAGTTTGATTCTAATCTTAATTTATCATACTCGTATGCTGATGATGGAATTGATATGTAGTTATAATTGTATTATAATACTATAATATATATAATATAATAATTATTATATGTTATTGCTAATAAATTAGATAAGTTTATATCCCTTCGTTGTTTAAGTTTTTTGAATTAATTTTTAAATAAAAACCATTTTAATTTAATTTGGAAAATAAAAATGGTATCTTTATTGAATTTTTGGAATCTGGTGACTATACAAAAAAACAAGACAATGTGCTTTGAAACAATTCAAATAATTTTTTGGATAACTCCTGTTAAAAGAGTATATTGTTTTAAGCGATCGTGAAGAATCAAGCAGTATGCAGACGTAGTAACCGGTATAGGTTTGTTTGTTTCAAACTCAATTTTGACCTCAATGGTTATAGTACAGCACTGCAAACCGTTTTTCATTAAACTTCAAATTTAGATCCTCGTATTGACCTACCCATTATGGACCTACTCTTAGTTTAAATGTACTTTCATGTTTTTTAGATTACAGTGAATAAATGTAGAATGAGATCGTGCTTGCAGTTTCAAATAACCTTTTTAAACTCTTTAGCGAACCGCAACAATAACTTAAGGGGAATGTAAAAGTTAAATGACACCACCGATAAATCGTAACCAATATTCCATCCAGCACTCATCATCATATTGCTTTCAAATTCGTTTAGAGAGACAAAATTCTATATTGTGCTTGATATTCCTAGATTTCGTGTTCTATCTATTTCTATACAATTAATTTCATAGCTTATTTCATCAAACATTTCGAAGACTTGCATTCGAAGATTCGAAGAACCTATCAGGTTGTGCCAAATCTTCACATTTCCTGCCACATTTCCTTCAATATACAGATAACGTTAGAACATATAAGAATTGATCTTGAATTGTAATTCTAATTCACGATTACGCTTAAATGATTGTATATGAGGAATATAAAGGGTGTTTTTTATTGGGGTATAGAACTTTAAGTTGGCATCACTTTTTTAACTGGCGGCCATTTTGTCAGCTGTCAAGTGATTAATATTAAGTTTGGTTTGCCATTTCATCATTAACAGGTTGACAAAAGAACAACGCTTGCAAAATGGGCCGAAAATGAGATTCATCTCGATGCTGATTTTCATCACAAAATTTTGTTCAGTGATGAGGCTCATTTTTGGTTGAATGGCTACGTCAACAAGCAAAATTGCCGCATTTGGAGTGAAGAGAATCCACATGAGACCCTTGAGACGCGATTACATCCACAAAAACTGACTGTTTGGTGTGCTCTATGGGCTGGTGGAGTCATTGGGCCATACTTCTTCCGAAATAATGCTGGAGAGTCAGTTACCGTTAATGGAGACCGGTATAGAGCCATGATAACCGACTATTTTGTTCTCGAATTGGATGGCATGAATGTGGATGAGTTGTGGTTCCAACAAGACGGCGCTACATGCCACACAGCGCACGTCACAATCGAATTATTGAAGGAAACATTCGATGAGCGCATAATTTCGCGGAATGGACCTGTCAAGTGGCCACCAAGATCGTGTGATTTGACACCATTGGATTATTTTCTTTGGGGATATGTGAAGTCGCTCGTCTACGCCAACAAACCAGAAACGTTAGGGGACTTGGAAGCCAACATTCGTAGCGTTATTGCCAACATACGGCCCCATATGCTCGAAAAAGTGGTTGAAAATTGGACCTGTAGAATTGGCTTTATTTGAGCCAGCCGCGGCGGCCACATGCCCGAAATCATATTTAAACATTAATGGCATAAAATTATCCTTCCAATAAAGCCAAATTGATGGACATTAAAACGATTTTCTTGTGTTTTATTTCAATTCGAAGTTCTATACCTCAATAAAAAAACACCCTTTAGCTGTGATTTCCTTTTTTTTATTATGCTTTCATCCGAAAGGAGTTTATAGTCGCGTAAGTAATTCAGACATTGTGTTTTTGAATGTAGTTTTAAAAATTTCAAAAATTGTTTGTTTTCTTTTATTAGCTGTGGTCTTGTAGGTTTGACTGCTTGAATGGAAATGTTTAGGTCTTTCTTTGTATTGGTATATTTATTAAAAATAATAATTTTGATAATGGTCTGAGATGAAGTCGCTTGGAGCAATCTAGATTGTTCTGTGCACCTTGCTATTAAAAGTTTCCACCAACTTTTACCAACAACGTAATTTAGGTTTTGTAGGTTTTTCGTGTTGACTGTTTTAAGGATCACGTATGAGAGCATTTAAGCCATGTGACGTAGATTAATGGATTCTACACAGTCTTTTTTGAGAGTTCGTCCGCGATTGATATTGACTGTTTTAAAGATCACGTATAAGAGCATTTAAGCCACGTGACGTAGAAAAAAGAATTCTACACAGTCTTTCGGGCGCGTGTGTTCTCGATTACTGTTACGGATGAAGCACAAGTGTAGATTAGAAAACACGGCGTTCGTTTCCCCGAAGTCTTAAAGAGCTTGGACTGAACAATAATTGTCTAGCAAGAATTTTATCATGACGTCCGGCTTCTCTTTGTGCTTTATATTGATTTTTTGAATTCTTTAACGAGAGGTATTTTTATGTCTCGGTGGATGTTTTCATTCCTCATATACCAAGGGGCACCGGTAATGGGCCGCAATGTCTTCGATTGGACTCTTTGGTTTTTGTCGAGATTGCTCGAGCTTGCTTTGCCCCATAGCTGGGCACCGTATAACCAGATAGGTTTGATTGCACTGTTGTATAGCAGGACCTTATATTCAAGGCTTAGTTTTGAGTTCGCTTTTAGGAACCGATGAAGTTGATGGGCCTTAAGTTTCAGTTGAATTTTCTTGGTTTCGATATGTCTTCTCCAGGTGAGTCAGCGATCCAGGTGGATTCCAATGTATGTAACATGATGAGATTGAGAAAAAGGGATATTGTTTAGTTTCAATGTCGGACAAGTGCTAAAATTCAGTGTGAAAGTTACCTGTGTGCATTTAGCCTCATTGACTGGTCTGAGATGTACACCTAGATTCATAGATGCAATATCCTGCTTCTTATGTGCGGCCATTATAGCGGTATCGTCGGCAAAAGTGGATGTTAGCACGTTTGGGCTGTTAGGGATATCTGCGGTAAACAGAAGGTAAAGGATAGGCCCCAGGACGCTTCCCTGGGGCACACCTGCTAGTATTTCGCGGTCATCGGTGACGTGTTGCCCACATTTGACTCTGAATCTGCGGTTTTCTAAGTACGACTCAAAAATTCGGTAAGTATTTGCAAATTTACTATTGATTTTCTTTCCATTTTTGATAATGTTAAAAATAAATAAATTCTTAATCGTTGGATTTATATCGTTATAATACCTTTTAGATTCTTATTCAAATTTGCTATTTCTTCTCTGACATCATTTATTTTCTTGTTAAATTCGCTTCTTAATATTTCTTGCGAATCGAGGATATGAGTTTGTATGTAAGCTTTGTTGACTTCATTTGTTTCTGCTGACGGCGGTGCCAAATTTTTTATTTTTTTTATTTTGGATATCGATGTTATTCTTCCAATCCGTAGTAATTCCAAATACGTCCGTAACATTGCTCCTTAATATAACAGAACTATTATTAGAAAAGGGCCTGAACTTGTCGACGCTCATGTTGCGATTAATAAATTTTTGAGATATATCAGCTTTCCTCAGTTCCTCAATTATGGATACTATTTCATTATTATGATTTCTATTACTACCGCTCTGTGAAGCCAACAAACGTTTTAGAAGTTCCACTAACTCGTTGCGGTCATCCCAATATATATAGTTAGGCTTTTCACGATAAGCTGTCATTAAGCCTTTACCCGTGTGAGTAGTTTCAAAGAGTCTTTTAATAATTTGTTTATGCTTATTGCTTTTGTTTCCTCTAATTAGGTCGTTTGCGCCATAATTTCTTTTATGTGCGTTAATATTCACCAAAATTCTTTTTTAGATATCAAGTTCGAATTTGTCATCTTTCTTTGGGGTTATATGAAAAATAAGTTCAAATAAACCATGAATTATTTCCGATAATAATTTGATCTTCGTTTAATTGAAGGGTGCTATTGGCGAATTTCCAGTATCATCTTTATGTAAACCATATGCTTGATCAAGTTTTTTTTATCGTTATGAAGAAATGATAAATCGATGACATCCGATTCATTTTCATCTGATTGAGAAAAGAAATCATTCTCATTTGTTTCATCTTTTGAATTCAATGATACTCCTTAACCGTTTTTATAATACTGGGGTCATCATTGTCTTCCTTAAATTTCTTTATCGGAATGCTGATATCGAATTTTAAACCCTGTTGGGTTGTAGCTGTAGGTCTTTTAACATAAGTCAATTTTAAAATTTGATTTAATGGTTCGATCTCTGGCTTAAAAGTTTAAGATAATTTATCACTTTTATACGTTTCCCCTAATTTTAGGCTATTAAATTTATGTTTTGCGATATTTCTCCACTTTATTAAATCTTTAAGAAGAGTTTCTTCCATAGCGTGTTTAAAGCTTACAGGTTGTTTATTTTAACTAATGGACAGTTTATTCAACTGGTGGGCTGTTAACATCAACTAGTAGGCAGTTTATTTCAACTGGTAGGTTGGTGGGCTGTTTATTTCAACTGGTAGGTTGGCGGGCTGTTGACTTCAACGGGTAGGCTTTTTTCAACTGGTGGGCTGCTTACTTCAACTGGTAGGCAGTTTATTTCAACTGGTGGGCTGTTCATTTCAACTGGTGGGCCTCAAATTATGCGTTGCTTCTTCAACTGATAGGCTGTTAATTTCAACTGATAGGCTTTTAATTTGCACTGGTAGGCTGTTAATTTCAACTGGTAGGCTGTTAATTTCAACTGGTAGGCTTATATTTTAACTGGTAGGCTGTTAATTCGAAATGGTAGGCTGTTTACTTTAACTGGTAGGCGGTTTGTTTAATATGGAATGTTTAACTTAGTAGCATCTGTTGGAATCATAGGTTGATTTATTACTAAATATGAATGTACTTATCAAAACGTTTTCAATAACGGCCAATTCCGCCGTCTTTATTTATAACTAAAAATCCATGTTTATTTTTCCAGCACTCTCGGCATATGTCTTGAAAGTTACCAAACGTCATGTCGCTTCCAACATGGTCGTTATATACAAGTTTCATATTCATTTCACCTTGCTTAAACATTATTATATTATTAGCGTTATCGCGAATTGAATGTTTTGGAATATGGGTATATGTATTTTTGACGAGTCTATATTGCGATGTCGATCCATACAAAAGTAAAGTCTTATATTGTTTCGTTTTTCACATGCAATATCATAAAATATAAATATTGAATTAGGTTTTTCATGTTCAGGTTCAATAACATCTTCCATTTGTATATGTGTAATATACCATCCCTTTTATAGGTTTAACAAGCTGTTTAAGATACTCATATTTCGGTTGATATAACGACTTTGAGTATAGGTAAATAGTTTTAAATTTCAATCCGTTCGAACTCTCAAGAATACTAAACATAACATTTGTCTTTCCACAATTAGAAGGGCCCACAATGAGAGCTCTATTGGAATTAGGTAAAAGGGAACTGTACTTTGTTTAGACCGTATTTTGGTGCGTGAAATCTAAATTTCTCACCACAATATTCGTATCTCGTTTTTTAGACGCAGTTAACTACTGATTGCCAAATTATTATCTCATTTCAATTTATGCCGAATCATTTCAGAAAAGATATAAAATGATTGTCTATCATAGAAAGGTCACTAATAGTAAAACTGCAGTTCGAGGGAGTGGGTTGATGAATAACGTAATTAAGAATTTACCTTTTGAATTACATTTACCGCGAAATTAAATTTTGCGTATCCGGAACAAAGTTAGAAAAAAGACTAGAAAGGGGTGATAAGGGTATAAATACTAAAGTTCATATTACATATACAAAAAACAAAGATATAACGAACATCAAGCAGACATCGAACTATCGGAAAGGGTAAAGGCAAAAGATAGCTGAATTGAAGAAAAATAAATGCATTTTTAGCTACCAACGCTATGAAGGTTAAAGTAAAACTTGGTATGGGAATACAGAAGAAAAAAATCTAAAACAAACTGTTGGCAGGTAAAAATACAACTGTAGTTCTAAAGAAAGAAAAACCCAATGATATCGACAGTGCAATTCTACTTGCTCAAATGGCGATTCAAAAATCTTAAAGGTCGAAAATCTCCAGTCAGTATAAAAAGAGTAATTCATGTGCCAAAAGTTCGTAGATTTCTAACTCGTATACCTATTATATCAGTTCTTGGTGCATTGGAAGCCTTAACGTCGGGTGCATCTTTCATCGCAAAAGCAATTAAGACCGCTCAACAACAATTTGAAGAAAAGGTGCGACATAATAAGCAAATGGAGGGAATAGCAATTGGAAAAGGACTTTATTCAAAACCATATAAAACGGGAATGGAAATCACATACAACAAGAAATTATCAAAAACCTCTTACTGATATCGATTTAAGAGAATTCGGAAAGAAACAAATTCCATATTTTAGAGGAGTCTTTATGAGGGACAAACTTCCCAGATCACCTAGACGTAGAGAATGCAGAATAGCTAATTTGGACTCATACAGCGGCTATGGCAATATTGAGTACTATGACAGTTTTGGAAACCTTCAACCTCCTCTTGAATTTTTATTATATTAAGGGAATAATATTAAATATAAGTATAATTGTAAGAGGGAGCAAACTTTTCCATCATTTAATTGTGGGCATTTATGTTTAAAATACCTTTGTCGATTTAAATAAAGTGAAACCAAAGGCATTTTATTTTACTATTTTTTTAATTATTCATTATCTATTCTTAAGAGTAATTTATAAATTTTAACATCATGATTTATAATTTTTTACATTTTTTCCCAAACTCGTAACACGGTCTTGTAAGATCTACTTGAACATCTTTTTCATGGAATCCTTTTATATCAGTTACTTGGATTTATGTTTTTTTTAAGGCAGCACAGGTAGGGATATACAAATTTTCATATAAATATGATATTTGTTTTTGTAGAATGTTGTTCCAGCAAACGAATGTTGTTAGAAGTATTCTAATTCGGGTTATTTTACGCCAAGTCTCACAATCTATTTTTATTTTATTGCCGATTTGCTTTAGAACTAGGAGACATCTTTCACCCCTATGATGAGAGAAAAATTTAATATCCTCTTTTGGTATATCGTTAAGTAAGTTGAACGAATCGAAAAATTCAAATTGGTCTAACCGAATCTGAATATAGTCCTTATATAAGTATGTTATAAGATGGATCCATAGTTTTCGTGACATTCCAATGTAATGCTTCTTTTAATTTTGAAACCATATCAAAGGTTTAAATTTCATCGTCGTCGAAAATCCGCACTTTACTCTTAGGTTTAGGTTTATAAAATATTCAAATTCGAAGACAACATCATGATTCTGAAACTGCTTATCTGTTTTTTAACTTGCTGCTCCATAGTGTACCCAGTAAGTGGAATGAGTGATACTGATAGTAGACTTAAAAGAGAAATCATATATAAAGGGATATCTAAAAAGTGAATACTTTAGTTGTTTTCGAAACTTTCCTGTTAAATGTTTAAAGCAAATAGGGCTGAGACCGTGTTGGTCGATTTTAAGTATTGTCATGAAAACGACAATAGCATATATATAAAGGAGATCGCTTTTATGCTGATCCCAAGAGTTGTACCTAACTATTACTTAGTCAAACCCCCTTTCGATAGCAGAGAACTTACCAAAGAGGGACGGAAGAAAAACTCATTCTGCAGAATACATGTGAATGGGTTAGCACTATCGACTATTGTAGTGTTGGTGAAATTTGTCCACCCCTAAATACCTATAAATATATCTTTGTAGTTGGAAAAGGAAAGAAAGATTTTTTTGTAAAAGTATGTAAAGTCAAATGTCTTAAATCTTAAAGACAAAATAAATTTGAGAAATTATCAAATTAAATTAAGTAAATTATCATACATCTTGCCCACTTCATAGTGATACAAGATATAAATGTGCATTAAATAATATGTATAAAATATTTATATTTATAAAAAACATTTTTAAGAATTTTAGATATTATTTTAGACGAATTTTGAGACATTTCAGACATTTTTAAAATAAAGGAAAAAAGTTTATAAGGAAAGAACCCTAATATCTTCAAATGAAAACACGAAATATTAAATTTATTTATTTATATAAGTATAAGTACTGTAAAATACATCTGAAGGTAAATGTTGCTCAAGCTCTAATCTGCATAGTAAACTATCCTGGTCATCATTCAAAGGAATCTTGCATATGGAAAATACACCTTCATTAAGTCGTTGTATTGCATTACCTTTGAGAGTGTTAAAACGTTTCGGTAGGTGTAAAATCATTTCATCTATCTTCAACACGACAGTGTCCCCGTACTTTGAATTTATCCTGTCTGCGCTAGTTATGTTGTAGTCTCTATGAGGTTTCATAACCGTTAAACTCAGATCTTTTTTTTAAATTTCAATAATTAAACGAAGACATTTGAAGCCATCTTTGTAGTCGTATTTATTGGAACTATAAAATGCTATAGTTATAGCAGGTATGTACTTATATATTAGAATTGACTAAGTTATCAGTCAATTTGAAAACAGAAGTGTGAGTGAGATATATAAGTATAACTAGTAAAAAAAGCTTACATTATTTTTTGAACAAATAGAATGAGAATTAGAGGGAGGAGCCAACCCAAATGACAAGTCGCATGGTGCCAGACAGACTTTGTCGATTCTCTATGAAATTTCTAAAACGGTATAGCATTATTTCACTTCAAACTCAAGGTGAAACAATGACACGATCCTATCAGTATAAAATAAATTGAAGCCACTCTCATGCATTCTTACGGCAGAAATCAAGTTCAATTAGCCAACAACAAAACCAAAATCATTCCTTACAAAACGCACACACAAAGAATGTATTAGTTTTCACTTTTTCAGAAAACACTGTACACAAAGAATAACAGTATGTAAGCGCAAGAGTAAAGATGGGTTCAAAGGACGGGTCATCTTAGCCACGCTCCTACGATAACGGTTTATGAAAAGAAGAAGGAAAGAGAATATGCTTTCCGAAAAAACAATTAAAATTCTTCTGATCCACGCTTTAATGAATTTAACCCAAAGTACGAAAGGGAAAATGTCAAAAAAAACAATTCAAACTCTCCTGAGCCACAAAGAACCAGGCACAATGTAAGGGAGAGGTAAGTGCCGAAAAACACTTAAAACTCTTCTGAGTCACGAATGTATGTAAGAGACAAGTGCCGAAAAAACACCTAAAACTCCCCTCGTTTGTAAAGATGGGTACCGAAAAAACACTTAAAACTCTAAGCCACGTTTCAATGAATTTAAGAAAGGGAAAATGTCAAAAAAAACAATTAAAACTCTCCTGAGCCACACAAAGTACCAGGCTTCAATGAATTTGACAGAGTGTAAGGAAAAGCAAGTGCCGAAAAAACACATATCCCGCCCGCATAAACTACAAAAACGACACACAGTGTCATATACCAATGAATTAACCCAAAGTAGGAAAGGAAAAAAAAAACAATTAAAACTCTCCATGTCCAAAAACACAATTAAAACACTACTGAGCCACACAAAGTACCAGACTTCAATGAATTTAACAGAATGTAAGGAAGAGACAAGTGCCGAAAAAACACTTGAAACCCTTCAGAGCCACGCTTCAATGAATCTAACCCAAAGTAAGAAAGGAAAAATGTCCAAAAAAAACAAAAATTCTCTTGAGCTACACAAAGAACCAGGTAAGGAAGAGGCAACTGCCGAAAAAAAAACTTTAAACTCTTCTGAGCCATGCTTCAATGAATTTAACCCAAAGTAACAGAGAGGGGTAAGGCCGAAAAAACAATTAAAATAACTCAGAGCCACGCTACAGTGAATTTAACCCAAAGTGACAGAGTCAAGTGCCGAAAAAACAATTAAAACTATACAGTACAGTTTCACGCTCCAATGATTTTAACCCCTCTAAAAAATGAGGGGTAGATGCCGAAAAATACTTAACTCACCGCAAATACTACAAAAATACACAAAGTACCAGGCTTCCAGAATTTAACCCCTCAAAAAAGAGAAAATTTCCACGCTTCAATGCTATTAACCCCTCCCAAAAAATTGAGGTAGGTCCGAATAAGCACTTATGAAGTAGTAGACACATTACTATATCACTAATATGAAAATACGGTGTCAGAAGAACCGTGTATTACTCGTAAGTAAATGATTCATCAGCATATACTTATATAGATTCGCGTTTTTACCAATCCAATACTTAAAAGAATTAACATCAATATAAGTATATTTGGAAATTAGTTTTTATGTTTTGGTGCACTTACTCACTGTTGCATTATAATTAATTATAATAGGGGTATGATCAGAACTTAGTTCATCACAACACAGTATACCAATACAATTGTTTAAAATTCCATTTTACGGCAAATATGTTATTTTAGAGGGATCTGATGGCTAATATGTTGGGTTCCCCATGAGTAAGGTGCAATATTTATATTTATGTATGCATTTGTAAAGCTTTTTGTAAACTGCCAAGGATGTTTGGCTGTATAATCCCTTATCAACTATAAATCGAGGTCCTAGAGATGAAAAGAAATTGCGTAGTCATCACATAGTACCGTGTGTTGGTGGAAAATAAACATAATAAAAATAATTTTACTCCCGCGGCTTGAAGATGAGTATGCAAATGGTTGTAAAATTCTTAGTCGATATTAAATCATAATCTTTTGTTCTGAAATATGACTTCGACGTAAAAATGTTTTCAGATATTAGGAGAACATCAATGGATTGTGTATTTTAATATATCTTTGTTTCATGAGTATAGTTTGCAATCCCATTAGCATTTCCAAACAGCAATTCTGATATATATGCGAATAGTTTGCATACAAGGAAAGTCATCATGCTTAATAAAAATACACAGTGTGACAGAGAAAAAATACCTGGGAAATGATTTTATTTTTCTTGTAGATCTTGCTGAGTACAACAAGAAACCGGTTTTGAAATTTTCCAAACACCTTTAAAATCTTACGCACTTATATGCCAGTAACTTGGTTGAATAACAACTGATTTAAAGTTTTTCAGCTGATTTGAAAAGAAACTGCGGCCTTTCGAATGGTGTTTACACTTTTAAAATCACACTGAAAAACATCTGTGTTTTTTTCCTGTAAACACATTTTTTTAAATTTTTTGTAATTTTTTAACTTTGGATGCGTTTTTACGCAGAATTTGTTGAAAGGAACTGAACAATTTTTGAATTGAATAATAAAGAGAGTGTTTTTACGAATACAATTCGGTGTCATTTGAAAATCCGTCAGATACTGATTGAGTTATTCAACTTTTATTGGCCAAACTACTCAGAAATATTTGTTTGACCGTTTTTTATTGAATATCTCAGTATCGCGTTTGTCATGTAAACATATTGTTTTACTTTTTGAGCATTTGTTTTGTTTGATTTGTCACTTATTATTCGCTTTGAAACTGTATTTATAAAAAAGTTAGCAATTTGACAACGAGTGTAATTAACCAAAAAAATGTGTGATAAACGAAATAACTTTTTGAAGAAGATTTTCGTGTAACTTTCTGTAGAAGAAGTGACCGGACATTTTTATTAGAAGAAAGTTTTAAGACTGGTGCAAATGACAGTAATCTCATATATTGCGCTGATGTACCCAAAATTTTTTCGGCACTAAGTCATAATTATAAGGCAGACGAAGCTGTTTTACTGCATTACAAAAATCTGTTACCATCTGCTCCAATGGCATATGCGACATGAACAAAAGAAACGTATGAAGTTATTAACCAAATACTGCGATTCGTCAACTTGACTAGCATAAATGGAAAGTCGTCGCTGATTTAAAGATTTTGACAATTTTAATTGGTATGCAAGGTGGTTACACAAAATATCCATGTTATCTTTGTGAATGGGATAGTCGTGCACCAAATCGCTACGATCGCAAGGTATGGCCATCTCGTGACACATATCTAATACGCCCCATTAGTTACAGCTGATAAGGTTGTTCTGTCACCACTGCATCTAAAGTTAGGAAACATCTACAAGAAAAATAATATCACCTCCCAGGTTTTTTGATTTCATTTTTTTTTTGTTACACTGTGTTATTTGTTAGTTCTGAGTACTATGTTAACATATGCTTATTTTTTTCGAAAAGGTTTTTTTCACTAGTTGCTTTGTTTCCCTCTCTTGTCACTAGTTGCTTTGTTTCCCTCTCTTGTTATTTATGCATAAGAAAGGTTACAATTTCTTGTTGTATTTGTGTAAGACTTTGATTGTTGCATATGTTGAGAGATTCATTGGTTAATTTGCCGAGATCTATTATTTCCTCTAAAACTTGCTTTATGTTGTTACAAAGAATGAACACATCGGGAATTTCCGCTTCACATGGGACATTCTGCAGTGGGGATGATCTAGGGCACATTTGACACACCTATATAGTCTTTTACAAAAGGCTTGAGTATAACCAAATTGTTGACAGCGAAAACATTGCACTAATTCGTCCACGTTTTTGGTTGTTGTACTGAAACAGCAGCAACATTGCTATCGTGTTTAGGACCTAATCAACACTCTTAACATTGAATACGTTTCTTACTCTGTAGCCTAATAGCTAAAGTTCAGCTTTAATGTCCTCAACCGTGCCGTGTGATGTATGCCTTTTAGTTCAATTCTATAGGAGCGTTCTTAATGTATTTGATATGTATGTATGGTACCTCGTTTTAGACTTTTCCAGGTACTTTATAAGTACACGATACGATTCTAGACTACTCCAGCACTCGTTTTATTTCATTGTTTCTCAATGACTTATAGCGTATGTCAGCATCTCTTTGGAATTACCGAACTTAAGTTAAATGACATATTTTTCACATAATTTAACCCTGCTTTAGACAAAATCAACTGATCCTTATATAAAATGATCTCCTGTTTTGTGCAATCACTTCTGGTTTTCGAGATATCGTGAAATGAAACTTCCTAAAACTTCGGCAAAAATTGTTGAAGTTTCCGTCAAAAGAATTCACATTTTTGTTAACAAATATTGCTTTCTTCCACTCGTGTTTGCAAAACATAATTAAGAACGTACTGTATCGTTTCTAACGTGGTATAATTTTTGATAATTCGACGAAAATTGCCGAAATTTTGATTATTTTTTGCTGCAACTTCCGCAATTTTTTATAAATTATGATTTACATATATGCATTTCTTACTAACTAAAATTGGCTATTTTCACGATATGGAAAACTATACATGATGGGACAAAACAGAAACTTAATTTTACATAAGGATCAGTTGGGTTCGCCCAAAGGAGTATTTTGTTGCAGAACAGTTAAATTGGATGAGGTTTATTCACATCCGGACCTCCTAAGTTCTCTTCTTTATTGCCTTCACCATAATATTATTTGAAGTACTGATACCATTTCTTATTTAATGGGGTTTCTTTGGAAAAGTTTGCCACTAGTGTATGTTGTGTTTTTTTCGTCATCATTGTCGTAATCGCGTTAGTTTGCCACTAGTGTATGTTGTGTTTTTTTCGTCATCACTGTCGTAATCGTGTTTTAGCTGCAGTCGCTTTATCGCGTTGTTATTTAATAGCTTCTTTTGTATAATTTGTTTTAAAAAGGGGATTAATGTTTTAACATACAATGTAAGCAAACTCCAATTTATATAAAAATCAAAAACGAAATAGTGTATTTTTGTAAGGTACGAAACTATTTTCTACAAATTGTTAAGAACAGTGAACGTCCGATCGATATGAAAATGACCTCAGCGAGAAAATAAAACGAATAATCATATTGTTATTTTGGGTTTTAAAATCACTTGAAGAACTCTATCAATAAACCAAAACAACACACTCATACTGCCCGTGTTTTTATATTGCGGGTGCATGGGTACCTGCACAAGCAGATGAAGCGATGTTGCGAGTTTTATCTACGATGGCTCTTCAAAAGATATATGGTAATATTACTGTAGCTGCGAATGTCGAGTATGAACAGTCAGCTGCATGGCGTATTAAGCTACAACGATGCGTTGTTTGTTTGTCGATGGCAGGTCCGACATAGATAAACAGGTCGACTACTTCGAAATTGCAACCGCATGCATTTACGCTAGTGCTGCGACATCGACCATAAAACATCGATGTTTTACAATATCGATGTTTTAAATCAAAGGCATCGATGTCGATAAAACATCGGCAAAAAACATCGATGTTCGAAAAAATCATCATATCAACAAATAAATCACCCTATTTGATGATATTAAGGCCAAAAAATGCAAAAAACTTTTAATACAGAAGTTATTTTAATGTATACTGTTAAAAAATAAATCAAATTTTGTTGAAGATTTTTTTTTGAAAACATCGATGTTTTTCAGATGTTGGTTTTTGTTGATGTTATCAACAAATAAGTTACCCTATTCGATAATATAAAGGCGAAAAATATATAAAACTTGATTAATACTAGAGTAATTTTATTTATGTACTTATATTGCTAAAACAAAATTATATAAAAGATTATTGTTCAAGGTTCCAAAACTTTGAGTTGACAGTTTGTAAAAATAGAATTTTTTGGAGCTTCTCAGCTGAGAAAGAGCTTCTTCTGCTTAAAGCAATATTTCCAGCAGCCGAGAACACTCTCAGAGGGGACAGAAGTGGCCATAATTGATAAATATTTAAATCCGTCTTCATCAACGCTGAGTTTTTAGGCACATATCCACGGGATTTTCATATAGTCTAGACACAGGACTTTTTAAATATGCAAACATCGATATAATACGAGTACATCGATGTCGGTAAAACATCGGCACTAAAACATCGATGTTTAAATTAATCGATGTTTTTGAAAAACATTGATGTTTGTAAAACATGTCGATGGCGCAGCCCTAATTTACGCTGAACTGAGTGTGTTGCCTTATTGTAGTAGTGTTCGTAGTTGCAACAAGCCGATTGTTTGGTCCTCGTTCAGCAGCAATGGCAACGGTTCTTATCTATAGGGAGCAGTATCTGATCCTACAGTTTTCCCCATGATGTGTTTGTCATCTTCGAACGCGAGGAGCATACCCTGTGATGACGTCATTGTGTAATTAACTTCAATTCTGTGTCGTCTCTTCCTTTTATACAATTCTTTGCAGCGCAATATCGAACAAATTACACGATTGATTATCACCTTGCTTAAATCCTCTGTACGTCCTTTCATATTTCAACAGCATATATTTCATTGGCATCTATCTTATTGGGCTTTTTGGTCAAGTGCAGATTTATAGCCGACAAAAAGGTGGCACTTATTTGCTGTTCTCCCGACTTCACCAGGATTTGGGTTTAATGACGTTTTTGACTTGTGGCTTAAGTCTTTTAGATAATACGCTCTAAGAACCTTGTAAGTAATTTTTAATAAACTTATAGTACGGTAGTTTGCGCAAACCCTATGACCTCACTATTGATATACAGGACAAAGTAACTGAGATTTCAATCATCACGCATGCTTTTTTTTAACCAAATTGCGCAGTTAAGTTTGTTCAAGCACTTAAATTAAACATTCTTCCAGCCATGAACAGCTCATCCAGTGAACCATCGGCACTTGCAGCGTAATAATTTTTAAGACGATCGTCTGCTGTACTCCTTGCGTACTAAATTCCCACAAAATCCCATTAAGAAGCACAGGGGAACTTCTCTCAAATCAAGGAGATATGCACGATATAATTCTTATATACCCACTGTATAAGGCCGGCTTCGAACTGCTAATGCATTTAATAGAGAAGTTTTTACATGGCTTAGATAAAAATCTCTTACTCGTAAAGTCACTGGCACTAGCGAAGTGGGAACTTGCCGCTGAAATAACTGTCAAATGTTCCAGTAAGCCCGGATTTGATCCTGGGTTTACTGGCATACTATCCGTGCAAACAACCATCACACCACGGCGGCTGACGCCGGTATTTGGTATTCTACGCCGTCATCAATGGTTCTCCAACAGGATCCTTATGCGCCAATAGGTTGGAAAAGTGTTCCCTCCATATACTCAGTACATTTCCAGCATCCTTCACCAGATTTTCATTTCTATCTCTGCAGGAGTTCACAGCATTAATTGGGCCCTCAATGTAATGTTTGACTTTGTCTACTCCAGTAAATCTTAAACTCACGCAATTTTATTGCTCGTTCCTTGTGTCGGAATAGGCGCTTCTCCTCTCTTTTAATCGTCTGATATCTCTCTTAATCAGCTCTTGTCGCTACACCTTCCATCGATACGTTATGGGCAGCATTCTTTCCTTCAGAATCTATTTTAAATTATGGTGGTCCTTTCTTTCATGTTACGAGCTGCGGCGAAATCAGTCAATCTCATTTCGTTTTCGGTGGTGTGTTCGTGTAAACTTAATTTTTTTCAGCCGTAAGTTTAAAATCCCTTTAACCAATGTGACTGTCATGGCTGGGACAGCGGCCACATGTATGCTCTAGGCGTTTATCAAGTTATCATTAGCATCAACGCCCATCATCTGCTGGAGTGTGAAACATAATTGGCTGATGTAGAAACATTTGCCTTAATGCGGATTGTGCTCTGACGAGTTTCGATGTCAGGTCGGGGGCCCACGCACTAGTGCTCAACCGAGGCTGCGGTAAAAGGCCAAGTCCAGCAAGATCAATGGAATTGTGGTATAACTCACTGAAGGTCACACGCATAAGATCATAGCGCATATAAATCCAATCTGAACGCGGCCAAAAATCTTTAAGATTGAGAGTGGATATATAAGTACGATGGTTGCTGTATATATTTCTGGCGCCATCTGACATATCCATTGGAAAGTTTTACATTTTTTTAGCATGAACGTACTCAGAACGTTTTGACGTACGACCATCATTTGTGTTGTATACAGTGACTTGAAAATTTGGAAAAAAAAAATTGAATTAAACATTTTTGTGCGATCATTTTTCACAACTTTCGACGTGGATTATCACGACAAGATTGCATCGATGAACTTAAATCTTTGAATGGCGATGAAGCATCATCCTATAGTGCTGGGAGAAACTGGTTTAATGAATTCAATCGTGACCGACGCTCGCCCAAAGACGAAAGTCGTCCAAAAATGGCCGTTGTACCAGAGAACATTTATGCCGTGCGTGAACTGATAAGACAAGATCGTAATGTGACATACCGTGAGATAGAGGCATCTTTGGGCATTTCTTCCACCAGCATACATTCGATATTGCATGAAATCCTACCCCTAAAAAAGGTTTTTTCTCGTTGGATTTCGCACAATTTGGCAATCGCTCAAAAAAAAGGCTCGTGCCGATTGGTGCAAAGAAATTTTTCAAAAATACGATCGCGGTTCTTAAAAAAACTTCTTTTTAAGATAGTCACAGGTGATGAATCTATGCGTATCAGCCCAAAACAAAACAGCAATCGACCGTGTGGGTTTTCAAAAACGAGCCAAATCCAACGAAAGTTGATTGTGGAAGAAGCACTTCGAAGCAAATGGTCGCCTGTTTCTTCGGCACAACTGGTCATGTGGCGACTGTTCCGCTTGAGCGGCGTAGGACGGTCAATTCAAAGTGTTACGCCACAATTTGTTTGCCTGAAGTCTTCGGAGAAATTTGAACAACGAACAAGAGAAGACGAATCATTATGCACCATGACAATGCGAGCTCTCACAGATTTGCTCAAACCAGCTCCTTTTTGACCGGCCAAAATGTCGAATTGATGGGTCATCCGCCGTACAGCCCTGACTTGGCAGCCAATGACTTCCTTTTACTCCCGCACGTGAAGAAAAAAATGTGTGGCCAACGATTTTCGTCACCAGAAGATGCTGTTGGAGCGTTCAGAAACCATGTTTTGGAGGTGTCTCAATCGGAGTGGAAAAAGTGCTTCGGCAATTGGTTTGGCGCATAAAAAGGGTTGTCCAAACAGAAGTTTACAAAAACGCAGCGTAAAAAAACATCTGTGTGCCTGACAAAAAGTAATCAATGGAACAATGTTAACAGGTTGTTTACTGTTAAAGTAAAACCAATAGAATAGAGAAGTAGCATAATGGCTGTTTTTTGCACAGTTGGCATGACATAATTATAAAGGTAATGTCGGCAAACAGCCGAATTTATACTTTTATTTATGGTGTTCGTAAACAAGGCAGAGAAGTTTCTTTTGACAACTTTAAAATGACATTTGCGTTTAATATTTTTTAACATTTTTAACAGCAACTTTGACAATTTCATTGTATACTACAAAAGTAAATTGCCTGTTGTCCCACTGCCACTACCTTTATTATTATGCTATGATAGTGGTTCATTTGAGGTAGGGTATAAATTCTCGTAGGTACCAATATGCAATTAAAGTCGCCTTGGCAGCTGTAAAGTTTTATACACACATGTCTGGAGTAGTTAAAATTAAAAAGGCAAATATCGTATTTCGTTCGTTTATTTTATAGAGTTTTTGGTGGTTTGTCTGGAATTTTTGTAACCAGTGGTTTATCGATTTCGTCGAAAACCATAAAATAGTTCAGTGTAGTCAGGTATTCACGATAAGTGGAATGCGCGGGTGGATTAAAAGAAACTTCTTGAGATAAGATTTGCTGGTTTAGTAAATTATTTGGATTGAATGGAATTTTCCGTTTATACCTGATTGATTGCCTTACGAAATACATTTACGTGACTGATGATCGTATATAACTGTCTCTTCTCAGATTAAGTCAAATTTAATAAATTGAATAATTTACAACTACTCAAAGAGCGATTTTATTTAAGTCAGCTCTATTCCGTCCTTCAAAAATTGAAACAGTGCTACGGATTACGGAAAAAATTGTATTGAATAGTGCTGAAGTAGTTTATTTTAATTCGTGAATAAAAATTTAAAACGAAACTTAAACTAGAAAAAAGGACCATGGCCAGCAAGCAAAAATGTATTGAAGCCCAGAACTATTGTCTGAGAGTTTAGTGAATCAGAAGTAAGCTGCTGTCAGAGCGAATGACTAGAGCAAGCGTTGATCACAAAGAAGGCAATTATCATGAAACTGACGAAGTTCAAGAAAAATCGGAGACGAAGAGTGATGACTACTTCGTCAACGGCTACTACGAAAATTCCAAGGGGGCAGAGGCCATGGCGCGGATGGTTTGAGTCTGGTACGTCCACCATGGTCGAAACAAGAGAAAGCGGAGGCGCACAGAATTCTCCAGAAATAGGCCAGCATCATCGATAAAATTTATTTTTTTATGAATGTAAAATAAAAGAGGAAAAATTGGATGTCGATGATATCGATGAAAGAAACGTGAATGACATGTCGAAGCATGTAATCAGTTATTATCACAAACTGCTTGCTTCAAATGAAATGGATGAAAAAGTTTTTCATGTATTTAAGAGTAATTGAGATGTTCAACGACAAATGACTTTCAAAGAAAAATCGTCATGGCGAAAAACACGAAAAGGAGGAGAAATGCGAATTCCGTAGCTGATAAATTACGAAAGATGAAGATTCCGGAGTTCAGCTGGAATATCGGGGATTGGGAATTATTTAAAGATTTACTCAAGAATCTAGTGCATGATTCACAACATTCCTCGTATGTGGAGAAAATGTATAGATTAAAATGACCGTTAAAGGTGACGGTATACTAATTCCGAAGCCGGGTTTAAACTATTGAAAACGAGATATGAAAACAGATGGTAGGTTTCCACGTATTTTTGCGACGACATTTTTGACCAGCCCATGATGAACAGTGAATTGGCGACAAGCACAAGGCATATTCTGAATACAACAAACGCAGTGTCCAGGCGCTCCGAAGTTTGTATTTATAAATAACAACGTAATGTTAACAGGCCGCGTTTTCAAAAAATCATTTTCGACATCATATCGTAGTGGCGTAAATGCAGATATGTCATAACTGCTGCATCGGTATCAACATATAAGATGGAGGAGAGAGCCATCAAAACCAGTCCAGGAGTTTAAGCTAACGACGGTGACGTATTGTACAGCGGCTGCTTTGTTCTTAGCAGTACTTGCTCTTCAGGAAACTTTTTTAAAAATACAAAATCAACATACAGTGAAGAAAAAACAAAAGTGTCGTCCTTCTCTTTAAAAGAAAAAATCGTGCATAAAACTGAACAACCATCAAATCAATAAAAATAAAATAGTAAAAAGATTACACAAAAAGAACCAAACCACAACTCAAAAACAATAAACAACTCATAAAACACTAACAAGAAGAGAAATAAAGAAAATAAAAGAAACCAAAATAAAATCAAAAAATCAACCAACAATAACATCACCGAAATGCCACACACAAAAGATAACAAATGAGTTTCTCTTCATAGTGTGTGTTCTTCAGACATTCGTCGTCTTATTCCCGACGTGAGGATGTTCGGCAAGGATACACGACTTTCTAGGAGTTTACACCCATTTCTTATCGATTGGCCGGTTGACCGCACTATACACTACAGATTAAATTCGTTTTTCGCCCGTCCTTTCCGTATGTGGAATTGCCTTCCGAGGAATGTATGTCAACAAACATTACTCCCTCTTTCCCCCTAGAACTCCCTTACTTTCCACTCACCAACGCAATGCATCGCATGTAAAACGGAAAACCCCTCAGTGTTGGTCATCAAAAAAAAAGGAAATTCAACTGCAAAATCATGCTACTTTGGTGACAAAAGTGTGCACGTAATTATAAACTGTAGAAAGATGCAACCTATGCCGACGGCAAAAGATATCTGTATGGATAGCGAGGAAAGTTCGTTTCGTGTTTCTGCTCCATAAAACATACATAAGATTTAGCAGTTCGACGCGGTGCAAGAAATGTGGAGGAAATCATCGTAAACACTTACACAACGAATATAAACAACAAATAACCACTATTTAACCAGCTAAAGAAGCTAAACCTTCAACATCTATGGCTACGGCACAGGTAAAAGTGCGATCGGAGACTGGTGAGCATGTACTGCTACGTGCGATGATAGACCAAGGATTCCAAACAACGTCAATTTCATGGCAAGTTTGGGATTGCCATGAATAAAGAAGAAAACTGCAATACATGTCTTGGGTGGCACGCTCGTAACTGTTTCCAAATACAGGGCGGAGCGCGCAAATTTGATTTTTTGCACTGCAGGCTGTGGCGGTACTGTTGGTCGAAGAGAGTAAAGAGTATGCGTGTCTTATACTGGCTGACGGGAGATCTGTACTCGTCTGCCTTTCAGTTGTCATCATACATTGGACACGTGAGGAGAGGTCATATTGTGTTGAAGCGTATTTTTCAAATGCACACCCGATCACTGCAGTACCACGTGCTTTCGTTTGCGATTCACGCGGACGTGTTCCTGGACGGCAATCAATTGTAAATTGGGTAACTTCATTGAGAACAGCAAGGAATGTGTCATGTGTATGAAGGGGACCTGAGAGAAGGGCCACAACACCACAAAACATCGAGGGGGTTAGAGCAGCAGTTCTGCAATCTCCGAAACGCTCTGCTCAGAAGCAATCACTTGCTCTTGGCATTTCCTGGATTTTTTTCCGCCGGCTCTTGAGGCAATGCATGTATGGTGCCACTGCACACACAGCGAAGGTTACCATGAATTGTTTGAGGCAAATGTTTCCTGGACGGCTTATCACTTTGAGTGGTGATGTTAATTGGCCGGCCCACCAGACTTAGTCCAAAGCGATTTTTTTCATTTGGTGTTACCTGAAGTCGAGGATGTATATTAACCGTCCCAACACGTTGGAAGACCTAATTTACGATATTGAGGCTGAAATTGACCGAATACCAGTTGACATGCTTGTTTGAGTTCATGAAAACTTCAGAAAACGTATGTAGTGTGCAGTGTGTAGATATCGAACGTCGACATTTGCCAGACACACTATGTAAGAACATGTAATTTCAAAATTCCCTTACTGTTCAATATAATTAAAATATAAAATAAATTTTTCTAAGGTTCATAATTTGTTTTATTTCTTTCCTAAACAAGAAAATTTCCTCGATCCAACCTGTCCAAGGTAAGCTTGGAAATAAAGCTAAGATCTATAAGAAACCATGTGGTTTCTTTGCAAGGGTGGTGTTTCCAATGACAATGAGTCCACAACCAAGTAAATCCTTCGACTTGGATATGGAAAACCTACATTCTGGCATATTCGCTTTTCAACAAATTATCGTATTGACTTGACCAATGGGTGAAGACTTTTATGCGGATACAATGAAAAAGGGGCAGCGAAACACAAACGGACTATTCGCATACGTAACAGATGAAACTGGGGTGGATTATACCTGGCAAGAATTAGCACTTTGCCGCAACAAATCTTGAACGGATTTGCGCGATAGAAGAGGTGGATATAGAACCACCAGTTTTTTTATTTTACCTCTGCAGGATTTTATTGCATTAATTGGGCTATCAATCTAATGTTTGACTTTGTCTACTCCAGTAAATCTGAAACTCACGCAATTTTATTCCTCGTTTCTTTTGTCGGAATAGGCGCTTCTTCTCTCTTTTAAGCGTCCGATATCTCTCCTAATCAGCTCTTGTCGCTACACCCTCCAGCGATACGTTATGGGCAGCATTCATCAGAATCTATGTTAAACTCTGGTGGTCTTTTCTTCCATGTTATGAGCTGTGGCGAAATCAGTCAATCTCATTTCGTTTTCGGTGGTGTTTGTGGAGACTTAATTTTTTCAGCTGTGGGTTTAAAAATGGTTTCCCTGCCTACATTGGCATTAAAAAAAAATTGACTGTCAAAGTGTTTAAGCATCAACGTCCTTCCTCCAATAGCATCAACTCCCTTCTCATCTGCTGGAGCGTGAAACAAATCTAGCTGATGTAGAAACATTTGCCTTAATGCGGATTGTGACAAGTCATTCACCATGAACCTGGATGCAAGATGTCGTGGCACTGAAGAGTTTCGATGGCAGGTCGTGGGCGCGGTATGTAGCCTATAATAATTTGCAGTCTGGTCAGTGGAGTTATTAAAACCGGATGGCTACGTTCCGGCTCCGGGTGTTGGAACGACTCCGGGCTCCGGGTTTGGGAGACTAAACATATTTATTTTTTTAAAGGAAATTATAGAATGAATATTGAACAATAATCTTTAAAATCGGAATTTAAGAAAGGTTGTCCAAACGGAAGTTTACAAAAACGCAGCGTGAGAAAAAACATCTGTGTGCCTGACAAAAGGGAATCAATGGAACAATGTTTACATGTTGTTTATTGGTAAAGTGAGACCAATAGAATAGAAAAGTAGCAGAATGGATGTTATTTGCACAGTTGGCATGACATACAGGTAATGTTGGCAAACAGCTGAATTTATACTTTTATTTATGGTGTTCGTAAGAAAACCTGTGAAGTTTCTTTTGACAATTTTAAAATGACAATTGCGCTTAATATTTCTTTGAACATTTTTACCAGTAACTTTGACAACTTCATTGCATACTACAAAAGCAGATTGCCTGTTGTTCCACTGCCACTACCATTATTATTGTACCATGATAGTTGTTCATTTGTTTGTTCATGCAATTAAAGTTCATGCAATTAAAGTCGTCTTGGCAGCTGTAAAGTTTTATATACACATGTCTAGAGTAGTAAAAAGTAAAAAAGGCAAATATCGTATTTCGTTCGTTTTTTTATAGAGTGTTTGGTTGTTTTTGACTGTCTGGAATTTGATACGCACATACTGGTTTCATGTTTGTCTGGAATTTTTGTAATCAGTGGTTTATGGATTTCGTGGAAAACCATAAATAGTTCGGTTTAGTCAGGGATTCACGATAAGTGGAATGCGTGGGTGGTCTAAAAGAACCTTCCCTTATGTGTGGGATAAGATTAGCTGGATTGAATGGAATTTTCCGTTTATAACTGATTGTTTTCCTTATGAAATACATTTGCATGATTGATGCTACGGATTACGAAAAAAATTAAATTGAATAGTGCTGAAGTAGTTCATTTCAATTCGGTAAATAAAAATTAATAACGAAACTTAAACTAGAAACAAAGGACCATGGCCAACAAGCAAAGATTTATTGAAGACCAGAACCATTGTCAGAGAGTTAAGTGATAATCAGATGTAAGCTGCTGTCAGAGTGGATGACTAGAGCAAGCTTCATGACACTGACACAGTTCAAGAAAAATTATGAGTTGCTAGAAAAATGGGAGATGAAGAGTGATGACAACTTCGTCAACGACTACTACGAAAATTAAAGGCGGCTGAGGCGATGGCGCGGATGCTTTGAGTCTGGGATGGTCCTCTATGATCAAATCAAGAGAAAGCGGAGGCGCACAGAATTCTCTAGAAATAGGCCAGCATCATCGATTAAACTTATTTTTTTTATGAATGTAAAAAATGAGAGGAAAAATTGGATGTCGGTGATATCGATGAAAGAAACACGAATGAAATGTCGAAGCAGTTAAACAGTTATTATTACAAACTGCTAGCATCAAATGAAATGAATAAAGAAGTTTTTCATGAATTTGAAAGAGTCATTGAGATGCTAGACTTCAACGAAAAATCGTCATGGCGAAAAAGATGAAAAAGGCCGAAAAATGCGAATTCCGCAGCTGTATAAAATTATGAAGGATGAAGATTCCGGAGTTCAGCTGGAACAACCGGCCGTTAAAGGTTGTCCAGGCGCTTCGAAGTATGAATTTATGACGTAAATAATGACGTAATGTTTACGCGTCTTCAATAATAAATTTTCGACATCATAACGTAGTGGCGTAAATAGAGATATGTCATAACTGCTGACATTGAAAAGATTTACCGCCTGGAGAATATGGATTAGCAAGACCAGCGGTATCAACATATTGTATGGAGGAGAGAGCCATCACAACCAGTCCAGGAGTTTAAGGTAACGGCGGTGACGTGTGGTACAGCGTTCGTTCTTAGCAGTACTTGCTCTTTAGGAAACTGATACCGATGCTGTAGACAATAACATGCGCCTAATAATTTCTATATAGATTTAATTAGAGCAAACAGCGTTGCTGAGTGTAAGAGTATTTACACAAATCTGATGACGCACCTACAAGAATCTGCATTTTACCTAAGAAAGTGGATGTCGAACAACAATCAAATCAGGAATGAGTTTGGAAACAATTCGTCCAAAGATTGATGCGAATTAGGCAGTTAAGACGCTAGGTCTGAATTTATTGCAAGAACAATTGTACGAAAATTCGACAAAAATGGTTTACGGCTATACGAGCAGCATGCTAAAAAGCCAAGAGAAATTATCTCTAGAAGGCGTACTGGGGTTTCTGCAAAAACAATATCTTGCATTGGAAGCGGACGGAGAGCATCAAGAAACAACAAGCAGAAAATTCCAAGTAAACTCAACTGCAAATTCGTGCTACTTTGGCGACAAAAGTGTGCACGGAATTATAATGTGTAGAAAGATACAACATATATCGACGGCAGGTAGTGATGGCGAGGAAAGTTTGTTTTGTGTGCCTCCATAAAACAGACAGAATATGTACCAGTTGGATGCGGTGCAAGATATATGGAGGAAATCATCGTGAACTCTTACACAACGAATATAAATAACATAGAACCACTAATTGACCAGCAAAAGAAGCTAAACATTCAACATCTATGGCCACGGCACAGGTAAAAGTGCGAGCGGAGACTGGTGAACATGTACTGCTACGTGCGATGATACGTGAAATGTTTTAACTGCCAAAAATGGGACATATATCTGTCAGATGTCCCTAACCACAACGTAAACATCGATGTATCCATCGTCAACGTACAACTCACCAAAGTAATGAGTGTCCCGAAAAACAGTCGAATGAATCGAAGACAAACGTACATACAATTTCAAATGATTTCAAAACAAACGGACACGTGATAAAACAAATAAGTATAAACGACAAACGTACATACAATTTCAAATGATTTCAAAACAAACGGACACGTGATAAAACAAATAAGTATAAACGACATCGAAATAAAATCTCTTATTGATTCTGGTAGTCAAGTTAGTTTGATTCGTAAAAGTAATGCCATTATTTTCGGAGATGTGGAAAAATGTACGCGATCGTTATCTGGTTTGATAGTGGTAGATATGAGTGTTGCTGTAGATTAAAGGCATCACTCGAAATCGACGGGAATATTTTAGATGCAGATCTATTCATTTTCGATGATCATCTTCTTCCCGAGGATGTGTTACTGGGTAGAGACGTTTTATGCAGTGAAGAAAATAAGTTTGTCATCGAAGGTGAAAATTGTTGGATTGAAAGCGATAATAAAATCAACGTAAATGAGGACGTGGACTCAAACCATCTCACCGAGCTGGAACAGACCCTTTCCGCTAATCGTAATTGTTTCGCCAAAAACATTTTTTAATTGGGTAAGTGCACGATTGCTAAGATGGACATAAAATTAAGATGGGCGAACCGATAAATCTGAAGGCATGTCATATACCATTTGCTAAGAGTGAAATTGTTGCCGACATCATTCATGACTTGTTGAAATGCGAAATTCGAAACACAGAACAACAGTCAAAACTCCTTATCCTATGCCAGTTTTGGAGGAACAATTCGCGCAATTGGCAGCAAATAAAATATTTAATACGCTCGATCTACCAATGGATTATCACCAACTTGAGATAGAAGAATCGTCTAAACAATATACTGCGTTCGTGACTACGGAGGGTCACTATGAGTATAACCGAATGGTGTTCGGACTGGTAAATGCGACAGCATCTTTTCAAAATGTAATGAATTTAATTGCTATCGAGATGGGTCGCGGTGAAATTCTAGTGTATCTTGACGACGTAATCATCCCGAGTAGAACGATGGACGAAGGACTATATCGTCTCGAAAAGTTGCTACAGTTGCTACGAAAATTTGGTCTGAAATCGCTAATTTTGGTCATATCGTAATGGGAGATGGAATAACACAAGGCGAGGATAAAACAGCCGCAATCAAGATTTTCAAAACGCCAACTAACGTAACCGAAATCCTTGGATTGACTGTTTTTCCGGAAATTCGTACTACAATATTCGTTAATCTCTAAACTACTTACGAAACTTCTACACAAAACGAAAATAGATAATTTTGTTTGGGGCGACGAACAACAGGTCTCATTTGGAAAGCTAATCGAAATGTTGATTATTGCGCCCGCATTGCCATTATATGATTCATCAGCGATACATGAAATTCATACGGACGCGAGTAGCATTGGACTCACTGGAATATTGCTTCAGGCAACTCGCAAATCAACGCTACAACTGGATTTACCTCAAATGAACTCGTTTTTACTTTTGAGCTGAAAGTTGTCGTTCAAAATCATCTCGTTGCTGCAGTACAAACGATTTGATAAAAAGCACGCTACTCCACCTATATATCACGAAAACGAACAAGTGGTCGTTGAGAAAGAACGAGGCGCCAGTGGTGAATCCGGAATTAAATCCCTTACACCGAGTTCTATACATCGTAGCCCGTGAACTTGGAAATGACCGATACTTAATCGAGGACATCCCAGGACATACCGACTCGAAAATTCACATCGGTCTTGTCTTCGAAAAATAAAAACCTTGGCGTGGAGACTTAGAATTAGACGCCGCCGACGATGCCCAAATCGAGGAAGATTTAGCTGCAGGAATGGCCGAGCTGTCACCCCTGGTAATCCTACCAACTGTGGAAAGTGCGCAACAAGAATAATACGGACAATCTGCGCATAGCCTCCGTCGCGTCAAGAACGAAATTCCGACAATTGCTCTAATGATCTCTTGTTTTTTTATTTCTTTTTATTTACAAATACTACACATTAACTAAACTATAATAAATGCACACAAAATAAAGTGTATAAATGTTTTATTATTTATATTTCGGTCATTCAAGTAAGCTATCCTGACTATTGTAAACTGGGTAACTTCATTGAGAACAGCAAGGAATGTGTCACGTGTACGAAGGGGACCCGAGAAGGATTACAACGCCACAAAACATCGAGAGAGTTAGAGCAGCAGTACTGCAATCTACGAAACGCTCTGCTCGGAAGCAATCACATGCTCTAAGCACATTACCGAGCTCCAACCTGTACAAGGTGTGCTTGGAAATAAAGCTACGATCTATAAGTAACCATGTGTTTACTTTGCAAGGGTAGTGCTTCCAATGACAATGAGTCCACAGCCAGGTGAATCCTTCGACTTGGATATGGAAAAACTACGTTCTGGCATGTTTGCTTTTCAACAAATTAGATCTATTGAATTCACCAATGGGTGAAGAAAATGGAAAAGGGCAGCGAAACATAAACGGACTATTCGCATACGTAACAGATGAAACTCGGGTGGATGGTACATGGCAAGGATTGGCACTTTGCCGCAACGAATCTTGAACGTATTTGCGAGATAGAAGAGGTGGATTCAGAACACCAATCTACAAATGACGGGGTAGGAACTAGCTGCTAAATTAATTGTTCAATGTTCTTACCCGGAATTGAATCTGGGTTTACTGACATAATTTCCGTGCATACTACCATCCGTGCATACAACCATCACACCGTGCATACGACCATCACATCACGCGGCCGACGCGGTATTTGGAATTCTTCGCCTTCATCAATGGTTCTCCAACAGGATCCTAAGGCGTCAATATGTTGGAGAATATCTTCAGTACACTTCCAGTATCCGTCATCAGATTTTAATTTTACCACTGCAGGATTTTATAGCATTAATTTGGCTATCAATCTATTGTTTGACATTGTCTACTCCAGTAAATCTCAAACTCACGCAATTTTATTTCTCGCTTCTTTTGTCGGAATAGGCGCTTCTCCTTTCTTTTAAGCGTCCAATATCTCTCCTAATCAGCTCTTGTCGCTACACCCTCCAGCAATACGTTATGGGCAGCATTCTTTCCTTCAGAATCTATGTTAAACTCTGATGTTCTTTTCTTCCATGTTACAAGCTGCGGCGAAATCAGTAAATCTCATTTCGTTATCGGTGGTGTGTTAATTTCTTCAGCTGTGGGTTTGAAAATGGTTTCCCTGTCTACTTTGGCATTAAAATCTTCTTGAACAATTTGACTGGCTTGGCTGGGTCAGCGATATATGCTGTAGGCTCCTATAAAAATTATGTTTAGCGTCAGCGCCCTTCTCTTCTGTCAGAGCGTGAAACATATAAGGCTGTTGTAGAAATATTTGCCTAAATGCGGATTGTGACAAGTCATTTGCAGTAAACCTGGATACAAAATGTCGTGGTCGATTCAGCCATCTCGGATCTGCCATCAACAAAGAAAATGACTTCAGCCAGGAGCTGAAACGAACAGTCATATTTGCCAACAGGTGGTATTTTGGGTTTTAAAAACAGATAAAGCCCTCTCTCGATAAACCATAAGAACACTGTACACCACTGCCCGTGAGTTTATATTGCGGGTACATGGATACTCCCACAAGCAGATGAAGCGATGTTGGAAAATGGAATGGCTGTGATTTGCATAGTTGGCATGACACAATTTTACAGTTAATGTTGGCAAACAGCTGAATTTATACTTTTATTTATTGTGTTCATAAGCGAAGCTGTCACGTTTTTTTTTATGGATTTTGTCGTAAACCATAAAATAGTACGGGTTAGCTTTGGGATTCACGATACGTGGAATGCGCGGGTGGTTTAAAAGAAACTTCCCTTATGTGTGAGCTAGGATTTGCAGGTTTATTGTATTATTTGGATTGAATGGATTTTTTCGTTTATATCTCATTGGTTTCCTTATAAAAATACATTTGCATAGTTGATGTTCGTATATAACTGTCTCTTTTCAAGTCAGATTAAGTCAAATTTAATAAATTCAATAATTTACAACTACTCAACGAGCGATTTTATTTTAGTCGGCTCTATTCCGTCCTTCAAAAAGTGAAACAGTGCTACGGATTAGGAAACAAAAAATAAAAATTAAATTGAATAGTGCAAAAGTAGTTCATTTCAATTCGGTAAACTAAAATTAAAAACGAAACTTAAACTATACTAAAAGGACCATGGCCAACAAGCTAAAATTTATTGAAGCCCAGAACCATTGGCTTAAAGTTTAGTGATAATCAGAAGTAAGCTGCTGTCTCATAGAAAGCAATTAACATTACGCTGACACATTCGTCAACGACTACTACGAAAATTCCAAGGCGGCTGAGGCGATGGCGCAGATGCTTTGAGAGTGGGATCGTCCTCTATGGTCAAAGCAAGAGAAAGCGGAGGCGCACTGAATACTCCAAAAGTAGGCCAGCGTCATCGATAAAATTTATTTTTTTATGAATGTTAAAAATAGAGGAAAATGTCGATGAAAGAAGCACGAATGAAATGTCGAAGCAGTTAAACAGTTATTAATATATACTGCTAGCTTCAAATGAAATGGGTGAAGAAGTTTTTCATGAATTTAAAAGGGTAATTGAGATGCTAGACTTTTAACGAAAAATCATCAAGGCGAAAAAGAAGGAGAAATGCGAACTCCGCAGCTGATAAATTACGAAGGATGAAGATTCCGGAGTTCAGCTGGAATATCGGGGATTGGGAATTATTTAAAGATTTACTCAAGAATCTAGTGCATGATTCACAACATTCCTCGTATGTGGAGAAAATATATAGATTAAAATGACCGTTAAAGGTGACGGTATACTAATTACGAAGCCGGGTTTAAACTAGTGAAAACGAGATATGAAAACAGATGGTAGGTTTCCACGTATTTTTGCGACGACATTTTTGACCAGCCCATGATGAACAGTGAATTGGCGACAAGCACAAGGCATATTTTGAATACAACAAACGCAGTGTCCAGGCGCTCCGAAGTTTGTATTTATAAATAACAACGTAATGTTTACAGGCCGCGTTTTCAAAAAATCATTTTCGACATCATATCGTAGTGGCGTAACTGCAGATATGTCATACGTACGTAAATCCCTTAACATCGCATAGAGCAACTAACGGGGAACTTCTCTCGAATCAGTGAGCTGTGCGCTTTACAATTTTTATACTCACTGACCGGGACCTACAGTTTAAAGCCGGCTTCGAACGGCTATGCTTTTTTCTAGAGAAGTTTTTACAAGGCTGTGGAGATAAATCCCCTACTCGTAAAAGTCGCCAGCAATTACGAGGTGGAAATCCACCGTTGAAAATTTTCGATGGTCTGACCGGGGTTGAACCCAGGTCTGTCGGCGTGGTAGGCGCGCAACTTTACCCACTACACCACGGCGTCCCACTATGTCATAACTGCTGCAATTTAAAAGATTTACTGCCTGGATGAGCAAGCCCAGCGGTATCAACATATAAGATGGAGGAGAGAGCCATCAAAACCAGTCCAGGAGTTTAAGCTAACGACGGTGACGTATTGTACAGCGGCTGCTTTGTTCTTAGCAGTACTTGCTCTTCAGGAAACTTTTTTAAAAATACAAAATCAACATACAGTGAAGAAAAAACAAAAGTGTCGTCCTTCTCTTTAAATGAAAAAATCGTGCATAAAACTGAACAACCATCAAATCAATAAAAATAAAATAGTAAAAAGATTACACAAAAAGAACCAAACCACAACTCAAAAACAATAAACAACTCATAAAACACTAACAAGAAGAGAAATAAAGAAAATAAAGGAAACCAAAATAAAATCAAAAAATCAACCAACAATAACATCACCGAAATACCACACACAAAAGATAACAAATGAGTTTCTCTTCATGGTGTGTGTTCTTCAGACATTCGTCGTCTTATTCCTGACGTGAGGATGTTCGGCAGGGATACACGACTTTCTAGGAGTTTACACCCATTTCTTATCGATTGGCCGGTTACCCTCACTATACACTACAGATTAAATTCGTTTTTCGCCCGTCCTTTCCGTATGTGGAATCGCCTTCCGGCGAATGTATTTCCCACCAATTACGACATCCAGAAATTCAAGTCAAATGTCAACAAACATTACTCCCTCTTTCCCCCTAGAACTCCCTTACTTTCCACTCACCAACGCAATGCATCGCATGTAAAAGGGAAAACCCCTGAGTGTTGGTCATCAAAAAAAAGGAAATTCAACTGCAAAATCATGCTACTTTGGTGACAAAAGTGTGCACGTAATTATAAACTGTAGAAAGATGCAACCTATGCCGACGGCAAAAAGGATATCTGTATGGATAGCGAGGCAAGTTCGTTTCGTGTTTCTGCAATTTTGAGTTTTTGCACTGCAGGCTGTGGCGGCACTGTTGGTCGAAGAGAGTAAAGAGTGTGCGTGTCTTATTCTGGCTGATGGGAGATCTGTACTCGTCTGCCTTTCAGTTGTCATCATACATTGGACACGTGAGGAGAGGTCATATTGTGTTAAAGCGTATTTTTCAAATGCACACTCGATCACTGCAGTGCCACGTGCTTTCGTATGCGATTCGCTTTTCCCCCACGCGGACGTGTTCCTGGACGGCAATCAATTGTAAATTGGGTAACTTCATTGAGAACAGCAAGGAATGTGTCATGTGTATGAAGGGGACCTGAGAGAAGGGCCACAACACCACAAAACATCGAGGGGGTTAGAGCAGCAGTTCTGCAATCTCCGAAACGCTCTGCTCAGAAGCAATCACTTGCTCTTGGCATTTCCTGGATTTTTTTTCGCCGGCTCTTGAGGCAATGCATGTCTGGTTCCACTGCACACACAGCGAAGGTTACCATGAATTGTTTGAGGCAAATGTTTCCTGGAGGGCTTATCACTTTGAGTGGTGATGTTAACTGGCCGGCACGCCCACCAGACTTAGTCCAAAGCGATTTTTTTCATTTGGGGTTACCTGAAGTCGAGGGTGTATATTAACCGTCCCAACACCTTAGAAGACCTAATTTACGATATTGAAGCTGAAATTGACAGAACACCAGTTGACATGCTTGTTTGAGTTCATGAAAACTTCAGAAAACGTACGTAGCAGTGTGTAGATATCGAACGTAGACATTTACCATATACACTATGTAAGAACATGTAATTTCAAAATTCCCTTACTGTTCAATATAATTAAAATATAAAATCAATTTTTCTAAGGTTCATAATTTGTTTTATTTCTTTCCTAAACAAGCAAATTTCCGCGATCCAACCTGTCCAAGGTGAGCTTGGAAATAAAGCTAAGATCTATAAGAAACCATGTGGTTTCTTTGCAAGGGTGGTGTGTTCAATGACAATGAGTCCACAACCAAGTAAATCCTTCGACTTGGATATGGAAAACCTACATTCTGGCATATTCGCTTTTCAACAAATTTGATCGTATTGACTTGACCAATGGGTGAAGACTTTTATGCGGATACAATGGAAAAGGGGCAGCGAAACACAAACGGACTATTCGCATACGTAACAGACGAAACTGGGGTGGATTGTACCTGGCAAGGATTAGCACTTTGCCGCAACAAATCTTGAACGGATTTGCGCGATAGAAGAGGTGGATATAGAACCACCAGTTTTTTTATTTTACCTCTGCAGGATTTTATTGCGTTAATTGGGCTATCAATCTAATGTTTGACTTTGTCTACTCCAGTAAATCTCAAACTCACGCAATTTTATTCCTCGTTTCTTTTGTCGGAATAGGCGCTTCTCCTCTCTTTTAAGCGTCCGATATCTCTCCTAATCTGCTCTTGTCGCTACACCCTCCACCGATACGTTATGGGTAGCATTCATCAGAATCTATGTTAAACACTGGTGGCCTTTTCTTCCATGTTATGAGCTGTGGCGAAATCAGTCAATCTCATTTCGTTTTCGGTGGTGTGTTCGTGGAGACTTAATTTTTTCACCTGTGAGTTTAAAAATGGTTTCCCTGCCTACTTTGGCATTAAAAAAAATTGACTGTCAAATTGTTAAAGCATCAACGTCCTTCCGCCCTTCTCATCTACTGGAGCGTGAAACAAATTTAGCTGATGTAGAAACATTTGCCTTAATGCGGATTGTGACAAGTCATTCACCATGAACCTGAATGCAAGTATCGTGGCACTGAAGAGTTTCGATGGCGGGTCATGGGCGCACGCACTAGTGCCCAACCGAGGCTGCGGTAAAAGACTAAGTCCAGCAAGATCAATGGAATTGTGGTGTAACTCACTAAAGGTCAGGCGTACAAGATCATAGCGCATATAATTCAAATCCGCCAAAAATCTTTAAGATTAAGAATGGCCATTTAAGTAAGTATGTAGCCTATAATAATTTGCAGGCTGGTCAGTGGAGTTTTCAAAATCGGATGGCTACGCTCCGGCTCCGGGTGTTGGAATGACTCCGGGTTTGGGAGACTAAACATATTTATTTTATAAAAGGAAATTAGAGAATGGGAACCAAAATTGTATTCCCCTTCTACCGTATTGAACAATAATCTTTAAAAATCGGAATTTAAGAAAGGTTGTGGAAACGGAAGTTTACAAAAACGCAGCGTGAGAAAAAAACATCTGTGTGCCTGACAAAAGGGAATCAATGGAACAATGTTAACATGATGTTTATTGGTAAAGTAAGACCAATAGAATAGAGAAGTAGCAGAATGGATGTTGTTTGCACAGTTGGCATGACATAATTATACAGGCAATGTCGGCAAACAGCTGAATTTATACTTTTATTCATGGTGTTCGTAAGAAAACCTGTGAAGTTTCTTTTGACTATTTAAAAATGACAATTGCGCTTAATATTTATTTGAACATTTTTACCAGCAACTTAGACAACTTCATTGCATACTACAAAAGCAGATTGCCTGTTGTTCCACTTCCACTACCTTTATTACTGTGCCATGATAGTTGTTCATTTATTTGTTCATGCAATTAAAGTTCATGCAATTAAAGTCGTCTTGACAGCTGTAAAGTTTTATACACACATGTCTAGAGTAGGTAAAAGTAAAAAAGGCAAATATCGTATTTCGTTCGTTTATTTTATAGAGTGTTTGGTTGTTTTTGACTGTCTGAAATTTGATACGCACATACTGGTTTCATGTTTGTCTGGAATTTTTGTAATCGGTGGTTTATGGATTTCGTTGAAAACCATCAAATAGTTCGGTTTAGTCAGGGATTCACGATAAGTGGAATGCGCGGGTGGTTTAAAAGAAACTTCCCTTATGTGTGGGATAAGATTTATTGTATTATTTGGATTGAATGGAGTTTTCCGTTTATACCTGATTGGTTTCCTTATGAAATACATTTGCATAATTGATGTTCGTATATAACTGTCTCTTTTCAAGTCAGATTAAGTCAAATTTAATAAATTGAATAATTTACAACTTCTCAAAGAGCGATTTTATTTTGGTCGGCTCTTTTCCGTCCTTCAAAATGTGAAACAGTGCTACGGACTAAGAAAAAAATTAAATTGAATAATGCTGAAGTAGTTCATTTCAATTCGGTAAATAAAAAGTAAAAACGAAACTGAAACTAGAAAAAGGGACAATGGCCAACAAGCCAAAATTTAGTGATAATCAGAAGTAATATGCTGTCAAAGCGAATGGCTAGAGCAAGCTTTGATATCATGACACTAACACAGTTCAAGAAAAATTATGAGTTGCTAGAAAAATGGGAGACGAAGAGTGATGACAACTTCGTCAGCGACTACTACGAAAATTCAAGGCGACTGAGGCGATGGCGCGGATGGTTTGAGTCTGGTATCGTCCTCTATGGTCAAAGCAAGAGAAAGCGGAGGTGCACTGAATTCTCCAGAAATAGGCCAGCATCATCGATAAAACTTATTTTTTTATGAATGTAAAAAAATAAAGGAAAAATTGGATGTCGGTGATATCGATGAAAGAAACGCGAATGAAATGTCGAAGCATTTAAACAGTTATTATTACAAACTGCTAGCTTTAAATGAAATGGATGAACAAGTTTTTCATGAATTTGAAAGAGTAATTGAGATGCTAGACTTCAACGGAAAAGCATCATGGCGGAAGCGGCGAAAAAGGAGGAGAAATGCGAGTTCCGCAGCAACATAAAATTTTGGAGGATGATTAGAGGGACCATAGAGGATTGGGAATCATTTCACGATTTATGTAAGAATCTGGTGCATGATTCGCAACATATCTCGGACGTGGAGAAAATGTATAGATTAAATGCGGCTGTTAAAGGAGACACAGCACAACTAAACAACATCTTGAAATAAAGTATACGCATGACGAAGCGGCGTTTGAACTTGAAAACAGAAGGTTGGTTTTCACGCATTTGTGCGACCAAATTCTTGACCAGCAAGGCAAGGCATATGCTGGATACAACTAAACGCAGTGTCCAGGGGCGCAGGTGAATGAATGAGCTGACGAAGAATGAGGAACCATTTATTGCAAGAACAATTGTACGAAAATTCGACAAAAATGGTTTACGGGTATACGAGCAGCAGGCTAAAAAGCCAATAGAACTTATCTTTACAAGATGTACTGTGGTTTCTGCAACAACAATATCTTGCTTGGAAGCGGCCGAAGAGCAGCCAGTCAAGTAAATTCAACGGCAAAATCGTGCTACTTTTGTGAAAAACGTGTGTTCGGAATTATAGCGTGTAGAAAGATACAAGCTATGCCGACGGTAGGAAATCTGTAGTAATGGCGAAGAGAGTTTGTTTCGTACCTGCTCCACAAAACAGACAGAAGATGTTCCAGTTGGAGGAAATCATCCTGAAGTTCTACACAACGAATATAAACAACATAGAACCACTAATCAACCAGCGAAAAAGGCCAAAACTTTAAGATCTATAGCTACGGCACAGGTAACAGTGCGAGCGGTGATAGGTGAACATATACTGCTACGTGCGATGATAGACCAAGGATTCCAAACAACTTCAATTTCAAATGAAGCTTACCAGATTTTGGGATTGCGAATAACTAAGAAGAAAAGTGAAATACAGGGGTTGGGTGCCACGCTGGTAGCTGTTTCAAAATGCAAGGTGAGCTTGGAAATAAAGCTAAGATTTATAGGTAACCATGTGTTGAATTTGCAAGCGATGGTGCTTCCCATGACAATGAGTACACAGCCAAGAGAATCTTCGACTTGGATATGGAAAAATGACAAAACTACGTTCTGGCATATTCGCCTTTCAACAAATCAGATCGTATTGACTTGACCAATGGGTGAAGACTTTTATCCGGATACAATGGAAAGGAGCATTAATAGACAAAACTTGGGTGAATGGTACCTAGCAAGTTTAGTGTTAAAACCCAGAAAAAAAGTGCATGTTGCCTCAACCATTTTTGAACGGATTTGACTAGTGGTATATGCAGAATTCCGAGCAGAATTCAGCCATTCGTGATGACGGCAGAATTACGGTGAAGCTTCCACTAATGGCCGACAATGGACTTGGGGACTCGAAGGTGCAAGCGGTAGCTACATTTATAGTTGGTGGGAAGAAACTAGAAAGAAATGAGGCGCTCAAATATAAATAAGTGGCATTCACGAGAGAGTACTTGAAAGTGGGACATATGTTCAGGTGCCAGCTGAAGTGAAAAGAAGGTACTACTTGCCCCATCAAGCGGTGGTAAGGGAAGACAGTCTTACTACAAAAGTCAGAGCAGTTTTCGATGCATCGGCGCAGATGTCTAAATGATATCATGTACATCGGCCCTTAGCTGAAGCAAAGATTTATTTCATATAATACTCAAATGGCGTTTGTGGTGGTATTTTTTAATAGCAGACGTTGAAGAAATGTACCGGAAAATTAGAATGGAATGCTTATACATATACTTGGTAGGGACATAAATAGTGTTACACACGTTTTATGCTGTAAAATAAAAAGTACTGAATGTTTTTGGACCAAATATTTTTTAATATATTTATTGGACATTTTGAATCAACTTATTCAAAATGTCCGCCTTTTGCCTTTACACACGCCTTAAGTCGCACTGGCAAATCGTCAATAGCTGCACGAACCTCGTCTATTGGAAAATTGGCCACAGCTCGAACCAAAGCAGAGATCCAATTTAAGAGATTCAATGTTGGGTATCTTTTGTGACAACCCTTGTCCTCTAAAACCGTCCACAATTTGTAATCCAGTGGGTTAAAATCTGGACTGCCTGAGGGCCATTTTTCAGAGGAAATGAAAGCTGGCAATTTGTTTCGAAGCCAGGCCTGGGACGGTTTAGCCTTATGGGCCGGCGCAGAATCCTGCTGGAAAGTCCATGGCTGGTTTTGGAACAGGGAATTATTAAGAGGCTTCACAAAATCTTCCAAAATGGTTTATTGGTAAACTTTGGCCGATGTTTTGACTCCTTGTTTGCAGAAATGCAGGTCAGTGACCCCACCAAACCATGACTGAAGCTGGGTGATGGCGATTTTCCACCCTTGGGATCAGTTCAGATGCTTCCTTAGATGACCGCGCATAAACTCTATAATTTAGCTTGTTAAATTTTTTTCTAAATGGTACAACATTTTTCTGTGCAAGTTATCGGCGTGCTTCACCAAAAGACGTTTGTATTTTTCAATCCTATTTTTTTTAAAGCTGCAGTCAATTAATGTCCAGTGCTTCAAAAGTAAGCTTCAATCAATCAACTGAAATCACTAAGAGGAGATAGTTATCAACGGTGGTAAGAACTCTCGATCCATTAGACTGGCTGTCAACGATAATTGCTGTAGCTAAATAAGTTATTCAGAAGCTAAGGCTGCTAAATACTGATTGGGATGAGAAGTTACCAGAAGAGGTTTTACGTAGCTGGATACAGTCTACAGCGGATATAACATAAATGAAATTAATACGAGTTTCAAGATGGCTGGGTACGAATACAAGTAGTGAGTTCGAGCTACACGGAAAAAATCTCAACAAAGATAAATTTATCCCAGAATATAAAAACGCTTGTACCGACGGCTCGATGGAGACGTAAGCCTCAAAGATAATCCAGCATACATCGGATACAGGGGCATACAATCAGAAAAAATGCAGGCCAACAAGAGAAAAAACCAATTGTTACGACGTCAGTTTACCATGTGTTAGAAAGAAATCAGTGATTGAAGAGGGGATCGTTAACTAAGCAAAGTAGCAGTATCCTTGGATTACTTCCGCTTCTGGACAACAAAGGAATTTGCAAAATACAAATATATCCTTTTATAAAAAACATCCAATAATATTAGAAAAATCGCACCTAGCATTTGTAATTGTGCGGTCATTCTACTTAGAAACTTTGCATGGAGAAAACAGAATGACTGTAGTTTTAACAAGGCAAAAGTATTGCATATTTGGTGCAGTTAAAAAGTGTATACGATCGTGAACCCAATGCATCAGATATAAGCAAGAGACGTCGAAACAGAATATAGGTAATTTGCTGAGCCGAGTGGGACAGCGACGCAACTCTCCCTAAAAAGGAGTATCAAGAATTCCGTGACGTTTATAAAAAACAGTCCTTTTATTGGAAAAAAAATTATTCTCAACATAATAGTTGGAGGTCCATAAAATATGTATTTGTTTAATCAATAACTTCATCGTTGGAAGTGAATCCCTCTCCACCGAGCCATTTCACTAGTTTTGGAAATAGGAAATAGTCAATGGGGGCTTAATCCGGAGAATATGGCGGATGAGGTACCAATTCGTAACCCAATTCATGCAATTTTGTCATTGAGACAGCATATGTTTGCAGCAGTGCATTATTTTGATGATGATGACCATATGGGTCGTTTTTTAAATCCTCGTTAAATCAGTCCAAAAGAAGGCATAATATTCGCTGTTTATTATTTTTTCCTTTTAAAGGTAATCGATACGGATTTTTCCGCGTGCATCCCAAAAAACTGTTGACATCACCTTATTGGGCGTTAAAGTTACCCGAAGAAACCCATTGTTTAGACTGCTGCTTGGTCTGCGGATTGTTGTAATGGTTCCATGTTTTATTTGCAGTTACAAAACGCCACAAAAACTCATTTGAATTGTGGTTAAACAACTTTAAGTGATTAGTGTAATATCAACTCCGTCATTTTTCAGTGACCCCACCAAACCATGACTGAAGCTGGGTGATGGCGATTTTCCACCCTTGGGATCAGTTCAGATGCTTCCTTAGATGACCGCGCATAAACTCTATAATTTAGCTTGTTAAATTTTTTTCTAAATGGTACAACATTTTTCTGTGCAAGTTATCGGCGTGCTTCACCAAAAGACGTGTGCATTTTTCAATCCTATTTTTTTTAAAGCTGCAGTCAATAAATGTCCAGTGCTTCAAAAGTAAGCTTCAATCAATCAACTGAAATCACTAAGAGGAGATAGTAATCCTCAAAGATAATCCAGCATACATCGGATACAGGGGCATACAATCAGAAAAAATGCAGGACCACAGTCTATGGTGGAATGAGCCAGACTGGCTTCTGAAGTCATCGTCGTTTTAGGACTAACAGGCAAAATATCAGCATTTTTGGCCGCAGCTATGACGCCAACAAGAGAAAAAACCAATTGTTACGACGTCAGTTTACCATGTGTTAGAAAGAAATCAGTGATTGAAGAGGGGATCGTTAACTAAGCAAAGTAGCAGTATCCTTGGATTACTTCCGCTTCTGGACAACAAAGGAATTTGCAAAATACAAATATATCCTTTTATAAAAAACATCCAATAATATTAGAAAAATCGCACCTAGCATTTGTAATTGTGCGGTCATTCTACTTAAAAACTTTGCATGGAGAAAACAGAATGACTGTAGTTTTAACAAGGCAAAAGTATTGCATATTTGGTGCAGTTAAAAAGTGTATACGATCGTGAACCCAATGCATCAGATATAAGCAAGAGACGTCGAAACAGAATATAGGTAATTTGCTGAGCCGAGTGTGACAGCGACGCAACTCTCCCTAAAAAGGAGTATCAAGAATTCCGTGACGTTTATAAAAAACAGTCCTTTTATTGGAAAAAAAATTATTCTCAACATAATATTTGGAGGTCCATAAAATAACTTCATCGTTGGAAGTGAATCCCTCTCCACCGAGCCATTTCACTAGTTTTGGAAATAGGAAATAGTCAATGGGGGCTTAATCCGGAGAATATGGCGGATGAGGTACCAATTCGTAACCCAATTCATGCAATTTTGTCATTGAGACAGCATATGTTTGCATCAGTGCATTATTTTGATGATGATGACCATATGGGTCGTTTTTTAAATCCTCGTTAAATCAGTCCAAAAGAAGGCATAATATTCGCTGTTTATTATTTTTCCCTTTTAAAGGTAATCGATACGGATTTTTCCGCGTGCATCCCAAAAAACTGTTGACATCACCTTATTGGGCGTTAAAGTTACCCGAAGAAACCCATTGTTTAGACTGCTGCTTGGTCTGCGGATTGTTGTAATGGTTCCATGTTTTATTTGCAGTTACAAAACGCCACAAAAACTCATTTGAATTGTGGTTAAACAACTTTAAGTGATTAGTGTAATATCAACTCCGTCATTTTTGGTAGCTTTGAAATTGTTCATTGCAAGAAGATGGAAGAGTACTCGAGGCGACTAATTGATGTACCGGGATATGTTGATACAAAAGATGCGAAAAGATTTGTGGAATCGATGGACAGGAGAGTATTTTTCGACGTTTCTGCAGCAAAGAATGTGAAACCGATCAGAGGCGAATATGTGTGAAGGAGATGTAGTTATAATAAGAGTCAAGTTGACTCATCGGGAGACTTGAAAGTGTAATTAAAATTTTTCCTGGTAAAGATGGGAAGACTCGAGTGGTGTCCCTTAAGCTGCAGAATAGGATATTCCAGTACAAAAACTCTGTCTGTTAATGAAAGCCACGTGTGAGGAGAACGAAAAAAACAGATGACAAGGTTAGCACAACATCTTACATGACTACTTAAATGTACTAAGTGATTGGATGGTATGATTTATGTATGTATCAACTCTCAGAGATGTAATATATCCTTTGGTATTACGCAATGTAAATGTTCATGGAACATGTAAGGTAAGGTATATACAGAGTGGGCCAAGAGTTACCATAGAATTAAAAAATTTAATAACCTTTTCGTTTATATTTTTTTTTCTCAGATAATATGATATACAGAAGGGAATTTTTTTTACACTTGGTATGAAAAATATTGTCACTTAAATGACCCCCGTTTTCAGCATCGTAATGATGGGCTTGGTTCAGAGCATTTTCCATAATATCTTTCGAAATTTGAGGCTGTAGCGTTCGAATTTTTGCAACCATGCTGCCTTGAGTTAAAGGATTGCCTCGGACTTGTTAACATATATTCGCTCCTTCAAATAACCCCATAGATAATAGTCGGGTGCTGACAAATCGAAATCATTTGCTCTCCAAAACTTGAATTTAAAGTGCCATTGTTTTTGGGAAGTGGCTCCGTGCTGCTGCTAAAAAATTTTGCATCATAAGCCTATACCGCTCTCAATTTACGGTTGCAGCGCTTCCATCTTCATTCTCGAAGAAGTAAGGCCCAATGATATTTGCAGATGTGATCCCACTTCTACAATTCTGCTTATTAACTAAGACATTTAAATGAAAATGAGCTTCATCACTTGTGCGGTTGAGTTAAAATAATTGATCGCTGAATTAAATAATAAAATTCTTTTATTCTGGTTCTTTATTCAGTCGTGAATCTATCCATTATTTATTCTTCAAGTGTTATTTATAATCTGAAAAAAATATATAAACGAAAAAGTTATTAAATGTTTAAGCTCCATGGTGACTTTTGGCCCACCATGTATATGTATCAATTAAAAAGTACAGACGAGTGTAAGTCGTCTATTCTGCTATACAATTTTAAACACACGTGGCAGGAGTAGGTAAAGGTAAAAGAGGCAAATGTCATATTTCGGTCGTTTGTATTGTAGTGTTTGGTTGTTTATGGCTGCCTGGGATTTGATCAGCACATGGTTGGTTTTATGATTACGAGAGTTGCTATTTTTATTTCCGGACGTAACTATACTAGTGTTCCCAGATGCAAACTGGAACTTCCATTAAAAACTTTGACATTTTCTAGCATACCTTCACTCAGAACGTGTTGTCATTTGAGGGCGAATTGTTTTGTTTACAGTGTGTTAAAAAAATCATCTCTGTCAAAAAATGGAATTATCCCTGAACATTTTCGTTCAATGATTTTTTACGATTTTCGGCGTAAGTTATCGAGACAAGAGTGTTTAGATCAACTTGTTTCGACTTTTGGCGATGAAGCACCATCAACAACCAATGTTATTCGCTGGTACCAAGAGTTCAGTTTCGGACGCCGTTCGCTCCGGGACAAATTTCGTCCCGGACGTCAAACTTCGGTCGCTTTGCCAGAAACCATCAATGCTGTGCGTGAACTGATTAAGCAAGACCAACATGTGACATACCGTGACATTGAGGCATCCTTGGGCAATAGTATGACAAGCATCAATCAGATATTGCATTTTCATTTGGCAGTGAAAAAGATTTGTTCTCGTTGGATCCCACATAATTTGACGAATTCTCAAAACAAACATACGTTTTTTTTCTGTATAACCGGCCATGTTGCAACAGTGCCTTTAGTGGAACGTAGGACGATCAATACTGTTTGCCAACAGTGTTCGAAGAAGTGAGGACAGATAATATGAGAAGACGGATCATTTTGCATCACGACAATGCGAGCTCTCACACATCTGCTGAAACGATGAGCTAGATGTCGAATTGAGGGCCCATCCACCGTAGAGCCCTGATTTGGCACCCAATGACTTCTGCTTATTCCCTAGCATCAAGAAAAAAATGCTTGGTCAACGTTTTTCATCGCCCGAAGCAGCTGTTGAAGCGTTCAAAAATCATGTTTGGAGGTGTGTCAATTTGAGTGGAAAAAGTGCTTCGAAAATTGGTTTGTGCGCATGCAAAAGTGTATTGATCTAAAGGGAGAATATTTTTAAAAATAATAAAACCATATTCCATGATAAATTATTTTGTTTTTATTGCCGGACTCAAAATATAAATAGCAACCTTCTTATCTTTGACGTAAACAATAAAATAGTTAGCTTTATATAAGGGATTAGGTGAAATGCGGGGGTGCTTTAAAGGAAACTACCTTTATGTGTGAGATAGAATTTGTTAATAAGGGGTAGAAGTTGTATAAAATGGAATTTTCCGTTTTAAGAGACCTAAATTGGTTGCCTTATGAAATATTTAAACTACATTTGCCTGACTACATAAGCAATATTGATGTTCGTATATAACTTTCTCTTTTTTAATCAGATTTGTTCAAAATATGCAGCTAGATTGAGGAAAAATATATTTAATAAATTGAGTTATTTACAACTACTCAACGAGAGTCTTAGTGCACTAGAAATGTTTTTGATGGTTTACGATTACGATATTTTAATGTATATTTTATTAATGCATCTCCATTTTTCATTTGTCTTACTCCATTCTCATCCAATATTCATTTATAACTGTTCGACTTTTGAAGAACTTTCTGTCTACATCTGGTATGATTTTCCTATATTTTAATATTTTTTACTACGATTCAGTTAGATTATTTATAGTTTTTTTTTATTTTTTTATAACATTTAATTACCGAATTAGATCAGGTTTGTGTTGTTTGTCATATAGGGCACACATCACCGACTGGTAGAATCGCGTTTCGTCGATAGTGCGAGACGACTTAATGTCATGTATTCTTATGACGAGCCTATACTCATTAAGCGATCTATATATACTAAACAATGCTTTATTTTGCAAATCTCGACGTAAATAAGTCCCCGGGCCCGGATGGTATTTCGGCACTTGTCCTACGTAAGTGCTCCTCCTCGCTAGCCCGTTCATTACGCACCCTCTTCAACCTTGCTTATCGTGCGGGAGTCTTCCCAGCGTGTTGGAAGGTTGCTAAGTGATCGACAGTATGGCTTCCGTAGCAATCGCTCTACGGGAGACCTGATGGCTTTTTCGTCGGAGCGCTGGAGTCGGTCTATCAACCAGTTTGGCGAGAGTAAGGTTGTGCCTCTGGATATCAAAGCCTTTGATAGAGTCTGGCACGGTTCAATCTTTTGCTGTCAGTGATACTTTTGCTCGTTTTATATCGAGCTTTCTAAGAGATCGCACTATAAGAGTTGTTGTAGATGGGTTCTCATCCAACAAACATAGGCTTACTGCAGGACTACCACAGGGCTCTGTCCTTTCTCCCTCTTTATTTCTAATGATGATCTATTTGGTCAGACCGTGAATCCAATACATATACTCCTTTGCGGATGACAGTAACCTCTGTCATTTATATGCATTCGACCGTTGTGCGAGTCTTCAAGATATTGAAGCCAAAATGCGAATTATGGATGATCGACTGGCCATTTCCGATCGAGTGAATAGAGTATACTTTAATGCGCGTAAGACACAGTGCTGCCTGTTGTCTCACAAGCGATTCGCTGACCCAACAATATCGTGAATTTCTATCGATGTTACGGATATTGAACAATCAGAAGCTCTTGATGTTCTGGGCATTAAAATACAATGTGACGCTCGTTGGGAGAGAGTGTCGAAAGAAGCACTCAAGTGCATAGGCTTTTTAAAGCGGTGCAAGAAATATTTCACTCCTTCTGAACTTTTCAATATCTATACAATTTACTTCAGGCCGAACATGGAATACAACTCCCATATATAGGCAGGTGCTGAAGCTACTTGGCCGTGTTGAAAGGAGAGCGATGGTGTTGATAGGTGACAGCAGGGTATACAACTCTATTGTTTCCCATGAGAATCGTCGGAATGTGGGTTGCGTGACGCTGTGCTATCATTGCTTTAATGGTGTGTGTTCATCAGACATCCGTCGCCTTATTCCTGACGTGAGGATGTTCGGCAGGGATACGCGACTTTCTAGGAATTCACACCCGTTTGTTATCGATTGGCCAGTTGACAGCACTATCCACTACAGATCAAATTCGTTTTTCGCTTGTACAGTCCGAATGTGATATCGACTTCCGGCAAATGTATTTTCCACGAATTGCGACATCCAGAAGTACAAGACAAGTGTCAATATACATTAGTCCCTCTTTTCACTCTCCGATCATTTACTTTCCACTCTCCAACGCAATGTACCACATGTATAGGGGCATCCCCTGAGTGTTGGTTATTAAAAAAAATGTTTAAACTACATTTGCCTGACTACATAAGCTATATTGATGATGTTATAATTAACCTCCATTTTTTTTTAACTCCGACTCCACAGCCCGTTTTGCTAGTCATTGATTTCTTTCTGTTAATATTTTATAACGATCGGTTATAAATAACAATAAATTCGACTTTTTTAACTATGGTTTGTTTGGTTAAAGCCAATATCATCGTCATAATTCCAACAGTTCATGAGATATAGTATTTTTAAGTTCAGGCTTGGTGACCACGGCCTCTGTCAAATCACATCGGGATGTTCCCAACAAGTATTACCTGGTTGAGCGAAACATAATATGAAATTGTCGTAACAATCTGAGTTGATTGTAATAACTTATATAAAGGGTAGTTCAACCATAATGTACGATGTTAATTGTGAGTCACACATTAACGTCAAGTTTTTGCCCAACTTAATGTGACATAACTTTGTTTCAGTGTTTGACAAATTGAACCATTGAAATTGACACAATTGAGCAGCGAGTTAAGATTGTTGAAGCCTTTTACAAAAATGGGCTTTGAAATCAGATTGAATTTTTGCACTTCGTGATTTTTTGGTCAGCATTATCTATCAAATGTGTCCACTATCGGAAGAATTGTGCACAATTCCAGCAAAACGGATCTTTAGAAATTATGAAAACACTTGTTCCGCTCATCCCAGTTCGTTCTGACATCACTCTGTCATCGGGCCGTATTTCTTCGAAAATAAGGTCGGCCAAGAAATTTCCGTGAATGGTGTTCGCAACCACGAGGTGATAACTGACATCTAGTTTCCAGAAATTGAGGATATGGACCTGGGCTATATGAGGTTCAACAGAATGGTGCCACCTGACACACAGCCAGCGAAACAATGGCTATATTGTGCGAGAAATCCAATGGCCTGTTATCTTACGTCGTGGCGATGTTTATTGACCGCCAAAAGTGTACGTCAATATGCCAAGAACAATTCAAGAGCATAAGATGAGATAATTTGGCACATTGAACATCCATTATGTCTCAGAGGCAATGTAAATGTGGACCATCGGATATAGGTACGCGACCTTAGCTGTGGCGATATCATAATATAAATTAAGATGAAAACTTTTTGTTTTATTTGAAAACTTTTTGTTTTATTTACAATTAACATCGTGCGTTTTATTTGGACCACACTTTATAAGGAAAACAGCACAAAATTTATACTTATATATTATGCTTTAACCGCAATGCACAATTTTAAAAGAGAGCAAGTAAATAGGAACATATGTCTACCGAAGAGAAAACATTAATTTCAGATAAAAGCATTAAGTAAACACGTTCTAAGTTATTGTTTATTACATTAAAAGCATTAAGGGTATGCTATTCACGTGATGGGATGTGTGTATGTTTTTTAATTTAATTATAGTCATTTAACAGGGAACACAGTAAAGTAATTAATTTTATAGTGAATATTACAACTTTCCATAGTACAGAAGTATCGACTTAGCTGCCACATCAATTTTTGCATTACTTTAGTGGCACGTAAGTATAACACAGTACAAAGTAGCCCTAAAAAGAAGAACTTACGCATCATTCGTTTGGTCAAGGTACATCAAATGATAATTTAATATTTATTTAAAAGTTAGTAAGTATCGTATAGGGGAATTTGTCACGTTTTAGGCTCTTTTGTTTGTCATAACTTGAGATCCACTATTCCGAATAAGCTGAAACAAATTTAAAAAAATATTCGTACGACGTTTCCCTACATAAGCAACGGTTTCGTAGGTTTAAATAAATGTATGAAGAAAAGAAATATTTTTTGTCTTAAAAATTAAAGTTTTTTTTTAATTCATAAAAAATACAAAACGGTAAAAAGTGTCAAGTCCTATTACTTTCACGTAAAGTCACATAACCTATGAACAAAATGAGACATAGATCATGAAATCGATTCGCGCGTTTCGCTTTTATGCACAATTAAGTGAAGGTATGAATTTCAAAAATTTGCTCGAGATATGCACAAAATTCTTTGGAAAAAGCATTGATGACTTTTTTATTGATTCTTTATTTTGCATGAAAATAAACATTTCCATTCATATTACAGCTTTTTTTACACAGAAAATATGAGATTTTTATACTTATGTTATCTATGCATGGAAAAAAAATTAGAACATTATCAATTATTGTCACTATCCATCCTCGTTGAAGTTGACGCTTGTGGTTCTGATGACCTTATTTTCTTCGTAAGTTGTTCATATTCATGTTCTGAGTCTGCATCATCATCCGAGATCGACATAATATTCAAGGGCATTTTTTGTTCAGTGTGTCCACTAATTTCAGTGTCATCTTCATCTTCGGTGCTTTCATCTCCAAACTACATAATTTTAGAACTCCATCAACAAACCTCCGCAAGCAATGCATCCAATTTTTACCTTTGAATCGCTTTTCCATTGGCATGGTCACCTGGTGGAACCTCTCTCCTTGTACGTCCGATTCCTGAGGTAATTGTGCCAAAAAGGTATCATGGTGGAAATGCATTAACGTCATGGATGCATTGATTTTTTCAAAATAATACAGCAAGTTGTCCACTCGTGTCTGTATGTCATCTCGCTGTACGCGGTTCTTTCCTAAAACGGCTTTGATGACTTGTTTCCATGCGTCCCATGCACATAGGTGGTTATACTCGTAATGGTTCGAAAGCATATTTTTGAAAGATTCTCTTTTCATTAATTTTCGTATATCTGGTCCATTGAGAATACCTGTTTGAAATATAAAAATAAAACGTTTACGAAAAAATTATTGGTAATGCGAATATAACAAAGTGAACAAATTTAGATATGACAATATTAAAATACTGACAACGATACGTACCTTTTCTAATTTTAGCTTCACAGCTTTGGAAAGATGGATTTCAAACAGTCATAGGCGTCATCAATATATTTGACTACCACTTCGACGAATTTCCCAGCTATTCCTAATTTCATATGGAGCGATGGCAACAAAATATCATCTAGATCCTTTATCAAAGGTTTATTCCGTAATTTTAGTTATTTCTCGAGCCCGGGAGTTCTTGCATTCCAATCTTTACATTGATGTTGATTTCCTGTGTATCGTGAATCCCAATTACAAAGGAAGCAGAACTATTTTGGAAAACCGCCCTTTAATACAATGCCTTGTATTATGTTGACAACCTTTAGATCATAACAAATCTTCCATTTGTGTACATTGTAGTTGATTTTCTCCAAAATTTCGACCAATGTTTCATACGTTTCCTTCATAGTTGTGCCGAATCCCAATCGAATGGACGGATTTTGTTCGTTTAGTGCAAAAGCACCGAACCATCGATATAATCCATTCCCAATTTTTTCACTAAACTTTGGATATCATGGGAATAGATGAACGTATTTGCTTCGTCAACGGAATAAAATTTCTGAAAATCAGCTTGGCGTTGTCGATATGATGTTGCGCTGACGTTTTGCTGTGCCAGTTTTCTGCTTTTCAAAAATGATGTCAACATTTCGGAGTATTGTTGTGATAGTCCCATCTTAGCCACAATGTAATCCATTTCGTTTTGTGTTAGCGGTTGTGGTCCATTATTTTCAATATCGGGTATCCAATCAGCATCATTCAAATTCGGATTGGTAAAAACGGTTTCGGCTTGCAGAGACACAGTATCCAGACTCGGAGGTTTAGGTGTATCGGCACCTTTCCCATGTGTCCACATTATAAGGGTATTATAAAAACTTTAGCACAATGTGTTCGGCGTTAAATTTGCACAACTTAAATCTGCTTCACAAAATAATGACAATACGCTGTTTTGAATTCCTCAGTAATCAAATTTTTCGGTCCAGTTGGCCTCTTTTTGGGTCGATATGACCACAAACGTAACTAAAACTATCCAATTTTGGGCACTTGTTATTTTCCATATTGAAATATATTAGATGTTTTGTTGTTATTCACTTTTGAAAACCGGAGAAAAATTCACTTGTACTTTTCGCGTTCATGGACTCTTGTTAAAAGACAATTTGTGCATATCTCGAGCAAATTTTTGAATTTCATATCTTCACTTAATTGTGTATAGAAGCGAAACGCGTAAATCGATTTTCATGATCTATGACTTATTTGGTCATAGGTTATGTTACTTTACGGGAAAGTAATATGACTTTTTATGAATTAAAAAAGCTTTAATTATTTAGGCAAAAAATATTTTTTTCGAGATACATTTATTTATAACTGCGAAACTGTTGCTTATGTAGCGAAAACGCGACAAATCCCCCTATACGATACTTACTAACTTCAAATTAATTATTATTTAATGTACCTTGACCAAACGAATGATGCAGAAGTTCTTCATTTTGGTGCTACTTTCACAAACAATTATCAGAATTGAGTCCCGAATCTATCGCCTGAAAATTTTTTTACTGTGTAATTAATTTCCTGTCACAAATTTGCATTTTTTCGAATTTCTTATATAAAATTCATTGCCACAATTTAGTAGACATATGTATCACTTGCGGTGTGTTGCTTTCGTTGACGTTTGATTTATTTCGCTCTTAGGCTTAGTGCACTAGGAATGTTTTTGATGTTTTTTTTTTTAAATCGTTTATTGAATGAAAACTCTTATAAAACTTTTTACTACAATAAACAATAGCATATTATAATTCGTGTTCATTATACAATGTCCCCGAAGCGGGCGCTCGAGTATAGTATCTTAACAGAATATCTTGTATTTGTACAGTTTTCTAAGATAAATTTGATTACATAAATTCAACAATTATATAAAGTAAATGTAATGAAAAATATAAAGAAAAACATTACTTCGTTAATTTAAGATAAAAACTATAGTCTACATGTAAAAGGAAAAAATATACATTTCTGTTTGCATATAATTAATGTTATAATAACCACCAAAATTTATTACGATTCGAAAACATAGCAATATCTTTATTTGACATGCTTGTGTTAAATGTGAAATCGCTGTTCTCGTAAGTTGTACTTTGTACTGCTTTATCGTTTGCCCGTCTATATATGTGATATATGACGGGAATCCCATTTGTATCTTGAATTTTTGTCTAAGTAAATAAAGGCTTCTGGGGGGACAAACCCCCTTTGTACTGCAGCCTTTATGTAATCATCGTTTGAATAATAGGGGGCCATTATCAAATTGTTTTCACAGTTCGCTGTACAACGTATTATATGGTTTCTAGTTAAATTTATAATAAAATTGTCAATTCTTATAATGTTTGCTACATTGTATAATTTTCTATTCGAAATATATACAGATGACTTTGAGGTGATCTGTATAGAGAAGTACAGGCTCTTAAACACTTTCTCTCGAATATTCTTATTTCTTCCATGACAGAGGGAGACACGTTGAACCATATTGGACAGCCATATGTTATGACTGGCCTAATCAATGATTGATACATAATAATTTTGACTAGCGAGTCTATATATTTGGAATGAAAAAGACTTCTGTATATGAAATATGTATAAAAATTTGTCGAGGTATATGCCAAAATATTTAATCTTTTGTTTATTTATAATAATTCTATCTGTCAAATTTGACTTTATTCCAAGTTCTTTCCAATGTTTTTTAACGTCGTAATTACATTTTCCAACTGGTGGCCTAAATAGAATGGTTTCGCATTTATCAGTGTTAATTTTTAAATGCCAATCTACTGAAAATTGTTCAACACTGTTAAACGATTGTTGTAGTCTCTCATTTATCTTGTTAATAGTCCTGCCTGCCTGAAATATAACAATATCGTCTGCAAATGATATTATGTTATCGATTTTTTCAACCAGATCAAAAACAAATAAATTAAACAATGTGGGTGAATTGACTGCTCCCTGTTGTAAACCGTTTTCAACATTAAAAATTTTTTTACTTCTTTGGGCTTGATGTGAAAATATAAACTGTCTGTCAGTTTTGATGGTTGTTAAACCATTGAAAATTGCTGTCGCCAAAAAAACAAATGCGATTTTTTTATGTATATTTTATTAATGCATCTCTGTTTTTCATAAGTCTTACTCTATTCTCATTCAATATTCATTTATAATTGTTCGACTTCTTTTCTATAATTAAAATTGTTTACGAAGATTCAGTTGGATTATTCATAGTTTTTTTTAAAACATTTAATCACTCCACAACCGAATTAGATCAGGTTTGTGTTGTTTGTCATATAGGGCACACATCACCGTCTGGTAGAATCGCGTTTCGGCGATAGTGCGAGATGACTTATTGCCATAGATGTGTTCTTATGACGAGCCTCTACTCTATATATGTGACGCCAAAATAGAAAGGGACCTAAGGGTAAAAACCAGTTTTGTTCAGGAGAGCCATTTTAAAGATTTAAATACGTGTATCTTTGGTGTACCATCACTTTCATAAAAATCGCATATCTCTGGGAGGTAACACTTTTGGGGCATGGGGTCGGTCTCATTCGATGCTCAGATGTTGTCCACATCAAAAAAAAGTGAAAATTGATTTTTTTTACCCTTAGGTCCCTTTCTCTATGCGCTGTCACAAACATTGCTTTATTTTGTATATGAGAAGTAGTAAGCCGAAGAGTGATGACAATACTCCTCCCTGAAACAATTCCTACCATATTGGAGAACTTTCTTCGTTACAGGTTATTTTTTTGTTGATTTTTGTGTGGCTGTTTGTGAGACATGTAAAATGAACATTGTATGAATTTTTTGGCAACTATCTTATATTCGCACTTAAGCGAGTGACAGCTAAACTGAAACTACTGCATTCATAGATGTAAAATTTTTTTCTTTTAAAGATAGTTAATATAACAATCTTACCGTAACGATTTCAAGCATTTCTTGTCGCGATATATATCCATTGCCATCTAGGTCATACATTGAAAACGCCCATTTTAGTTTTTGTTCCAACTTCCCTCTTGATGTAACGCTGAGTGCACAAAGAAATTCTCTAAAGTCTATTGTACCATCACCATTGGCGTCGAATGTACGAAACACATGCTCAGCAAACTGAAAAAGATAAATATTTAACCCGGTTTGAAACAGTTTTTACTTATTAATTTTAACAAAATATCATTATCGTTTTGCTTTTACACTGCAGTAATGCATCGTCAAATGGCCACACAAGTCCACATAGCCCAATGATTGTAAATAAACAGAGATGTGTCTTAAGGTACGGTCAAATATTTGACAAACTTGTTTTTCATCATATTTGCTCAAAATTCTGTCAAAATAACACAGGTAGATACGATTTAAAATAACCGATCTTGCGGAATATGATTTTCATACTGAAGTTACTAGTTACAATTGTTTCTTAAGCTACTCTAAACTTCCCTTAACATAAGATGGAAAGAAAGAGGAATTAATAAGGGGTTCTTTATCACCCTCAAACAACCACCCGTGCTCTGTATCATCAAGGCAACTGGAGACATCTGTGTTTACATTCTTATATATAAGCCTGTTTGCTCTCAACAATGGTTTGCTCCAGACAATCATTAAGAAAACCATTGCTGAGCCAAATATCACAACTTTCTAATTATTTAAGATCTCTCTTAAATATAATTGTTTACATTGTCTGTAATGCCCTAGCCCTCTTTTCATATCAATTTGTTTGCGATATATATCCATTGCCATCTAGGTCATACATTGAAAACGCCCATTTTAATTTTTGTTCCAACTTTCCTCTTTATGTAACGCTGAGTGCACAAAGAAAATTTCTAAAGTCTGTTGTACCATCACCATTGGCGTCGAATGTAGGAAACACATGCTCAGCAAACTGAAAAAAGATAAATATGTAACCCGGATTGAAACACTGTTTTTTATTATTATTTTTAACAAAATATCATTATCGTTTTGCTTTTACACTGCAGTAATGCACCGTCAAATGGCCACGCAAGTCTACACAGCCCAATGATTGTTAATAAACAGAAATGTGTCTTAAGGTACGGTCAAATATTTGACAAACATGTTTTTAATCATATTTTCTCAAAATTCTGTCAAAATAACACAGGTAGATACGATTTAAAACAACCGATGTTGCTGAATATGATTTTCATACTGAAGTTTCTAGTTACAGTTGTTTCTTAAGCTACTCTAAACTACCCTTAAAATAAGATTGAAAGAGAGGGGTTCTTTATCACCCACAAGCAACCACATGTGCTCTGTATCATCAAGGCAACTGGAGACATCTGTGTTTACATTCTAAAATATGTGCCTGTTTGCTAGTTTGTTATCAACAATGGTTTGCTCCAGATAATCATTAGGAAAATCCTTTCTGAGCTAAATATCACAACTTTCTAATTATTTAAGATCTCTCTTAAATATAATTGTTTACATTGTCTGCAATGTTCTGGCCTCTCTTTTTTTTTTATCAATTTGTTTGCTTATTTTATTATCTCCTCGATATTGTTACACCACATGTTTTGTAAACATTTTCCCCGGGGCAAGTTCCAAAGGAAGTCCTAATAATCTTCTATAGGCCAGTGAGGAGATAATTCTATTTTAGCTACTCGCTTGTGGTTTCTCTTCTTAGAACGAACATATATGAATATAACAGAAATTATTGTTACTAGTATAATTAATATTCGCAGTGACAGATGGCCGCTTCACTGGTGATATTTGAGTCCTCTCAGGCTCACGTTTTCCGCCTTTAGTTTCTCTATCTGATTTTTTAAGTTGTCAATTTCCTTAGCATGGTTGGTGGTCATCGGATTCAAACAGCATATGTTGAAATTTGCGGTAAACAGCATCATTTTTTCGCTAATAGTACTTCCTGATGTAAGCTAGAGTGGTGCGGAGATTACACCATCCTTTAGACGAAGAGTACATCCCGGTTGAATATACTTAGTAGGGACATAATACTGTTACAACATTGAACACACCCATTTCAATAGTAGAACTGAACATACGCCGTCAATGTCATATGGGTTTTGAAAGCTAAACTCAATAGCGTTAGTCTGTAACGGGATTTTAAAATTGTTTCAACTTTCATCATGGAGTGATCAGATAATGAGAACCGTATCGCTGTAGTAGCGCTTTTCAAGTGTGAAATAAAAAAAACTATATTTTCAAAACGCTCCGGCCACTAGGGATTAGACGCATGGTCGTCTACCGATGCATAAAGCTGTTTGAGGAGACTGGAGATGTAAAAGACCGCCACCGGTCGGTCCGCCCACGCTCTGTTCGAACACCGCAAGACATAAAAGCCGTTGAATCAAGAATTAACAGAAATCCGCTCCGAAAACAGAAAATCATGGCCGGTGAGATGAATTATCACGCCAAAGTCCATGAGTCGAATCATTAAAAAAGACTTGGGACTTGGGGCTTTCAAACGACGTACCGGACATTTATTGACTGCAGCTTTAAAAAAAAATAGGATTGAAAAATCCAAACGTCTTTTGGTGAAGCAAGCACTTATAACTTCAACAGAAAAATTTTGTTCACCGATGAAAAAAATTTTACCGTTCAGGAAAAATTTAACAAGCAAAATGATAGAGTGTATGCGCGGTCACCTAAGGAAGCATCTGAACTGATCCCAAAGGTGGAAAAGGGTCATCACCCAGCTTCAGTCATGGTTTGGTGGGGTGTCTATTGCGATGGGGTCACTGACCTGCATTTTTGCGAACAAGGAGGCAAAACATCGGCCAAAGTTTACCAAGAACCCGTTTTGGAAGCTGTTGTGAAGCCTCTAAACAATTCCCTGTTCCAAAACCAGCCATGGACTTTCCAGCAGGATTCTGCACCGGCCCATAAGGCTAAAACGTCACAGGCCTGGCTTCGACACAATTTGCCAGCGTTCATTTCCTCTGAAAAATGGCCATCAGGCAGTCCAGATTTTATCCCATTGGATTACAAATTGTGGACGGTTTTAGTGGACAAGGTTTGTCACAAAAGATACCCCAACATTGGATCTCTAAGCTCGAACCAAAGCTGTAGCCAATTTTCCAATGGACGAGGTTCGTGCAGCTATTGACGATTTGCCAGTGCGACTTAAGGCGTGTGTAAAGGCAAAAGGCGGACATTTCGAATAAGTAGATTCTTTTTGGATACAATATATATACAATAAATATATTGAAAAAGACTCGACGATTGACATAAATGGTACCAAAAAGAATATGCTGTAGAGAACTCACGAATTCTATGTGTGCTCTTTTGTGTCTCTTAGAATCACCGGTGACCAGATACTGATTTGTATCTCTCATAACATGTAATATCCTTTCCATTGCGTCCAGAACATGGTTACACTGGTCTTCGAAATCTCTTAGCCTTTCACAGATTATTCTCATTTCCGTTAACACCTCTTAAGATCTTCTTATGACTTCAAAGAATGGATGAAGGTTGATGTAAATCAGCAAGTTCCACGAAGACGATACCACGTCTGATCCGATATGGTCTAAATAAATAGCTGTCGAATTACTTATTTCAGAAAAGGACCCTCCACTCATTGCCAGCGCTCTTGCCTTGCTGGTAGCTGCTAGCAATAGCACTAAAAGGACACTGAAAGCTTGCACCTATGCTCTTAAGGAACCGCTTTTAGTTATTGATTCATTTGTGTTTATTGCGCCATCCTTCTTTTCTGTGGCATTTAGTAAAGGTTAGACTTTTTGGACAGGACGTTTCAAAACACCACTCTGCAGCGTGAGAGTGACTACTCAAACCTTGCCATCTTTGCCGGGATGTGTATCAATCACTTTTCCAAGAGGCCTCTTCGCAGGATGAGTCGATTCGTCTTTCAATATAACCACATCACCTTCTCGCAGATTAGCTTCTGGCCTGGTCCACTTTCTTATCTGTTGCAACGTCGAAAGATATTCTACTTTCCATCTATTCCAGAAGTCTTTTATCATCTTTTGAATTAACTTCCAATGACTTCGTCGACATGTTCCGGTGCCTCGGTTAGCGGTCTTCCCACAAGAAAATGGCCTGGAGACAAAATGTCTAGCGATTTTGTCGTCATTGACCAGATACATAAACGGTCTGGAGTTAAATACTGCCTCGATTTGGCGCAGCAGCGATGTCATTTCTTCAAAAGTTAGCTTGGTTTCTCCAATTACACGTCTAAGGTGGTGTTTAACGGACTTGACACTCTATTACCATATCCCTCTATGTTGAGGGCCTGCCGGGAGGATAAAATGTCATTCTATCCCTTCTTCAGCAAAAATTGGCAATATAATGTTAGTGCTGCTTTAAAACCCACTTCAAGTTGGTTTTTGGCTCCTACAAAGTTTGTGCCGTTGTCACAGTATATTCGTTCACTCTTTTCTCTTCTCGCAAAAAATCTTCTCAAAACTGATAGAAATGCTGGAGTCGACAAACCGCTAACCGCTTCCAGATGTAGTGATTTAGTTATCATATACATGAACACTGCGATGTAGCTTTTAAAGCACTTCTGACCTTTACTCCTGGAACACTTTATCAGTATAGGCCCAGCATAGTCAGCCCCAGTAAATAAAAAAGGATACACTCCAGCGACTCTTTCTTTTGGAAGACTGTCCATGATTTGTTCTGCAGTCTTTTATTTGTAACGAATGAATTTTACACACGATCTTATGCATTTTTTTATTAATGACTTTACACGAACTATCCAATATGGATAGTTTCCCCCATGTAAAGTTGATAGGCGGTACGAGTGTACTATCATTGAAGCTACATGCGATTTGTCCATTATTAAAATTGGATGTTGCTGATTGAAGGACATATTTAAAAGCCTTTATTGTCTAAAAATGGATATAATAATACAATTCTGCTGCTCCGATCGACTGCAATTTCCTCTTCAAACAACCAAAATCTTTAAGAAACGCTCTTTGCTGATGTCGTAGCAGAATGGGCTCCTGCGCTCTTTTCAATTCTCTTATGGTTAATTTATCAGTTGATTTACCAGCACCTTTTATTATATTACTAAATCGCCAGACGTTAGCCACTACCGTCCGTAATTTTTTATAGTTTGAATACCTTTCACTTAGATCATCCAAGACATTCGCTTCTTCTGTTGGGCAAGTTACTGCTGCAATTGAAACTTGAGATTTTTGTGGAAATTGCGGCAAATGAATCGATGATTTCTGCAACCACTCTGGTCCCCTCCACCATAAACTGAATTTTTCCAATTTTTGGGACTGAATGCCCCTGGTTGCGACGCCCGCTGGTTTATTCTTAGTGTTGACATATTTTCAACCAGCCGTTGGTACAAGAATTTGTATCTCCTTCACATTATTTCTAAAGAATTTATCTTTATTGCGGTTGTTGCCTATCCATCCTAGCGCAATGGTTGAATCGCTCTATTTATATATATTGATCTCGTGGTTGATTACGTAGGCCACCTTCAATTTCGCCAGCAAATGTGCAGCACATAGTTCTAATTTTGGCAATGTTTTTCGATTTTTGATGGGATTGACCTTACTTTTGGCTGTAAGTAAAGTCACCTTTGAATCAGTTTTAATGTAAATCACCGCAGCATAAGCCTTCTCCGATGCGTCGGCTAATCCATGTAATTTGGTTTAGTACTCAAAATGGTACCCAGCCATCTAGGTATACGTATTGATTGAAGAGACGATATATCAGCACTGAACTTCAGCCAGTCAGCCACAACCTCTTCCGGAAGTGCTTCATCCCAATCGGAATTTAATAGCCACAGTTTTTGAATGACTTGGGAAATTCCCAACAATCGCTATAAGTGATAGCAATCCTAATGGATCGAATATTCTGGCCACGAATATTCTCTTCGTGAGGTCTGTTGCTTTGCTGTAGTTGACTTTGAACCTAAATTCATCATTTCTTGGATCCCATTGCACTCCCAACGTTTTTATGGATTCGTCATCTTTTATGGATATAACTTCATTCTTACCACAGTTTTCAATTAGTTCTGTAATTTTCGGTTCATTTAAAAGCTATTTTCTCAAATGAAATTTAAAGTTCTTCAGTATTTGCGATACTGCCTGTTGAATGTATGGCTCTCTTTAAAGCTATCTGCTCCTGTCATAAGATCGTCCCTGCTTGATGATATCTGCCAGCTTATGATCTTCACACAACTCAGCTATTACAAAAAGAGACCTTACTGCTAAGAATGGAGCTGCTGATGTGCAATATGTTAATGTTGTCAATCGATACTGTTGCAGCGGTTTAGTTTTATTCTCCCTCCAAAGGATGTATTGGTATTCTTGATCTGCTAATTTCCCGTTGATCTGCCGGTACATCTTTTCGACATCAGCTGTTAGAACATATCTCCATAGACGCCATTTTAAAATTATTTAATAAATATCACGCTGCAGTTTGGGTACAGTTTACATTATGCCATTTAACCTTCTACCATTAGACGACTTCGCCGATGAGTCGAAATCCACTCTGACTTTAGTAGTCAAACTATCTTCTCCTACTATTGTCTGATGGGGTAAGTAATATTTCCTCTTCACGTTCCGCGGTACTGCAACCATATGCTAAGTTCCCGGTACTCTCCCATGAAAGCTACATATTATGCTTTTAGTAACTCGTTTCGCTCCAGTCTCTTCTGAGCTGATAAGAATCTAGCCATCGCTAGGAGCTTTGATTCGCCTAGTTCGTTGTCACTCATCAGTGGCAGCTCTACCCTTATCCTGCCATCATCATGAATTATTGTCGTCTTCTCGAAGTTTTCCATGCACCATTCATCTTTGTTTGTTGTTCTGAATCCACCTCCTCAATTTCCCAAACCGCTCAAGATTTGTTACTGCCTCGTGGACTTTTCTTGATTTACTCTGCATGCTGAATTTGCCAGATATCATCCAGCCGAGTTTGGTTTGTTGTCCTGGTTCTTTGAGCTGCCCTTTTTTAATGATGTCTGCATTAATATCTCCGCCGATGATTAAATCAATACGATCCGATTAGTTGAAGAGAGGATCCGCAAGGTGGTAGTCGTCCCATTTCTTTGTATTAACATCAAAGGGTTGGTTGGGCGCTCATAATGGTGGGAACAACCATCGCTTGTGAATTAAACACAAAGTTACTTATAAACCTTGGCTTTATTTATAAGTCAACCTTGAACTTTGAAACGGCTACCATAGTGCCGCCAAGACCATGTATTTCAGTTTTTTCTTTCATACGCGCAGCCCTAGTATCTGACAGGCTTCCTCAGAAACTGATGTCATTTGCGATCCTTGATCAATCATGGCACGCAAATGCACATGCTCCCCAGTCACAGAACGCACTTTTACCTGTGCTGTAGCTAACAGCTCTTGGGTTTCCACGTTCTCAATCACCATAGACGTTGAATGCTTCAACGGTTTCGCCGTTTGATGAATGTTATTTTGGGCTTGATTGTCGTTGTGAAATAGTGGTGGTGATTCCCTCCGCAATTATTGCATCGTAAATAGCCGGTGCATCCTTTGTCATTCTTATGGTTCAAACAGACAACAAATTCTTTTATTAATAACTGCTCTCCGTTCCGCCGCTGTCAACGATAACATCTTTTTAAATTCGAGAATACCACGACCGATTCGCTCACAGAAAAAGCAAGATTTTGCTGTTGTAGAGTCCATTTTCCTGTTGTAGAGTCCATTTTCCTACTTGTTGCTCATTAGAAGCTTCAAGAGCTTAATATTGCTGCTGTAGAAATTCTAGCACGTCGTCCAATGTCTGCATTTCTCTCGGCTTCTTCACCTGCTGTTCATACAGCCTAAGACAATTTCAGTCAAACTTCCTGACAACTATACGCGCAATAAAAGGCTCAGCATCTTTTGTTGTATGGTTCATCATTTTAAGCGCTTGCACACTGTTTTTTGTTGTGTAAAGTATCTGTCTTATACTCATTGCCGAATCCATTATGGGTTGGTCAAGAATTTTGTCACATAAATTTTTAAACAACAGATTCCCATTCTCGAACCTCTTTTTCAATATATCGAACGCTGTTTGGTAGTTCGCATCTATTATTTTAAGGTGCTTTATCAGTTGTGCTGCTTCCCCTTTCAGCGCTGCTTTCAATCTATACATTTTCTCCACCTCTGAGAAATGTGGCGAGTAATGCACGAGATTTGTTTCCGTAAACTCTGGAATATTCACTATTCCCAGTTTAACGTTGCTCCAGTCCTCAGCTCCTTCTAAATTTTTCGCTTTATTCGCCTCCATATTCCTGCGTTTAAACAGGGATGATACCGCTTCATACTCGCCAAACACCTCACCACCTATTTTATGAGCGTCATTAGATTGCTGTAGAAACCATTTAAGTGACCCCAATGCTCCTTCCCCTCTGCTTATTCACTTGACCGTGACCGATATCAATTCTTATGAACTCTGCCTTCTTGAAACACAGGGATTTTAATGTTGACCCCGGCTTTATTGTTGACCCACATGTTCGCTTTCACTCTCTTGATCAACCGATCCATCTAGCTATTTACCCACGCCTTTGTTCGCACACTGCTTTTCTTCATTATCTGCTACACCCAGCTTCTTCCCCACATCTTTGCTCGAAAGGGACTTTCTTGCCAACCCAGTACTTATACTAGTTATTGTGGCTTCAACATCTCTCATTGTGGACTCAAAGTATATGTTTTCCAAATAATCATCCCTTTTGTTCTCCCACTGTAGCAGCACCTCGTTGGTCTGGATAATTTCTCCTTTCAACATGTAACTTTCTCTCCAACTCGTCCGATTTTGCACTTGTGGTGTTTATCTCTGCAAGCCACAAACCTATACTCCGCATTAGGGCTATAACTTTTTCACAATTTTTGCGAATTTCAAAATTGGCATACTATAGTCCAATAGGCCATTAAAAACTATGAAGAAATACGTTTTTACTTTGTCGCTAGCGTCAAAAAAGTTCACCCACCAACAGCGATGAAGTTTAGAATATGAATATGAAAACAAAAAACAATTCTGTCAAACTTTATTTTAGTTTTAATGGAAATTTTAGCTTCTTCGACGCGTTTTCGAGTATAGCCACCTTTATTGTTAATAATTTGGCTTCGTGATTCATTGCATTTCAATATGTCGTATAAGAAAAGTGTAATAGTGGTTCAAAAAAATTCCAAAATCGGGAGAAACAATTAATCACATTTCAAAACAGTTTATCAATGTCTCGAATGATTCCCAATATAGAGACCGAATTATACGAATTGAACAAAATGCCTAGTCAAAAGATAATAATTGGAAGATTTAATGCTTTAGCAAAATCAGTAAAAAGTAAAAATAAAAGATATGTTACAATATCTGGTGAATTACACACATTATGGGAAAAGATGAGTTTTCCAAAACTTACTAAAAGATCAGTGAAAAGAAAAGTGGAAAACTTATCTCAACTTTATTATAAATATTCACGAAAGCAAAAAAGTGGTGTTAATTTTGAAGACATTTTTAATATAACTAACGAAGTGGCAGATTTCAAATCTGAAGATCTAGATTTCCAATCAAAAGAAATAGATTTGGAATCATTATCAAGTTATACATTTGAAGACAACATTTCCTCATCAGAATCGGATAATTATAAACCTCCAGCACGACTAACACGGAATCCACAATCTACAGTTCCAGCTGTGGAGCTTGTGAACAAAGTTCATATAAGTACAAGAAAGGCTGCAAAAATTTGTGAGGAATTGGCTCAATCTGGAATTAAAATCTCCACACCTTCGCAACCAGCTATATATAAGGCAGTTATTAAATCAGCTGAACAAAAAGAAGAATTATTAAAAAAGCAGTTAAAAGAAGAAAATTGGTGTGTGCACTTTGATGGCAAAAAATAAATGGTAAAGAAATTCAGGTGATAGTTTTAAAAAATGAAAGTAAAGAAATCTACCTTGGAGTACTGGTTTTGGATGATGGAAAAGCGAATTCTATATCTCATGGAATAAAAGATATTCTTAGTAAGTTCGAACTTTACGAATGCATAAAAATGATAATTTGCGATACAACAGCAGTAAACACAGGGAAAAAAAATGGAGTAGTTATTCAATTGCAAAACTATTTTAAATCAATTAAATTGAATACGCCGCAATACGTTGGTTGTCAACACCATATTTTAGATTTAATATTAAGGCACGTTATGGATGAGTTTCTCGGAGGAAAAACGTCATCTCCCGAAATATGTTACAATTTTATACCAGAATTAATCAACAATTACAACGAACTCAAGATAAGCTACACCCAAAAAAAAGAAAAAATAGACACCAAAAACATAAAGTGGCACGATGATATGCAGTATCTCTTTGAATTAGGAAATGCATTCAGATATTTTCAAAAAAACCAAAAGTTTCCATTTATAAAATTTAAAACTATTCCGCCGATCAGCAATGCACGATGGAATTCGAGGGCCATCCTTGCACCTTTAGCTTTTATACTAATACCAAAATATCGGTCTGAGTTATACCCAATTTGTGATTTTATTTGCGGTCAATGGTACGATATATGGTTCTCAGATCACCAATTCAACGAAGATAATTTTCAGCTTTTAAACCTATCATTAGCAAGATTCGAAAACGCCAAGAAATGCTTTCTTAAACATTGGGTACAAGATGATTCATTCATCAAAAATCAGCAAAGGAGCAATATTTGTGCAGAACGTGCAATAAAAACTGTCCAGGATATATACCCATTTTGCAGATCTACACGTACTTTAAACTTAAAATTTTTATCCTACAATAGTAAATAAATGGATGCTATGATATTGTTGTGTTTTATTTTTAATATAACCATTGTATATGAAGTTTAATAACTCGTTATGATATGAAATAAAATTACTTAAATTTTAATTTTTTTTATTTTTTTTTGTATTGATAAATGCTTTTGGTGGGTGAAGTTTTTTTCTTAAAATGATGCAAGATAATGCTTTTCATTAATAAAACATCATGGCGCATCTCGTGGTACTATGCCAAAAAATTGGTTATATCCCTACTCCGCATGCTTTCCGTCAACTGATTCTGTGCTTGAACGAATTCTACGTAGTTAGGCATTTTATTTTACTTTTTCTTCAACGCGCCCGAAAAAGGCTAATTATTTTTACTACACGACTTTTAATTTTATAATTTACTCGAACGAATTTAACACGACTTTACAGTTTCCGTAGTAACTGGTTCTTTTCACTTTCGAATACTGAATTTTTATTTAATTGGTTTCGACTTAACAGTTATAGTTACAATTATTTCTTAACCTAAAGAAAGAGAGAGGTTTGAAAATGTGGTTCCTTATCACCCACAAGCAACCACCCGTGCTCTGTATCATCAAGGCAACTGGAGACATCTGTGTTTACATTCCTAAATATGTGCATATTTGCTAGTTTATTATCAACAATGGTTTGTTCCAGACAATCATTAGGAAAATCCTGTCTGATATCAACATTCTAATTATTTAGGATCTCTCTTAAATATCTTTTTTTACATTGTCTGCTATGTTCTGGTCTCTCTTTCCATATCAATTTGATTGCTTATTTTATTATCTCCTCAATATTGTTACAGCACATGTTTTGTAAACATAGGATTGATTTCGTGTTCACACTAACGACAAACAGATGTCAAGTAATGTCATATAGCACTTGGCCTGAACAACTATCGAGTATAAGCAAAAGTTTCTTTTTCAATCCCATGTACCGGATTGACCCGGACTAGCAATTCTTCGGTCAAGGGCTGTACCTGGAATTGTGGGCCGCTACAACAACAATCTATTCTTATAAAACATTTTTCAGAATCGATTACAGCAATTTTTTATCTTTAGACGGGACCAAAATGGAAACTTTTGCTTTACGAAAGACTTAACTATTTCGGCTTTGCTATCCAGACTTAGTTCTCTAGGCTTCACCCAAAACACCACAATTACTCGTATGTTAGTCAAAAATTTCTTGATAAATGAGACATAGAGTTCGCGGACATTATGGCACAATTGAAAGTGTCTTAAAGCTATAAATGTTATGTCACCTTAAATGTGACGTAGTGTACATGGACATTACGATATGCCACTGAAAAATCACTATTGTTGTTGTATTTTTGGTTGGGTATCACTTTTATATTATCACATTCAACTCCAATTTCTGCAAAATGTTTACAGTATTTCGATGACAAAAAAAAACGATTGAAACGTATGAATCAATAAATGGACAGTAATTCAATCAAATTGTGGGTCGCCGTGGTGTGGTGAAAGTTTGTACGATTATCATGCGTATGAATCAATTAATGGGCAGTAATTCAATCGAATTGTGGGTCGCCGTGGTGTGATGAATGTTTGTACGACTATCATGTTAATAAAGCCAGTTTCAATCCCGGATAGGAACATCTAACAATATTTCTGTGGCGGTTTTCCACCTCGTAAGAGATTTCTCTAAATGTTTATTAAGGCTGTGAAGATAAATTTATAAGTAAAATTTGTCCGTGACCGAAACACCCTAAAGTACGGCGCGACTGAGAAATGTTGCTGTTCGACTGATAAATATCGAAATTCATCTCTTTTTCGCTAAATCCTTGAAATATATGATAAAAGTATACAGTTTTATTATCAATTTATGAAGAGTACGAGTAATAATCTCTTAAATAAAAAACACATATGATAAAAAACATTTTGCGTTGATTTTATATTAACACATTTTCTCGATAACATGCCATTTTTGGACGCCACTTCAGGAGCACTTCCGGTCAAACTTAATCGATCATCGAGATGTCCCCAGATAGGCCTGACCATACCATATATCCTAGATCAATTTCAAATCGTATATATATATGGCATGAACTAAATGTCTGTCTGTCTTTAATATGGACGCCATTATTGGAGGCCCCTTTAGGGGCACTTTCGGTCGACCTTAATCGACCATCGATAGGTCTGAGGGAGTAGATCACGACATATTTAACCATATATCATAGACCGCTTTCAGGTCGGAGATATATGGCATGAACTAAATGTCTGTCTTTAATATAGACGCCATTATTGGAGGCCACTTTAGGGGCAATTCCGGTTGACCTTAACCGACAATCAAGATGTCCTCAGATAGGTCTGAGGGAGTAGGTCACGATCTAAGATACCATATTTCCTAGACCATGAACTTAATGTCTGTCTTTATTATGGATGACATTATGGGAGGCCACTTTATGAGCACTTCCGGTCAAACTTAATGGATCAGCCAGATGTTTTTATTAATTATTAGTATAATTATATATATATATATATAATTATATATATATATATATATATATATATATATATATATATATATATATATATATATATATATATATATATATATATATATATATATATATATATATATATATATATATATATATATATATATATATATATATAGTATATGCCCTTAAAAACGCAATACTTCTTCACAAAAAAGTGTGAGAGCTCCTCTGATTACATTACAACGAGGTGTCAGTATTGGAAACTGAGTTGCAAAATACGATTGTCAAATTTGTACTTTTTGCTTTTGTAAAATGTACTTCTTCGACTCATGCCATGCATCTCTGATCTGAAATCGGTCTAGGATATATGGTAAATTAGGTCGTGATTTACTTCCTCAGACATATCTGGAGACATCTTGATGGTCAAAGACAGACATTTAGTTCATGCCATATATCTCCGACCTGAAAGCGGTCTATGATATATGGTTAAATATGTCGTGATCTACTCCCTCAGACCTATCGATGGTCGATTAAGGTCGACCGGAAGTGCCCCTAAAGGGGCCTCCAATAATGGCGTCCATATTAAAGACAGACAGACATTTAGTTCATACCATATATATATATATACGATTTGAAATTGATCTAGGATATATGGTATGGTCAGGCCTATCTGGGGACATCTCGATGATCGATTAAGTTTGACCGGAAGTGCTCCTGAAGTGGCGTCCAAAAATGGCATGTTATCGAGAAAATGTGTTAATATAAAATCAACGCAAAATGTTTTTTATCATATGTGTTTTTTATTTAAGAGATTATTACTCGTACTCTTCATAAATTGATAATAAAACTGTATACTTTTATCATATATTTCAAGGATTTAGCGAAAAAGAGATGAATTTCGATATTTATCAGTCGAACAGCAACATTTCTCAGTCGCGCCGTACTTTAGGGTGTTTCGGTCGCGGACAAATTTTACTTATAAATTTATCTTCACAGCCTTAATAAACATTTAGATAAATCTCTTACGAGGTGGAAAACCGCCACAGAAATATTGTTAGATGTTCCTATCCGGGATTGAAACTGGCTTTATTAACATGATAGTCGTACAAACATTCATCACACCACGGCGACCCACAATTCGATTGAATTACTGTCCATTAATTGATTCATACGCATGATAATCGTACAAACTTTCATCACACCACGGCGACCCACAATTTAATTGAATTACTGTCCATTTATTGATTCATACGCTTCAATTGTTTTTTTTTGTCATAGAAATACTGTAAACATTTTGCAGAAATTGGAGTTGAATGTGATAATATAAAAGTGATACCCAACCAAAAATACAACAACAATAGTGATTTTTCAGTGGCATATCGTAATGTCCATGTACACTACGTCACATTTAAGGTGACATAACATTTATAGCTTTAAGACACTTTCAATTGTGCCATAATGTCCGCGAACTCTATGCCTCAATCATCAAGAAATTTTTGACTAACATACGAGTAATTGTGGTGTTTTAGGTGAAGCCTAGAGAACTATGTCTAAATAGCAAAGCCGAAATAGTTAAGTCTTTCGTAAAGCAAAAGTTTCCATTTTGGTCCCGTCTAAAGATAAAAAATTGCTGTAATCGATTCTGAAAGCTGTTTTATAAGAATAGATTGTTGTTGTATCGGCACACAATTCCAGGTACAGCCCTTGACCGAAGAATTGCTAGTCCGGGTCAATCCGGTACATGGGATTGAAAAAAAAACGTTTGCTTATACTCGATAGTTGTTCAGGCCAAGTGCTATATGACATTACTTGACATCTGTTTGTCGTTAGTGTGAACACGAAATCAATCCTGTGTTTACAAAACATGTGCTGTAACAATATCGAGGAGATAATAAAATAAGCAATCAAATTGATATGGAAAGAGAGACCATAACATAGCAGACAATGTAAAAAATGATATTTAAGAGAGATCCTAAATAATTAGAATGTTGTGATATTTGGCTCAGACAGGATTTTCCTAATGATTGTCTGGAGCGAACCATTGTTGATAATAAACTAGCAAATAGCCACATATTAAAGAATGTAAACATATATATATATATATATATATATATATATATATATATATATATATATATATATATATATATATATATATATATATATATATATATATATATATATATATATATATATATATATATATATATATATATATATATATATATATATATATATATATATATATATATATATATATATATATATATATATATCTGGTCTTACATACATGCACTCGTTACGACTTTATGATTATTGCTTCTTCTTATCGTATTGGAAACTGAGTTGCAAAATACGATTGTCAAATTTGTACTTTTTGCTTTTGTAAAATGTACTTCTCCTAATCATGCCATGCATCTCTGATCTGAAATCGGTCTAGGATATAAGGTAAATTAGGTCGTGATTTACTCCCTCAGACATATCTGGAGACATCTTGATGGTCGAATAAGGTCGACCGGCAGTGCCCTTTAAGGGTCCTCCAATAATGGCGTTCATATTAAAGACAGACATTTAGTACATGCCATATATCTCCGATCTGAAATCGGTCAATGATATGTGGTAAAATAGGTCGTGATCTAATCTCTCAGACCCATCTGGAACATATCGAAGGTCGATTAAGGTCGACCGGAAGTGCCCCTAAAGCCTCCAATAATGGCATCCATATTAAAGACAGACAGACATTCAGTTCATTTCATATATCTCCGATTTGAAATCGGTCTAGGATATATGGTCAATTAGGTCGTGATCTACTTTCTCAGACCTATCTGGAGACATCTCGATTGTCGATTAAGGTCTACCGGAAATGTCCCTAAATGGGCATCCAATAATGGAGTCCATATAAAAGACCGACATTTAGTTCATGCCATAAATCTCCGATCTGAAATCGGCCTAGGATGTATAGTAAATTAGGTCGTGATCTATTCCCTCTGGGAACATCTCGATGATCCACTAAGTTTGACCGGAAGTGCTCCTAAAGTGGCCTCCAAAAATGACATGTTATCGAGAAAATGTGTTAATATACTTATACAATCAACGCAATATGTTTTTTATCTTATGTTTTTTTATTTAATATATTATTACTCTTCAAACATTGGTAATAAATCTGTATACTTTTATCATATATTTCAAGGATTTAATAAAAAAGAGATGAATTTCGAAATTTCTCAGTCGAACAGCAAAATTTCTCAGTCGTGCCGAACATTATTTTGTTTCGGTCACGGACAATTTTAACTTATAAATTTATCTTCACACCCTTAGCATTTAACCGCCTCTCGTATGCGATATCATATACATACGAGTACATCGTTGATAATATCCTCTTTAGACTGCGAGTTTCTCTTATGCACCCTGAATGTTAGTGGCCATTGGTTCAACTGTTCTCCGAATATAGGTATAGCTGAATTTAAGATAAAATTTTGAGTAGCCGAGTAATCTCTGAGGAGCTTTCCATTCCACTGAAGAAATTCCTCTATGATTGGCTTTTAGCTTTTTTATTAGGTTCTTAAAATCACTAAGTGAGGATTTCTGCTTGAGGGCTCAGTTTTTACACAGAATGTCTTCGTCGCTTCGGAAAATACCTTTGTGAGATCTTAAACCGTGAAGTACTTTGCTCCTATGCTTTTCGGAGACGTGGGAAATATGCTACCCGTTTCCTCGGCATTTATGTTGGCCCTCTTTTTTAATTAGATATGGTGTTCTGAATGCGTTCCAAAGAAAAAATTGAAGTTAATATACATAATAAGAGAATGCACAGTCTTCTGGCTCCTTCTGATCGGGAAACTATGCTGATCAGGTAACTATATTTATCATTAATAAGTGTAAAATTAAGAAACTATTCTCTGTTAGTAACAATAATGTGGGTTAGTTACCCCGATTCACCACTGTTGGTTTGTTTTAACTATAAAAGCAAATTGCGACTCACCTCCCTGGTTGACGTCCAAGCTTTTCCAGATGGCATTGGCACATAATACATGATGTTTGCACAGAATTTCGACTTTCGTGTGCAGGCAGCCCATAAACCACACTATTTGCCCTTACTATGGCGATGGTGGAAGTGTCGGCATCGCTTATATCAGATAAAATAAAAGCTTTAAGGATGTTCTTAGTCAAGATACAGGCTATGGTTCTGCTGCGTACAGAATAATGTAGCCGTCCATGTCAAGTCCTCAAACCCGGTCTTTATGCAACCAAGGTTCTTGGAAGCAGATGAGCTTCTCCGTGCCTAAGTCTAATCTGAGATGCTCTGCTGAATCTGCTTTAGGGAGGTGATGAATGATTTGTTTAAACTTCATCATTGGCGTCCTGTGGATCATCGGCGGATTTCAGTAAGAAGCCATCATGCCAAAGAAGGTACCTCACAAGACCAGTGACCGAGATATACTCATTGGTAGATATATCGTCCTCGCCGGTCATGCGTTGTTCATCCTCCGGAACTGTAGGCTTCTTCTTGTCATCATCATTGTATACATGGAGGAAGGTAGTTTTAAACTTAAAGATAATTTGCCCCTGAGTTTTCCGAGGGGTCACTATTTAGAACCACAGTGGCCTTCCTCAAACTTACACCATCAGCGACCCTGACTAATTTCTAGTAATGTGTGGTTACTAATCTGCAGGATTTCTAGGATCTCCATTGGGCCCTACGGTACGGCGGGAATCTTGGCGATAGATCTCCGCCTCTGTGGTACGTCAGAGATTGGTATAGCTTCGAGTCATGTATCGGACCAAACTTTCCTGAGAGACTCGACTGCGTTCTTGTATAGCAGCGCCGAACGCTCATTTCTACATGCAATTATATTGATGAGGTTTGTCATTGGGGCGGTGGCCCCGTTTGTTTCCGAACGTTCTTCAAGAACGCATGGCTTAGAGCATTCACAACCTTTTTCCAGTTTCCTAGGGAAATGGTGCCATCGTTGTTGGCGCGGTCTGTACAGGGCCAGAGCCGTGCAGGCGTAATCTTGAAACGTCTTGTTAATCCAAGAGTATACTCCTCTGATCGTTGCTTTTTAGGCCCTGCGTCAGAAACTGCCGCTTCTCAGGAGATAGACGCAGTTTAACAGACAATCACTTTGCGGACAGGGGCTGATGACCTCTAAGGACTGACAAGGGCCCCTAGGAGTCAATTGACCTATTCTCTGCCGCCTTTGTAATAAACTGCATAGAATAATTTGGCCGCTGCATTTTGAAAAAAAAACGGACGCTACGTTGTTTTGAGAGAAGTTCCCTGTTTGTTCCTTAATAGAATCTTGAGGGGATATGGTAAGTAAAGACCCAGGAACTGCAGAATAAAATTTTTATTTAGAAATTTGCTTGGTTATTTCCCTCCAAAAGTACTGCAACTGTTGAGCGGATGAAGCAATTACGGAAAGAGGAACAGCCTTTACTTCCAAAAAATCAACTTAACATTTTGCATCTCGTAATATGTTTCACAAACTCCAATGGGACAGAAAATAAACCAAATGTTTAATTTCGCTCACTTTTGGTACCAAAAAATGCGTAAGAGTACACATACAATATAAACTTGGTGAGATAAAATCGGATTCCTAGTTCCGAAACTACTGGTACCTCCCACACAAGTAATCCAGTTTCGGTTCAGATTAGAATCCACATAACTTGTCTCCTCGCGCCAGTAAAATGGTTGGTCTCAATTATGAACCAATGTCGATGAAACATAATACATTCTTTAATTTTTAAGTTTTTTTTTTCTAAATTCAGAATCTACAGCTCTAAGAACCAAATTTTAATTTTTGTTTTTTTAATTTTTGTTTCTGTTTTTATTGTACAAGCGTGCCTTTTTGAAAATTATTATTAGTATAATTATTAAAGACACAAAACTATTTTCTGAGTCGATTAAGACTTGTCCATCTATTGGTTCAAACAAAGTATAGATCGTAAATACGGGTGGCCAAAAGTTACCATGGGGTTTAAAAGTTTAATAACTTTTTCGTTTATATATTTTTTTATTTTTTTTCTCAGATTATATAAAAAACACTTGGAGAATTGATAATGGAGAGATTCACAACTGAACAAAGAACCAGAATAATAGAATTTTATTATTTAAATCTGCGATCAATTATTTTAACGCTTGGTGTTCTGATCCTTCAACTTAAAGCCGTTTTGGTGTTCTTGCCAAAGGCACCCCGTTAGGTGTTAAGTGTGGGATCACATCTGCAAATATCATTGGGTCTTACTTCTTCGAGAATGAAGATGGTATCGGTATCGGTTTATGATAGAAAATTGTTTACGTCCTGATCTTTAAAACACAGCTGAGGTATGGTATCAGCAGGACGGAGCCGCTGCCCACACTGCCCAAGACACAATAGCCACAATTCCACAATAGACACAATTCCAGAAATTCGGAAATTATTTGGCCAGCGCGATCCAAGATTTGCCTGCACCCCACTATTATCTTTGGCGCTATTTGAAGGCGCGAGTATAGCCACAAATTTTGAAAGATGTTATTGAAAATGCTCTAAAATGAGCACAAAATTGCGAAGGTAAAACGGAGGTCATTTACTTAGTGAAAAAAATTGTTCATTATATTATAAAATCTAAGAAAATAAATTAAGAAACGAAAATGTTATTAAAGTTTTAAACCCCATGGTAACTTTTGGACCATCCTGTATAATCTTAGCTCGATGAAACTTTCCACTTTATTCTGTTTTCGGCTAATGACGGCCGGTCTTGAAATTGGCTTGAATCGGTCCAAGCTATAATATAGTATGATATGGTCTAACCCGAGTTCGGGCCTAACTGACATTGGCAAATTTCATAAGATTTCAACGAAATTTTGTTTGCGGTGTTATTTCTCACAGACGATAAAATTTGCTGAAAATAGACAAATTTGGCGCAAATCATCCGATTCAAATAATAGACCGGGAGACAAAACACTGAAATTTGACCAGATTGTTTCACGGTTTCCTATAAATATATATATATATATATATATATATATATATATATATATATATATATATATATATATATATATATATATATATATATATATATATATATATATATATATATATATATATATATATATATATATATATATATATATATATATATATATATATATATATATATATATATATATACCTCCCCATTTGGAATCTAATCGATCAAAAAGCGGAAAATTTCACTAGATTTAATGTAGTTTGGTTTAGTACGATTTGAGACAGTAATGTACGTAATTGTGAAATAACGCACCATAAGTGCAAAAGAGAAAAATGTGTTTTTACGAATGAGGCTTAGAGCGATTGCTGTCGCTATTATTAGAGATTACCTTGCGTAAGAAGGCATTGGTGGTGAAGCTGTGATGACATATTACAACGCATAATAGGTGTAAAGGAGAAAAATGTGTTTTTACGAATGAGACCTAGAGCGATTGCTGTCGCTATTATTAGAGATTACCTTGCGTAAGAAGGCATTGGTGGTGAAGCTGTAATGATAAGGGATCTAAATTCTATCGGCTACATACATATTTTCTCGGAAATTTATTGTGCATATTTTGTTTAATAAACGGAAATGGATATTTCGCTTCGTAGTGCATATTTTTCTGAAATGTTTTTTTTTAATAATTAGGAAAACAATAATTCTGAATAAATCGCAACTTGCGTTTACATATTCATATTATAGATTTAAAAGATTCAATTAAAAGGCAAAAAGGTCTTTATTCATAAGCCACGAAAATAGAAAAATAATTGATGTTCGGTGCAGAAAATTGAACATAAGTACTAAGACTACAATGCTACATCAGTTAACAGAATTAGGGAAGAGGTCAATGATATAAAAATCTAAAATTCCTATCTTATACCCACAAGTAGCCGGAAATACTAGTAGACGCAAAATGGACCAAGGTGGACACAAGCGTACAGATGCTTAGACTTCTGATGGAAACGAACTTACCGACCGGCGACTTGGAACCGATAACGATAGAACAACAGGCACGTAGGACATTACATCACGAAGTTTTAATTATAAGTACACATGATTTAATCCGAAGAGTAGTACAAAGTATCCCCGGTTAAGGCAGCAAGATCATATGGAGTTGAATAAACACACACGTCATTCAGTGTTGAGTATTTGTAAGATACTGATTTTTATTAGAAATAATTGTATGTACATTGAAAATTGAATATCTTAAAAATAGTCTAGAACTATCGGTCTCCTGGTGATAACAAATCAAGGGTTTCTCCGTTGACCTTCAACAACCGTACACAATCCTAAATACACAAATAGTGTCACATTTCTTGTGTGTGCGGACTGCTCTTATCACCATGTGGAAACGAATGATCATGTGCGAGCGTACAAATAGTACCTAAGTATGCAGTTAACAATTTTATGAGCTGCACTTAAGAATACCACATTACCCAACACACAATATAAAACATGTTCAACTTTGAACATTCTGCCAGCGGAAAAAAGTACATAAAACATTCTTAAGATATACAGTATACAATTTGTTCATAAATATTTTGCGGAAACGAATGCCTTAGTTTTTCTCAAGTTAAACATATTCTTAAATTAAGTGGACTGTAAATTTAGTTAATACTAGCTACTAGCGGCCGCTGTGTTTTTCAATGTTTTATAGACATAATTACTACATATAATTATTACTGTCAGTGACGTATAACCACTGTATCATAAAGCTATATTCAAAAAAGTTCAACGCCTTCCAGCATCTTATCGAATGTGTTCCTTTTCTTCATATTGGGAATTCGGACATCCTTCAGTTCTTCCTCTTTGTTGCGAATGGGAAAGGCTTGACGCTTGCGTTCGTCTACCTTGGGGTTCCTTTCGATGATCTGGAAGAAATGATCGGCAGCCAACAACACGGATCATGTTGGCCTTTGGATCATGGTGTTTAAAATCGTTATGCTTCGATTTAGAAGTATTGTTGTACATAAAATGCTGCTTGGCGCAGGCCGAATATTGTTTTCTGAATGTGTTTAATCTCTCATTTACATTGGGAGAGTCCTTGCTTTCAGTTTTCTTATCGCCAGAAGCGGAATTCTTTTTTAGCCAATCAGTGGTATTCTGCTTACGAATGCCGCTACCAAACATACCACCGGAATTCCGGTTCTCCCAGGGCGACATCATGCTGGTGTCTCTCTTGCCATGTTTGGCCAAGGGAGTTTTATAGTTGCTGCCACCACCATCCAAGTTTCGATTACGATTTCGATTCCAATAATCAACGTCGTTGGGTTTGACGGTTGTTATAGTTGCAGCGAATTTCTGTTGTGGTTTGGAAGGTACTTTTCCTCCATAATGCAGCAAACTATTGTGGCGTTTTTTACATTGCCGACAAAAATACTTTGAGCTTGGCTCAAACACTTAGTACAAAGCAGTTTTTGTTTATCCAAATTCCATCGTGATGAATCATCCATCTTCTTGATTTTGCAACATTTACATATGTAGTGGTTCTTATTTACGCAGCATTCATATTTATTTAAAGTTGGTTTTTTGCTTGGTCTTGCTTGATTCTGTTTTTTTACTTTATTTAAATTCTTGACGTAAGGCTTCTTTCGGGAGTCTTCTAATGGCTGGGCAGCTTTTTTAAAGGGAATCGACACAACAAATCTTCCAATGGCATCTTGAGTTGTCGTACTTCCGTAAAATTCTTTGCAAAATTTATTTTGATCTGCTTTTGTACCCTCTTCTTCTTCTTCTTCAACTTCCCAAAATTTGTCGATTTCACTAATGTTTGATGTGGTAGTTGTCGCCGCCAATTTTTTGTTATTTTTCGATGTGGTGACGCCCCCAGAAACTATCCAGCCAAGTTCCGTTTTTTGGCCAAGTAGTCCATTTTCTTTAAAGATTCCATTATCCATTATTGCTGGATATAGGTCCGCGCCGATTATCATATCAATTCGACCCGTTTTATTGAAGTCGGGATCAGCTAAAACATAGTTGTTCCATCCATGATTATCACATGCAAATGATTCATCGGGTAGTGCCTTTGTCAGTTTTGGCAACACTAACGCTTCTGCTTCCACTGAGAATAAACTTGAAAACCTTGGCTTTATTTTCAAGCTAACTTTTGCTTTCGAAATGCACATCTTATCTTCCGATAGCCCTGACACTTCCGTGATTAATTTCATTTTTGGAATTCGCAAAATCTGGACCGACTTTTCCGAAATTAATGTTTTTTGCGAAGCACTGTCAATTAATGCTCGCAGTATTTCATACTGCCCGTCGTATGCTCTTACTTTTACAAGAGCCGTTGCCAATAGGGCATTTGGTGGTATTTCTGGCTGAATCACGTGTGTTACTACTTTTTCAGTAGCATGCAACATTGAATGATGGTTTCTTCCACATTGCCGGCAAGTCCAATCTCTGGTGCAGTTGATGTTCTGTGTGTGACTTAAACATCGGTGACATATCCGTTTTCTCTTTATTATTGACCACCGGGCTGATATTTCCATCTCTTTAAATTTAAAACATTTAAAAATGGTGTGATTATCGCTATCACAGCATAGACATTTGCTCGATTCATTTTGCCGTGGTTTGTACTGGCTGGTTGATTGTTGACTAACTTTCTTGAAAAATGTCCTGTTCTCTTTATACGACCTGGAACTCTGTATTTGTTCCAAATATTCCATCACGTCTGACAGCTCTGGAATTTCCTTCGCTTTTTTCACATGCTGGTCGAACCGCTGTAAATCTTCTCGAGCGAACTTTCGAAGTATTACATGAGCGAAAATTGGCGATATCTCACTGTCATCGACTATCATCAACTTATTTTTTATGATGAAGATACTTTCATTGATAGTGTCAATAAATTTCTGTACTGACATTTCAGAATTTTCTTTGAAAGTCGTTAGATCTAATATCATATCAAGGGCCTCGTTGAATATTTTTCTATTGTTTTCGTAGCGCTTCTTTAATAATTGAAGTGCAGCATCGTAGTTTGATGGACCTCCAGCCATTAAATGGGATACGACAGACTTGGCATCTCCTTCCAAACACATTCTTAAATAATTAAATTTTATGGTCTCGGAGAATTCTGCTCGTTCATGTACCATTTCTTTGAACATGCCATAGAAATTAGGCCAATCTCTTATGGCTCCATAAAACTTTGGTATGGATGGTTTTTGTGGCTCAAGCATGGATGTAATTTGCGGTTTTGATTTATTCCCAATCGTATCCGCCATATCTAGTATCATTATCTTAACAGATTGCGCCATCTGTTTATAACGTTTTTCGACATCATCATTGATTTCTTCAATGTTTCGTCTTTCGCCTTCTACTACATCCCACATCCTTTGTAGGCTTTTCATTTTTAACTCCATATCGTAAGGACTTGCATCTGATACCATTAGCCGATTGCATTCTGTCAATAAAATACCAGCTCTTTTCAGCCATTCTCGGAACGTGTCATTTTCTTCCTTGAAAAGACTTTTTCCCATCGTTTTCTTTGATGACTCAAAGTAAAAACTTTGTTGCATAATTTCGTCTTGTTGTTGTTGTCGTAAAATGTCTTCTTCTCTCTCTCCTTGTTGTCGTTGCTGTTGTAGAAAATTTTCTTCTTCTTGTTGTTTTAGTAGTTGTTGGATTTGGCTCTCTTGTTTCTTTATTGTCTCTTGTTGTTGTAAACTTTGCTGCTTTCTACACTCTTCAATATTTTTGGACAGATTCCCAAAAATATTGTTCTTGAAATAGTTGGTGCCTGCTAGTGCTTCTGCCGCCACCATACTCTTGTGACGTTGCTGGAAATCTTCCCATAATGTCTCTAATTCCGTAGAATTAGGGTCCTCTTTGAGCAGCTTCTTAATTTTTTCGTACACTGCTTCCTGCTTTGCAGCCAGTTCCTGCATCGATTTACTTAGCGGGACCGGAAGCATTTTTATTTATAATTCCCTTTGTTTTGTGTGTTTTTTTTCAAACCAATGTCTAGCCTTGGTTTACGCTTTTTGTTTTCTTTTAAGGAATGTTCGTTATTCCCAGTTGTTTTAATTTTACCTCAGGCGGTAAATTCTTAAACCAATGTCAAAATTCTTGGTTTACACTTTTTTTTTAATTTTTACCTCAGGCGGTAAAGATTTCTTTAGCTCTGGCGCTAACGATCCGATTTTTTTTTAACTTAGAGTCTCTTACCTTGGGTAGGGGAAAACTCTTGTCTTTTTAAAGGTTCGAATGGACCAAAAATGAATAAACACGTCACTCCATGTTGAGTATTTGTAAGATACTGATTTTTATTAGAAATAATTGTATGTACATTGAAAATTGAATATCTTAAAAATAGTCTAGAACTATCGGTCTCCTGGTGATAACAAATCAAGGGTTTCTCCGTTGACCTTCAACAACCGTACACAATCCTAAATACACAAATAGTGTCACATTTCTTGTGTGTGCGGACTGCTCTTATCACCATGTGGAAACGAATGATCATGTGCGAGCGTACAAATAGTACCTAAGTATGCAGTTAACAATTTTATGAGCTGCACTTAAGAATACCACATTACCCAACACACAATATAAAACATGTTCAACTTTGAACAGGAGTTTCTACAAAAAGTGGAGCTTATAATATATACTGCATGTCTCGTATTCTTGTATACACCGAAGTGGTCTTCATACTAAAACCAGGCAAGGCGAGTTATGCAAACGCTAACTCCACTAAAAACCATAGAACGTATAGTGGTCAGTTGAGACTGCACTGCATGAGGTAGTAAACATAGTAGCAAAACGTTTTTAAGTCATTTGTACAGTCTAGTTACCTTTATAGATATAGAGTTTGCTTCCAATACTGTACATACCGACGTCCTCGTCCAATTATTAGACCAGTTTTGCGTTCGGTCTACGTCATATGTTAAGAAAAAGTTGCATATCATGCAAATGGAACGGCATAATTAATACATGGTACTCTCACCATTCCTATGGGCCAAAACTTTAAACATTCTGTCGTCAACTGTACTAAACCTGGGGCCTAAACTAACACTGATAAAACCGAGATACACCCCTTCACGGAACTATACGGCAATAAAAGGAAGTTCCATGTCAGTTTAGGCGTTACAAGATCATATTCGTGTGCTTTGTCCGGATTTGTGGGTTCCCTTTTTATATGCTTTACTTCATTAGCAGTTGTATGCAATGGAATATCGGCGGGATTTGTTTCATCAGGAGGAAAGAATCCACTATTGCAGGATTTGGGCGAAATACCTAGTCCAGGTAGTTTGTGCAAATACTGGATTTCTCCTCTTCTGATATAGCCCACGTTTTGTTTTGTTTTGTTAAGGAAATTGAGTATTCGTAGGTATACTTGTATTTATTAGAGTTTTCCATAATGAAAATTTTGTTAAAGCAGTAGGAGTAAGATTTGCGATAAAGTTTGCATACTGTCTTAGTTTTAAAGAGTACTTTACAACCTCTTTCTCGCTTCCTATAGTACATTTTGTTTCAGAGTAACTGTTTAGTACTGGCGCAATTCCGGGCAGTGCGAACAATGTATATACATATATTTTTATTTTTTTCTCCACGCATTTCGGTTACCTACTATAAACAAACATTATACAGCGTCGCATTTTGATGTCTTTTTGGTTGTATTTTGTTGATGGCGCCAATTGAGGCGCTTGGGTCAGCTCAGCTTAGCTCCCCCGTGTCATCCACAACTAGCAAAACTTCAAACACCTACAAACATGCTAAACAGAATTACAAACAGTTAAACATAAATTTACTTTCAGACCCAAAACAACACATACAGCACCATTTACGTTTATGTACATGGATATAAGAACTCAGTCAACTTTTTTTTTTGCCGAGATTTAAAATGAACTACTTAAAACTTACGTAAATGTGTGAAACATTAAATATTTTCCTTAATACACATTCCTAAAATTATACTACATTTCGCGACGTACAACCTAAAAACTTATCTGTAAAAGCTGTAATATTAAATAAATCCTGTGGGGGCTTTTGATGATCGTTAGTTGTGCCATGCTTTTTGACGGTAATAGTTTCAAATTATGGCGCCTAGAGTAAATCAAAAAGTCTTGAAAATATTTCGATTCTGTGTTTGACAGAAATTTTTTAAGATTATATATCGACGCCTCCGAACCATAGTATGCTAAGTCGACTTAGCATGTTTTAAAGTTCTTTACGTTTTTAGATTCTACGGTCCTTAATTTAAATTCTCTGAAATTTTGGTAATCATCGGCCAATCCAAACAAAAGTTATAAGCAAAAATGTACTTAGCATGGGACTTAAGATTTAAGAAACTTCCATACCATTATGTGGTAAGTACACTTAGCATATTTCGGCTTGGAACTTTTTGAATTATTTCGGATGCTAAGTAGACTTAGCATACTACAGCACGGACTTTTTTTTATGACGTGTTCGCTATGTATACTTGGCATTGTCGTTATTTTATTTTTAGTGTTTCTAAGTTCACTTAGCATGCTTTTCCCCGAACTTCAAAAAGTAGTTTGTGTGTGTAAGTATACATAGCATACTATAGTTTGGAAAAAATAGTCGACTGATAAAGAACGAAAATTTTCACATTTTTACAAATGATATGAGTTCGATTGCGCGGAAAAAGCTGAAATTGGCACAAAATATGTCAAAAGGTAATATTTATTTATATTTAGTTTTATATTATGTTATTAATCTGATTTCGCTTCTAAAAAGGAGAAGTAATAACTACAGAGACCATGCTAAGTAACAAAGAGGAAAATAAAGGTAAGCAATTTAATAAGACATTGGTTCTCGCGTTTATAAAATATCATTATTATTATTTCAATTGGTTTATTGCAATAGAAAATGCACTAAAAGATATTCTTGTAGACGATTTGGTGACACCTCAGTTGGTACGTGATATATCACATGGAATATCGACCGATGAAGAAGGTCAGAATAGTGATCACAGTTCACTAGGTATGTATTATTGTTTGTTATTTAAAATAAATTATAATAAAAATGAATTACATTTTTAGAACCATTCCCCGGGAGTTCAAGCGAATATGACGCATTAAATGATTCTGAGTCATCATCTGACACAGAGTCAACTCCGGCGTTCAGTTCCATCAAACCGAAATTCGCAAAAACAAAATTGAATCCCCCAGAGTTGAATACATCACCAGAGAAAGTATCTTCTAAGAGATAAAAACGGTTATCTGAATGGAAAAAAAATAAGGCAAAATTTTTAAGAAACCAGGGTAAGGAGTTTATTAATTTAAACGGTGAGTTTCAGCAAAAAAAGAATTGAAAAAGGGTTGTGGAGACTTCTGCAGAATGAAATGCACACAAAGAATATCAGAAGAAAATAGAATGCAGATTTTTCAAAATTTTTATAAAATTGGCAATCAAAACCTTCAGTGGGCCTATATTTCGAATTTAATAACATGCTATAAAAAAAAGGTATGCAGAAACAGTGAAAATTCCCGTAAAACAGAGTCTAGAAAGTACTTTCTTAGTTATGGTAAAGATAATAAAGAAATAAGAGAACCAGTATGCAAACCTATGTTCTTGAATACATTGTCAATAACCCACCAGAAAGTCAAGACTGTTATACGCAAAATGCATGCTAATGCAGGATTTATATCACCTGACAAAAGAGGAAAGCGCCCTTTTTCAAATGAACATCTAAACAGAATAAACGAAATAGTAATAATTCACGTAAACGAGTTCCCATTAGTGGAATCTCACTACTGTCGCCAGCGAGTACAAAAAAGTACATAGATGGTGAAATATCATCTGTAGCGCAAATGTACCGATTGTACGAAACATGGTTCTCTGAAAACAGTTATGATTTAAAATTAAAAGCGACCATACGGCAATATCGCGACACCTTTAATAAATCTTTTGACATATCATTTTATATTCCAAAGAAGGATCAGTGCGATTTATGTGAAAAGCTCAAAAACTAGGATGATCATGAAAAGGGTCTTATGGAAACTGAATATAATCTCCATATATTTTCCAAACAAAAATCTAGAGAGTTAAAATATATTGACAAACAAGAGAGTATCGATAACAATAATGTCATCACAGCAACCTTTGATTTTCAAAAAATTCTTTCATCACCTTGCGCTGAAGTGAGCACATTTTACTACAAACGAAAGTTACATGCTTACAACTTCACAGTATTTGAGCTCAACTCCAATCGTGCATCTTGTTATGTTTGGGATGAGACAGTTGCAAAAAAAGGAGCAGTAGAAGTGGCGACCTGTCTATTTCGATTCATATCAACAAAACATGAAACTTCCGGTATAACAAAGTTCAATTTCTGGTCCGATAACTGTGGTGGACAAAACAAAAACAAAATAATATTTTCATTTTATATATGGATAGCACAAAAACTACATGTCGATATCAGTCACAAATTTCTCGAAATAGGCCATACACAGAATGAAGGCGATATTGTTCATGCACTTATTGAGAAATGCAAGAAAAATAAACGTATATATACGTCAATGGAATGGTACTCTGTAATAAGAAATGCCAAGAAGACAGAACCATTGTATGACGTTATTGAAATGGAAAATGAAGATTTTTTAGATTTTAAGCAATTTGCATCAATTACAAATTGGACGAAAAATACAAAAAATGAAAAAGTAAGCCTATCAAAGATCAAGCAGATCAAAGTGTCGAAGGATCAAAACTATATTTTTTTTTACAAACATCAATTCGATGATGATTTTAAAGAAATCAAAGTATATGATGAAAACAAAAAGTGCAGAAAAGGGAGAAATGTCCCTCAAGACATACCGAAGGCATATACGTCTACATTTGGTATAACGGAAGAAAAACATAAAGATCTCCTATATATGTGCAACCAAAACTTAGTTCCAAAAGTTCACCAACGCTTCTACAGAGAACTAAATAGCGCTGTTGGAAAGGAATATGTAGTCACGTCAGACAATGACGATTAAATATAATAAAAATAAATTCAATTTTAAGTGAATTGAATTATTTTTTATTTAATTTTAATTTTTTTATAAATTAAAATACATATGTGTTTATGTTTTATGGAACTTTCATTTTAACATATCTTTGAATGGCCATTACTTAACTCATTTTCATTTGTTTAATGTACTTATAAATGGATGTTATTAAACTTGAACTGAATTAATATGTATTATTTTACCCTTTGTCTTATCAATAAAAATTTAAAAAACTATTATAAATTGTTTTTTTTTTTAATTATATATTATAATCTTAGTTCGTCTAAGTATAATGACAATAAAATGTATCACCATTTTGTTCCAAACCAGAACATGCTATGTATACTTAGACGACTAATCAGAGTAGTAAGGTCCGTAACAAAACATGCTAAGTCGACTTAGCCGACTACTTATGAAATGTTTGTCCATGCTAAAGTATTCTAAGTCGTTTTTAGCTATAATCTGCTAGAAAAATGTTAAATTTAGAAGTGCTACCAAAGTTATATTTAAATTTCGTTAAAATCAGTAAAACACTCAATGTTCTATCTCACACCACTCCCGAGATAACGCCTGTAAACTTTGAGAGCTTCTCCTGAAAAACTCACTTTTCAGACTTAGCATACTATTCTTCGGAGGCGTCGATATATTGTAAATTATTAAAAAATTAGTTCAGTAAAATTTTCTTTAAAATAAAAAAAACACAAACAACACTCGGCTTTCGCAATAATAAAATCTGATTTTAAAACTTAGTTTGTATATATATTTTATTATTTTTTGCAGAATATATATTTTTCAATTTTTATTCTTAAATTGAAGTAAAGATTACCAAAAACCACACAAAGCAGAAACATCAAATTACGCATTACAACATCAATTAATTTGAAAACCGTTACTATTCTTCACTGCTTAAGCACACGACGCCTGCGCAGTTCGCAGAAATAAATGATTTTTTCCCAGTATTCACATTTACCCTTGTTAGTAGCTGACACTTAGTTTCTTTACGTTACTGAAAGAAATGTAAGCAAAGCAACAACTTCTTATTCTGCTAAATTGTTCTTTGCTTGTTGTATTACAAGAATTGAGGTAAGTAACTGAAACACAGTTACTTTACTGAAAAAATGTAAGCAAAGCTACAAATTGTTTTTCTTCTCATTTGATTTTTGCTTAACTAATCACAACAATTGAGGTAAGTAACAATTGTAAGCAAAGCTTGTGCTTCAATTCGTTTTCTTTGCTGCAATTAAGCAATTAGTTAAGCATTGAAAATAGTCAAGCAATTTTAATCCCTGACCACAAGCAACCCTTTAGGCAACATGGGGTCAAGAGTTTCCATGTCAACACTTTTGTTTAATATTTTAGGTGACTTTTTGTTGACATGGTCACAGAGCGTCTACATTTTATACTTCGCATTTGATCGCTACAGAAATTATTGACAGGTGCATATATGTGTTTTTCTGGATGTTTATATTTCAATTTGTTTTGTAAAAGTCCTCGTAGTAGCACGCTCAATTCAAGTTTTTTAAAGAGAATTGCATCCATTTAAAAAAAATATGCCTCTTCGTACCTGTTTATGTAGCTTCCTTTTTTAAGAAACAAATCTTATTATTTTTGCCTTAATCAAGGTTGACGATCTATAACTGTTAATATAATTATTAAAATCGACTTCTGAATATCTAGTTCAACTGGTTCATATGATAGTAGATGTATAGTACTCAGTAAATAGTGTTTAAAACTCATAAAAAGTTCCAAAAGTGTTGACAACAATTACACTACTTTACAAAATAAAATTTTTTCATGTACATTTGATGAGAGGTGACTTTTCTAATGTATTTCCATCTGCTGAATTCAAAAATCAAGGTATCCTCGTTTTCTTTTAGGCATTTTGGCGCACACAATGAAATATAATTTCAATCAAATTAGTACAAACAACCGACACGTGTGCATGTGTTTATTTCTAGGTGAAAAAATTTATGTTACAAAAATTACAAATTAATATATTACTAACTCACTGCAGTGTTTTTCCTCACAGACTGAATTAACAAAACAATATTAACAAGCTAAAAACCAATCTGATGTGTATAACACATAACGAATAACGGTTCCTTTAAAAACAAACTTGACGAAACAAACAACACTACAATCAAGATTCATTGATACAGGTTGTCTTATTAGAACAGCTGATTTGGTTTTTTTTATTTCGAACTGAGGAAATTAAAACTTTGTCATTTTTCGGTCGATTTTCTTGTGGTTGGTCTTAGTTCTTACGTTAAAGTATCATCTTTACGAACATGAAGAGAAACCGGACGTTTTTTCAACGGTATGTACTTTTCCGCCGGCACAGGATCACTCTAAAATATGATTTTTTTGAAAATTTGCCCTATTTTCATCGATATATTTTGAACCACTTAACTTATAAAAGATCCAATTATACATGTTTGTTCGTCTACTCAATACCTTGAATTTAAGTACCAAGAACGATATAATCAGACATTTTTAGCTCGAGATATGATTTGTCAAGTGAAAAAAGGACAAAAAAATAAAAATATAAGGATATCTCAAAAACTGTTCTATATAAAAAAATTTTACCTTGATTTTTGAATTCAGCAGATGGAAATACATTAGAAAAGTCACCTCTCAACAAATGTACATTTCCGGTGTAAACTAGTGTTATTAAACTATTGTAGGGAATCAATAGTAAAAATGTCTCCAAGTGGTTCCATAAGAATCATATAATCAATAGTTCCAAGGGTACTAGTGGATTCTCAATGCAATCACATGTTAAATGTCTGCAGCAGGGAGCATTGTCTGAGGAGTAGTTGGCCAGTAGTACTGGTGACAAAGTCAATAGTTACTCAGTAAGGTTTTACTATATACATTTCCTACAGGGAAGTACCACGAACCCAAGCTGTAAGTACACACACACATACTTATATATTCATACTTACCAAAGCATAGAGCACAAGCAACCGATAAACGGTGTCGCCAACAGATTAAACCGAAACCAACACGTATGAATTTTTGCTGAGAGCAGGCCTCTTAACCCAATGTTCACGTGTGGACCCTAACTTTGAATTGAAGGTTTAGGCACCAGTATTGAAGACCCTAGCCTCCAATTTACCACCAAGGACATTGGACAACAATCAGCTAAAAGATGCTGAGGATTTAAAACTTGCAGAATCACGCAGACCCATAAATATTCTGATTGATCTAGACAGAGATTCCCTCATTTACAAAATAATGGCTCAGTTCCATCGAATAGAACGTAAATTTTCTAAAACTCCAGAAATCAAGGAGCAATATGACAGTGTGATAATGAAATATCTTGAGTTGGGGCATATGAAGGAAATATCTCCACTGGATGTACAAAAAATCGCACATTATTACCTGGCTCATCATGCAGTAATTAAGATGGACACGGTTACGACAAAACTAAGTGTCGTTATTAATGCGTCAAGCCCCTTGTCAAACAAAACGAGTCTTAACGACATTTAACATCCAGGACCCATACAACTCGTACAACAAGACCTTGTCTTACAAGTTTTGAAATAGAAATTTTCAAATATGTTTTTAATGCGGATGTAACACAAATGTACCGCCAGATCCTAGTTGCCCCAGGCCATACCCGATATCAATGGATTCTGTTCCGGAAAACCTAACAAGAACCAGTTGATGATTACGAGCTGTATTACTTTCGGCGTTAACAGTGGGCCATAGCGGAGGATGTTAAAAACAAACATCCCCTGGATTCTGACATTATGCAGCAGAAAATACCTTGTAAGCCTAGTAGACTCCTCCTGATTTGACCTAATGAAATAGACATCGAATGGTTACCTTCAACTGGCTAGATCGATCTGAAGACTCATCAACAAAACAACGGGAATCTTATCGAGCTTGGCGCCGTTTTATGCTGTAAAATAAAAAGTACTGAATGTTTGTGGACCAAATATTTTTTTTTATATTTATTGATGTATATTGTATCCAAAAAGAATCTACTTATTCGAAATGTCCGCCTTTACACACGCCTTAAGTCGCACTGACCAATCGTCAATAGCTGCACGAACCTCGTCCATTGGAAAATTAGCCTCAGCTCGAACCAAAGCAGTCTTAAGAGATCCAATGTTGGGGTATCTTTTGTCACAAACCTTGTCCTCTAAAACCGTCCACAATTTGTAATCCAATGGGTTTAAATCTGAACTGCCTGAGGGCCATTCTACAGAGGAAATGAACGCTGGAAAATTGTTTTGAAGCCAGGCCCGGGACGTTTTAGCCTTATGGGCCGGCGCAGAATCCTGCTGGAAAGTCCATGGCTGGTTTTGGAACAGGGAATTTTTAAGAGGCTTCACAACAGCTTCCAAAACGGTTGTTTGGTAAACTTTGGCCGATGTTGTGACTCCTTGTTCGCAGAAATGCAAGTCAGTGACCCCATCATAAGAGACATACACTCTATTGCATACACTCTATTATTTTGCTTGTAAAATTTTTCCTGAACGGTAAAATTTTTTTCATCGGTGAACAAAATTTTTCTGTGCAAATTATCAGCGTGCTTCACCAAAAGACGTTTGCATTTTTCAATCCTATTTTTTTTAAAAGCTGCAGGCAATAAATGTCCGGTACGTCATTTGAAAGCCCCAAGTCCCAAGTCTTTTTTAATGGTTCGACTCATGGACTTTTGCGTGATGTTCATCTCACGGGCCATGATTTTCTGTTTTCGGAGCGGATTTCTGTGAATTCTTAATTTAACGGCTTTGATGACATGCGGTGTTCGAACAGAGCGTGGGCGGCCCGACCGGTGGCTATCTTTTACATCTCCAGTCTCCTCAAACAGTTTTATGAATCGGTAGACGAACATGCGGCTAATCCCTAGTGGCCGGAGCGTTTTGAAAAAATCGATTTTTTTATTTCACACTTTAAAAGCGCTATAACAGCGATACGGTTCTTATTAACTGACCACACCATGATGAAAGTTGAAGAAGTTTTAAAGTCCCGTTTCAGACTATCGCTATTAAGATTAGCTTTCAAAACCCATATGACATTAACGGGGTATGTTCAGTTCTACTATTGAAATGAGTGTGTTCAATGTTGTAACAGTATTTATGTCCCTACTAAGTACAATAAAATACGACGGGATGGAATCGTATCATCTGATGTGGGAAATGTAGAGGCCATGAAGATCGTCTTGGGGTAAGATTTCTCTAGACCTGCGAGGGAGTGAATGATACACCGAGTCTCAGGGGCCGGGGTGTTTAGTATTGGCGTAATTTCGGGCAGTAAATTTACTTCGAGACAAACAATAACAACATATACAGCATTATATACGCCTATATGCATGCATACTCACCCAGTTAACTGTTTTGTCGAGATTTAAATTGAACTACTTAAAACTAACTTAATTGTGTGATGTATTAATACTAAAAAATAACCACAATCAGTATAATTGTATAATACAATTCACTACGTAAAACATAAAACTTACCTTAATTTTTAAAACTGAAATATTAAATAAAACTCTGTGAATATAAACCTAACCCCTAACATTTTTTCATTAAAAAACAAAACCAACAAAGCAGTAACTATAATTAAGTTAAACCCAAGTTTAACGGACATCTTACAATAAATAACATAACATTGTATTTGAAAAACAAGTTACAATAATAACACAGTGATACAAACTAGATACAGAAATAGAACAAATGAAAGTTGACAGTATCCAAATTTTTTATTTGACGCGTTTAAAGTTGATGATTTTGGAACGCTGTCTAACAAGAAAAGATCATTAAAAATTTGATAAAATAATGTTTATTTATTTTATTGTGGTATCCTACTGTTTGGGGTCGAGGAATTCATTTTTGATAATTATTTTTACATAAAACTCACGCTAGATGGCCCTGTCATACTTTTGTATCTATGTAGATTTAAACTGCAGACAAGTTTTTAACAAAATGGCAAAGTGACATTGTTTTGCGTGGCTGCACACTGCTTTTATTGCGATTTCAGGTCCATGACAACCCTTTCCGGCTCTCACCAAACGAATGAGAACTACTTTTGTAAATCTTTTCTTCCGCTTAATGATCATCACTATCACTGTCAATTTGCATATTTGAAGTAGAAAAAGATCCACAGCCTACTACATCTGGAGCTTTTGCTACTTTTAACATGCAAATTGACAGTGATGATGATTAAGAGGATCCAAATAAGATATCATACTTTTAAAGAAAAAAGTTGTTTTTGGTATAAAAAAATATTTTTTTCTATTAAAAAACACAATTTTGTTCCATAAAAATTACATTTTCAATGATCTTTTCTTGTTAGACAGCGTTCCAAAATCACCAAATTCAAATGCAAGGTGAAGGTTTTTTTTATTTTTTATTTATAATGTCAACTTTCATTTTCAATTGGTTTCATCCATTCGCATTTTGTTTGTTACACTGTGTAATCAGTTGGGCTGCCCAACTATTTGAACTTCTTCAATTCTCTAGTCCAGAAAGACTAGTAGGTTCTGTGCGATTTTGAGCTAAATCGGATATAAAAAGAGACTTCTAAAGCGGAAGGAAGAAACATTTCCTCTGCCGACATAATACTTTTATTTGTAAAACGTATTAAACCCCTGATCCAGTAGCTTCGTCCTGCCCACATTCACTACCAATCCTAGTATCCACGATAGAATTTAAAAAAATGTAACGTGTCAGATTGTCACCCTGTCTGAGGCCCAGTATCGACTTGATAATTCGGTCAGTTTTTTGTCTACAAATACCAGCGCTCGTGTTCTCTCTTACGATTTCTGAAATAAATGTTTTTTTAGATGTTCTATGCTCCTTAAGAATATGCCACAAAGTTACTTCCTTTTAGATATGGTAACTGCATTATCAACCTCATAAATTTGAAACAAGGTTGTTACTCGTGCGCTGCTAATGCGTGACCAATATATTATCATGAAATTAATAGAGTATTTATTGGTTATTTTACCTTGCTCGCATCACCATAAGGGAAAAAGTTTCCATAAATCTTCTTAAATTCCTCAACGGATAAATGACCACTGGGACAATCTTTTAGAAATCCTTTATACCACTCTTGTATTTCAGCATCTGAAAATTAATTTGTATAATAAATGTATATGTTAATATCAATATTGGTTTTAGGCCAGGAAATGTTTTTGATCGCAGAAATCGACCGAAATAAAATTTTTTGATGTACTTGTCTGGTTATTTGTCAAATCGATGGTATCGGATGTTTTATAATATTGAATTATTCGCGTTATAATTAAGTTTTTTAAGTGCTTTTATATATTTTGAAACGTTATATTTATTTAACGTATTATTTAATGTTAAATTAAGAAAACAAGTAAAAACGTCCCAGGTCTTTACAATGAAGAGTGGGTTCGCTATTCATATGGTAAAAATCAGGAAGTCCATTTTTTATCCCTAGGCCATTTGGTTACAAGCCACACTATTCAAAAGTATTACACGGAGGAAAACTATGTTGAAAATATGTTTGCATTCAAACATATCCGAGGCTAGGCAATTGAGTGTTATCTATTAAAAAAACGATATTTGTGTGAAATTATATTCTAATATATTCAAAATGACAAAATGAGTAAAAATAACCAACATTTTAGAATCCATTTACTTTAGCTCGATGTGTAATTCTTTTTCGTTAACTAAGGCATTTTTTTAGAACGTACATTCCAAACGCTTCTCACAACAGCAACTGCCGACTAAGGGTGCCACATCCCCATGACGAAGGTACAATGTACACATTATGGACCGATCCATAATAAAGAGATGACTATAAAAGCCATATACGTAAATTAGCTACAGATAATTATCAACAGCCAATCGGAACAAAAAATATGATCACTAGAAAGTATACACAAGTTTAAATATAACCACTTTAACTTTTTAAAATATTAGAAACATACACCAATGAAAAAATAAGAAAAACTATAAGTGTACAGTTAGTAAATTATAAATGGCAAATAGTTTTAAGGAAGACAATAAATTAAAAATCAAACAATTATAGATTCTAATGCATCTAAACCTTGTATCTATGGAAATCCAAGTCTTAAAACTGATAGTTTCTAGAAAGTCTAACTGTGACGTTAATAGAAATTCTTGATATCAAAAATTTAGAAGCTACAATTCCACGGATAATTTTCTATGCCGTCCTCGTATTTATCATAGTTCACCTGCTCTTTAACGAGGGAAATTTAATAAGTTTTTCTAAAGCATAATAGTAAAATTTGTTTCTGTCCGGACTAAACTTTGTTAATATAGTAATCATATTGTGGATTCCAAACTACGGATCTAAAAATTCTAAAATTTCCTGACTAGGGAAATATTTAAACTATTTCACTTATAATAATTGATGAATAATTGAATCAACCTATGTTAGTTTAGAGCTATCGTACATAATTTAAATTTTGTAGACAACGTTCTAGTTCCAGAGAAACACATATGCTTACACCATTTTATGTTTAATTGTATATAATTTATATCACACCAGGGCCCTTACTATGTACCTTGTTTCGAAATACCTTTTGAAATGCATACAATGTATGCATTTCAAAATTTAGTATGAAATTTTCGAAAAACTGATCTCATTCTTGTATTAAAGTCGTATTTTAATGCCAAACTTATTCAAATTCGAAAAAATGTATTTGTTTGATGTAGAGTTGGAGAAAAGAAAACAAACACGTTGAGTAATATACATAAATTGTGTTTCTTAATTAATAGAGATTTTAAGGTCATATCGTTATATCCAGAAAGTTTATTTAACTGGACATGTTAAACTTACTGACGCAAAATAAATGTTGACTTTTGTATGCGCACGATTCGTGCAGATGTTTCTTCTAAAACATTTGTTTAATAAAACTCATAGATCGTTAAACGAGCAGAGACCAAGTCGGCAGCTCACATAATGGTATTGATAAGCACCTACGGCTGAACGCGCTTCTACCAGACTGGCTTACTTTTTCATTCTTTTATGACAAACAACCACAAAGCTGATCATATTAGCTTGTCGAGTAATTTACTCTTTCAAAAAAAAGTAACAAATGATCACCACAAACCAAAAATTCAAAGAACATAATGGAATTTTGTTTTTTCCAATTTGAAGTCTCAGAAGTAGTTCCAGCGACTAATTCGATAAAAGTTAAAATGCACGATAGGATTTCTTCACCTCCTTGAAAACTCACAAAGGGAATTTTTCACAATTTTTCTTACATACATTTATTTTTTCTTTGTTTGTCCAGTAAACATGAACTCGAATGCACTCGTGTTCTCCATTTATATAAAATTGCGATTTGAAAACTGCAACTTTAAATATTATTAATATTAAAACCCCAAAAAAATTATGAGTAAGTAATACAAAAACTTACCCACAAGATTTAAATCGACACAGCAACGCAAACTTTTGATGAAATATTAAAATATTAGTAAGACATTGTGTAAACAAACACGTTCCCATCGAAGCGGCAGTTGTAAATTATTAAATATAGTTAGTTTAATATCAATGGATGTAAAAGTGGCTATATTTTACCTATAACGTACTTTGATAAATTTAATTTATGCGATTTAATTTGACTTCAAGAGCGGCTTAATTGCAAATACATACAAGGACCGATATGGTGTACTTTTGCCAAAGCTGGTTATTAGTCGCGCAGAAAGTACTATGCGAAATTAAAGCACGATCGGATTTAATATGCGACTTCTGCAGCGATCTGGAGGGAAAGTTTTTTTTTTGGCGATATGAAAATATAGACCAGAGTTACGAAATTTGAGCACGATCGTATATATGATATATCGAATAATGGCTTCTGTAGCAGGACCACAAATCGGGAGGAACTTTTGTGTGGTGGTTAATCGAAAACATGAACCGATAAGGTCAAATTTCATCACAACTGGATTTTGAAACACTCCTCTGGTGTATATTCATTAACGACTTTCCCTATTCTATTATCAACTCTTATTTACTTACGTTTGCAGATGATGTGAAATATTTTTTTTTATGCAAGCTGCAGGATGACTTGAACAGATTTAGTACCAAGTGTGAATTTAATTTTATGGAATTGAACAAAAAAAGTGTAAGCATATGTGGTTTTCTAGAAGGAGGTTGTTGCCTTCTAAAATAAATTATGTGGCTATAAATTGATTCATTAATTGGCTTTGGTTTTATGATGGATAGAAAGTTAAATTTTAATTACCATATCATTACTATGGTTAATAACGCGTATGGTGTCTTTTATTTTATGAAACGCTGGTCAAAAGTGTTTACTGATCCATATACTACGAAACAGCTTTATACCTTTCTAGTCCATATTTTAGAATATGGATCAGTGGTTTGGATCCCCAATACGATTATTTTGTGAACAAAATTAAATCCGTTCAGAAACAATTTTTACTGTTTTGCTTAAGAAGTCTACATTGGAATACGGGCTAGGAACTCCCTTCTTACAAAAACAGGTTTAATCTTTTTGAATTGCCCTCATTGAAGAGCAGGCGAACTATGATGAATGCGATTATAGCGTATAGTGTAAAGGCTGTGGCATCTAATATTTGATAACAACAATTTCTTTTAACGTCTCATTTAGACCTTCTAGATACTATTACTTAGTAGGGACATAAATACTGTTACACACGTTTTAGGCTGTAAAATAAAAAGTATTTTATTTTCCACTGCGGTTAGCAAAACAATATCATTTAACTCCATAATAATGTCACAACACAAAAATTAAACTTTTCGCACCGCAAAAAAAACAAATAAACACAAACAGTTGTTTGAACGCAAACGTGGACGCAAAACACAATGGAAACACCATTACAAATTTTCGATAAATCGTTGACGCGGACGTGGACGCGACCGTAGTGGAAACAAACTCTCTCAAAAATAAAAAGTGTCAATGCTGAGCATGACTATAGGAAAAATCCTGCTGTTGTGAGAACAATATTTAGAAAAATAATTGGTTGTACATACTAGGCAATATAACAGACAATTAGGTTTCTGCAATTTTCGTTTTCATTATTGCCTTTTCTGACATTCCGTTATTTATTCGTTCTGATTTTTGAGTGATATAATACATGATATATTCAAAAGTTGTTTATTAAATTAATTATAACAGGACAAGTTATAAAATGGCTACAAAAAATATGTTTTACTACTTTTCCATTTTTTCTTTGAAGAGTCTGTACATTTGCTTTAGACACGAACAGAATTGGAACTTTTTTATTAACAAATTGCGTTTTTGCTATCCAGTCTTATTTGACGAGGCTTTAACTAATACACCACGAGAGCTACATAAACACGAGGCAACCCTCCAGAGAAACGTGTAGAAGTTTGTTTTTTTTTGTACACAACACACATAACAACGCAGCTACACACGAAGCAACGTTTAATATGGCTGTGTTGCTGCGACTGTAGCCCCGTGTGTATCAAGCATAATATTTTGATATTCGCCACGTTCGTAGAACTGTACTAACTGATTTGCTCTTTCCATTAATTAACAATAATTTTATTAACATTGTTGATTGCTTTGCAGAGGATTTTGTTGAAATCGAGCCTTCACTTTCTGAACATCTTCAGGTGATGTTGTGTTTTTTTTTTCCTCCACTATCATAGCGTTTGGCAGTGCTGCCTGTATCATAATAGCGATTTATGGTGTGATACTCAACATGTTATTCACTTTGAGGTCGCTCAGCTCACGAGTTTGCTGCTTAATATAACGCAATCACACTATTACACTTCCGTTAAATTTCGAATAACTTTTGTTCATAAAAACTTAGATGCAAATGATTCTAGTGGATTGCTAACAACATTAACATGTTTCATTTGACAGGAATTTGACATAGTTGTTATTATCGGTTTAATAATATTGCCAACATAAAATTAGTAATACTTTAATCGCCTAGACTATAATCCATCATCGTACATATTTTATGGATCTTGGGTTGATTGGTTAGACCGCATACGTGCATTCAACAGATACACTGACGGGCGGACAGAAATTTACGACGATCAATAATACAAGTATATACTTTATATTGTCTGCGATCAATATTTCGCGGTGTTGCAAACTGAATGATAAATTTAGTGTACCATCCTCTCTTCGTGGAGGGTATAGAAAAAATTACCTATTGGGGAGGACTTAAAGACATGGATAGAAAAGTTAAACAATGTAAAAAATGTATATCAAATAAAATTTAGGAGTAAAATAAGGAAAGTATGGGGTAACAGGGTGGTAGGGAGAGGAATACAATAAACAGGAAATAACAGAGGGATGGCAAGAACAACGAGTAATCCGATTTTGATGCAAAACAACCCCGTTTTTTGTTTCTTTTTCTTACGGGAAATCTCAGTAGCTATATTGTGAACCTTGTTCATACATATATTTTAAAGGTAATGTGGGCTGGTCACAGACCATTTATTTATAATCGGAACCTAAATGTGATATACCCTTGATAAATACTATATATGTTAGGAAATATTAATAGATCTAGATAGCATGTACAAATATATTAAGGAAATAATAAAACTAGTTATAGGCTATGTCTGATATTGATGCAAATGATAGGGTCATAAATCGACTGGAAGGAAAGACGATGCCGACTGGAGTTTACCAAATTAACAGGAACATGAAGAAAACTTGAACAAACGGCTGTCTGGAGACAGAAAAAAAATATTGAAAACGATGTGAACAGAACGTGTAAAACACTCTGGAACTAGCAGCATGAACATACTTGAAATGGAACCGATAAGATGAAAAAATAAACAGGAACCCAAAGAAATCTGCAACACGCCTAACGTGCTACTTATGAAATGAACGAAATTAATAGGCACTTTAAGAAAACAAACGGCAGTCAGGAACACAAATATACAGGAAACGATCTGAGCAAAAATTGTTGATAAGAGTTATAAATAATGAAACGGTTTATTTCTTTTATAGAACCATATAAAGTAGACAGTATAAGTTATAACGTTTATTATGTTTTGGCAAAAGCAGAAGAAAGAATTAAATGCTTCTTAATTATATTTAACAATGTGCAAATTTAATGGCAACAAATCCCTATATATTCGAATTGGCAAGTCAACTGGGGGATTCCAGCCTAGATTTCGTAATACAACAATCAGATATTGCTCCTAAACTGATTTAATTCCATTAACATTACATTGATAATTAGAATAGGCCTAACAAGACTCCAATTCTCTCAAACAACGTTCAATAAACCCTAAAAACACAATGCTCAATTTATGTAAAAGGAAACAATGTTCTTTACATAAATGTATAGTTAAGTAGATTTATTATGACTGATTAAAAATGACTAATTATACAAAAAATTCTTATAAGGCGAACCACAGTGGTGTTATAATTTCTAAGGTAGAAATTAATGCACATATCGCAGGCCGTTACGTTTTATTACAGTGTGCGAGCATAAATACATTACTAAAAACTAGCATCCAGTTGTCGCTGTATTCTACAATGTTTAATAAACACTATTACTAAAATTTTTATAACTATGATAATCAATGCTAATGATGTATGACCGCGCAGGTGATGGAAGCCGACTCTTTTCATATCGGTCGCTCCCTCCTGCCAGAATTTCCTTAGCTCCTTTATTTTCATTCCATGATCCAGGTCCAAAAGATCTAACGACTTAAGAAAGATTTCCTCCTGTGCTGAAATACTCTTCCGATAGATTCGTGGCTGTAGTTGTGTCATTGAACTGAATTTAATATAGTTCTGAGCAATAGGATCCACCGTGTTGATCCTGACCGTACATCCCGGCTGCAGCTCAAATATTCCCAGGAGAGTCAGATTTAAAGTTTCATGGCATCACAACGTATTTGAGCTGATGATTTGTCTAAAAGCTTGAATTGCCATTTAGTCTTCTGATTCAATCCTATCCAGTTTGCAGCATTGGAACTTCTTCGTATAAGCACTGGTACTCATTATTTGGTTTGAGTGCAGACATCATACATGACCCTTTATCGGCGTTAATCCAGTTCCCCTCGCGTATTAAATCGGCATTAAAATCTTGTTGGCAAACATCAACCTGAGCTTGGGTCATAGGATGATTTGATAGGGCGAAATTAGTGACCGGAATTTTCTCCTACCTACTCTCTTAAGAGGAACTGGAATTACTTTAAAGAGTATTCGTTAACTTTCTTCTTTTAGTTCTCGAGCTAATATGATGGATTTAATAAGTTCTTTATAGAAAAATAAGTTCTGCTTTACGGTAGCCGTTGTCTGCAACTTCAACCATGTTTGTGTTTTAAATGCTAAATGTGCAATCAATCACTGAAATCTGATGTTATATCGACTTCCATTATTTTTGCCATTGGCCATATTGCGGGATGGCTCAGCTTATACTTGATGAATACAACCTGGTCTTTTTGACATCCAGCCCAGGTTTCTGCCATTTGTTTCTTTGCTGAAGCGTGATTAAGTACTCCACCTTCTCCAAAAGTCACCTTGAAGCTTCTGCATTAGCTACCATCTATCCAGAGCCCCAATTTTGTGTTCTGGTAGTGTTTCTGATACAGCTGGCATTGGTCTTCCTATCAAAAAGTGCGCTGGAGTTAAAAGTTTAACTACATCGTCTGCTGTTGTAAATAATGGTATGGAGTTTAACACCGCTTCTATCTGGCTTAATAACGTTGAAAATTCTTCGTAGGGTAGGTTATTATCATCAATCACCTCTTTTAGATGATATTGCACCGATTTGCCACCAGTCTCCCGAATTCCTCCCATGTGAGAAGCTGCCGGCGGAATAAAATGTCATTTTATGTCTTCATTCTGCAATACCGTGGCAACGATAACGTAATCTTGAAGTACCGTTTTGAAGTTCTCATCTAATATTCATACAGCGCCTATGAAATTCGAACCATTATCCGAATATATATGTAGCTTTTGCCTCGTTCGCAAAAATCCTTCTTAACGCTACTTAAAACGCTTCTGAAGTTAAGTCGCTGACTGCTTTGAGATGATTCTAATTTAAATGGCCCCGCATGATCCAATCCAGTGCGGACGAACGGTCCACATTCCGTTACTCTACATTTAGGTAAATCGCCGATCAACTGCATAGATGTCTGCCAACGGTACCGTATACACGGGACGTATGTCCGCAAATATTTCTTCAGTGCCTTTTTCAAATTAAAAATCCAGAACGACGGCATGAGATGTGTGTACATTAAGTTGATGCCTCCATTGAGCGTTTCTTCATGAGCTTGATTTATAAACATGAGATCATTCCAAAATTATTGAGTGTCGTGTCTCGAAGGGTAGCTGTAATTTTTGGATCCTACTACCTACTCACAGTATACCGTTCTTGTCCAAATATGTAATTTTTGTAGTAATTGTGAGCTGCACTCAACTCTAATTTGGGAAACGTCTTCTTGTTTTTTAATGAAATGGAAAAACTCATGTTAGCTGGTAGTAACGTAACTTTGTCCCCACTTTTGATGTAAATCAACAACCAATTGGATCAAATATCTTAGTCAGCCTGGAAAGTATTTGCAATTTTGCTGCCTTTTTCTGTTTTCATAATAAATGTGAACTCGTCGTTCCTCGGGTCCTATTGCAATCCTAAAGTTTTAACTAATTCATCTTCTTGAATGCATTCGCATTCTTGCTGCTCTCCGCTGCCTAGCTCATCGTCTACAATTGCACTATCGTTGGAAACCCATTTTCTTTAATGCTGTGTTGATGGCTTCTCGAATTTGTTTGCACTTCGGTATGGGGTGTGCTCCAGTCATCAGGTCGTCCATATAAAAGTCTTCATCTGGAATAATGTCTATCCTTTCTTATAATGATCTAGTTTCCAGATACAGTGCTGCTGCTGTTCCATATGTAACAGTTGTCAGCTTATATTCCGTAATAGGCCGATCTGGACTCTCTCCATTAAATGTATTGGTACTGTTGATCATTTTCGGCTACTAGTACTTGTCGATAAATTTTTTCGATATCCGCCGTCATCACATATCTCCAGTTTGGAATTAAGTCATATAGATCCCTTTGTACTCTGGGACCTATATACATAATATCGTTTAGACTTACTCCAGTTGAAGTTCGAGCTGAGGCGTCAAATACAACCCTCAACTTTGTTGTTGTACTGGACTCCCGAATGACTTGGTGTGGAAAATTATAAGCTCCCTTTTATTTGGCTAGTTTCATATGCCTAATACGTTCATATTTCTTCATGAACTCCACATATCTAATTTTTAATCTTTCATTGGCTTTCATTTTTCGCTCCATCGACAGAAGTGTAGCTAATGCTTGCTTTTGAGACTCTCCTAAAGGTTGAGCATCCTTTTTAAAAGGAATCAATACCATGAATCTCCTTCAAGTTAGCGGTCGTTGTGGCTGCGAAAATTTGTTGTGGTTGTGATGTTGTCACCATCCCGGATATTATCCAACTAAACGCAGAGTTCTGGCCCAGTATACCATTTTTTTTTAGTAATTCCATCCTCAATTATTGCTGAATACGAGTCTACGCCCAATATTATATCGATTCTACAAGTCTTGCTAGAGTTTGGGTCTGCAAAAATACAAATTTCCCAATCCTCCACCTGAAAATTGAATGATTCGTGTGGAAGTGCCTAAGTGAGTGTTGGTAGAACTAAGGCTTCCGCTTTGATAGTAAAAGAATTTCGTGCCACTAGCAAATTCACTTTATATTTCGATATGCAGACCTGTAACCTCTGTTGTTGCCTTCATCTTCAGGATCCCCAAAAGTTGAGCTGCCTCTTCCGATATTAACGTACTTTGAGAAGCGCCTTCAATTAATGCCCGAAGTAACTCATATTGACTATCTTAAGATTTTACTTTAATGAGTGCTGTTGCCAATAGTTTCTTTTGGCCGGAGACTGGTTGAATAACACGTGTAGCCGCTTTCCCGCCATAGTGCAGCATGCTGTTCTGGATTTTTCACATTTCCTGCAGCATGCCCAATATTTGAAACATTTTATATGTTGAGGGTGAATGAGACATCTAGTACACATCTGCTTCTTTTTTGCTAGAGCCAAACGACCGGAAACATTAATGTCTTTGAACTTTGCAGATTTAAATATGCCATGGTTATCAATGTCACAGTATATACATTTATTTTCATTTGGTTTCGTTAGGCAAGCTTTATTTTGGCTGTTTACCTTACTGCGGTTCTTAGCGTTAGGTTTATTTTCTTTATACTTAGAGACTGTGAAACTTTGGTCTTGTTCCAAGCATTCTTGAACATCAGACAGTTTCTGATTTTTTTGCCTTTTTTATTTGCATGTCTATTTCAGCAACACTTACCTTGCGAATTTTTGCAGTATAATGTGGTCGAAAATCGGTGATATTTCCGAATCGTCACCAATATCCAATTTATTTTTTATGATAAGCACTGCTTCACTTATGCTGTCAATAAATATTATTACAGCTGTTTCTAAATTTTCCACAAATGTCGGAAGATCTAACAGCAAATCTACCGCCTCATTAAAAATGCTTTGTTAATTTCGTAGCATTTAATTAGCAATTAAAATGATGCATCATAATTGCATGGTGCACCGGACAAGTGAGAAACCACTGCTCTAGCTTCGCCATCTAAGCTCATGACAACAAAATTTTTTGTCAATTTTTTCCTGCTCCATCGGATTTCGGTATGGACGGTCTTTGCGTTTCGAGTATGGCACACTTCGCCTTCGATTTATTCATAATTGTTTCAGCTATTTCCAGTAGCATCACATTTACTGCTTACTCCAAATCCAAAAATGTTTTATCTGAATTCTGTTTTATTAGGTAACGTTTGGCAAGGCTGTCATGTTTGCCCTCCGCGATTGACAACGTTCTTTTGAGGCAGTTTATCTTTATTTTCCGATCGCCCAATGAACTTTTGGCCGTCATCCTCCGGTTACACTCTTCAAGTGACTCCCATGTGCGATCCATCCATGCTATTAAGAGATTACTTTAAGCCTTGGGAATGCAGAATTGCATATTCTTCCTGCACCATAGCATGTTCCTCCAATTTTTTTTGTTTCTGCTATTGTTTTGAAAATCTTCGTTTTTCTAGAACTGCTGAAACTAAAGCTGACACCTCTCCAAAAATATTTTTTTTTGTAATATTGGTGGTTTGTTAAGGCCTCTGCCGCTATCATCATTGCGTAGGACTTCTGAAACTCCTCCCATAGTTCATCCAATTCCGCCGAATTTGGTTCTTCGTTGACAAGGTTTTTAGTCAGCTTATACATCTTCTCTTGCCTATCCACCAAATCCTTCATCGTGTTCCGAAATGGGCTTGGCACCAGTTTCGGGCTGTTTGTGTTATTTGTCTCCAAACAATTTTATTATTTTATTTACCACTATAAATTTTTAATTTCGAGTATCTACCAGTGGTGGGGGTTACTCTTTTTTATGTGCAATATTTATTATTCCAAAGTTGGCGAGTATTTAGTAGTCTGAGTCTCTTATGACTTTAATCTTTTTTGTCAGTTCGATTGGACCAATTTTAAGTAAAAGGAAGCAATGTGATTTACAAAAATGAGTAGATTTGTTCTGACTGATTAAAAAAGAGTTCGCCCTGGACTATTTATACAAAAAATATATCAGGCGAACCACGGTGGTATTACAATTTCTTAGGCAGAAATCAATGCACATATCGCAGGCATTTATCGCCCTGTGCGTGCACTTCATCGTGAGTTTAATACATTGTACGTTTTATAGCAGTGTGCGAGCATATATAGAATTTTATTGTCGGCGGACAATAAAATACTTATACACAATTCGACGCGTCTTCTCGCTGCACTTGAAAATGGATTAGGAAGCCAACGTACCCCAATAGAAAATCTTAAACGTGTTAAGGTGACTATCAAGTACAACACCTAAACCATTTAATAATAAAACATTTTCAACCTGGTGATCATAAATTATGTAGGCTGTTAATAATAGAGACCACTTTAAGAATGACAATATATTACATTTTATTAAATTACACAGTGTAACAAAAAAGAATGAAGTCAAAATACCTGGGAAGTGATATTATTTTTCTTGGAGATCTTGTTGAGTACATAAAGAAACCGGTATTGAAATTTCCTAAACACCTCCAAAATCTCGAGTTACGGGTAAAAACTTACACTGGTGGCCGAAACTAAGGCAATTGATATTACCCAGCATTATAATGACAGGTAACATTTTCAATGATACGCATAACATGAAAATTTCTTCAGTGCAAAACTTTTTATTATATTTACATATAAATTAAAAAAAAAAACATAAAAGCAAAATTCATATTGAAAATTTTTTTTGCGACAAAAAAAGAATTTTCTCAATTTTTGCTTGGTAAAACTAAAGCAACTTTTTTATTTATGACCAAAAAATTAGAAAATGATAACAGAAGGTTAATAGTTGATGGCATATCAATTATTTTTGATTACAGCGGCACATCTACGAGGCATTGAATTTATTAGTCGGTCAATTTGATCGTTGTGAATGCTGTTCCAAACATCCTGAATGCGATTGAAAGTGTTTATCTGTTTGTCTGAGAATCCCTCTTGATTTTTCGATCGATAATACTCCATAGATTTTCGATAGGGCCAAGGTCGGGCGATTAAGCTTTTTTTTTGGCTATAACTCGACTAATTGATATTTTTTCAATCTTAAAAAGCCAAATTATTTATAGAGACATGTCCAACAATTAAAAATTTTTAAAAAAATTGATTTAGAAAATTTTTGTGGTGCTTATAAAGCAAAATGTTGGAAAAATATTTTTTTTCATGCTTTTTGAAAATATTTTTAAGAAAACTAAGTCTTTTTGCTTTCTGTTTGATCTATAATATGCTTCTCAGTTATTTCAATAAATTTCATTTGAAAAAAAAACAATCATAATACAAAACTTGCGTTTTCCAGCTTAATATTAATTTACTTCTCATTTTTTATGTATCAAGTTTGTTCAGTGTTGGTTTTAAAGAAACATTGAAAAAGAAATTATAAATATATATAAAAAAATATTTTTTTGAAATGTTAGTTATGAAAAGTTTTAAGTAAAAAATTAAATAAATTAAATTAATGATTTGGCCAGTTGCCGTTTAGCAGGCGGTTGTGAATCAACATCACTGCTCTCTCTTATATCTTGGTCATCGTCATCATAATAATTTCGTCCAACAGATATTCCAGAATTTCATCATTGTCTTCCCCTTCTTCCTCTTTTTCCTCTTCTTCAAAGGTGTTTTTTACCCCCAATAAATTTCAGCGAGTATTGCATCTGGAGATTTCTTTCCTCTGTACCTGAAACGAAAATAGTTTTCAATCGTTAACGAGTTTAAATTGTTTACTATGACAAAGATATTAGAAAAATCTAGGAATTCATAATATGCACACTCTATAGTTACCTTATTTCAAATGGAAGCGGAGTTTGGTGATAACGTTCGCCTTGCTCATCAGATTCTGTTGGCAACTGTTGAGCTGATGTAAGAGATGAATTTTGTATGACATATTAACCCCAATTTCATCGAAAACTGCCAACATGTTTGCAACAGATTGCCTGTAGTTGTCTTTGCGTTCTTTACCCAAAAGTCCTTTAATGACTGCTTTCAATGCGAGCCATGCATTTAAATTTCGGTCTGTCAGAACTCGGTCAAAATCTTGACGACTCATTAGTTTCCGTATGTCGGGACCATTAACAACACCTTCCTGAATTTTGGCGTTACTTTGTTTTGGGAAAATGTATTTAAAGCGGATTTTTAGCAATGCCAAATTTAATGTGGAGCAACGGCAACACAATTTTAATTTCAGGAACAAGACTTTCGTGTAGCCTATTATCTTAAGGTAATTTCCGTCCAATGCGACTATTCCAGTTATGCTGTTTGTACTAGTTTGTTCCTTTAATACCTTCTCCATATCGTGAATCCTAATCGCACAAAAAACACGGATATTTTGGACGGCCAGATGCTGTTAAGCCTGTAGTCAATGAAACTATTTTGAGGTCGCAGCAAATGCCCCACTGGCGTTCGTTATATTTGACTACTTCCAGAATGTATTTCAAATCGCAATCAAAACAGAAGGCATTCTATTTGTCTTGTGCAAAAGCACAACTTTTAAGCTGATTAGTGAACTATCGATGAATATCGATCTCCATTAACTTTTCAATATCGTTGCAATAAGCGAAATTTTTTACATCATTCACATTGAAGAACTCTTTTTGGCGTTTTTGATATGCTGTTACTTTGGTACCTTTCCTTTCAAAAATGAAGCCAGTAGTTCTGATTTTTTCTGAGGCAAACACAAACTTGTAATTCCAATTTGTTTTGTGTGACTAGGAATGGGTCCTTTGATGATTCGTAGGATGTACCTTCACCAGGGTCGTATTCTGAGAAGAAATGTATGGATGTAGCAGCGGCGGTGTAGTACTGATACCCGTTCGAAGATCAATACTTCGGCATGTTGGTGCTGGAACGAATTCTGTGTAGTAATGGTAATTGGACACTTGGCACTGCTACATAAGTTTTACTCTTTGCTTTCCTTCTATTCAAAGTTTTAGGTAGTTGATGATTTATCAATATCAATTTTCTTCTTGATGCGGGCTGTTGTCTAACCACTTATACCCAAAGGCATAGCCTTCTTCTTTTCACTTTTCCATTACATAAGAGTTGAATAGCAATTAAAGCAAACTTTTTTGGGGGCATAGTTTACTTCAGTGATGAACCCATGCGAGAAATATTATTTATAGGCTTCCAAAAAAATCACTCGCATTGCTATGGAACGTCCACAAACATTGCAAAAATGGTCCATTTTACAATTTGGTTCCGACATTTTTAACACAATCTAACTGAATCTTTATTTTTGAAATTAGTTCGCTTGTACAAAATAAAAAAGTCGATACCTGTGCGGTAATTGAAAACAAAGAATTTGTTTTACTAATTCCTAATTCTTGGAACTCCCCTTTTTAATTACTTCTACAACTTTTTCTTTTTCAATGTTTCTTCAAAACCAACACTGAACAAAATTGATATTTAAAAAATGAGAAGTAAATTAAGATGGAAAACGCAAGTTTTGTATTATGATTGTTTCTTTTCAAATGAAATTTATTGAAGAAACTGAGATGCATATTATAGATCAAACAGAGAGCAAAAAAGATTTAGTTTTGGGAAAATATCAAAAAGCATGAAAAAAAAATAATTTTTCCAACATTTTGCTTCATAAATTGCACAAAAATTTTAATTGTTGGACAGGTCTCTAGCAATAATTCGGCTTTTACAGATTGAAAAAATATCAATTAGTCGACGAATTATAGCCAGAAAACCATGTAAACAATATGCTGAAAATCGGCATTTGACTGCAAATTTCGATTAACAAAAATTCGAACTAAAATAAACAAACGTCGAGATACGGGTCTTCTAATTTAACCTTTATTTTCACCCCTCACTCTCAGAATCGACCTAGCTTTTGCTAACCTGAATTTGTTCCACAGTGTGATAAACTTTTCTTGAAGTCACTGATAATTTGATGTTGTATCCAAGTGTTGGTGTTGTTTCAAGAATACCACACAAAAAATAATTTATGACGTACGAAAGAAGACTCAAAAGCATATCGGGATATTTACAATGGTACAAATAACAATACTTTTTCTAAACAACAGTGTTAGAGAAACGTTGCTTTAGTTTTGACCAGGTTATGAATGCAATTATTTCATTAATGTTAAAAAAATAAATCGATATGGTTTTTTATTATTTAATTTTGTTCACCATATCTGTAAAATAATAAATACCACCATATTTAAAAGAACCTTTATTCATTATGTCTAAAAATAAATTGTTACAACCTATAACTCAGTGAACATTTTTAGTTGCTTTAGTTTTGGCCACCAGTGTACGTATATGCCAGTAACTTGGTTGAATATCAACCGATTGTAAGTTTTTCGGTTGATTTGGAAGAAGTAACTATGGCCTTGTTGTATACACTTTTAAAATCACACTGAAAAAAAATCTGTGTATTTTTTCCTGTAAACTCATTTTTTTAAAATTTTTGTAATGTTTTAACTTTGGATGCGCTTTACACAGAAAATTTTTTAAGGAACTAAACAATTTTTGAGCTGAATAATAAAGAGAATGTTCTTACGAATACCATTCGGTCATTTTTGATAATCCGTTAGACACTAATCCGTTAGACACTGATTGAGTTATTCAACTTTTATTAAAACAAAATTTTTGAAAAAATACAATTTTTGGCCAACTGCTCAGAAATATTTGTTTGACCGTTTTTTTATTGAATATTTCAGTATCCCTTTTGTCATGTTAACATATTGTTTAAGTTTTTGTTCATTAGTTTTGTTTGATTTATCACTTCTTGTTCGCATTAAAAAATAATAAATAAAAAAGTTAGCAATTTGATAATAATCGAATGTAATTAACCAAAAAATGTGTGATAAACGGAATAACTTTTGTTACATTTGTGGCCTATTTACGGATATCCGTCATAGGAATGATTTTAAAAAAAATATTGCTATGGTGGAAGTATACAACAAAGTCTTTAATCGTTCTTACAAATTCAGTCGCTGGTATGAGCCAGAATTTGTTTGTGAAAATTGCTGTGCAACATTAAAAAAATACAAAGTTCAACCATCAATTTCCTTGCCCTTTTGTACGCCTTTGACTTGGCATCATCAGCTCTGGCATAAACCAGATGATTGTTACTTTTGTGAAACAAATATTTCAGGGCACACTTTTAAAACCTGCAAAAATGTAAAGTACGCAACTATTGTATATGTTACAAAACCGATATCTTGTAATGATAAAGTTCCCACAACGAGCTTTTGTGGTTTTGAAGCTGAAAAATATTTGGAGGAAGAAGAGTACCTTCCATCCAAAACTACAACGGAGCAACATTTTGTTTCAAATACAGGTTTCGGCGATCTCGTTCGCGATTTAAGTTTGTCAAAAAGACAGGCTGAAATACTTGGGTCACGATTAAGGCAGTGGAATTTGGTGGAAAAAGATTTTTGTGTAACATTCTGTAGAAGAAGTGACCGGAAATTGGTATTTAAAAAAAGTTTTAAGGCTGGTGAAAATGACAGCAATCTCATATATTGCGCTGATGTACCCAAATTTTTTTTCGGCACAAAGTCACAATTATAAGGCAGACGAATGACGACTTTTCATTGACGGTTCATGTAAAAGTACGTATTCAACAAATATATTGATTTTCAATAGATTTTAATTTTTTTATATAAAATTTTTAATGCTATTTCTAGGCTTAAAAGCTGTTTTACTGCATAACAAAAATCTGTTACCATCTGTTCCAATCGCATATGCGACTAGTACAAAAGAAACGTATGAAGTTCTGAACCAAATACTGCGATTCGTCATCTAAGACTTGCATAAATGGAAAGTTATCGCTGATTTAAAGGTTTTGATAATTTTATTAGGTATGCAAAATTAAAGAAGGTATTAATTTCTTCACAGATCTAATATTTGTTATCGCATTTATCAGTTCTGATGAATTTTAGGTATATTCATTGGACCTCAAATTCGTAATGTTATGAGAGATGAGAATTTTATCAACAAGCTCAGTTCCGTTGAAAAACGCGAGTGGAAGAGTTTTGTTGCACTATGTGATAACTTTCTTGGTAATCACAGAAGCAACAACTATGTCGCGATTGTTGATGAATTTTTGAGTGCGTATGGTGAAATGGGCTGCAACATGTCAATTAAATTTCATTTCATCCATTAAAGTAACACTGAAAGAAATATCTGCAATTTTCCTGTAAATACATTTTTCGTCATTATTTAACTTTGGATGTGGTGTTACACAGAATTCAATGAAAGAACTCGAACGATTTTTTAACTGAAGAATTAAAATATTATTCTAACGAACAAAAGGCGGTGTTGTTTTAAAAAATCAATTAAACACTGATAAATTATTCATTTACAATGATAAGGTAAACATTTTTTAAAAAAAGAAATTCATTGGCCGTACTGCACAGAAAAGTTTGTTTGGCTGTTTTCTTGAAATTAGACATCGTCAGTATCCCGTTTAAAAGACCACCAATATTCAGAAATCATTATTATTTTATCTTAATTCAAAACGTTTCTCCATTGTAATTACTTTTTGCCGAAACTGTTCGCCTTGTTCAAGGTTTTCTGGAAAGAAGTACAGATTTAAATCGAGGAAATTAATTTTATTTGAAAAGTTTCAGCGAATTTCACCATACGCACACGAGAATACATTTACAATCGCGACGTAGTCATCGCTTTTGTGATTACCAAGAAAGGTTTTACATAGTGCAACTTCAAAAGTTTATTTTGTGCTAGTCGCATATGCGATTAGAACTGATGGTAATTCATTTTTGTTCTACAGTAAAACAGTTTTCAAGCTTAGATATAACACTAGAGATTTTATAGAAAAAAAATTAAAAACTTTAACAAATCAATATGTTTTTGAAATACGAACTTCTACATGAACATCAACGTCATTCGTCTGCTTATAATTGTGACTTATTTCCGAAAACAGTTTGGGTATATCAGCGCAATACACGAGATTATTGTCATTTTCATCAGTCAATACTCCCCCAATATCTTTTCGAGAGGAAACATCAAACACGCTTGTAAACAAATTATCCCAGTTATTGGTTAAAGACAAGTTTCACGTTGTATCATTGAAAAGAGGTAAAGCTCTCGTAACTCTCGTACAGACATACGCTGTACTCCTGTATACTTATGAAAAATTAGTAGACCAATTCGATAACTAGAAAAAAAACTACTACACATACCAACTAAAAAGTTCAAAAGGCCTACACGCAGAAAAAAAATATGGTGGTGGTGACAATATTTGAAGTCCTACAATAGGGTATATGGTTGTGGCACAACAAAATTATGATCCTAAGAACAATAGTATGATTCAGACACAACCATACTATGACCCCACAATCATATTATGAGTCTCACTTAACCATACTATTATTCCAAAAACCATATTATGATTCCCACAAGCATACTATCGTTCACATACAACCATAGTATGATACTCACAACCAAAGTATGGAAGTATGATCCCTACAACCATAACATGATTCCACTCAACCAAACTATGATTCCCGAATTTATTTTTTAGAGATTCTTATTACGCATTTTTTAAAATTAAATAAATAAAAACATTTTATTTAAGAAACAAGAATATATTCAAAAGGCAGTCAAAAAGACTTTTAGTTGCAAGCAGTGGTGACAGCGGATGATGAATAATTGTTTACCATTCGTAGACCCCAAGTGATGAACGTCATTAAGCCATGATCAATGGCTAAATACTTATACTTAAGTGCAGGCAGATTTTAAACAAACGAGAACCAGTCGGCAGTACAGTATTCCACCGAACAAACTAAACACAATAAAAATCCCTCACACTGTAATCAATATTTATATTGCCGCAATCATACTATTGTCAAAATAAAATTCAGAAAACAATACTATGGTTGCGACGAACATGCTTTTATTGTAGAGAACATATTATTGTTGCCGCAACCATGTCTTTTCTTTGCGTGTAGTAGTTGTACTAAAGGGTTATTAGTACCGTATCACCTCAAGAAATTAAAGAAGAACATTCGAATGATGGTTAAGAAATAGTCAGTTAAAAATATACTGAACAGGAACAAAATACCACAACCCACGTTTAGGGTGGAACTGACGTTCGAATCTTGACGAATAAAGAAGAAAGGTGCCACTCATCCAATATAGTGGCGGACATAAATCTCCGTACGACCCTTTTTTCTGAAAGTTTTCCCGACCTAAAGCATTAAACTGAAAAGTAATAGTAAAGTTTTGTTTTAATTCTAAGTATATAACAAATAAAAAACTATGTATCCTCAACATTTAATTAAAAAGTTATTCACAAAAAACTAAAACATTTCATTAACAAAAGTGTACGTACGAACTTAGAAAATAGCAAATAGCGAAAAATTGATAATAAAAAACAAAGTTAATATTTTGTTGGGCCACCACCAGCATCAATGACAGCCTGTAAACGTCTGGGCATTGGTGTGCCACTCCTCCTGCAGTTTCTCTTTGCGCATTAGAGCACCAATAATAGTGCGCTTTTTAATCTTTCGGTCCAAAATTTCCTAAACATGCTCAATAATATTCAATTCCGGGCTTTGTGGAGGTGAATGTAGTTGCTAAGGAGAATAATACAGAAGCCAGTCTTTGACGATTTGCGCCGTATGCTTAGGATCATTGTTTTGCTGGAAGATTCAGCTGGCATCTAGGCATAGTTTGTTGACAGATGGCTGCAGATTTTGTTCCAATATGCTCTTGTATTGAAAGCGATTCATATTTCCTTCAACAAAGACAAGATTTCCTACTCCTGAGGCTGCAACTGCTCCCCAAACCATTACACTTCCAACACTATGTATCACAGAAGGAATCAGATTCTTGGGTTCCATGGCAATGTTTGGTTTTCTCCAAACCTTGGCTTTCCCGTCGTATCCAAATATGTTAAATTTAGACTCGTCCGTGAATATAACAAATTTCCAAAAATCCATTCCTTTTATTTACGTGCTTTTTGCAAATTCCAGCGAAGCTTTCGATTTTTGTCGCTTATAACTTCTTACGAGGAGTTCTGCTGTGGTATCCTTCATTATAGAGTGCCCTGAGTATTGTGCGTAGAAGGACAACAATTTTGGATCTTTCAGCTAGCTCCTGGGTCAAATTAGTGGCGTGCACTTTGGAATTTTGGCGCACTGCATTGCGAATAGATGAAAAATACGGTTGATCTTCTTTGGACGGCGATATAGCTTGCACCGTTGATTTCCTTAAATTTAATAATTTTGCTATTTCACCAAATGATTTGTTATTATTTCTATAATTTACAAGTAATTTTCGCAAAGCTGTAGAAATTTCTTTGCGAGGCAACATTATTCTTTCGTACACTTCACCAATTCAAAATGACAAAATTCCATAAATTCTAAGAAGAATGCAAAGTATTACGGTAATTTACAGTTAAGTTTTAAAAGAAAAGAAGAGCAAACAGTGAACTAATACAACGTACGTACACTTTTGTCAATGCAATGTTTTGGTTTTGGCTCCATGGTGCATAAGGAATGCGAATATTCATAAGGATCTTAATATTAAAACCGTCACAGAAGAAATCCGAGATTATTCCCGAAGGTACGTAAACAAATTAAGTTCCCATCCAAATGCACTCGCCAGAGGTCTACTTTATTTTGAAGGAAATGTACGCCTCAAAGAAGAAACACCTTGGACCTGATATAGAAACTTGTGGACAATCACCGCCAACTACAATATTTATTTTTAGAGTTTTGTTTTATTTTGACCAATTTTCATTATTAGGCCAGAAATATATATAGCAGCCCTTGTATCATATTACACAGTCCACCTAATTATAATGCTCCTAATTTTAAAGTCCCCAAAAAGGAGGGCAATAAGGAATGGTGTATTGTGATTGATTACCGCAAACTGAATGTAGTAACAAAATAGGATAAATAGCCATACCTCTTATTGATGACGTTTCAGACAAACTAGGTAGAGCAAATTACTTTTCTACCCTTGACTTGATAAAGGGGTGTTTTCAGATAGAGGCGAATCCTGAGAATCAAGAGAAGGCGGATTTTTCTACTTCAAGTGGACATTATGAATTCAAAAGAATGCATCTTGTGCTAAAACGTTTCAGAGGATGACTAATAACGTCCTTACGGAAAACGTGAACAAAATCTGTATCATATACTCGTACATAGCCGACACACTGATCAATATGTTTCTGTAAGGAGGTACTGAATCCTTACAGAAACATATTGATAGCCCGACTAAATTGTTTAGGAACCTGAGAAAGGCAAACTGGAGGTTTCATTGAACAAAATCAATTTTTCAAAGAAGGAAACAGACTTCCTGGGTAATGGAGTAACTTCCAACGGTGTCAAACCCAATTCCAATAAAGTGGAATGTACGAGTATCATATCACACAGTGCATCTAATTATAATGCTCCCAATTGGAAAGTCCCCAAAAAGGAGGACAATAAGGAATGGCGTATTGCGATTGATTACCTTGCAGTAATAAAAGAGGATAGATAGCCCAAACTTCTTATTGATGACGTTTGTATCTTATAAATAGACGACATACTGATCTTCAGTATCTCTTGAAGGTTTTTGGAACAAAAGCGATTTTTTAAGGTAGAAAATAGACTTCATGGGTCATGTAATAACTCCCAATTCAACTACCAAGGAATTTCCTATTACAAAGACTATACAGGAAATTCAAAGTTTCCTTGGACTAAGTGGTTATTACAGGAAGTAATAAATTGCGAAACCAAGATCGATGTATGCGATCAAGGCCATTTGTATTCCTTTAATAAACTTATGACCATCCGTATGCCTGACATGCTATTAAGATACCCAGACCTTTTAACGGAATTTATCCTTACTGCTGATGCAAGTGACTTCGCATTAAGAGCAGTTTAACACAGGGTTAAGGGGGTATAGCTTCACATCACGAACATGAAATTAATTACAGCACCATCGAGAAAGAGCTTTTTTTATATTGTTTGCGAATAAATGAAAAATCTCGACGGTTGAGCTTCTTTGGACGGCCATATTACTTGCACCGTTGATTTGAATTAATTTAATAATTTTGCTATTTCGCCAAATGATTTGTTATTATTATTTCTGTAATATACAACTAATTTTCGCAAAGCTGTAGATATTTATTATTTTGCGAGGCAACATTATTCTTTCGTACACTTCTCTACCAATTCAAAATGACAAAATTCCATAAATTCTAAGAAGAATGCAAAGTATAACGGTAATTTACAGTTAAGTTTAAGTAGAAAAGAAGAGCAAAGAGTGAACTAATACAACGTACGTACACCTTTGTCAATGCAATGTTTTGGTTTTTGTAAATAAGTTTTAGAAGAAGAATCATAGTAGAGGAGCCCCTGTAGCGCAACGATCGACCCCAATGCACCAATTTCCAAGAAATTGGTCATACAAGACCTACAGTAAGTTAAACAGTCCATCGAAGCGCCAAGTTTGTCAGTCTATGCACAATATCAGCATTCAGCATATCCCAACATATCCAACGTCACCTCCATGGCAGATACTAGCTCTAAAGAAATTAATCAAGCCAGTATCCCAAAAGGTACATTCATTCAAGGTATGTCATACGCCCAAATGCTCAAAAACGGTGAATCCGCCCCTTCAAAATCTTCTTTTGAAAACGCAATAGAAAAACTTATCCAAACCATGTCTTCCATTGTGACAAATATGCAAAGCATGATGCAGGAAATGATGAGAAACCAAAGCATATTAGTGTAAATGGTCTTGAATAAAAAATAAGCTCGTTGATAATTTGTTATTGAAATGCAAATGGGTTAAACCAACATAAGCACGAAGTGTAACTATTTCTTCAAAATCGATATTCTTTTAGTCTATGAGACACATATTACAGTACGAAACTGCTTTCGAATTAATGTCTACTTTACCGACGACACAAAACATACCAGCGGCAGGGACTGTGGTGACACAGAAATCATTATACGTAACACTATTAGACATTGTCTACTGCCCAAATATAGGACGAACCACATACAAGCGACATCAGTAAATATCACTGCCATCAAAACGGTTATACCGTCAATCTATTGTCATCCAAAACATAATATTGACAAAGATCAATTTACGGTCTTCTTCTCGGCATTGGATCCGAAATTTGTAGCTGCTAGCGATTTCAAAGCTAAACACACGTTCTGGGGATCACGCCTCACTACACCAATGGTAGACAACTACTTAATGCCGTAATATCATCCAAACTAGACGCGGTTTATGGAGGACAAACTACTTATTGGCCTTCAGACTTAAATAAAATACCCGATTCAATTGACTTTTCCGTAATCAAAAATAGCGACAAAACATTTCTGTATGCCCATTATTAGATCTTTTATCAGACACTCTCTAACAATTCTCACATTGATTAACATTATATAAGTGAATATAACTTATAACTTCTTCTAATAGGCCCAAGATCGCCAGATGACATAGAGTCAGCCGTAACCCTTTTCAATGATGTATGTAACTACGCGATAGTAGCTGCTTCTACAAAAGCCCAGCCTCAAAGACACAATTCTATTATACAGCCACAGAACATCGACTTACTCATTACAGATAAAAGAAAGCTCAGAAGAGACTGGCAACAATACCGCTCTCCAGCTCTAAGAATAAGACTTAAAATTGTCATAAGGAGTTAAACGCTGCCTTAAAGTCAATCGAGGAATCCGATCTCAACAAATACCTTCGGAACCTGGAACTAACAGAAGGAACAGATAATAATCTTTGGGAAGCAACAAAAAAAACCTGCAAAGATCGACCTCTACGTCTACAAAACGGTAGTTGGACAAAGACTACAGAAGAGAAAATAAACTCATTTGCAAACTATCTTGAAACAGTATTTACACCAAATACTAATTCAGCTATCGTCGATCCTACAAGTATGAACAGTACAGTAACCCCAAACCGAGACATATATTTAATCAGCCTACCTATGATGGACGAACTAATCTTCAATCCACCTCGTTTAAAGACATCGAACACTCGATACAAGATCTCAAACTAAAAAAATCGCCAGGAGGGGATGGAATAAATGCGAAAATGGTGAAAGAACTTCCTCATTCAGCTATCATAACACTATTATTTATCTTCAACAGCATTATACGCCTCGGTTACTTCGCTCAATCGGCCGATAAGCTTGTTATCCATTATATCAAAATTTTTTGAGAGGAGTTTTCTGAAAAAAATAAAACCTAACATTTCGACAAATTGCGTAATCCCCGACCACCAGATCGGATTTCGGGAGAACCATAGCACAATAGAACAAGTACATCGTATAACAACTTCGATAAGAGAAGCCTACAAGAACAAACAGTACTGCTCAGCTCTCTTCATAGATATTTCCCAAGCATTTGACTAAGTATGGCATGAAGGACTTTTGCTCAAAATATGTAGATTGTTACCAGTCAATACTCATAAACTGTTCGCAAGCTATTTATCTAATTCCAACAAAATACTGCTGGTGTCCCCATGGAAGCATATTGGGGCCTATTCTATATATTATACTTGCGGCTGATATGCCCACTTTCCCTTCAACGCTGCGTCTACCTTTGCCGATGATACAGATTTTTTACTCCTCCTATAAAAATATTCAATTTTATAGTGCCCTAAAAAGATAACATCTAACCTGGCCATTGCCTTCAAGTTATTGTCCAATCAGTTTACTGAGTTGTCTCGACAAGGTTTTTGAGAAAATTGTTCTCTATAGACTAGCGACATTTGTAGAGGAGAACGACCTTATACCTCAATGCCAATATGGATTTAGACCACAGCACTCGATTACGCACCAACTTAAGAGAGTTTTGAATTTGATAAGACGCAATAAGGACCGGCGTCATTCTACAGGAATACCCTTTTTGGATATTGAGAAGGCTTTTGAATCTATCTGGCACAATGGACTTTTATACAAGCTTCATAGAATGCAATGTCCAATGTGTTTAATCAATTTAATCAAAAGCTTTCTCACGGACAGGAAATTCATTGTCGAAGTCAATGGAGAACAATCCACCTCGAAGGGTATTCCTGCTGGAGTTCCTCAGGGGTCAGTTTTATCACCATTATTATATACTCTATACACTTCAGACTTCAAACTTCCAGTGGGAAATGACGTAGCGTTTTACGCTGATGCCAGCGCATTTATATGTAGTGGTAAGTTTTCTAATGCAATAGTCAAGCGTATGCAAAAGACACTTTGTTCAGCTAGCAAATATTTTACAAATTGGAAAATAAAGATAAATGAGGATAAGTCTCAGGTAAAAGTTTTTCCATTCAATAAATCTCCAAAAAGAATTCCTTGAAAATTATATACACTTGAAAATTATATACAATTTGCCAAAAAGATTCTCCACTGAAGAATTGCATAGAAGGTCTAGAAAGAAAACGATTCAGATCTTAATAAATGAAATGACTCTGACATTCTATGAAAAATGCAGAAGGTCTAATTACGTACATCTGAGAAGTTTGATTGATCAATAATTAACTAATTCTATATACAATTATAGAATGATTTAGCGGTTGATTCCAAAACTTCTTATTAATAATCCAATCAGCTACAATGGCTAATGAGTCCTAGGTCAACTCTACAACTAGAATATAAAGTTCTATGATATAAACTGATTATTAAACCAATTTGGACATACGGAATTCAACTCTGGGGACAGCATGCGCGACCAATATCAATAAGCTACAAAGAAGACAATCCAGTATCCTGCGAATGATCGTCGGAGCTCCATGGTACATAAGGAATGCGAAGATTCATAAGGATCATAATATTAAAAGCGTCACAGAAGAAATCCGAGATTATTCCCGAAGGTACGTAAACAAATTAGGTTTCCATCTAAACGCACTCGCCAGAGGTCTACCTTATTTTGAAGGACATGTACGCCTCAGAAGAAGAAACAGCTTGGACCTGATATAGAAACTTGTGGACAATGGCCGCCAACTACAATATTTATTTTTTGAGTTTTGTTTTATTTTGACCAATTTTCATTATTAGGCCAGAAATATATATAGCAGCCCTCGTATCATATTACACAGTGCATCTAATTATTATGCTCCTAATTTTAAAGTCCCCAAAAAGGAGGGCAATAATGAATGGTGTATTGTGATTGATTACCGCAAACTGAATGTAGTAACAAAAGAGGATAAATAGCCATACCTCTTATTGATGAAGTTTCAGACAAACTAGGTAGAGCAAATTACTTTTCTACCCTTGACTTGATAAAGGGGTGTTATCAGATAGAGGTGAATCCTGAGAATTAAGAGAAGGCGGATTTTTCTACTTCAAGTGGACATTATGAATTCAAAAGAATACATTTTGTGCTGAAACGTTTCAGAGGATGACTAATAACGTCCTTACGGAAAACGTGAACAAAATCTGTATCATATACATACCCGACATACTGATCAATATGTTTCTGTAAGGAGGTACTGAATCCTTACAGAAACATATTGATAGCCCGACTAAATTGTTTAGGAACCTGAGAAAGGCAAACTTGGAGGTTTCATTGAACAAAATCATTTTTTCAAAGAAGGGAAACAGACTTCCTGGGTAATGGAGTAACTTCCAACGGTGTCAAACCCAATTCCAATAAAGTGGAATGTACGAGTATCATATCACACAGATGCACCCAATTGGAAAGTCCCCAAAAAGGAGGACAATAAGGGCGTATTGTGATTGATTACCGCAATGCAGTTATAAAAGAGGATAAATAGCCCAAACTTCTTATTGATGACGTTTAGGGCAAACTAGGTACAGCAAATTACTTTTCTACCCTTGAGTTGATAAAGGGGTTTTATCATATAGAAACTGATATAGAAACTTGTGGACAATCACCGCCAACTACAATATTTATTTTTAGAGTTTTGTTTTATTTTGACCAATTTTCATTATTAGGCCAGAAATATATATATAGCAGCCCTCGTATCATATTACACAGTCCATCTAATTATAATGCTCCTAATTTTAAAGTCCCCAAAAAGGAGGGCAATACGGAATGGTGTATTGTGATTGATTACCGCAAACTGAATGTAGTAACAAAATAGGATAAATAGCCATACCTCTAATTGATGAAGTTTCAGACAAACTAGGTAGAGCAAATTACTTTTCTACCCTTGACTTGATAAAGGGGTGTTATCAGATAGAGGTGAATCCTGAGAATCAAGAGAAGGCGGATTTTTCTACTTCAAGTGGACATTATGAATTCAAAAGAATGCATCTTGTGCTAAAACGTTTCAGAGGATGACTAATGACGTCCTTACGGAAAACGTGAACAAAATCTGTATCATATACTCGTACATAGCCGACACACTGATCAATATGTTTCTGTAAGGAGGTACTGAATCCTTACAGAAACATATTGATAGCCCGACTAAATTGTTTAGGAACCTGAGAAAGGCAAACTTGGAGGTATCATTGAACAAAATCAATTTTTCAAAGAAGGAAACAGACTTCCTGGGTAATGGAGTAACTTCCAACGGTGTCAAACCCAATTCCAATAAAGTGGAATGTACGAGTATCATATCACACAGTGCATCTAATTATAATGCTCCCAATTGGAAAGTCCCCAAAAAGGAGGACAATAAGGAATGGCGTATTGCGATTGATTACCGTGCAGTAATAAAAGAGGATAGATAGCCCAAACTTCTTATTGATGACGTTTGTATCTTATAAATAGACGACATACTGATCTTCAGTATCTCTTGAAGGTTTTTGGAACAAAAGCGATTTTTTAAGGTAGAAAATAGACTTCATGGGTCATGTAATAACTCCCAATTCAACTACCAAGGAATTTCCTATTACAAAGACTATACAGGAAATTCAAAGTTTCCTTGGACTAAGTGGTTATTACAGGAAGTAATAAATTGCGAAAACCAAGATCGATGTATGCGATCAAGGCCATTTGTATTCCTTTAATAAACTTATGACCATCCCTATGCCTGACATGCTATTAAGATACCCAGACCTTTTAACGGAATTTATCCTTACTGCTGATGCAAGTGACTTCGCATTAAGAGCAGTTTAACACAGGGTTAAGGGGGTATAGCTTCATATCACGAACATAAAATTAATTACAGCACCATCGAGAAAGAGCTTTTTTATATTGTTTGCGAATAAATGAAAAATCTCTACGGTTGAGCTTCTTTGGACGGCCATATTACTTGCACCGTTGATTGGAATTAATTTAATAATTTTGCTATTTCGCCAAATGATTTGTTATTATTATTTCTGTAATATACAACTAATTTTCGCAAAGCTGTAGATATTTATTATTTTGCGAGGCAACATTATTCTTTCGTACACTTCTCCAATTCAAAATGACAAAATTCCATAAATTCTAAGAAGAATGCAAAGTATAACGGTAATTTACAGTTAAGTTTAAGTAGAAAAGAAGAGCAAATAGTGAACTAATACAACGTACGTACACCTTTGTCAATGCAATGTTTTGGTTTTTGTAAATAAGTTTTAGAAGAAGAATCATAGTAGAGGAGCCCCTGTAGCGCAACGATCGACCCCAATGCACCAATTTCCAAGAAATTGGTCATACAAGACCTACTGTAAGTTGCCCTCCATACGCGTCAGGTGTGGCGATGTGCACAAATCTGCGGATTGTCCTCACCCAAAACTGACGTAAACGTCAAGAAATGCAGCAATTGCGGTGCAAACCATACGCAAACTATAGAGACTGTAGTGTATATACTCATATTAAACAGTCCATCGAAGCGCCAAGTTTGTCAGTCTATGCACAATATCAGCATTCAGCATATCCCAACATATCCAACGTCACCTCCATGGCAGATACTAGCTCTAAAGAAATTAATCAAGCCAGTATCCCAAAAGGTACATTCATTCAAGGTATGTCATACGCCCAAATGCTCAAAAACGGTGAATCCGCCCCTTCAAAATCTTCTTTTGAAAACGCAATAGAAAAACTTATCCAAACCATGTCTTCCATTGTGACAAATATGCAAAGCATGATGCAGGAAATGATGAGAAACCAAAGCATATTAGTGTAAATGGTCTTGAATAAAAAATAAGCTCGTTGATAATTTGTTATTGAAATGCAAATGGGTTAAACCAACATAAGCACGAAGTGTAACTATTTCTTCAAAATCGATATTCTTTTAGTCTATGAGACACATATTACAGTACGAAACTGCTTTCGAATTAATGTCTACTTTACCGACGACACAAAACATACCAGCGGCAGGGACTGTGGTGACACAGAAATCATTATACGTAACACTATTAGACATTGTCTACTGCCCAAATATAGGACGAACCACATACAAGCGACATCAGTAAATATCACTGCCATCAAAACGGTTATACCGTCAATCTATTGTCATCCAAAACATAATATTGACAAAGATCAATTTACGGTCTTCTTCTCGGCATTGGATCCGAAATTTGTAGCTGCTAGCGATTTCAAAGCTAAACACACGTTCTGGGGATCACGCCTCACTACACCAATGGTAGACAACTACTTAATGCCGTAATATCATCCAAACTAGACGCGGTTTATGGAGGACAAACTACTTATTGGCCTTCAGACTTAAATAAAATACCCGATTCAATTGACTTTTCCGTAATCAAAAATAGCGACAAAACATTTCTGTATGCCCATTATTAGATCTTTTATCAGACACTCTCTAACAATTCTCACATTGATTAACATTATATAAGTGAATATAACTTATAACTTCTTCTAATAGGCCCAAGATCGCCAGATGACATAGAGTCAGCCGTAACCCTTTTCAATGATGTATGTAACTACGCGATAGTAGCTGCTTCTACAAAAGCCCAGCCTCAAAGACACAATTCTATTATACAGCCACAGAACATCGACTTACTCATTACAGATAAAAGAAAGCTCAGAAGAGACTGGCAACAATACCGCTCTCCAGCTCTAAGAATAAGACTTAAAATTGTCATAAGGAGTTAAACGCTGCCTTAAAGTCAATCGAGGAATCCGATCTCAACAAATACCTTCGGAACCTGGAACTAACAGAAGGAACAGATAATAATCTTTGGGAAGCAACAAAAAAAACCTGCAAAGATCGACCTCTACGTCTACAAAACGATAGTTGGACAAAGACTACAGAAGAGAAAATATACTCATTTGCAAACTATCTTGAAACAGTATTTACACCAAATACTAATTCAGCTATCGTCGATCCTACAAGTATGAACAGTACAGTAACCCCAAACCGAGACATATATTTAATCAGCCTACCTATGATGGACGAACTAATCTTCAATCCACCTCGTTTAAAGATATCGAACACTTGATACAAGATCTCAAACTAAAAAAATCGCCAGGAGGGGATGGAATAAATGCGAAAATGGTGAAAGAACTTCCTCATTCAGCTATCATAACACTATTATTTATCTTCAACAGCATTATACGCCTCGGTTACTTCGCTCAATCGGCCGATAAGCTTGTTATCTATTATATCAAAATTTTTTGAGAGGAGTTTTCTGACAAAAATAAAACCTAACATTTCGACAAATTGCGTAATCCCCGACCACCAGATCGGATTTCGGGAGAACCATAGCACAATAGAACAAGTACATCGTATAACAACTTCGATAAGAGAAGCCTACAAGAACAAACAGTACTGCTCAGCTCTCTTCATAGATATTTCCCAAGCATTTGACTAAGTATGGCATGAAGGACTTTTGCTCAAAATATGTAGATTGTTACCAGTCAATACTCATAAACTGTTCGCAAGCTATTTATCTAATTCCAACAAAATACTGCTGGTGTCCCCATGAAAGCATATTGGGGCCTATTCTATATATTATACTTGCGGCTGATATGCCCACTTTCCCTTCAACGCTGCGTCTACCTTTGCCGATGATACAGATTTTTTACTCCTCCTATAAAAATATTCAATTTTATAGTGCCCTAAAAAGATAACATCTAACCTGGCCATTGCCTTCAAGTTATTGTCCAATCAGTTTACTGAGTTGTCTCGACAAGGTTTTTGAGAAAATTGTTCTCTATAGACTAGCGACATTTGTAGAGGAGAACGACCTTATACCTCAATGCCAATATGGATTTAGACCACAGCACTCGATTACGCACCAACTTAAGAGAGTTGTGAATTTGATAAGACGCAATAAGGACCGGCGTCATTCTACAGGAATACCCTTTTTGGATATTGAGAAGGCTTTTGAATCTATCTGGCACAAAGGACTTTTATACAAGCTTCATAGAATGCAATGTCCAATGTGTTTAATCAATTTAATCAAAAGCTTTCTCACGGACAGGAAATTCATTGTCGAAGTCAATGGAGAACAATCCACCTCGAAGGGTATTCCTGCTGGAGTTCCTCAGGGGTCAGTTTTATCACCATTATTATATACTCTATACACTTCAGACTTCAAACTTCCAGTGGGAAATGACGTAGCGTTTTACGCTGATGCCAGCGCATTTATATGTAGTGGTAAGTTTTCTAATGCAATAGTCAAGCGTATGCAAAAGACACTTTGTTCAGCTAGCAAATATTTAACAAATTGGAAAATAAAGATAAATGAGGATAAGTCTCAGGTAAAAGTTTTTCCATTCAATAAATCTCCAAAAAGAATTCCTTGAAAATTATATACACTTGAAAATTATATACAATTTGCCAAAAAGATTCTCCACTGAAGAATTGCATAGAAGGTCTAGAAAGAAAACGATTCAGATCTTAATAAATGAAATGACTCTGACATTCTATGAAAAATGCAGAAGGTCTAATTACGTACATCTGAGAAGTTTGATTGATCAATAATTAACTAATTCTATATACAATTATAGAATGATTTAGCGGTTGATTCCAAAACTTCTTATTAATAATCCAATCAGCTACAATGGCTAATGGGTCAACTCTGGGGACAGCATGCGCGACCAATATCAATAAGCTACAAAGAAGACAATCCAGTATCCTGCGAATGATCGTCGGAGCTCCATGGTACATAAGGAATGCGAAGATTCATAAGGATCTTAATATTAAAAGCGTCACAGAAGAAATCCGAGATTATTCCGGAAGGTACGTAAACAAATTAGGTTTCCATCTAAACGCACTCGCCAGAGGTCTACCTTATTTTGAAGGACATGTACGCCTCAGAAGAAGAAACAGCTTGGACCTGATATAGAAACTTGTGGACAATGGCCGCCAACTACAATATTTATTTTTTGAGTTTTGTTTTATTTTGACCAATTTTCATTATTAGGCCAGAAATATATATAGCAGCCCTCGTATCATATTACACAGTGCATCTAATTATAATGCTCCTAATTTTAAAGTCCCCAAAAAGGAGGGCAATAATGAATGGTGTATTGTGATTGATTACCGCAAACTGAATGTAGTAACAAAAGAGGATAAATAGCCATACCTCTTATTGATGAAGTTTCAGACAAACTAGGTAGAGCAAATTACTTTTCTACCCTTGACTTGATAAAGGGGTGTTATCAGATAGAGGTGAATCCTGAGAATCAAGAGAAGGCGGATTTTTCTACTTCAAGTGGACATTATGAATTCAAAAGAATACATATGTGCTGAAACGTTTCAGAGGATGACTAATAACGTCCTTACGGAAAACGTGAACAAAATCTGTATCATATACATACCCGACATACTGATCAATATGTTTCTGTAAGGAGGTACTGAATCCTTACAGAAACATATTGATAGCCCGACTAAATTGTTTAGGAACCTGAGAAAGGCAAACTTGGAGGTTTCATTGAACAAAATCATTTTTTCAAAGAAGGAAACAGACTTCCTGGGTAATGGAGTAACTTCCAACGGTGTCAAACCCAATTCCAATAAAGTGGAATGTACGAGTATCATATCACACAGATGCACCCAATTGGAAAGTCCCCAAAAAGGAGGACAATAAGGGCGTATTGTGATTGATTACCGCAATGCAGTTATAAAAGAGGATAAATAGCCCAAACTTCTTATTGATGACGTTTAGGGCAAACTAGGTACAGCAAATTACTTTTCTACCCTTGAGTTGATAAAGGGGTTTTATCATATAGAAACTGATATAGAAACTTGTGGACAATCACCGCCAACTACAATATTTATTTTTAGAGTTTTGTTTTATTTTGACCAATTTTCATTATTAGGCCAGAAATATATATAGCAGCCCTCGTATCATATTACACAGTCCATCTAATTATAATGCTCCTAATTTTAAAGTCCCAAAAAAAGGAGGGCAATAAGGAATTGTGTATTGTGATTGATTACCGCAAACTGAATGTAGTAACAAAAGAGGATAAATAGCCATACCTCTTATTGATGACGTTTTAGACAAACTAGGTAGAGCAAATTACTTTTCTACCCTTGACTTGATAAAGGGGTGTTATCAGATAGAGGCGAATCCTGAGAATCAAGAGAAGGCGGATTTTTCTACTTTAAGTGGACATTATGAATTCAAAAGAATGCATCTTGTGCTAAAACGTTTCAGAGGATGACTAATAACGTCCTTACGGAAAACGTGAACAAAATCTGTATCATATACATACCCGACATACTGATCAATATGTTTCTGTAAGGAGGTACTGAATCCTTACAGAAACATATTGATAGCCCGACTAAATTGTGTAGGAACCTGAGAAAGGCAAACTTGGAGGTTTCATTGAACAAAATCGATTTTTCAAAGAAGGAAACAGACTTCCTGGATAATGAAGTAACTCCCAACGGTGTCAAACCCACATCACACAGTGCATCTAATTATAATGCTCCCAATTCAAAAGTCCCCAAAAAGGAGGACAATAAGGATTACCGCAATGCAGTAATAAAAGAGGATAAATAGCCCAAACCTCTTATTGATGACGTTTAGGGCAAACTAGGTAAAGCAAATTTATTTTTGTACCCTTGACTTGATAAAGGGGTTTTATCAGATAGAGGTGAATCCTCAGGATCAAGAGAAGGAGGTCTTTTCTACTTCAAGTGAACATTATGAATTCAAAAAATGCATTTTGGGCTAAAACGTTTCAGAGGATAAGGTTAATAAGGTCCTTAAGGAAAACGAGAATAAAATTTGTATCTTATACATAGACGACATACTGATCTTCAGTACCTCTTGAAGGTTTCTTGGAACAAAAGCGATTTTTTAAAGAAGGAAACAGACTTCATGGGTCATGTAATAACTCCCAATTCAAGTATCAAGGAATTTCCTATTACAAAGACCATACAGGAAATTCAAAGTTTCCTTGGACTAAGTGGTTATTGCAGGAAGTTTATTCATGATTATGCCGAAATTGTGCAACCAAGATCGATGTATGCGATCAAGACCATTTGTATTCCTTTAATAAACTTATGACCATCCCTATGTCTGACATGGTATTAAGATACCCAGACTTTTTAACGGAATTTATCCTTACTGCTGATGCAAGTTACTTCGCATTAAGAGCAGTTTAACACAGGGTTAAGGGAGTATAACTTTACATAACGAACCCTCAACGAACATTAAAATTATTACAGCACTATCGAGAAAGAGCTTTTTTACATTGTTTGGGCTTCTAGTCAATTTAGATATTATCTCTACGGTAGGAAGTTTAGAGTATATACCGACCATAAACCATTTATATGGATTTCATCACCTAAGGAACCCAACTCGAAAAAAATACAATCGACACTAGTTTGTTGGAAAAAAAACTCAATGAATATGAGTTTGACATTTATCATGTAATGTAGCAGATGCACTTTCAGGGATTACTTGTGAAGTGCGAAGTGCTTTTCGAGTGCGATAAAGAAAATAAGAAATACACGCAGGTGACTTACCTAGGAATTCATAAAAGAATTGTACATCAAAACATTAGATTTGAATGTACTATCTGCAAGCGATTTCTTAAACTAAAAAACTCTTTAAAACAACATTTCAATAGAAAACGCCCAAACGAAAAACTATCATTCCCAGAGACCAACTGTGGGAAAATTCAGGAAAATAAACCGATCAGGAATAGGACAAGGAAAAGGAATCCAGAAAGAGTCCCATCGCCTGTACCAACGGTCAATTGTGCCAATGAAGATGACAATGATCACATACAAATAACAGACAAACCGCTGCAGTATTACATCAGGCAATTTTTTTAATAAATGAAAATGACAAGTTTTATTTGATAGAAAAAATTTACAATAAAAGATATAAATTTATTTATAAAAACGATAAAGATATAATATAATGGTATTAAATATTGTAGAAGGTGAGGAGAACGTTACGATATAACGTGATTACGAAAAAATTTACTTAAAAATCCAAGAAGAAGTACTTAAGATAAGGAACATAAAATTGTTTAAAGTACTTACAACCTATAACTTATTAGAAGACGGCGATAGAGGAAACCTAATGGACATAATTGTGAAACATCACAAGTATGAAAATAACCATCCTGGAAAGAGAATAATTTATCAGGAAATAAAAAATGTATACTGCTATCCCAATATAAAACGCGAAATTACGAAGATTAATAATAATTGCGAAATGAAAAACAGAGCGAAGGCCGATTAATCTGCCGTATGAGAAAACAGAAACATCAAAAGGTCCTCATAAGATTTATCATGCTGGCATTTGGTATATGAGCAAGGGCAAGATGTATTTAACAGTCATCGATAAATTTTCAAAATACGCTCTTGTGTAAGAAATTGATGAAAGGACACCATTATGCTTAATTGAAGCCTTGACCTTTAATTTAATGAAAGTCCCAATATTGTTGGTAACAGATAAAGAGATAGCATTAACAACTATACTGTTTAAAGACTTTCTAGATAAGAAAAATATTGAGTTGCATGTTACAACTCCAAATAGGCATACTGGACATTCCGTTTTGAAAGGATCCACAGCAGTCTGAATGAAAACATGCAATTATACAGAAAACGTGAAGAAGAGAATGATATCGCTTATAATATCGATTTAGTTATTCAATCCAACTATACCTATAATAATACTATTGACCCGAGAAACCCATAGACATTCATTTTTCGGGTGGTACTGTTAACCTACAAAATGTTTACAAGATTATTATCAAAAGAAAGGACTTTGAAATAAAGATAGAAAGGATGCAGAAATAAATCTAAAATTCAAGAAAACACCTAATGTACATGGAGATAAAATTGAGACAAGACAAGAAAAAGTTCACGTTGAACAGATACAAGAAAAAAATACAGAAATAAAAATAAGCATTTACAGATTTATAGGGATCAATTCCTAAAACGTAAAAATCATTTCAGGTCTACGGACGTATTGGTAGATGTTAACGATCTTGCTGATAACCAGCCCAGTACTACCGCGGAAGCTGGAAATCACTGATTTGAACCATGGACATGGTTTCAGCTTAATCAAGGTCGGACAGACAAAGCTTGTTGCAGGACATAATATTAATATTGAAGTAGATGCTAACGTAATGTTTGCTATTAATATGATAAACGAGCAAGTCGCACAAAAAATCCTCAGAAATCTTAGGGGAAACTACTGATCAGATTTAAAAATTGTAAACTAAAAAATGAAGAGAAGGTATGATAGATATTTATACGGAAAAAATATTATCTTGCTCAACCCATTAAGACACTTAAATGTAACCGAGGTAGAAAATATCTCCTTCCACGAGCTCAAGTATCTTTATATTAAAAATTTAAATATAGGAAATATAGAAAATGATCCAAAGAAATGTTAGAAATTTAAATGGTAGATCGAATGATGCAACGATAGACTTGAATGATTCTAACGGAATGAGAATATCAGACGAGCAGGCTAAATTTGATTATTTTATTTGTCACTTTCTTACAGCAGTTACTGAACTTAAGGAGGGAATTTAGGTGTGTATTGGGGATAATTCCACTTCATTACATACACTTGTTCATACACAACATTGCTTTTCCCTCAGTTGTATTCGTATTGATGAGATCGTACGGGCTTTGATAATATTTTGCACAAGTCTATTAAGGAATATAAAGAGATCATTTCGCCCATTAGTATCTTTAACAATATGATAAGTATTATTTTTTTGTTTTTTAAGCTAATATGACCTAACATTTGTAAATAAAAATTCCTCTTATTCCATTCTTCCCGACGTTTCGTCAATGTTTTGTTGACTTCTTCAGGGACATGTATATTTAAATAAAAACATCACAAATTACATATTAACTCCTGCATGGAAAGATTTTATAACATACAATATAGGACTCTTATTACATTAAATGTTTCTCATAGACACAATTTTAGACACATAACGTAAATATTGACAACTGAAATTTAATATCACAGAAGCTCATAATGTAACACGGTAACTGACGCTAATGTTATTTTGTCCTCTTTTAAATTGGTTGTTTTTTTCTATTTTCTGTTGTATACGTAAGCTTTCTATTATAAATCTTTTCTTCTCTTTGTTCTCTTTGCCTAGTATCTTTACGTTTTCCAAGTCTGCCCTGTGCCTGCTGTTCAGTATATGTTGTGATAATGTTGTTCTCTGTTTTCCTTTCTCAATGTCTGTTTTGTCTATTCTTGCCTGCAGTGTTCTCTTAGTTGTTCCTATGTAGAGTAAATCGCAGGTTTTAACGTTCTTTCCATCACATGTGACAGCGCATAGAGAAAGGGACCTAAGGGTAAAAAAAAATCAATTTTCACTTTTTTTTTGATGTGGACAACATCTGAGCATCGAATGAGACCGATCCCATGCCCCAAAAGTGTTCCCCTCCCAGAGATATGCGCGTTTTATGAAAGTGATGGTACACCAAAGATACACGTATTTAAATCTTTAAAATGGCTCTCCTGAACAAAACTGGTTTTTACCCTTAGGTCCCTTTCTATTTTGCACGTCACACATGCAATTTCTTAGACTATGTTGTTTTGTTTTTGTCTTTCAACTGGGTCTTTGGCGTTAGAAAATATTGCGCTCAATGTTGTGTTCGGTTTATATGCGAAACATATGTTTTTTGTTGTGATAATTGTTGTTCTTATGTTTCTATTGTCTGTCAGACCAGGGATGTATTTGATGATGCAATATTGTTTCTCATCTGTGTTTCTTTCAGGGTTGCCGATTGCATTTTTTATTTTTATTTGCTCAATTAGTTGCATGGTAAACTTTCCGGGAAAATATTATTTTTTAATATTGTTATAATTTCTCTAATGTTGTCTGCGTGGAATTTCTCGTCAATAATTTTTAAAACCCTGTAAATAAAGCTTTTGACTGTGTTTATAATTTGTGATTTGGGTTGTGCTATGTGGAAATTATGTATTCTGCCTGATGAGGTGGGATTTCTATGCCAGTCAAATTTAATCCTGTTTTCCTTATAGTGTATTTTGGTGTCTAAATAGACTATTGTGGTATCTTTTTCAATCTCAAGTGTAAATTGTAGTTTTTGGTTGTATTTATTGAATGTGTTTAAAATTTCATTTACGTCGTTTTTCCTTACAATTGTCAAACTATCATCTACATATTTGGTTATGTTTTTAATACGTATGTTCTTTTTCCTTAAACCATCTATTGATTCGTCAAGAAGATCGTCTATAACGATGTCCGCAATAGTGGGAGAAAGTGGGTTTCCCATTGGCATTCCAAAGATCTGATCATATATTTAACTGTCACATTTGAAATAGTGGCTTTTCTTTAGACAGAAATTAAGAATTTTCAGAATATAAGGTTTTGTTAATTTCGTATGCTTCTTGATTTTCATCCATTTGTTCATTATAAGTCTAACAGCAGAATTTACTGCAATGTTTGTGAACTACGTCAAACGAGACTACTATTTTATCATTGTCTATTTTAATGTCCTTCAAGTTCTGCTTCTGGACTAGGGAGTTTTTTATAATGTAATCTGTGGAAATAATGTGTTTTAGAATATTCCCTATATTTTTGATAGCCGATAGCATGGTACGTTCGTTTAAGATACGATTGATCTCATCGGTGTGTCCAGTTTATGTATTTTGGGCAGTCCATATAGGCGAGGAGCTGTTGCTGCTGAGCAGTAAAGTTGTTTTTTCTGATAAGTACTTCAAAATATCCACATGCTTTGAAATAAAATTATTCCGATACCAAAGGAAAATAATGCAATGACGGCTGGAAAGAATCGCCCAATGGCAGTTTTATCTTCAGTAGATAAAATGTTTGAGATAATCCTGTGTGATAGACTTTTACAATATTTGGAGCTCAATAGACTTCTATATAATCTTCAATTTGGATTTAAAAGAGACTGTTACCCACAAATGTTGTGGATAGTGAAGTTTGCGGATTTTTTTGACACTAAATACTTCTGCATAAACTTACCTTTTATGGTATCCAAAGGTCTTAACTTTTGTTATACAGAAACTACTTTTCATCTAGTTTTATAGAATCTGTCGAAGTACAGCAGGGAATCGAGTTAGGACAATAGTTATTCTCGCTTTATTTCAATGGCTTAAAGAATCTTGATCTCAGTGTTATGTTTGTAGATGATGTTTGCTTACTTTACCCTTATTAGTACGACTTGGTACTTAACCCATTACCGCCCTCTGTCCCCATATGAGGACAACTGTTAAAAGAGAGACAACCATAAGTAATACCGTTATCTTTCTCATTGTAAATACACATATGACTGCTGTAGGCTACGTGTGATTTATGGATAAACAAAAACACGTGGTCTCAAAAGCCAAACAAGTTTTATTTTTGGTGTTTTGTAATCTCGATATCGATTCGGTTGTGTTTGGTAAAAAAGTTTTACTGTTTTTAATTGTTCCAAGTGATTTAAAGTTAGTAATCTTGTGTGTAATATCTCGATTACGTGTAGAGAAGAGTATTTTATTTGAAATAAACAAAAAGTGAAAAATTTGGCTACTAGGTAAGGTTTTATACTACTGTCCCCAGTGGGCTGATGGGTAATTCATATTATTATTTACCAGGTTGTTGAACGTCAGCAGTATGACACTTCGGAATATTTTTAAAACCCACAGTGACTTTTTCCAACTTGAGGAGGCCGTTAATTACATAATGCGGAACGATGACGTTGATACTAACTATGATATGTTAGTCGTGCCTCCACACCTTGTTGTTGTAAGTGAGGAGGATGAAGGAAATGAAGATGAGTTGATAGATGAAACTATGCCAAATGATGTGCCGGGAACTAATGAACTTGTTCTAAGACCACATGATGAGAGTAATTGCAAGTCGGATTGGGATGATAGTGACGATGAGCCACTGTCTAGATATAAAAAAAGTCGATCAAAGTGATTTTGGAGATCCTAAATGGAGATATATTTTCCAACCTATAGCACAACTTATAATACCAATGGTGCAGTTAGGAGTAGAGTGGATGATTTTGGAAAAGTTATGAATGTGCATACACCTGTGGTTTTGTTTAAAAAAAAATAATTGATAACGATATTTTTGATTTGATAACCGAAAACAGTGTTATACGCCAATCAAAACAACAGACATAACTTCAATCTTGACCGGGAAGAGTTTTCTGGGAATTTTATTGTTCAGTGGTTACAACCATCTACCTACAGAGCGATCATATTGGAGTTTGGATGAAAACCTTGGGGGTCCCTTTGGTCGCAAGTACTATGAGACGAAATTGATTTTTAGAAATAAAGAAAAACTTGCACTTCGCCGATAACAGCAAAATCATAAGTTCGACTGACAAAATGTTCAAAAAAAGACCTCTTTGAAATCTAATTGAAAGAAATTCATGTCAATGGGGTGTTCTCCACGAAAACTTGTCAGTAGACGAATCCATGATAAAATATGTTGGGCGCCATTCTGCGAAGCAGTCTATTATGGGAAAGCCAGTGCGGTTTGGTTATAAGAACTAGACATCAACAAGTTCAGAGGGATACTGCTTTTGATGTTTATTGTGGCAAAACTACAGAAGTAAACACTGATGCTTTAGCCGAACGAGTTGTTAAATCTCTGCTTGCAAAAATGCCTATTGTTCCAAAGGAGCACATCGTATATTTCGACAACTTCTTAACAAACTACCATTTTTTGTGTGAATTGAAACGTTTGGGATATAAAGTAGAGCCACAGGTACAATACGAGATAACAGAACAAAAAATGTCTACTTATACCCGTCAAAGAAATGAAGAAAAAGAGTTTGAGAGCAGAATATGATTATCGATTTGACAAAAATAATGAAATCGCAATAGTACGTTGGAAAGATAACAGTGTTGTTACGATGGCAACAAATTTTGATCATATAAATCCACTAGAAAAGTGAAACGATGGTGTACGGATCGAAGAGAAAAGGTGGACTTCCGAATACCAAGACTCTTCGCCAATTACAACCTGGGTAAGGGAGGTGCTGATCAAATTTATCAACCCATTAGCCCAATTGAGTGTCCATAAAAGGAAAATATTGGTGGTGGCCTATATTTACGTATCTATTTGATTTGGCAGTTAGAAACGCGTGGTAGTTAGATGTTATTAGGTGTAAAGCTGAAAATAATCCACCAATGGGCCAATTATCATTCAGACGAAGCATTACTCGGGCGTATTTACAACATCACGACATCGCAATTCCTCGTCCGTAGTAGTTAGTGACGATCGGAAAAACAACGGCCATAACTTGGAACACATATGTATCTAATCAATTACGATGTATTGTTTGCCGATGTGTTGTTTTCTGGAGATGTGAATTATTCACTGCTGCTTTGGGCAATTTCATAGTTAATCTGCCCATTGTCCCCATGAAGGGACACCCCTTTTTCTCAAAAGTGAGCAATGAATTTTAAGTTTTTTTATGGAATCCCTTTTATTTAGTCGGTTATGAATTAATAAAAATCAATTAAAGCAATTTTTGACCGACAGTTTTCTTTTGGACGTTAATGGGTTAAGACACATGTTGATAGAGATGTCGCCCTAATAATAGAATTTGCTCGTTTGAATCGTTTACTATTTAAACCTAATAAGACTAAACTTATACGGTTTAGACCGAGAGGTTTGAGTCGTAATGACTTCAGTGTATATGTTGACGGGAAGTGTGTTAACGAGACACATTTAGTAAAATACCTTAAAGTGACGCTTCAAAGTAATTTAACATGGAGTTTGCATGTAGAGGGCTTGAAGAGGAAAATAGCCCCTGCGATAGGTATTTTGTACAAGCTGAGCAATAAACTGAGTATGAATGCAAAAATAATAATTTTTCATTCATTCAAGAGGAATATCACCTACTTACGATCACTTCAACGTATGCAGAACAAGGCCTTGAAGATCATATACATTTTACCAATAAGCAAGTCTGTTTTACCAGTTTATGGGCTTTATGTTAAGCAATTGTTAATATATGTTTTTAAATGCGTTCACAATATTGGACACGACACAATTTCTTTTTTGCAAAATCATTCAAACTTCAATACGCGAAAGCATTCTAACTTGAAAGTTGCTAGATGCAGATTGGAAAAGACCAAACAGCGTATTGACTACATTGGAGGTTCAATTAGCAGAATTTCGTTGTTTAAAACAGCTTGTAAATTATATTTCTGCGAAAACATTAAAACGCCTCTGCCGTAACTAAACTATTATTAACTTACAGATTTATAAGATTATTTGGAGTTTTAAATTAATTTAAATAAGTATTCTTATATTTTCAATATATATTTGTGCCAATTTAAAATTTTGCCAACTTGCCTTTATTATGCCTGCATGACGCTGAGACCAAATTTGAAATGATTGTAAATTTAATAAGTACAAATATATGCAAAACAATAAAACAAAAACATAACTTCGTCTGGGTTTACCATTTGATACATAGTATACATTTATTTAAAAAAAGGCTCACATTTACAGCCAAGCTAATTTTCAATCATAATTTTTGCAATTCAATCAAATTATTGATTTCTTTGTTACTCACTTGTAACCCGACCTTTAAGAATTGAATTGCAAAGAAATAAACAAAACTTCTAATATTCATCGGCATGGAATTATAAGTAAGTTTCACGAAACATAAATAATGGCACCAATTCTCACTGAACAGAAGTACTCGTAGGAATTAAGTTGCACTTTCATAAACAATTGTAATCACCATCACATAATTATTAAATAAAATGTTCAGCCTTCGATAATTTTGGAACTTTTTATCCATAGCTATGTTCTATATACTCGTATTTTGTATCATATGGAGACATTAGACCATAGAAACAAAAGTAGATTTTAATAATTGAGTCAACATTCATGGATCATTTTACTAGATCTTTACACTACTAATATCAGAAGAGGTATACGATGGAACAGTTGCAATTCTATAATTATTAATTTTAATAATTGTAGTCAACATTCATGGATCATTTTACTAGATTTTTGCACTAGTAATATCAGAAGGGGTATACGATGAAACAGTTGCATACTTTTGTAAAAATTATGTTTTGTTAAGGATTTATATAATACACATTGTGTGTTACAGCCTTTTTGTGTGGGACTTTTTAACATTAATGAAATTAAGGTTGCTCTTATAAAAAACTGTAAAAAAACTTATATAAAAACAAACGAGCTAAACAAAAAACTTACATCTATGCAGTTGTCAAATATTTCTGTACACATCGAAGGCAAAAAGTAAAAAACAGTAGATAATAGTGTTGACATAAAGACACCTGACCTTAGGCTACAAGTTTCGTATTTCGTATTTATGTCTTAAATTGACGTTATTGCTATTTAACGATTGAATCCCTGAGATGTTAAATCCAAAGGTTTTTCTTTGAGTGCCTACCAACACTTACTTTTCATCTTTAATTGTGTCGGCAATGCTCTTCAATTTTATCGCACAGTGCGTGAGTTCTAGTAGTTGACTGTGTTTGACTCATCGATCCAACAACCGGAAACCGGGGATCTGAGTTACCTTTTTTTGTACTATTTTCTTTTTGGTTCTGTTGTTTTGGTAAGCAAACTTGCAGCTTTGTGAAGAGATCTTTTGTAGGTGTTAGTAATGGGACGTACTCGTATTTTGTGTGGGAAGACGTTTTGGCCTTAGAAGTAGGATAGTTGTGCGAGTTAAAGCGATTCCAATTTTTTGGCAAAAGCCAAGTTTCATAGACACAAGTCATTTTATTACTTTTTTTCATTTTAATTTAAAGGTCGAAACATAAAATTGTTAATCGCGGAAGGCGAATTCAAGTGAATTGGAGGAACTCTCTGTGAAAATTTTACCATTTCCCTGGTTTCCTTATTTGGCGAAATGTTAGTTTTTATTTAATATTCCTTAAAAGGTGATTTAGGTTCCTTTTTAATTTGTTTTATTGTCCTAGACATTATGAACGCTGTACAAGCCAACAGTTCAGTTTTGTTTAGTGCTAAGGCAGATTCTTTTGTGGGCCTTCTGAGTTTATCTTTTTTGCTGACATAGGATGGATGGTAAGATTTATTTTCGTACTTTCTTTCTTTCAATTATTTGATTGTTAAGAGTTTATAAGTGTATCTTGAGCGTTTTCAATTCCGTTCATATTGATTTTGATTACTAACCTATTTCGTTAGTTTTATTTTTATCGTGTGTAGATAATTTTTTTTTATTATATATTACTGATGTTATGCAGAAAATAATTATGCATTTATATCTAAGGACTAAAATACATACATCAGTCGTATGTAATCATTGATCGCGAATAGACGTGCTTTTTTATACTCGTACGCATAATTTTAAGGTACTTGAGCGTACCAAGTGTTATAAACAATAACAAACAAACAACCATTAGCAGTCATAAAGACGCAGGTGTTCAAAAATAATAATAAAAAAAAACAACAACAAAGCAACGCACTGCAGTTGTTATGAGTGCGTTAAAATAAAAGAAAATGTGTGGCAGAGCTCCAAAAGAAAAATTTAAAGTAAACGAAAACAGATTCAACATTTTAAGAAATGATGACGAAAATGACACATACAGTGAAGATGAAGAAAATTAAGTGAAGGAGTACAAAGTGGCTTTTCCTCCAATTGTCGTAGATGCTGTTCATAGTTTCCAGAATGGAAACTATCACAATCCTTAGTATAATTCGATATTGCAAAGAAAAAACTAATCGAAGCAGGTTTAAATTTTTATTCGCACGAATACAAAGACAGTAAGCTGTTTAAATTAGTACTGTATGGACTTCCTCAAACAGACACGAAGAAAATACAAGAGCTTAGGGCGACCTACAACATTACCGTGTTGAACGTTAAGAAATAAAAACGGCACGTTCCTCAAATGATGACGCTCTGCACATGTAAGAGTTGAATCGAACCCTAAACACAAAGTCGCAGGTCTTAAAAGTACAAAATCTCTGCAGTATTGTGGTATATTGGAGCTAACCGAAGAAAGGTAACAAAGGCCCGACACAATGTACCAAATGTGCAATGTATGGACACTGCGCAAAAAATTGTTTTCGCAAAAATATATGTATTGCTTGTGGTGGAGAAAACGATTCTGAAAATTGTCAAGAAGTCCAGTAGACTTCAAATGTTTAACGTGTGCCAAAAAGAACCTTCAAAATACAAATCATAGAGTTGATGATCCCAGATGTCCTAGCCTTTAGGAATACCTAATTATTCGACATAATATTAGTAACAAAACTGTTCCCATAAAAACCATCGGTTCCAATCGTATTTTGAAAAGAAGTCTGCATCCAGATCGTCAAATACATTGCCTGGTGTCAGTTATGCTGAAGCCTGCTGATCAATAAATCGTCAATCTAAAATAACACCTTTAAGTCGTCAGCCTAGTGTTGATCTTTATAATATTGATGAACTGTTTAGCATATTCACAGGAGCAATCTCTGATCTACGTAGCTGCAAAATATAAATGGGACAGCTCAATGATATTATGACTCAGCTTGAATATGCAGTATAATAATTCATCAAATCTGCTTCACGTAATGAACTGAAACTGTCAAGGCATTACAACTTCTTGTGATTCTGTCCATCTTTATATGTTCATGAAGTAGCTCTCGATTGATATCCTTCTTTTAAACGAGACTTTCATCAAACCAAAACACAACTTCAAGACACCTGGCTATATTGTAGATAGAAATGACAGAAGTTCCCACGGTGGCGGTGTGGTTATTGCAGTCAAATCAACAATAAAACACAAATTAAACAGAAAGTTCACAACAAAAACATTTGAAAATATTTGCATTACAGTAAAATTCTACAGCAAAAGAGTGTCCTTTTTATCTGCATATTGCCCTCGTTCGAAATGGATTTTGCCAATGATCTTGACATGCTAATGTCCATAAGTGGTGATTTCTTTATTATTGGTGACTTCAACGCACAAAACACAAGGAGCAACAGAGCAATTGATCTTCTACTTACTAACTCTTCATTAATATTTTCAGACATGGACACCCATCCGGACAGACTGAACGCAGATCATGTACCCATTACTTTTCGCATTAATAAATGTGTCCGTCAAAGCATAAACCTATTCCCAGACTTTTCGAACGCCAATTGGAATCGGTATAAAAGGATATTAGAAACGGAAATAAATTCTTCCCCAATTTTAAATGACGATTTAACATTTTTAAATGTTGACAACTTTATTCAGGAATTCTCAAGCCTAATAACTGACGCGTGTATGGATGCTGTACGATACAATTCTGCCAGCGACAATTATTTTAAAATAACAGGTTGTTCATTTCGACTCGGAATATGTTTTTGATGTTAGACTAAATATAACTTATCGCTCTATCATTATTGAACTTAATAAACTGATATTTTGGCATGTCAATCATGCTATTGCATGATTGACATGACAACGTTCAGTTTTCGAAGCTCGATGGACAGGAAAGTGGACTCTAGGATAAAGCTGATAGAACAAAATACTTCAACAGACATTGATAAGGATTCTTTTACAACACATGCCGAGTTTTTCATTAACAGTCTAAAAAACTCTGAAGCGCCAGGATTCGGTCTGATAAACAACATTTTATTAAAAAAGCTTCCACATTCTGCTAATTCGTGCATCGAAAATTCGTACTTCCCGAATGGATTTAATAAGGCTAGAGTAATGCTAATAGGCAAAATCGGCAAAGACCTAAAACATCCTTCAAGTTATCGTCCGATCAGTTTGTTGAGTTCGTTTGACAAGGTTTTGGACAAAATTGTTTTTGAAATTTTGAAAACGTTTGCGGAAAACAATGATCTAATCCATAGTTGTCAATATGGGTTTAGGGCGCACTACTTGACGACACATCAGATAAAAAGAGTTGTAAATTGTATCACGTCAAATAAAATTAGACGGTACACCACAGGGGTACTGTTTTTAGACATCGAAAAGGCTTTTCATTCAATTTGATACTATGACATTGCTTACAAGCTTCACAAAATGAATTGTCCAATATATTTAATAAAGCTGATCAAAAGTTTCCCTAAGGACAGATCATTTGTTGTCGAGGTCAACGGGAAACAATCCTCCATAAAGTGTTTCTCAGCAAGAGTGCCCCAGGGATTTGCATTGTCCCCACTGTTGTACATACTGTATACTTCGGACTTTAAAATCTCAGCCGGGAACGATGTGGCTTTTTATGCAGATTACAGCGCATTAATTTGTCACGGCAAGGTTTCAAACGCCATAGTTCGATGTATTCAAAAGGCACTCTCTTCTGCAAACAACTACTTCTCCAAGTGGAAGATTGAGATTAACGAACAGAAATCGCAGGCCATACTGGTTCCCGTACAATAAATCTCCAAAGAGAGTTCCTTCACGAAGTCTTACTGCAGAGGGAAGAGAAATAGCATTGTCAGGATCATTAAAATACTTGGAAATTACCCCTGATCTTAACAGCATGTGAAAGATGTGTGTCCTAGAGAAGTAAGAATAGAATGTCTTAGAGATGTCTTAGTATGAATAGAAAGTCTAAATTAAACATTAAAAACACATTGCTTTTATACAGAATGTGTATAAGACCGATCCTTACCTATGGGTATCAGGTGTGGAAGGACTGCGATTAGTCTCGCAAAGACAAGCTACAAGTTATTCAAAAGAAAAATTTAAAAATTATATATATTTATAACTTGCCTAGAAGATTCTCCACTAGCTTTTTCACTATCATTTTCCTATACTCATACATCTGTAATATTTTTATTGTAAACACAATAATGTAACATTTGCTGAAATATCTTTAAGGAAGTAACTCAAAACATGTACATGATATATATTATGCTTTGTCCTATTGATAGTAAATAAAATACAATACAAAAACATACATACTATAAGCCAATTTCGTTCAAATGTTTTTCATTGAAATTTTTTTTATACTTTAAAACACTCAGAATGAATTCTGAGTAACCTAAAATAGTACCATGATTGATTCCAATCCGATAGAAGCTCGCTAGGCTATATGTGCGATCATAAAGTAATGGCCTGTTTACAGTGGTCAAACGAAAACCTAGTCAAACCATTCACACACATTCGAGTAGAATTTGGTTGATGTATCTCGCTCAATCCAGTTCGACTGCAATTACTTTATAATGTAAGAATAGACAAACGGCATTGTTGGCATGTCAGCAATTTTGGAATGTGCTTCCAAAAACCCTCTTATTGTAAATATACAACAATAAATTCAACCCTGACTCTCTTATATGACATCAGCTGCCGTAAGAGAGAGCAAACAAATGACAGTTCTCTATTTATGTAAATAAATATGTAAACTATAAATGTAAACAATTCTGCTGTATGGGTGGATGCTTAGAGATCGAAAAAGGTTAAATAACCAATTGGCAAATACCCGGTAAAACGAGTAAATTGGGAAAAATATGTAAATACCCAGGTATTTACCTTAAAGGTGGGTATAAACTATTTTCTAAAAAAAATTGACAAACAAACACATTGTGCAACAAAATTTAGTAAATTTTATGAATAAAATAAAAAAATGTTTACAGAGCAGTAGAAAAATAACAACTTAAGATAGCTATATATTATATAGACATGTCGCCCTAATAATAGAATTTGCTCGTTTGAATCGTTTACTTTTTAAACCTAATAAGACTAAACTTATACGGTTTAGACCGAGAGGTTTGAGTCGTAATGACTTCAGTGTATATGTTGACGGGAAGTGTGTTAACGAGACACATTTAGTAAAATACCTTAAAGTGACGCTTCAAAGTAATTTAACATGGAGTTTGCATGTAGAGGGCTTGAAGAGGAAAATAGCCCCTGCGATAGATATTTTGTACAAGCTGTGCAATAAACTGAGTATGAATGCAAAAATAATAATTTTTCATTCATTAATACGGTCTCACCTGAATTATTTGTCGATAACGTACGCTTACAAGAGGAATATCACCTACTTACGATCACTTCAACGTATGCAGAACAAGGCCTTGAAGATCATATACATTTTACCAATAAGCAAGTCTGTTTTACCAGTTTATGGGCTTTATGTTAAGCAATTGTTAATATATGTTTTTAAATGCGTTCACAATATTGGACACGACACAATTTCTTTTTTGCAAAATCATTCAAACTTCAATACGCGAAAGCATTCTAACTTGAAAGTTGCTAGATGCAGATTGGAAAAGACCAAACAGCGTATTGACTACATTGGAGGTTCAATTAGCAGAATTTCGTTGTTTAAAACAGCTTGTAAATTATATTTCTGCGAAAACATTAAAACGCTTCTGCCGTAACTTAACTATTATTAACTTACAGATTTATAAGATTATTCAGAGTTTTAAATTAATTTAAATAAGTATTCTTATATTTTCAATATATATTTGTGCCAATTTAAAATTTTGCCAACTTGCCTCTATTATGCCTGCATGGCGCTGAGACCAAATTTGAAATGATTGTAAATTTAATGAGTATAAATATATGCAAAACAATAAAACAAAAACATAACTTCGTCTGGGTTTACCATTTGATACATAGTATACATTTATTTAAAAAAAGGCTCACATTTGCAGCCAAGCTAATTTTCAATCATAATTTTTGCAATTCAATCAAATTATTGATTTCTTTGTTACTCACTTGTAACCCGACCTTAAAGAATTGAATGGCAAAGAAATAAACAAAACTTCCAATATTCATCGGCATGGAATTATAAGTAAGTTTCACGAAACATAAATAATGGCACCAATTCTCACTGAACAGAAGTACTCGTAGGAATTAAGTTGCACTTTCATAAACAATTGTAATCACTATCACATAATTATTAAATAAAATGTTCAGCCTTCGATAATTTTGGAACTTTTTATCCATAGCTATGTTCTATATAATCGTATTTTGTATCATATGGAGACATTAGACCATAGAAACAAAAGTAGATTTTAATAATTGAGTCAACAGTCATGGATCATTTTACTAGATTTTTACACTACTAATATTAGAAGAGGTATACGATGGAACAGTTGCAATTCTATAATTATTAATTTTGATAATTGTAGTCAACATTCATGGATCATTTTACTAGATTTTTGCACTAGTAATATCAGAAGGGGTATACGATGAAACAGTTGCATACGTTTGTAAAAATTATGTTTTGTTAAGGATTTTTATAATACACATTGTGTGTTACAGCCTTTTTGTGTGGGACTTTTTAACATTAATGAAATTAAGGTTGCTCTTATAAAAAACTATAAAAAAAACTTATATAAAAACAAACGAGCTAAACAAATAACTTTAATTTTATAAACAAATTAAGTAAAACTACATCTATGCAGTTGTCAAATATTTCTGTACACATCGAAGGCAAAAAGTAAAAAACAGTAGACAATAGTGTTGACATAAAGACACCTGACCTTAGGCTACAAGTTTCGTATTTATGTCTTAAATTGACGTTATTGCTATTAACCGATTGAATCCCTGAGATATTAAATCCAAAGGTTTTTCTTTGAGTGCCTACCAACACTTACTTTTCATCTTTAATTGTGTCGGCAATGCTCTTCAATTTTATCGCACAGTGCGTGAGTTTTAGTAATTGACTGTGTTTGGCTCATCGATCCAACAACCGGAAACCGGGGATCTGAGTTACCTTTTTTTGTACTATTTTCTTTTTGGTTCTGTTGTTTTGGTAAGCAAACTTGCAGCTTTGTGAAGAGATCTTTTGTAGGTGTTAGTAATGGGACGTACTCGTATTTTGTGTGGGAAGACGTTTTGGCCTTAGAAGTAGGATAGTTGTGCGAGTTAAAGCGATTCCAATTTTTTGGCAAAAGCCAAGTTTCATAGACACAAGTCATTTTATTACTTTTTTCATTTTAATTTAAAGGTCGAACCATAAAATTATTAATCGCGGAAGGCGAATTCAAGTGAATTAGAGGAACTCTCTGTGAAAATTTTACCATTTCCCTGGTTTCCTTATTTGGCGAAATGTTAGTTTTTATTTAATTTTCCTTAAAAGGTGATTTAGGTTTCTTTTTAATTTGTTTTATTGTCCTAGACATTATGAACGCTGTACAAGCCAACAGTTCAGTTTTATTTAGTGCTAAGGCAGATTCTTTTGTGGGCCTTCTGAGTTTATCTTTTGTTGCTGACATACGATGGATGGTAAGATTTATTTTCGTACTTTCTTTCTTTCAATTATTTAATTATTAGGAGTTTATGAGTGTATCTTGAGCGTTTTCAATTCCGTTTATATTGATTTTGATTTCTAACCTATTTCGTTAGTTTTATTTTTATCGTGTGTAGATAATTTTTTTTTATTATATATTACTGATGTTATGCAGAAAATAATTATGCATTTATATCTTAGGACTAAAATACATACATCAGTCGTATGTAATCATTGATCGCGAATAGACGTGCTTTTTTATACTCGTACGCATAATTTTAAGGTACTTGAGCGTACCAAGTGTTATAAACAATAACAAACAAACAACCATTAGCAGTCATAAAGACGCAGGTGTTCAAAAATAATAATAATAAAACAACAACAAAGCAACGCACTGCAGTTATTATGAGTGCGTTAAAAAGAAAGAAGATGTGAGGCAGAGCTCCAAAAGAAAAATTTAAAGTAAACAAAAACAGATTCAACATTTTAAGAAATGATGACGACAATGACATATACAGTGAAGATGAAGAAAATTAAGTGAAGGAGTACAAAGTGGCTATTCCTCCAATTGTCGTAGATGCTGTTCATAGTTTCCAGAATGGAAACTATCACAATCCTTAGTATAATTCGATATTGCAAAGAAAAAACTAATCGAAGCAGGTTTAAATTTTTATTCGCACGAATACAAAGACAGTAAGCTGTTTAAATTAGTACTGTATGGACTTCCTCAAACAGACACGAAGGAAATACAAGAGCTTAGGGCGACCTACAACATTACCGTGTTGAACGTTAAGAAATAAAAACGGCACGTTCCTCAGTTGATGACGCTCTGCACATGTAAGAGTTGGATCGAACCCTAAACACAAAGTCGCAGGTCTTAAAAGTACAAAATCTCTGCAGTATTGTGGTATATTGGAGCAAACCGAAGAAAGGTAACAAAGGCCCGACACAATGTATGGACACTGCGCAAAAAATTGTTGTTTGTTGTATTGCTTGTGGTGGAGAAAACGATTCTAAAAATTGTCAAGTGAATAAACCACCACAAGGAAGTCCAGTAGACTTAAAATGTTTAACGTGTGCCAAAAAGAACCTACAAAATACAAATCATAGAGTTGATGATCCCAGATGTCCTAGCCTTTAGGAATACCTAATTATTCGACATAATATTAGTAACAAAACTGTTCCCATGCAAAACCATCGGTTCCAATCGTATTTTGAAAAAAAGTCCAGAGATCCTGCATCCAGATCGTAAAATACATTGCCTGGTGTCAGTTATGCTGAAGCCTGCTGATCAATAAATCGTCAATCTAAAATAACACCTTTAAGCCGTCAGCCTAGTGTTGATCTTTATAATATTGATGAACTGTTTAGCATATTCACAGGAGCAATCTCTGATCTACGTAGCTGCAAAATATAAATGGGACAGCTCAATGATATTATGACTCAGCTTGAATATGCAGTATAATAATTCATCAAATCTGCTTCACGTAATGAACTGAAACTGTCAAGGCATTACAACTTCTTGTGATTCTGTCCATCTTTATATGTTCATGAAGTAGCTCTCGATTGATATCCTTCTTTTAAACGAGACTTTCATCAATTCAAAACACAACTTCAAGACACCTGGCTATATTGTAAATAGAAATGACAGAAGTTCCCATGGTGGCGATGTGGCTATTGCAGTCAAATCAACAATTAAACACAAATTAAACAGAACGTTCACAACAAAAACATTTGAAAATATTTGCATTACAGTAAAATTCTACAGCAAAAGAGTGTCCTTTTTAACTGCATATTGCCCTCGTTCGAAATGGATTTTGCCAATGATCTTGACATGCTAATGTCCATAAGTGGTGATTCTTTATTATTGGTGACTTCAACGCACAAAACACAAGGAGCAACAGAGCAATTGATCTTCTACTTACTAACTCTTCATTAATATTTTCAGACATGGACACCCATCCGGACAGACTGAACTCAGATCATGTACCCATTACTTTTCGCATTAATGAATGTGTCCGTCAAAGCATAAACCTATTCCCTGACTTTTCGAACGCCAATTGGAATCGGTATAAAAGGATTTTGGAATCGAAAATAAATTCTTCCCCAATTTTAAATGACGATTTAAAATTTTTAAATGTTGACAACTTTATTCAGGAATTCGCAAGCCTAAGAACTGACGCGTGTATGGATGCTGTACGATACAATTCTGCCAGCGACAATTATTTTAAAATAACAGGTTGTTCATTTCGACTCGGAATATGTTTTTGATGTTAGACTAAATATAACTTATCGCTCTATCATTATTGAACTTAATAAACTGATATGTTTGCATGTCAATCATGCTATTGCATGATTGACATGACCACGTTCAGTTTTCGAAGCTCGATGGACAGGAAAGTGGACTTTAGGATAAAGCTGATAGAAAAAAATACTTTAACAGACATTGATAAGGATTCTTTTGCAACACATGCCGAGTTTTTCATTAACAGTCTAAAAAACTCTGAAGCGCCAGGCTTCCACATTCTGCTAATTCGTGTTTGGTTAAATTTTTTAATTTCTGCATCGAAAATTCGTACTTCCCGAATGGATTTAATAAGGCTAAAGTAATGCCAATAGGCAAAATCGTCATAAACCTAAAACATTCTTCAAGTTATCGTCCGATCAGTTTGTTGAGTTCGTTTGACAAGGTTTTGGAAAAAATTGTTTTTGAAAGTTTGAAAACGTTTGCGGAAAACAATGATCTAATCCATAGTTGTCAATATGGGTTTAGGGCGCACTACTTGACGACATATCAGATAAAAAGAGTTGTAAATTGTATCACGTCAAATAAAATTAGACGGTACACCACAGGGGTACTGTTTTTAGACATCGAAAAGGCTTTTCATTCAATTTGATACTATGACATTGCTTACAAGCTTCACAAAATGAATTGTCCAATATATTTAATAAAGCTGATCAAAAGTTTCCCTAAGGACAGATCATTTGTTGTCGAGGTCAACGGGGAACAATCCTCCATAAAGTGTTTCTCAGCAAGAGTGCCCCAGGGATTTGCATTGTCCCCACTGTTGTACATACTGTATACTTCGGACTTTAAAATCTCAGCCGGGAACGATGTGGCTTTTTATGCAGATTACAGCGCATTAATTTGTCACGGCAAGGTTTCAAACGCCATAGTTCGATGTATTCAAAAGGCACTCTCTTCTGCAAACAACTACTTCTCCAAGTGGAAGATTGAGATTAACGAACAGAAATCGCAGGCCATACTGTTCCCGTACAATAAATCTCCAAAGAGAGTTCCTTCACGAAGTCTTACTACAGAGGGAAGAGAAATAGCATTGTCAGGATCATTAAAATACTTGGAAATTACCCCTGATCTTAACAGCATGTGAAAGATGTGTGTCCTAGAGAAGTAAGAATAGAATGTCTTAGAGATGTCTTAGTATGAATAGAAAGTCTAAATTAAACATTAAAAACACATTGCTTTTATACAGAATGTGTATAAGACCGATCCTTACCTATGGGTATCAGGTGTGGAAGGACTGCGATTAGTCTCGCAAAGACAAGCTACAAGTTATTCAAAAGAAAAATTTAAAAATTATATATATTTATAACTTGCCTAGAAGATTCTCCACTAGCTTTTTCACTATCATTTTCCTATACTCATACATCTGTAATATTTTTATTGTAAACACAATAATGTAACATTTGCTGAAATATCTTTAAGGAAGTAACTCAAAACATGTACATAGATATATATTATGCTTTGTCCTATTGATAGTAAATAAAATACAATACAAAAACATACATACTATAAGCCAATTTCGTTCAAATGTTTTTCATTGAAATTTTTTTTATACTTTAAAACACTCAGAATGAATTCTGAGTAACCTAAAATAGTACCATGATTGATTCCAATCCGATAGAAGCTCGCTAGGCTATATGTGCGATCATAAAGTAATGGCCTGTTTACAGTGGTCAAACGAAAACCTAGTCAAACCATTCACACACATTCGAGTAGAATTTGGTTGATGTATCTCGCTCAATCCAGTTCGACTGCAATTACTTTATAATGTAAGAATAGACAAACGGCATTGTTGGCATGTCAGCAATTTTGGAATGTGCTTCCAAAAACCCTCTTATTGTAAATATACAACAATAAATTCAACCCTGACTCTCTTATATGACACCAGCTGCTGTAAGAGAGAGCAAACAAATGACAGTTCTCTATTTATGTAAATAAATATGTAAACAATAAACAATAAAAATAGAGATCGAAAAAGGGTAAATACCCAATTGGTAAATACCCTGTAAAATGAGTAAATTGGGAAAAAATGGGTAAATACCCAGGTATTATTTACCTTATAGGTGGGTATAAACTATTTTCTTAAAAAAAAATTGACAAACAAACACATTGTGCAACAAAATTTAGTAAATTTTATGAATAAAATACAAAAAATGCTTACAGAGCAGTAGAAAAATAACAACTTCAGATAGCTATATATTATATAGACATATTTATTTTGCAATATTATATTACATTAATCGAAATCACTGTCATTGTAAGTTTCACTCCGAAAATAATTAAAAGAAGAGTGAGGTGTAGGATGTGAGATACCAAATGATGTGGTAGGTGCTTCTTCAAATGAATTAGCAGCAATGATGATTTCATCCTTAGCCGGTAAAATTGTTTGGGAAGTATCCTTCTGCCGTATGTCTTTATTGCAGAGATTCCAATTATGTGATATAAAACATACTTTTCCGGCATTATCTGCATTTAATCTGTTCCGTTTTTTCAGTGGATGAAACTGTGAGTGCTGAATGAGCGTTCAGTGGCTGCTGAAGTGCATGGAGCAGTCAATATACGAACCGCTATCCTGCTCAATTCTGTGGACACGCAAATACTTTTCCACCATGTTGAAGGAGATATTTCTTGTATGCATCTCCACACAAAATTGTTAGACCACAAATCCTCTCTAGCTTTATAGTTTGCTAGGTCCATCATTACATTTATATTGAATTTGGTACCCATATCATAAATAAACTGCATCGCAATTATATAATCGGATGAAGTTAAGTCGTGACCTTGACTATTGGGGTCAAGAAAAGTGGCAGCCAAACGTATTCGTTGAACAGACATTTCCATCCTTTTATCAAAGGAAGACAATAATTTTTTGTCATTATGATCAATTTCAGATATTGCCGTAAATGCATCTCGTATCTTACTTCGAATGCCTTTTCCATCGGTTTGAAATTAAAATTCAACATATTCCAAAATCTTCACATAGTAATGATGATTTTGTTGCAGTTTTAAGGTTAACTTTTTCGTGAATAGCTAAAGCTTGAAGCGGAACTTTACTGTTTATCAAGCTATTTAAAGATGTTACGTAGCTGGCCCATCTTATCTTGTTTTAAGAGGGAGCTTTAATTGCTCTCCTGATCCTTTCTCTTTGCAGATTTTAGAGAATATCGGAGAAAAACGTTATTGTATTTTATTGTTTTTATTATCTCAATAACTAATAAAAAAAACAGTCTTATAACGTACGGCATTTTGAGAAATCATCACTTATTAAATTGAGGCAATGTGCTACACAATTTAGAGTTATGTACTACGTGCACCTTACATATTACTTGCATTATCAGCAGTCAGAACTACGAACTTTTGTTCGCCGTATTCCTTCAAGACGTTCATAATTTCTTTTTACTATCCGATGCCAAACTACGAACAAAAAAATAACAGGCTTAGAAATTAAAAAATGTATTACACCTTCACTACGAATGTTGATCCACACGTCACACTGCAGATGCAAGTATCTTGCTGACTTAAGTTGCGTTGTAATATCGTTTGACGTTTCATTGTATAGCTTGTTTAAATACTTACTGGAAATTACTTTTCTGTTTGGCAACTAATATGAAGGTTGCAATTCTTCGAAAAACTGTATCCAGAGCGGATGTTCCACCATTGCAAATGGTGCACCTGATACAGTAATAGCCTTGGCCAGCGTGAAGGTTCTCTTTATGCTCATCAGACATTTTTAAGCATGAATTCGATGCTTGGACAGAATTTGATGATCACTGAACTGAGTCGAATTTTCCAATGGAGTTGTTATCAGTTCATCTGGATTCGTTTAACCAATTTCTCGTTTCACCATAACTGGACATTTGACACAATTAATAAAATGTTTTGTCATTTTATTAGCATTTCCATGTTTATAAACCGCGTCACAATATCTGCAAAGACCTGAATTTCTGTTGCTTGCACTTCCATATTTTTTCATTTTTAGGTCTTCCGATGGCTATACCGCAAACCGATTTAAGTTTATTGTTGTTTTTCATTAATGTTAGATTCACTATTAACACAGTGTGACAGATAAAAAATACCTGGGAAATGATATTATTTTTCTTGTAGATCTTGCTGAGTACAACAAGAAACCGGTTTTGAAATTTCCCAAACACCTCCAAAATCTGGAGTTACGGGTAAAAAACCGGTTTTCGGATCTTACGCACTTATATGCCAGTTACATGGTTGAATATCAATCGATTTTAAGTTCTTCGGCTGATTTAGATTTTTTTTAAATTTTTATTTGTAATTTTTTAACCCTGGATGCGTTTTTACACAGAATTTTTTAAAAGGAACGGAACATTTTTGAACTGAATTATAAAGAGTTTTCTTACGAATACAATTCGCATGAAACTGATTGAGTAATTTAACTTTTATTAAAACAACATTTTTTGAAAAAATGCAATTATTGGCAATACTACTTACAAATGTTTGTTTGACCGTTTTCTTTTTAATTGAACATATCAGTATCCCGGTTAAGTAACCAGAATATTCGGAAATTATTTTTATTTTATCTTTTCCATTGTAAGTATTTCTTGATGGAAGTGTTCGCCGTGTTCATCACTGAACTGGTCCAGAATTTCGGGGAAGAAGTCTAGATGTGGCGTCTTTTCATTAACGGATTATGTAATTTTTTTATATAAAATTTGTTATGCTACTTCTAGGCTTGAAAGCTGTTTTGCTGCATAACAAAAAACTGTTACCATCTGTTCCAATCGCATATGCGACTAGTACAAAAGAAACGTATGAAGTTATGAACCAAATACTGCTATTCGTCAACTATGACTTCCATAAATGAAAAGTGGCCGCTGATTTAAAGGTTTTTACAATTTTATTTGGTTTATTCGGAAGGTTTACACAAAATATCCATGTTATCTTTGTGAATGGGATAGTCGTGCACCAAATCAGTACGATCGCAAAGTATGGCCATCTCTTGACACATATCTAATAGGCAGGAAAAAACGTTTTAACCGCCCCATTAGTTACAACTGATAAGGTTGTTCTGCCACCACTGCATCTAAATTTAGGATACATGAAACAATTTGTAAAAAAAATGGATGTAAACGGTGAAGCTTTTTGCTATCTTAGAGCGGTGTTTCCAAAATTAAGCGAAGCCAAAATTAAAGAAGGTAATAATTTCTTCACAGATCTAAAATTTGTTATCGCATTTATTAGTTCTGATGAATGTTCATTGGACCTCAAATTCGTAAAGTTATGAGAGATGAGTATTTTATCAACAAGCTCAGTTCTGTTGAAAAACACGCATGGAAGAGTTTTGTTTCACTATGTGATAACTTTCTTGGTAATCACAGAAGTAACAACTATGACGCGATTGTTGATGAATTTTTGACTGCGTATGGTGAAATGGGCTGCAACATGTCAATTAAAATTCATTTCCTCCATTCACATCTAAACTTCTTCCCAGAAAACCTGGGCCAGTTTTGTGATGAAAAAGGCGAACACTTTCATCAAGAAATAATTACAATGGAAAAACGTGTTGAAGGAAAAGATAAAATAAAAATGATTTCCGAATATTGCTTGTCACTTAATCGGGATACTGATGATGTTCAATTTAAAAGAAAACGGTCAAACAAACATTTCTAAGTAGTATTGGCAATAATTGTATTTTTTCAAAAAATGTTGTTGTTTTAATAAAAGTTGAATAACTCAATCAGTTTCTAACGGATTTTTAAAAATGACACCGAATTGTATTGGTAAGAACACTCTCTTTATTAGCCAGTACAAAAACTGTTCTGTTCCTTTTAAAAAATTCTGTGTAAAAACGCATCCAAAGTTAAAAAATTACAAAAAATTTTAAAAAAATAAATTCACAGGAAAAATACACATATTTTTTCAGTATGATTTAAAAATTGTATACGCCATTCGAAAGGCCCCAATCGGTTGATATTCAACCATGTAACTGGCATGTATCTCTTCCCAGGTATTTTGACTTCATTCTTTTTTGTTATACTGTGTAATTACTACATACCTTCTCCACAATGTTAATTAGGTTTAGTATAGTTTTAATTACAGTTATTCCTATTTTAGAGATTTAACAACACATGTGGTCATGAAAACTTTGAAATAAATGCCTCATTTGAAATAATGTTTTAGCTGATTGCCAACCAGAGTTTGCCAGCTGCTGCATTTCTAATGCTTTTTATAAATACCCAAAAAAGGAATTTACCCGATGTGTGGTTAAATACCGGGTAGAATCGCATCTCTATGGATGCTGGTGTGTTGGTAGCTGCTGGTATTTTGGTTTGTTGGTGGCTGCTGGTTTGTGGGTGGCTGCTATTTTGTTTCCATAACGCGCTGGCTTGTTGGTTGCTTTGCTTGGTTGGTGTGATTACCGATACCGTTTTGCTGCTCCTAGGCGGTGTTTCAAACAAGGCTTAAACAAATTATTAATGCTTGCCGTTATTTTCAGACAAACGAACAAAAAAAGCAAGTGATTGGTTTTGACAGCTCTTTTCCACTAAATGATAGCAAGAGAAATTTGTACTGAATGCTTAAGTTTTAGAGTGACTTGGTTTTCGTTTGACTGAGGGTTGTTTGATAACCGAAATCAGCTGTTTGTCGTTTAACACTCGACAAAAAGCAGTCGTTCGAGCACCGTGAAAGGGCCATAAAAGTTATGTTGTAGGATTTTGGTTGCTGCTGTAACTTTATGATCAGGATGGGTGGGCATAAACCGAATATGTCATTCCTCTACCATTTATCATCTCGTCTTTTTACCATTGAACACTACATTTAATGCCGACAAACGTGACCAGAAGCATACACCAACTTGGCGTACATCAATGGTAATCTGTTAGATTATGTTCTACTCATATCTTTTTTTCTTATCCAACTTCTGTTTCTATATCTATAGTTTTTAAGTTGCATGTTTTTTTAAAGAACTCGTACACCTTGTGCAATTTTCTGCTGATAAAAACTTTAAGGTTTACAGAAACAACCCAGAGTGAAAGTTTTCTTTCAATACCACTTTTCTCTTCTGTAGTAACTTTACTTAGTTATACCATATGATGGAAATTAGACTTTGGATAGCTGAGCTAATGCTATCCACGACGTGAAGATTTTTGATGGTGTTTACCCTTTAATACTTTGAATGGAATTATAGTGGCGAGGTTTTGTCTGCTCTCCAGCATAGTAATCTTTCCTGTATTTTTTCTATTTGCGCTTTTCTTGAACTATCTTTTCACCATATTTCGGACTGAGTTGGATTGAGTTTTTTTATATTCCATGAGAGTTTTTATTTGGATACAGCTGGATTCAAACAGGGTTTTATGGAATTATTAACTTCAATAAACGCACATTTTTCTTTTTTTATAATTACATACTTACATATATTACTTTATGAATTAGTATATGAAATATTTTCGGCCATTTCCTTGATTGTTTCTCACGACTCCTATAGAGAGTCAAGTGAAACAGGTCGAGTATCAATACAATATACGAATAAGAATCTCTAGTACAGTTTAGCGAATAAGTAATCGACTTATCATTTTTTGTTTTGTGGCTTATATATATTTTTCTCGTTTATTTTATTTATTTTTGTTTGGGAGTTCCTTTTGGCTTTTAAACATTTGTTCAGAGAGCTGGTGGAATTTTGTTTTTCTTACGGCCTGGGCTTTTCGCTTAAATGTGGCAAAGGCATCTGAGAAAAATAGTGTAAATCCCAGTATTTTACGCGAATTCCAGCGTCGTAATTGCGATGGTTGCAGTAAAGCTACATATTTTTGGACTAAGCTGCAAAGGACAGCATGTGGGCATTCTTTTAATCCACTGTGTTTGTCTCAGCTGGCGTGTATTAGACCTTTGTCGAAGATATAACTCAAGGCTGGGAGGTGGGGTATTGACTCCAATTAGGTCTGCTCCTCAAAACTCAATGCAAGATCGCGATGTCGGTGCTAAATAAATCAGAAATTCTTAGAGTTCGAAACTTAACGACGGCTCTTTTTGGAATATGGTAGCATCTGTAATAGACCAATGCTGTATTTATCCGATCATATCTCTGCTTTGGTTGCAAAAAGTTAGAAGAATTTCTTCGAGTCAGACAGCGGCTGGTGATCAGTCGTTTCCGCGCATTCACTCAAGCGTTTCAGCAAATATTGGGGATTCCGACTCACAACAGTGAAGCATCTAGTTCTCGGCGGCAACAGGATAATCTTGTAGACAGAATTAATTTCAATTCTTTATTAGATCTAGCTTACCGTTCGAATAAGGTACTTTAAAATATTTCAAATTGGAGACTCAAATTTACTGAAAATTCTAATATTTTGTCTGAATACAAATTTCTGTAAGGATTGAAGCTTTGATTGTACAGACTTTGATTGGCGATTTTAAGTTGCTTTGCAGTAACGTTAACTCTTTTTTTGAGGGAAAAGTGGGTGGCTGGTTCTGTCATCCCCACCAATTCGTATTATACATTACGTGGTCCTACTGGTTTTGTACACTACCGAGCAGTACAGAGACTCCCGTACTGATATGGATTATAAAGAAATGATTAGGAAAGGAAGCAGAAACCTGGCGAAACCTTCTATGAGTCGATTGTCGATGTAAGTGACAGGCTTTCGGTGCCTCTTACCGACTATACAATTGTCAAAATCTTACGAAGAAATCTTCTTCCTGAGATGCAAACTGATATTTTAAAATAAGAGGTGAACACGGTTGAGGCTCATAGATTTTTGCAGTCGCCGAGAATTACAGAACATGCAAAATATGCATGGGACTATATAATTAAGTCCTATTGTAAGGAAAATTGCTGAAATCACTCAGAGAGAAGGAGTTGATGAAGCTTAAGAGGTTAACGAAGATGTTTCGAGAAATTTAATTTGTGTTGCTGGAACTGCAACGGATCCGGTCACCGATACCACGATTTCATGGCTGAAAGGTACGTGTTTTGTTTTGGCTGTAGAGCGCCTAACGCTTGTAGGCCAAATTATACCAACTACTCAAAAAACGGGCGAGTGGATCCCTTGTCTCAGGAACCCGAGATAAAATAATTTTACATAAACGTGATTAAAAAAGTGCTTCCGGTGCTGTCGGAAACACTGTTATTATACCCGAGAATTTTAACTAGCCATGGAGATTCAAAAGCGCAAGGTAAAAAACTACATCAATGTGACACTCATTTATCATTTAAGCTACTACGTGTCAGGTTGCAGGAGTATAAGGAATCTCCTTCCAAACAAAGTCGATCTTTCAAGGGAATGCTAGTTTTTTGTCAAAACGTTAGAGGCCTTAAAAGAAAAATGATTTGCTCTGTTCTAGATAAACCAAATAAAGTACGACCATATGCTGAGATTGCTAAAGATTTCATGTCGTCTGGCTTGTCCTACAAAAAGGTTAATTCCTCCGTTAAGACAGCTGATGATACCAATCAACGCATCGTAGGTCTCGTCGATAATATTTAAAGGAATCGAGAAACCGATAACTATTTTTATAATCCCAATTTTACATAGAGACTTGTTCTCGGACATTGACTTCTGAAGCTTTTCTACCTTTTACAGCCCGGACTAAGTTCATTCAAAACGCAGAACAGTTCTTCATGTGTGAGCGGGGTTTGCGATCAGATAGACGTATCTATAGTTTAACGTTAGCAACTGCAATTTGTGTTTGGTACTTTTCCATTGTTTTCGTTAGCCAGGACCTCAAACAAAGTATCACTTTCAGGACAAAGTCATAATTGCTAATCTTAGAAAATTGGTTTTTGTTTATCTAGATGATTTGATAGTAATTTCGGAATCCTTTGGAAAACACCTTGAGATCTTGCGAATAGTTGCACAAAGACTACGAGTGGCAGGGCTGACAACTTTGTGTGCGTGAGGTAGAATAACTGGGACATTTGGTTGATAACGGGGTTATTCTGACGGACCCGGAACAATTTTCCGCAATCACCAAGTTCCCACGTACGTTAAACAACTTCGCAAATGACAGGATGGTACGAGTACCGTCAACTAATTGGCAAAGTGCAACAAAACAATTACCAAATACCTGACTTAAGCGCTACATTTCCAAATTAAGTAAAGTAAATCTTCTTACTCTGTAAGGTGTAGGTTAACGAATTTATCAATTTTTTAATATTGATTATATTATAATGGAAGAGGTGCATTTTTTCCGATTTTTTCGAAAATTAATTTGTTATCACATTGCATTGCTTCAAATTTCTAATTTCGTTATAAAGAACCACGACACTGTGCGGCGATAAACAGTATGATCTGGCCCGTGAGTATAGGGATTATACGCGCACAGCTCACTGATTTAAGAGAAGTTCACCCAAGTTCCTTAATAAAGATGTTGTTATAGTTAAAAAAGTAAGAAGTGATTTATTCATACAACTTCTCATAGAAGAGTTGTCATTAAGCCTAACTAACGTCTGCATAAAGTCCCAACTATGCTATAATTAAAAATCCTTATCTAAAACCAAAAAGATTACTAAGACTAGCTTCTTTTTTATTCTGGCACGAGACCTTTGTGTTTGTTTTTAGAATCAACGCAAAAATTGGTGAATTGTATTGGCTTTCGTTGCCAGGCAGACTGTGTAGCTGTCTAGAGCAATCTACAAAACACAATATCATTTACAGCAATTCTGCTTTGCATTGGTGTTCATACATTTGTTGCACATACTTACATTATGTCTTACCAATCCTTATTAAATAGTTTTTGCCCTGTCCTTTTCGTTTTCTATTGTATAAAAAAAATGTATTGAAAAAAATGTGTAAACTAATGTGCTTAAAAAGCCGCATAGCTATTTTGTAAAATAAATTCAAATTTTTATGTTTTCAAAATAAAATAAATCAGTTAAGGTTTTAGGTTTTTATACCCTACATTACACTGTGGTACTGGGTATTATGACTTAATGCTGATGTTTGCAAACACCTTAAAGGAATGGAGATAGACCCTACGTTAAGTATACTGATCGACTCAGAATCACAATCAGATTCCATTGAGCGATGTCCGTCCGTCCCTCCGACTATCATTGTAATCAAAATACAGGTCGCAATTATAAACCGATTTCGGTGAAACTCCATACATTCTCAATCAAAGCCAAGGACGAGCCCTATTAAAATCTGTCCATACTTTGATATCATACATAGGTTTTTCCCTATTACAAACAGGTCTAATAGCCTCATATAACATCCGATTTCGAACAAAGCATAACAAGTTACCAACACATAGCCGTAGTGAAATTGGACCATTTTGGTTAATGTTCACGAATAGCTCCCACACAAAGGTCGCTCCCCATTTGAGGTTCTGTCCTCTAGAAGCCACAAATTATACCCTAACACTTCCATATTTTGCATAGTACGTTATGAGCGACCATACATTAACTATAGTGAAACTAAACCACATGAGTCCATATTTTTGAATGATCCATGTTCTTTCACTTTGACAATATCGGTCCATGTTTTCGAATAGCGTCCACATAGGTCCATCCCGATTTGAGGTCCTGCAACTCGAAGCCAAAATTAAACCCGATCACACTGTCAAACTTTGCATAGTTCGTTATGGGCGTCAAATAATTAACTTTAACATATTGGGCGTTAATTAACTTTAACGCCCAGACAAGAGCGCTTAATTCTCTGAATACAAGAGTACGGTAAGTCGATCATAGTTGGTCAAGCCCTACGTAAACTTTTTTTTAAAACGATTTAAATTTTTGCATAATATGGATATGAAGCGGTTTAAAGAAAATGTCATTTATTATAAATTTACCTGTAAATTCAGTATTTTGTTTCAAATCCTCCAGCACTTCCGGTTTCAATTTGCTGTTTTGTTTTCCCATTTTCTGCGCACATACCGAGTATTACCTGAAATATATTAACCAAAAAAAATAATAAAAAAAAACTGATCGTTTAGCCTGTCCTTAAAGAAATTTGAATGTTAAAAATATTCTTAATAAATTTTCTAACCGTTAAAATAATTTTTGTTAGAAATCGTGAGGTATACAAGTAAAATCACTTACCCCCCTAATTCATAAAAATTTAAAACAGCTTTACCAACCGTTTTTAAGCTAAAAGTGTGAAAACTTTATTCAAAAACAATTATTAGCTTAAAATTCCTTTTGTAACCCATTATTAAATGTGTGAATTTTAATATTCCTTCGACCCTAATTTAATCGTTTTTAAAGTGGCGTTTGCTTTTGGTTTGTTTACTTTTGCTTTTTTGTGGAATTTTTTTTATTAAAAACAAGAAAAAAGTTAATTTTATAATAGACAATGATACGTTTAATTTAATCCAAAGAGTTGGTGAAAACTATTGTTATTTCATTAAAAATACGTTGTTAATTGTGTGCCATTTGGAATAGAAACTTTTACCCAAATTTCAAACCATCGTCAATCAAAAATGTATAAAAAGAAATAAGACCCATTTTCTGTTCGGGATAAGCAATTCAAACAAAGATACCGTTTTAATAAACAAACGGTAAGAAAACTTGTCAATTAAGCAAAAAAAGATATTTCTGTAGAGCGTAGCTTTACGTTACGAAGGAAGTAAGTTAGTGTTCTAAAATAGGTACATATATAAATAAAGACGTCACATTTTAGTTACAGGACGATGCAGGTGACCTTCATGTCCTATGACAACCCGCGGTTAGCAGGATTTGTGCAAAAGTGGCTCGCGCCCTGGCTAAACATGGGAAAAACACAAAAAAGGAAAATTGTACAATGAAAATTAGTGATGTGAACACAATCAAAAAAGAAAAATGTTATTCGTTGTTCGAATACCTGTAATATCTGTAACAAAAAATTGATCTGAATTTGTCTTTTATTTCAACATGAGATTATTTTTTTTAATTATTAGACAAGTAAGCATATATTTTTTGTTTATTAAAACAATTCTTTTTAAAATTAACAATAAAAAGTTTTATAGATTCGACTACTCATACAATTGATAATCGTATTAATGCATCATTAAGGTAAAAATGACGACGGTGTTGCCAGCATTGAATTGACAAATTGATTGTAATGTATTGTAGTTAAAATACTGTACTCGTATATGGATACGTTTTTTTAATAATCGTTTGTTAGGCAAAATGTGTTTCTTAGCTAATATGTTCTTTAAATGAGAATTAAGATTTTTTTATGAATATGGCTGTTATTATATAAATATGTTTATACTATGATGACACTGTTGATCTTTAAATTGATCTTAGCTTTACAGATCAATTTAGATCAACATATATTTTAAACTCAAGAGGACCTCAGCTTATATCCCATACCCATTCTAGTAGTTTTTATGGGACATTACCGGAAAATCACGAACGAATAAAAAATTGCGCAAAACTACAATGTTTTTGCTTGGAAATAAATCGTTACAGCCATATTCATAAAAAAATCTTAATTGGGATTTAAAGTACATATTAGTTAACAAACACTTTTTGCCTAACAAATGATTGTTAAGAAAATGTATTCATAAACACCACTTTCACTAATATACAATTTAATGAATTTGTCGATTCAATGCTGGCAGCACTGTCGTTTTGACTTGTCATTTCAATCTTAATGATGCAGTTATACGATTATCAATTATGTGAGTAGTCGAATCTATATATTTTTTGTATTGTTTATTTTACAAATAACTGATTTAATAAACAAAAAAATATATATATGCTTACTTGTAAAATAATAAAAACAAAATCGTATTTAAAAAAAAAGACAAATTGAGATCAATTATGTATTACTGATAAAAAAAGGTATTCGAAAAACGAATAATATTATTCTTATTTTGATTGTTTACACATCACTAGTGAACTTTTTATAATTTTCCCTTTTTTGTGTTGTGTTTTTTTCCATAAAGAAGTTTTTATAAATGAAAATGGAAAAATGACGATTGCAAACGCAAAAAAAATTAACGTATCCATTCTAATCGTATATTTTAAAAATATTTTTTTTCTTCGTTGTATTCGAAAAATTCCAAAAATATGAGTGTAAATGTTAACAAACCAACACAAACCTCACTTTAAAACACTGTTAAAGTAGGGCCGAAAGAATATTAAAATGCACACATTTAATAATGGTTTACAAAACGATTATTAAGCTAATAATCGTTTATGAATACAGTTTTCATACATTAAGCTCAACAATCGTTTGTAAAGCTGTTTTAAATTTTATTAATACGGCTGTTAATATATATGTATAGTAAAACTATTTTTGGGACCAACAGCACGTTTTCATTGACCACAGAACAAAAATAAGGCATTTAACAAGTTTAAAAAAAAATCATGTGAGCAATTTGAAAGATCGGCCCAACAGAGTCTTTTATACTTTCCAAAATGGATTGCGCTGTAGTATGGCATTAACAATACTTGGAGATATAGCTGTTGATGCTGAATAGGACCTCATTTTCTGCGCTCTGGAGATCTTTGAATTAAAAAAATTAATGTTATTTTCGGACTTGTAACTAAATTTTGTGTGTTTTTTTAATACCCATATCCCTTAGTCATTTATAGGCAAAATACCTAAGGCTAAGGCAAGCAAGTCAAATACGGATAAGAGCGTAGTTGAGAAGTCCGAGCCAAATAAGGAGGGGTGACAGAACTTGCAAACTCCCAAGTTTACTGAAATGATCTCCGGTGTTCAGATAAACCTCCATCGGAGCAGAACAGCAACATTAGCACTGATGGAGTTTATTTTACATGTAAAATGCACGTTACTCTTTTTTTACGAACTTAATTTAGGTCATCTCTTCTCTTCAGAGTTGTCAAAAGGTTCCTGAGGCTTTGCAATAGACTTATATTCCTGACTTCGAAATATATACTATCTGACAACCCCAAAATTGCACTCACATCGGAATTACAACGATCGGTAAGGGAGGACGGCAAACAGGATAAGAATAGGTTGTAATTCTAATTCTCACCATGTATCTTGGGACAACAGTATTTGCAACAAATGAGGGCAGTCACTTCTAGAAGTCCTGAATGCTAACGATCTGCTAACACTTAGTAGTTCTAACAAGGCTACTTTTGTTAACAGAAGAGGGGAAGAGGCCATAGACATAACGATATGGTCCGAAACACAGCTAGATGACGTTCACGGATTACATGTCTCAGATACTTATTCCTTTTTTGGCCATACATAATGTTTTTCCTTTCGAGACCGTCTTCTCACTCAATATAGATTAGTAACACGGAAAAAAACAAGTTACAAACTAGAACCTTGCGGTACCCCCAAAGGACTTGAATAGATTGACTAGGAAATCAGCAAACTCACGACATGTCCGAAACCGTTCATTGAGGAGAGCTGCCAAATTGCAACCGGAAATCAGCCTATATTACAGTAACCTCAGATAATGATCGCAAAACTAAGTAGAAAAAAATAAGCAAGATTAAATCATTAATTTTGAAACAATAAAAAAGGAAGGACATAAAAACAATCTAAAGGTATTTTTTCACAGATTACACGTATGTTCTGTAAGACTTTATTTTGTATTTTTTACTTATTAGTATTGTTTCATCACGCTAAGACTTAAACCGCAACAATGTCGCCAAATTGGCTCTTCAAAAGCTCGAATATTCACTTTATTGACCAAAATTTTGTTCAGTGATAAGGCCCTTTCTGGCTCAACGACAACGTCAATATACAAACGACAACAAAAAAAAAAAAAAAAAAATTGTTTAGTGATGAAGCCCTTTCTGGCTCAATATACAAAATTATCGCATTTGGGCAGAGGTGCAACAAGAAGAGGTTGAAGAGGTGTCATTAAACTCAGAGAAAACCACTGTTTGGTACGGTTTATGGGTAATCACCTATAACAAACAAAATAATCATTAAATATTTCGGAAATTTTGACAGATGGCTTATAAAAGATTGCTTTTAAAAAACAAAACAAAAAGTTGCTAGTAAAACAGAAAATGTGCCAGGCCAGTTAGTTTTGCGGTCGCCCTCGTACATGCACTAATTTATTTTTTTTTTACTTTTCATATTGTATTAGGTTAGACTTGCATATAAGCAATATATGTAATTCTGTTAATGTGCTAATTTTCTATATTTTACCCAATCTGCGTTAAAATTTTGGTCAATAAACATTTTTATTGTTTTATAGAAAAACCTCAAAATTACACTGTGGAACATTTTTGGGGTTATTGTCTGGGGGGTGAGAAATTCCAAGTCAGGGTGATGGTACTAGGTCAGTATATTAAAACCCTCAAAGGGTTTTGCGTTCGTATGTGCCAGTTTTTTTTTTTTTTTTTAAACATATAAATCCCAAACGGGTATTAATATGCTGACCTAGTACCATCACCCTGACTTGGAATTTCTCACCCCCCAGATTGGCTGTTGTACTGTGTTATTTATTTAACACGTCGTTAGTTTACTTATTAACCATTTTAGTCGGTGCAAGTGTTGTAATATAATGAGTTTCCGTGTTAGTAAAGATTGTTGCAATCTATTGGGATTGAGACACGAAAAGAAGATTCTGATTTAAGGCCCGTGCAACAATGAATAAGAATGATAAAGGCATTGAATTTATTCCAAAGGAAGAAGCATTAGATTCTTAAATTTGTGTCTAGAGTTAATTGGTGAACCAAAAATAGTAATAAAAAACACATTCGAAAACTATATTCGCAGTAAATTAGAAACTGTAAAAAAATCTGTTTTGAAAAAATTATTGATTTGATGAATTGTCATGCAAAGTGTACAGGTTTTAAGTCGCATGTGTACAGGTTTTAAGTCGAATGTTGTCTACGAGACGAATAAAGGAGAAACTGCCGTCTTGTTCCATGCATTCCATTAAAAAAGCAAGAAGCTGTGTTGATTTCTTTTAATCTGTACACGTTAATAATACCAGAGATAATATGAGAACACTATGATTTAAAGGTTTTACTGTTGTGATGAATTATAAATCTGTTAAGGTAAAGCGTGTACGAATGTTTAAGGTATTCTTTAAAAAAAAATCCGTGTTTTTAATAGGTTAATGGAAAGCGTATTTAACTGCAGAAGAGGTTGGTGTTTCTAAATTAAAAGGAGTTGTACCACGAATTCAAAATGCCATAAAAGACAAAACATTGTTACTGTGGGCAACCCTGTTTATATACAAACAGCTGTTAAAGTTTACATATCTTTTAGCACGTGTTAATACAGGTGAAGCAGCACAATTTTTGTTAAATTGAAAACAGTTTTTTAATAATATATTTTGTAAAAAAAAAAACTGTGTAAGTATGAGTTCTAATACGCGAGGTGAGCATTTTAACTATATGTGACAGCGCCTAGAGCAAGGGACCTAAGGGTAAAAAATCAATTTTCATTTTTTTTTTTTTTTGGTGTGGACAACATTTGAGCATCGAATGAGACCGATCCCATGCCCTAAAAGTGTTCCCTCCCAGAGATATGCGCGTTTTATGAAAGTGAAGTCGACGATTCTAAGCGCAAATAGAAAGGGACCTAATCTTTAAAATGGCTCTCCTGAACAAAACTGGTTTTTAACCTTAGGCCCCTTTCTATTTTGCGCGTCACATATACAAATATAGTTCGCTAAAAGTTTGTATTTTGTACTTGTTTTGGTGTTTTTTTGTGTGTATATTTTTGTAAATTTGAACAGTTTTATTGTTTTTCGTGGAGTAAAACTTAAAATATCATGAAGTGTGATTGGAAGTATTTACATTTGATTGTTTGTAGAAAACTCAAGTTTTATGTCATGGTAAAAGTGCAAGCATGACTGCTAATAAACGAATTTTTAATATTTTGGCAGAAACACTCAGTTTCAAAAATGCTCAAATATTTTAGTTTCGGCTGAGAAACAACAGGAATGTTTCGAATTACATAAAAGGAAAGATGCCATACGAAACTGACGGTAAATTAAGTAAATTAATATGTACATAAGCTTGGAACGTAAATTATTTTATTAAATGGGAAACAATCCAGAAATGGGAAAACATTTAGAAAATATATTAGGTAATGGTTGGTTCGAGGAACGATTTCTGTTATACCGAAAAAGATTAATGCTATCGGCAAAAAAATGAAAGGAGATTAGCTTCCCAGCAAGGAGGCAATGCGCAATTATTAGTTCATGCTGCCTCAATATCTGGAAAAATCCCACGCAACGGTTTGGAAATTTGTCCTACAACAAGTTGCTAAAAACGGGCCGTATGAAATTCGAGAACTTCTTAATACTAGCCATAAAGAAGTTACACCAGTATCACCTGATAATGTACTAAAATATGCGTCAATTAAACATAAAACACAATAGTAGTATTTATCCGACTAATGATAAACAGCCATATTCATAAAAAAAAACTTAATTGGGATTTTAAGTACATATTAGTTAACAAACACTTTTTGCCTAACAAATGATTGTTAAGAAAACGTATTCATAAACACTACTTTAACTAATATACAATTTAATGAATTTGTCGATTCAATGCTGGCAACACTGTCGTTTTGACTTGTCATTTCAATCTTAATGATGCAGTTATACGATTATCAATTATGTGAGTAGTCGAATCTATATATTTTTTGTATTGTATATTTTACAAAGAACTGATTTAATAAACAAAAATATATATACTCGTATGCTTACTTGTAAAATAATAAAAACAAAATCGTGTTTAAATAAAAGACAAATTGAGATCAATTATGTATTACTGATAAAAAAAAAGGTATTCGAATAACGAATAATATTATTCTTATTTTGATGGTTTACACATCACTAGTGAACTTTTTACAATTTTCCCTTTTTTTGTGTTGTGTTTTTTCCATATTAGAAGTTTTTATAAATGAAAATGGAAACAATGACGATTGCAAACGCAAAAAAATTTAACGTATCCATTCTAATCGTATATTTTAAAAATATTTTTTTCTTCGTTGTATTCGAAAAATTCCAAAAATGTGTGTGTAAATGTAGACAAACAAACACAAACGTCACTTTAAAACACTGTTAAAGTAGGGTCGAAAGAATATTAAAATGCACACATTTAATAATGGTTTACAAAACGATTATTAAGCTAATAATCGTTTATGAATACAGTTTTCATACATTAAGCTTAACAATCGTTTGTAAAGCTGTTTTAAATTTTTATGAATACGGCTGAAAGTCTATAAGAGCAAATTGAAATGTAGACCGGATGAAATCAAAACTAATGAAAGCTCTGTCGCAGTATCGTTGCAAAATTTGGTAGACCACGAGCTAAAAGAATTCTTGCATATCAAGATAAAGTATTGCGTACAATGGATGTTGAAGAATCGATCCTAATTTTGAGCTACGGGATTAATGGTTCCGCCGGTCACAGCTTGTTTAAACAAAAACTTGTGGAAATACTTCGGAAAGTTTCGATCAGTCTGAGGAGCAACAAGAAGAGGTTGAAGAGGTGCCAAACCAGCTACGATTCAGGTTTTGGACATTAACGACATAACCGTCGAAATGCTCGAACGAGTCATCCAAATGTGGACTCTCAGAATGGACACCCTTAGGCGTAGTTGCGGTCCACATTTGAAAGAAATTTTATTTAAACAGTAAATGGCATAAAATGTCTTTCGAATGAACAATGAAGATTCCACACTTCATTCAAATTTTCGAATTTTTAATATAAGGGTAATTCCAAAAATTTTCGACCCAGTCTGGATTTTAACCGTTACCGATTGTAATGAAACTCGGCACACATATTCCTTTAGTTGCTGCCTGTCATATGACACCTAAGTTCAGATTCGACTTGGTTCAAATCGTACAGCTTCTCAAAATGGGCCGAGACGAGCATTATTCGGAAAAGTAAGCTGTGTTAGATGTGTCCACTGAAAGGTATTGGTTCTCTTTGAGAAAGTGTTAACAAATATTTTGTTCTTGCAGGACATAATATTCTAAATCACGGATATATCCTTAATCCTTAAATATTTCAAAAAAGTTTGTAGTTTGGTCTACTAGATGTGACAATTTCAGAGTGGGTTTCGCCATGGGTTCAAATGTTATGTTTGGTTGAATGCAGCAATCACAACTTTTGAAAAGGGTTTTTTCTTAACCTTCTACTTTTCAGCAAATATTTAATACAGCAATCCTAGTTGCTGGCTTGATCCTTAAATCTGAATAAATAAAACCATATTGCAGGGATGCACAAAGTGCGGCCCCAGTAATTTTTTTTCTTAATGTCACCGGCCTTTTTGAATATTTTTTTTAATTTAAATACTTCAGAAAATAGTTCCAAGTGTTTCGGTGTACTTTATATGTTACCATCTCCATTCCTTTGATAGTTTATTAGTTGTGCGTCCCGCTATTTGAAAACCATGAACACCCCTGCCATACTGCAGTAAAAAAGTTTTATGAAAAACATGTAAATACATGCACTATTTTATTTTTTTTGACTTTTCATATTGTATTAAGTTAGCCTTACATATAAGCAATATATGTTATTCTGTTAATGTGCACATTTTCTATATTTTACTCAATCTGCGTTAAAATTTTGGTCAATAAACATTTTTATTGTTTTATAGAAAAACCTCAAAATTATTTATTTAACACGTCGTTAGTTTACATATTAAACATTTTAGTCAGTGCAAGTGTTGTGATATAATGAGTTTCCGTGTAAAGATTGTTGTAATCTATTGGGATTGAGGCACGAAAAGAAGATTCTGATTTGAGGCCCGTGCAGCAATGAATAAGAATGTTAAAGGCATTGAATTTATTCCAAACGAAGAAGCATTAAAATTCTTAAATTTTTAGAGTTAATTGGTGAACCAAAAATAGTATTAAAAAACACATTCGAATACTATATTCGCAGTAAATTAGAAACTGTAAAAAATCTCTTCTGAAAAAATTATTTGGTTTGATGAATTGTCATGCAAAGTTTTTACAGCTAATAAAGAAGAAAAGTGTTAAAGAGGCATGTGTACAGGTTTTAAGTCGAATGTTGTCTACGAGACAAATAAAGGAGAAACTGCCGTCTTGATCCATGCATTCCATTAAAAAGCAAGAACCTGTGTCGATTTCTTTTAATCTGTACACGTTAAGAATACCAGTGATAAAAATTCGGTAGAAAATGTCAACACTATGATTTAAAGGTTTTACTGTTGTGATGAATTATAAATCTGTTAAGGTAAAGCGTGTATGAATGTTTAAGGTATTTTTTAAAAAAAAATCGAGTTTTAAATAGGTTAATGGAAAGCGTATTTAACTGCAGAAGAGGTTGGTGTTTCTAAATTAAAAGGAGTTGTACCACGAATTCAAAATGCCATAAAAGACATAAAAGTTGGATTCTCTAAGTTTGCATGCTGTAGACCGAAACAGTGTGTTCTGGCTGGAAGTAGTGGAACACATTCTGTGATTGGTGTGTGAATGTGTCTTCCAAAATAATGTTGACCCATATCATTACAGGGAATATCATAGCTGGGTAAACATTGGCATTTGCACAACTGCGTGTTATATGTTGGAATGTCCAGGTTTTGACACCGTAAAGGAAACATTACAAAGTTATTTTACCAATTGTGGAGTAGAAACTGTACGATACAACAATTAGACTGCTACAGATAGATCTGACTTTGTGACAAAAGTAGACCATATTGATGTGTTCACGAAAAATGTTTTCGAAAAATTACCAAAGCTGATAAAACATTCATTTATTATGAAACAACAAACCTATTATTAAACCAATAATGTTAAAAATAATTTAACTAAAGATGAAATGTTGGTTGTTTTAGATTGCTTAAAAAATAAAGCTTCGTTCTACAGGACGAATTACAATCATACCACTGCACTGTGGCCAAAACTAGCGGCAAAAATTCAGTTTTTCAACTTGAAATTTTTACAATTTTTAAGATGGCGTTCTATACCCAACATACTTGTATTGAAAAAAACAAAAAAAAAAATGTTACTGTGGGCAACCCTGTTTATGTACAAACAGCTGTTAAAGTTTACATATCTTTTAGCACGTGTTAATACTGGTGAAGCAGCACAATTTTTGTTAAATTAAAAACAGTTTTTTAATAATATATTTTGTAAAAAAAAACTGTGTAAGTATGAGTTCTAATACGCGAGGTGAGTATTTTAACTATATGTGACAGCGCATAGAGCAAGGGACCTAAGGGTAAAAAATCAATTTTCATTTTTTTTTGGTGTGGACAACATCTGAGCATCGAATGAGACCGATCCCATGTCCTAAAAGTGTTCCCTCCCAGAGATATGCGCGATTTATGAAAGTGAAGTCGACGATTCTAAGCGCAAATAGAAAGGGACCTAATATTTAAAATGGCTCTCCTGAACAAAACTGGTTTTTAACCTTAGGTCCCTTTCTATTTTGCGCGTCACATATACAAATATAGTTCGCTAAATGTTTGTATTTTGTACTTGTTTTGGTGGTTTTTTGTGTGTATATTTTTGTAAATTTGAACAGTTTTATGGTTTTTCGTGGAGTAAAACTAAAAATATCATGAAGTGTGATTGGAAGTATTTACATTTGATTGTTTGTAGAAAACTCAAGTTTTATGTCATGGTAAAAGTGCAAGCATGACTGCTAATAAACGAATTTTTAATATTTTGGCAAAAACACTCAGTTTCAAAAATGCTCAAATATTTTAGTTTTGGCTGATAAACAACAGGAATGTTTCGAATTACATAAAAGGAAAGATTCCATACGAAACTGACGGTAAATTAAGTAAATTAATATGTACATAAGCTTGGAACTTAACTTATTTTATTAAACTAAAATGTGATAAACAATCCAGAAATGGGAAAACATTTAGAAAATATATTAAGTAATGGTTGGTTCGAGGAACGATTTCTGTTATACCGAAAAAGATTAATGCTATCGGCAAAAAAATGAAAGGAGATTAGCTTCCCAGCAAGGAGACAATGCGCAATTATTAGTTCATGCTGCCTCAATATCTGACAAAAAATCCCACGCAACGGTTTGGAAATTTGTCCTACAACAAGTTGCTAAAAACCGGCCGTATGAAATTCGAGAACTTCTTAATACTAGCCATAAAGAAGTTAAACCAGTATCACCTGATAATGTACTAAAATATGCGTCAATTAAACATAAAACACAATAGTAGTATTTATCCGACTACTGATAAACAGCCATATTCATAAAAAAAAACTTAATTGGGATTTAAAGTACATATGAGTTAACAAACACTTTTTGCCTAACAAATGATTGTTAAGAAAACGTATTTATTAACACTACTTTAACTAATATACAATTTAATGAATTTGTCGTCGGATCTATATATTAGTCGAATCTATATATTTTTTGTTTGTATATTTTACAAAGAACTGATTTAATAAACAAAAATATATATATGCTTACAACTTGTAAAATAATAAAAACAAAATCGTGTTTAAATAAAAGACAAATTGAGTTCAATTATGTATTACTGATAAAAAAAAGGTCTTCGAATAACGAATAATATTATTCCTATTTTGATGGTTTACACATCACTAGTGAACTTTTTACAATTTTCCCTTTTTTGTGTTGTGTTTTTTCCATAAAGAAGTTTTTATAAATGAAAATGGAAAAAATGACGATTGCAAAAGCAAAAAAAATTAACGTATCCATTCTAATCGTATATTTTAAAAATATTTGTAGACAAACACAAACGTCACTTTAAAACACTGTTAAAGTAGGGTCGAAAGAATATTAAAATGCACACATTTAATAATGGTTTACAAAACGATTATTAAGCTAATAATTATTTATGAATACAGTTTTCATACATTAAGCTTAACAATCGTTTGTAAAGCTGTTTTAAATTTTTATGAATACGGCTGAAAGTTTATAAGAGCAAATTGAAATGTAGACCGGATGAAATCAAAACAAATGAAAGCTCTGTCGCAGTATCGTTGCAAAATTTGGTAGACCACGAGCTAAAAGAATTCTTGCATATCAAGATAAAGTATTGCGTACAATGGATGTTAAAGAATCGATCCTAATTTTGAGCTACGGGATTAATGGTTCCGCCGGTCACAGCTTGTTTAAACAAAAACTTGTGGAAATACTTCGGAAAGTTTCGATCAGTCTGAGGAGCAACAAGAAGAGGTTGAAGAGGTGCCATTAAACTCAGAGAAAACCACGGTTTGGTACGGTTTATGGGCTGGTGGAATCATCAGTCCATATTTTTTAAAAAATGATGATGGTAGCCGTTAATGGTGCTCGGTATCGCGCCATGATATCGGAGTTTTTGCTAAACAATGCATCTTTTGAGAGGTTATTTCGAAGAGCAGCTCATTTCATGTTTTGGACCCGTGAGTTGGCCGCCTAGATCGCGTGATATCACACCTTTCTTTGGGGCTACGTAAAGTCCAAAGTCTCTGCTGACAAACCAGCTACGATTCAGGTTTTGGACATTAACGACATAACCGTCGAAATGCTCGAACGAGTCATCCAAATGTGGACTCTCAGAATGGACACCCTTAGGCGTAGTTGCGGTCCACATTTGAAAGAAATTTTATTTAAACAGTAAATGGCATAAAATGTCTTTCGAATGAACAATGAAGATTCCACACTTCATTCAAATTTTTGAATTTTTAATATAAGGGTAATTCCAAAAATTTTCGACCCAGTCTGGATTTTAACCGTTACCGATTGTAATGAAACTCGGCACACATATTCCTTTAGGTGCTGCCTGTCATATGACACCTAAGTTCAGATTCGACTTGGTTCAAATCGTACAGCTTCTCAAAATGGGCCGAGACGAGCATTATTCGGAAAAGTAAGCTGTGTTAGATGTGTCCACTGAAAGGTATTGGTTCTCTTTGAGAAAGTGTTAACAAATATTTTGTTCTTGCAGGACATAATATTCTAAATCACGGATATATCCTTAATCCTTAAATATTTCAAAAAAGTTTGTAGTTTGGTCTACTAGATGTGACAATTTCAGAGTGGGTTTCGCCATGGGTTCAAATGTTATGTTTGGTTGAATGCAGCAATCACAACTTTTGAAAAGGGTTTTTTCTTAACCTTCTACTTTTCAGCAAATATTTAATACAGCAATCCTAGTTGCTGGCTTGATCCTTAAATCTGAATAAATAAAACCATATTGCAGGGATGCACAAAGTGCGGCCCCAGTAATTTTTTTTCTTAATGTCACCGGCCTTTTTGAATATTTTTTTTAATTTAAATACTTCAGAAAATAGTTCCAAGTGTTTCGGTGTACTTTATATGTTACCATCTCCATTCCTTTGATAGTTTATTAGTTGTGCGTCCCGCTATTTGAAAACCATGAACACCCCTGCCATACTGCAGTAAAAAAGTTTTATGAAAAACATGTAAATACATGCACTATTTTATTTTTTTTGACTTTTCATATTGTATTAAGTTAGCCTTACATATAAGCAATATATGTTATTCTGTTAATGTGCACATTTTCTATATTTTACTCAATCTGCGTTAAAATTTTGGTCAATAAACATTTTTATTGTTTTATAGAAAAACCTCAAAATTATTTATTTAACACGTCGTTAGTTTACATATTAAACATTTTAGTCAGTGCAAGTGTTGTGATATAATGAGTTTCCGTGTAAAGATTGTTGTAATCTATTGGGATTGAGGCACGAAAAGAAGATTCTGATTTGAGGCCCGTGCAGCAATGAATAAGAATGTTAAAGGCATTGAATTTATTCCAAACGAAGAAGCATTAAAATTCCTAAATTTTTAGAGTTAATTGGTGAACCAAAAATAGTATTAAAAAACACATTCGAATACTATATTCGCAGTAAATTAGAAACTGTAAAAAATCTCTTCTGAAAAAATTATTTGGTTTGATGAATTGTCATGCAAAGTTTTTACAGCTAATAAAGAAGAAAAGTGTTAAAGAGGCATGTGTACAGGTTTTAAGTCGAATGTTGTCTACGAGACAAATAAAGGAGAAACTGCCGTCTTGATCCATGCATTCCATTAAAAAGCAAGAACCTGTGTCGATTTCTTTTAATCTGTACACGTTAAGAATACCAGTGATAAAAATTCGGTAGAAAATGTCAACACTATGATTTAAAGGTTTTACTGTTGTGATGAATTATAAATCTGTTAAGGTAAAGCGTGTATGAATGTTTAAGGTATTTTTTAAAAAAAAATCGAGTTTTAAATAGGTTAATGGAAAGCGTATTTAACTGCAGAAGAGGTTGGTGTTTCTAAATTAAAAGGAGTTGTACCACGAATTCAAAATGCCATAAAAGACATAAAAGTTGGATTCTCTAAGTTTGCATGCTGTAGACCGAAACAGTGTGTTCTGGCTGGAAGTAGTGGAACACATTCTGTGATTGGTGTGTGAATGTGTCTTCCAAAATAATGTTGACCCATATCATTACAGGGAATATCATAGCTGGGTAAACATTGGCATTTGCACAACTGCGTGTTATATGTTGGAATGTCCAGGTTTTGACACCGTAAAGGAAACATTACAAAGTTATTTTACCAATTGTGGAGTAGAAACTGTACGATACAACAATTAGACTGCTACAGATAGATCTGACTTTGTGACAAAAGTAGACCATATTGATGTGTTCACGAAAAATGTTTTCGAAAAATTACCAAAGCTGATAAAACATTCATTTATTATGAAACAACAAACCTATTATTAAACCAATAATGTTAAAAATAATTTAACTAAAGATGAAATGTTGGTTGTTTTAGATTGCTTAAAAAATAAAGCTTCGTTCTACAGGACGAATTACAATCATACCACTGCACTGTGGCCAAAACTAGCGGCAAAAATTCAGTTTTTCAACTTGAAATTTTTACAATTTTTAAGATGGCGTTCTATACCCAACATACTTGTATTGAAAAAAACAAAAAAAAAATTTTACTGTGGGCAACCCTGTTTATGTACAAACAGCTGTTAAAGTTTACATATCTTTTAGCACGTGTTAATACTGGTGAAGCAGCACAATTTTTGTTAAATTAAAAACAGTTTTTTAATAATATATTTTGTAAAAAAAAACTGTGTAAGTATGAGTTCTAATACGCGAGGTGAGTATTTTAACTATATGTGACAGCGCATAGAGCAAGGGACCTAAGGGTAAAAAATCAATTTTCATTTTTTTTTGGTGTGGACAACATCTGAGCATCGAATGAGACCGATCCCATGTCCTAAAAGTGTTCCCTCCCAGAGATATGCGCGATTTATGAAAGTGAAGTCGACGATTCTAAGCGCAAATAGAAAGGGACCTAATATTTAAAATGGCTCTCCTGAACAAAACTGGTTTTTAACCTTAGGTCCCTTTCTATTTTGCGCGTCACATATACAAATATAGTTCGCTAAATGTTTGTATTTTGTACTTGTTTTGGTGGTTTTTTGTGTGTATATTTTTGTAAATTTGAACAGTTTTATGGTTTTTCGTGGAGTAAAACTAAAAATATCATGAAGTGTGATTGGAAGTATTTACATTTGATTGTTTGTAGAAAACTCAAGTTTTATGTCATGGTAAAAGTGCAAGCATGACTGCTAATAAACGAATTTTTAATATTTTGGCAAAAACACTCAGTTTCAAAAATGCTCAAATATTTTAGTTTCGGCTGATAAACAACAGGAATGTTTCGAATTACATAAAAGGAAAGATTCCATACGAAACTGACGGTAAATTAAGTAAATTAATATGTACATAAGCTTGGAACTTAACTTATTTTATTAAACTAAAATGTGATAAACAATCCAGAAATGGGAAAACATTTAGAAAATATATTAAGTAATGGTTGGTTCGAGGAACGATTTCTGTTATACCGAAAAAGATTAATGCTATCGGCAAAAAAATGAAAGGAGATTAGCTTCCCAGCAAGGAGACAATGCGCAATTATTAGTTCATGCTGCCTCAATATCTGACAAAAAATCCCACGCAACGGTTTGGAAATTTGTCCTACAACAAGTTGCTAAAAACCGGCCGTATGAAATTCGAGAACTTCTTAATACTAGCCATAAAGAAGTTAAACCAGTATCACCTGATAATGTACTAAAATATGCGTCAATTAAACATAAAACACAATAGTAGTATTTATCCGACTACTGATAAACAGCCATATTCATAAAAAAAAACTTAATTGGGATTTAAAGTACATATGAGTTAACAAACACTTTTTGCCTAACAAATGATTGTTAAGAAAACGTATTTATTAACACTACTTTAACTAATATACAATTTAATGAATTTGTCGTCGGATCTATATATTAGTCGAATCTATATATTTTTTGTTTGTATATTTTACAAAGAACTGATTTAATAAACAAAAATATATATATATGCTTACAACTTGTAAAATAATAAAAACAAAATCGTGTTTAAATAAAAGACAAATTGAGTTCAATTATGTATTACTGATAAAAAAAAGGTCTTCGAATAACGAATATTATTATTCCTATTTTGATGGTTTACACATCACTAGTGAACTTTTTACAATTTTCCCTTTTTTGTGTTGTGTTTTTTCCATAAAGAAGTTTTTATAAATGAAAATGGAAAAAATGACGATTGCAAAAGCAAAAAAAATTAACGTATCCATTCTAATCGTATATTTTAAAAATATTTGTAGACAAACACAAACGTCACTTTAAAACACTGTTAAAGTAGGGTCGAAAGAATATTAAAATGCACACATTTAATAATGGTTTACAAAACGATTATTAAGCTAATAATTATTTATGAATACAGTTTTCATACATTAAGCTTAACAATCGTTTGTAAAGCTGTTTTAAATTTTTATGAATACGGCTGAAAGTTTATAAGAGCAAATTGAAATGTAGACCGGATGAAATCAAAACAAATGAAAGCTCTGTCGCAGTATCGTTGCAAAATTTGGTAGACCACGAGCTAAAAGAATTCTTGCATATCAAGATAAAGTATTGCGTACAATGGATGTTAAAGAATCGATCCTAATTTTGAGCTACGGGATTAATGGTTCCGCCGGTCACAGCTTGTTTAAACAAAAACTTGTGGAAATACTTCGGAAAGTTTCGATCAGTCTGAGGAGCAACAAGAAGAGGTTGAAGAGGTGCCATTAAACTCAGAGAAAACCACGGTTTGGTACGGTTTATGGGCTGGTGGAATCATCAGTCCATATTTTTTAAAAAATGATGATGGTAGCCGTTAATGGTGCTCGGTATCGCGCCATGATATCGGAGTTTTTGCTAAACAATGCATCTTTTGAGAGGTTATTTCGAAGAGCAGCTCATTTCATGTTTTGGACCCGTGAGTTGGCCGCCTAGATCGCGTGATATCACACCTTTCTTTGGGGCTACGTAAAGTCCAAAGTCTCTGCTGACAAACCAGCTACGATTCAGGTTTTGGACATTAACGACATAACCGTCGAAATGCTCGAACGAGTCATCCAAATGTGGACTCTCAGAATGGACACCCTTAGGCGTAGTTGCGGTCCACATTTGAAAGAAATTTTATTTAAACAGTAAATGGCATAAAATGTCTTTCGAATGAACAATGAAGATTCCACACTTCATTCAAATTTTTGAATTTTTAATATAAGGGTAATTCCAAAAATTTTCGACCCAGTCTGGATTTTAACCGTTACCGATTGTAATGAAACTCGGCACACATATTCCATTAGTTGCTGCCTGTCATATGACACCTAAGTTCAGATTCGACTTGGTTCAAATCGTACAGCTTCTCAAAATGGGCCGAGACGAGCATTTTTCGGAAAAGTAAGCTGTGTTAGATGTGTCCACTGAAAGGTATTGGTTCTCTTTGAGAAAGTGTTAACAAATATTTTGTTCTTGCAGGACATAATATTCTAAATCACGGATATATCCTTAATCCTTAAATATTTCAAAAAAGTTTGTAGTTTGGTCTACTAGATGTGACAATTTCAGAGTGGGTTTCGCCATGGGTTCAAATGTTATGTTTGGTTGAATGCAGCAATCACAACTTTTGAAAAGGGTTTTTTCTTAACCTTCTACTTTTCAGCAAATATTTAATACAGCAATCATAGTTGCTGGCTTGATCCTTAAATCTGAATAAATAAAACCATATTGCAGGGATGCACAAAGTGCGGCCCCAGTAATTTTTGTCACCGGCCTTTTTGAATATTTTTTTTAATTTAAATACTTCAGAAAATAGTTCCAAGTGTTTCGGTGTACTTTATATGTTACCATCTCCATTCCTTTGATAGTTTATTAGTTGTGCGTCCCGCTATTTGAAAACCATGAACACCCCTGCCATACTGCAGTAAAAAAGTTTTATGAAAAACATGTAAATACATGCACTATTTTATTTTTTTTGACTTTTCATATTGTATTAAGTTAGCCTTACATATAAGCAATATATGTTATTCTGTTAATGTGCACATTTTCTATATTTTACTCAATCTGCGTTAAAATTTTGGTCAATAAACATTTTTATTGTTTTATAGAAAAACCTCAAAATTATTTATTTAACACGTCGTTAGTTTACATATTAAACATTTTAGTCAGTGCAAGTGTTGTGATATAATGAGATTCCGTGTAAAGATTGTTGTAATCTATTGGGATTGAGGCACGAAAAGAAGATTCTGATTTGAGGCCCGTGCAGCAATGAATAAGAATGTTAAAGGCATTGAATTTATTCCAAACGAAGAAGCATTAAAATTCTTAAATTTTTAGAGTTAATTGGTGAACCAAAAATAGTATTAAAAAACACATTCGAATACTATATTCGCAGTAAATTAGAAACTGTAAAAAATCTGTTCTGAAAAAATTATTTGGTTTTGATGAATTGTCATGCAAAGTTTTTACAGCTAATAAAGAAGAAAAGTGTTAAAGAGGCATGTGTACAGGTTTTAAGTCGAATGTTGTCTACGAGACAAATAAAGGAGAAACTGCCGTCTTGATCCATGCATTCCATTAAAAAGCAAGAACCTGTGTCGATTTCTTTTAATCTGTACACGTTAAGAATACCAGTGATAAAAATTCGGTAGAAAATGTCAACACTTTGATTTAAAGGTTTTACTGTTGTGATGAATTATAAATCTGTTAAGGTAAAGCGTGTATGAATGTTTAAGGTATTTTTTAAAAAAAAATCGAGTTTTAAATAGGTTAATGGAAAGCGTATTTAACTGCAGAAGAGGTTGGTGTTTCTAAATTAAAAGGAGTTGTACCACGAATTCAAAATGCCATAAAAGACATAAAAGTTGGATTCTCTAAGTTTGCATGCTGTAGACCGAAACAGTGTGTTCTGGCTGGAAGTAGTGGAACACATTCTGTGATTGGTGTGTGAATGTGTCTTCCAAAATAATGTTGACCCATATCATTACAGGGAATATCATAGCTGGGTAAACATTGGCATTTGCACAACTGCGTGTTATATGTTGGAATGTCCAGGTTTTGACACCGTAAAGGAAACATTACAAAGTTATTTTACCAATTGTGGAGTAGAAACTGTACGATACAACAATTAGACTGCTACAGATAGATCTGACTTTGTGACAAAAGTAGACCATATTGATGTGTTCACGAAAAATGTTTTCGAAAAATTACCAAAGCTGATAAAACATTCATTTATTATGAAACAACAAACCTATTATTAAACCAATAATGTTAAAAATAATTTAACTAAAGATGAAATGTTGGTTGTTTTAGATTGCTTAAAAAATAAAGCTTCGTTCTACAGGACGAAGTACAATCATACCACTGCACTGTGGCCAAAACTAGCGGCAAAAATTCAGTTTTTCAACTTGAAATTTTTACAATTTTTAAGATGGCGTTCTATACCCAACATACTTGTATTGAAAAAAAACAAAAAAAAATGTTACTTTGGGCAACCCTGTTTATGTACAAACAGCTGTTAACGTTTACATATCTTTTAGCACGTGTTTATACTGGTGAAGCAGCACAATTTTTGTTAAATTAAAAACAGTTTTTTAATAATATATTTTGTAAAAAAAAAACTGTGTAAGTATGAGTTCTAATACGCGAGGTGAGTATTTTAACTATATGTGACAGCGCATAGAGCAAGGGACCTAAGGGTAAAAAATCAATTTTCATTTTTTTTGGTGTGGACAACATCTGAGCATCGAATGAGACCGATCCCATGTCCTAAAAGTGTTCCCTCCCAGAGATATGCGCGATTTATAAAAGTGAAGTCGACGATTCTAAGCGCAAATAGAAAGGGACCTAATATTTAAAATGGCTCTCCTGAACAAAACTGGTTTTTAACCTTAGGTCCCTTTCTATTTTGCGCGTCACATCTACAAATATAGTTCGCTAAATGTTTGTATTTTGTACTTGTTTTGGTGGTTTTTTGTGTGTATATTTTTGTAAATTTGAACAGTTTTATTGTTTTTCGTGGAGTAAAACTAAAAATATCATGAAGTGTGATTGGAAGTATTTACATTTGATTGTTTGTAGAAAACTCAAGTTTTATGTCATGGTAAAAGTGCAAGCATGACTGCTAATAAACGAATTTTTAATATTTTGGCAAAAACACTCAGTTTCAAAAATGCTCAAATATTTTAGTTTCGGCTGATAAACAACAGGAATGTTTCGAATTACATAAAAGGAAAGATTCCATACGAAACTGACGGTAAATTAAGTAAATTAATATGTACATAAGCTTGGAACTTAACTTATTTTATTAAACTAAAATGTGATAAACAATCCAGAAATGGGAAAACATTTAGAAAATATATTAAGTAATGGTTGGTTCGAGGAACGATTTCTGTTATACCGAAAAAGATTAATGCTATCGGCAAAAAAATGAAAGGAGATTAGCTTCCCAGCAAGGAGACAATGCGCAATTATTAGTTCATGCTGCCTCAATATCTGACAAAAAATCCCACGCAACGGTTTGGAAATTTGTCCTACAACAAGTTGCTAAAAACCGGCCGTATGAAATTCGAGAACTTCTTAATACTAGCCATAAAGAAGTTAAACCAGTATCACCTGATAATGTACTAAAATATGCGTCAATTAAACATAAAACACAATAGTAGTATTTATCCGACTACTGATAAACAGCCATATTCATAAAAAAAAACTTAATTGGGATTTAAAGTACATATGAGTTAACAAACACTTTTTGCCTAACAAATGATTGTTAAGAAAACGTATTTATAAACACTACTTTAACTAATATACAATTTAATGAATTTGTCGTCGGATCTATATATTAGTCGAATCTATATATTTTTTGTTTGTATATTTTACAAAGAACTGATTTAATAAACAAAAATATATATATGCTTACAACTTGTAAAATAATAAAAACAAAATCGTGTTTAAATAAAAGACAAATTGAGTTCAATTATGTATTACTGATAAAAAAAGGTCTTCGAATAACGAATAATATTATTCCTATTTTGATGGTTTACACATCACTAGTGAACATTTTACAATTTTCCCTTTTTTGTGTTGTGTTTTTTCCATAAAGAAGTTTTTATAAATGAAAATGGAAAAAATGACGATTGCAAACGCAAAAAAAATTAACGTATCCATTCTAATCGTATATTTTAAAAATATTTGTAGACAAACACAAACGTCACTTTAAAACACTGTTAAAGTAGGGTCGAAAGAATATTAAAATGCACACATTTAATAATGGTTTACAAAACGATTATTAAGCTAATAATTGTTTATGAATACAGTTTTCATACATTAAGCTTAACAATCGTTTGTAAAGCTGTTTTAAATTTTTATGAATACGGCTGAAAGTTTATAAGAGCAAATTGAAATGTAGACCGGATGAAATCAAAACAAATGAAAGCTCTGTCGCAGTATCGTTGCAAAATTTGGTAGACCACGAGCTAAAAGAATTCTTGCATATCAAGATAAAGTATTGCGTACAATGGATGTTGAAGAATCGATCCTAATTTTGAGCTACGGGATTAATGGTTCCGCCGGTCACAGCTTGTTTAAACAAAAACTTGTGGAAATACTTCGGAAAGTTTCGATCAGTCTGAGGAGCAACAAGAAGAGGTTGAAGAGGTGCCATTAAACTCAGAGAAAACCACGGTTTGGTACGGTTTATGGGCTGGTGGAATCATCAGTCCATATTTTTTAAAAAATGATGATGGTAGCCGTTAATGGTGCTCGGTATCGCGCCATGATATCGGAGTTTTTGCTAAACAATGCATCTTTTGAGAGGTTATTTCGAAGAGCAGCTCATTTCATGTTTTGGACCCGTGAGTTGGCCGCCTAGATCGCGTGATATCACACCTTTCTTTGGGGCTACGTAAAGTCCAAAGTCTCTGCTGACAAACCAGCTACGATTCCGGTTTTGGACATTAACGACATAACCGTCGAAATGCTCGAACGAGTCATCCAAATGTGGACTCTCAGAATGGACACCCTTAGGCGTAGTTGCGGTCCACATTTGAAAGAAATTTTATTTAAACAGTAAATGGCATAAAATGTCTTTCGAATGAACAATGAAGATTCCACACTTCATTCAAATTTTTGAATTTTTAATATAAGGGTAATTCCAAAAATTTTCGACCCAGTCTGGATTTTAACCGTTACCGATTGTAATGAAACTCGGCACACATATTCCTTTAGTTGCTGCCTGTCATATGACACCTAAGTTCAGATTCGACTTGGTTCAAATCGTACAGCTTCTCAAAATGGGCCGAGACGAGCATTATTCGGAAAAGTAAGCTGTGTTAGATGTGTCCACTGAAAGGTATTGGTTCTCTTTGAGAAAGTGTTAACAAATATTTTGTTCTTGCAGGACATAATATTCTAAATCACGGATATATCCTTAATCCTTAAATATTTCAAAAAAGTTTGTAGTTTGGTCTACTAGATGTGACAATTTCAGAGTGGGTTTCGCCATGGGTTCAAATGTTATGTTTGTTTGAATGCAGCAATCACAACTTTTGAAAAGGGTTTTTTCTTAACCTTCTACTTTTCAGCAAATATTTAATACAGCAATCATAGTTGCTGGCTTGATCCTTAAATCTGAATAAATAAAACCATATTGCAGGGATGCACAAAGTGCGGCCCCAGTAATTTTTGTCACCGGCCTTTTTGAATATTTTTTTTAATTTAAATACTTCAGAAAATAGTTCCAAGTGTTTCGGTGTACTTTATATGTTACCATCTCCATTCCTTTGATAGTTTATTAGTTGTGCGTCCCGCTATTTGAAAACCATGAACACCCCTGCCATACTGCAGTAAAAAAGTTTTATGAAAAACATGTAAATACATGCACTAATTTATTTTTTTTGACTTTTCATATTGTATTAAGTTAGCCTTACATATAAGCAATATATGTTATTCTGTTAATGTGCACATTTTCTATATTTTACTCAATCTGCGTTAAAATTTTGGTCAATAAACATTTTTATTGTTTTATAGAAAAACCTCAAAATTATTTATTTAACACGTCGTTAGTTTACATATTAACCATTTTAGTCAGTGCAAGTGTTGTGATATAATGAGTTTCCGTGTAAAGATTGTTGTAATCTATTGGGATTGAGGCACGAAAAGAAGATTCTGATTTGAGGCCCGTGCAGCAATGAAAAAGAATGTTAAAGGCATTGAATTTATTCCAAACGAAGAAGCATCAAAATTCTTAAATTTTTAGAGTTAATTGGTGAACCAAAAATAGTATTAAAAAACACATTCGAATACTATATTCGCAGTAAGTTAGAAACTGTAAAAAATCTGTTCTGAAAAAATTATTTGGTTTTGATGAATTGTCATGCAAAGTTTTTACAGCTAATAAAGAAGAAAAGTGTTAAAGAGGCATTTGTACAGGTTTTAAGTCGAATGTTGTCTACGAGACAAATAAAGGAGAAACTGCCGTCTTGATCCATGCATTCCATTAAAAAGCAAGAACCTGTGTCGATTTCTTTTAATCTGTACACGTTAAGAATACCAGTAATAAAAATTCGGTAGAAAATGTCAACACTATGATTTAAAGGTTTTACTGTTGTGATGAATTATAAATCTGTTAAGGTAAAGCGTGTATGAATGTTTAAGGTATTTTTAAAAAAAATCGAGTTTTAAATAGGTTAATGGAAAGCGTATTTAACTGCAGAAGAGGTTGGTGTTTCTAAATTAAAAGGAGTTGTACCACGAATTCAAAATGCCATAAAAGACATAAAAGTTGGATTCTCTAAGTTTGCATGCTGTAGACCGAAACAGTGTGTTCTGGCTGGAAGTAGTGGAACACATTCTGTGATTGGTGTGTGAATGTGTCTTCCAAAATGTTGACCCATATCATTACAGGGAATATCATAGCTGGGTAAACATTGGCATTTGCACAACTGCGTGTTATATGTTGGAATGTCCAGGTTTTGACACCGTAAAGGAAACATTACAAAGTTATTTTACCAATTGTGGAGTATAAACTGTACGATACAACAATTAGACTGCTACAGATAGATCTGACTTTGTGACAAAAGTAGACCATATTGATGTGTTCACGAAAAATGTTTTCGAAAAATTACCAAAGCTGATAAAACATTCATTTATTATGAAACAACAAACCTATTATTAAACCAATAATGTTAAAAATAATTTAACTAAAGATGAAATGTTGGTTGTTTTAGATTGCTTAAAAAATAAAGCTTCGTTCTACAGGACGAAGTACAATCATACCACTGCACTGTGGCCAAAACTAGCGGCAAAAATTTAGTTTTTCAACTTGAAATTTTTACAATTTTTAAGATGGCGTTCTATACCCAACATACTTGTATTGAAAAAAACAAAAAAAAAATGTTACTTTGGGCAACCCTGTTTATGTACAAACAGCTGTTAACGTTTACATATCTTTTAGCACGTGTTTATACTGGTGAAGCAGCACAATTTTTGTTAAATTAAAAACAGTTTTTTAATAATATATTTTGTAAAAAAAAAACTGTGTAAGTATGAGTTCTAATACGCGAGGTGAGTATTTTAACTATATGTGACAGCGCATAGAGCAAGGGACCTAAGGGTAAAAAATCAATTTTCATTTTTTTTTGGTGTGGACAACATCTGAGCATCGAATGAGACCGATCCCATGTCCTAAAAGTGTTCCCTCCCAGAGATATGCGCGATTTATGAAAGTGAAGTCGACGATTCTAAGCGCAAATAGAAAGGGACCTAATATTTAAAATGGCTCTTCTGAACAAAACTGTTTTTTAACCTTAGGTCCCTTTCTATTTTGCGCGTCACATCTACAAATATAGTTCGCTAAATGTTTGTATTTTGTACTTGTTTTGGTGGTTTTTTGTGTGTATATTTTTGTAAATTTGAACAGTTTTATTGTTTTTCGTGGAGTAAAACTAAAAATATCATGAAGTGTGATTGGAAGTATTTACATTTGATTGTTTGTAGAAAACTCAAGTTTTATGTCATGGTAAAAGTGCAAGCATGACTGCTAATAAACGAATTTTTAATATTTTGGCAAAAACACTCAGTTTCAAAAATGCTCAAATATTTTAGTTTCGGCTGATAAACAACAGGAATGTTTCGAATTACATAAAAGGAAAGATTCCATACGAAACTGACGGTAAATTAAGTAAATTAATATGTACATAAGCTTGGAACTTAACTTATTTTATTAAACTAAAATGTGATAAACAATCCAGAAATGGGAAAACATTTAGAAAATATATTAAGTAATGGTTGGTTCGAGGAACGATTTCTGTTATACCGAAAAAGATTAATGCTATCGGCAAAAAAATGAAAGGAGATTAGCTTCCCAGCAAGGAGACAATGCGCAATTATTAGTTCATGCTGCCTCAATATCTGACAAAAAATCCCAAGTAACGGTTTGGAAATTTGTCCTACAACAAGTTGCTAAAAACCGGCCGTATGAAATTCGAGAACTTCTTAATACTAGCCATAAAGAAGTTACACCAGTATCACCTGATAATGTACTAAAATATGCGTCAATTAAACATAAAACACAATAGTAGTATTTATCCGACTACTGATAAACAGCCATATTCATAAAAAAAAACTTAATTGGGATTTAAAGTACATATGAGTTAACAAACACTTTTTGCCTAACAAATGATTGTTAAGAAAACGTATTTATAAACACTACTTTAACTAATATACAATTTAATGAATTTGTCGTCGGATCTATATATTAGTCGAATCTATATATTTTTTGTTTGTATATTTTACAAAGAACTGATTTAATAAACAAAAATATATATATGCTTACAACTTGTAAAATAATAAAAACAAAATCGTGTTTAAATAAAAGACAAATTGAGTTCAATTATGTATTACTGATAAAAAAAGGTCTTCGAATAACGAATAATATTATTCCTATTTTGATGGTTTACACATCACTAGTGAACTTTTTACAATTTTCCCTTTTTTGTGTTGTGTTTTTTCCATAAAGAAGTTTTTATAAATGAAAATGGAAAAAATGACGATTGCAAACGCAAAAAAAATTAACGTATCCATTCTAATCGTATATTTTAAAAATATTTGTAGACAAACACAAACGTCACTTTAAAACACTGTTAAAGTAGGGTCGAAAGAATATTAAAATGCACACATTTAATAATGGTTTACAAAACGATTATTAAGCTAATAATTGTTTATGAATACAGTTTTCATACATTAAGCTTAACAATCGTTTGTAAAGCTGTTTTAAATTTTTATGAATACGGCTGAAAGTTTATAAGAGCAAATTGAAATGTAGACCGGATGAAATCAAAACAAATGAAAGCTCTGTCGCAGTATCGTTGCAAAATTTGGTAAACCACTAGCTAAAAGAATTCTTGCATATCAAGATAAAGTATTGCGTACAATGGATGTTGAAGAATCGATCCTAATTTTGAGCTACGGGATTAATGGTTCCGCCGGTCACAGCTTGTTTAAACAAAAACTTGTGGAAATACTTCGGAAAGTTTCGATCAGTCTGAGGAGCAACAAGAAGAGGTTGAAGAGGTGCCATTAAACTCAGAGAAAACCACGGTTTGGTACGGTTTATGGGCTGGTGGAATCATCAGTCCATATTTTTTAAAAAATGATGATGGTAGCCGTTAATGGTGCTCGGTATCGCGCCATGATATCGGAGTTTTTGCTATACAATGCATCTTTTGAGAGGTTATTTCGAAGAGCAGCTCATTTCATGTTTTGGACCCGTGAGTTGGCCGCCTAGATCGCGTGATATCACACCTTTCTTTGGGGCTACGTAAAGTCCAAAGTCTCTGCTGACAAACCAGCTACGATTCCGGTTTTGGACATTAACGACATAACCGTCGAAATGCTCGAACGAGTCATCCAAATGTGGACTCTCAGAATGGACACCCTTAGGCGTAGTTGCGGTCCACATTTGAAAGAAATTTTATTTAAACAGTAAATGGCATAAAATGTCTTTCGAATGAACAATGAAGATTCCACACTTCATTCAAATTTTTGAATTTTTAATATAAGGGTAATTCCAAAAATTTTCGACCCAGTCTGGATTTTAACCGTTACCGATTGTAATGAAACTCGGCACACATATTCCTTTAGGTGCTGCCTGTCATATGACACCTAAGTTCAGATTCGACTTGGTTCAAATCGTACAGCTTCTCAAAATGGGCCGAGACGAGCATTATTCGGAAAAGTAAGCTGTGTTAGATGTGTCCACTGAAAGGTATTGGTTCTCTTTGAGAAAGTGTTAACAAATATTTTGTTCTTGCAGGACATAATATTCTAAATCACGGATATATCCTTAATCCTTAAATATTTCAAAAAAGTTTGTAGTTTGGTCTACTAGATGTGACAATTTCAGAGTGGGTTTCGCCATGGGTTCAAATGTTATGTTTGGTTGAATGCAGCAATCACAACTTTTGAAAAGGGTTTTTTCTTAACCTTCTACTTTTCAGCAAATATTTAATACAGCAATCCTAGTTGCTGGCTTGATCCTTAAATCTGAATAAATAAAACCATATTGCAGGGATGCACAAAGTGCGGCCCCAGTAATTTTTTTTCTTAATGTCACCGGCCTTTTTGAATATTTTTTTTAATTTAAATACTTCAGAAAATAGTTCCAAGTGTTTCGGTGTACTTTATATGTTACCATCTCCATTCCTTTGATAGTTTATTAGTTGTGCGTCCCGCTATTTGAAAACCATGAACACCCCTGCCATACTGCAGTAAAAAAGTTTTATGAAAAACATGTAAATACATGCACTATTTTATTTTTTTTGACTTTTCATATTGTATTAAGTTAGCCTTACATATAAGCAATATATGTTATTCTGTTAATGTGCACATTTTCTATATTTTACTCAATCTGCGTTAAAATTTTGGTCAATAAACATTTTTATTGTTTTATAGAAAAACCTCAAAATTATTTATTTAACACGTCGTTAGTTTACATATTAAACATTTTAGTCAGTGCAAGTGTTGTGATATAATGAGTTTCCGTGTAAAGATTGTTGTAATCTATTGGGATTGAGGCACGAAAAGAAGATTCTGATTTGAGGCCCGTGCAGCAATGAATAAGAATGTTAAAGGCATTGAATTTATTCCAAACGAAGAAGCATTAAAATTCCTAAATTTTTAGAGTTAATTGGTGAACCAAAAATAGTATTAAAAAACACATTCGAATACTATATTCGCAGTAAATTAGAAACTGTAAAAAATCTCTTCTGAAAAAATTATTTGGTTTGATGAATTGTCATGCAAAGTTTTTACAGCTAATAAAGAAGAAAAGTGTTAAAGAGGCATGTGTACAGGTTTTAAGTCGAATGTTGTCTACGAGACAAATAAAGGAGAAACTGCCGTCTTGATCCATGCATTCCATTAAAAAGCAAGAACCTGTGTCGATTTCTTTTAATCTGTACACGTTAAGAATACCAGTGATAAAAATTCGGTAGAAAATGTCAACACTATGATTTAAAGGTTTTACTGTTGTGATGAATTATAAATCTGTTAAGGTAAAGCGTGTATGAATGTTTAAGGTATTTTTTAAAAAAAAATCGAGTTTTAAATAGGTTAATGGAAAGCGTATTTAACTGCAGAAGAGGTTGGTGTTTCTAAATTAAAAGGAGTTGTACCACGAATTCAAAATGCCATAAAAGACATAAAAGTTGGATTCTCTAAGTTTGCATGCTGTAGACCGAAACAGTGTGTTCTGGCTGGAAGTAGTGGAACACATTCTGTGATTGGTGTGTGAATGTGTCTTCCAAAATAATGTTGACCCATATCATTACAGGGAATATCATAGCTGGGTAAACATTGGCATTTGCACAACTGCGTGTTATATGTTGGAATGTCCAGGTTTTGACACCGTAAAGGAAACATTACAAAGTTATTTTACCAATTGTGGAGTAGAAACTGTACGATACAACAATTAGACTGCTACAGATAGATCTGACTTTGTGACAAAAGTAGACCATATTGATGTGTTCACGAAAAATGTTTTCGAAAAATTACCAAAGCTGATAAAACATTCATTTATTATGAAACAACAAACCTATTATTAAACCAATAATGTTAAAAATAATTTAACTAAAGATGAAATGTTGGTTGTTTTAGATTGCTTAAAAAATAAAGCTTCGTTCTACAGGACGAATTACAATCATACCACTGCACTGTGGCCAAAACTAGCGGCAAAAATTCAGTTTTTCAACTTGAAATTTTTACAATTTTTAAGATGGCGTTCTATACCCAACATACTTGTATTGAAAAAAACAAAAAAAAATGTTACTGTGGCAACCCTGTTTATGTACAAACAGCTGTTAAAGTTTACATATCTTTTAGCACGTGTTAATACTGGTGAAGCAGCACAATTTTTGTTAAATTAAAAACAGTTTTTTAATAATATATTTTGTAAAAAAAAAAACTGTGTAAGTATGAGTTCTAATACGCGAGGTGAGTATTTTAACTATATGTGACAGCGCATAGAGCAAGGGACCTAGGGGTAAAAAATCAATTTTCATTTTTTTTTGGAGTGGACAACATCTGAGCATCGAATGAGACCGATCCCATGTCCTAAAAGTGTTCCCTCCCAGAGATATGCGCGATTTATGAAAGTGAAGTCGACGATTCTAAGCGCAAATAGAAAGGGACCTAATATTTAAAATGGCTCTCCTGAACAAAACTGGTTTTTAACCTTAGGTCCCTTTCTATTTTGCGCGTCACATCTACAAATATAGTTCGCTAAATGTTTGTATTTTGTACTTGTTTTGGTGGTTTTTTGTGTGTATATTTTTGTAAATTTGAACAGTTTTATTGTTTTTCGTGGAGTAAAACTAAAAATATCATGAAGTGTGATTGGAAGTATTTACATTTGATTGTTTGTAGAAAACTCAAGTTTTATGTCATGGTAAAAGTGCAAGCATGACTGCTAATAAACGAATTTTTAATATTTTGGCAAAAACACTCAGTTTCAAAAATGCTCAAATATTTTAGTTTCGGCTGATAAACAACAGGAATGTTTCGAATTACATAAAAGGAAAGATTCCATACGAAACTGACGGTAAATTAAGTAAATTAATATGTACATAAGCTTGGAACTTAACTTATTTTATTAAACTAAAATGTGATAAACAATCCAGAAATGGGAAAACATTTAGAAAATATATTAAGTAATGGTTGGTTTGAGGAACGATTTCTGTTATACCGAAAAAGATTAATGCTATCGGCAAAAAAATGAAAGGAGATTAGCTTCCCAGCAAGGAGACAATGCGCAATTATTAGTTCATGCTGCCTCAATATCTGACAAAAAATCCCACGTAACGGTTTGGAAATTTGTCCTACAACAAGTTGCTAAAAACCGGCCGTATGAAATTCGAGAACTTCTTAATACTAGCCATAAAGAAGTTACACCAGTATCACCTGATAATGTACTAAAATATGCGTCAATTAAACATAAAACACAATAGTAGTATTTATCCGACTACTGATAAACAGCCATATTCATAAAAAAAACTTAATTGGGATTTAAAGTACATATGAGTTAACAAACACTTTTTGCCTAACAAATGATTGTTAAGAAAACGTATTTATAAACACTACTTTAACTAATATACAATTTAATGAATTTGTCGTCGGATCTATATATTAGTCGAATCTATATATTTTTTGTTTGTATATTTTACAAAGAACTGATTTAATAAACAAAAATATATATATGCTTACAACTTGTAAAATAATAAAAACAAAATCGTGTTTAAATAAAAGACAAATTGAGTTCAATTATGTATTACTGATAAAAAAAAGGTCTTCGAATAACGAATAATATTATTCCTATTTTGATGGTTTACACATCACTAGTGAACTTTTTACAATTTTCCCTTTTTTGTGTTGTGTTTTTTCCATAAAGAAGTTTTTATAAATGAAAATGGAAAAAATGACGATTGCAAACGCAAAAAAAATTAACGTATCCATTCTAATCGTATATTTTAAAAATATTTGTAGACAAACACAAACGTCACTTTAAAACACTGTTAAAGTAGGGTCGAAAGAATATTAAAATGCACACATTTAATAATGGTTTACAAAACGATTATTAAGCTAATAATTGTTTATGAATACAGTTTTCATACATTAAGCTTAACAATCGTTTGTAAAGCTGTTTTAAATTTTTATGAATACGGCTGAAAGTTTATAAGAGCAAATTGAAATGTAGACCGGATGAAATCAAAACAAATGAAAGCTCTGTCGCAGTATCGTTGCAAAATTTGGTAGACCACGAGCTAAAAGAATTCTTGCATATCAAGATAAAGTATTGCGTACAATGGATGTTGAAGAATCGATCCTAATTTTGAGCTACGGGATTAATGGTTCCGCCGGTCACAGCTTGTTTAAACAAAAACTTGTGGAAATACTTCGGAAAGTTTCGATCAGTCTGAGGAGCAACAAGAAGAGGTTGAAGAGGTGCCATTAAACTCAGAGAAAACCACGGTTTGGTACGGTTTATGGGCTGGTGGAATCATCAGTCCATATTTTTTAAAAAATGATGATGGTAGCCGTTAATGGTGCTCGGTATCGCGCCATGATATCGGAGTTTTTGCTAAACAATGCATCTTTTGAGAGGTTATTTCGAAGAGCAGCTCATTTCATGTTTTGGACCCGTGAGTTGGCCGCCTAGATCGCGTGATATCACACCTTTCTTTGGGGCTACGTAAAGTCCAAAGTCTCTGCTGACAAACCAGCTACGATTCCGGTTTTGGACATTAACGACATAACCGTCGAAATGCTCGAACGAGTCATCCAAATGTGGACTCTCAGAATGGACACCCTTAGGCGTAGTTGCGGTCCACATTTGAAAGAAATTTTATTTAAACAGTAAATGGCATAAAATGTCTTTCGAATGAACAATGAAGATTCCACACTTCATTCAAATTTTTGAATTTTTAATATAAGGGTAATTCCAAAAATTTTCGACCCAGTCTGGATTTTAACCGTTACCGATTGTAATGAAACTCGGCACACATATTCCTTTAGTTGCTGCCTGTCATATGACACCTAAGTTCAGATTCGACTTGGTTCAAATCGTACAGCTTCTCAAAATGGGCCGAGACGAGCATTATTCGGAAAAGTAAGCTGTGTTAGATGTGTCCACTGAAAGGTATTGGTTCTCTTTGAGAAAGTGTTAACAAATATTTTGTTCTTGCAGGACATAATATTCTAAATCACGGATATATCCTTAATCCTTAAATATTTCAAAAAAGTTTGTAGTTTGGTCTACTAGATGTGACAATTTCAGAGTGGGTTTCGCCATGGGTTCAAATGTTATGTTTGGTTGAATGCAGCAATCACAACTTTTGAAAAGGGTTTTTTCTTAACCTTCTACTTTTCAGCAAATATTTAATACAGCAATCATAGTTGCTGGCTTGATCCTTAAATCTGAATAAATAAAACCATATTGCAGGGATGCACAAAGTGCGGCCCCAGTAATTTTTGTCACCGGCCTTTTTGAATATTTTTTTTAATTTAAATACTTCAGAAAATAGTTCCAAGTGTTTCGGTGTACTTTATATGTTACCATCTCCATTCCTTTGATAGTTTATTAGTTGTGCGTCCCGCTATTTGAAAACCATGAACACCCCTGCCATACTGCAGTAAAAAAGTTTTATGAAAAACATGTAAATACATGCACTAATTTATTTTGACTTTTCATATTGTATTAAGTTAGCCTTACATATAAGCAATATATGTTATTCTGTTAATGTGCACATTTTCTATATTTTACTCAATCTGCGTTAAAATTTTGGCCAATAAACATTTTTATTGTTTTATAGAAAAACCTCAAAATTATTTATTTAACACGTCGTTAGTTTACATATTAAACATTTTAGTCAGTGCAAGTGTTGTGATATAATGAGTTTCCGTGTAAAGATTGTTGTAATCTATTGGGATTGAGGCACGAAAAGAAGATTCTGATTTGAGGCCCGTGCAGCAATGAAAAAGAATGTTAAAGGCATTGAATTTATTCCAAACGAAGAAGCATCAAAATTCTTAAATTTTTAGAGTTAATTGGTGAACCAAAAATAGTATTAAAAAACACATTCGAATACTATATTCGCAGTAAATTAGAAACTGTAAAAAATCTGTTCTGAAAAAATTATTTGGTTTTGATGAATTGTCATGCAAAGTTTTTACAGCTAATAAAGAAGAAAAGTGTTAAAGAGGCATTTGTACAGGTTTTAAGTCGAATGTTGTCTACGAGACAAATAAAGGAGAAACTGCCGTCTTGATCCATGCATTCCATTAAAAAGCAAGAACCTGTGTCGATTTCTTTTAATCTGTACACGTTAAGAATACCAGTAATAAAAATTCGGTAGAAAATGTCAACACTATGATTTAAAGGTTTTACTGTTGTGATGAATTATAAATCTGTTAAGGTAAAGCGTGTATGAATGTTTAAGGTATTTTTAAAAAAAATCGAGTTTTAAATAGGTTAATGGAAAGCGTATTTAACTGCAGAAGAGGTTGGTGTTTCTAAATTAAAAGGAGTTGTACCACGAATTCAAAATGCCATAAAAGACATAAAAGTTGGATTCTCTAAGTTTGCATGCTGTAGACCGAAACAGTGTGTTCTGGCTGGAAGTAGTGGAACACATTCTGTAATTAATGTGTGAACGTGTCTTCCAAAAGAATGTTGACCCATATCATTACAGGGAATATCATATCTGGGTAAACATTGGCATTTGCACAACTGCGTGTTATATGTTGGAATGTTCGGAATCTTCGGTTTTGACACCATAAAGGAAACATTACAAAAGCTAAACATACGTACATGCCGTGCATGTACGTATGTTTAGCTCGTTTGTTTTATTTCGGTCTGTTGCTTTTAAACATTGAACAGGGATTAAACCGGCTCAAGACCTCTTACATGCACGGCACACAAGTTGACATAGTCTACTAAACTCTTTTTACAACACATACACGTTGTTGTAAAAGAAATCTATTGATGGCTCTCGATGTGGAGTGTCTTTAGAGCTGGCAAGAGTGAGTTGTATTTTCGTGGGCAATTGTGTGAAGAAAACTTGAAAAGTAAGGTTTACAACAGTAGTTCTCATTCGTTTGTGGAGAGCCTGGCCTTATAGAGTTCGGTTTTACTTTCAACAATTGCAGCAAGGCTTTCTGAAGTGGGTTGTCACGGACCCGAAATCATGATAAAAGTAGTGTGCAGCCACGTAAATCAATGTCACTTTGCCATTTTGTTAAAAACTTGTCTTCTATTTAAATATATAGAAGCAAGAGGTCTTGAGCCGGTTTAATCCCTGTTCAATGTGTAAAAGCAACAGACCGAAAAAAAACAAACGAGCTAAACATAATATATTTTGTAAAAACAACTGTGTAAGTATGAGTTCTAATACTCGAGGTGAGTATTTTAACTATATACAAATATAGTTCGCTAAATGTTTGTATTTCGTACTTATTTTGGTGGTTTTTGTGTGTATTTTTTTATGAAATTTTGAACAGTTTTATTGTTTTTCGTGGAGTAAAACAAAAAATATCATGAAGTGTCATTGGAAGTATTTACATTTGATTGTTTGTAGAAAACTCAAGTTTTATGTCATGGTAAAAGTGTATGCATTTGACTGCTAATAAACGAATTTTTAATATTTTGGCAGAAACACTCAGTTTTAAAAATGCTTAAATATGTTAATTTCGGTTGAGAAACAACAGGAATGTTTCGAATTACATAAAAGGAAAGATTCCATACGAAATTGACAGTGAATTTAGTAAATTAATATGTACTAAAGCTCGTAACTTAACTAATTTTATTAAACTAAAATTGGATAAACAATCCAGAAATGAGAAAACCTTTAGAAAATATATTAAATATGGGTTGGTTCGAGGAACAATTTTTGTTATACCGAAAGAGATTAATGCTATCGGGCGACCAAAAACGTTTATGTTGATAGCGGCAAGAATATGAAAGGAGATAAGCTTCCGAATTAGCTTCTCAGCAAGGAGACAATGCGCAATTATTAGTTCATGCTGCCTCTATATATGCCAAAAAATCCCACGCAACGGTTTGGAAATTTGTCCAACAAGTTGCTATATATCCAAACCGGCCGTCCCAAATTCGAGAACTTCTTAATACTAGCCACAAAGAAGTTACACCAGTATCACCTCATGAAAAACTCAAATATGCGTCAATTAAACATAAAACACAATAGTAGTATTTATCCGACTAATGATAAAGTATATAAGAGCAAATTGAAATTTTGACCGGATGAAAACAAAACGAATGAAAGCTCTGTTGCAGTATCGTTGCAAAATTTGGTAGACCACGAGCTAAAGGAATTCTTGCATATCAAGATGAAGTATTGTGTACAGTGGATGTTGAATAATCGATCCTAATTTTGAGCTATAGGTTTGATGGTTTTACCGGTCACAGCTTGTTTGAACAAAAATTGAACTTCGGAAAGTTTCGATCAGATCCTTTTTTGTGACATCAGCCATTCCAATAAAAATAATTTTAAAATGCCTGAATTACCACCAAAACTGTTATCACTTTCAACATCTCAAGAAGCCTCTAGCTGCAATTGTAATGAAGAACTACTCTACGACTCTAAGTAGAGTGGTTATTCATTTGAATAAAAAGCTGATGAAAACGAAGGAATACACCATGATTAATTAAACCCTATATCATCTGAGGATATGTATCTATTTTAAATATGTAGTATGTATCTTTTTTAAAATTATAAATTTATGAATTAAAAAATAAATGAATTTCTTGGAAGCATTCAAACTTTTTTTAATAGTGGCCGTGGCCCGCCCATTTTTTCTCAAGTTGATTTTTTTTTCATTTGGAATTTATTTTCGAAAGGACAAGCAAATATCATTTATGAACTGTGTCATAATAAACGATATATTAAAATAAAACAACATAATTGCTGTGTAATTATCTTTAAAAAAGTTTGTAAAATTTATTAAAGACAATTGTACAACGCCAAAAAATATTCTATTTCTCGGACGGGTCTGCGCTGAACATAAAAACGAAAATGTATTATCTGACATGCCATAAAAATAATTATAGCGTAGAAGCTCAGCGGAACTTTTTCTGTGCTGCTCATGGAAATAATGTGAGTGATGGTTTTGGTGGAACTCTTGGCCCGAGCGAGCGTTCAGAACAAAGATACACCTATTTCAACGCCAATTTCTACTGAGCAAAAAATAATATTAAAAATATGAATTTTATTTATGTCACTCAAGAGGACTATTTTATAGAACAAGAGTTGCTAGCTACATCTTGTCCTAAGCTAAAACCAATTCCAAGAACGCAATCCATCCATCATGTCCATCTGATCGGTACAGGAAAAGTTTGGACAAAATGCTTCTCGTAATCTGAAAAGTTTAATACATATTAAATTTGTACATGATTAAAAAATTATATATTAAGGATTTAAGGTATAATGTCCTGCAAGCAAAAAAATATTTGTTTACACTATCTCAAAGAGGACGCCGATGCCTTTCAGTAGACACCGTTTCTTAATTTCTGATGTCGTTTCTTAAATTCTGATGTCGCGTTCCCAACATATTTCACATCTAACACAGATAACTTTTCTAAATGCTCGTCTCGACCCACTTTGTGATGTTGTATGATTTGAACAAAGTCGAATCTGATTACAAAGTAGGTTTCATGTGATTGGCAGAAACAGTTTTTGGGTCGATTTTACTTGGAATTACCCACAAGTTAACAATTAGTGTTGAGTGTGTTTTAAAGAAATTTGCAAAAAAAAATAGCAAAAGGGTCATCCTGGTACCACACAAGAATAGCAAAGCAAAATTGAGGACTGAAACCAAACTGGAGTGAAAATTGTAATTGAACTATAAAATTTAAGTCTGTATAAATAAGGCCTTCCTGGTACCATAAGTCTGCATAAAATTTATTGCTATAAACAAAATAAAAATTATAACTTGAGCCAAAAGCCAATTTCTTTTAAGAATTATAAAAGAGTCTTCCTGTCAACATCACATCTCTATATATTTCGACCAATTCCATCAGAAATCATCATCGAAAAAAAGGTAAGGCTTTTCAACTGTTTTCTATTAATTGAAATACATATTTGTTATTAAATTTGCAATTAAAAATGACAATTCAAAAGGAAAGATTAAAAATTCCTAGCGGCATTTACAACAACATTAATTAAACCATGAGAAAACAAGAAGTAAACAAACTAAAACATCACCGCCACATTAGCCGTGTTTTTTTGTCGTGTGTAGTAAAATATTCTTTCACTACAAAAATTATTTATTATGATATTGAATGATATCCATTATTAAACGCAAGACATCGACATGATGTACAAATAATTTAAATATTTCACTTTTGATTTTTGTTGTTCTTCGACCTATTAATTTAATATTTAAAAAATAAAACTCTTTGTGCCGATCATAAACACTTCCCCAATCTGGAAACTGTGCGTGCGCTTAATACCAAGCAAAACTACAACAAAAGATTGACACAAGAAGTTAAACACATATTAATTAAGCGTACCAACAACAACCAGAGTGAACTTTAAAGCGAACACTGAGAGAGTAGCACCAAGCTATACTCACCTTACAAACGAAGCTAGAAACTTGTGTGCAATAAATTAATAAAACAAAAGGCAGTGCAATATTTCCCTTTGACGATGCCGTCTGTCGTGTTGTTTTCAATGTACGTGATAAGTATACAATTTTTACAAGACATGTCCAATTAAATTTGTTTAAATAAGTATTGTGTTTTTTATTTATTCGTTATAGATAGAACCCCTGAAGATGTAATTCAAGGAAATTGCGAAATATTGGGAATAAAATTATAATATTAAACACCGATACCTCGAGCTTAAATAAAGAGTTTTATTTTTAAATATTTAAATATATTTTTCTATCAAATCAATTTTTTATTTAAAAACGTAATTTCCTTCTGAAACGACCCGCCTGTATGTACGCATTGGCAAATTCGCTTAAGTACATACGTATGCATATGGTCATTGCTCTTTTTACATTAAGTACATACTTCTTTAAATTTTGCAACTATTTAATTTCTAACATCTTAACAACAATAACTTTACTCTCACTCGCACTGACTCCCTTCAGTGTGTGTGTGCGAGCGTGTGTTATCAGTTCCAGCAGTAACGGGCTTTACTGCTGTAGTTGTTGTTGCAACTGATTCGTTCTGGTCAAAGGAATGAAATTATATGCGTAACAAGTCATTATTTTTAAACTTTAAAAACAAAGCTGTAACGGTTAACCCAATAGAAGAAATTGTAGACAGTGAATCATGTGAAATAAATAAAACACAAAAATTGAATTTAAACAAAAAAGTGTTTTTTTCTTAACAAAACAAAAAAGTTAACAAGTTTTCAACAAAAAAAATTACAACAAAAATACAATTTAAATTAAATTATTTTATAATTAATCTAAAACTAATTTATTGCTGCGCAAAAAACATTGGTCCTTCGAACCGGATTAAATTGTGCTTTTTTAGAAAAAAAATAATTTAAAATATAATTTGTCAATTTTTCAAAAATTAAAAAGAAAAATAAAGATTTGTGACTTTATAGAAAAACCAAACACACTATGAGACCTTACTGAAAAAAAGTAATAGTGGAGTGAAAAAGAAAATAAAATCAAAATTTTCTGAACCTTAAACAAACACACATAGATCTAAAATTTTTCAAAAATACAAACATATACAAAAATAAGTGTTTGAACAAATTTTACTAACTACAAAAAAACGACAAAGTGAACAAGAGAATTTTGGTACAAAAAAAACAAAACTGTTATAACGGACCTCCAGCCGAAAATTTAAAGAAACCAACAGACGTTTGGCGTTAAATCGACCTCTTTATCATATTCCCGCAAGTACATAAGCAGAAGATTAAAGTAAGTATGAGCAGACACAGAAACGAATCTAAACAGTAACGGGAAATAGTGGATGCTACAACTTAAGTCAGACATAAAAATTAGATGCGGTGTTTGTCTTGTAACAATAATCGAGTTCCGATAGACTTTTGAAAATGATTTCAACTGACTTTGTGATATTTTTATTTAAAATATTATTTGACTGCCATTTGTGGAAATATTTGCTATCGGTGGACGACGTTTTTAAAAAATTATTAACGGACTTTGGAAGAATTCTGTGCCATTTGTTTAAACTTTCAATTCGTTTTTAGCACATCTTATGATTAATGACATGCATACGAGGAATGTCGAGACTTTAGGCCAACAGAAGTGGATAAGGTCATCGATCATAGTAAGTTACAGACCAAATATAGGAACGCATTCGCTGCTTACGAAAATTCGAGGAGATCGAGGCTTTCTCACCCAAGCGGATATAGGTTGAGAAATCGCAGAAACCTTCCTCTGCGACTTGACGAGTTCATGAGGAAAGTAATTCTTTATATTCAATTAAACTTCCGGCTTGTGATACCGACATTATTTATGGAAGCTACAAGACATGGCCGAAATTCAGAGAGATTTTTTCCGCCATTTAAGTGAAGAACTCGAGACTTAGCAAAGTAGAGAAACTTTTTCATCTAAACCGAAAGACTTCAGGTGAGGCTAGCGAAAAAATTTCTCACATACCGATTACTCATGAGGGATTTGACTTAGCCTGAAAGAACCTAGAAGACCGATATAACAGTAAGCGCATTCAGGTAAATGAGGAAATTAAGCTGCTATTTTGCCTACATTACTAGTTGACTCTAGCAATTCACTAAAATCACTTCAAAGAACCTTAAATGGTTGCGTTCAGACTGTCATGACTCTAGACATCAATATCGAGACTTGAAATCCAATATGAATTTTTTGTGCTCTGAGAAAATCCCATGACCTTACCTTGAGGATTTTGAAAATACGCTACCGGATAGTTAAAAAATGCCTTCGTGGTATGACTTCGACAGGGTTTAACTTATCGGTTCAAGTATTTGGAATTGGCGGAAAACATTCTCTCTCGACCCCGCAATCAGGTCAAAGTAAACATCAACACAAATAAACCCCAAGAGAAAAGCAAGTTAGCACTTTTCAAACGACTTTAGGTCAGCCACAGAAAGCGATTTACTCCAATAGACCTCAGACCCCCTCGGAAGTTACCTGCTCATCTTGCAGAGAGTCGCACTTACTGCGTCTTTGTCCAACCTTTTTGAGAAAAGACCCAGTGATCGAATTCTCATTGTACGAACAACCAGATCTTGTTACAATTGCCTTGGGTTAGATGATAGCGGCAAAGAGTGTCGAAGTAGATACAAGTGCCGACTGTGACCATATACATCACACATTTTTTTGCATCTCGATAATGCACTTCTAAGGTAAAAGAAACGTTACTTTTCACAACTATTGTGCAAATCGAGGCCAATGGTCAGAGTAATGGTCAGAGATAATTGATCCGTGTTTACAGTCGACCTTCATATCTGAGAAGCTCAAGAACAAGCATAGACTTCCAACGAAACGTAACTTAGTACATGTTCAGGTTTAAGTTCTTCCGTTACTGAGATTTCTAAGACGACTTATATCTTCATACTTCACTGACTGGTGAAATAGACTTTAAATTAGAAGTTTGGCTCCAGTTCTCACAACCCTTCCGTTTAATTTACCACCCAAGAATCTTGACCTAGACATCCTGGAAGACCTACAGCAGGAGACTCTAGCAGATTCAAAGTTTTACATCAGCCAACCGGTCGATGTGCTTATCGGACTTGACATTGGTCCATTCATTTTCGACTTAAGAGATCCGATGCGGACTTGGGGGCCACTCCTAACACAAAAAACAGTATTTGGCTGGTTTGTGGGTGGACCATTGGAGTAATCGACTCGATCGGACACAATTTCACTGGCAATACGGTTGCATTGGATAAACTCCTCACACACTATCGGGAGGTGGAGGAGACCCTAAAGCCGTTTTGATATCAGAAGAAGACACCATGTTCGAGGAAATTTTTCTTTTCTAGACAGACTACAACCTGCAGACATAGCTCAGCTATATTTGTAGTTACACTTCCATTTAAGAACGGTGATGAAATTGGACAATCTCGCAACATATCAATGGCTCAATTTCTACGTATGGAAAAGATGCTCAGCCTTACATTAAGAGAAAAATGTTTGCCTGTATATTTGCAACAAAAATGCTTAAGGTGTATTTTCCGAAAGTCGTCTGGCTTACGAGTTATAGCTCATCAAAGCTTGCAACTAGTTTTACTCCATTTTTAGGACTAAAAGTTGTGGCGGAATCGCCGGTTTCCATCCGATTGAACAAATTTTTGCACGGATATTATTTTTGATGCCTTATATACTAGAAAATGAGCGGGGAGCGGAAAGAATAACACTTTACCCTTTTTTATGTATTTCATGGGCGCTCTAATATATAAGTATATGTGACGCGCAAAATAGAAAGGGACCTTAGGTTAAAAACCAGTTTTGTTCTATTTGCGCTTAGAATCGTCGACTTCACTTTCATTAAACGCGCATATCTCTGGAAGGGAACACTTTTGGGGCATGGAATCTCATTCGATGCTCAGATGTTATCCTCATCAAAAATAAGGGAAAAGTTGATGAAAAGTTTTGTTCAGGAGAGCTATTTTAAAGATTAGGTCCCTAAGGGTAAAAAAATCAATTTTTATTGTTTTTCTTTTTTTTGATGTGGACAACATCTGTGCATCGAATGAGAACGATCCCATGCCCCAAAAGTGTTCTCTCCCAGAGATATGCGTGTTTTATGAAAGTGATGGTACTCCAAAGATACACGTATTTAAATCTTTAAAATGGCTCTCCTGAACAAAACTGGTTTTTACCCCTAGGTCCCTTTCTATTTTGCACGTCACATATGATACTGTTTAATGTGGGCGTGCAACCGCCTCGGCTATGGTTTCATTCTGTTAAAATGATATAACGATCAATAGATTTGTTTGGTCATTAATACGGGATGTGTTTCGATTCTTGCCAGTGTTATATGTTCCTCATATTTTTAATAGTTTTTGAGATATTGCGTTTTTTGTTAAGGATTGTGGGTTTGTCCAGAGGTTACCCAGACTTGTAGGAGAAATTTTTTTCTCGAGGAAGCTTTAGTTCCCAAAAAGGAAACTTATTTCCTCCTTGGCCGATCTATGCTTTGAAGCCAAATTTTCAACCACTCTTGCACACATTTCGACCGGAACGTTCGCCATTTTGCGTTGGATGTTTCGCTTGTTGACATGGACCAATGACTTGATTTGGCCCCATAAAAAGAAATCCAATGGCGTTAAATCGCCTTAACAAGATGGCCATTCGACCGGACCATTTTTCGAGATAATCAGTATCAGTAAATCGATTGTAACGCGTGCTGTGTGGCTAGTGCAACCGTCTTGTTGAAACCACATATCGTCAATAACAAGCTCATCAAATTCTGTTCTAACATGGCACGATAGCGCTCTCCATTGACGGTAACATGAGGATTGTTTTCATCGACGAAAAATACGGCCTAATCATACCTCCAGCATGAAAACCAGAACACGCATCAATTTCTTTGCGGATGCAATTGTGTATCTTGAAGCAAATGTGGGTTTGTTGCTGTCCAATAACGCATATTTTGTTTATTGACATAATCACTCAGCCAGAAATAAGCTTAATGGTTAAAGATGATTTTTCGATGAAATTCTGGATTTTCGTGAAACTTTGGAAGAGCCCGCACAATCGGAGAAGTTTCGGCGATTCAAATGATCAAGTAGTTTTAGCTCCTGGGTCAGTTTGATCTTATAAGGATGAATGCCATGAGAACGACGTGGAATCGACTGATTTTGCTCATTTTGAACGGATACACTTGCGGCTGCTATACCAAAGAGCCTATCATGCTACAAATTCCCCTATACGACACTTACTAACTTTAAATTAATTATTAAATTATTATTTGATGTACCTTGACCAAATGAATGATGCAGAAGTTCTTCTTTTTGGCGCTGCTTTCACAAACAATTATCAGAATTGAGTCCCGAAATCATGTATTGTACTGTGAAATGCAAATTGACAGTTATAATTTTTGTAATAAAAAAATAATTTTTTCCAATAAAAAACACCATTTTTCCCATAAAAATTGAATTTTTGTAATACTAACGTACTGAGAATAAAAATGTACTTCGTAATATCATTAAAAATATGTTTTACAATGAGCCAACAACAAAAATTGATTTTTAAGCCTAAAAAATTAAATTCAAAGTTTTTGCTATGAAAATCTATACAAAATAGAACCATTTTTATGACAGCGCCTTGTAGTGTGAGATTTAGGTACAAATAAATATCAAAAATTAATTCCTCGAACACAAATTCCTCGACTTATACTAAATGAAAAAATTCGCAAGACGTCATAATAATTACCCAACTATTTGTAACAAACTTACAACCAACGACAAAGTCAAGATCATATATACTTAAAAGTATTTCAATTATCATTAATAATTATTTTCCTTATTTATGTCATTACTTGAACTTTTGCAGAATAAAAGAATTACTACTACTAAGTGGTTCAAATAAAACTGAAGGGTTCAATAATAGGTTACGAAGAAGTTCCATTGTGGCTATTGCTGTATGCGCTTTGGTCCTAACATATGGCCTTGCTGGAACCATATGTTAGGATTATTCTCAGTCATAGTCCTATACAGAGCCCCGTTAATAGTTTCTGAATAACCCAATAACTGGACCGATAACTTTATCAACCATAACACCCTACCAATCAGTACATCTGAAGGGGTGTACTCGACGCTAATGTAAAACACTAGGATTCTGAAGTTAATCCAAGTTCCTAATCACGTTGTTACTGGGTGCTGTTCTGTCATTTAAATGATGACGATAATTTAGTTGAGTTGAATAATAGACTTTCCAAAAGAATAATAAAATTAAACTATTTTGATGCGCTGCTGTACATCCTATTAAAAAACTGACAAAGCAAAAAAAAATATTAATTACTTTAATGCGTTGCTGAACATCCTATGTCATCATATATATAAATAAAAAACTGACAAAGCAAAAAAAAATATAAGAAATTATAAAAAAATTATGAATATTTTTTACCCTTCAGTCTTATTTGGGCCACCGAGTATTTTCAATTGATGTTACAACATTTATGTTCCGATAAATTAATAGTGCATTTATGGATATACTTAATTAAAAGGTATGTCGCTTAGAATTAGAACATTCTTGACTTTGAATACTATCGTGCCCTCAAGTTTTATTACAAAAAGGAAACTATAGAAAAAGGTCGAAAATTAAGTCAAAGTTTTCATTATTGTATTGATTATTGCGGAAAACTATTGTAGTAAAGCCTAGTACTGAGTTCCTATCACAACTTAAATACACATAAATCTAGTTAAATAGGCTAAAGTCGGGCGTGGTCGACTATATTGAACTCTGCACTTAGGAATATTCGGAAAAGACAATTGAAGATAGGATCTAAATTTACCAAATATGAAAACTTATGTCATATTTAAATCTTTGAGAAAATGTTATTGTTTTTGGTTAAAGTCCATTGAACATATATGTGGTAGTTATATCTAAATCTGAAACGCTTTTCCCCAATTTATTCAGCTTCCAACCTTAGCACGAGTAACTTTTTGTGTCAAATTTCATCAAGATTTGATGACTTTTAGTGCTAAAACATAAAATCGGATAAAAAAAACACACTCAACCGACTTTCATCAATTTTAATCGTGTCCGCCTTTGCCAAATTTTAGCAAGATTGGATTAAATATATGACATCTTGAGTTAAAAACATAAAATCGAATGAACATATGTATTCAGTTGTATTTATCATACACTGAATGGTTCTTTGGAAAGGTCGACCAACTAAAGGAACACGCAGTGATAAGTGTTTTCTGTGCGTGCTTGTCGTGACAGTAAACATGAGTCTAATTAAAACATTTTCTCTGTATTTCAGAATTAGCCTGTGTGATATTGCCGTAGGTATGCTGGGGACTACGGCGTAAAACTTAAGGTAATTGCGATTTTGAGTGCATTAGAAATATATGCTTGCCTTATGTACCATTTGCATTTGTTGGATGTATGTATTGTACTTTAGTATGTATATTTTGTTTAGTTCTTAAATACGAACAATATGTGTTGGAGCTATTTATAAATCTGAACCGATTTTTTTAGAATCCTTCCTTTGTTTAAAAACTCTACTTACTTTTGCAAAAAAAAAACAATTACGACCTATAGTTTGATAAAATGCTTTATATGGACGGCAAAAAGTCGAACGGACAGACAGACATCGTTAAATGATTATAAGTAAATCGGTATACTTAAAGGTAGGTCTAGTGCAAATATTTTTAGTTTAATAACATTTGCCATAAAACTGACTTATAGTACCCTGTTCCACAGAGTGACGAACTGTAGAAAAACACGAGTATAACGCTAGCTTACGTCTGAAAAATTGTGTCAAAATAGTACTGAGTTCGCCTACCGAAATGTCAGCAATAAGTCTACTTTGCGAATGTACATGTTCATATATCGTGATGCCAACATAAAAAAAATTATTACAAATTATTTAATCTAAAAAAAATTATATAACAAATCGAAACACTGTTCGGTTCCCGCAATAGAATAAATGAATATTGCTCTACAAATTTCGTTTTGTCAGCTCAGCATTCTGCACTAGGCTTAAGATAGAGGGCTTTCAATGCTGGGTTGTGTCTCCATCGTACACCTCCATATTCTGTGCATTTTGCCCGTCTATCGGTCATTGACAAATTCAATGAAAGTTCCCTTACTAACTCTTCCTTCCGCATATAACAAACTACGTCAAACCTGATCTAATTAACTTGTGGGATAATTCACTCTTTCAAAGTATGTTTGGTCTGTCTGCCCGCCTTCTACCATCTTACGACAATACCAAACAGTTCGAATCTGTTCCATCAGTGGTATCAAGAAATTATACTAATATCACAGTGGAACATTTTTGGGGTTATTGTCTGGGGGGTGAGAAATTCCAAGTCAGGGTGATGGTACTAGGTCAGTATATTAAAACCCTCATAGGGTTTTGCGTTCGTATGTGTTTTTTTATGACCTTTTACATTTTTTCCTTATCTTGATGTTTTTTTCGCTTAGTTGTAAAATGTTGGCAAAAACGTAGTTTGACATAACTCGAGAACGACTAGTTCGATTTTGCTGAAATAAATTGAGAAAAATTAATAATTACATTTTCTTTAATCCATTAATATACTGTTTCTCTACCAAATCAACATTTTTGCAATTAGAAATAAATTTATGAAGAAAATTTTGCCAAAAAAGATTTTTTTTTTAAACATATAAATCCCAAACGGAAAAACGTGTAGAGTCTTATAACTTTCACGTAAAGTCACATAACCTAAAAACAAAATGCGACATAGATCATAGAAATCGATTAACGCGTTCTGCTTTTATTCAAAATTAAGTAAAGGTATGATTTTCAAAAATTTGCTCGAGATATGCTCAAAATTCCTTGGAAAACACGTTGATGACTTTTTTATGATTCTCAGAATTAAAAAAAGAGTAATAAACTAAAGGTTATTACATTTTTATGGTTGCTGTAACAAACTAAAAAACGGTCATAAATGTGCGTGAACAATTAAAAGGAAAAAAGCAAGGGCACTTTTGTAATTATTTGGGTTTTTTCTGTTGGCTACCTGCATGAATTTTTTACACGAATTCCACCCACATTCATGAGTGGTCATGTTTTAGAACGTTGCAAGATGCGCCAATTCATAAGTACCTGTCGGTAAAATATTGAAAAATATGAAAATGAAATCGTATAAATAGGTGTTCATTGTTCGTTTTTTGTCATTAAACAAGTGCCGACGAACGCGAAGAGAACAAGTATTTTCCCTCCAGTTTTTTTAAAAATGAACAAAAGTGAATAGAATATGGAACTGTGCAATCCAGATATAAATAGCTTCTGCTAATGCTGTGGTCAATATGTCTCAACACATAAAAAATGGGAAATTTCAGTACTGCTTTTGTTCAAATATACGAGATGTACTTCAACCAAAATGTTATACTGAACAAAAATTGGGTACCAAATGTGGCGTGTAAAAGCTGCTACAACCGTCTAATGGATTGAAAAAATAGAAGTCGTGAAACTATGCCATTCGGTATCCCAATGACTTGGACTAATCCTGGCGAAGGTCACAATCCATTGAATTGCTATGCATGTGCGAATAAAGGAGCCGCAAAAAGGATAAGAAAATCGTATAATTACGTTGGTGTTGCAAGTGCCGCAACACCATTGCCTCTTTCGGACCACAATCCTGTGCCAAAAGCTTCTAGCCCAGATATTGTATCTTCTATGACCGCTCCGAGTTTTGCAGCAGCATACGGTTTAAGTGATGATACCTCATATAATCCCGAACCATCTGTGTCCAATGAGCCTATTTTAGTAAATCAAAATAGCCTTGATTCAATTGTTGCCAAATTGGAACTAACACAGCATAAATCAGAAAAACTGGCTTCTTTTATGAAATCAAACATCTTCTTTTGGCACCCGGTGTGAAAGTCACAGCTTATCGAAGTCGCCAGGCAACACTCCAAACTTTATTTCTTGTGAATGATGAAAAAACTTCTGCATATTGCCCGGATGTAGGAAAATTGATGGACGCAATGGAAATAAAATATGAAGCAGATGACTGGAGGCTATTTATTGACAGTTCAAAACTCAGCTTGAAGGCGGTTTTACTGCATAAGACCAATAAAAAACCTTCATTTCCAATCGCCTATAGTACAGAAACGAAAGAAACATATGATGCACTGGAAAATATTTTAAAAATGGTTAACTACGCCAAGCATATGTGGCGCATATGCTGCGATTTAAAAGTTGTAGCAATGTTATGCGGCCTTCAAAGCGGCTATATAAAATATATGTGCTTTTTGTGCGATTGGGACACACGATTTTCCGGTGACCAATATGCATGCCACGGATGGAAACTCAGAGAGCACAGCAGGTTACAAACGGCCAATATTATTCGTGAGCCTCTAGTTCCGAAGGAGAAGATATTGCTGCCTCCACTGCATATTAAACTTGGAATTGTTAATAATTTCATCAAAACTGTCGCCAAAAGAGATGAAGTTTTCTTGTGTTTGAAACTAATTTACCCGAGACTCAGCGAAAGTAAAATTAAAGAAGGTAAATTATAATATCACATTCATTTCCCATGATTTTCCATCTTAACAACTTCATTTTTTCCAATCAGGCGTACTAAATGGTCCAGATATACGAAAGCTGATTAAAAGTGGCGCATTCAACAATATTTTGATTGACGCTGAATTGGACGCATGGCAGGCAATCAAAGAAGTAATAGGATTGTTGGGAAAGCATCGTTCTACCAACTACGATGTTTCTGTCGCAAGGATGTTAAGATCGTTCTCGGAAATTGGTGTCCACATGTCCTTGAAAATCCATTATTTACATCATCATCTGGACTACTTCAGCAAACAATTGGCTACCGAATCTGATGAACAAGGCGAACGCTATCATCAAGTTGCTATGCCATTTGAAATGAGATATAGAGGGAAAAAGTCGCCGAGGGCAATACTTGCGGAAATTTGCTGGTGGAGTAAGCTTGTGTGCCAAGACAAGGATGATCCTGATGATAAAGAATTTTCAGGAGGTGCAGAAGGGCCAGCAGTGGAGTCACACATTGACATTATGTGTGGTTCAGAAACTGATGACAGCGATGAATGCGATGCCACTAGTCCCGAACAACCACCATCGAAAAAGTCTAGGCAATATTTATTTAAATAAATAAAAATAAATAAATAAAATAAAAATAAAAAACTATAAAAAATTTTACTTTATTTTTTTAGTAGTTTATGGCCAGAAGTCTGGAGTTATTGGGGAAAATTTATAAAAAAAAAGATAAATGACACTTTTTTGAATAAAAACATATATCAATATTCTTGTCAAACATATATCAATATTCTTGTCAAAATGATACCTTCACTTAATTGTAAATAAAAGCAGAACGCGTTAATCGATTTCTATGATCTTTCTATGATTTGTTTATAGGTTATGTGACTTTACGTGAAAGTTATAAGACTCTACACGTTTTTCCGTTTGGGATTTATATGTTTAAAAAAAAAAATTTTTTTTTTGGCAAAATTTTCTTCATAAATTTATTTCTAATTGCAAAAATGTTGATTTGGTAGAGAAACAGTATATTAATGGATTAAAGAAAATATAATTATTAATTTTTCTCAATTTATTTCAGCAAAATCGAACTAGTCGTTCTCGAGTTATGTCAAACTACGTTTTTGCCAACATTTTGCAACTAAGCGAAAAAAACATCAAGATTAGGAAAAAATGTAAAAGGTCATAAAAAAAACTGGCACATACGCAAAACCCTTTGAGAGTTTTAATATACTGACCTAGTACCATCACCGTGACTTGGAATTTCTCACCCCCCAGATTGGCTGTTGTACTGAGTATGTAGTCCTCGTTAAACATGTTTACATAGACGCAAAACTTAGAAATACTGTTCCTTTTCAAAACTACTATTGAAATTCTGAAGAAACGATGAACACCTAAAATGTAAAAGGCCAAAAATACGCCAAACTTTAAGCTTTTACTTCGCCTGATCTGCTTACATTCAAAAACTCCCAAATATTTTTATTTTTTCAGTAATAACCACTAAACGAATTGTTAGCAAAATATTCCAATGTCTTCTTCACCAAAATATCGAAACTCAAAAATGTACACTATATCAATATAATTCGTGATCAGTATTGAACAAGCACCAGTTTCTAGAAGCTAGACCCACTTTAGTCAAGTCTTTCCACCCGCTGTCAGAAATTCTTTTAGCCAATATTCCATTACACATGTTGATATACAGAATTTTAGTATATCCGGTTAAGTGTGATTGAGGAACAAACGGTACAAATATTAGCAAATGAGTATTGCAGTGTATATCTGGCGGAAATACTGGCCATAAAGGAAGCATACAATATATTGCAACAGCATCATACCACAGATTGTATAAGAATATTTGTCGATAGTCAAGCCACATCGCCACATCAATACTTGTAAAAGACTGTAAAAAAAAGAAATTGCAAAGTTTGGTCGTCTATCAAGAGTAGTTCTTACCTGGCTCCAGGCCATAGGAGATTTTAGAAGAATGAAAATCCAGACGAACTAGGTAAAGCAGGACCGTCTTGTAATGACCGCCAGATGGCGTCTGCCACAACGTTAAAAGAGATATATTCAGCTATTACCAGTCTTAAAAAGTACGTATCGGCTTATCGTTGACTTTCTGTAGCTGAGCTAATATTTTCAACCTTTATCACATAAGGTAAGGTAACGCTACAGTTCAGCTTTTGATTTTATCAAATAAGCTCAGCTCATATTTTGAATACATTTATTAGCTTACGTTAGTTAGCCTTAGTCAAAAAATCATACACATTCAGCCAATCACAGTTAGCAACCCAAAATTCTTTTTTAAAATATAACTGCTGTTTTTTTAACAGAAGAGAGGAGGAAAAAATAAACTGAAAATGATGTGACCAAAAATGCTAAAACGTGAACGATTTTTTTTTTCTGTTTAATGAAAAGAAATCCATTAACTGACAACAAACAACAATTCATGAATACCTCAACAATTTCTTTTATTGTTTTTCGAAATACAACCTTTATCTTTTTTAATTTGTTTAAGTCATAGCAGTCAAAATAATGAGAATATAAATATATGCTATAATTTTCTCGGTTTATTTTTCGCAGAATAATCATTTATATAAGTTTGTAAAAAAAATATATGTATATAATATATATATATATATATATATATATATATATATATATATATATATATATATATATATATATATATATATATATATATATATATATATATATATATATATATATATATATATATATATATATATATATATATATATATATATATATATATATATATATATATATATATATATATTTGATAAGCAACGCTGAACTCAGCAAGAAATTTTTTTCTTGGCTGCGCACACTCGCTGCAGCCTTCAAACCAGCACAAGTCAGCCATCAGTTTACCTAAAAAAGCAGTGTTTTTGAAATGTGTTAGATTATCTAGCTGCACTTGCTGTTGGCTAATATTGTTTGAGCTAAGGAAAATTAACAAACTCGAACAAATTGTCTGACATCCGATATCAAAGGAACATGTCAAGAATAACCGAGGTGCTTACTGGTCATTGGTCAAATAGAAATGATGAAAAGCGATTAAAACTCTAATACAGCGACCAATGCCGCAGTTGCGATAATGAGGAGAAGGCCACTGTTGAGCATTTTCCACAGTGAAACAAATCGAAACTTTTTGCAAAGCTCCAGGTACCCACTATGTAGATTCGATAGCGGTACTAGAGCTGAGTAAAACCCTAGTTTAGTTTGGCTAGATTAGTAGCCGTTTTTTTTTTTATGGCCCCTCAAAGTTTTTGTAATTGGGTGTGACCACCAAAAAAAGGTGTCATTAGTTTTCGGCAAACAGCTCCTTCAGTTTTGGTGATAGCCGTAAACTGTCTTCAGCAAAGTTGTAGCTGACAGTCGGTCGAAGAAATTTTTTTTACAAAGGTTTTCAAAAAAATCATGTTTTCCGGGAGTTTTTCTAAAAAAACTTTGTTGAAAAAACGTATTTTTTTTCTTTTTCGAGTATAACTTTTAAACTACAGGATTTTTTTTCATATTCTCTTCGACAAAAATGAAGCTTTTGAAATACCAAACAACTCTTTTAAACAAGGTTTTACAATCTGAACACTTCTACGACCTCTAAAATGGCCCCAAAAGTGCATATTTCCAAAAAAAAACACTTTTTTGGGGTTTTGTTCGCTTAATAAAGCAAATATTCAAAACAATATACGTTTTTTTTATTTTGATTTTTTTTTTAATTTTTTTGATGATTTTCCAATTATTTAATTCCAATAATTTAACAAAAATTTAATTGTCATCATAAAAATCATGGTAATCATTGTCAAGCTCAACATCATCGTGATCGGAATCTTGGAAGTCTGCAAAAATGTCCATTTCTTCTTCGCCTTGCTTATCTACTTTTTTATCTGGCAACCTTGGCAAAGCATTATTTTGATCAATTCTCTCTTCACTATCTCTTATCTTTTCGAAGTTAACACGCGAAATTTCCATTTCTTCTCCGCCTAGCTTATCTACTTTTTTAACTGGCAACCTTGGCAAAGCTTTGTTTTGATCAATTCTCTCTTCACTATCTCTTATCTTTTCTAAGTTAACACGCGAAAGAAAAAAAACACACTTTGTATACTTAAGATCGGCTAATCCATAAAAAAAAATATATAGAAAGAAAGTAATCCCCTTACAGAAGTTTAATTAAAAGTGAAAGTTTAATTAAAGTGCAAAATCAAATCCTAAGTGGACTTTTTTAAATTTAAAGAAGTGCAAAAATGAATAAATGCAAAGGAAATATAAACAATTTTTGCTATGTCTGTGGCAAATTTGTAAAAATTAACGTGCAGAAACGATACAAGAAAGCTTCGCTTTTTCTTAGTATAGATTTTAAAAATGCTTATAAAAACTGCTACAATAAAATGGTTATGCAAAAGAAATGGGTACCCAATTCTGTTTGTATGATATGCTTCAGAAACGTAAAAGGATTTGCAGAAGGAAACCAGAAGTTCCTGCGTTATGAAGCTCCAATGATTCGGACGAATCCAGGAAGGAAACACGTTCCCGAGAATTGCTATGCATGCAAAAATACGACACGGGGCATGAACGCAAAAAAAGCAAAAAAATTTCAATATCAGGCCGTACCAAGTGTTCAGTTGCCCAAAGTTGCTTCGATGGAAGCTTCATTGCAACTTGAACTTATGAGCGGTGAAAGCGTCAGATCAGAGAATTTCTCTCAGTATAGTCCGGGGCCATCCTATTCGCGGAGGTGTCCAATTTTTATATCGCAAGCACGGCTCGATTTTATGGTTTCAAAGTTGGAACTATCACAACGCAAATCGGAAGAACTTGCTAAAATGTTATACGAACAAAACCTTTTGATGCCTGATGTCAAGGTAAGGCGGTTTAGAAAACGCCAAGCCAACCTTCAAAAAAATTTCACTGTTGATGAGCCAAAAAAAATGGCATACTGTCAGGACACAAAGAAACTAATGGAACAAATGCACATATTATATAATTCTGCTGAATGGCGGTTATTCATAGACAGCTCAAAGCAAAGTTTAAAAGCTGTTTTGCTGCACAAAACTAATAAAAAACCATCTATCCCGATAGCCTACAGCATGGATACAAAAGAATCCTACGAAAAAATGGAGCTTATTTTAATATCAGTCCAATATAAGTGGCGGATATGTAGCGATCTTAAGGTAGTGGCAATGCTTTGCGGTCTTCAAGGTGGCTACACGAAGCATATGTGTTTTCTGTGAAACTGGGATTCGCGGTTCAAAGGAAATCAGTACAAAAATCATTCATGGGAAAATAGAACAAATAATACACTGGGTAAAGAGAATATAACTAAAAAAGCACTTGTGCCACGAGAAAACATTTTAATGCCACTTCTGCACATAAAACTTGGTGTGGTCAAAAATTTTATAAAGGCCGTTATAGGATTAGAAAAGAAAAATCCAGATCATGCTCTCGTAGTTCTGAATTACTTAAGATTTCAGGTTTTTAAAGAGAAAATTAGCGTTGAGAAATTAAAAGAAGGTAAGTGAAACACCGTAATAATTGTTTACATTTAGCAAAAAAGTATTTTTACTTTGTAGGCGTACTCAACGGTCCAGATATTCGCAAACTTATGAAAGACGAACGATTTGACAACATTTTGCTTGACGCAGAAAAGAATGCCTGGAGTCTATTAAAAAAAGTGATCGAAAACTTTCTTGGGAAATATCGCTCACAAGACTATGAGACATTGGTCAGCTGCGTGTTAGATGCGTTTGATGCGATTCATGTGAGAATGTCTTTGAAGATACACTTTCTACACCATCATTTAGGTCGCTTTTGCCGACAGCTCTCGACTGAATCTGACGAACAAGGAGAGCGGTTTCACCAAACAGCTTTACCATTTGAATTAAGGTAACAAAATCTATCCGTATTTATATATCATTTTCTAACTAGCGTTTTTTCTTAAGGTATAAAAGAAAGGGTCGTCCAGATGCAAAAAATTTATTTGAAGATGAATTTGAAAGGAGTTCTGAGCCTATGGAAATAGAAAATGAAAAAGTAGATAAGCAAGGCGAAGAAGAAATGGACATTTTTGCAGACTTCCAAGATTCCGATCACGATGATGTTGAGCTTGACAATGATTACCATGATTTTTATGATGACAATTAAATTTTTGTTAAATTATTGGAATTAAATAATTAGAAAATCATCAAAAAAATTAAAAAAAAATCAAAATAAAAAAAACGTATATTGTTTTAAATATTTGCTTTATTAAGCGAACAAAAACCCAAAAAAGGTTTTTTTTTTTGGAAATATGCACTTTTGGGGTTAGAGGTCTTAGAAGTGTTCAGATTGTAAAACCTTGTTTAAAAGAGTTGTTTGGTATTTCAAAAGCTTCATTTTTGTCGAAGAGAATATGAAAAAAAATCCTGTAGTTTAAAAGTTATACTCGAAAAAGTAAAAAAATACGTTTTTTCAACAAAGTTTTTTTAGAAAAACTCCCGGAAAACATGATTTTTTTGAAAACCTTTGTAAAAAAAATTTCTTCGACCGACTGTCAGCTACAACTTTGCTGAAGACAGTTTACGGCTATCACCAAAACTGAAGGAGCTGTTTGCCGAAAACTAATGACACCTTTTTTTGGTGGTCACACCCAATTACAAAAACTTTGAGGGGCCATAAAAAAAAACGGCTACTAATCTAGCCAACTAAACTAGGGTTTTACTCAGCTCTAGTACCGCTATCGAATCTGCATAGTGAGTACCTGGAGCTTTTCGATTTGTCGCACTGTGTTAGCAGCCCTATTTAAAAAACCGGGTCAGTTTAACCGAAAAACTAAAATTTTTAATAAACCCGTTTTCAAAATAGTTGAAACTTTAGGAATGAGGATTGATATGTAAAATTTCATTTTATGTTCCTAATAAAACTAAATTAAATCAAAAATATTTTTTTTTCTATTATTGTTGAACCAATTTTGAACTATTGAACCAACTCGAACAGTGGTTCAAAAGTACCTAAAATCTGTTCTGCCCCACTGAGCCGAACTAACTCGAATTTTGAAATGGTTTGTGTTCCTGGTAAAAAGGGTGTCCCTTTGTCAAAAAAATACATGACAAGATTTTATTTTTTTGCCTTTTTGTGATACTGTGACGATGTGGTGCAGGGGTATTATTATATTGAGCTTATACAGTATTTATAACAGCAGGAAGTATGCTCGGTCAGTAAGTATAAGTATCCTGGACTGAGAGGGAGTGTGCATAGTATCGAGGGCCATTGGCAAATATTACATATTGTTAGAACAAGTAACAGTACAACAGATCTCCAGACCAGACTTCTGTAGGCTGATGGAGAGAACGTTCGTTGTTGTCAGTGGCATCCAACTAACCAGAAATATTTATTGAAGCACGCATTTGCTACACACAGAGCTACGCGCGTAGTTCAATAATCCATCTTATTAGATATGCGTCCAACTAACAGTACCCATTTTTAACTTTGCTAAATATTTCCAAAGTTTTAACATATCTTTTCCATTCCAATCGAAATTGTAACAACATCCAGCGGACACTTTGAACAACTTTGGATAGTTCAGTCCGATTAAGAAAATTCTCAATGTTCCATCTCAGCAAACATTGTAACTACTTTAAAGTAAGTAAAGGCCGCTCCTATATATCTACATGAGAGTATCTCAAATGAACTGATTTATACCGTTGCTTAGCTAGTTGTTAGTGGTAGCCTCGCTGAGATTCAATCGATTAATCGACTTTTGGGTATAAAAAAAGTCGAAGTCGGTAAGTCGACATTTTTAATTTAACTTCAAATGTTGTAATTGTCATCCCAACAATGCTTTCATTTATTTCCCCCATTTAATTGTATGCCAAGGTTATAAACGTATGCATTCAAAAATGTTCTAGGTTTTCCAAAGCGATTAGTCAAGTCGGTAAGTAAACTAACACTGAAATTACGTTTAGCAGTATAACAAGTTTATTTTTTATTAAAATCAGTAATTAATTAGACAGGGTCAGTATTGTTTTATAATTTCATTTAACGGTAGAAAACATCTTTATTTAAAAAAGAAAAAAATAATACACAAACATTTCTAATAAAATTTCGTGATTTTTACATGAACAATTGTTAACAACACTTAGAAGAGTTACAATAATCAAACGTCACAACAGTTATACATTTCGAATTGCACTATCTTTGCATTCTTTTCTTGTTTATCGTGTGCCTGTATATCTTTGCACAGTTGTTCTTTGTATCCGTTGTGTAATGCATCTGTCTCTCTGGCGGTACATGAATAATATGGAGAGCTTCCAGTGTGTAGCGTTTGTTATAGTTCGCTCTTTTTGTATGAACTCAACATTATCGAAGTCTGGTGTTTGTCTGTTTTGGGCACAGTGGGCTGCAAGACTGTTTTTTTTGTCGATGTTGAATGTCTGCATTTGAGATCAGATTTATGTCTGGATATTCTTGTGTTTAATTTGTTCTTTTGTCGTGCCCACATACACATGTTTATATGTATTTTTAACAGTTAATTTTATCTTTGATTTTGTATTAGAAAATATTTGTCTAAGGTTGTTTGTTGTTTTGGGTTATATTTTATATTTTCGTTGTTAATTTTTGATTTCTGTATTCTTTCAGATATTCCCGGTATATATGTAATGGATTTGCAGACTTTTGGAGTTTCGTCATTAACTTTGTTTGAATGTTGTTGATGTGATCGAATAATGTTCTTAATTTTTTTCTGGAAATGATGTTTTTCTTAAAATTACCTTTATTTTTATAATATTTGTTCTGTGAAATTCTTTTTCGCTAATGTGCAGTACTCTTTTGACTAGTTTCTTCGGAGTGTTTATTATTACTTTGGGTTGGCATGAATAATAATTTGTTATTCTTCCCGAAGATTTTGGTTTTTGGTACCAGTCTACTTTTATTGCATTTTCCTTGCGTACATGGAGTGTATCTAAATATAGTAATCTTCCATCCCATGGCACCACTAGACGGCGTTGAAATTGTATCGTACGCTGATGATTGCACAATCAGGCGTCAGGACCCAGAGTGGATGTCATATGCGAAAACATAAGCTATTACTCTCTGACTTGGTACGCTTTTTTACTGTGAGGAATACCGCAGAGATGCGGTAGTCACCTAATGTGAAAGTCGATGATGTCAACAATCCGACTTCCAACTACCCCAAAATCCTTGGGTCACATTGGACAGCCTTTTTAGATCCTCTGTACATGCTAAAGCTATCTGCGATAAGCTCAAAAGTAGGAACAAGGTCCCCAAAACACTTGCCGGCAGTACTTGGGGAGCCGACAGGGAAACCTAGTTGGCCTCCTACAAAGCGGTAGGTCGGTCTGTAGCGAACTACGCAACACCGGCGTGGTCGGCGAACGTGAGTACGACGCAGTGGAAGATAATTCAGACTTGCCATAATGCCGCCCTCTGATCATCAACAGGGTGTTATCTTATGTCTTCTGGGGACCATCTACATAAGGAGACGAAGGTCCTGACCTTGCTCAGACACAATATCCTGTTGTATAAGCAATACCTGTTAGGGTCATTTCCCAGTAGTCATCCTAACCACCATCACTTGGACAGGATGACTCCGCCCAGGCAGATCAGGTTCGATCTTTATCATCTAGAGTGAGAGGTCCAGCGGTGCAAGAGAGAGCCATGAGATCATCGAAACTATCAGGCAGGTCTGAACGACATCCGCACTGATGAATTCGCAGCAGCAGTATCCAACTACAATGTGAACGTAGTCCTAGGGTAACATCCCCCGGATAGTTCACCTGTGGACCTCGGCAGACGCGCCTTGTTATGGCTCAGCTAAGATATGGATGGTGCGGCCGCCTCAATTCTTACTAGGCACGAATTGATGCTTACGTTCCGGACATCTATCCCGCCTGACATCAGGACCACACGACGACGTCTTCAATTGTCCGGCCAAGCCCACTCAGCTGATCCCTAGGTCTCTGTGGACGTATCCAGTTCAAATGGCGAGTTTCCTTCACCTGAATATCGAACAGATCCCCTATAGACGAACAGGATATCAAAATAAAATATATTGTTGTTACAACAACAACATATAGTTCCTTGGCGCGAAAAAGGCCACAATAATGTCAGCGGTGTTCTAATACAATTGAAGCACTATCTGAAAGTAACCCCTTTTCTTCGTCAAACAAAAATAAGCCAATACCAATATGATGAACAACGGAAAGCGAGTACCAATTTATTGCAGAGGTAGCAAAAAAAATGGTTGTCAATCCTTGACACTTCTGTCTCGCGTGAGAGATTATTTTCGTTTGCAGTTCTTTTTGCTACTCACATTCGGAGCCAAATGTTTCCAACTAATTTAAATAAGATTAACCTTTTTAAATCAATTGACGCAGACATGTTATTTTAAATGTTTTTAAAAACATGAATATGAATGATGTACAAACTACGTGACATTCTTGATGTTCATTAGTTAATAATCACTCTTAATACCTCAAATAAATGTTTTTTCTACAAAGAAAACTTGTTTTTTATTCTAAAATATTGCCTTTTTATTTTCCCCTAAAAAAGGCGACTTTAATCTACTTTTTTTTGCTAAAAAGTGTAAAAGTCTACTTTTAATTTTTTCGTAATAGTCGAAACGACTAAAAGTCGAATTTTAATCTTAGGTATTTAAACTAGGCCGAACAGAGTCCAATGTCAAAATTGTAAAGAGTGCGGACACACAAAATTGTACGGAAATGTTTGCGTTGTATGTTGTGATATACACCAATCGTCCGTTCGCCATTCCTAATCGCTAGAACAGCAAAACTGTCGCAATTAAAGGGAACACATACCACAATCTGGTAACCCTTTATAATCACTATTTCCGCTGTTTGAAGATCTTCTGTCGTATATTATTTGGTAGATTCCTTTCGCCTTTGAGTTTGGTAACAAGTCGCAGAATGTATGTTTCATTTTGCGGATAGATGATAATCGGCTTGTAATGCTATGCAGGTAGTTAGGCTGTTGAGATTCTCCCATCTTAAGAAGATTTTCAATAGGCTTTATTAGGTAGTCTTTATTTGGATCGACGTGTATATTTTCTATAACTTGCTGGGTTTGATTCAGGTCAATGTGCACATGCATGTAGCGATTCTTGGCCGGCGTTCTAAAATATAATAGATGCTCAATTCGCCAAACTCGCCATCATCATCGTCGTTTTTAATGTGAAAATGTACAGGTGTCTGTCGAAATTGATTTGATTGCTGTTTTCGATGCTGCTGTTTGTTCTTGGCATTTATAATGTCCCATATCGGATGTGATTTGAATACTGAAGCGAGATGAAACATTATGGGATTTGCCCAGAAAATAAAATATTGGTTTGGGCAAATCGACCGTATCTGATCATGCAGATTTATCATTATACTGGATTCGCTTAGACAACAATGTTAATGACAATGGCAGGCCTAGTGTCCTTTGCAATAACTGATCAAAATTTACTGTACTTTTGTGCTACTATTATTAGATAATTTGGATGTTGCTTCGTTTGACTTTTGAAAATGGATTCTTCGAGAAATTTAAGCCTCGAACAGGTTTTTATTCGGCTGTATCATTTTGATCTCTTTCACATCTTTGGATATGGGTGCTGGTTCTTTGATTTCCAAAAAAATTTTCATACACGAATCATTTCAAATGTGAAAAAATGAAAACATTGTAGCTGAATGTCCCTCTCCAGAATTTGTTATTATTTGTGTTTTGGTGACCATGGACTAAATGACTACGACTAAATGAGCAAACATGGGTGGGTTGTGAATTTGCTACTACAGACTCATTTGGAATGAGCTGGGCCTCGGAGACACCATGTGACGGTTGTGAATCCGGTATTGTAGACACATTGGAAATTGAATGGATTTCGAGATCATGTGACAAATCAGTTAAAAATGATTCGTCTGTAGTTTGCGGAAGTTGTTTCCATTTTCTGCATTGCTTCATTGGTTTTAAACGCAAGGTTTCGAATGTTGGCTGGGAAATAAGGAAATGTCAGGAATAAAGGAGTCCCTGATTTCGCTTTTGCATATTTCGGTGGTTGTAGTTTTGTCGACACTACTACAAGAAGTGAGAAATCACAAAGGAATGAATCTCTTAAAACACTTCTACATTTAGGTGCGTGTCGCTTCTGGTGAGTCGCTATCACAGACTCGTTTGGAATCTACTGAAATGGAAGTCCTTGCTAATGCTGTTCGAATCTGAAATATGCAAAGAAGGGATCCTGAATTTCAGATTCTCTGATACTGCACACTTTCGTGATTTTGTTGTTCCATTTTCTGCATTGCTTCATTGGTTTTGAACGCAAGTTCACTTTGTTGACTCTTCTATCAATCTCCTTGCCTCTGCCACTAAATTTTATCGTAGCTAGTCCGATGTTCTCATTGAAATGGGGTCTTCTTTTACTCCCATGAATTCAAGCTTTTGATGGTTTAAATTGAATTGTTCCAAAAATTTATTCAAAATATCTAGCGTTGGTTTCAATTGTATCGAACGGAAATCTTTTTCTAGTGCCTTGACGTATATATTGTGAATCTCTGCTTTGTATTGTTTTTGCTGTTTGCACAATGTAACACGATCCATTATGATTTTTTTTTATTCTCAGAATGCCTGTTTCGTAGCTAGTTTCTTCTACTTTCAAAGGGCCAAATGTTGGATCCGGATCGAAGAAACAAAATGTTAGAAAGTGTTGCAGAAGTTGAAAATGACTGAGTCGTTCAAGATCAGTTTTGATACTAAATTTATTTATAAAATTTCATTAACTTATATACTACATACAATTCTAAATTTCCACCCTTTATTGAAAGCGATCAATATCTTAACGTAGTAAGAACGAGAAGAATGGATGACCGTATCGTTGGCGGCCTACCTGACAAACAGCATGTGTATTAGAAATAAGAACTATTCGTTTATGAATGCCATGGACACGAGCGATAAATCAATACAAATAAAGTAATTATCATATGCATCATAGATATGAACAAAATATGACAGTGGCCTGAAGTAGGACGCTCATGCGGAATAATCTCACATTAATGGGAAATAATTATGTATAAGTAGGAAAAGAGAAATGCTTTGTTCACTTTGGAACATTTATTTAATTCCCACAACATCTTTATTAAGGAACTAGGGTGAATTCCTCTCTATTCAGTAAGCTATGCACGATCTAATTCTTATACTCACTGTTTAACCTTTATGTCAATAGTAGAACTGCGTTACGTCAGCAGCTACATACCTGGGTATATACATACGTTTTATATGGGGAATGGCATGTCGTTGGAATAAAAATGCTAATATCTAACTCGTTTGTGTGAATTTCTGTAATATTTTTTTTAAATTTTTTCATTTATTTTAATATTTGTAGTTTTGTGAGCAAAATTAGTTTACATTTGTGTTCTGGTTATTTTGTTGAATTAAAAATAAAATAATAAAAGTGAAATGACAGATGGTGAATGACTTACTCCACGAAGCTAAGAAGAAAAAAATGACCACGATTCAATAGTTAGCGACGAGGCTGTAAGTGGTGAATATTTTACTGCCAGTGATGGTATTGTTTGCCATCGATAAAACCACAACCTGTATGATTCTGTCCGCACAACATTCTAGGAAAAGCATACTCTGGACCAGTACGGGCAACGAAGGTTCGACCATACCAGAAACGTTCCAATTGATAATGGCAATCGAAATATGCGACATCATTATTAGTGAATCAAACCAAAACGCAAGGCAATACGAGTACTATGACAATGCAAAACATCCAAAAAGCGAACCGATACCAAGGATTCCCATAAGAAAAAGTGAATTTGATACATATTTGTGACTACTAAGTGGCGATACACATTTTGGTTACGTGCAAAGATTTGGGGAAAACTATATCAAACTCATTATATCGTGCTGCAATGAGTGTATCGTATGGCAATTTGGAAAGAATCCACTTCATACGTTTAGATAATGGAAACACGCGACAGCAACGCATACAAACGGACAAAGCTGCAGCAAAATCGGAAACATTTTTGGTGCTTATCACTTGACTTCAAAGATATTACGTGACGGGATTAAACGTCACAGTGTGCTTATCATGGTGGAACTGACTATACGCAATACATACTATCAAAACCTGCCAAATACGGGATAAAAGTGTGGTCGGTGTTTGACTCCATTTCATCCTATACATTTCAGGTACAATCAATACCAGGGTACATCAATAATTCCGTGACTTCTCGAATAAAACATTTTTTTTGCAAAAAAAAATTATTTCTTAACAGAATCTTCTTTTAGCTCAATACACTTAATCCAACGTCTATCGAATTGGTATCGCTTCACAAAATAGGATATTTCGAGGCATTTGGTGGATCAATAATTTCATCGTTAAAGGTTTTAGGTTTGGAAATAGTGACTGGGGGATTAATCCGGAGAATATGGCGGATGAGGTACCAATTCGTATCCCAATTCATTCAATATTTCCATTGAGACTGCACACGTGTGCACCCGTGAATCATCTTGATGAAAAAAACATTTTTCTTGGCCATATGGTGTCGTTTTTTTAAATTCTTGTTAAATCGGTCCAAAAAGTTGGCATACTATTCGCCATTTGTTGTTTTTCCCTTTTAAAGGTAATCGATGTGGATTATATTATTGCCATCACCTTATTGGCCGACAAAGTCACCTTGGCCTTCTTCGGAGCTGGTTCACCCGGAGAAACCCATTATTAAGACTGTTGCTTGGTCTTCGGAGTGTTGTAATAGAACCATCTTTTATCCACAGGTACAAAACGCCGCAAAACTCATTCGAATTTCGGTTAAACAACTTTAAACAATCCTTTGAAGTTGTCATGATTACGTTTATGGCCAATTGAGAGAAATCGCGACAGACATATTGAAAACACACTGCCATATAAATTGCGTATGGCATCAACAATCTCACACACTTTTACTCTTCGATCGGCCAACCCCTTATATGGATTTTTTTGGATGTATTGACCTTAATTGGCCGTCCAGAACGTTCACCGTCATTTGTACTTGCCAACCCCAAACGACGCGAGTCTGAATCATTAATGTTTGGGTTCTTTAATAATGTTACGATGTGTTCGTACGTGCCTAAGAAAAACAAGGCAGTTGTAATGTTGTACAATACTCACTATACAACAGTAACGGCCGGTCATAAGAAGCCATTGCTACAAATTGGACTAAAACAAAACTAAAGGTGCCGTTGATAAAATGGGCGAGTGCTTGGCTTTCTTTTATAATATTGTGGACGTTTGCTGCATATGTACGTAATGTACGTTGACAACAACACTCGCCTGAAGGCATTTTACAAGCCGTCGTTGGATGTTTCTTTTTCAGCTAAGCGAGCAAATACGCCTGCCAGAAATAGAGACAAAGGCTAATAGCAGCTGAATATCCAGTGTTTCTTTTTAACGGTACGTACGGGCCGCTTAAAGCAAAGGGGTTCATCTGCCACATCTGCTCGAAACGATGCCATACTCGTAAGGAATGCACATTATGCAACAAAACAGTGTGCGCATTGCAAAGACTTGCCGCAATGCGACTTTAAACTTTTTTCGTATTTTTTTTAAATATTTTGTTCATAAATATTTTATAATTTATAATAATTGTTATACTATAAGTATTTTTTTCAAATATTTTGAATAATAATTACAAACATTAGCTCGAAATAAACTATAGTTTTAAATATATCATCTTATTACCTATACATGAACTGGCATGTATGCTGTTGACTTAAGGGTGTAAATGGTTTTATCTTCCAAATGGATGATCCAATCCTAACCAAACTTGGGACTATTGCTTTGGCTAGGATATCCCGAAATTTCAAGTCGATCCGATTATCCAGTTCAGAGCTACAGCGTTTTAAATACCCAAGTATGTTGCCGTTGACATAAAGGTTAACGCCGCACAGTGTCGTAGTTCATATAACAAGCGGCCAAAATTAGAGGGAGTGATCGCAAAAATTGTGCTCATGTTATCAGCAACGTAATGTGCAAAACAAATTTTCGAAAAAATTGGTTGAAAAAACTACACAAGTTCCATTATAATTCTCGTATAATCAAAATCATAAAGTTGGTAAATTGTTTAACCCAGTGATCCTCAACGCGCGGCCCGCGGGCCGCATGCGGCCCGTCGCATTTGGTTTAGCGGCACGCCAAACTATTTAGCAGACATGTGCACGAATGCATTCGCAGCCACGCAACACAATAACTTCTCCCTCCAAAATTGAGGACCGAAGTTTATGAATTTTTTGTTATTGTAACCCGTGCATTTGATTTTTCACAAGCTTATCGAATGCAACAACAAATTGCATGAGAAATATTCTAGTCATCGATATTAGAAAGATCTAATGTGAAAGGCTATGCAGAAAAAAACCGCGCCGAGGAATGTTACAAAAAATAAACCCACGCAAAACAATAACAACGTCTCCCTCCAAAATTGAAATTGTCGTGGAAAATATCAAAAAATCAAAAGTTAATCACTAATCAGTATCGCCTAGTCTCTTCTAGCGAGTGGAAGTTTGTTTATATTTTGTGAATAATGGCTATGAGTAGTAAGAAACGGAAAATTACCGATGAGTGCCGAGTGTTCCAAGAAAATTGGACTGAACTGTACTGTTTTGTAAATATAAAAAACAAACCAGTTTGTTTAATTCGTAATGAGACTGTCTCCGTAATGAAAGAGTACAATTTAAAACGGCATTATGACGCCAAACACGCCTCCAAAATGGACTCAATCCAAGGACAATTTCGAATTGATAAGGTGCGAGATTTAAAAAAAAAATTAGAAAATCAACAATCATCGTTTACTCGACAAAGCGCTGATAGTAAATTGTGTGTTAAAGTTAGCTACATCATTTCTGAACAAATTGCTAAAAAGTCAAAGCCATTTACGGATGGTGAGTTTGTAAAGCAGTGCATGGAATCGGCAGCTGAAATTATATGCCCAAAACAAAAGCATTTGTTTTCAAATGTTAGCTTATCAGGAGTTACTGTGGCCAGAAGAATTGAAGAATTAGCTCAGGATATTGAAAACTAAAGACCGTGCTTCAAAGTTTGCTTTTTATTCAGTGGCGCTTGATGAGAGCACTGATATTACAGACACAGCTCAGTTAGCTATTTTTGTCAGAGGAATAGACCAACACTTTTCCATTACTGAAGAAATGGCCGCTCTATTTCCAATGAAAGGCACTACTAAAGGAAGTGATATTTACAAGTCTTTGACTTCAACTTTAAATCGACTTGAACTAAATCTGAACAATCTGTCCGGTGTTGTTACTGATGGTGCCCCAGCAATGACAGGGAAACATGAAGGTGCCGTGGCTCTGATTAGAAAAGACGCGAGCGAAAATAGACATTTCATGCAATACCATTGTATTATCCACCAAGAAAATTTATGTGCAAAAAGTATCTGTTTCAAGGATGTAATCAAAGAAGTGACTAAAATCGTGAACTTCATCAGATCACAAGGATTGAACCATAGGCAATTCCAGACATTCCTTAGTCAGATGGATGCAGAGTATGGCGATGTATTGTATTACACAGAGGTTCGCTGGCTCAGTCGAGGAAAGTTTCTTAAAAGGGTTTTTGATCTGAAAGAAGAAATCTGTACGTTCATGGAAAGTAAAGGAAAGACAATTCACCAGTTCAACGACCCCAATTGGATGGCTGATTTTGGTTACCTTACTGATATTTCAATGCATCTCAACGATTTGAATATTCGACTGCAAGGTAAGAACATGATGATTCATAACCTTTTCGATCAAATTGAAGCATTTGAGAAAAAACTTTGTTTGTGGGAGAGCCAACTACTAAAGGGCGACTTCACACACTTTCCAACACTGTCACGATGTGAAGTTCAAAATAAAGTAAAATACAGTGAAGCACTCACTGTTCTACGAACTGATTTCAGCAACAGGTTTGAAGATTTCAAGTTAAATAAAAATATGATGAAGTTATTTTGTGCTCCATTTGGTGTGAATGTGGAAGACTATCCTGGAAACATACAGATGGAACTTATTGACTTTCAGTGTAATAGCGATTTACAGGAGAAATTTAAAAATTTTGGACTTTTGGAATTTTACTCATCTTATGTTGAAAATGACAAATTTCCAGCAATAAGATCTCATGCCCTGTTGACAGCATCACTTTTTGGCAGCACTTACATCTGTGAGCAGCTTTTTTTCCAAAATGAAGAATGTAAAGTCAAAACTGAGGAACCGTATTTCTGATACTCATTTAGAAAACTCTCTTCGAATTGCTTCATCCAACATAAAAGCCAATGTTGACAAATTAGTGAAAGGTAAAGAGTGCCAAATTTCTCATTGAACTAACAAAACATTTTTATATTCTTAATTTGGTTATGTAGTCTGAAACATATTTCAATATTGGTTCACTGTAATTTTAAAACTAAATAAAAGCTTTTTTTAAGATGTCATGTTTTTTCTTCATAATTGAAAGGATATATATATATAATTAGAATAATGCGGCTCTCAAGCTCTCCCATAAAAAAAATTTGGCGCTTCATTAAAATAAGGTTGAAAACCACTGGTTTAACCTATACCTTACAGAGTAAGAGGATGTACATCACTTGATTTAGAAATATATTGCATCAAAATCAAATAAAATCAAGCATATTTTGCCTAATCCTTCTCGTGACTGTTTCAGCCGGTTCCGTCTGTCCCTCAGTGACGGTGGATAACATAACTTAAAAAGGAGTTGCCAATCGCTTTTAAATTCCGCATGTCGTAATATTTTTTTAATACTTTTCATGGCATTAGAAATGGTCTATAATGCCAAAGGCCCTTCTGGTGTGGCAATATATACCCACACGATTGTATCATTTTAGCCATTATAAGTTATTAAAGTTTAATGCCACAGCCGTAACGGCATTCGTAATGCTCTATGCGAAATTTATTAGGAATCGGGTGTAAAATGTGGCTTGTAGAGCTGCAGATTCATAAGCCAGGTAGGTTCTTTGAGTGAGGGCTATAGGAAAATTTGAACTTATGTGGTCCAATTTCACCACATTTAATATGGCTTCTAGAAGTGCAGGACAAATCGGGAGGGACATTTGCGTGGGTGCTACTCTAAAACTTGGGCCAATATGGACACATTTTATTTGGTAACTCAAAATGCACTGTGCGAAATTTTGTTGAAATCGGATATAATATGTGGCTGTAGGTTCCGGAATCGGGAAACTTTTTATCTGATACCCAAACATGAAGAATGTACCTAGTTTTATCAAAATCGGTTTATTATTACGACCTGCACTTTGATTACAACGAAATATATAGAGACAGACAACAGACGACCGTACTTCGCACAATGGAATCGGATAGTGATTCTGAGTGGATCGGTAAACTTAATATAGGATATATCTTAATTCCGTTAAGCACTAAGTCACAATACCCTGTACATCAGTGTGGTGTAGTGTATAACTAGAAGACGCTGAATCTGCTTTAGCAGCTTGTATGGAATATAAACATGCTTTACCATAATCATTTAATTTAAATTCTACTTAGCACACAAAGTAGGGTTCCTTAAGATATGAGCATCAAATGCAAACAGTGCAAACCAACATAGACACGAAATAACAGATAACGAAGCGCATCTAAATATCGTAATCGCATCTTACATACTAATATACTTATAATTACCAAATACTTAATTGAAGATGTTATGGTCCACCCTTTTCAGCTGGTTTGGCCCACGGGGCACTGGCATCGTTATACGAAAACGAATGAAACATTAAGTCGCAGAATTGGTCTAACAAAACTACCTTCAGACAAAACCAGTCCGTATTCAGGGTCAAAGTGGTTCTCTAACTATATCGGTAATATAGGTGATCCATCTAGAGATATTTTTTTTCAAAATTCAGGGTCAAAGTGGTTCTCTACCTGTATCGGTATTATAGGTGATCCATCTAGAGATATTTTTTTTTTCAAAATATAAAAAAAAAATACTAAAATTCAAATTAAGTGTGGGATCTTTATTGTCCGTACAAGAGGACATTTTATACCATTTATATTTTTAATATAATTTCCTTCAAATGTTGGCAACTGTAATATGGAAATGAGCATTCGGTGAAAAACAAGAAGATCCGCTGTCGACTAAAATTGTGTTCAGTGATGAGGTCCATTTATGGCGCAACGGCAACGTCAATAAACAAAAATTGCCGCATTTGAGCTGAAGAGGAACCACAAGAGGTTCAATAGGTGCCCCTATATCCAGAGAAAACCACGGAAGGTGCGGTTTAGGAGCTGGTGGAATTATCGGTCCATATTTTTTCAAAAATGATGGTCGACACGTAAATTCAATGGTGCTCGCTGTTGCTCTATCATATCGGACTTTTTACTACCTGAAATTGATGCCCGTATTCCTGACGACATTCTGTTACAACAGGACAGTGCCACTTGCCATGCAGCTGGTCAAACAATGGATCTAGTGAGAGGTAATTTTGAAGAGCAGCTAGTTTCACATTTTGGACCGGCGAATTGGCCGCCTAGATCGTCTGATATCACACCTTTTGGAGCTACGGAAAGTCCAAAGTCTATGTTGACAAACCATCTTTGATTCAGATCTTGGAAGCCAACATTACCCGTGTCACTCACGCCATACCGGTCGAAATGCTCGAATGAGTCATCCAAAATTGCACCCTCAGAATGGACACCCTGAGGCGTAGTTGCGGCCAACATTTGAAGGAAATTATATTCAAAAATTACTCGTAAATGCCATAAAACGTCCTTCGAATAAATAAGAAAGATTCCACACTTGATTTGAATTTTATTACTTTTTTATTTTGAAAAAAGTACCTCTAGATGGATCACCATATATATTTCCGTAGCGGTACGCGATACGCAAAGATATACGTATGAATCATCCATCATACCATGGCAGCCCACATTTGAGAAAGTTCTAATATCAAAACCAAAACCTTCCAAGTGTGCGCCCCATCTACGAGTTTTGCCTACTTTTCCAATTAATCTGGACGAAAGGCGTCAATGGTGACTTGACTATTGACTTCCTAAGTTTTTTAGATGCTAGTTTGAAAAAAAAAATCCGACGTATGGGGGGGGGGGGGGGGGGGGCAGTGAACGGGTCACTTCTGGAAAAGTTTTCACCAAATTGATTTTGCAATAAATCGAGTGTTAAGCGCGCTGTATGGCAAGTTGTGACCGTCTTGGTGAAACCAAATGTCATTGAACGTAACGAACGTTTTGGAGAGTTATCCGGACAGTGAAATTGTTGTGGATGGGGATTTTAGACATTTTCCTAACATCACCCTTAAAAAGTACCGTCCTTGAACCGCATTTTAATTCTGATCACTGCATTATTTCTGCTCTTCGCGTCGCTTCGATGGCAGCCCAAAAGCAACCAGTTCTTGGCTTAAACTCAACAATTCAATTCTCCAATTAATTTGGAATTTTTGTTTCCAGCTGATATAATATGTTTTTGTTTTGTTTACATTAAAAAAAATGTGAATTGTATTGGCTATGGTTGCCAGGCAGACTGCACAGCTATTGCTAAACCCGCCAAGGTTTTTCTTCAGCATTCGCTGGCAAGGTTTACTTCGGCTACAAGTCAAATGACTTATACGGTTGTCACATTGGAATTACTGTTACATTTTATATTTTATACTATGTTAGATTTGTCTTCCTTTTTGATCTTTGTTTTTTTCTGCTCAAAAAGTTATTTATTGTATTCGTCGATTTTAAAGGTAATTAAAAGGAATCTTTATTATAGACGTCGGAGTTACAAATTCTTTCAGAGAATCCAGGAACATGTGTTGTTGACTTGTAAATCTTCTGTTGTTGCTCTTTGTAACTTACTGGTTGTTTTGATTCTTCAATTGTTAGGTTTGGAAAGTCAGTTTTTCTTAGAATCCGTCGTATTTTCTTCTCATTGGTACTGTGGATGTTTAGTACTCGATCTATGTTGTTAGTAGGCGTGTTGATCTTTAATACAAAATGCCAGTATATCAATAAATAAGACCATTGGGACTTTTGTGTACTCCTGTATAATATCCTATTTCTCCTTTATCGTCAATATGGCCAAATAAACTGGAATTCTCGGGTATAAGTAGACTACGCCAAATGAATTTAATATTTCATCATTATCTATATAAGTATTTTTAATTCTGAATTTAATTTCTATAGCATCCATTATATTGTATTGGGAATCCCACGTTAAATTTTTTAAAATATCCACGATGTATTTTGATAGTCCGTAAGCACGTGAATCTATCGACGAACAAACTGGTCGTAATGATATTCCTTCTTTATGGATCTTTGGACGTCCGTATATTTGTGGTGCCATGGCAGTCTTGTTTGCATACGAGGGTTGCTATTTATATATCGGGTCCTGAAAATACTATTGTTTCCAGATGCAAACTGGAACTTCCATTGAAAACTTTGACATTTTTTAGCATAACTTCCGTTAACTGATTAAGCAAGGCCGACATGTGACATACCGTGAGATTGAGGCATCTTTGGACATTATTATAGCATGTTCATTTGGCCGGAAAAAAATTTGTTCTCGTTAGATCCCTATTGCTTTTGTTCTGCAGACTAGAGGTTGGATCTCTTTTTAAGCGTCTATATGTACACATATCTCCCAGAGTTGTCCTCATTATAAGCTCATAATCATTTTTATGCATAGCCGCCGTTTTTCCTCCTTGTAAGCACTAAGAATTAAAACGTCCAAATTTTCCATCAAAAAACTCCTAGTTTGCCCCACTGTGTCAAGTGGGTAAATGATCATTGATCCGACGCACAAATTTATTTCTCGCAGTCTGTTGTTTTTCTTTGTTCTCTAAAGTTTGTACACACTCTCCCCCCTCCGCTATAATGTTAAACAAAGGTAATTTTGTTATTGTCATAGGCAGAGCGTATTTGGGGCCTACCGAGAGAACCCAGTAAACCAAATTTGCCGACAATGTCTGATATCAGACAATTCTGAACAATATCTGAACTCTATAGAGAATTCTTGCCAATATCGTTACGAATTCTGTTCGGTTTGTCTGAGGATTTTTTCTTTCAGAGGAGTTTAAAATTCATGCCAACCCTCTCATATGTTTTTTGTAACGAACTCGGTAAGAATTCTAATCCGAAATCAGAACATTTTGCCGATTGTCGTACAGAACTCTAACCGAATTCTGAACGTTTGGTTTGCTGTGTAGCCACTTAACGTTGTTAGGTATGTGGGATTAGTGTAGTTTACGAACCATTCTGTGTTGTGGGTTAAGTGAAATACTGCTTGTTGTTGCTATTTTAATTTTAGTAATTTGTTGATGTGTGTTTGTATGGTTTTTATCGTATGGGTGTGTATGTCTTCACTCTGGATGTATGATTGTTGGTCTTCTTCATCCAAAAGTTGTTCAAGTTGATCTCTTGCTCCGAATAGCATCACGGTGTTTAAAAGTTTATGTTGTAAAAGTAGCTTTAACATTTTCGTGTGGTAGTTGTGCTGTTCTAATGTTATTCCTAAATTTGGCGGTATTTCGTTGTGTGTTTTAAATATGTTGTATGTGTTTTTTTGTATTGCAGATGAACTTTATTAGAAAAGTTGTTGAGGATTTTAAAAACCCTGAAGCGAAGAAATTTATTGTTTTGTTTAAAATGTAATTGTAGTAAAAATTGTGTCGTTTATTTTTGAATCTTAATCACTTTTTGTGTTTTTAGTTAATATTCCCTGTGGATGATCATCGATGACGATCGAAAAATATAAAATAAAACAAATTACCATAAAACACCAACACCTGTTATTTTAATTTTTTTAGTTGATTCTGAAGAATGAACAACAAAAGGTCTCGAACCAGAATAAAAACTGTTAACGTCATAATTGAAAATATTATTTTATTTGGAATGAAGTCGTTTATTCAAAATAAAGACATGCAGGGATGTTTAAGTCATAATTTAAAATATTATTTTATTTGGAATGAAGTCATTTATTCAAAATAAAGTTATGTTCGCTAAACCATCCAAAAACAATTGGTTTTACCAGGCATGTAGGAGACTTACTAACGTGTCTCCGTTCCTGAATAGTATTTCGGCACTTTTGCTATGTAATTGCTTTCGACGCTAGTCCGTCCAATATATAACCTATTCAACCTTGCGGACTATTCAGTTCTAACTGCATTCAAGTGCGCAAGAGGGTAGTAGCGATTATCCCAATGAGTATTTGCCGCTGTCTCGCAGGATCTTTTCGGTCGTTGCTTCTTATTAAGTATTGTTCGTTATCAACTAACGCCACGATCGTGAGCTCAAATGAACTCTAATACCAGGTAAACCAATAAACGCAATTAACGTTACAACTGAAAATTGTTTGTTTTTCTCTAAAAACCCCTTTGTCATATCGCCAATCATTTGATCCTTCGGACCAGATATAATCGACAAGACGAATAATTTAATTTTCTTCCCTTCTTTAAAGAATAAAAAAACACCATAAAAAACACCAGAACATCATCGCTGGAAATAAGTTCAACAATAATAAGGTACCCACAATGTGTTCAATTTTTTCAATATAGTGCTATCACCGCGAGTAATAAAGTCGTTGACATTAACCTCGTAAATAAAGTTCCGGTGTCAAAATACCATATTTCGGATTGATATTGCCTGTCGCATAAAAATATCAATTACTTTTTTCTTAACGTTATTTTCGGTCCTTATTTAGTGGAAATAAGTAGTAATAAAATCTGTTCTTGGGTTTTTAAAACAAGAATATAATTTCCTTCGCTCTATCGGTGGCTGAAAAATATAGAGTTAAACATACAAAAATAAATAACAACAATCATATAATTATTTCACGTATTTTTCGGTTTTAATTTTGGTTTTTGTACATTTTCGTGTACTACTAAGCCCGAGTATTTTTCGATACTTTTACGAACATACGGCTTCCAGTTTTTGTTTTTTAACATATTTTTTGAATTTAATTGTAAAATTTTTGCTTATAAAGGCAATCATGTCAATCAGCCTTCGTACTTTATTTCAATGATCCGCAGTAGCTGTAATTAAGTTTGACAAGGGTTTTGCACCAATCAGGATAAAGACCAGAATGTATATTTATGCAGATCAAGAGCATGGAATTACGAAAAATTTGGAGAAAGATAAAAAGAACTTAGAGAAAGGTACAACGACGGAAGATTTTTAGGACGCTAACACAAAGTACGATTATGCAATTTAAGCATTTGTACATTGTTTGTTCTGAATCAACCGATTGATGGATCAGCTTCGGGATTCTTTTGAACCCACCACATCGGTGTACATAAATAATTTTCGATAAAGTGATATTGAACGACTTTGTTACCTTGTTCAAAAAACAGCAGACGAGGCTCGGAAAAGAGTTTCGAAAAGTCCATTAACCCATCGCAGTTTTTCGCTTACGTGGAATGCGTTGATCGAAATTTATAACAACCCGCGTATTTTGGCAAATGACTTTGGAGTAGTTTGGAGTTTTTCTTTAAACAATGAATTCAAACACTGCCTGGTTGTGAGATCTTAAGTGTCTAGATTTAACAAAAAGGCGGCCGACAAAAATGTTAAGGCGCATTTCACAAATGACAATGCGCAAGCACTAATTCCCACAAGGGATGCGCACTTGTCTCAAACAAATCACCTACTATGTCGTTTAACAAACTTTCGATTTCTAATAGATTTTTCACCGTTAAGAGTCACCAATCGCTCGAAGCCAAACATAGCAATTGCAAGTTTAATTGCTGGATATGCAACAAACGCCATCACAGCCTGTTACACCGTGTGTCGTCAAATGCAGAAGATACAACGGCAGTATATCATTCTCATGAGCTGCTTGCCAGGCCAGACACGGCTACTAGCGCTGCTTTCTCCACACGCTCTGATATACTTCAATCATCAACGTCTACAGGCGTAAGTTCTGCTCCGGTCTTTAATAGACAGCACTGTGCTTTTAGGAACCGCCATAGTTAATATTATTCACGTGTGTACTACGTATCCGGTGCTTGCGCTTACAGATCCTTCGTTGGAAGCCTCCTTCATATCCCGTCGCCTTCGAAGTCTAATAAAACTTCTAACGGAGTCCACTAATGTCAGAATTTCCGGGGTTAATCAATCTTCTTCAGCAACGTCACGGAGACTCTGCTATTTACATAGGATCTCCGTGCGATATGTCGCTGCAATTGCAGACTACAGTCCTCGTGTTGCCGAACATTTCTTTCAACTTGCCTTCCTTTTCAGTTTTGCCAGAACCCTTTTTGCAACAACCAACCTTATGGCTAGCAGATGCTAGTCTTCCCTATTGCCATCCGGTAAAGTTACTTCTTAGGGCAGACATTCATCCTCAAATATTGATAGGAGGAGTTACATTTGAAAGGATTGTTGCTAGCTCAAAAAAGTATTTGGCTCGACCATCATCATCATCTTATGATCATGTTTTTACCACCTTGGTTGACTTTCCCGAAGAAGACTGTGTGAACAAAAATTATTTTAGATTTTGAGAACTTGAAGGGGCTAGTATCGCTTCTATTCAAAGCCGAGTTTTAGGAGACTCCGGGTCAAATGTCCTTAAGCAATACCTACGCAATGAGCTTCATTGCGCCGACGGCCAGAGGTGAAGGAAGTTTATGACCACGTTGTTAAGGAATATTTAAATCTTGGGCATATTCGCTTCGTATATGCTCCGTCATCAGCTACTTACCACCTCGCCCTGATAAACTGACTTACAAATTACGGGTCGTGTTTAATAGACAGATTTTGGTATATACAGATTAGGGTGAATCGTTCCCAAACATCGTTTTAGCGGATTCTTTTTTAAAGTGGATGCGTCCACATAAACCTGGGGAGATGGCTTGGCCGGACAATTTAAGAGGTGCAGCACATCATATGGTCCCTGATGACAGGCGGGGCAGATGTCCGGAACGTTAGCATCAATTCGTGCCCAGTAAGAATTGAGGCGGCATCACCATCCAGATCTCAGCTGCGCCAAAACAACGCGCGTCTGCCGAGGTCCACAGGTGAACTATCCGGGGGATGTTACCCTAGGACTACGTTCACATTGTAGCTGGATACTGCTGCTGCGACTTCATCGGCGCAAATGTTGTTCAGACCTGCCTGATAGTTCCGATGATCTAAAGGTTCTCTCTTATACCGCTGGACCTCTCTCTCTCTAGATCATGAAGATCGCACCTGATCTACCTGGGCGGCGGCATCCTGTACAAGATATGGTGGTTAGGATGCCTGCTGCGAAAACACCCTAGCAGGTATTGCTTAGGTGGCAGGAAATTGTGTCTGCACACGGTTAGGACCTTCGTCTCCTCATGCAGATGGTCCTTAGAAGACATAAGAAGATACCCTGTTGATGTTCTGAGGGCGGCATTTTGGCAAGTCTGAATTTTCTTCCACTACGTCGTACTCACGTTTGCCGACCATACGGGTGCTCCCTAGTTTGGTACAGACAGACCTATCGCGTTGTAAGAGGTCAACAAGGTTTCTTTGACGGTTCCTAAGTACTGCCGGCAAGTGACTTGAGGACCTTGTTCCTACTTTTAAGTTTATCGCAGATAGCTGAAGCATATTGTGCACCTCAGCAATATGTGTTTTTGTTCGTTCATTTTTTCCTCGAGGGATCTGCACTTCCCGTAATGCCTGCTCCGAGCCGGGATCGAACAAAACCCCGGACCTTGGATCTGATCGGTTTGTCAGAACTGTATACACCATTGTGCTGCATCTCTAAGGTGTAATCGTTGCATGGAGTGGCTGCACTTCAGGAGCTGTTCAGGTCTAAACCACATCACGGAATATAGCGAAGCGGACTTTGTTGCCATAGAGACACATACATGAAATGCATCAGGGTAGCTGGAACTGCCAAGATAGAGCTGTACAACATATACATCCCGCCGGTTGGTGGCTGTGCCCCGAGTTATCTGCCTGACATTAGCAATCTGCTACAAGGCAATAACCGCTTGGCCCTAGGAGACTTTACTGCTCACCACGAACTGTGGCATTATCTCCTAGACAACTACCAGAGGGGCATAGCTTTATCAGAGCAAATTGATAGCTCTACGTTCTGCACAGTAAATGAGGACTCCCCCCACGCGGATTATGGGCGATTGCCATAGCTCGCCAGACATCACTATGACATCGCCTGGCCTGATCAACGACATCACCTGGCAACCCGTCATCTCACTAGGATCAGAACACCTTCCCATAATTCTCTCCATCAATAAAAAAGGCTGATTGGGAGGCCTTCCGAGATGCCACCAACTGCAGCTTTAATAACCTAGCTATTCCGTCGGATGTTCGGGTAGCCGAGAAAAATTTCCGGGCCATCATCAACGCAGCAGCCGCTCGCCATATCCCGGCTGGTCGAATACCCGAAGTACGACCATTTTCCCAGCAGAGGCAGCGGTACTCGCAGACGAGCGTGATGACATTCGTCGCTCCAACCCTACTGACCCTAGAGTTAGGGAGTTCAACTCTGAGATCAGTAGGTTGGTCAACGAATATAAGTGGAACAAATGGCTAGACCAGTTAAAGCAGTGCAACTTGAGTTCCGGAAATGGGAAGTTGTGGACAACGGTCCAATCGCTCCCTAACCCTGGAAAGAAGGATAATCGGACAGCTGTCACGTTCGGTGATAGAACAGTGACAGATCCGAAGCTGGGAGCGTGTTATTTTAACCGACTTTTGTTTGAGCACCCAGAGAGTGATAAGGCGAAACGGAGAGTATTGCGTCGTATCCGCGCTCTCCGAGTCGAAGAGGCACCACCACAATTTACCGTTGGCGAAGTTGCCCATGTCATCCGCAGCGCAGTCATCAAAGGCGCTGGGTCCGGACGGAATTTCAATGCTGATGTTTAAGCACTTGGATACCCCGGGAGCAGAGTACATGACGTTAGAGTCGTTACGCTACTGAAGCCAGGCCGATCTCCTTGCTTTCTCCAGTAGCAAAGACGCTTGAAGCATTGCTCCTTCCCAGCCTGATCGAACACCTGATCATCAGCATGGATTCCGCAAGCAGCACAGCAAAACAACTGGTTTACACGTCATCACCACACGTATAAGTCTTGGCCGTAACCAGAACAAGCCTATCGACAGGCCGGTCGTCGTGGCTCTTGACCTAACAAAAGCCTTCGACACAAACAGAGTGCGAGGACATTAAAGAAACGTCCCTTCCGCCCAGTCTGAAACGTTGGGTCGTAAACTATATGTGTGGGCGCCAGTCATATGTAGAATTTAAAGACAAAAAGTCGAAGCCCCGTAGAGTTAAACAAGGAGTTCCCCTGGGTGGAGTGATATCCCCGGCTCTGTTTAACCTCTACCTCTCTAAACTTCCTGCGCCACCAGGACCTAAAGTGGATGACATATGAGAGAAAATTAACTGTTACCTCTCTGATTTAGCATGCTTTTTCACTGCGAGAAATATGAAAATACCCGCCTCCAAATCGAATCTTGTTGGAATTGGCTGATTATGCAGAGGCTGAGGTCCACTCGCATCGCACATTCTTCAAAAGTACAAGTACGTCGCCGACATCCTAAGTGGTTTTCACTATTTAAATGCGGCGACAGTCGCTCGTGATCAGCTTATTAGAGTTTTGCCTTCGGCTGGCTTTCAGCTACGAAAGTGGAGTTGTAATAATCGACAAATTTTAGATCGTTTCGCACCAGAGTACTTGGTAGACGCATAGCTTTTAGCATTTGAGGAAACATGTAGTTCCAAGCACCTAGGTAGTTATTGGAATGCCTGCTCGGACTCTTTTTTCCAATGTGGATACTTTAGCTTCGAAATCTAGACACACAAAAAGGGAAGTATTGTCTATGATAGCTAAACTATTTGACCCATTAGGTTGGATAGGCCCGGTAATTGTAATAACAAAAATAATTATGCAGTATGTGTGGCTGTACAATATCAAATAGGACGACTCCTTTCGGGTAACAGAATATTATTGGAAAGCATTTGTTAATACATACAAGGACATAAGCAGTATTCAGATTCCGACGTAGGTGAATTACAGCCCAGGTTATAAGACTTCCTCGACCATAACTTTCTTAAAATTATGGAATTTGGGAAAACCGTGGTAGAAGTTTTTTTGGTGGTCAAACTAGTTGTGGTTAATTCAGGAGCAACAAATGTACGGTAAATATCCTTGTCTTCGCCAAAAAGACAATGAAGGTACTGACCAAGGCATTGATTCCAAAGTAAACTATTAAACCATTTATTTTTAATGTCTAGAAGGCGGATAGCTTTGGTATTGTTTAGGTTAAGCTCCTTAAACATTTCCATGTCTAGAAGGCTGATAGCTTTTGTATTATTTAGGTTAAGCTCCTTAACGATTTCCAAGTTATGCGTGTCTTTAATAACGGATCCGGACAAGCGAGGTTAAAGGATAGGTGGTAAAGGTGGGTAATTGGTCACTTGGAAATAATTGTATGTCCTTTTGCTATAGTTATTGAGGGATTACTATACTGCAAAATGTCATTTTCAGTAAGATACTTCGGGTCGGCGTTGATAAAGATGGTGCCGTTCAATTGGTCTAATATGCCTGGTGTGATTTTATCTACGGTTGAAATGTGACTAATATCAAGTAATGTGCAGCTAGACGTATAGCTTCTTCACAGGTTTGTTACGCAAGAGTAATTTTCTATATTTTTCGAATTGTTGCTATTACAAATATTTAGCTTATTGTATGATTTACATGGTTTTATTATACGAAAGGTGGAATTATAACAAATTAATACCTCGTTGTAATCTATATTTTTAACATGTTTTGCAAGTTTAGTGGGTTTAATTAAGAGCTTATTACATGAACTTATATCTTTAGTTGGTATGCTTACAATGTAAATGAGGTAGTTATTGTTAGATGCTATTTTTACCTCGGCAAAGTGAAAAGCTTCTTCTAAGTTGATAAAGGTATTACATCTCTTTCAAAACTACGCTCAATGCTGAATATTCAATAATCATTCTTTTAGTATTTGGATTTTATATTTTGGAGTTGTTACAAAAGATGTATTTGCTATTTCGTTGGAGTTAATGTATAATCCTTAAGCAATCTTTCCTAGACGTCTTTGTTCTATTGTGAAACTGTAAATATTTTATCTATTTTAATCTTTCAATAATTCAATTTCCAAAGGTTCGCGAAGAGCAGTACAATGCGTGGAATTGTTTTCCCTCATTTAATGATCTGTTAAGGAGTTCTCAGAATTTGTTATGAACGCTTTCCGCCCTAAGCCATCTCATTACTTCCAAAAGTGTGAAAGAAAACCTTTCTATTTGCCCGTTAACTGAACTAGCATAGCAAGAAAATTTTAACATTGTATTGGTTTTCCAACATGAATATAATTGCCGCTGAGTTGAAAGGTTTTGCAATGTCTATCACGATAATATCGGGCATGCTAAATGATGAAAAAAATTGTGTCAGCGGCTGCCGGTCATATTTATTCTGCTTACAAACTTTGCATATTTTCGTTTTTTTTATCTTCGTGTTCAAGTTATGTTCATTAATGATCTCCCTTTCTTGCTTCTCTTCGCCCGTTAGATCAATTCCCATTTTTCTGGTATATTTCACCCTATATTGACAGAAATGTTCTCTTTAGACTTCCTGCAGCTTACTTAAGATATCGTCAGTAGTTTTTATGCAGTTAGTCACCGATTAGTTTAGGTATTTTACCAGAGTGAGAGTTAAGTAATATGAGTGGAGTATTGGATCCGAAACTGTGTGTCTGTGATACGTGGGAAAGACTATTTAAACTTTTAGGAAGATAGTATTTCGGCATTGTTATTGTTTTTGACGCTAGTCCGTCCAATATATAACTTTTTCAACCTTGCTGACTATTCAGTTCTAACTGCATTCAACCCTACATGTAGTATCTTTATTGTGTATTGGGAAATTTCTACCACCGGCTCAATGCAACTTTGTGCGAATGTAGCGCAAACGTTAGTAGCAATTATCCCAATGAGTAATTTTCTTAAAATTTTGTCATGTGCGTAACTGGAATTTCGTGAAAATATCGTGTACCCTACGGTCGGTCAAGTGAACATATTAATTATTTTGGTGAAAAATTGAAGTAAGAAGTTTTTAGGCAGTTTATATGCGCTTTTAAAGACTGATTAAAGTGTTGTAAATTTCCAATATTTGTGTCTGTTCAATTTGTGAATATTTGGTTTGACCACATTATTATTTCACGTATTTTTCGGTTTTAATATTGTTTTTTTACATTTTCGTGTACTAAGCCCGAGTATTCTTCGACACATTTACGAACATACGGCATCCAATTTTTCGTTTTTTAACAAATTTTTTGTATTTAATTGTAAAATTAGTTCTAATTTTTCGATATATGCACATCTTGGTGTACTAAGCCTAAAGTTGGTAGTATTTTTTAATCCTGTCTTTCAATTTTTCATTGTTTTTAATTTAATTGATAACATTATTTTCAAATTATCGATATTTTTGCCAATTGTTGCCAATATTTTCAGCCTTACGTTTCGGTACTTCTGCGAAAATATGACTATCAATTATTCATTTGGTGAATTTAAGTAATATTGTTTAAAGGATTAAAATTTGTTGATTTTTTAAAATTTTTATCTTCGGCTTTGATTACTCCGGCCATCTGATTCAAGCTAAGTTTTGCTTATAAAGACAATATCATGTCAATCAGCCTTCGTACTTTATTCCAAAGAGCCGCAGTGGCTGTAATTAAGTTCGACACGGGTTTTGCATCCAATCAGGATAAAGGCCAGGATGTATATGCACTGCAGATCAACAGCATTGAATTACAAAAAATTTGGAGAAAGATAAAATAACTTACGAGAAATGTACAACGACGGAAGATATTGAGGACGCTGACACAAAGTACCATACGCTAATTTAAGCATTTCTACATTGTTTGTTCTGAATCAATCGATTGATGGATCAGCTTCGGGATCCTTTCAAACCCACCACCACAGTGTACATAAATAATTTTCGTTTAAGTGATATTGAGCGACTTTGTCACCTGGTTCAAAAAACAGCAGACGAGGCTTGGAAAAGAGTTTCGAAATGTCCATTAAACAATTGCAGTTTTTCCCTTGCATGGAATGCGTTGATCGAAATTTATGACAAATCGCGTATTTTGCCAAATGACCTTGGAGTTATTTGGAGTTTTTCTTCACGAAATGAATTCGATGTGTGGGTAAATACCGGGTATACTCCTTTTTTGCGTTTTTATTTGGGTTATTAGAAATGAAGCATATGACAACCTCTGGTTGTTAATCAGCTGAAACGTTATTTCAAATTAGGCATTTGTTTCAAAGTTTACATGACCATTGTTGAGAAGGTATGTATTTATTAGTGAAGCTAACATTGATGAAATACAGGTATAGCCATGGGAAGACCTAAAGATGAAAAAATGTGGAAGCACTTTGCAACAAGTGCAAGCAACACAAATTCAGTTCGAGAAATTGGTAAAAACGAATCCTAATGAACTGGCAACAATTCCATTGGATAATTCGACCAAGTTCAGTGATGTTTTAAGATCATCGAATTCTGCCCAAGCATCGAAATCATGCTTAAAAATGTCTGATTAGCATAAAGAGAACCTTCACGAGAAACTGGACAGGGCTATTATTGTATCAGGTGCTCCATTTGCAATGGTGGAACATCAGCTCTGGATACAGTTTTTTTAAGGTTTGCAACCTTCATATTAGTTACCAAACAAAAAGCAATTTCGAGTAAGTATTTAAACAAGCTATACGATGAAACGTCAAATGATATTACTACGCAACTAAAGTCAGCAAGATTTTTGCAACTGCAGTGTGACAGGTGGAGCAACATTCGTAGTAAAGGTGTAATAAATTTTCTAATTTCTAAGCCTGAGACTTTTTTTTGTTCATAGTTTGGCAACGGAAAGTATCAGTCACACTTCTATTTTTCTCGCGGAAGAAATTATGAACGTCATGAAGGAATACGGCGAACAAAAGTTCGTTGTTGTTGTAACAACAATATATTTATTTTGAAGTCTTGTTCGTCTATGGGGGATCTGCTTCGATATCCAGGTGAAGGAAACGCGCCATTTGAACTGGATGCATCCACAGAGATCTGGGGGTCAGCTGAGTGGGCTTGGCCGGACAATTGAAGAGGTGCAGTACATCATGTGGTCCCTGATGGCAGGCGGGACAGATGTCCGGAACGTTAGCATCAATTCGTGCCCAGTAAGAATTGAGGCGGCTGCACCATCCAGATCTTAGCAGCGCCAGAACCACGCGCGTCTGCCGAGGTAGTACCCTCTCCTCAGGTGAAATCTCCGGGGGATGTTCCCCTAGCACTACATTCACACGGTAGCTGGATACTGGTGCTGCGACATCATCGGCGTGAATGTTGTTCAAACCTGCCTGATAGTTTCGATGTTCTAAAGGTTCTCTCTTATACCGCTGGACCCCTCTCTCTAGATCATAAGGATCGTACCTGATCCGCCTGGGTGGAGGCATCCTGTTCAAAAGATGGTAGTTAGGATGACAGCTGCGAAAACACCCTAGCAGGTATTGCTTAGACAACAGGAAATTGTGTCTGCGCACGGTAAGGACCTTCGTCTCCTCATGTAGATGGACCTCAGAAGACATAAGAAGACACCCTGTTGATGTTCTAAGGGCGGCATTCTGGCAAGTCTGAATTATCTTCCACTGCGTCGTACTCACGTTCGCCGACCATACAGGTGCTGCGTAGTTTGCTACAGACCGACCTATCGCTTTGTAAGAGGTCAACAAGATTTCTTTGTCGGCTCCCCAAGTACTGCCGGCAAGTGACTTGAGGACCCTGTTCCTACTTTTGAGTTTATCGCAGATAGCTGTAGCATGTGCAGAGGATCTATAAAGGCTGTCCAATGTGACCCCAAGGATTTTGGGGTAGTTGGTGGTCGGGATGTTGACGTCATCGACTTTCACATTGAGTGACAACCGCACCTCTGCTTCCCACTTCCCAGCAGAGGCAGCGGGACTCGCAGACGAGCGTGATGACATTCGTCGCTCCAACCCTACTGACCCTAGAATTAGGGATCTCAACTCCGAGATCAGTAGGTTGGTCAACGAATATAAGCGGAACAAATGGCTAGACCTCATAAAGCAGTGCAACTTGAGTTCCGGAAGTGGTAAGTTGTGGACAACGGTCAAATCACTCTCTAACCCTGTAAGGAAGGATGATCGGACAGCTGTCACGTTCGGTGATAGAACAGTGACAGATCCGAAGCGGTGCGCGTGTTATTTTAACCGGCTTTTTATTGAGCACCCAGAGAGTGATAAGGCGAAAAGGAGAGTATTGCGTCGTATCCGCGCTCTCCGAGTCGATGAGGCACCACCACAATATACCGTTGGCGAAGTTGCCCATGTGATCCGCAGCGCAAAGTCATCAAATGCGCTGGGTCCGGACGGAATTTCAATGCTGATGTTAAAGCACTTGGATACCCCGGGAGTAGAGTACATGACCAAAGTGCTCAATCTGTCGCTAGCCACTCACGAAGATCCCTATGCCTGGAAAATGGGCAGAGTGGTCCCGCTACTGAAGCCAGGCAAAGACGCAAGAAAAGGAGATTTGCTTTCTCCAGTAGCAAAGACGCTTGAAGCACTGCTCCGCCCCAGCCTGATCGAACACTTTCCTAGTGCTGATCATCAGCATGGATTCCGCAAGCAGCACAGCACAACAACTGCTTTACACGCCATCACCACACGTATAAGTCGCGGCCTTAACTAGAACAAGCCTAACGATAGGACGGTCCTCGTGGCTCTTGGCCTTACAAAAGCCTTCGACACGGTCAATCATGCCGCTCTGTTCGAGGACATTGAAGAAACGTCCCTTCCGCCGTTTGAAACGTTGGGTCGTAAACTATATGTGTGGGCGCCAGTCATATGTAGAATTTAGAGACAGAAAGTCGAAGCCCCGTAGAGTTAAACAAGGAGTTCCCCAGGGTGTAGTTTTATACCGGCTCTTTTTAACCTCTACCTCTCTAAAATTCCTGCACCACCAGACGGCGTTGAAATTGTGTCGTACGCTGACGATTGCACAATTCTGGCGTCAGGACCTAAAGTGGATGACATTTGCGAGAAAATCAACTGTTACCTCACTGACTTAGCACGTTTCTTCACTGCGAGGAATATGAAAATATCCGCCTCCAAATCATCAGCCACACTGTTTACTGCTTGAACAAAAGTTCGTATTTCTGACTGCTGATAATGCAAGTAATATGTAAGGTTCACTTAAGGAAGTTCAGAATGTATATCCACGTAGTAACTCTAAATTGTGTAGCACATTGCCTCAATTTAATAAGTGATGATTTCTTAAAATGCCGTACGTTGTAAGACTGTTTTTTTTATTAGTTATTGAGATAATAAAAACAATAAAATACAATAACGTTTTTCGTCGATATTCTCTAAAATCTGCAAAGAGAAAGGATCAGGAGAGCAATTAAAGCTCCCTTTTAAGACAAAATGGGCCAGCTACGTAACATCTTTAAATAGCTTGATAAACAGTAAATTTCCGCTTCAAACTTTAGCTGTTCACGAAAAAGTTAACCCTAAAGCTGCATCAAAATCATCATTACTATGTAACGACTTTTGGAATAAGTTGAATTTTAATTTAAAACTATTTGAACCGATGGAAAAATGGATAACTATTTTAGGATCCAACCAATATAGTATTCATCGTGTATACTTTGCTTTAAAAGACATTCGAAATAAGCTACGAAATGCATTCACAGCAATAACTGAAATTGATCATAATGAAAAAATTATTGTCTTCCTTTGATAAAAGAATGGAAATGTCTGTTCAACCAATACATTTGGCTGCCACTTTCCTTGACCCCAATAGTCAAGGTCACGACTTAACTTGATCCGATTATCTAATTGCGATGCAGTTTATTAATGACATGAAATGTTCAGAATGTATATGTATGTAATGGTGGAGCTAGCAAACTATAAAACTTGAGAGGATTTGTGGTCTAAAACTTTTGTGTGGAGCTGCATACAAAAAAATATCTCTTTTTACATGGTGGGAAAGTATTTGCGTGTGCACAGAATTGAGCAGGATAGCGGTTTCTATATTGACTGCTCCATGCACTTCAGCAGCCACTGAACGCTTATTGAGCACTCACAGTTTCATCCCCTAAAAAAACGGAACAGATTAACTGCAGTATGTTTAATATCACATAATTGGAATCTCTGCAATAAAGACATACGGCAAAAGGATACTTCCCAAACAATTTTACCGGCTGAAGATGAAATCATCATTGTTGCTAATTCATTTGAAAAAGCACCTACCAACTGGTATCTCACATTCTACACCTCACTCTTCTTTTAATTATTTTCGGAGTGAAACTTGCAATGATAGAGAAAGTGATTTCGATTAGTGGAATATAATATAGCAAAATAAATATGTCTATATAATATAGCTATCTTAAGTTATTTTTTTTTCTACTGCTTTGTAAGCGTTTTTATTTTTATTCATAAATTTTATTATGAAATTTACTAAATTTCGTGGCACAATGTGTTTGTTCGTCAAATTTTTTACAAAATAGTTTATACCCACCTTTAAGGTAAATACCTGGGTATGTACCCATGTTAACCCTGCTTTCTTCTTCTTCTTCTTAAACACACCATCTTGGGCCATTTCTGGCCCCGTGTCATGTTAATAATATTACATTTTATAATCTCGTTGTAAGTTACGTACCCGTACGTAACTTACAATAATAACGAAAATTTTAAATGAAAACGTCAGCAAACGACGACGGCCGATTGCTTTATGCTTCATTTTCAAATTACAGATTGTGAAATATGCTGAGAGGACATTTCCACTCACCAAAGCTAAGTTATGTACAGATAATAAGTCAGGAGCTATGTTTGTCTTAAGATTTAAACCTATCAATAAACATGAAAAGTGAAGTTTTACCTATTTGTTTTTATGTCGGTTTCTTTGAAAAAAAACAACATACGTAACTGGCGTAGTCGAGAAAAATAAATTCCGAAATATTTTAAAAGGAACTCTAAAGAAATACATAAGTGATCCTAAAGAATCAAACAAAACAAATATAAAGTGAGCACCTACCCTGAAGGATATGTCAGAACAAGAAAACGCTGCCAACAATAGGCAGCTAAACTACAGGAGCAAGTCCTCCAACTTCAACAAGTGATCGTACAGCAGGAGCAGGGTATACTTCAACAACAAATGCAGCTGCGACAACAACAGCAATTTGCAGACACTAACCACCAATTAGAAACAAATCAAATTTATGATTTTTCTTCATCCACCAGGGATATTATAGAAGACTTAAAACCCTTGAGCCAAATACGTTCATACAATTTGTAACATCGCTGGAAGCAACTATAAATTTACGTCATAGCATCAAATAAATAGTCACTTTAACGACACCTTATACCTGATCAAATCCAGCATTTTAAAAGATAGGTATGACAATAAATAGTATACAAACGCAGAACTGGGACATACGAGGTCAGTTACTATTCGATGAACAAATAGTATAACTGATTTTTTTGGAAAAAAAATATACCAAATCCTAGGAAATATACTTATATATTCTGATAGTGATAACACATTTCACCCCTCGATACTAACATCATAAGAAATAGATATACAAAATAGATTTTTCTCAATTAAACTTAATTGGAATGGGATGTATTACTATATGTGACAGCGCATAGAGAAAGGGACCTAAGGGTGAAAAAATCAATTTTCACTTTTTTTTTGATGTGGACAACATCTGAGCATCGAATGAGACCGATCCCATACCCCAAAAGTATTCCCTCCCACGCGTTTTATGAAAGTGGTGGTACACCAAAGATACACGTATATAAATCTTTAAAATGGCTCTCCTGAACAGAACTGATTTTGCGCGTCACATATGATAAGGGTACTTTAACATTTTCAATAAAAATACCAGTAAACTACATAACAACTAATGTAAAATTTATTTTTCCAACTCCCAATTCTATATTCAAATAAATCAAATAGAAACACGAAAAGATTGTAATGTCGAGAATAAAATGAATCTAACAAAATGTTTCGACTTAATGTATCTATCTAAATGTAGCCGTCTACTTCGAATCGTCGTCGTGCCCAACAATTGAACATCACTGATGTGAATTTTGAATAAAGATTTGAATTAATACCCTTAAAAATAAGGCTCAATTTACTCAAGAGCTGAAGCATACTGACCATTACAAGCGTCGCCGGTGGCTCTTTGCCGCGAGACATTCCATGGCCGTTTTATCTCACGTCGAGGCGTTGTTAATTGGCCGCCACTATCATATGATTTGACACCGTTGAACTTCTTTCTTTGGGGATATTTAAATAAAAAAGTGTATGTGTATAAGCCAAGAACAATTCAAGATCTAGAGGAAGAGATAATTCGGCACATTAACGACATTGAACCTCCATTATGTCTCAGAGTCTTTGAAAATATTAACCATCCGATAGAGGTATGCCAGCGAAGACGTGGCGAGCATTTGGCTGATATTTTGTTTGACACATAATTGTGGTAGATACTTCTATCATAATAAAAATTATTAAGATAACAACGTTTTGTTTTACCACCTAACATGCAATCTGCAGTTAGAAAAACCAAAAATCGATGTTTTAAATGCATGAGATCATTCATTTTTTATCTTCTTTTTGAATGGTGGCAGTGTCCTATTTCAACGATACTAAAAGCCCAACTTTCAGGAAAGAACAGTTTGCCTTTTCTGCGGCAAACTGTTTTTTTACTTCGCAATTCCTTCAACAGTTCTTGTAAGAGATTAATCTGCAAACTCGTTAATGCATTAAGTAGTTCGCCGTCATTAAATATTTAGCTTCATTTTAATTGACATTCAAAAAAAAAAATAATAGAAGAAATTTCAAAATTATAAAGATGTACATATTTTGTGTCAAATTCATTTTTCTTCATCAACAATTTCGTTTACTTTAGTAAAGCGTGTTTCTTCAGACGTGTAATTTTCAAGAAGAAAAAAATGCATATCATTTAATGTTATGGCCTACGACGCGAGATAATGCGCTCACAAATATTTCCTGTAATAAATTGATTGTTTCGTTGGGTGTATGGCATGTAGCGCCGCCTTGTTAAAAGATCGTCCACACCAAAGTTCGTCCACATTAACATCCTCCAATTTAAACACGAAAAAGTCATTAATCATGGCTCTATAGTGTTCCGTATTAACAGTAACATCATGGCCGACTTTTTGAGGATGTAGCGGTGTCTCAACAATGGTTAGTGGATTTTCATTACTCCAAACGCGAAAATCACTTCAACCAAAAGTGGGCTTCATCGCTGAACAAAATTTTCTTGAAAATAATCAGGATCAGTGGCCATCTCGTTTTGGACCCATTGTAAATCTAATTATTATTAAATAGGAAACCAAACCAAGCATAAATCAAGGTGTCAAAAAGACCAACTCCGTGTGGTCAGATTGAAAACCACACATCTAAAAAACAACCTTTACAACGAACTGAGGAATTTGTCATCAGGTAGGTGCATACAATCGCCAATTTAGGCATATCTTATATAGATTAATCACCCTTATTTAGATATCAAAAACATCAATATCTTTCAGAAATATAAATGTGGTCTGATCAACTGAAGGCAAGAATATAAGTATGTAGTAGATATAGAAAATAAACTGATTGCGTAAGTTCTCCTGAACTGCAATTAATTATGCAAAATCGATGCAAATGCAGTTAGACGAAATGATGTTGACTTTATATGTTAAATTAATATTTTTATGCAGTGCAAATAATCTTTTAAAAATGCGTTTAAATAGAGAAAAGTGCTTTCCGAGTTAGTAATTGTTCAATTCAGCTCATAAGTTCGATGATTTTTTGAACCTCTTTTCATATTTCGACTTGATTTCGGATCGCAGTCGTATCTCTATGGCATATTTCGAGTCCGCAGCAGAGCACTAAATTGTTGTCTAATAAGATTCGATAGCGACGAATATTTATGATAACTTTTCTGTTAAAACTTTCTTCGACAAAATATCGAAATGTGAGCAATTTTGATTCGATAGCAATGCAAATTTATGGAGTTTTCTGACTTATGTTTTTCATGTAAATGTATGGACTTTTTCTAACATTACCATCTATTCCAGTCCATCACGATCACCTACATCTAAATGATATCAGCAGTACTGTTTTCTACCCTTTACTATTCTGTGCAAGAGGCTAATACAACATGCATTGCAAGTATTTGTAACAGCACCCACCCAAAAGAATACGAATCTCTCGATCCCTCGATAGCCGGTTCTATGCGACCTGGGGCATAGAACAGTTCTTGACTTTCAAATATATATCAAATAAGAATCACTATGTAGTCAATTTAATGGTGCCTTTCTTTCTGCCTGTAATCCAACTAATGAACGCGATTATAACCATAACCTGCAAAAATTTATTTTTTTTCTCAAAAACTGGTTCCTATGAATTTAATGTAATTCCTTTACGAGTTACTTGTGAGGGTATATACTATTCCGTATTATATATGATGAATACTCTTGCGTTTCTAGTGGGCGACCGTATAGAAATATGTGAGTATAACTATCACAATGATAAAACATACTTAATGGTAAGAACGGTTCCCATTTCCAGCGGCAATTTTACCATGCAAATTATGGCAACAGTTCTACTACAAGATTAATCCCCGAAATCGATAATGTTTTTAGTAGTTCTTCGTCATTGAGCATATAGCTGAAACGTGAAACATTATCGGAGGTTTTTGGAAAATTGGTATAAAAATACAAAGATTCTTTCATATTGATATTCAAAAAAAATATATTCAAGAAATATCAGAATTATAAATAAATATTTATTGCCAAATTCATTTTTCTTTAACCAAATGTCTTTTTCATTGTGAAACGAATTCAGAAGTCGAGAATTTATTAATTTGTAATATACTTATAGATGATTATCGCCTTAATGTAGATATCAGAAATATCAAACAACAACGGCCTGATCAAAGAAAGACTAGCAATTCCACACCTACTGTTTTGATGTACCCTATTGATCTGAAGAAGCAATTCTTATGGCAAAGAAGATCACACCGTTACATCGTTGCCTCTACAAACCAACTGAAGGCAAGAATCCAAGAATTTTTGTTGTGGATAAACTGGTCGCGCAAGAGAAATCATTTATCTGAACAGACATACATAATGTAAGTCTGATGCAGATGCAGTAAGGTGGAATGCAGTTGTCTATCTCAGGTACCTCTGTGTCGTATCTAATAAAAAAGAAAATTAAAATAGTTTTATTTCAAAAATATATATTTATCGATATATGACAGTTAAAATATCCCAATAGTTTCGTGCCGATTTTGATTTGAAATGAAATTAAAATATAACTTATGTAGTGTCTAATTTGAGAAGTGGATCAAAGTTTCAAATAATTTTTATTCAATATTTTTGTTAACATACTATCAAAAATGAATACAATTGCGACTAATTATACATACCTCTTCAACGTACGAGTACATTAGAGAACACATTTGATACCAATGCAATATAGATTACGATATCGATCAATTTCAGTGCTTTTGAAAGTCTCTTTCGTAACGACTTCGAAAACTTTTCTTACTTAAATTACATTCGTAGGGCTGAAAATATCCAGTAAGCAAATTTTCGATTCAGCTTTTTATGTCGACATTTTTGAATTTTTGAACTTGATTTCGGATCGATATTGACTCTTTAGTTTGGCAAAATTCGAGTCTTGGAACTGAACTCTAGTTTCTAATCTTATTCGAATGCAAGTCGAATAAATTTCGAATCATTGTACAAGCAAATTTACGACGTTTTACTCTACATTAAATAAAAGTTAATAAGGAAACTTGTGGAAAAAAGTTTTCACATATCAACTATCGAAAACGTTTCCGATTCCACTTTATCAAATTAACGTATTTACAAAAAAAAAAAATGTTGAAACAGTGCTACAATTTGTAGCAGCACTGTTTCTATCGAGAATGTGCGATGGCTTGTGTGCATAAACGAAATGAATAATAAAGTCAAGTACGTACATTGACACCGTTGTGTACACAAGCCCTTTTTTCATATTTTTGCACATTCTCCCTTGTCCTTTTGTTTTGTTTTTGAAGATTAGTTTAATTGTAAACTTGAATTCAAATCGTGCGAAAGTTTCCCCCCGTGACAAAGTGAAGTTCAATATTTTTAAAAACACATATTAAACACTATAACTAATATTGTGAACATATAACATAAAACATTGAATATAATTTAAACATTACAAACAAATTTTGTGATCATTAAACATTTTTACAAACAATTATTGTACAAGAAAAACACTGTGAACATAAAGAAATATTTTGAAACTAAACATTAAATTAAACATTGAATTTAAAACATAAAAAAACACACATTGTACATATATACTTACATTTAAGTGAACAGAATAAAACAACACATTGAATTAAAACACACACAAAAATAGCACACTTTAACTAAACAAAAAGGCATTAAACAAAGAAGCAAAAGAAAAAAGAAAACCAGTGACAACAACAACAAAAGCCCTTGCTCAAACATTTTGGTCCATGCGAACCGAATAGTGGAAAGAGAAAATACACCCGAAAAAAAAGTGTGTGCACTTAAACAAAAAAATGCAAAAGTGTATATAAAAAAAATATATATATATATTGTGAAAAACGCCACCGCCATTTTGGAAGCCATACCCCGCCACAAACGACCCCTAGAAGACTTCGGAAGGACAAATTCGCTGTGATAGGTACAAAGCATAACCACAAAAATCCAGCAAGGAAGTAGTAAGTACCCAAGAAATTAGCACAAAAAACAAGCAAATGATGAGGGTGCAGATATAGACACGGCACGGCTGCTATTACGTGCCCGACATTGAAGCAAAGTTATACTGCATGACCCTGGACATAATTTTCTTGTCGTTACGTGCGAATTAAAATACATGATATTACGTAACCTTGCGACGTCATTTTGGACCGAATCAAAATCTACAACAACATAGACACTTGACTCTTACTTGGATCGCTAGCGGCCATCTTTTTTTTCTTCCATTCCATTGGAAATTTATGCCAATTACTGGAAACTTCGGTCGCAAACGACGCCATTAAACTGAAAGTTTGAAATTTGAAAAATTCAATGTTACACAAAATAATTGTTGGGTGGATTCGCAATGGAAAAATTTTCAATGCCAAAGGTGCGATTTTTTGAAAACTTTTTGGCGTTTTTTGAAAACCTTTTGGCGATTTTTATAAAACTTTTTGGCGATTTTTTGAAGTTTTTTTTTTTTGCGATTTTTTGAAAACTTTTTGGCGATTTTTTGAAAACTTATTGGCGATTTTTTGAAAACTTTTTTAGGCGATTTTTTGAAAACTTTTTGGCAATTTTTCTGAAAACTTTTTGGCGATTTTTTTGAAAACTTTTTGGCGATTTTTTGAAAACTTTTTGGCGATTTTTTGAAAACTTTTTGGCGATTTTCTGAAAAAATTTCCAGCATTTTTTTGAAAAAGTTTTTTGCGATTAATAAACTAATTTTGACCCGGATTGCTGCTACTATAATGAGGGTGCAAAAATGGCAAAGGCATTGACAGACAAATTTGTCAACTGTGTCAATGATTTGATGGACTTCGAATCCGTCTATTCAGTCACAAAATCGGAAGAAAGCTTACATGCCTTGGAAGTATTACGAGTGGAGCTCAATTCTCTGTGGGATCAAGTGATCATATCTGGAGTGCCGAGATCGAGAGGAAATAGCTGGAGAGACACCTATTGATAAGACGAAGTTGAGAAAACACTACAAGGAGGCGCTCTCCTATCTCCATTGAATGACGAGATCCAGACAATTTCCGAACGCCAAACCAAGGAAAAGCAGGAAAGAACATCGACACTGATGATACAGGATCACGAGAATAATCTTTCTTCAATTTCTCGAGTACCACCCTGCGACACTGACACATTTCAAGGGGGGTACCAAAAATGGCCAACATTTAGAGATCTATTTTCGGCGATTTACATTAATACATCAAAATTAAGCAAGGTTGAAAAACTGTTTCACCTTAACAAAAAAACAGCAGGAGAAGCCAGGGAAATTATTAGCCAAGTTCCTTTGACAAACGAGGGTTTCGATATTGCGTGGGGAAATTTGGTTGCACGTTACGAAAACAAGCGAATGCATATAAACGAACAGCTAAAGACATTGTTTAATTTGCCCCAGGTCTCCTCAGAATCTGGTTCATCAATACAGAAGTTGCAGCGCACGGTCAATGGATGTATTCAAACCCTAACTACCTTTAGCATCGACATCAAAGGATGGGATCCGATATTAGTCTACCTTAGCTCAACGAAGCTACCCCGCACTTTTCTAGAAGAATTTGAAAATTCTTTAAAAGATTGTACAACAATACCAACGGGCTGAATTTGATTCGTTTTTGACACACAAATTCAAGACCCTAGAATCTGTTGAAAATATAAAACCTGCCTTCTCGAAATATAATCAGCCTAGATCTGATTATGGCAAAAAGACACTCGCGTTAACTCTTTTCAAACAAATATTTCACAGAACTCAATTATCACGGGGTTTGAAAATAAAAATCATGTAAAAATGAGCGAAGACTCTTATACAAATGGTACGCCAAACTGCCAACTTTGTAGAGAAGAGCATTTCTTGACAGTTTGTCCAAGTTTTCTTGCGAAAAGCACCAATGATCGAATACATATAGTAAAAGTTTTACATTTATGCTACAATTGCCTCTCTTCTGATCATGGAGTGAGAGATTGCAAAAGTCGCTACACCTGTAGAGATTGTAAGCTTAAACACCACAGTTTGCTGCATAAAGGCAATGAGGCCAACTCTACAGGTGGCGATACGACACAGGCTGGTGTACGCCCTAGTACAAGTGCAGCAGCACTAACAACCTTGATACAGTCCACACAGAACTTAGAATCTCCTAGTGTCACTGCCTTGACCCTCCAAGACGGTAAAAATAATCAAAATCGAGAAACCTTGTTGTTTACGGCTATTGTCCAAATTGAATCTAGAGGTTTAAGTCAAACCGTGTCTGAAACATCTACAAAAGCCTGTCTTTGTAACCTTTGTTCTAGTTTTGGGCTAGAAGTATGGGCACCTGTTTTGAAGACCCTGCTATCTAGTCTACCACCTAGAACATTGGGCCCATTGCAAATGAATGGAACTGCCAAATATGAGCTGGCAGATCCTCGTTTTTATGCAAGTCGGCCAGTTGATCTATTGATTGGAATAGATATCGGCCCCTTAATATTCACTATTGGTGCTCCGACGCAATCAGTTGGATCTTTTATGGCACAAAAAACAGTTTTTGGCTCGGACCCGTCAATCAACAAATAGAAAATAAAAATCAAATTTCACTGTGCAGTACAGTGGCAATCGAGAAAATTCTAACACGTTTTTGGGAGGTGGAGGAGACCCCAAAAAAGATTTTGAGGTCAGAAGAAGACACGTACTGCGAGGACAACTTTAGCGCTACAACTCTGGAAGATACGTCGTCACTCTGCCGTTCAAAACTTGTGAAGAACTGGGTACGTCGAGAAATATCGCCATGGCACAATTCCATAGAATGGAAAAGAAACTTCTTAGGACACCGGAAATTAAGGAGCAATATGATCAGTCCATTCTGGAATACCTGGAACAAGATCACATGAGAAAAATTTCGCCATCGGAAGTAAGTGAATACACGCATTACTACTTACCACATCACGCCGTGATTAAACCAGATCGAGTGACCACAAAGCTTAGAGTCGTGTTTAATACATCTAGCCCTACCTCAAACAAAAAAAGCTTGAACGACATTTTACATCCTGGACCAATTCTCCAACAAGATCTCGTTTTGCAGATACTTAAGTGGAGGTTTTTTAAGTACGCGTTCAATGCCGATGTAACTAAAATGTACCGCCAAATATTGTTAGACCCTAGCCAAGCCAAATATCAGAGAATTCTTTTTCGAAAGTCGCCAAAAGATCCAGTGGAAAATTTTGAGCTTCTAACTGTCACATTTGGAGTAAATTGCGCCCCATTCCTCGCCATTCGGACACTTCTTCAACTTGCAGAAGATGTGAAAGACAAATACCCTTTAGCCTCGCAAATAATACGACAAAATTTATGGGTTGATGATGTCCTAACAGGCGGCCATACCATAGAAGAAGCTGTAAATTACCGAAGGGAATTAATTTCCGCCCTGAACTCAGCAGGTTTCGAACTTAGAAAATGGAGCTCGAATAATCCTTTGGTGATTGAAGACCTGAATTCAGAACAAATTTCACCCGTCAATTGGTTGAATATTTCCGAAGGATCCTCAACGAAGACTTTGGGGATCAGATGGCATATATCAGCTGACTGTTTCACTTTTACCTCGCCACTTATCGAAGAAAAACAATCGTGTACCAAAAGAGAAGTTCTATCGACCATAGCCAAGTTTTTCGACCCTTGCGGATGGCAGGCTCCAGTGATTGTAGTGGCTAAGCTGATTATGCAGCATGTCTGGCTAGACAAAATAAATTGGGATGACTCGTTGAAACCAAATACTCAAATGAATTGGAACAATTTCGTAAAAAATTGCCCGTTAATAGACACAATAAAAATTCCTCGATGGATTCAATTTCAGCCATTAAGTCAGGTTGAAATCCATGGATTTTGTGACGCATCAGAAAGAGCTTATGCTGCTGCACTCTACATTCGAATTGAATTTCCAAACAACACGACACATACTTCTCTTCTTGCTGCGAAAACTCGTGTCGCACCAATAAAAAAAAGTCTCGTTACCACGACTGGAACTTTGCGGAGCTGTTCTTCTTTCAGAATTAGCAGCAGCAGTTGTTCCAAATCTTCAACTAGCAATTGTAGCTACACATTACTGGACGGATTCAACGATTGTGCTGGCCTGGCTTACAAAACCACCCTGTTCATGGAGCACTTCTCCGCCAGAAGACGATCCCACATCCACCGGCATATCGTTAACCTATTCCGTTGCAGGTACCGCGGATGTTCTTTCCGTCAGGTTGGGAGAATTTTTCCTCGACGATTTCTTTCGTTTTGGTGTCGGTGTCGTCGTCTGTGGTACGACAAACTTATCCAAATCCGGATATTCATCAAACATTTAAGAGAATTTAGAAAATTTCTCCTGAATGCTTAATAACTCCAATCCCATCTTGGATACTTCCGGAAGTGTATCCTTGAAGAATTTATAAAACTGTATATCAATTCTTCTACACCGCGGGCAACACCATCTGATACCATTATTTTGACCTATGGCATCAGCGGCACGAGCAGAAACGCCGGCACATTTGGTATGACCAAACATACCACATATCCAGCAACCAATCATTCTCTCGTTGGATGTTAAATTGCAACCTATGAGAGTGCAAGTCATGTTCTTTTTTATTAAATTATAGAATAACAAAAAAAAAAAAAAAAAATATATATATATATATATATATATATATATATATATATATATATATATATATATATATATATATATATATATATATATATATATATATATATATATATATATATATATATTTACTCCATACATGTACCTAACAGCATGATATTGTCCACCGTTACTCATCATGTATACCACAGTAATCAATTGCTGCAACAGACTTAGTGCGTGATTTTATACACTCCACTTAAGGGAGGTTGGTATACTAAATTTGTAATACCGTTGCAACACCACAAATTATTGATCGGAGACACCATAAAGTATATTATAATATAGTATATATATATATATATATATATATATATATATATATATATATATATATATATATATATATATATATATATATATATATATATATATATATATATATATATATATATATATATATATATATATATATATATATATATATATATATATATATATATATATATATATATATATATATATATATATATATATATATATATAAAATTGGATTTGTGAAGTACACAAAAAGGGAAAAACAGAAAGAAAACAGTGACAACACTCCAAAACTCAAGAAACACAAAACGAATATTAAAGACAAAGCAAAATGCACAAAAATAAGCTACCAACAATTGCAGCTTAAATTATCAAAGTAAAAAACACTTCTAGTGATTATTATTAATTTGAACACGAATAAATAGTACTTTAACTTTTTTAAATTAATTATTTAAATTTTTAGTGGCGCGGAGCACTGAAAAATTGCAAACACGACAGGGCCGCCAAAGAAACTGTTGGACATGAAAACTGGAGGCACGTAGATTCCGAATGTAACCCTGCTGACATCGCCAGCCGAGGCAGCTCTCCAGAGGATTTAATATCTCATCGTCTATGGTGGCAGGGCCCCCATGGCTGAAATATCCAAAAGATCGATGGCCTAGATACGAAAGTTTGGAGAACACAAATCTGGAGTCAAAACCGGTCAAAGTTCTTGCTACAACCACATTTGAAGAAGACCCTTTGGCTAGATTTTCCTCCTTATCTCGAGCCTACAAAGTATTGGCATATGTCCTCAGACTCTGGCGAAATACCGGCGCAAATAGGACTCACCTGAGAATTTCATCCAAGGAAATTACAGCGGTAGAGGTCCAAGATGTTAAGATACGACTCCTTGTTCTAACAGAAAAACATTGTTTTTAAGCTGAGTATCAATCTCTACTTCAAAAGAATCGCATTTCGCCAAGCAGCTGCCTCCTAACTCTTAATCCTTTTTTAGACCAAAAAGGTGTTATCAGAGCCAATGGACGTCTTGTACAATAACCTGCCTTATCTTATAATGAAAGACATCCAATTATTTTGCCTTATGACGCTCGCCTATCACAGTTATTAACGGAATTTGTCCACAAAATTACGATTCACGGCGGCAATCAACTCATGGTTCGTGTGCTAAGGTTGGAGTTTTGGATCTTCAGGTTGAAGTCTCTAGTCAAAAAAGTTATTCACAATTGCCGAACATGTATACTATACAAAAAACACACTCAAACTCAGATTATGGCCTCACTTCCTCCTGAGCGCACAATGCTGACCCGACCCTTTAACAACACAGGCGTTGATTTTGCTGGACCCTTTTCTATCAGAAATTTCACGGGACGCGCTTGTCTAATCACCAAATATTCGTGTGCTTTGCGACAAAGGCTGTCCCCTTAGAAGCAACGAGCGATTTATCAACACAATCATTTTTGGCCGCGTTTTCCAGATTTGTAGGAAGACGGGGATGCCCTGCGAGAATCTATTCTGATAATGGTACAAATTTTGTAGGTGCAGCGGAAATGATGCGTAAGGATCGGATTGCGTTCATAAAATCCTTTCAGACTCGTACCATCCAGCAGAATATTTACCAGAACCTTGAATGGAAATTCCTCCTCATATGGGTGGCCTATGGGAGGCGGGAGTTAAATCATTTAAAACTCATCTGCGCAAGCTGATTCCGCAAATGAACTTTACCTTCGAAGAATTCACAACAATATTAGCTCGTATAGAGGCCTGCCTCAATTCTAGACCTTTAAGCCCTGCCAGCGATGACCCATCAGATTTATCCCCTTTGACACCAGGACATTTTCTCATCGGTACTTCGATTCTTGCTCCAGCTGAGCCTGATATTTCCGAAGGTAATCTAACCCTAGCCAACAGATGGAAAATATTAAAAATGATCTCACAAAGTTTTTGCCAACGATGGAAGTCTGAATATTTAAAAGAGCTGCATCGTAGATACAAATAGAAGTATCAACAAGATAACATTAAAATTAACGATCTTGTCGTCATTAAGGACGAAAAGTTGTCTCTCAACGAGTGGAAGATGGGTCGTATTGTCGGAACTCACCCCGGCACAGACAACAATATCAGTGTTGTGGACATATTGACTACCAACGGCACAATCGGACGTCCTATTACTAAAGTCATCAAGCTGTTTTCTGACTGACTAGGCTTTTTGACTCCATCCATTATCCAAAACTTCAATAACTTGTTTTTGTATCTTCCTCTAGAGATGGCCGGCTACCTACCGAGACGTGAACGCTCTGATGACCGCCTAGATCGTCACCGAAGCCGACGCGAGCGCCCAGGCGGCTTGCAGTACTCCTGTGGTCTTTGTCAAGAGGACCACGCCTTGAAGTCTTGTCGGAGTTTCCGAGAAATATCGCCGAAGACACGGTACGAAGCGGTTGACCGACGGGGTTACTGCCGCAATTGTCTGGCTCGAAGCCACTTAGCGCCTGACTGCCCGGTACCGGAGAGCTGTCGGAGATGCCACCCCCGTCACCACACGTCTTTGCACGGCGCCCAACAGCTGACACGGTCGATATTTGATGCCACTGCCGCTGAGCCAGTCGTCCAAAGGTCCGTTGTATTTGTGCCAACGGTGACGGTTCGTGTGGCAGAAGGTGATTTCGACTCTTGGGCTTCAGTGAGGGGTATTCTCAACTCTTCGTCGACGGTGTCTCGCATCGCAACAGCAACATATAGGCGCCTCAACCTGCCGTCCTTCCGCTTTCAAAATCAGCGGTTTGCCTCCTTCAAGGATGGCACGGCAAATGCGGAGCACATGGGTGCTGAAGGTGAAGGCGCTTATCACCGACGAATTGCCACGACAACCCTACTACGACCCACTTATTGAGGACCCGACATCAAACTTCTCTCCAGACACGTGTGCCGACATCGACCCTAGAAGCAACACTCCCATAGACTTGGAATTCGGCGCAGAGGTTTACCCCGTGATCCTACAAGAGGGAGCCATCACCACAGGGCTTGACAGAGTCCAAGCCTACAAAACACATCTGGGCTACGTGTTTACTGGTCCAGCCCGAAATCCTTTTAATTGTTAAGTGTATTTAGTTTTGTATGTAATCACCGAGTCATGGGGGGCAGAATGGTGAAACAGTGCTACAATTTGTAGCTGCTCTGTTTCTATCGAGAATGTGCGATGACTTGTGTGCATAAACGAAATTAATAATAAAGTCAAGTACATTGACACCGTTGTGTACACAAGCCCTTTTTCATATTTTCGCACATTCTCCCTTGTCCTTTTGTTTTGTTATTGTTAATGTCGCTTTGTGGCGAGCCTATGCGTGTGTTCTAAAACGGCTCATAGGCTCACACAAAGCGAAGATTAGTTTAATTGTAAACTTGAATTCGAATCGTGCGAAACTTTCCCCACCCCGTGACAAAGTGAAGTTCAATATTTTTAAAAACACATATAAAACACTATAACTAATATTGTGAACATATGACATAAAACATTGAATATAATTTAAACATTACAAACAAATTTTGTGATCATTAAACATTTTTACAAACAATTATTGTACAAGAAAAACACTGTGAACATAAAGAAATATTTTGAAACTAAACATTAAATTAAACATTGAATTTAAAACATAAAAAACACACATTGTACATATATACTTACATTTAAGTGAACATAATAAAACAACACATTGAATTAAAACACACAAAAATATAGCACACTTTAACTAAACAAAAAGGCATTAAACAAAGAAGCAAAAGAAAAAAGAAAACCAGTGACAACAACAACAAAAGCCCTTGCTCAAACTGTGTTTATCGAAAATACGTTCATTATAAGCCGGTTATCGAATATAATTTCTTATGAAGCGATGAAACACTGCATACTAGTATACAAAAAAAGATGCAAAGTTTTTTCAAAAAACAATCAGAAAGACTTAGTTTAAATTATGGTTACTGCAGTTTCGGTGAGAGCCACCTCACTATCATACGACCCCAAGCAACAAATGTGCTGTTAATATGTTTAGCAGCTTAAGAGCAAGCAGTTTCATGTTTATCGAGAACTGACGGCAGCAAAGTTTTCTAAGGAGTAAAATCACAAGCACTTCACATATGCCAAAACACAAACACCTCCACTCACGATACAGAGCAAGGTTGTTGTTCATTAAAAACTACAAAAGCATAAGCGGTTTCAGACCTATTTTTTTTAGTTCTCATTCATTAAATATAATTAAAAAATTTGATAAATAGTTTAGCTTGTTTACGAAATAAACGGAAATATATGTATTTTCCATACCAATTTTTCAAATATAAGGGTTTTCTGTTTTTGTGTAGCAATGCTGCCTTTCTACGCTTTACTATACTGAACAACAGCCGCTTACAACATGCTTTGCAAATATTTCTTATTCTGATTTTTTCTAAGTGAAACATCTCTTTTAAGTCACTAGTAATAGTATAAATTATACAGCCTAGCCAAACCAGGATGTATTAACCTTACATTTTTAGTATTTCTTGTTTCGTTCTGTATTATTGGAACAGGAAAAATAAAGACCTAAGATTGTCAACAAGCCCAACTTTCAGGAATGAATATCTTGCCTTCTTAGCGGCAATTTGACCTCGCAAATTCTTGCAACGTTTCTAGTAAGAGATTAATCTGTAAACTTTATTGTGCTGAAACCATTTCGTCGTCATAAAGAATGTAACGAACATCGCGGAACAATATTCATACGTTATGGGAAACTTGGTACCTTTAAGTTTAACATTCAAAAAAATTATTATATACTGGGTGTACAAATAAGGACACAACAATTTCGTACCTTTAAGTCAACACTCCCTCAAACATTTTTAATGATCTTTCAGTGTCACAACGTAAGTCGAAGTCAACATTTAAATCATGATAAAGATCACTTACGAGCAGGGTTTGGTAATCATGAAAAATTACTACCGAAATTCTGAGTCGGTAGTCGAAAACTTTTAGAGCGCTTCCTCTAATTTTCGGCCGTAATAATCATCTTCAGCGATGAAGCTCATTTCTGGCTGAGTGTTTTTTTCAATTAACAAAATATGCATTTTTGGACAGCAACAAACCCACATGTTCTTTAAGAGACACAATTGCATCCGCAAAACTTAGAGATTGGACACATTTTTTCGTCGATGAAAACAATCGTAATGTTACCGTCTATGGAGAGCGCTATCGTACCATGTTAGAAAATTATTGTTGGCCAGAATTGAATGAGCTTGACATCGCCGATATGTTGTATATGTAACAAGACGGTGACACTAGCCACACAGCACGCCACAAAATCGATTTACTGAAAGGCAAATTCGGTGAACGTGTTATCTCGAGAAATGGTCCGGTCGAACGGCCACCTCGTTCGTGCGATTTAACGCCATTGGATTTCCTTTTATGGGGTCACATCAAGTCATTAGTCTATACCAACAAGCCAACAACTTTAGACGAGCTCAGAGACAACATTCAACGCGAAATTGCCAATGTTTCGGTCGAAATGTGTGCAAGAGTGGTGGAATAGAACGTGCTCACGGGCTAGTGGTGGTCATATGACCGAAACCGAATTTCATTCTAAAAATGTAACATTTGCACTACACCTGCACTGAATTTGAACTCTATATCTTAAATATTCTGTTTTTGATTAATATATAAAATTATTATATCCTTAGTAGAAAACCCTGTATATATGTTGCACAAATTCATTTTTCTTCAACAAAAATTTTGTTGTTGTTGTAACAACAATATGTTTTGTTTTGAAGTCATGAACGTCTAGTATAAGGGATCTGCTGTGATATCCTCCGCCCAGGCAGATCAGGTATGATCTTCATGATATAGAGGTCCAGCGGTACAACAAAAATGTCGTTAACGTTATAATCGCAAATTTATTCGTATCTAATAATAATGTTTTTCTCCTTAATTTTGATATCAAAAAAAAATGTTGTATAATCATCTAAAGGCAGCAAGAGTGCAGAATCTTAATACTTCATAAATTGGTCGCGTAAGTCCAATCGTTTCTCTTAACAAGATCTATGCAGATGCAATTAGGTTAAATGCAGTTGACTTTACTGAAATATCTTTCGGTGCACTATCTCAGGTAATTCTGTGTTACAAAAGTAGTTCAAGAAAGTATTTATCAAATAAAAAACGAATTTAAAATTTGAATAAGTTGTTTCATTCCAATAATATATTTTCATCGATATATGTTAAAATATCCAAAGAGATATGAATATTTGAACATATATAGGGTCTCATTTATCTAAATTTTTTGATCGATATCCATTAGAAGTCGATCAAAGTTTGGATTCGAAAAAACATCGATATTTTTATCGACATCAAATCAAAAATGTATACCATTTCGACTCTTTACAGCTTTCACCTTTTTAGCTGCGTACCTTGTTTTTAAAAATTATCAAAAAAAAGTTTTGGTACTTAAAAATTTGACGTTTTTACTAATTGTACGCTATCTTCTATGGCGGCAATTTCGGGCGGGCAAACGCGGCACCTTTCCAAAATGGTACTGGTACACATTTAATACTGATACAATAAAGATACCGATGAATTTTCGTGCTTTTGAGAGTCCATTTCGACACATTTTGTCTTACTGGGGTCCAAATGTTTTCTAATGGCACTGTTTAATTTCTGTAAAGTGGGCTTTCGCCAACTTTGGGCTTTCGCCAACTGTGGGCTTTCGCCAACGACTTATCGATTACGATAATCGAAATGATATTAGTCGAGCGGTTAATGGAAAGGCGATTTTCAGGTTACCAAACACTATCCTGATGATGACGATAGAGATATCAATCCACCCAATAGGTACGCCATTGTCTAACGTCTACACCCTCAGTCTCAACCTGATCATAAGAGGCTTTAAATTGTATCGAATTGTGACCACTTATACCTCTCTTAAGTTACATTCCACGCAGATTTAAACAAACGTGCTGCTGTTTTACTGGCGATAGCCCAACTTTTGTGGCCAGCGACTAGAAATGACACAGTCAGCTTTGCCAGAGGAAAGCACCGCTGTCTAAGTACAACCCTTCAAAGGAACTTCGCAACTCAACATCGACATAGTTGGCCCATTTCCCTTACGTGAAAGGCAACAATATTGTCCACTATACACCTTGGCCTTAAGCTTTGCCTGATATGTCAGCCGAAACAGTTGGTAAAGCCATTGTTTTCCACTATATTAAGAGGTTTGGAGTATCAGGGATAATTATCTGATTGTACCAAATAATTTTAATCCGTAATTTTTGCCAAACTAACAACGGTCATTGGAGCGTCCCACCTTTGTAGCACACCCTGCCATCTTGAAGCAAATTGTATTGTCGATAGCTGGCATCGTATTTTCGAAGCAGCCATTCTTTGTACTGATCGAGCGAAGTGGGGCAACGATTCTGCTTGCTATTAGCGTCGTCTAATGTAGCCGCTTCTCCCAGTGAACTTGAATTTGATTGAATTGAATCGTCTACAGCTCACTGTGTGAGAATGTTGAGGGCCTAAAAAAGGTAAGCCAATAGAAGTCAGAAATGAGGCCGCCTATAAGTGTCGAACTGCAATGCAAAAACTGCAAACAACCGACACGGCACATTATTCGAAACGTTCCGGACTTTTGTCCCGCCTGTCATCAGGGACCACATGAAGAGCTGCACCTATTCAATTGTACGACTACTCAGCAGACCCCAGGCCTCTTTGGAATCATCCAGTTCAAATGACGCGTTTCCCCTATAGATGAACAGTACTTCAAAACAAAATATATTGTTCTTAAAACAATTCTGTCCGAAATGCCTCAATACGTCCGTCCTTTACTCATCAGCGGGGGAGTAATGTGACACCCTGCCACTCATATTTATATTTGCGTTCAAGCTCGTATTCAACTTCTTGCTGTCGTTAATGTTATGTGTAATTTTACTGCAGCACTGCATTATCATCTCTTTTCATTTTTGATCCCATCTTTCGTATACATTGTAAGCAGCTCTGAATCTTTACTTATAAACATTAAAAATTAAATATTGGTTTTAGATACGGGCTAAGCTATTTGAAATTTTAAATTGGAATCGGCTGTAAAACAAAGTGTTCATAAATTTTTCAAATTTCGTGTTTTATCGGAAAGGTTGAACTTTGTTTTTTAATAATCCTATGTCATTTAGTAATAATCCGATGCATTTTTGCTTCGCCCATTTTTTCTTCAAAACTGAGCAAGGAGACGCCGTTACCGACAACGGTGAACGTTACCGCGCCATGCCCAACGAATTTTGCGATATTTTACTCACTATTTTTAAAAATTAAATAATCAGCCGAAATTGTGATGCCAATTGGATTATCTTCTCTCGGGACCCATTAAGGATAAATGATACGCAAAGCATAAACAGACAATTGAAGCATCGAAACATGAAATCCAAGTTGCATTGAAGAGATTCGACCTGAAACAATAAAAAATTTACTAAAAAAATGGGGTTGATCGGGTTTCATTGTTAAATGATAAAGTTCAGCCTTTCCAATGAAACCAGAAATTGAAAAATTTATCAGTACTTCAGCTGAAAACCTTTAAATACCCTACCCTGTATAAGCCACCACGATTTTTGTTTATTGAAAGAATAACTAAATATAATCTCGCGAAATCGGTAGTTGCCCATTTTGGTGTTTGGGGTTCGAACGAGAGAGAGAACAAGATGTACAATGTCAAATGTAAAACATATAGTTCCATTTTTTCAGTTATGAGACTTCTCGTAAGAGAAATTTCTAAAAATTTAACGTGATTCCAAACAAAATATGTCCGTTTTAAGTCTTCTTTTGTTTACACAAATAAAGTCTACTCTGATAAAGCGCATTTTCATCTGAATGGCTTCGTGAATACACATAATTGTCGCACTAGGAATCCATGAGAAACAAATGCACCAACAACAAGCAGCTGTCTAGTCAATATTTTGGCCAGGCGGCGTGATTGTGCCTAACTTTTATGAAGATGAGAAAAATAACATTTATTTATTTATTACATACGAGTATATCAGGTTATAATAAAATTATAAAATGATATCTCGAGGTAAAGCTTTGACATCAAAGGTCTTAAGCTTACGGTTGTCACAATAACATGTTTTATTTAAATAAGGTTATATAAATTACAAGCTTGAGATATTTCAAAATAAGTTCAATGTTTTCTGGTTTTAAATTATTTAAGATTTCTAATGCATTCTTATTTAAAAAAATGGTACTTCTTTCTTTTTGAAAAAAATTGCAGTTGTTAAAGATATGTTTTAGATTGTTCTCTGTGCTAGTACAACACGATCATTGATTAATGATATTTTTGTCCAAAATATGATTATGTGTTATTATTGTATGACCTAGTCTTTATCTTGTAATAACTATCTGATCTCTTTTGGAAAGATTGGTGCTCTGATTGTTCTTCAAGATGTCAATAATGTTTGTTCGATTTTTATTAATCTGTTGATACCATTTTGAAGTTGCGATCTAGGATGTATTCTGTAAAGATCTAAATTTAGATTTGACATATTTTCGTATGTCGGACGTCTTGAGGTTGTTCGTCATTATAAGAGGGGATTTGGTGGCGTTTTTTGCCACTTTGTCTGTAAAATCGTTTCCCGGTATTTGGGTATGGCCAATTTGTAACCTCTCGCTCAATTTGATAAGCGTTTGTCTAATAGTTCTAGCGTAGAATTCATCATTATTTATATTCCTTATAGATTCTATGGATGCCATAGAATCTGTAAAAATGGCAAAATTACCCCTTCGCTTCCGTATGATGTCTACAGTATCGTAAATTGCAACAATCTCCGAGGTGAAGGTAGAACTATATTCGGGGAAGATTGAACATTTTTCGATCGTGTTATGGTAAACTATACTGAAAGCGGTTCTGTCTCCGAATTTGGAACCATCCGTGTATATAAAAGTGAAGTTTCGTAAGCGGTCTGGTATTTCCAGCAGTTTCATCCGGTATATATCTGTGGGAGTGTTATTTTTCTTGTGTTCAGATAGGCTAGAATTTATGGAAGAATTTCTAAATTTGATAGGCATTTTATTATGTTAAGTCTGTTATTTAGTCCTGGCATGATATTATCAATGTGGGTATTCCAACGAAAGTGTTTATTAAAAGTAAGTCCTAGAACTTGAAGAGAATCAACTGTAGAAATCGATGAATTAACATAAAAGTTTAGGCTTACAGTTGTATTTACTACATATGTATGTGTAGGTGCTTACAGTTGTTCACGGAAAGTCTAGCTCCAGAGTATTCACACCATGATAGTATATCAACTAGGAGTGGTTTTAAATCAATATCCTGGCTCTTCGCTTTACTTTGCTACTTTTTAATAACAAAGTCGTCTACATATGGAATGAAACTCAATTCCTTGTGCAAAGTTATTAAACCACATGATTTATTGTATGAAATTAGGAAAAGAACTACAGATATGGGAATCCCGGAGGATTCCGTTCCTTAGAGGATATGTGTTGGAGTATGCTGCATTGGTACGTACTTGAAGTTTTATATTGGTCAAATAGTTTATATACTAATATGTTTGGACCTATTTTCCATTGGTTGAGTTGGTCTAATATAGTGTGTATTCCGATTTTGTCGTATGCTTCGGCAAAATCTAACGAGACAATAGCTATGTGTTTCCTTGCTGCAATTGATTGTGTGATAATGTGATCAATATAGATTAATGAATCATACGTCGATTTCCCTTTTTTAAAACGAAGTTGTTTATCATGTAAAAGATTGTTCTTGGTTACAAACCACCACAGGCGGTTTGAAATAATTTTGTCCAAGACCTTTGACATGCATGAATTCAGTGAAATCGGTTTGTAAGATTTTATAACAGTTTTCCTTTTTTTGACAGATTCGGAAGTATTTTTGATCATTGGATAAGATATATTGTCAATTCCTGGCGTTTTCCCTTTTAATTTAAAGAGACAGGCTGAGAACTCCAGCAACGAAATAGGGGTTTCTATTAATAATGCATCATTACTAGGAATAAGGTTAGGGGGAATAGGGGAAGGTTACAGAATGTTTATGTTGTCGGAATAATAATGAAAAATTATGATCTTCTGATTTTTCGGACCAGAAATTTGCGAACGCGTTTGCCATATCTATGTTATTAGTTAACACTGATTGAGGGTTAGAAGTATTTTAGATACAGTGTATTCTTGATTTAGTTTTTAAACCAGAAAGAACTAGGTTTTATGTCAGAAGTAAATTTATGTATGGATTCTCTTTTTGATATTTTTACCTCCTTTTTGCATTTGCTTTCTTGAAATTAATAATATTATCATTTGTTATATGCTTCTTTAGAATGTTCCAAAATCTATTTCTTTCTTAAGCAATTCAAGTTTGCCATTCCACCATGGGACAGTGGGATTTCCTTTCTTCTTGGGTATATAATGAGGAATTGACTGATTTGCAATTTGAAGGATGATTTTCTGAATATTTGCTGTTTCCTTGTTGATGTTTGAACTAAAGGGTCGAGCTTTATGGAATTCGGATGACAAGGAATGAAATTTAACCCAGTTTGCTTTTTCTAGAATAAAATGAGCCTTATTACTATGGGCTTCTGTGGATGAATCAGGGAAGAGAGACATTACTATTGGAAATGGTCACTCCCGGATAGGTCGTGGTATACCTGCCAGGAAGAGTTGATTTTTAGTAAGGGTGATGCCAACGACAAGTCGATATGTGATAAGGTGTTGTGTGTTGAGTAGGGAGTGGGCGAACCATCGTTCATTAATATAAGGTTAGATTGAGTTATAAATTGGTTAATGATTTTGCCTCTCTTGTTGTTCTTGATTGAACCCCAAGCGGAGTGCCAGCTATTGAAGTCCCCTGTGAATAAGCTAGGGCAAGTTGGAATGCCGAAAGCGTCGTCTAGATTTTTCTTGTTAAAGTTCATATTTGGAATTATATGTCGAAAAAATTGTAAATTTTAATTTTGATTGTATGGTAAGGGCAACCGTATCAAAAGTGTTGTCTTTATTGATGTGTTCATGCTTAACCGAGTTATGAACAATAAGAGCAGAACCTCCAAATGAGTTTGTAGTAGATTTAGATATATACTCGTATAGTTTAAAATTAATAGGTATAGGTATTGTTTATTGAGGGGGTTTTTGCCTTTTAAGAATAAAGGCAACCTTATATTTTGTTAATTGTAAAATTCACTTTTTATTTCTTAAATATGTACATAAATGTAGTTTTTAGTTCAAATTGTTTGTTGGGTTTTGTACATATGTAGTTATGTGTTATTTCTAATTTTGTGTTTAAAATGTTCGTTTTATGTTTAAGTAATATATGTAAGTAACAATGATTGTCATCGTATATGTATGTATATTAGTTCACTTTGTTCACTATGTATTTTGCTAAATGTTTTATTTTTTACTTGGACGGACACGAGAGTTGGTAGGCGAACCGACGGCTTTGACTTTCAAGAAGGAACTTAACCCAAGCTCTTTCGTAGGCGCCATCAAAGCGCCAAACGAAAGAGGGGAAAGTAAACGAAAGTAAGTACAACGAAAGTGTTGTACTTACGGCCAAGGGGGGGTTCGCACTACCAGGTTGGAGATTAACTCTAAACAAATGAGCTTAACTCTAAACATCCCGGCCCTCCGTGACTCAGTGTAGGGGTCTATTTTGATACTGGGCCGGAAAAGACATATCCCAGCGCTGTCTTCATGCCCTGCACTTGGCCAACATCTGTGGGGACAATGCCATCCCATCGAATTTGGTTGTAGATTTCAGACCCCAGCTCGATCTGAATCGCATTATTGCATCGGGGGTCAACATCTGCAATTGTGTCCCACGGGAAAACGGTTGTTGGGTCCTCGTAAATGGGGTTGTTGTAGGGTTTACGCGGCAGGTCCTTAGTGACCTCCGCCTGAACGGCGAACGTCTTCTTTTGGCGTCCATGGCGGGACACAAACTTCACTAGCACCGACTGTATCCGATTGAGCGTTGAATGTGACAGCTTTAGATCCCTGACTAGTGATGCGGCAATTCGGGAGCATGTCAGTGAAGGGTTAAGCAAAACCCGTGCCGAATGGAACGATTCGGGATTATCATCTATCAGCCGTACTACCGCTGTCGGCACGAACACTGCTGGGGCCTTGAGCGTGAAGTCTGACATCCTTTTTGCTGGGGTTCGTCGCTGGCTTACTGGTGTGTTGTCAGCTGGGGTCTGTCGGCTTTCTGGCGGCTTGTTAGCTGGGGTCCTATGCTGACTTTCTGGTACTTTAACAACAGAGGGCCGCCGATGAGGAACAGGAGACCGGGCGCGGTCGAGAGGCTCGTCATTTTGTGGTGCGTCGTGCAGAAGGGTATGGTGGTGGCGATGACAATAAAGACACCCACGCTTAGTCTTGCAGTTGGGAGCCAGGTGACTGCGAGCCAAACAATTTCGGCAATAATGGCCTTGTTCCACGATCTCGAAGCGTCGGCGAGGGGTAGCACCACGAAAACGGTCACAATGACGTAGAGCATGGTCCCGCTTGCAAAGTGTGCAGGAATCTTGCCACCACTCCGGCCGGCTATCCTGACGTCTGTTGGCTGACATTGCTGTAAGAAGATGAAGATGTAATGATGGATTAGTAGTATTCGATCTGGGTCGGCCTAGTCAGTCCGAAAATAGCTTTACTAGTTTGGTGATAGGCCGTGTAATCGAGCCGTTAGGAGTCCGGAGTTCTACGACACGAGTGTTTCTGTCCGGTCCGGGGAATGTTTTAATGACACGACCCATTTTCCAAGAGTTAGGTGAAGTTCTATCTTCTTTGACGACGACAAGATCGTTAACTTGAATGTTTTCGTTCTGATACTTCCACTTGTATCGACGATGGAGTTCAGTGAGGTATTCCTACTTCCATCGTCTACAAAAACTGTGGTATATTATTTTTAGTTTTCTCCACCTATTTGCAAGGGTCAGATTTTCTGTACTAATATCGGGTTCAGCAGGTGATAGCATTGGTGTACCGACAAGGAAATGTCCTGGGGTTAAAGGGTTTAAATCATTGGGATCATCGCTAGCTGGGCTGAGCGGTCTAGAGTTTAAACATGCTTCTATACGGGCCAGGACGGTAGAGAATTCTTCATAAGTAAAGTTCATTTGAGGTATGAACTTTCGAAGATGGGTCTTGAAGGATTTGACACCTACCTCCCACAGTCCACCCATATGAGGGGCGCCAGGTGGGATGAACTTCCAATCTAAGTTCCGATAAGAGTTATGGTGTATTGCGGCCACCTGTAATTGCCTCATGAAGTTAAGTCTGTCATATTTGATAAGCTCAGCTGCGCCTACAAAATTGGTTCCATTGTCAGAGTAAATTCGTAATGGGCAGCCTCGTCTTCCTATGAAACGAGATAGAGCAGCCAGGAAGGACTGAGTCGACAGGTCACTGGTGGCCTCCAGGTTTACTGCTTTTGTGGCAAAGCAGACAAAAATGCAGACATAACCCTTTGTTACTCGACATGCCCTGCCAGTGTAGCTTTTTATACCAAAGGGGCCTGCAAAGTCGACGCCTGTGTTGTTAAAGGGTCTCGATAACATTGTTCGCTCGGGGGGCAGGGCAGACATGATTTGGCTGTGCGTGTGCTGTTTGAACAGGATGCATGTTCGACAGTTGTGGATTACCTTTTTCACTAGAACCTTTAGTCTGAATATCCAAAACTCTGTTCGTAAAAGGCGGGTTAGAAGGTGATTTCCTCCATGAACGGTGACCAGATGCGCAAACTCGACCAAAAGTACAGACAGCCTGGAGTCATATGGCAAGAGGATTGGATGTCGTTCACTATATGTCAGGGCCATCGATTGAGTGAGACGCCCATTGGACCTAATTATTCCATGGGGGTCTAAAAATGGATTGAGGGTTAGGAGACAGCTCTTAGCAGAAATTCTTTCTTTTTTCTTTAGACAATTATATTCTTGGGCGAAATAATGTTTTTGGGTAAGAACAATGAGTCTTGTTTTGACAAACTGAATTTCTTCAGCAGTCAGAGCTACCGGCATTTCAATTGGTGCCTCTCGATTTCTTCCTCTCTGCCTCCACCATCGGAATACATAGGCTAGGACTCGATAGGCATGGGGTAAAGACGAAAACCTAACTAGGGGGTCTTCAAAGGTTGTGGTCGTGAAAACCTTGATAGGTTTCGACTCTAATGTGGTGTTTTCTGAAATCTCGTAAATTGGCCATCGATTTTGCGGTAGAGTCAACCAGTGGGGCCCATGCCACCACAAATTATGAGATTTGAGCTCATCGGCGGAACAACCTCGGCTAGCAAGATCTGCTGGGTTGCTTTCGGAGTCTACATGGCGCCATTTTTCGTTGCCAACATTTTCCAGAATATCAGATACTCTGTTTCCGACGAATGTATTCCAAGAACAAGGCGGTTTTCTAAGCCAAGCCAAAACGATCGTTGAGTCTGTCCAGTATTGGGTGTTGAAGTTGGATATTTGCAGATTGGGCAACACTGCAACTGCTAACTCAGATAATAGAACAGCTCCACACAATTCTAGTCTTGGCAAGGATAGCTTTTTGATTGGGGCGACACGCGTTTTGGCTGCTAATAGAGAAACGTCTACCGTATTATCCGGATGTTCCACACGGATATAGAGCGCGGCAGCGTAAGCACTTTCTGAGGCGTCGCAGAAACCGTGTACTTCTACTTTACTGTAGGGAGTAAAATTTATCCATCTTGGTACAGAAACTGAATCAATTGCGGGACAATTATTGACAAAAGTTTTCCAATTCATAATAGTTATTGGCTTCAGGGTGTCATCCCAGTCAATTTTGTCTAACCAGACCTGCTGCATGACGAGTTTAGCAATGATAATGACAGGTGACAACCAACCGCAGGGGTCGAAAAACTTTGCTATTATGGAAAGAACTTCTCTTTTTGTGAAGGAAGCTTTTTCTTCGATTGTAGGAGATTTGAAGGTGAATGAGTCCGACGAAATGTTCCACCTGATTCCCAGTGTTTTTGTGGATGAGTCTTCAGATAGATCAAGCCAGTTGACAGGCAAGCGAGCATTTTCTGGTAGATCTTCAATAAGTCGAGAATCATTGGAAGTCCATTTCATTAGTTCAAATCCAGCGGATTCTTAAGCTAAAATGAGTTGTTTTTTGCGAGTTACTGCTTCTTCCATGGTATGAGCACCAGCGAGCACATCATCGACGTATAAATTCTGCTGAATAATGTCAGAAGCTAAGGGATATTTGTTTTTAACATCCTCCGCTAGCTGAAGCAGGGTCCGAATGGCCAAGAATGGCGCACAGTTAACTCCGAACGTGACTGTTAACAGCTCGTAGTCTTCAACTGGATCTTGTAAGGATTTTCTAAACAGAATCCTTTGATACCGGGTCTGAGTTGGTTCAACTAGGATCTGGCGGTACATTTTTGTGACGTCCGCGTTAAAAACATATTTGAAAAACCTCCATTTCAAAACTTGTAAGACAAGGTCCTGTTGTAATATGGGCCCTGGATGTAGAATATCGTTAAGACTCTTTTTGTTCGACGAGGGGCTTGACGCATTAAAAACGACTCTAAGTTTTGTCGTGACCCTGTCAGGCTTTATTACTGCATGATGAGGCAGGTAATAATGTGGGGTCTTTTCTATATCCAATGAAGATATTTTCTTCATATGCCCTAACTCAAGGTATTCCAGTATCACTTTATCATATTGCTCCTTAACTTCCGGAGTTTTAGACAATTTACGTTCCATTCGATGAAACTGAGCCATGGCAATGCTTCTGGAGGATCCTAATTCCTCGCAAAGTTTGAACGGTAGGGTCACAATATACCTTCCAGAATCATTCCGCCGTGTGGTGGCTCCGAAGTTTTCTTCACAGTAGTTGTCCTCTTCTGACCTTAAAATCTTTTTTGGGGTCTCCTCCACCTCCCAAAAACGTGTTAGGAATTTTTCTATTGAGACAGTGTTGCAAAGTGAGATCCTGCTGGCATTCGGATGGTCCTGGGATATGGGTCCGCCGACAATCCAACCAAATACCGTATTCTGGGCTAAGAGGGATCCAACTGACTTCATAGGAGCACCTATTTTGTAAATTAGGGGTCCTATGTCTAGACCAATCAGTAGATCTATGGGCCTACTCGCGTAGAATCTTGGATCTGCTAGTTTTAAATCCGCAGCATCTTTCAGCTGACTATTTTCCAATGTCCTTGGTGGTAAATTGGATGGTAGGGTTTTTAATACTGGTGCCCACACATCCAATTCAAAGCTAGGGTCCACGCGTGAACATAGGTTGAAGAGACAAGCTTTCGTTGAAGTTTCTGACACGGCTTGGCTTAGGCCAGTGACATGAACTAGATTTCGCTTCGTCGGAAGCTTAAGCCGATTTTTGAGTTTCTAAGATATGAAAGTTGACTGAGAGCCTGGGTCAATAATCGCTCTGGCATCGTATCGCTGTCCGCGTGACTTGATTTGAACGATAGCCGTAAATAACAAGGTTTCTAGGTTGGCCTTTTCCAAATGAGGCACATTGTTTTGCTGAAGGGTCAAAGTTGTAAAACAAGGGGGTTCTAGACTAGGAGTGGACTGTATACATGTTGTAAGAGCTGTGGCACTGGAAGCAGGTTCTGTGATTTCTCTCGTTAGGTTCGAATTAGTAGAGTGGGTCTGATTGCCCTTATGTAAAGCAGTATGATGCTTTTGGTTACATTCTCTACAGCTAAATCGACTTTTACAGTCTTTGACACCATGATCAGCAGAAAGGCAGTTATAACACAAGTGACTTGATTTCACAAAATGTATTCGATCGTTGACGACTTTTTCTAAAAATTTCTGGCAATTGTTTAAGTAGTGGTTCGCTTGGCAGAGTCGGCAGCTTAGTTGGGGTTTAGAATTGGAAACATGTGAAAATCTTTTATTTGATTTCAATCCCGTGTCCTTGGCAATATTGGTGTGAAAAGATTTCACATGTTTATCCATTCTAGGATTATCAGATTTGTTCTGAGTATTTTTCGCTGATTTGATGTTACCAACCGATTCAAGGGTCTTGAACTTCTGCGTAAGAAAGCGGTCAAATTCAGCCCAGGTTGGAAGTGCGGAACAGTCAGCTAGAGAATTTTCGAATTCCTCCAAAAAATGCCTAGGCAGTTTAGTTGAGCCAATGTATACTAAAATTGGATCCCAACCCTCAGTCTTAATATCTAGAGAATTCAAGGTGTAAATACTGCTATTGATGGTACGTTGAAGCTTCTGAAGTGACTGACTTACATCTGCAGAAACCTGGGGGAGGCTGAACAAAATTTTGAACTGTTCATTTACTTGCATCCTTTTGTTTTCGTACCTTTCCACTAAGTTCTTCCATGCGATGTCGAACCCGTCGTGGGTCAGAGGTACGTGCCGAATAATTTCACGCGCTTCACCAGCTGTCTTCTGTGTCAGATGGAATAATTTCTGAACTTTGCTAAGTCTCGAATTCTTTATATAAAGCGCGGAAAAAAGGTCTCGAAATGTTGGCCATTCACTGTAGCTCCCGTGAAATGTGTTGGTATCGCAGGGAGGCAATCTAGATATTGAAGGGCGCTCCTCTTCCTCCTTCAATCGTTTGACTGCTTCCAACTGACATTTTTCCTCCTCTGTCCGAGTATTGATCGCCAAAATTTCTCCATTAATTGAGCTGAGACACCGTTTGTAGGCTTCCATCGTTTCTTTGTATCGAACTCTAAGTTTGTTTTCATCCACTGGGGTCTCGCCTGTGCTTGGAGTAGCATCGCGTAGGTCAACATAGGCTCGTTTGACTTGGTCCCACATGGATGATAGTTCGACCCTCAAAACCTCTAACGAATGAACGTTTTCCTCGCTGCTTTCAGCTGAATAAACGCCTTCAAAGTCAACCAGATCATTTGTGGCGTTAACGAATTTTTTCCTTAGAATCTCCATTGTATTGAAATTTTTCCTGACTATATTTGTGGTTCAGTAGAAAATTTCGTTTAAATAGATTTTTACACAAAATCTCAGAAAATGCTGAAGCAAATCGTAGCAGATTTTATTAACAATGGATTATTTTGGTGACAAAAAAAGAGCGAGGGTCAAATCAGTAGAAAATGTTGAATAATAGCATCCACAATCAAGATCCGGAAAATCCCCAAGTCTAGGGTTTACGAGAAAATCCAAAAATTTTCTAAAATTGGGGTCACAGACGGGAGAGACTTCAATACCAGTCGCTTGTTGGGTATTTCTGACGAATTCCAAGCAGTGTATAGTCAGAAGGGCGAAGTGATTCAGAAAATCCACAAATAGGAAACTTCCCCGAGAAAATTTGTGGAAATTTTTTCTTTTCAGGTGGCAACCCTGCTAATTTTTTGTCCAAAAATATAACGCACGTAATATTTTGAGTCCGTATATAATTCCCTGTTTTCCGTTAAAAAATTACCCCGTCTGGTTCTTGATAGGACACCCCTACTTGAGAACTCGTATCGACACCCCTATATTTTATAGTACATAAAACCAAGCAAACAAAGTCACAGGGTCCGACGCAAAAAAATGAGTGAGCAGCACCAACGTTCGCGGCGGTTGTGTTTAACCGTCTCAGCGGCACCCTTTATTTGTTGTGAATATATATGTATGTGTGTGTACTTACAGCTTGGGTCCGTATGTACTTGCTTGGGTTTGGTGTTAGTGTTTTCTTGCTTTGCAGATGGCCGCTGCTGCTGATGTCGAGTATGCTGTCGATGTCGGCTTCGATTTTTTGTTCCCGTTTACAGCGGGATCTATGTGTTGCACTTTTGTCAAAATTGTCTGTTCTAAGACTTTTTTTGTTGCTTCTTTTTGCACTTAGAATTTTAATTTTGAGGAGAAAAAATTTTTTGTCTTTAAATTTGTTCTTTTTGTTATTTTTTTTTGCAACAAAATTCGACAATTTTTTTTTGTTTTTATTAGGGGTGGTTTTTTATGCAATGGCTTTTTTTTGCTTCAATTTAATGACTTTTTTTTCAATTCTTATTAACTTTGAGTTAAGCTCACTTTTTAATAATTTTTTGCCAGCCTTTTTTCCACTTTCACTGCACAAAACTTTCAAAAACTTGTTTTTAAAGATTAAAAAAACACACTATTCGGTTCGAATTGGACCAAATGTTTATTGAGGGGGTTTTTGCCTTTTAAGAATAAAGGCAACCTTATATTTTGTTAATTGTAAAATTCACTTTTTATTTCTTAAATATGTACATAAATGTAGTTTTTAGTTCAAATTGTTTGTTGGGTTTTGTACATATGTAGTTATGTGTTATTTCTAATTTTGTGTTTAAAATGTTCGTTTTATGTTTAAGTAATATATGTAAGTAACAATGATAGTCACCGTATATGTATGTATATTAGTTCACTTTGTTCACTATGTATTTTGCTAAATGTTTTATTTTTTACTTGGACGGACACGAGAGTTGGTAGGCGAGCCGACGGCTTTGACTTTCAAGAAGGAACTTAACCCAAGCTCTTTCGTAGGCGCCATCAAAGCGCCAAACAAAAGAGGGGAAAGTAAACGAAAGTAAGTACAACGAAAGTGTTGTACTTACGGCCAAGGGGGGGTTCGCACTACCAGGTTGGAGATTAACTCTAAACAAATGAGCTTAACTCTAAACAGGTATGTTATTTGCGCTTTTTAAATGTGTTTCCTGAAGGGAAACTATCTGTGGTTTATGGAACTTAATTAGTGTCTGTAACTCGCTATAATTATTTACATAGCCTTAGTGTTCCATTGTAAAACTTTAAGAACCATTGAATTCAACTATTAGCGTAATAAATGATTAGTAGATTAAATACAATAAACATTCCGAGTTGATAAATAAAAAAGAAAGAAAAACAGGCCTATGATATGTTCAATAAATATACTTATACTCGTATGTATGTACTCGTAGGTATGTTTCATTCCTTCATTTCTATGGATTCATCACTGGTTTCACTCAGGTTTGGTTCAGAAAATTCAGTTTTGTTCAAAAGAAACAAAGACAAACGTCTTTGTTTTGAGTGTTCTCTTCATTCTCTTAGAAGCATTTCGTGGTAGAATGGTGATGTTGCCTTTTTTGGAGAGTTTATTATTTGTACTGCTTTTTGTTGTAGATTGTGTGTTTTTGTGTGAAGAATCTTTAGAATAGTGAACGGGATTTTGGTGTTTAGGGTATGAGATGGGTTTTGGTTTGATTTTGCTTGAGAGAGCGTTTTGGTTGATGTGGATTGAAACATAGTTGTGTGCGATGTGGTATTAGCGATAGTTTTGGAGATTGATGAGGAAGGTTTCTTGAGAGAATCATTAACGATTCTGTCACAGCGTACGAATTTTTTTGTTGAACTCTCTCTTTGTACATATTAAAAGCGTTTTTAGTCTACCTTTTTAGTTACTTTTATTGTCTGAATCTCTTTCTGTTTTAGAAAAATTGGGCGTTTTTTGTTTGATGCTGGATGATTGGTTTCAGTCCGTTGTTCACTTTTGCAGTAGACGCAGCATGATGTGTTGTCGCATTGGGATTTTTTTTTTCATCTGTGTGACTGGAAAGGTTTTGGAAAAGTTTTTGCAAACTTTATTCAAATGTCCGAAGCGGTGACAATTATTACATTTAAGCGGCAAAGGGGCATAGTCTCTTACTTGCCGAGTTTCATAACCTATATGGACATCATTCGTTGTAAAAGTGAATATAATCAGTTCACCTTCATTTTTAAGTATTTTCTTCACTTCACAAACGTTCTGTGACTTCATTTCCATAAGGATTAGATCTTCGCTTATTCCACGGAGAGAGTTATCATATACAATACCTTTCTACGTATTCAGGTTGTTATGTTCGCTAACATTCACCTTTATGTCTGCCGTAAAAGATGTCAGTTTAATTAACTTGCTAGCTTGAATATAGTTTTTGGTCTTGGCAAGTATTGTTCCGTTTATAAGTTTCTTAAATGAAGTAACTTCTCCACATACACAATCAATTACTTTCTTTATTAAAAAAGGTGACACATTTTTAAAGGTTTCCATTTCATGTAAACGTTCAATAACAAGATATTTTGGACCTATTGTCATATTTTTCAATGTTTTTTTTTGGTCCGTATTATAGCACATTGTTGTTGGGTGTCATTTTAATATTTTTATTCTCACTCTCTGTAAGAGAGGAGCTCTCACTGATTTTCCTCTTATTCACAGTATTTTTTTTTTTGATCAACGACAGCGAAACACTTTTATAATTGTTTATGGTTTTGTATAATTTGGTTTTGTATGAGATGTTTCTTCCAATGATATATTAGAAGTGGTGTTTTCAGAGAACTTAAATAATTATTGTTACTACTATACGATGACAAAAAGAGATTGGTTTTTATTCGTTAGCTTAGTACTGCGCTCGAATCAATGACCCGATTGCAGTGAAGGTCGGCTTACAACTGGAGAAAGATAAAATAACGCAATAGCGTTAATACAGCACGCGAATATTGGCGTGTATTAAAATTTAATAATTGTGCATAAATAATGGTCAAATTTATTGAAAAATTAATAAAAGCCATAGTATATCTAGTCAATTTTTAAATTAAAGATTGTGGCGGCCCGCTCACTATACTCAATAGTATATTTACTTATTCAGTAATAACTTTCTTTGTATTCATTTTAAAGGTTTAAGTAACCAAATTCATTTTAATTATTTTATTAGTAATAAAATTTGAAGGTTTCAAGTAATCAATTTGTTGTTACTATCCACACACAACACTATTAGAGAGCTTTTCTTCGTTGAGTGCAACTTTTGACTATGGTTGTATTCAAAGCTCGCTGCTGAGAGTATAAAAGCAGAGCACTTAACAAGAATCAATCATATCCCCGTTTTTCATCCTTTTTTTGCGGGAAACATACTATTAATAGTGAACTAGTTTCATAAATAATGTAAAATGGGCTGGCCTCAGGGCATTTAAACTTAAGTCAAGATACAAATTCTAGATAGATACTATGGTATGCTAGAAGCACGTAATAGACATAATAAGACTAATGTAACCTATAAAAGTTAATGAGGAAATAAATAAATCTGCAAGAATCAATCATTTTTACGGGAATTTTTTATAAATGTGACAAGCGCCTCAGGTCAATATCTAATTTTAAGTAAAAGTGTGATTTATTCTAGATAAATACTTTGGAAATTTGGTCCTATACCATAGAAGGTATAGGACATATAAATTTGACAATCTTTTGTACAACACAGCACAATAATTATTAATTGTAAGGAGCTTGAATTTAATATTTTGTTTTTTTTTTTCATTTGTTTTTTTGTAAATAGAAGTTTAAGTTAAAATAAGAAGTCCCCTTTTCTTCCTTTTTACGGGAAAAAGTATTAACAGAGATGACAAAGTAAAAGATGTAATAAGAGACTAGTGGCCTGGCCTTAGTTCAATATGTAAAAATTGTATTAAAAGTAACAGATTCTAGACAAATGCAATACATGCTAGAAATACTAGAAATGTAGGTTAACATATGAAATAACTTGTAATTAGAAACAATATTCTGAAGGAAATAAAACCAAATGAAATGAAAAAGAATCGATCATTATTTTACAACAGGATGGTTTGGACGGTAATACGACTTCAACAGCAGAACAATCAATACAGACATCTTGATGGCGATAAGCCGTCGGCTGTTTGTTTGATGTTGTTGTAGCATAAAACTACTTGTGGCTTTTCAAGCCACTTTGACGTTTTTACATCGGGAGGAAATTTGTATGTGGGCTGTCAAAACATGTACCGATGATTTTCAACAAGGTTGTTGTTGTTGTAACAACAATATATTTATTTTGAAATCTTGTTCGTCTATGGGGGATTTGCTTCAATATCCAGGTGGAGGAAACGCGCAATTTGAACTGGATGCGTCCACATAGACCGTCCAATATGTTTTTTGTTCGTCCATTTTTAACAATGTTTATGGTTGGTGTAAACTTACGATATCGTTCCAATAGCAACGGTCTTTTGTCGGAAATAAAATAGCGTGCGAAGTTCCATCGATTTAAATTTACGACGGACATGTCTAAATCGATTCCGAAAGTATTACATTATGCGTGTGCCAAACATCAACTCAGAGTTAGAATACCCCTGTACAGTGTGAGGAGGCTATAAGAACAGAAAATGTGTTTTTTTAATCCCAGCATTATTTGTTTAAAGCATTTGCCTAAGTTATAGTTATCGATGTTTCTAAAGAAAACGAAATGATCTTACGGATAAGAAGTAGTCATCGTACATATCGCAACATCTCTTCAAATACTGCTACAGCATGGAATTTTTTTTTGTATCGGTACTATGCTTAACTGTATGGTTATTTTCAGCATCGAGAACCATAACCTTATAAATAATTCAAGAGATTAACGTATTTACTTTCCTATCGTTGTTCAATTTTTGAAATGCCGATAAATTTGTGTATACATACATATATATGTATGTCCGTTTCTTTAGAAGTCTTTAGCTCTTCCGCACATTTAAGTTTTTAAAATTGTCGATAAATCTGGGCCTTAGAACGCGGGTTAAAAATTGGTGTGGCATACCAACTTGCCTTATATTCGGTACTTAACACTATACTGTCGATACTTTTCGTTCGTGCATTGTAATGAGTAATGATACATTTATTTAACGCAGAAACCTTAACACACTTCTTTATAATGTTAGATATTAAAACTTCATGCAGATTTTTGTCTCTGTTGCTTTTAAAGCATTTGTCAAAAAAAAACAAAAAGTTTTTCAAAGCAAGTTGAAAATACTTTTAGTTGCATGCAGGGGTGACTGCATTTTCGGGGAACACTAATTTACCATCCTCAGACCCCAAGCAACGCATGTGCTTTTACAATGACCAACGGTTATACACTTACCAGTAAGTGCTGGCAAAAATTGAATGGTAGTTGTCTAGCATACTAAAAGAAGAACAGTTGCATATGACTCGCGTGGCAAACTTATGCGAATAAGAATGCAGTGCGAGAAATGTTTATGTTTATGAGTGCTAGTTTCTTGCGGTCAGGCGATGGTAAAGTAGCGTTCAACGAAACTGCAAGTAAGTCTTTTCAACTGCCTTTTGAACAACTTTTTGGTTTTCTCTTTCAATAAATGTTCAAAAAGAAACACAGCCTCTATAATAACTTTTTGGTTTTATAATGTTTTCAAACAGCCCCCACATTAATCTCCTGCCTCTCTATAAACCACATATTAAATCCGATTTTAATCAAATTTCTCTTGAACATTAAAAGCGACCAGTGATAATGGTGAAAATGGGCCATCCTTTTCATTTTATTCCATGCCAAACACCCTCTCTTTTTGATGTCCTGCATCTACAACAGAAGCAACATTTTTCATTTTAGTTCACTCAAATTGTAAATTAACTAACTCTTTCATATTAAAATAACTTCAAATTATCACAATGAAAACGCAAAAAAAGAATTAGGTTAGTATTAGCGTTAAGAGATATTTAAACTACAGTTATATTATATAGTCTGCCCTTATTTCAATTATTTAAGGTTAAGTATAAAGTGTCAACATATCACAATATTACTGCAAATGAAAATGGTATTTCTAACCATATTCAAAATATAAAGAATGTGCGAGGTGAAGAGAAACATACATTTTATTTTGTAATTTCTGTGTTTATTGGGCATAGCTTAGTTATTATAAATAAAATGATAAAAGTACATATGTTTGCATATAACTGTAAAAGTATAATATTTTTTATGGTGCCAACATTTTAGACAGCTCCTCATCTTGAAGACAACCTTTAAGAAACTCTTCTTGCGTTAATTGACCATCGTTATTCTCGTCCATTTTTGAAAATATGTTTTTCGCTCGTTCTTCGGCCGAATCGGCTGGTCTGTTGGATGAACACGCTCCAAGCATGTCGTAGATAGCCTACGAAGAGAGATAAATTAAAGCGTTTTTGTTATTGTACGACTACAGTTATATAAACAAAACTTAGTAACTACTTTATACCTAAAAATTATTTCGTATTTCTTTATTTAAACTCATATTTGAATAGTGTTTAAAAATAATAAAATAAAATTACCTAAACGCTTGGTGAAGCATGTGCCACATCTTACCAAATTGTTATTCATTTCTGACTGGAGAGCTGCAGCGGGATTAAACTCAATTGTTGTTCGAATGCATTGCATTAAATCACCCAAATTTGTTGGTTTTGCTTTATAATCTTTCAGTTTGCAATAGTCTTGCAAAAACATATCAGATGCAGTGAGGTGAGAAGCAGGGCCCAATAATAACCGTTATTTTCTTTAAGACGTTTGAAAGTTTGCTATGATAAAAATGACTCACATCTGAATGAAGTATACCAATGCGTGAATTTTTTCACCGAGCATAAAGTTTGACTATAATCTTTTTTTATAATTTGTATGCAAAATTGGGAAAACAGTTATATTCTATTAACTTTTTAAAAACCAGAAAATATTAATTATTTTGGTTTTTTTTTTGGATATTCTTAGTAGGGACATAAATACTGTCACAACATTAAACACACCCATTTCAATAGTAGAACTGAACATACACCATTAATGTCATATGGGTTTTGAAAGCTAACTTCAATTGCGTAAATCTGTAACGGGAATTTAAAATTGTTTCAACTTTCATCATGGAGTGGTCAGATAATGAGAACCGTATCGCTGTAATAGCGCTTTTTAAGTGTGAAATGAAAAAAAAACGATATTTTCAAACGCTCCGGCCACTAGGGATTAGCCGCATATTCGTCTACTGATACGTTTGAGGAGACTGGAGATGTAAAAGGCTGTCACCGGCCGGGCCGCCCACGCTCTGTTCGAACACCGCATGTCATCAAAGCCGTTAAATCAAGAATTCACAGAAATCCGCTCCGAAAACAGAAAATCATGGCCCGTGAGATAAATATCAGGCAAAAGTCCATGAGTCAAATCATTAAAAGTCTTGGGACTTGGGGCTTTCAAACGACGTACCGGACGTTTATTGACTGCAGCTTTAAAAAAATAGAATTGAAAAAAGAAAACGTCTGAAGCACGCTGATAACTTGAACAGAAAAATTTTGTTCACTGATGAAAAAACTTTTACCGTTCAGGAAAAATTTAACGAGCAAAATGATAGAGTATATTCGCGGTCATCTAAGCAAGCATCTGAACTGATCCCAAGCGTGGTAAAGGGTCATTACCCAGCTTCAGTCATGGTTCACTGACCTGCATTTCTGCGAACAAGGAGTCAAAACTTCGGCCAAAGTTTACCAAGAAATCGTTTTGGAAGCTGTTGTGAAGCCTCTTAACAATTCCCTGTTTCAAAACCAGCCATAGACTTTCCAGCAGGGTTCTGCGCCGGCCCATAAGGCTAAAACGTCTCAGGTCTGGCTTCGAAACAATTTTCCAGCGTTCATATCCTCTGAAGAATGGCCCTCAGGCAGTCCATATTTGAACCCATTGGATTACAAGGACTGTTTTAGAGGACAAGGTTTGTCACAAAAGATACCCCAACATTGGATCTCTTAAGACTGCTTTGGTTCGAGCTGTGGCCAATTTTCCAATGAACGAGTATTTATGTCCCTACTAAGTATATGTGACAGCGCATAGAGAAAGGGACCTAAGGGTAAAAAAAATCAATTTTCACTTTTTTTGATGTGGACAACATCTGAGCATCGAATGAGACCGATCCCATGCACCAAAAGTGTTCCCTCCCAGAGATATGCGCGTTTTATGAAAGTGATGGTACACCAAAGATACACGTGTTTAAATCTTTAAAATGGCTCTCCTGAACAAAACTGTTTTTTAACCTTAGGTCCCTTTTTATTTTGCGCGTCACACTCGTATAAGTATATTAGAGCGCCCATGAAAAACATAGAAAAATAAAAAAGTGTTATTCATTCCGCTCCCCGCTCATTTTCTAGTATATGGGGCATCAAAAATAATATCCCTGCAAAAATTTCTTCAATCGGATGGAAACCGGGCAGTCCGTCACGACTGTTAGCCCTAAAAATGGAGTAAAACTAGTTGCAAGCTTTGTTGAGCTATAACTCGTGTTGCCAAATTGTAATGTATTATATGTAGTTTCCATTAAAAATAATACATTTTTAAAACATATCGTTTATTCCATGACAGAGTTGAAAACAATCAACAAATTTTTAATTAAAAACAAACAAAAAATTAAACATCTTCTTTTGAAAAATTATTTTGTAAGTATTCTACAAATTTTTTTTTCAAAAACTTTTTAAAGGAAGATTTTTACATTGTTGTTCCACTGTATTGTTTTTGCTGTTCTTGGTGAGTTAAAACAGCATTGAATCGCGTTATTAATTCAACTCCACGTTCTACAATATCATTTACAACTATAAACTTTTTAACAATATTTTTTGCCGCAATGTACTCTATTCCAAAAAGAAATTTATAGAATACTTACAAAATACTTTTTCAAAAGAAGATGTTTAATTTTTGTTTGTTTTTAATTAAAAATTTGTTGATTTTTTCATTGTTTTTAACTCTGTCATGGAATAAACATGTTTTACAAAATGTCTTATTTTTTATGGAAACTACATACAATACTTAACAATTTGGCAATAGCCAAACCTACATAGATTTATATCTAAAATTACTAATTTACGTTTAAAAAAAATGTTGACTCAAATTTGAAGTTTGACCTCTGAATATATAGCTCATCAAAGCTTGCAACTAGTTTTACTCCATTTTTAGGGCTAAATGTCGTGAAGGACTGGTCGGTTTCCATCCGATTGAAAATAATTTTGCACGGATATTAGTTTTGATGCCCAATATACTAGAAAATGAGCGGGGAGCGGAAATATTAACACTTTGTTTTATGGGCGCTCTAATACTTAGTAGGGACATAAATACTGTTACAACATTGAACACACCCATTTCAATAGTAGAACTGAACATACCTCGTTAATGGCATACAGGTTTTAAAAGCTAACCTCAATAGCGTTAGTCTGTAACGGGCTTTTAAAATTGTTTCAACTTTTATCATGAAGTGGTCAGATAATGAGAACCGTATCGCTGAAGTAGCGCTTTTTAAGTGTGAAATGAAAAAAGCGAGATTTTCAAAACGCTCCGGCCACTAGGGATTAGCCGCATGTTCGTCTACCGATGCATAAAACTGTTTGAGCAGACTGGAGATGTAAAAGACACCCTCACCAAACCATGACTGAAGCTGGGTGATGACCCTTTTCCACCCTTGGGATCAGTTCAGATGCTTGCTTCGATGACCGCGCATACACTCTATCATTTAGCTTATTAAATTTTTCCTGGACGGTAACATTTTTTTCAGCGGTGAACAAAATTTTTCTGTGCAAGTTATCAGCGTGCTTCACTAAAAGACATTTGCATTTTTCAGTTCTATTTTTTTTAAAGCTGCAGTCAATAAATGTCTGGTTGTCGCTATATATATATATATATATATATATATATATATATATATATATATATATATATATATATATATATATATATATATATATATATATATATATATATATATATATATATATATATATATATATATATATATATATATATATATATATATATATATATATATATATATATATATATATATATATATATATATATATATATATATATATATATATATATATATATATATATATATATATATATATATATATATATATATATATATATATATATATATATATATATATATATATATATATATATATATATATATATATATATATATATATATATATATATATATATATATATATATATATATATATATATATATATATATATATATATATATATATATATATATATATATATATATATATATATATATATATATATATCGAATCATTGAGTCATCCATGAGTCGAATCACTAAAAAAGAATTGGGGCTTTCAAACGACGCATAGAGAAAGGGACCTAAGGGTAAAAAAAATAAATTTTCATTTTTTTGTTTTGCAAGTTATCAGCGTGCTTCACTAAAAGACATTTGCATTTTTCAGTTCTATTTTTTTTAAAGCTGCAGTCAATAAATGTCTGGTTGTCGCTATATATATATATATATATATATATATATATATATATATATATATATATATATATATATATATATATATATATATATATATATATATATATATATATATATATATATATATATATATATATATATATATATATATATATATATATATATATATATATATATATATATATATATATATATATATATATATATATATATATATATATATATATATATATATATATATATATATATATATATATATATCGAATCATTGAGTCATCCATGAGTCGAATCACTAAAAAAGAATTGGGGCTTTCAAACGACGCATAGAGAAAGGGACCTAAGGGTAAAAAAAATAAATTTTCATTTTTTTGTTCTTTTCTTGATGTGGACATCTGAGCATCGAATGAGACCGATCCCATGCCCAAAAGTGTTCCCTCCCAGAGATATGCGCGATTTATGAAAGTGAAGTCGACGATTCTAAGCGCAAATAGAAAGGGACCTAATCTTTAAAATGACTCTCCTGAACAAAACTGGTTTTTACACACATTCGTCCGGTGGTTTCATAAGAATTCCTTAGGGATTTTATCCTTGTGTTATTATGGTCGCTATTCTCCAGTAATCTGAGTATCCGCTTTTGTTACTTTATATGTCTTAGATAATACATTTTTTTGAATAAGTTTCAAAAAATGAACGTCCATTTTCAACTTTGGCCACAGTTTTTGTTTGCTGATAAAACCAGAGTTTATTCTTCGATTTAGTTGAAGACGGATAAATGGTCCATATTTTTTTACTACTCTGAAAGAATTATTTTGTTTAGTAACTTTAGAGACATAGCATGTGTCATTCACCGACTCTCCAACTGCACTAACGAAATACTTTTCTACTGCACTGAACTCTATATCCCATTTAGCTCCTCAAATGTACTTTGGAAAAATTGTACTCCCATCTATGCTTAGTTTTATTGACACTTTTCCTTCATTAGTTGCAATAGAGCATGTAACTTGTTCGGGTTTTATGCTTTTGTTGATACCATACATACACCCTCCAACTGCTCTGCCAAACCTATTGTTTCTTACCGCTACACAGTAGACGAAACGACCTATAGTATTTAATTCAAATTTTGAAATGTAGAAATGGTGAAATATGTTCAAAATTTTAGATTACCAACAACCCACTGATTTTATAAGTATTTTTATTTATTTGTTCGAACAGCTGTAAGCATTCAAACATACTCGTAACATATATTTTGCAGGTGCACACGAGTATTCTTCCGCCATTTCAAACAGTATATTTCCAAATTTAAGTGAGTTTTTCATACTCGTAGTTCGAGCTATGTATTAAAAATCTAAAAAGTGTTTGTGAATTGTGTTTTGAATCTTGATGTTGCAAATGTTCGTTTAAGTTTGCTTTGTGATGTTTCTTTTCTTTGTGATGTATCTTTTTTTTGTCGAGAAGTGTGTAAAATCTTCTGCTAGTTTTTGATGTATGTATATCGTTTTTTAGGTACAATGTCAGTTTCCAAACGATCGCTATAGCTGACTTCCTAAACGTATACTTACAATGAATGCAGTATTAAAGCAGAATTGAAACATTGTGTAGTTACTTTTTTGATACGTTGCATAATTATACTTTGCAAGACTGAAATCGTTGAAATCATTCATATGCATTGTATCATTCATCTCAATAAATAAGAAAAAATGCTTACTTATCGTATCTTCCTTCGACGCCATTTACAAGTAGGTCTTCGAATTTTACGAAATTTTGTGAATTGGTTAGCCATGTCCGCTCGGCTCTACACCTACACACTTAGTTATGTAGAATATGAATTTATTATATTATTTAATTTGGTACAATCGGACTCGTCTTGGTACAATTTAGACGTCGACTTTTTTGAAGCACCATCACTCGATTTGCCATCGAATAACGGACCTGCGCAATGGGCTACCTTTAATTTTTATACCATGGGTCACGGTGGCGAACACTGCCACCGTCAAGCAGCATGTGAGATTTGTGATAATAAACATTACACAAACTTCTGTCCTCTTAACAACAAAGGAAAACAACCTGCTGTTTTGTCATATTACAATTCTAAAAAACACCGTAACGAAAGAGCACAGCAAACGACGTCAGCTGCTCCTTACGTGCCCTCAACCTCAAAACAAAAGCAAAAGCTACATCAAAAAATGTTCGTGGAAGCAGAAAATGCAATTAAACACTACGTGACTCGAACAAAGCTATCAAACAACAAGCAACAAGTTCACACACAACAACATATACGAGTCGTATGTCAACAATGTATTTTACGCTGATTGTGTTAAAACTAACATAAATGTTCTCTTTAGTACGAGTATGAACGATATCTTTGGCATCTTCATGACAACTTTAGAAGATTTAAAGAAATACACAAATAAAATTCAACATATCCAATTTATTATTTGTTTAGTAAAATATGCATATGAATTATAATTTACAGAATGAAGTAAGATTTTTTCATTGGAATGATAATGGCATTTCTAATTTTAGGTGTCAAAAACAATTGCAATATGTACCTGAAAAGGGACAAATTAAAGTGGCGCCAATAAGCCACGTGACGTAGAAAAAAGAATTCTACACGGTCTTTCGGGAGCGTGTGTTCGCTATTACTGTTCCGGCTGAAGCACAAGTGTAGTTTAGAAAACACGGCGTTCGTTTCTCCGAAGTCTTTAAAAGATTGGACTGCACAATAAATTTCTAGCAAATATGTTATTATGACGTTCGAGCTTCTCGTTGTGCTTGATATTGATGTTCTGAATTGCCTCTTTAATGAGAGCTATTTTTAAGTCTCGGTGGAAGTTTTCGTTCCTCATATACCAAGTGGCACCGGTAATTACCGAAGACATTGCGGCTGATTATAATCAGCCGCAATGTCTTCGATTGGACTGTTTGGATTTTGTCGGAATTGCTCGAGCTTGCTTTGCCCCATAGCTGAGCACCGGATAATCAGATATGTTTGATTGCACTGTGTGTAGCAGGACCTTATATTTAAGGTTTAGTTTTGAGTTCGTGTTAAGAAGCTAGTGAAGTTGATGGACCTTAAGTTTCAGTTGGGTCTTCTTGGTTTCCATATGACTTCTCCAGATGAGTCGGCGTTCCAGGTGGATTCCAAGGTATGTAACATTATCAGATTGAGAAAAAGGGATATTGTTTAGTTTCAATGTCGGACAAATGCTTAAATTCAGTGTGAAAGTTACCAGTGTGCATTTAGCCTCATTGACTTTTATTCTCCAGTCAGAGAGCCAAGATTCTACTCTTCTAAGATGTTTGCCTAGATTCATAGATGCAATATCCTGCTTTTTATGTGAGGCCATTATAGCGGTATCGTCGGCAAAAGTGGATGTTTGGTCTGGTAGGAATATCTGCGGTAAACAGAAGGTAAAGGATAGGCCCCAGGACACCTGGGGCACTCCAGCTAGTATTGGGCGGTCATAGGTGACTGAATCTGTGGTTTTCTAAACAAGACTTAAGAATCCAAAGCGTATTTGCCGGTAAGTATTTGCAAACTTTGTTGGCCAAGCCACAGTGCCAGACGTTGTCAAATGCTTGAGCAACATCCAGAAATATGGCGCAGTAATATTCTTGACGTTCAAATGATTTTTCAATTGGTTGGGTAAGACGGGTTACTTGTTCAATGGTGCTGTGACCTACCCGGAATCCAAACTGATAGTCTGGTATTATGTTATTTGACACGGGGAACGGTTTTATTTTCGATAAAAGAACTTTTTCAAATAGATTGGATAAGCAGGGAAGCAAACTTATCGGTCTGTATGAGGAAGGTATTGATTTGTCCCTTCGTGGCTTTAAAATCATTTGAATCAGAGAAATTCGTTAGGAAAGTAAACATGTCTCAAAATTAATTTAAATAATTTTGCCAAGAACTTCACAGCAATATAGGGAAGTTCCAATATCATTTTAGGCGTGATGAGAACATATCCAAGTGTTTTACCTGGGTTCGCGGTTTCTTTAATGACACGCATAACTTCATTTGCGTTATTAAACAATGGAATTACGGCAAACACTATGAGTGAGACACACACGTCATTCAGTTGTGAGTACTTGTAAGATACTGATTTTTATTAGAAATAATTGTATGTACATTGAAAATTGAATATCTTAAAAATAGTCTAGAACTATCGGTCTCCTGGTGATAACAAATCAAGGGTTTCTCCGTTGACCTTCAACAACCGTACACAATCCTAAATACACAAATAGTGTCACATTTCTTGTGTGTGCGGGCTGCTCTTATCACCATGTGGAAACGAATGATCATGTGCGAGCGTACAAATAGTACCTAAGTATACAATTTTATGGGCTACACTTGAGAATGCAACATTACCCAACACACAATATAAAACATGTTCAACTTTGAACATTCTGCCAGCGGAAAAAAGTACATGAAGATTCTTAAGATATATACAGTATACAATTTGTTGATAAATATTTTGCGGAAACGAATGCCTTAGTTTTTTCTCAAGTTAAATATATTGTTAATATTAAGTGGACTGTAAATTTAGTTAATACTAGCTACTATCGGCCGCTGTGTTTTTCAATGTTTTATAGATATAATTACTACATATAATTATTAATGTCAGTGACGTATAACCACTGCATCATAGAGCTGGATTCAAAAGAGTTGGTCACCTTCCGAATCACCGTGTTGATTTCCACAGTGTATCCCAGCACCTCTCTTGTTGGGTAGTCGGACATCCTTAAATTCTTCTGGTGAAGTTTTCATTTGCCGCCTTTGGTATTTTTTGAGACTGCCTACATCGGCAGCCAACAATTGAGTGTCGTAATAAATTCGGGTACCAAATTCCTTGCTACACTCTGTATACTTGGGCTGCAATTACTGTAATTGCAGTTTAATTGAATTTAATTCTTCAATAATTTTAAACTCCTGGCTGATCCTGATGAGCTTTTGACGATGGTGCTTAAAATCATCATGCTTCGTTCTAGATGTATTGTCGTCCATAACAGGCTGCTTGGCGCAGACAGTATGTTGTTTGTTGAATGCGTTCAATCTTTCATTCAGATAGAAAGACTCTTTACCCTTAGTATCGTAAGATAAGAAATCCTTCTTTTTAGTGTTGGCATGCTTACGAATGCAGCCACCGCATTGATTCATATCGCCGCCGCCACAATTACCACCGGGATTCCGGTTCTCCCAGGGCGACATCATGTTGTTGTCTCTCTTGCCGTGTTTGGCCAAGGGATTTTCATAGTTGCCGCCACCACCACTCATGTTTCGAATGCGATTTTGATTACGAAAAGCCACGTTGTTGGGTTTAGCGATTCTTATTGTTGCAGCGTATATCTGTTGTGGTTTGGAAGGTATTTTCCCTCCATAATGCAGCAGACTATTGTGGCCTTTTCCACATTGCTGGCAAGTCCAATTTTTGTAGCAGTTTATACTTTGATGGCGTCTTAAACATTTCGTACACAGCTGCTTCTGTTTCACCAAATTCCAACGTGACGAAATATCCATTTTCTTAAATTTGGAACATTTATATATGCCATGGTTTTCATTTACACAGCATACACATTTATTTTTATTAGGTTTCCTGCTTGACCAGGTTTTACTTTGAGTTTTTACTTTATTGAAGTTCTTGACGTAACTCTTCTGTTCTTTGAAGCATATGGAACTATGCACTTGTTCCAAATAATCTTGCACATCTGACAGCCGTTAAATATCTTTAGCCTTTTTGATTTGTAGGTTGTATTTCTGCAACTCTTTCCTCTCAAATTTTCGTAGTATAATGTGAGCGAAAATCGGTGATATTTCCGAATCGTCCACAATTTCCAGTTTGTTTTTCATGATGTGCACTGCTTCGTTTATGCTGTCTATAAACTTGTTTACAGCGGTGTCTGAATTTACCACAAACGTCGGAAGATCCAACAGCAAGTCTAGCGCATCATTAAAAATTTTGCGTTTACTTTCGTACCGTTTAATAAGCAATTCAAACGCTGCATGATAATTGCCCGATCCACCGGACAATAAGTGGGAAACCACTGCTCTGGCTTCACCTTCCAAGTTCATTCGCAGGTAGTTTAACTTGATGGTATCTGAGAGGTCATCCCGATTATGGACCATCTCCTTAAACATTTCAATAAAATGTTGCCAACTTTTTCCTTCTCCATCGAATTTCGGTATGGACGGTCTTTGTGGTTCGAGTATGGCACACTTCGTCTTCGATTTAGTCTCTATCGTTTCAGCCATATCCAGTAGCATCACATTAACTTCGTACTCCAAATCAAGAAATGTTTTATCTGCACTATGTTTTGTGGGGTAAGGTTTAGCAAGTTTGTCATTTTCAGCCTCCATTATTGCCCACGTTCTTTTTAGGCAGTTCATCTTTACTTCTAGATCGCCTACTGAACTTTTGGTTGTCATTCTTCGTTTACATTCAACAAGTGACTCCAATGAGCGATCCATCCATTTCTTTAAAAATTCTGCTTCAGCCTTGGGAACACCTGAATCCACTTTTATCAGTATCCTGTCAGATTCAAACATCATCCGCTGACTGCAGTCTAAGTTCTTGCTGCTTTATTATCTCCATCTTTTTCGTAGAGAATGCGATAGCGCGAATAAACTCTTGTTGTTTCTGTTTAAAATATTTTTTATTCTGGTGGTGAGTATTTACTACTCCGAGTCTCTTACTCGTATTTTTTTATGAAATATTTATTATTCCAAAGGTAGTGAGTATTTATTACTCCGAGTCTCTTACCACTGATGGGGGAAATCTCGTTGATTTTTCAATTTTACCTCAGGCGGTAAAAAAGATTTCTTTAGCTCTGGCGCTAAAGATCCGATTTTTTTAACTTAGAGTCTCTTACCTTGGGTAGGGGAAAACTCTTTGTCTTTAAGGCTCGAATGGACCAAAAATGAGCGAAACACACGTCATTCCATGTTGAGTATTTGTAAGATACTGATTTTTATTAGAAATAATTGTATGTACATTGAAAATTGAATATCTTAAAAATAGTCTAGAACTATCGGTCTCCTGGTGATAACAAATCAAGGGTTTCTCCGTTGACCTTCAACAACCGTACACAATCCTAAGTACACAAATAGTGTCACATTTCTTGTGTGTGCGGGCTGCTCTTATCACCATGTGGAAACGAATGATCATGTGCGAGCGTACAAATAGTACCTAAGTATACAATTTTATGGGCTACACTTGAGAATGCAACATTACCCAACACACAATATAAAACATGTTCAACTTTGAACACACTATATAATATGGTGGAAGGAGGTAGCTACTTGCAGGATTTGGGCGAAATACCTGGGACAGAAGGTTTGCGAAAACATTAGCTTTTTCCTCTTCTGATATTGCCCACTAGCCATTTGCGTTTCGTATTGGAAATTGCGTTTCGGTGGGCATACTAGTGTTTCTTAGTGTTTTCCATAATGAATTTGGTTGAAGTTGTCGGAGTAAACTTGCAATGAAACTAGCATGCTGTCTTCATTTCTAAGTTCACTTTGCAACCTTTTAGTAGCGTCAGTCTTAGTCGGGCCGCTGGCGACCTGTCTCTCTGCCATTCGCGACAGAACCTCCTTTTTTAACTTGCAAGGTACTACATTTCCCGGTTATTGTAAGTATTTAAACTATCTGTCGCGTTCTTTTGTCTGTGTGTATCGTGAATGGGTGCCTGTTTCAGGATCACGTTCAAGTTGGTATCGATCTCTTCCGCGTTAGAAACTAGATGATTCGAATATAAATGACTGCTAATATAGCCCTTAGGGGCTCATCTACAAGTACTGTCTTCTCGTAAAGAAGAAATATAACTTGCAAGTGGTCCGACGATAAGTCAGGGCAAGTACTAGCAGATAAGATAGATTTACTAACTCCTCTTATTATACCGAAGTCTATCAAGTCAGGTTTTTTGTTAATATCAAACGGCCAATATGTTGTTTGACTGGACGACAAAAAGTCAAATTTATTTTAACGTCGGATTAGACATTTATACAGCTGGTTTCCCTAGCGTTTGCTAAACGGGATCCCCAGTGCGTATGTTTGGCATTGTAGTCACCAGCAGCAATAAAGTTACGTCCATGACCATTGAAAAAGTTCAAAAGTATATCTTCTGATATCGTGAACCGCTGGAGGAAATTTATTGCCGAAATGGTTAAAAAAACTACATTGAATCTTGATAAGAAATGTTGTAGCCTGAAGGAGTTTTCTGAGACTCCTTCAGAGACTTCATGTTCGTTTTTCCTTTTTGGATATTCCGACGCCAAAGAGACGCCGTACCCATTGAAACGACGAAAGTATCATAGCCGTAAGTGTATCCGTTCAAAATGAGCCAAATCACGTCGTTCTCAGGAATCGGGCAGCTCTCAAACCATACTGTGGCGTATTTTGCGAAAAGATCTTGGCCATCATCCTTATAGTAAGATCAAACTAACTCAAGAACCAAAGCCATTTGATCATTTGAAACGCCGAAACTTCTACGATTGGGCTCTGCCAAATTATCAAGAAAATCCAGAATTTCATCAAAAAAGTATCTTCATCGAGGAAGCTCATTTCTGGCTGAGTGGTTTTGTCAATAACCCAAGATGCGTTATTGGACAGAAACAAATCCACATGTGCTTCAATAGATACTATAGCATCCTCAAAAAATTACTGTGTGGTGTAGTTTTTATGCCGGAGGTGTGATTAGGCCGTATTAATTCATCGATGAAAACAATCGTCATGTTACAGTCTATGGAGAGCGCTATCGTGCCATGTTAGAAAATTATTATTGGTCAGAGTTGATTGAGCTTGATATGTGGTTTCAACAAGATGGTCTGGTCGAATGGCCACCTCGATCATGCAATTTAACGCCATTGGATTTTTTTTATGTTGCCACATCAAGCCATTGGTTATGCCAACAAGCCAAGAACTCAAATTCCAACGCGAAATTGCCAACGTTCCGGTCGAAATGTGTGCAAAACTGTTGGAAAATTGGGCCCCAAGAATAGATCAAAGTACACGGGCTCCTTGTGGTCATATGACTGAAGTCAAATTCATTCTTAAAATGTAACATTTTCTCTACACCTGGAATAAATTTTAACTCTATATGTGAAATATCCTGTTTATTAATATAAAAACTTTTTATGTCCTTAATGGAAAACCCGTTAATTAAAGAGGGATGGAAGCAAACGATTGAATATTTCTACATCGAGTAGAGATGACCTCTTAATGTTTTTTTTTCTTAATAAAACTGGAACAATGAAAATAAGTACTTTTGAGATTTTAAAATATTTATTTTAAAGTTAAATTGTTGTTAGGAAATTGTATGGTCCAATCCTAACGAAAAAAAATGATTTTTCGTTATATTTTTATTGAAATATGCGATTTTCTAGTTATATTGTATTTAGATTTTTTATATCAGGGTTTTCGCTTTATTCTAGCTTTTTTTTTTAAAGAATTTAGCTTTTTTCTTTACCAAGTTCTGGCAACAATGCTTGCAAGAACGCCACTTATAGGGAAAAAATTGAACATAACCAATACCTTTAATCTCGAAGTTTCGATGTAAAATACAGCTGGAAAATGCCAGAAATTCATTTACTATTACTATAATAAATTATACTACAAGAAATATAAGTAGCAAAAAAAGGACAAATTGTACTTTTTTGGAAATGGAGAACAGTCCTCCGGAGAGAGGACGTATGGTTACCCTGAGTACTTATATAAGTATACGTTTTATATAAATAAACAAAGACCATTGAAGTGCTTGCAAATAACTAAATGTTGTGAAACTTAAGTTACCAGCTATCAACCTATTTAAAAGCGTAGCAACCACCAGCGGCTCGGAAAGCTTTAGATGAACAGCTTTATACGTTCTATCTACCATAGCCGAGACAAGAACCATAATGTGAAACCTGGTGAAAGACTCACTTGCTCTTCACGTTGAAGTCGGGCTAAAATTTTAATCTGTATGAGCTTAAGCGAGTACCTGTAACTAACTACGTGCTCGGACAAGTTATACATGTCAAAGAGAACTACATATCAGTGTTGCGGTTATGGGCTTTTCCTACCAAACTTGGTAGGTTTTTTCTGTCTGGTAGGGTGGCAGGCTAAAGGTTCAATTTGTCTTGACGGTGGACGGTTGATTCTGCAACCTGCAGAAGTCTACCGTCGTCAACTGTCAAACTGTAGTTATCTCTCTCTAACCCATGCAAAATGCAACCCCAACTGAAACAGCTGATTGCCTACCGTCAACCGCCAAGACTAATTGGACCTTAAGTCATATTATGGTAGGTTTAGCCGAATATACAACAAACACAACTCAAATTAAGCTTTTAAAGTATTAATAGATTTTTTTAACAATATTGGATTTGAATCTGTACAGACGCCAAAAAGAATTAATGGAACTTTCATTTGTTGCCCCTGTTCACAAATTAAGCTAACTCGCCAATATCATCATATTCGCCTATTTGTCGATGGTGGTTAGGCCATAGGGTTTCGGGGTCCAGCAAAAATGATCAAAATCTTTAAAATTAGTTCAAACTTAAATAGATAAAAACATTTCTGTGATATTCTTAAAGCAATTACTTTAAGGTCTTGTTATCCATATACCCATGTTTGAAGCAGCTGGGGTTTCGAATCTCCGAGTCTTAAAAATAGCAAACAAATTGTTTTTTGTACCAATATGTACTTAAGAGCTGCGCAATACCATTTGAATGGCCATTTGCCTTTTTTAAGACATTAAGCACATTAAAGAAGCAACTTTAGCTACTGTCTTTTTTTGCGGATGAACCAAGGAATTCTTGTATGTATGCGACACAGTAGAGTTTACAACGAAGCTAGTCGATCATATTGAATTGTTTGAAACTTAATAGGTATTAGATGTTAATTGTGGCTTCTAAAGTTAAAGGAATAAAATCGGTTAAATTAAAGGAATAAAATGTGTCAAGGAGCAGCATCTACTAACACAGTGGAACATTTTTGGGGTTATTGTCTGTGGGGTGAGAAATTCCAAGTCAGGGTCCTAGGTCAGTATATTAAAACCCTCAAAGGGTTTTGCGTTCGTATGTGCCAGTTTTTTTTATGACCTTTTACATTTTTTCCTTATCTTGATGATTTTTCGCTTAGTTGTAAAATGTTGGCAAAAACGTAGTTTGACATAACTCGAGAACGACTAGTTCGATTTTGCTGAAATAAATGAGAAAAATTAATAATTACATTTTCTTTAATCCATTAATATACTGTTTCTCTACCAAATCAACATTTTTGCAATTAGAAATAAATTTATGAAGAAAATTTTGCCAAAAAAAATTTTGTTTTTTTAAAACATATAAATCCCAAACGGAAAAACGTGTAGAGTCTTATAACTTTCACGTAAAGTCACATAACCTATAAACAAAATGCGACATAGATCATAGAAATCGATTAACGCGTTCTGCTTTTATTTACAATTAAGTGAAGGTATCATTTTGACAAGAATATTGATATATGTTTTTATTCAAAAAAGTGTCATTTATATCCTTTTTTATAAATTTTCCCCAATAACTCCAGACTTCTGGCCATAAACTACTAAAAAAATAAAGTAAAAAAATTTATAATTTTTTATTTTATTTATTTATTTTTATTTATTTTAATAAATATTGCCTAGACTTTTTCGATGGTGGTTGTTCGGGACTAGTGGCATCGCATTCATCGCTGTCATCAGTTTCTGAACCACACATAATGTCAATGTGTGACTCCACTGCTGTCCCTTCTGCACCTCCTGAAAATTCTTTATCATCAGGATCATCCTTGTCTTGGCACACAAGCTTACTCCACCAGCAAATTTCCGCAAGTATTGCTCTCGGCGACTTTTTCCTTCTATATCTCATTTCAAATGGCATAGCAACTTGATGATAGCGTTCGCCTTGTTCATCAGATTCGGTAGCCAATTGTTTGCTGAAGTACTCCAGATGATGATGTAAATAATGGATTTTCAAGGACATGTGGACACCAATTTCCGAGAACGATCTTAACATCCTTGCGACAGAAACATCGTAGTTGGTAGAACGATGCTTTTCCAACAATCCTTCTATTACTTCTTTGATTGCCTGTCATGCGTCCACTTCAGCGTCAATCAAAATATTGTTGAATGCGCCACTTTTAATCAGCTTTCGTATATCTGGACCATTTAGTACGCCTGATTGGAAAAAATGAAGTTTTAAGATGGAAAATCATGGGAAATGAATGTGATATTATAATTTACCTTCTTTAATTTTACTTTCGCTGAGTCTCGGGTAAATTAGTTTCAAACACAAGAAAACTTCATCTCTTTTGGCGACAGTTTTGATGAAATTCTAAACAATTCCAAGTTTAATATGCAGTGGAGGCAGCAATATCTTCTCCTTCGGCACTAGAGGCTCACGAATAATATTGGCCGTTTGTAACCTGCTGTGCTCTCTGAGTTTCCATCCGTGGCATGCATATTGGTCACCGGAAAATCGTGTGTCCCAATCGCACAAAAAGCACATATATTTTATATAGCCGCTTTGAAGGTCGCAAAGCATTGCTACAACTTTTAAATCGCAGCATATGCGCCACATATGCTTGGCGTAGTTAACCATTTTTAAAATATTTTCCGGTGCATCATATGTTTTTTTCGTTTCTGTACTATAGGCGTTTGAAACTGAGGGTTTTTTATTGGTCTTATGCAGTAAAACCGCCTTCAAGCTTAGTTTTGAACTGTTAATAAATAGCCTCCAGTCATCTGCTTCATATTTTATTTCCATTGTGTCCATCAATTTTCCTACATCCGGCCAATATCCAGAAGTTTTTTCATCATTCACAAGGAATAAAGTTTGGAGTGTTGCCTGACGACTTCGATAAGCTGTGACTTTCACACCGGGTGCCAAAAGATTGTTTGATTTCATAAAAGAAGCCAGTTCTTCTGATTTATGCTGTTAGTTCCAATTTGGCAACAATTGAATCAAGGCTATTTTGATTTACTAAAATAGGCTCATTGGACACAGATGGTTCGGGATTATATGAGGTATCATCACTTAAACCTATGCTGCTGCAAAACTCGGAGCGGTCATAGAAGATACAATATCTGGGCTAGAAGCTTTTGGCACAGGAATGTGGTCCGAATGAGGCAATGGTGTTGCGGCACTTGCAACACCAACGTAATTTTACGATTTTCTTATCCTTTTTGCGGCTCCTTTATTCGCACATGCATAGCAATTCAATGGATTGTGACCTTCGCCAGGATTAGTCCAAGTCATTGGGATACCGAATGGCATAGTTTCACGACTTCTATTTTTCCAATCCATTAGACGGTTGTAGCAGCTTTTACACACCACATTTGGTACCCAATTTTTGTTCAGTATAACATTTTGGTTGAAGTACATCTCGTATATTTGAACAAAAGCAGTACTGAAATTTCCCATTTTTTATGTGTTGAGACATATTGACCACAACATTAGCAGAAGCTATTTATATCTGGCTTGCACAGTTCCATATTCTATTCACTTTTGTTCACTTTTAAAAACCTGGAGGGAAAATACTTGTTCTCTTCGCGTTCGTCGGCACATGTTTAATGACAAAAAAGGAACAATGAACACTTATTTATACTATTTCATTTTCATATTTTTCAATATTTAACCAACAGGTACTTATGAATTGGCGCATCTTGCAACGTTCTAAAACATGACCACTCATGAATGTGGGTGGAATTCGTGTAAAAAAAATTATGCAGGTAGCCAACAGAAAAAACCCAAATAATAAAAAACCAAATAATACAAAAGTACCCTTGCTTTTTTCCTTTTAATTGTTCACTCACATTTATGACCGTTTTTTAGTTTGTTACAGCAACCATACAAATGTAATAACATTTTGTTTATTACTCTTTTTTTAATTCTGAGAATCATAAAAAAGTCATCAACCTTTTTCCAAGGAATTTTGAGCATATCTCGAGCAAATTTTTGAAATTCACACCTTTACTTAATTTTGAATAAAAGCAGAACGCGTTAATCGATTTCTATGATCTATGTCGCATTTTGTTTATAGGTTATGTGACTTTACGTGAAAGTTATAAGACGTTTTTACGTTTGGGATTTATATGTTTTAAAATAAAAAAAATTTTCTTCATAAATTTATTTCTAATTGCAAAAATGTTGATTTGGTAGAGAAACAGTATATTAATGGATTAAAGAAAATGTAATTATTAATTTTTCTCAATTTATTTCAGCAAAATCGAACTAGTCGTTCTCGAGTTATGTCAAACTACGTTTTTGCCAACATTTAACAACTAAGCAAAAAAACATCAAGATAAGGAAAAAATGTAAAAGGTCATAAAAAAACTGGCACATACGAACGCAAAACCCTTTGAGGGTTTTAATATACGGACCTAGTACCATCACCCTGACTTGGAATTTCTCACCCCCCAGATTGGCTGTTGTACTGTGTAATAAACCGTTTTTTCAATGGCAATAGCGTCCGCCTTTGTTCCATAATATAACTTCTGCACTATTTTATAAAGATCTTACTACAAGTTTGATCTTTATATTGATTACAAACTTTAGAAGGGCAGCAGACAGACAGATATCTTAAAATTTTATCAGCTGTAGAGCCTATGAAAGTTTTTTCTTATACCCTACGGTGCAGGGTAAACCATTTGTTAAATTTTGGTTTCGACTCAATTTGGTAGGATTTTTCAAGAACTTTAGAAGGAAAATAATTTTGTCAATGGCAACACTGCTACGTATGTATGTAGATTAGAAGCGTCGCCTGGTCGCTAGGTACTGCGGGAGGAATGACTATCAGATTTGGTGTTATCAGTTCAATAAACTATAGCCACAATCTATGAAAACCTGCAGTCTCTATCTAAAAAAGATGATTTTCAACTACTAACCACCAAAGTTGAAATCTTGAATAAGAAAACCACTTTGGAAGAAGAAAACGAATTAACCGTAGAATGATTTCTAAAGACTCAATTAAGAAAAATAAGATTATTATTGAAGGAATTGAATCTTAAAACCAGATCTTCAGAGCTCTCGAAGAATTTTTACTGCTTAAAGTATCGGCACCAGTCGAATAACAAGCAACAAAAAAGATTTTGAACATGGAAATAGGATGGCAGAATAGTTGAACTAAAAAATAACAGTAAAGGTTAAACAAATGGTTTTAGATGTGCTAAAAACCAAAAATCTTAGCAGGTTCATCAATATCAACATCAACCGTTACAAAAAAGAAATTCTCGCAAAAACGAAGCGCGTTTTGCTTTGACGTGACAGAATTAAATTGAAGACAAATGGTTGCGTTGAAACAAGAAGAAGTAACTGTACTATAACAATGAAAAATTAGAAAAGCTACCGTTAGAATTTTATGACGATGAAACAAATAATAGTGATTTAGACTTTCATAGTCTACAAGTTTAATTCAAACAATTAAAAGAGTTTAGCCGGCTAATCCCACTGACATATGACCTTCACCCATATATGGAATTTCCTGCCGCTCTCAATTGCCTGAAGATTACCGATTTTATCGAAATCTCGTAAAGGGTCGATTGAGTGGGTAGAATGGACCGTGGCATCCACTTTTTTCTTATGCGCATACAACGATAAAATAAGTATATTGCAGGAAACATCATATTCATGCATAAAGAAAAAAGTTATGTGGGTTTCAATCTGATCTAAACTAATGATTTTGGGTTAGATCGTACTCGTATGAATAGGAATAAGATATTTCAAGATTACAAAAAGTAATGGTTCATTTGTGTGGGAGGTACCAACAGGAGTGTGGCAATATCGCCCGTTTCCAATCCCATAGGCAGTGTTGGAAAAATATTACGACTGGCATAAGGCTCATTTGCGAATCAGATGCGCAGACAGACATGTCTCAATTGACTTAAAAATCATGAAACGTATATAGAGTCAAAAATATTTTTTTTCGATACGTTACACTTTATGTCCTTGCTAATACGAAAAGATACTGATGCGAAGTTCTAGTTAATATATAAATTATCCAAAAAAATGTGTTTAACTATACAAATATAGACGCCTTTAAATATAACTTGCATTGATTGGAAAATAAACGATAGTATTAAACGATGTTATTCTTATAGAAACAAATGTTAGCTGAAAACCAGCACACAGTGGACGAAATGGTTAATCCAACGGTATTAAATAAAAATCTTAAAGATTAATGGAGCTAGAAGCCTCAAATTTGGCATGAATACTTAATATTGATGAAGCTTTAATTGGACTGAAAGTGTTCCACATCGGTTTATGTTTTTATAGAGTTTTTATGGAGTGGTTCTTTAAAATAAAAAGGCGCTGGGAATATTTAACTCGTTCTCATTTATGCCATTTCGAAACAATTAAAATCGCAGGTAAATCTCGTTGGAAAGAAAATTTTGCCTTAATTCTTCCAACTTTTTAGAAAAGTTGCAGGAAAAACATACATTTGCAGCAAAGTAACAAATTATATTTCCCTCCCTGCTTTGTTAATCCTAGTTGGATTGTCTCGAAATTTCAGATATACAGGGTGATTTATTCACGACTGGAAAATTTTTACCAGCGCTTTCCTTGGCTTAATTCATGAAAATATGTCCAGAAGTGCATGCATCAGGCCCTCCATCGTAGGCACTCGGGACATTTTGCAGGTGTAAAGGTAAAACGAAAATTTCGAATGTCTTTTTTTCTTCGCTATTCCAACATTAGCTGCGTTATTTGCAGGTATTTAAACTATCATTTGCATGGAAGATACTCAATTAGCAAGGGAGTTGGCCACAACTCGCTTATTATTCCTACAAACAATAAAGTATTCGTGCATACAATAAATAATCAAACTAAATTAGGTCTCATCGGCAAATTCGTATTCAATATATTTGTACGATATGGGATAACTGAATCTAAAAATCAACTCGAACTGATAGTTTAAGAAATTTTTACACAAAAGTGTGGCAATTAATTGATTAATTATACTTCTTTGTATATTTTAATACAATTTATAGATTTTTATTGTCTGCTTTCGATGAATTCAGCGAAGAAACCTTTTGCTGTTCATTGCTCTTTGGTGTAAACAAAGAGAAACAATGTTGCCATTTTAGTCACAATTTTGTTCAATGTTGCCAGGTTACCATATTGCAAACTAACTAGGCCACAACATTAGCAGAAGCTATTTATATCTGGCTTGCACAGTTCCATATTCTATTCACTTTTGTTCACTTTTAAAAACCTGGAGGGAAAATACTTGTTCTCTTCGCGTTCGTCGGCACATGTTTAATGACAAAAAAGGAACAATGAACACTTATTTATACTATTTCATTTTCATATTTTTCAATATTTAACCAACAGGTACTTATGAATTGGCGCATCTTGCAACGTTCTAAAACATGACCACTCATGAATGTGGGTGGAATTCGTGTAAAAAAAATTATGCAGGTAGCCAACAGAAAAAACCCAAATAATAAAAAACCAAATAATACAAAAGTACCCTTGCTTTTTTCCTTTTAATTGTTCACTCACATTTATGACCGTTTTTTAGTTTGTTACAGCAACCATACAAATGTAATAACATTTTGTTTATTACTCTTTTTTTAATTCTGAGAATCATAAAAAAGTCATCAACCTTTTTCCAAGGAATTTTGAGCATATCTCGAGCAAATTTTTGAAATTCACACCTTTACTTAATTTTGAATAAAAGCAGAACGCGTTAATCGATTTCTATGATCTATGTCGCATTTTGTTTATAGGTTATGTGACTTTACGTGAAAGTTATAAGACGTTTTTACGTTTGGGATTTATATGTTTTAAAATAAAAAAAATTTTCTTCATAAATTTATTTCTAATTGCAAAAATGTTGATTTGGTAGAGAAACAGTATATTAATGGATTAAAGAAAATGTAATTATTAATTTTTCTCAATTTATTTCAGCAAAATCGAACTAGTCGTTCTCGAGTTATGTCAAACTACGTTTTTGCCAACATTTAACAACTAAGCAAAAAAACATCAAGATAAGGAAAAAATGTAAAAGGTCATAAAAAAACTGGCACATACGAACGCAAAACCCTTTGAGGGTTTTAATATACGGACCTAGTACCATCACCCTGACTTGGAATTTCTCACCCCCCAGATTGGCTGTTGTACTGTGTAATAAACCGTTTTTTCAATGGCAATAGCGTCCGCCTTTGTTCCATAATATAACTTCTGCACTATTTTATAAAGATCTTACTACAAGTTTGATCTTTATATTGATTACAAACTTTAGAAGGGCAGCAGACAGACAGATATCTTAAAATTTTATCAGCTGTAGAGCCTATGAAAGTTTTTTCTTATACCCTACGGTGCAGGGTAAACCATTTGTTAAATTTTGGTTTCGACTCAATTTGGTAGGATTTTTCAAGAACTTTAGAAGGAAAATAATTTTGTCAATGGCAACACTGCTACGTATGTATGTAGATTAGAAGCGTCGCCTGGTCGCTAGGTACTGCGGGAGGAATGACTATCAGATTTGGTGTTATCAGTTCAATAAACTATAGCCACAATCTATGAAAACCTGCAGTCTCTATCTAAAAAAGATGATTTTCAACTACTAACCACCAAAGTTGAAATCTTGAATAAGAAAACCACTTTGGAAGAAGAAAACGAATTAACCGTAGAATGATTTCTAAAGACTCAATTAAGAAAAATAAGATTATTATTGAAGGAATTGAATCTTAAAACCAGGTCTTCAGAGCTCTCGAAGAATTTTTACTGCTTAAAGTATCGGCACCAGTCGAATAACAAGCAACAAAAAAGATTTTGAACATGGAAATAGGATGGCAGAATAGTTGAACTAAAAAATAACAGTAAAGGTTAAACAAATGGTTTTAGATGTGCTAAAAACCAAAAATCTTAGCAGGTTCATCAATATCAACATCAACCGTTACAAAAAAGAAATTCTCGCAAAAACGAAGCGCGTTTTGCTTTGACGTGACAGAATTAAATTGAAGACAAATGGTTGCGTTGAAACAAGAAGAAGTAACTGTACTATAACAATGAAAAATTAGAAAAGCTACCGTTAGAATTTTATGACGATGAAACAAATAATAGTGATTTAGACTTTCATAGTCTACAAGTTTAATTCAAACAATTAAAAGAGTTTAGCCGGCTAATCCCACTGACATATGACCTTCACCCATATATGGAATTTCCTGCCGCTCTCAATTGCCTGAAGATTACCGATTTTATCGAAATCTCGTAAAGGGTCGATTGAGTGGGTAGAATGGACCGTGGCATCCACTTTTTTCTTATGCGCATACAACGATAAAATAAGTATATTGCAGGAAACATCATATTCATGCATAAAGAAAAAAGTTATGTGGGTTTCAATCTGATCTAAACTAATGATTTTGGGTTAGATCGTACTCGTATGAATAGGAATAAGATATTTCAAGATTACAAAAAGTAATGGTTCATTTGTGTGGGAGGTACCAACAGGAGTGTGGCAATATCGCCCGTTTCCAATCCCATAGGCAGTGTTGGAAAAATATTACGACTGGCATAAGGCTCATTTGCGAATCAGATGCGCAGACAGACATGTCTCAATTGACTTAAAAATCATGAAACGTATATAGAGTCAAAAATATTTTTTTTCGATACGTTACACTTTATGTCCTTGCTAATACGAAAAGATACTGATGCGAAGTTCTAGTTAATATATAAATTATCCAAAAAAATGTGTTTAACTATACAAATATAGACGCCTTTAAATATAACTTGCATTGATTGGAAAATAAACGATAGTATTAAACGATGTTATTCTTATAGAAACAAATGTTAGCTGAAAACCAGCACACAGTGGACGAAATGGTTAATCCAACGGTATTAAATAAAAATCTTAAAGATTAATGGAGCTAGAAGCCTCAAATTTGGCATGAATACTTAATATTGATGAAGCTTTAATTGGACTGAAAGTGTTCCACATCGGTTTATGTTTTTATAGAGTTTTTATGGAGTGGTTCTTTAAAATAAAAAGGCGCTGGGAATATTTAACTCGTTCTCATTTATGCCATTTCGAAACAATTAAAATCGCAGGTAAATCTCGTTGGAAAGAAAATTTTGCCTTAATTCTTCCAACTTTTTAGAAAAGTTGCAGGAAAAACATACATTTGCAGCAAAGTAACAAATTATATTTCCCTCCCTGCTTTGTTAATCCTAGTTGGATTGTCTCGAAATTTCAGATATACAGGGTGATTTATTCACGACTGGAAAATTTTTACCAGCGCTTTCCTTGGCTTAATTCATGAAAATATGTCCAGAAGTGCATGCATCAGGCCCTCCATCGTAGGCACTCGGGACATTTTGCAGGTGTAAAGGTAAAACGAAAATTTCGAATGTCTTTTTTTCTTCGCTATTCCAACATTAGCTGCGTTATTTGCAGGTATTTAAACTATCATTTGCATGGAAGATACTCAATTAGCAAGGGAGTTGGCCACAACTCGCTTATTATTCCTACAAACAATAAAGTATTCGTGCATACAATAAATAATCAAACTAAATTAGGTCTCATCGGCAAATTCGTATTCAATATATTTGTACGATATGGGATAACTGAATCTAAAAATCAACTCGAACTGATAGTTTAAGAAATTTTTACACAAAAGTGTGGCAATTAATTGATTAATTATACTTCTTTGTATATTTTAATACAATTTATAGATTTTTATTGTCTGCTTTCGATGAATTCAGCGAAGAAACCTTTTGCTGTTCATTGCTCTTTGGTGTAAACAAAGAGAAACAATGTTGCCATTTTAGTCACAATTTTGTTCAATGTTGCCAGGTTACCATATTGCAAACTAACTAGGTAACTAAGCTAGTAACCTCAAAAGAACACGGCTATTGTTTATTATATCTGCTCCAACATAAGCTCGCTACACGCAGATTCCTTTATTATTGAAGAAACTTTTTGAAACTGACCTTTGTGAGATCATGTTGAAAATTCCTTTTCCGGTCATCCAACCTATTTAGAAATGTTTGGTACAATTCGCTCGAGGTCTCACCTAAACAATCTTTATGTTTCTTTCTTAATTTGTCACTTATTTTACGTTGTACTTCATTAGTATACTGAGTTCAATTACATTATTAAATACGTAGTCAATTCCATGTGAAACCGATCTCATTTTACAAGAAGGTTTCGATTTTGACGACATTTTGTACATTGGTTTACTTTAGTGTTCCAAAAAAATACAGTTTGGGTTTTTTAAAAAGTTCAGAATCCTGACAATTACAGCAGTAAATATTATAGCATAATTTTGTAATATTTATGATATTTAAGAAAATGTTTAAACTATCAGCATTAAATTGAAGTCTACAAAACATATTTAAAAAAAAAAAATTTTAATTTTTTTTTTGATATTCAAAAAAAAATTGTTTTTTCCGTTCCTTTTTCTGGCAATATTTTATTATATAATACAGTCTAAATATTAGGTTGGTTCATAAAACAAAACTAAAAAAACGAGAGAATTTTAATACAAAACATTAGAAAAATGTTAGATAACTTTACTTAGACTTTTTTACATAAAAATAATTATGTAAAAAAGTTTAAGTAAAAGTAATCTCGCTCTAGTTTTTTTTAGTTTTGTTTTTTTAAAGCAAGCAAATATTTACACTGTATTATAAAATAAAATATTACCAAAAAGGTAAATCGAATTTTTTAAATATCAACGTTTTTAATGCTTTTTTGTGTACCTTTGTAGATATATCTAAAGAAAATAAAAAAAAATCAAAAAAAAAACAAAGTTGGAGTTTTCTAATTCTAAAGTGTTTATAACCATTGTGGAGACCGTTGCACATTTCAATTTATAACTTAAAATATTAAAGGTACAATGTCAGTTTCCAAACGATCGCTATAGCTGACTTCCTAAACGTATACTTACAATGAATGCAGTATTAAAACAGAATTGAAACATTGTGTAGTTACTTTTTTGATACGTTGCATAATAATACTTTGCAAGACTGAAATCGGTTAGGAACATTCCATATGCATTGTAAAATTCATCTCAATAAATAAGAAAAAATGCTTACTTATCGTATCTTCCTGCGCCGCCATTTACAAGTAGGACTTCGATTTTTACGAAATTTTGTGCATTGATTCACTTTAGTGTTCTAAAAAAATACAGTTTGGGTTTTTTAAAAAAAATTCTGAATTCTGAAAATTGCAGCAGCGGCAACATTTTCAATATGTTTTTTTAAACTCATAACTTTTGTTTTAGTTATGATATTTTAGAAACATATTTTTAAACTATCAGGATTAAAATGAGGTTTACATAAGATATTTTTTAAAAAACAAATTGTTAAAAATTTTTTTATATTTTGAAACAAATTTTTTTCCTTTTTTTGTCTGGTAAATTGACAACATACGCTAATGACAATAAAAGTTTTTGGTGGCCACGCTTTAATATTTTAAGTTATAAATTGAAATGTGCAACGGTCTCTACAATGGTTATAAACACTTTAGAATTAGAAAACTCCAACTTTGTTTTTTTTTTTTTGATTTTTTTTTTTTTCTTTAGAAATATCTACAAAGGTACACAAAAAAGCATTAAAAACGTTGATATTTAAAAAATTCGATTTACCTTTTTGGTAATATTTTATTTTATAATACAGTGTAAATATTTGCTTGCTTTAAAAAAACAAAACTAAAAAAACTAGAGCGAGATTACATTTACTTAAACTTTTTTAAAAAAGTCTAAGTAAAGTTATCTAACATTTTTCTAATGTTTTGTATTAAAATTCTCTCGTTTTTTTAGTTTTGTTTTATGAACCAACCTAATATTTAGACTGTATTATATAATAATATATTGCCAGAAAAAGGAACGGAAAAAACAATTTTTTTTTTGAATATCAAAAAAAAAATTAAAATTTTTTTTTTTTTTAAATATGTTTTTTTGTAGACTTCAATTTAATGCTGATAGTTTAAACATTTTCTTAAATATCATAAATATTACAAAATTATGCTATAATATTTACTGCTGTAATTGTCAGGATTCTGAACTTTTTAAAAAACCCAAACTGTATTTTTTTGGAACACTAAAGTAAACCAATGTACAAAATGTCGTCAAAATCGAAACCTTCTTGTAAAATGAGATCGGTTTCACATGGAATTGACTACGTATTTAATAATGTAATTGAACTCAGTATACTAATGAAGTACAACGTAAAATAAGTGACAAATTAAGAAAGAAACATAAAGATTGTTTAGGTGAGACCTCGAGCGAATTGTACCAAACATTTCTAAATAGGTTGGATGACCGGAAAAGGAATTTTCAACATGATCTCACAAAGGTCAGTTTCAAAAAGTTTCTTCAATAATAAAGGAATCTGCGTGTAGCGAGCTTATGTTGGAGCAGATATAATAAACAATAGCCGTGTTCTTTTGAGGTTACTAGCTTAGTTACCTAGTTAGTTTGCAATATGGTAACCTGGCAACATTGAACAAAATTGTGACTAAAATGGCAACATTGTTTCTCTTTGTTTACACCAAAGAGCAATGAACAGCAAAAGGTTTCTTCGCTGAATTCATCGAAAGCAGACAATAAAAATCTATAAATTGTATTAAAATATACAAAGAAGTATAATTAATCAATTAATTGCCACACTTTTGTGTAAAAATTTCTTAAACTATCAGTTCGAGTTGATTTTTAGATTCAGTTATCCCATATCGTACAAATATATTGAATACGAATTTGCCGATGAGACCTAATTTAGTTTGATTATTTATTGTATGCACGAATACTTTATTGTTTGTAGGAATAATAAGCGAGTTGTGGCCAACTCCCTTGCTAATTGAGTATCTTCCATGCAAATGATAGTTTAAATACCTGCAAATAACGCAGCTAATGTTGGAATAGCGAAGAAAAAAAGACATTCGAAATTTTCGTTTTACCTTTACACCTGCAAAATGTCCCGAGTGCCTACGATGGAGGGCCTGATGCATGCACTTCTGGACATATTTTCATGAATTAAGCCAAGGAAAGCGCTGGTAAAAATTTTCCAGTCGTGAATAAATCACCCTGTATATCTGAAATTTCGAGACAATCCAACTAGGATTAACAAAGCAGGGAGGGAAATATAATTTGTTACTTTGCTGCAAATGTATGTTTTTCCTGCAACTTTTCTAAAAAGTTGGAAGAATTAAGGCAAAATTTTCTTTCCAACGAGATTTACCTGCGATTTTAATTGTTTCGAAATGGCATAAATGAGAACGAGTTAAATATTCCCAGCGCCTTTTTATTTTAAAGAACCACTCCATAAAAACTCTATAAAAACATAAACCGATGTGGAACACTTTCAGTCCAATTAAAGCTTCATCAATATTAAGTATTCATGCCAAATTTGAGGCTTCTAGCTCCATTAATCTTTAAGATTTTTATTTAATACCGTTGGATTAACCATTTCGTCCACTGTGTGCTGGTTTTCAGCTAACATTTGTTTCTATAAGAATAACATCGTTTAATACTATCGTTTATTTTCCAATCAATGCAAGTTATATTTAAAGGCGTCTATATTTGTATAGTTAAACACATTTTTTTGGATAATTTATATATTAACTAGAACTTCGCATCAGTATCTTTTCGTATTAGCAAGGACATAAAGTGTAACGTATCGAAAAAAAATATTTTTGACTCTATATACGTTTCATGATTTTTAAGTCAATTGAGACATGTCTGTCTGCGCATCTGATTCGCAAATGAGCCTTATGCCAGTCGTAATATTTTTCCAACACTGCCTATGGGATTGGAAACGGGCGATATTGCCACACTCCTGTTGGTACCTCCCACACAAATGAACCATTACTTTTTGTAATCTTGAAATATCTTATTCCTATTCATACGAGTACGATCTAACCCAAAATCATTAGTTTAGATCAGATTGAAACCCACATAACTTTTTTCTTTATGCATGAATATGATGTTTCCTGCAATATACTTATTTTATCGTTGTATGCGCATAAGAAAAAAGTGGATGCCACGGTCCATTCTACCCACTCAATCGACCCTTTACGAGATTTCGATAAAATCGGTAATCTTCAGGCAATTGAGAGCGGCAGGAAATTCCATATATGGGTGAAGGTCATATGTCAGTGGGATTAGCCGGCTAAACTCTTTTAATTGTTTGAATTAAACTTGTAGACTATGAAAGTCTAAATCACTATTATTTGTTTCATCGTCATAAAATTCTAACGGTAGCTTTTCTAATTTTTCATTGTTATAGTACAGTTACTTCTTCTTGTTTCAACGCAACCATTTGTCTTCAATTTAATTCTGTCACGTCAAAGCAAAACGCGCTTCGTTTTTGCGAGAATTTCTTTTTTGTAACGGTTGATGTTGATATTGATGAACCTGCTAAGATTTTTGGTTTTTAGCACATCTAAAACCATTTGTTTAACCTTTACTGTTATTTTTTAGTTCAACTATTCTGCCATCCTATTTCCATGTTCAAAATCTTTTTTGTTGCTTGTTATTCGACTGGTGCCGATACTTTAAGCAGTAAAAATTCTTCGAGAGCTCTGAAGATCTGGTTTTAAGATTCAATTCCTTCAATAATAATCTTATTTTTCTTAATTGAGTCTTTAGAAATCATTCTACGGTTAATTCGTTTTCTTCTTCCAAAGTGGTTTTCTTATTCAAGATTTCAACTTTGGTGGTTAGTAGTTGAAAATCATCTTTTTTAGATAGAGACTGCAGGTTTTCATAGATTGTGGCTATAGTTTATTGAACTGATAACACCAAATCTGATAGTCATTCCTCCCGCAGTACCTAGCGACCAGGCGACGCTTCTAATCTACATACATACGTAGCAGTGTTGCCATTGACAAAATTATTTTCCTTCTAAAGTTCTTGAAAAATCCTACCAAATTGAGTCGAAACCAAAATTTAACAAATGGTTTACCCTGCACCGTAGGGTATAAGAAAAAACTTTCATAGGCTCTACAGCTGATAAAATTTTAAGATATCTGTCTGTCTGCTGCCCTTCTAAAGTTTGTAATCAATATAAAGATCAAACTTGTAGTAAGATCTTTATAAAATAGTGCAGAAGTTATATTATGGAACAAAGGCGGACGCTATTGCCATTGAAAAAACGGTTTATTACACAGTACAACAGCCAATCTGGGGGGTGAGAAATTCCAAGTCAGGGTGATGGTACTAGGTCCGTATATTAAAACCCTCAAAGGGTTTTGCGTTCGTATGTGCCAGTTTTTTTATGACCTTTTACATTTTTTCCTTATCTTGATGTTTTTTTGCTTAGTTGTTAAATGTTGGCAAAAACGTAGTTTGACATAACTCGAGAACGACTAGTTCGATTTTGCTGAAATAAATTGAGAAAAATTAATAATTACATTTTCTTTAATCCATTAATATACTGTTTCTCTACCAAATCAACATTTTTGCAATTAGAAATAAATTTATGAAGAAAATTTTTTTTATTTTAAAACATATAAATCCCAAACGGAAAAACGTCTTATAACTTTCACGTAAAGTCACATAACCTATAAACAAAATGCGACATAGATCATAGAAATCGATTAACGCGTTCTGCTTTTATTCAAAATTAAGTAAAGGTATGAATTTCAAAAATTTGCTCGAGATATGCTCAAAATTCCTTGGAAAAAGGTTGATGACTTTTTTCTGATTCTCAGAATTAAAAAAAAGAGTAATAAACAAAATGTTATTACATTTTTATGGTTGCTGTAACAAACTAAAAAACGGTCATAAATGTGAGTGAACAATTAAAAGGAAAAAAGCAAGGGTACTTTTGTATTATTTGGTTTTTTATTATTTGGGTTTTTTCTGTTGGCTACCTGCATGATTTTTTTTACACGAATTCCACCCACATTCATGAGTGGTCATGTTTTAGAACGTTGCAAGATGCGCCAATTCATAAGTACCTGTCGGTAAAATATTGAATAATATGAAAATGAAATAGTATAAATAGGTGTTCATTGTTCGTTTTTTGTCATTAAACATGTGCCGACGAACGCGAAGAGAACAAGTATTTTCCCTCCAGTTTTTTAAAAGTGAACAAAAGTGAATAGAATATGGAACTGTGCAAGCCAGATATAAATAGCTTCTGCTACTGCTGTGGTCAATATGTCTCAACACATAAAAAATGGGAAATTTCAGTACTGCTTTTGTTCAAATATACGAGATGTACTTCAACCAAAATGTTATACTGAACAAAAATTGGGTACCAAATGTGGTGTGTAAAAGCTGCTACAACCGTCTAATGGATTGGAAAAATAGAAGTCGTTAAACTATGCCATTCGGTATCCCAATGACTTGGACTAATCCTGGCGAAGGTCACAATCCATTGAATTGCTATGCATGTGCGAATAAAGGAGCCGCAAAAAGGATAAGAAAATCGTATAATTACGTTGGTGTTGCAAGTGCCGCAACACCATTGCCTCTTTCGGACCACAATCCTGTGCCAAAAGCTTCTAGCCCAGATATTGTATCTTCTATGACCGCTCCGAGTTTTGCAGCAGCATACGGTTTAAGTGATGATACCTCATATAATCCCGAACCATCTGTGTCCAATGAGCCTATTTTAGTAAATCAAAATAGCCTTGATTCAATTGTTGCCAAATTGGAATTCTAACGGTAGCTTTTCTAATTTTTCATTGTTATAGTACAGTTACTTCTTCTTGTTTCAACGCAACCATTTGTCTTCAATTTAATTCTGTCACGTCAAAGCAAAACGCGCTTCGTTTTTGCGAGAATTTCTTTTTTGTAACGGTTGATGTTGATATTGATGAACCTGCTAAGATTTTTGGTTTTTAGCACATCTAAAACCATTTGTTTAACCTTTACTGTTATTTTTTAGTTCAACTATTCTGCCATCCTATTTCCATGTTCAAAATCTTTTTTGTTGCTTGTTATTCGACTGGTGCCGATACTTTAAGCAGTAAAAATTCTTCGAGAGCTCTGAAGATCTGGTTTTAAGATTCAATTCCTTCAATAATAATCTTATTTTTCTTAATTGAGTCTTTAGAAATCATTCTACGGTTAATTCGTTTTCTTCTTCCAAAGTGGTTTTCTTATTCAAGATTTCAACTTTGGTGGTTAGTAGTTGAAAATCATCTTTTTTAGATAGAGACTGCAGGTTTTCATAGATTGTGGCTATAGTTTATTGAACTGATAACACCAAATCTGATAGTCATTCCTCCCGCAGTACCTAGCGACCAGGCGACGCTTCTAATCTACATACATACGTAGCAGTGTTGCCATTGACAAAATTATTTTCCTTCTAAAGTTCTTGAAAAATCCTACCAAATTGAGTCGAAACCAAAATTTAACAAATGGTTTACCCTGCACCGTAGGGTATAAGAAAAAACTTTCATAGGCTCTACAGCTGATAAAATTTTAAGATATCTGTCTGTCTGCTGCCCTTCTAAAGTTTGTAATCAATATAAAGATCAAACTTGTAGTAAGATCTTTATAAAATAGTGCAGAAGTTATATTATGGAACAAAGGCGGACGCTATTGCCATTGAAAAAACGGTTTATTACACAGTACAACAGCCAATCTGGGGGGTGAGAAATTCCAAGTCAGGGTGATGGTACTAGGTCCGTATATTAAAACCCTCAAAGGGTTTTGCGTTCGTATGTGCCAGTTTTTTTATGACCTTTTACATTTTTTCCTTATCTTGATGTTTTTTTGCTTAGTTGTTAAATGTTGGCAAAAACGTAGTTTGACATAACTCGAGAACGACTAGTTCGATTTTGCTGAAATAAATTGAGAAAAATTAATAATTACATTTTCTTTAATCCATTAATATACTGTTTCTCTACCAAATCAACATTTTTGCAATTAGAAATAAATTTATGAAGAAAATTTTTTTTATTTTAAAACATATAAATCCCAAACGGAAAAACGTCTTATAACTTTCACGTAAAGTCACATAACCTATAAACAAAATGCGACATAGATCATAGAAATCGATTAACGCGTTCTGCTTTTATTCAAAATTAAGTAAAGGTATGAATTTCAAAAATTTGCTCGAGATATGCTCAAAATTCCTTGGAAAAAGGTTGATGACTTTTTTCTGATTCTCAGAATTAAAAAAAAGAGTAATAAACAAAATGTTATTACATTTTTATGGTTGCTGTAACAAACTAAAAAACGGTCATAAATGTGAGTGAACAATTAAAAGGAAAAAAGCAAGGGTACTTTTGTATTATTTGGTTTTTTATTATTTGGGTTTTTTCTGTTGGCTACCTGCATGATTTTTTTTACACGAATTCCACCCACATTCATGAGTGGTCATGTTTTAGAACGTTGCAAGATGCGCCAATTCATAAGTACCTGTCGGTAAAATATTGAATAATATGAAAATGAAATAGTATAAATAGGTGTTCATTGTTCGTTTTTTGTCATTAAACATGTGCCGACGAACGCGAAGAGAACAAGTATTTTCCCTCCAGTTTTTTAAAAGTGAACAAAAGTGAATAGAATATGGAACTGTGCAAGCCAGATATAAATAGCTTCTGCTACTGCTGTGGTCAATATGTCTCAACACATAAAAAATGGGAAATTTCAGTACTGCTTTTGTTCAAATATACGAGATGTACTTCAACCAAAATGTTATACTGAACAAAAATTGGGTACCAAATGTGGTGTGTAAAAGCTGCTACAACCGTCTAATGGATTGGAAAAATAGAAGTCGTTAAACTATGCCATTCGGTATCCCAATGACTTGGACTAATCCTGGCGAAGGTCACAATCCATTGAATTGCTATGCATGTGCGAATAAAGGAGCCGCAAAAAGGATAAGAAAATCGTATAATTACGTTGGTGTTGCAAGTGCCGCAACACCATTGCCTCTTTCGGACCACAATCCTGTGCCAAAAGCTTCTAGCCCAGATATTGTATCTTCTATGACCGCTCCGAGTTTTGCAGCAGCATACGGTTTAAGTGATGATACCTCATATAATCCCGAACCATCTGTGTCCAATGAGCCTATTTTAGTAAATCAAAATAGCCTTGATTCAATTGTTGCCAAATTGGAACTAACACAGCATAAATCAGAAAAACTGGCTTCTTTTATGAAATCAAACAATCTTTTGGCACCCGGTGTGAAAGTCACAGCTTATCGAAGTCGTCAGGCAACACTCCAAACTTTATTCCTTGTGAATGATGAAAAAACTTCTGCATATTGGCCGGATGTAGGAAAATTGATGGACGCAATGGAAATAAAATATGAAGCAGATGACTGGAGGCTATTTATTGACAGTTCAAAACTCAGCTTGAAGGCGGTTTTACTGCATAAGACCAATAAAAAACCTTCAGTTCCAATCGCCTATAGTACAGAAACGAAAGAAACATATGATGCACTGGAAAATATTTTAAAAATGGTTAACTACGCCAAGCATATGTGGCGCAGTTGTAGCAATGCTTTGCGGCCTTCAAAGCGGTTATATAAAATATATGTGCTTTTTGTGCGATTGGGACACACGATTTTCCGGTGACCAATATGCATGCCACGGATGGAAACTCAGAGAGCACAGCAGGTTACAAACGGCCAATATTATTCGTGAGCCTCTAGTGCCGAAGGAGAAGATATTGCTACCTCCACTGCATATTAAACTTGGAATTGTTTAGAATTTCATCAAAACTGTCGCCAAAAGAGATGAAGTTTTCTTGTGTTTGAAACTAATTTACCCGAGACTCAGCGAAAGTAAAATTAAAGAAGGTAAATTATAATATCACATTCATTTCCCATGATTTTCCATCTTAACAACTTCATTTTTTCCAATCAGGCGTACTAAATGGTCCAGATATACGAAAGCTGATTAAAAGTGGCGCATTCAACAATATTTTGATTGACGCTGAATTGGACGCATGACAGGCAATCAAAGAAGTAATAGAAGGATTGTTGGGAAAGCATCGTTCTACCAACTACGATGTTTCTGTCGCAAGGATGTTAAGATCGTTCTCGGAAATTGGTGTCCACATGTCCTTGAAAATCCATTATTTACATCATCATCTGGACTACTTCAGCAAACAATTGGCTACCGAATCTGATGAACAAGGCGAACGCTATCATCAAGTTGCTATGCCATTTGAAATGAGATATAGAGGGAAAAAGTCGCCGAGAGCAATACTTGCGGAAATTTGCTGGTGGAGTAAGCTTGTGTGCCAAGACAAGGATGATCCTGATGATAAAGAATTTTCAGGAGGTGCAGAAGGGCCAGCAGTGGAGTCACACATTGACATTATGTGTGGTTCAGAAACTGATGACAGCGATGAATGCGATGCCACTAGTCCCGATCAACCACCATCGAAAAAGTCTAGGCAATATTTATTAAAATAAATAAAAATAAATAAATAAAAATAAATAAATAAAATAAAAAATTATAAATTTTTTTACTTTATTTTTTTAGTAGTTTATGGCCAGAAGTCTGGAGTTATTTATAAAAAATTAATTTATAAAAAAGGATATAAATGACACTTTTTTGAATAAAAACATATATCAATATTCTTGTCAAAATGATACCTTCACTTAATTGTAAATAAAAGCAGAACGCGTTAATCGATTTCTATGATCTATGTCGCATTTTGTTTATAGGTTATGTGACTTTACGTGAAAGTTATAAGACTCTACACGTTTTTCCGTTTGGGATTTATATGTTTTAAAAAAAAAAATTTTTTTTGGCAAAATTTTCTTCATAAATTTATTTCTAATTGCAAAAATGTTGATTTGGTAGAGAAACAGTATATTAATGGATTAAAGAAAATGTAATTATTAATTTTTCTCATTTATTTCAGCAAAATCGAACTAGTCGTTCTCGAGTTATGTCAAACTACGTTTTTGCCAACATTTTACAACTAAGCGAAAAAACATCAAGATAAGGAAAAAATGTAAAAGGTCATAAAAAAAAAACTGGCAGATACGAACGCAAAACCCTTTGAGGGTTTTAATATACTGACCTAGTACCCTGACTTGGAATTTCTCACCCCACAGACAATAACCCCAAAAATGTTCCACTGTGTTAGTAGATGCTGCTCCATGACACATTTTATTCCTTTAATTTAACCGATTTTATTCCTTTAACTTTAGAAGCCACAATTAACATCTAATACCTATTAAGTTTCAAACAATTCAATATGATCGACTAGCTTCGTTGTAAACTCTACTGTGTCGCATACATACAAGAATTCCTTGGTTCATCCGCAAAAAAAAACAGTAGCAAAAGTTGCTTCTTTAATGTGCTTAATGTCAAATGGCAAATGGCCATTCAAATGGTATTGCGCAGCTCTTAAGTACATATTGGTACAAAAAACAATTTGTTTGCTATTTTTAAGACTCGGAGATTCGAAACCCCAGCTGCTTCAAACATGGGTATATGGATAACAAGACCTTAAAGTAATTGCTTTAAGAATATCACAGACATGTTTTTATCTATTTATGTTTGAACTAATTTTAAAGATTTTGATCATTTTTGCTGGACCCCGAAACCCTATGGCCTAACCACCATCGACAAATAGGCGAATATGATGATATTGGCGAGTTAGCTTAATTTGTGAACAGGGGCAACAAATGAAAGTTCCATTAATTATTTTTGGCGTCTGTACAGATTCAAATCCAATATTGTTAAAAAAAAATCTATTAATACTTTAAAAGCTTGATTTGAGTTGTGTTTGTTGTATATTCGGCTAAACCTACCAAAATATGACTTAAGGTCCAATTAGTCTTGGCGATTGACGGTAGGCAATCACCTGTTTCAGTTGGGGTTGCATTTTGCATGGGTTAGAGAGAGAGATAACTACAGTTTGAAGTTGACGACGGTAGACTTCTGCAGGTTGCAGAATCAACCGTCCACCGTCAAGACAAATTGAACCTTTAGCCTAGTTTAAATTTTTACACAAAAGTGAGGCAATTAATTGATTAATTATACTTCTTGGTATATTTTAATACAATTTATAGATTTTTATTGTCTGCTTTCGATGAATTCAGCGAAGAAACCTTTTGCTGTTCATTGCTCTTTGGTGTAAACAAAGAGAAACAATGTTGCCATTTTAGTCACAATTTTGTTCAATGTTGCCGGGTTACCATATTGCAAACTAACTAGGAAACTAAGCTAGTTACCTCAAAAGAACATGGCTATTGTTTATTATATCTGCTCCAACATAAGCTCGCTACACGCAGATTCCTTGATTATTGAAGAAACTTTTTGAAACTGACCTTTGTGAGATCATGTTGAAAATTCCTTTTCCGGTCATCCAACCTATTTAGAAATGTTGGGTAAAATTCGCTCGAGGTCTCACCTAAACAATCTTTATGTTTCTTTCTTAATTTGTCACTTATTTTACGTTGTACTTCATTAGTATACTGAGTTCAATTACATTATTAAATACGTAGTCAATTCCATGTGAAACCGATCTCATTTTACAAGAAGGTTTCGATTTTGACGACATTTTGTACATTGGATTACTTTAGTGTTCCAAAAAAATACAGTTTGGGTTTTTTAAAAAGTTCAGAATCCTGACAATTACAGCAGTAAATATTATAGCATAATTTTGTAATATTTATGATATTTAAGAAAATGTTTAAGCTATCAGCATTAAATTGAAGTCTACAAAACATATTTAAAAAAAAAAAAAATTTTAAATTTTTTTTTGATATTCAAAAAAAAATTGTTTTTTCCGTTCCTTTCCTTTTTCTGGCAATATTTTATTATATAATACAGTCTAAATATTAGGTTGGTTCTTAAAACAAAACTAAAAAAACGAGAGAATTTTAATACAAAACATTAGAAAAATGTTAGATAACTTTACTTAGACTTTTTTACATAAAAATAATTATGTAAAAAAGTTTAAGTAAAAGTAATCTCGCTCTAGTTTTTTTTAGTTTTGTTTTTTTAAAGCAAGCAAATATTTACACTGTATTATAAATAAAATATTACCAAAAAGGTAAATCGAATTTTTTTAAATATCAACGTTTTTAATGCTTTTTTGTGTACCTTTGTAGATATTTCTAAAGAAAATAAAAAAAAAAAAACAAAGTTGGAGTTTTCTAATTCTAAAGTGTTTATAACCATTGTGGAGACCGTTGCACATTTCAATTTATAACTTAAAATATTAAAGCGTGGCCACCAAAAACTTTTATTGTCATTAGCGTACGTTGTCAATTTACCAGACAAAAAAAGGAAAAAATTTTGTTTCAAAATATAAAAAAAAATTTAAACAATTTGTTTTTTAAAAAATATCTTATGTAAACCTCAATTTAATCCTGATAGTTTAAAAATATGTTTCTAAAATATCATAACTAAAACAAAAGTTATGAGTTTAAAAAAAACGTATTGAAAATGTTGCCGCTGCTGCAATTTTCAGAATTCAGAATTTTTTTAAAAAACCCAAACTGTATTTTTTTAGAACACTAAAGTGAATCAATGCACAAAATTTCGTAAAAATCGAAGACCTACTTGTAAATGGCGGCGCAGGAAGATACGATAAGTAAGCATTTTTTCTTATTTATTGAGATGAATGATACAATGCGTATGAATGTTCCTAACCGATTTCAGTCTTGCAAAGTATTATTATGCAACGTATCAAAAAAGTAACTACACAATGTTTCAATTCTGCTTTAATACTGCATTCATTGTAAGTATACGTTTAGGAAGTCAGCTATAGCGATCGTTTGGAAACTGACATTGTACCTAAAAAACGATATACATACATCAAAAACTAGCAGAAGATTTTACACACTTCTGGACAAAAAAAAAGATACATCACAAAGAAAAGAAACATCACAAAGCAAACTTAAACGAACATTTGCAACATCAAGATTCAAAACACAATTCACAAACACTTTTTAGATTTTTAATACATAGCTCGAACTATAAAAAACTCACTTAAATTTGGAAATATACTGCTTGAAATGACGGAAGAATACTCGTGTGCACATGCAAAATATATATTACGAGTATGTTTGAATGATTACAGCTGTTTGAACAAATATATAAAAATACAACAAAAAATACTTATAAAATCAGTGGGTTGTTGGTAATCTAAAATTTTGAACATACTTGACCATTTCCACATTTCAAAATTTGAATTAAATACTATAGGTCGTTTCGTCTACTGTGCAGCGGTAAGAAACAATAGGTTTGGCAGAGCAGTTGGAGGGTATATGTATGGTATCAACAAAAGCATAAAACCCGAACAAGTTACATGCTCTATTGCAACTAATGACGGAAAAGTGTCAATAAAACTAAGCAGTACAATTTTGCCAAAGTACATTTGAGGAGCTAAATGGGATATAGAGTTCAGTGCAGTAGAAAAGTATTTTTTGAAAGAAACCCTGATTAATCCAATTACACAGTGCAACAGTGAAAAAATGTAAGAACACCACAGTATAGGTTCGATTCTACCACCAAAGGATACTATTTCCCTATACTTGGTTTGGCTAGATTGGTGACCAATTTTTTTTATAATACTTTGCAAGACTGAAATCGGTTAGGAACATTCATATGCATTGTATCATTCATCTCAATAAATAAGAAAAAATGCTTACTTATCGTATCTTCCTGCGCCGCCATTTACAAGTAGGTCTTCGATTTTTACGAAATTTTGTGCATTGATTCACTTTAGTGTTCTAAAAAAATACAGTTTGGGTTTTTTAAAAAAATTCTGAATTCTGAAAATTGCAGCAGCGGCAACATTTTCAATACGTTTTTTTAAACTCATAACTTTTGTTTTAGTTATGATATTTTAGAAACATATTTTTAAACTATCAGGATTAAATTGAGGTTTACATAAGATATTTTTTAAAAAACAAATTGTTAAAAATTTTTTTATATTTTGAAACAAAATTTTTTCCTTTTTTTGTCTGGTAAATTGACAACATACGCTAATGACAATAAAAGTTTTTGGTGGCCACGCTTTAATATTTTAAGTTATAAATTGAAATGTGCAACGGTCTCCACAATGGTTATAAACACTTTAGAATTAGAAAACTCCAACTTTGTTTTTTTATTTTATTTTTTTTTTTATTTTCTCTAGAAATATATACAAAGGTACACAAAAAAGCATTAAAAACGTTGATATTTAAAAAATTCGATTTACCTTTTTGGTAATATTTTATTTTATAATACTGTGTAAATATTTGCTTGCTTTAAAAAACAAAACTAAAAAAACTAGAGCGAGATTACTTTTACTTAAACTTTTTTACATAATTATTTTTATGTAAAAAAGTCTAAGTAAAGTTATCTAACATTTTTCTAATGTTTTGTATTAAAATGCTCTCGTTTTTTTTAGTTTTGTTTTTTGAACCAACCTAATATTTAGACTGTATTATAAAATAAAATATTGCCAGAAAAAGGAACGGAAAAAACAATTTTTTTTTTTAAATATCAAAAAAAAATTTTAATTTTTTTTTTTTAAATATGTTTTGTAGACTTCAATTTAATGCTGATAGTTTAAACATTTTCTTAAATATCATAAATATTACAAAACTATGCTATAATATTTACTGCTGTAATTGTCAGGATTCTGAACTTTTTAAAAAACCCAAACTGTATTTTTTCGGAACACTAAAGTAAACCAATGTACAAAATGTCGTCAAAATCGAAACCTTCTTGTAAAATGAGATCGGTTTCACATGGAATTGACTACGTATTTAATAATGTAATTGAACTCAGTATACTAATGAAGTACAACGTAAAATAAGTGACAAATTAAGAAAGAAACATAAAGATTGTTTAGGTGACACCTCGAGCGAATTGTACCAAACATTTCTAAATAGGTTGGATGACCGGAAAAGAAATTTTCAACATGATCTCACAAAGGTCAGTTTCAAAAAGTTTCTTCAATAATAAAGGAATCTGCGTATAGCGAGCTTATGTTGGAGCAGATATAATAAACAATAACCGTGTTCTTTTGAGGTAACTAGCTTAGTTACCTAGTTAGTTTGCAATATGGTAACCTGGCAACATTGAACAAAATTATGACTAAAATGGCAACATTGTTTCTCTTTGAGCAAAGAGCAATGAACAGCAAAAGGTTTCTTCGCTGAATTCATCGAAAGCAGACAATAAAAATCTATAAATTGTATTAAAATATACCAAGAAGTATAATTAATCAATTAATTGCCACACTTTTGTGTAAAAATTTCTTAAACTATCAGTTCGAGTTGATTTTTAGATTCAGTTATCCCATATCGTACAAATATATTGCATACGAATTTGCCGATGAGACCTAATTTAGTTTGATTATTTATTGTATGCACGAATACTTTATTGTTTGTACGAATAATAAGCGAGTTGTGGCCAACTCCCTTGCTAATTGAGTATCTTCCATGCAAATGATAGTTTAAATACCTGCAAATAACGCAGCTAATGTTGTAATAGCGAAGAAAAAGACATTCGAAATTTTCGTTTTACCTTTACACCTGCAAAATGTCCCGAGTGCATACGATGGAGGGCCTGATGCATTCTTTCCAACGAGATTTACCTGCGATTTTAATTGTTTCAAAATGGCATAAATGAGAACGAGTTAAATATTTCCAGCGCATTTTTATTTTAAAGAACCACTCCATAAAAACTCTATAAAAACATAAACCGATGTGGAACAATTTCAGTCCAATTAAAGCTTCATCAATATTAAGTATTCATGCCAAATTTGAGGCTTCTATCTCCATTATTCTTTAAGATTTTTATTTAATACCGTTGGATTAACCATTTCGTCCACTGTGTGCTGGTTTTCAGCTAACATTTGTTTCTATAAGAATAACATCGTTTAATAATATCGTTTATTTTCCAATCAATGCAAGTTATATTTAAAGGCGTTTATATTTGTATAGTTAAACACATTTTTTTGGATAATTTATATATTAACTAGAACTTCGCATCAGTATCTTTTCGTATTAGTTTTATACCCTCACTCAACTGGGTATGAGGATATGTTTCAGTAGGCAAGGACATAAACAGCCCGATTCTGAATAACAATTCCCCGGGAATTTTTTCCCTATTCCCTGTTCCCCTATTCTAAATAAAATCTCCCGGGGAATTTTTTCACTTTTCCCTCTTCCCTTATTCTAAACGAACTTCGAAAAAGGGAATCTCTTCCCCGGGAAAAAAGTAGGTATTACGAATGTCAATTATAGGGAGAATGTGATGAAAATTTTTGGGAATAATTCCGCCAAAAAAATGCAAGGGAGTTGCGCCAAAAATGTAAGTATTTAAAATTTTTCATGAAAAATTAAAAAAATAACACATTTATTTTTTCAGGTCAAAAACAACAAACAAAAAGCAGTGAGACATTCTGCTAACCTCAATGCAATTGCATGCAGACATTGCTCGAGGTTGGTTTAAGGGGAGTAAAGATGAGATAAACCGGGTATGGCGCAATTTGGAGGCGGAATTAAATGCAGCCGGGCCACCATTAAAAAGTGTTGCCGAGTGGAAGAAGGTATGTACAACAAAATTTGATTTGTACAATGCACAAATGACGAAAATGCGAAACCTTTTTCAGGTATGGGCCGATCAAAAGAAATATGTACGGCACAAAACCTAAAATACTCCAGAGGAACTGTTGGAGGCCCCAATATGGAGCAGACGTTTTCTTCAAACGAAGAGGCCATATATGATATAATTGGCATGAAGGAGTCAGTGGAAGGTGTGGCCAACACGTTTGGGTAAGGCTCTTCAACTTCCACAAAACAAAAACAGAACACAGATAGCCTTCCACCTGCATTTCTGAAGTTACTAGAACCAAACGATGAGGAGGCTGAAAGTATTGCGGTGCAGAGTGACACGGCACAAGACACGCCCCAAAAGCCACCGGCGAAAAATTGAAATAAGTGTCCAACATTTGACTGCACAGGTCTCCGCTCGCGATGTTCTATCAGCCATCCAAAAAAATATGCTGGAAGCAATGATGGAGCAGCATCAAATTACAAAAAAGTGTATCGCTCTATTGACCGCCTTTACGATGGCAATAAGGAAGAGCTTAAAGAGCAAAAACGGCACAATTTGGCATATTTTTCTCCTGCTGCTGCACTTCAGCGTTTTCTGCAATTGTTGCAAATTGTTAGCCAAACAAAACAGCTGATGCAAAACAGCTGACTTCGAATAATCGAAATTCTCTCTCCCTTATTTCCATTCTCCCCGTTTGTTTAGAATAGGAGGATTTTATTCCCGGGAAAAATAAATTCCCCGGGAATTATCTCCCGGGGAGTATTCAGAATTGGGCTGAAAGTGTAACGTATCGAAAAAAAATATTTTTGACTCTCTATACGTTTCATGATTTTTAAGTCAATTGAGACATGTCTGTCTGTGCATCTGATTCGCAAATGAGCCTTATGCCAGTCGTAATATTTTTCCAACACTGCCTATGGGATTGGAAACGGGCGATATTGCCACACTCCTGTTGGTACCTCCCACACAAATGAACCATTACTTTTTGTAATCTTGAAATATCTTATTCCTATTCATACGAGTACGATCTAACCCAAAATCATTAGTTTAGATCAGATTGAAACCCACATAACTTTTTTCTTTATGCATGAATTTCATGTTTGCTGCATTATACTTATTTTATCGTTGTATGCGCATAAGAAAAATTTGGATGCCACGCTCCATTCTACCCACTCAATCGACCCTTTACGAGATTTCGATAAAATCGGTAATCTTCAGGCAATTGAGAGCGGCAGGAAATTCCATATATAGGTGAAGGTCATATGTCAGTCGGATTAACCGGCTAAACTCTTTTAATTGTTTGAATTAAACTTGTAGACTATGAAAGTTTAAATCACTATTATTTGTTTCATCGTCATAAAATTCTAACGGTAGCTTTTCTGATTTTTCATTGTTATAGTACAGTTACTTCTTCTTGTTTCAACGCAACCATTTGTCTTCAATTTAATTCTGTCACATCAAAGCAAAACGCGTTTCGTTTTTGCGAGAATTTCTTTTTTGTAATGGTTGATGTTGATATTGATGAACCTGCTAAGATTTTTGGTTTTTAACACATCTAAAATCATTTGTTTAACCTTTACTGTTATTTTTAAGTTCAACTATTTTGCCATCCTATTTCCATGTTCAAAAATCTTCTTTGTTGCTTGTTATTCGACTGGTGCCGATACTTTAAGCTGTAAAAATTCTTCGAGAGCTCTGAAGATCTGGTTTTGAGATTTAATTCCTTCAATAATAATCTTATTTTTCTTAATTGAGTCTTTAGAAATCATTCTACGGTTAATTCGTTTTCTTCTTCCAAAGTGGTTTTCTCATTCACGATTTCATTTTCCGATAAGATGTCATTGATTTTGGAGCAAACATCATTAACATTGGTGGTTAGTAGTTGAAAATCATCTTTTTTAGATAGAGACTGCAGGTTTTCATAGATTGTGGCTATAGTTTATTGAATTGATAACACCAAATCTGATAGCCATTCCTCCCACAGTACCTAGCGACCAGGCGACGCTTCTAATCTACATACATACGTAGCAGTGTTGCCATTGACAAAATTATTTTCCTTCTAAAGTTCTTGAATTGAGTCGAAACCAAAATTTAACAAATCGTTTACCCTGCACCGTAGGGTATAAGAAAAAACTTTCATAGGCTCTGCAGCTGATAAAATTTTATGATATCTGTCTGTCTGCTGCCCTTCTAAAGTTTGTAATCAATATAAAGATCAAAATTGTAGTAAGATCTTTATAAAATAGTGCAGAAGTTATATTATGGAACAAAGGCGGACGCTATTGCCATTGAAAAAACGGTATATTAGTAGATGCTGCTCCTTGACACATGTATGTTCAACCGATTTTATTCCTTTAACTTTAGAATCCACAATTAACATCTAAACCTATTAAGCTTCAAACAATTCAATATGATCGACATGCAACTAGCTTCGTTGTAAACTCTACTGTGTCACATACATACAAGAATTCCTTGGTTCATCCGCAAAAAAAGACAGTAGCAAAAGTTGCTTCTTTAATGTGCTTAATGTCTTAAAAAAGGCAAATGGCCATTCAAATGGCATTGCGCAGCTCTTAAGTACATATTGGTACAAAAAATAATTTGTTTGCTATATTTAAGACTCGGAAATTCGAAACCCCAGCTGCTTCAAACATGGGCATATGGATAACAAGACCTTAAAGTAATTGCTTTAAGAATATCACAGAAATGTTTTTATCTATTTAAGTTTGAACTAATTTTAAAGATTTTGATCATTTTTGCTGGAACCCGAAACCCTATGGCCTAACCACCATCTACAAATAGGTGAATATGATGATATTGGCGAGTTAGCTTAATTTGTGAAGAGGGGCAACAAATGAAAGTTCCATAAATTCTTTTTGGCGTCTGTACAGATTCAAATCCAATATTGTTAGAAAAAATCTATTAATACTTTAAAAGCTTAATTTGAGTTGTGTTTGTTGTATATTCGGCTAAACCTTCCAAAATATGACTTAAGGTCCAATTAGTCTTGGCGGTTGACGGTAGGCAATCACCTGTTTTAGTTGGGGTTGCATTTTGCATGGGTTAGAGAGAGATAACTACAGTTTGACAGTTGACGACGGTAGACTTCTGCAGGTTGCAGAATCAACCGCCCACCGTCAAGACAAATTGAACCTTTAGCCTGCCACCCTACCAGACAGAAAAAACCTACCAAGTTTGGTAGGAAAAGTCCATAACAGCAACACTGATATGTAGTTCTCTTTGACATGTATAACTTGTCCGAGCACGTAGTTAGTTACAGGTTCTCGCTTAAGCTCATACAGATTAAACTTTTAGCCCGACTTCAACGTGAAGAGCAAGTGAGTCTTTCACCAGGTTTCACATTATGGTTCTTGTCTCGGCTATGGTAGATAGAACGTATAAAGCTGTTCATCTAAAGCTTTCCAAGCCGCTGGTGGTTGCTACGCTTTTAAATAGGTTGATAGCTGGTAGGACTGTTCTCCAATTCCAAAAAAGTACCATTTGTCCTTTTTTTGCTACTTATATTTCTTGTAGTATAATTTATTATAGTAATAGTAAATGAATTTCTGGCATTTTCCAGCTGTATTTTACATCGAAACTTCGAGATTAAAGGAATTGGTTATGTACAATTTTTTCCCTATAAGTGGCGTTCTTGCAAGCATTGTTGCCAGAACTTGGTAAAGAAAAAAGCTAAATTCTTTAAAAAAAAAAGCTAGAATAAAGCGAAAACCCTGATATAAAAAATCTAAATACAATATAACTAGAAAATCGCATATTTCAATAAAAATATAACGAAAAATCATTTTTTTTCGTTAGGATTGGACCATACAATTTCCTAACAACAATTTAACTTGAAAATAAATATTTTAAAATCTCAAAAGTACTTATTTTCATTGTTCCAGTTTTATTAAGAAAAAAAACATTAAGAGGTCATCTCTACTCGATGTAGAAATATTCAATCGTTTGCTTCCATCCCTCTTTAATTAACGGGTTTTCCATTAAGGACATAAAAAGTTTTTATATTAATAAACAGGATATTTCACATATAGAGTTAAAATTTATTCCAGGTGTAGAGAAAATGTTACATTTTAAGAATGAATTTGACTTCAGTCATATGACCACAAGGAGCCCGTGTACTTTGATCTATTCTTGGGGCCCAATTTTCCAACAGTTTTGCACACATTTCGACCGGAACGTTGGCAATTTCGCGTTGGAATTTGAGTTCTTGGCTTGTTGGCATAACCAATGGCTTGATGTGGCAACATAAAAAAAGTCCAATGGCGTTAAATTGCATGATCGAGGTGGCCATTCGACCAGACCATCTTGTTGAAACCACATATCAAGCTCAATCAACTCTGATCAATAATAATTTTCTAACATGGCACGATAGCGCTCTCCATAGACTGTAACATGACGATTGTTTTCATCGATGAATAAATACGGCCTAATCATACCTCCGGCATAAAAACTACACCACACAGTAATTTTTTGAGGATGCAATAGTATCTATTGAAGCACATGTGGATTTGTTTCTGTCCAATAACGCATACTTGGGTTATTGACAAAACCACTCAGCCAGAAATGAGCTTCCTCGATGAAGATACTTTTTTGATGAAATTCTGGATTTTCTTGATAATTTGGCAGAGCCCAATCGTAGAAGTTTCGGCGTTTCAAATGATCAAATGGCTTTGGTTCTTGAGTTAGTTTGATCTTACTATAAGGATGATGGCCAAGATCTTTTCGCAAAATACGCCACAGTATGGTTTGAGAGCTGCCCGATTCCTGAGAACGACGTGATTTGGCTCATTTTGAACGGATACACTTACGGCTATCTTTGGCGTCGGAATATCCAAAAAGGAAAAACGAACATGAAGTCTCTGAAGGAGTCTCAGAAAACTCCTTCAGGCTACAACATTTCTTATCAAGATTCAATGTAGTTTTTTTACCATTTCGGCAATAAATTTCCTCCAGCGGTTCACGATATCAGAAGATATACTTTTGAACTTTTTCAATGGTCATGGACGTAACTTTATTGCTGCTGGTGACTACAATGCCAAACATACGCACTGGGGATCCCGTTTAGCAAACGCTAGGGAAACCAGCTGTATAAATGTCTAATCCGACGTCAAAATAAATTTGACTTTTTGTCGTCCAGTCAAACAACATATTGGCCGTTTGATATTAACAAAAAACCTGACTTGATAGACTTCTGTATAATAAGAGGAGTTAGTAAATCTATCTTATCTGCTAGTACTTGCCCTGACTTATCGTCGGACCACTTGCAAGTTATATTTCTTCTTTACGAGAAGACAGTACTTGTAGATGAGCCCCTAAGGGCTATATTAGCAGTCATTTATATTCGAATCATCTAGTTTCTAACGCGGAAGAGATCGATACCAACTTGAACGTGATCCTGAAACAGGCACCCATTCACGATACACACAGCCAAAGGAATGCGACAAATAGTTTAAATACTTACAATAACCGGGAAATGTAGTACCTTGCAAGTTAAAAAGGAGGTTCTGTCGCGAATGACAGCGAAACAGGTCACCAGCGGCCCGACTAAGACTGACTGACGCTACTAAAAGGTTGCAAAGCGAACTTAGAAATGAAGGCAGCATGCTAGTTTCATTGCAAGTTTAACTCCGACAACTTCAACCAAATTTTCATTATGGAAAACACTAAGAGATACTAGTATGCCCACCGAAACGCAATTTCCAATACGCGACGCAAATGGCTAGTGGGCAATATCAGAAGAGGAAAAAGCTAATGTTTTCGCAAACCTTCTTTCCCAGTTATTTCGCCTAAATCCTGCAAGTAGCTACCTCCTTCCACCAGATTATAAAGTGTTTTCCGTAATTCCATTGTTTACTAACGCAAATGAATGTCATTAAAGAAACCGCGAATCCAGGTAAAACACTTGGATATGTTCTCATCACGCCTAAAATGATCTTGGAACTTCCCTATATTGCTGTGAAGTTCTTGGCAAAATTATTTAACTTAATTTTGAGACATGGTTACTTTCCTAACGAATTTCTCAGATTCAAATGACTTTAATGCCACGAAAGGACAAATCAATACCTTCCTCATACAGACCGATCAGTTTGCTTCCCTGCTTATCCAAGCTATTTGAAAAAGTTCTTTTATCGAAAATAAAAACGTTCCCCGTGTCAAATAACATAATACCAGACTATCAGTTTGGATTCCGGGAAGGTCACAGCACCATTGAACAAGTAACCCGTCTTACCCAACCAATTGAAAAATCATTTGAACGCCAAGAATATTACTGCGCCATATTTCTGGATGTTGCTCAAGCATTTGACAACGTCTGGCACTGTGGCTTGACCAACAAAGTTTGCAACTACTTAACGGCAAATACGCTTCGGATTCTTAAGTCTTGTTTAGAAAACCGCAGATTCAGTCACCTATGACCGCCCAATACTAGCTGGTGTGCCCCAGGTGTCCTGGGCCTATCCTTTACCTTCTGTTTACCGCAGATATTCCTACCAGCCCAAACGTGCTAACATCCACTTTTGCCGACGATACCGCTATAATGGCCTCACATAAAAAGCAGGATATTACATCTATGAATCTAGGCAAATATCTTAGAAGAGTAGAATCTTGGCTCTCTGACTGGAGAATAAAAGTCAATGAGGCTAAATGCACACAGGTAACTTTCACACTAAATTTAAGCATTTGTCCGACATTGAAACTAAACAATATCCCTTTTTCTTAATCTGATAATGTTACATACCTTGGAATCCACCTGGAACGCCGACTCACATGGAGAAGTCATATGGAAACCAAGAAGACCCAACTGAAACTTAAGGTCCATCAACTTCACTAGCTCCTTAACACGAACTCAAAACTAAACTTGGATACAAGGTCCTGCTACACACAGTGCAATCAAACATATCTGATTATACGGTGCTCAGCTATGGGACAAAGCAAGCTCGAGCAATTCCGACAAAATCCAAACAGTCCAATCGAAGACATTGCGGCTGATTACCGGTGCCCCTTGGTATATGAGGAACGAAAACTTCCACCGAGACTTTAAAATCCCTCTCGTTAAAGAGGCAATTCAGAACATCAATATCAAGCATAACGAGAAGCTCGAAACTCATGATAACATTTTTGCTAGAAATTTATTGTGCAGTCCAAGCTTTTAAAGACTTCGGAGAAACGAACGCCGTGTTTTCTAAACTACACTTGTGCTTCAGCCGGAACAGTAATAGCGAACACAAGCTCCCGAAAGACCGTGTAGAATTCTTTTTTCTACGTCACGTGGCTTATTGGCGCCACTTTAATTTGTCCCTTTTCAGGTACATATTGCAATTGTTTTTGACACCAAAAATTAGAAATGCCATTATCATTCCAATGAAAAAATCTTACTTCATTCTGTAAATTATAATTCATATGCATATTTTACTAAACAAATAATAAATTGGATCTGTTGAATTTTATTTGTGTATTTCTTTAAATCTTCTAAAGTTGTCATGAAGATGCCAAAAAGATATCGTTCATACTCGTACTAAAGAGAACATTTATGTTAGTTTTAACACAATCAGCGTAAGATACATTGTTGACATACGACTCGTATATGTTGTTGTGTGTGAACTTGTTGCTTGTTGTTTGATAGCTTTGTTTGAGTCGCGTAGTGTTTAATTGCATTTCTGCTTCCACGAACATTTTTTGATGTAGCTTTTGCTTTTGTTTTGAGGTTGAGGGCACGTAAGGAGCAGCTGACGTCGTTTGCTGCGTTCTTTCGTTACGGTGTTTTTTAGAATTGTAATATGACAAAACAGCAGGTTGCTTTCCTTTGTTGTTAAGAGGACAGACGTTTGTGTAGTGTTTATTAGCACAAATCTCACATGCTGATTGACGGTGGCAGTGTTCGCCACCATGACCCATGGTATAAAAATTAAAGGTAGCGCATTGCGCAGGTCCGTTATTCGATGGCAAATCGAGAGAGAAAATAATGACGTCACATTTCCAACCAGTGATGGTGTTTCAAAATTGCACCAAGTCGACGTCTAAATTGTACCAAGACGAGTCCGATTGTACCAAATTAAAAAATATAATAAATTCATATTCTACATAACTAAGTGTGTAGGTGTAGAGCCGAGCGGACATGGCTAAATGGAATCAGAAAGGTTTTTCTGTCGAAAAGAACCTTTGTTCGAAATCACTTTAAATACTACTTTATATCAATAGAAGCTTTCGTCATTTTGTAAAATTGAAAAGAATAAATAATAATTTTCCAATTCATTGTACAATTAATAACTTCAAAAGAAACACATGCAATATTACAATATTATCTCGAATGTTTTTCATCACAAAATTATAATCAGGGCTGTCATAGAAACCAATGTTGTCACTATTGGTTTTGAAAACGATAAGAAAAAATGCTTTGGTGTCATAAAAATCAATGTTATCAGTTTTATCAGCAACATTCGAACATTGGTTTTATTTACATTCGAAATGTACAAAACCAACTTAGTTTCTGACACCAAATGAAACCAACATTGGTTTGCTAAAACGACAATTAGCAAAACCGACATGGTTTCTATGGCAGCCCTGAATATGTACCCTGTACAACCATATTGTGTACGCATCTAACGTTCGTATTAATTCTAATATTACAGAAGAATTTTCATTATATGAATGATATTTAATGAAGAATTTGCAATTTACCGTTAAATAGTAAAATATACCAAAGTGAAATTGTAACAAAAAAAATAAAGTTTGTGTACCAAAGTACCACCAAGTATTCAATCGTACCAATTTTGCTACAATTATACCACATTTTTCATCAGTGGTTTCAACATTTCTTGTTTACACTGGTTCTCGTACACAAAACTAAAATTGTGACGACATGCGCAGACATGCAAAGATTGCCAAAAATTCTTTTAAAAAGAAGCTTAGACATTTAAAGCGTAATAACAACCCTCGAACATATATTACGTTCACCAATGCAAGAAGCATATGTCCACCATATAACCACATCAAAAGTCACACTCACTGGATGATACGCAAAGGCATTTAAGACAATTATCGTCCAGAGACCAACATGATTTGTCAGGAGCCTAAATTATTGAACAATTAAATTCGATTAAACTGCAATTACATACAGAAATTGCAGCCCAAGTAAGCCGATTGTAGCAAGGAATTTGGTACTCGAATTTATTACTCGTACGACACTCAATTGTTGGCCGCTGAAGAAGACAGTCTCAAAGAAACACCAAAGGCGGCGAATGCAAACGTCAACAGAAGAATTGAAGGAAGTGCGACTACTCAACAAGAGAGGTAGACATTTGAGTTGGGATAGACTGCGGAAATCAACGCAGTGATTCGGAAGGCGCCCAACTCTACTGCATCCAGTTCTATTAGGCAGCTACAGTAGTCATTCGGCACTAATATTAATTAGTATAGAAATTGTAAATCTAGTAATAAAAGTTAGAAATTTAGCGCAATTGTGCTGAACTTGACTACGTTTATCATCCGACACTTATGATGAGTTGGCCAATAAGCTGCCGCTACATAGAATTTGGGAATGGCGATATATCGATAACAGTCCTGTATATGCGATTATTGATGCAACGATTTGTTATCGAATATTAATTAAGTTTTTGCCAGTTACATTAAGAAGACCAAACAGTTCTTTTGAGATTGTGGACATTATTGGTGTGGTCAAAAATTACAATTTTAGAAAGTAGTGTTACAAAGCATACTCGTCTAAGGGGATATCCGAATATGTCAAGACTCCGATTTGTCCCCTAAGCTGAGGGTGCTGGTATATATCGCCATGACTCGACTTAAGCTCGTGGTTCTTGTCAGCCTTCCGCTGAAGTGAAGCAAGAAAATAAAGTACCAGCTATCTCTATAAACAAATGATGGCTGCGTTCATACTCATGCACTTACCCTCGAACCTAATGTGCACCGATGACGATGTAAATTTGATCTTGGGATACCCTCCAACTATGGAATTCATTATCTAGTTACCCCGATGTCCCCTAAAATCTAGTTATCCCTGATGTCCTCATTGTCCACGATCAGACATCTACATTAACACATTTTCAGTTTGCTTACGCATTCATATTAAAACCCCAAATGGATTAATGGATGAAATGTTTTTGACGCCTTAATGAACAAAAGGTTATTTTATGTTACATCATTATTTTGGCTTAAGAAGTAATCCCCTTGCCGGAAACAATTAAAAAAGGGAATAATCTTTTGCCTCTAGACCAAAGTTATAAAATTAAATTATTTGCTTATCGTAATTTTTTAAGCGGTAACATTTTTTCTATTTAAATAAATTCTCAAGGAAATATTGTTTAAAACATTCAATTTTTGCTGTTCGCCATTAAATTTAACGAAAGTCAGTTACAAAATTGATACCGGTCGTCAGCTGACTATACAGCGTTTAGATGTATTTAGTTACTCATATTGACGAAATCGTTTTTGCATTACTGGTATGTATACAGTTTTCCTATGAGAAATAATTTACACATCGGAAGGATTGAAGGCAAATAAATTAAATTTCTAAAAAAAAGGAGCTATATATATATATATATATATATATATATATATATATATATATATATATATATATATATATATATATATATATATATATATATATATATATATATATATATATATATATATATATATATATATATATATATATATATATATATATATATATATATATATATATATACATATATATATACAGGTGGGCAATTTAAAATTGATAATTTGAATGGGCTGTAAAAAAGTGCTGGCTCGGCAGTACCTAATCCGATCAACACAATTTTTCAGAACATTTTCGAGTTGAATCTCTTAAATTTCATGTTTCGAACACTTTCCTTGTGCTGATCATCAGCATGGATTCCGCAAGCAGCACAGCACAATAACTGCTTTACACGCCATTACCACACGTATAAGTCGCGGCCTTAACCAGAACAAGCCTAACGACTGGACGGTCCTCGTGGCTCTTGACCTTGCAAAAAAAAGCCTTCGACACGGTGAATCATGGCCTTGACCTTGCAAAAGCCTTCGACACTGTCAATCATGCCACTTTGCTCGAGGACATTGAAGAAACGTCCCTTCCGTCCAGTTTGAAACGTTGGGTCATAAACTGCATGTGTGGGCGCCAGTCATATGTGAATTTAGAGACAGAAAGTCGAAGCCCCGTAAAGTTAAACAAGGAGTTTCCCAGGGTGGAGTGATATCCCATGCTTTTTTTAACCTCTACCTCTCTAAACTTCCTGCACCATCAGAAGCCGTTGAAATTGTGTCGTACGCTGACGATTGAATGACATATGCGATATAATAAAGTTAACAACAAAATTTCATGGAGAAGCAGAAAAGCATACTAATTTTATGATTTGAAGAAATATGAGGCCTTGGCCCATGAAGGTAAGGTCCCTAAGGCCAAGAATTGATCTCCTTAAACTATGGACATATGCATATTAAAAACAATTTAATTTCGACACGAATCACAATATCATTTTTTTCCGATTGGAACAAATTTAAGGCATATTTATATAAAACATTAACATTTTATTCCGGATCCAAATATCATATTTTTTTTACTCTTCGACTAATTTTGAGCTCCAATAAATCTATAGTCCTAAACGTGTCGAAAACGTTATGCTTTTGAACATGGCCATATGGGTACTCTGAAGTGTGGAATTTTATAAAGAATCCGAATTTGGCATTGATATATGGGCGTTGTTTTATGTGCACTAAAACCGGGCCATAATGTTCGAAGACATGGTTTTTTTGAAACAATGAAATTTTCTTACAAATCCAGATTTGATATTTTTGGCCAATTTTCCATTCGGACTTGCCAATAAGTTCCAAAAACGACATTCTTGGACTATGGGTACTAAAAAACAATATAAGTTTTCGTCACGTATCAAAAAGTAACATTAATTCTACGATTCGACTATATTTGAGGTCTTGGCTCATAGGTCAAAGGTTCCCCGAAAAAGTTTAATTGTCACACTCATACCAATATGCTTTAACTTTTAAGATTTCTCTAAAATTTAGGCCCGAATCAACGGCTACCCAAGTTCTTCCTCACCAAAGGGGACACATTTTATTGTCCCTTTAAATCAGAAAAATTCACAAATCTGAACAGGATAACGGTTCATAGGGCCCAAAAATTTGGTATTGTTTTACATGAACCCACCACCAACAACCATACGGCTCGACCAACCAAACGAATTCTTCACTCGTTTTTTCTTAAATTATGTGCAAGAACAATCAAGAATAAGTTAATTAAAAAAAGCTTGAGATTTCAATGGAATCGAAGGAACTATTCGATGATGTTTCTAAACTGCAATGAAATAAAGTTTTAATTACTGAATACGAGTACAAGCGAAATCGATTTAGTATTCCCCTATTTGTTTGTTGTGTTTGCTTTCTGCTGGTCCGGTTCAAGATACGTAATTTAAACACGTATTTTATAGTTACCCGAATTAAAATTCAAGTATTTAAAATAAAAGCAAACATTCCGCCACCAGTGAGACGATCCGGAAGATTCACTAACAACGTCCAATACCACCCATGAGCTGCTAGAAACATCTCCTTATCGCATATTATGACCACATCACTAATCAGTATGGTTTTACCGGTTGATACCTTTTCGTCTATTTCAGAAAGGTATTTCAACAGCTACCTCTTCCAAAAACGTGTTTAAGCTGTTGCAATGTATGCTATTGCTTCCTTAGGCAAAACTTTTTAGGGACAGCGGGTGTTTAAATTGTATTAGGGCATACAATCATTAAATGGTTAGGGTAGAAGGCTAAGTTGGAAGAGAGTTAATCGATTCCTTATACAACGTATCAATTTGTGGCATTTTTTCTTCAATGAGATGAACAAATGCAGGGAACGGGTTATCGTGCTGATGGATTTGCGGGAGTGTTGGATATTAATTCCATACCACGTCGCGGGCTTTCTTCTGTCGAATATAAAGTCCTCTTTGCTTGTCCTGATAAATTCGTATCCCTGTCACTGCTTGTGCGCACTGGGAGATCTTCGCGGTTTACAAAATTCCTTATACTCAAAATCGCAGTAGCAATCTCCAAAGGCACAACTTTACCATCAATCACCATGTAGTCAATAGCAGTTTAGCTGAACAACCCATTAAATGGGACTTTGTGACGGCTGAAATATTCTAAAATGTTTGATATTTTCTTTTCGCGGACCGCATCCAGACTTAGAGTCAAATACTTTTAAAGAATGGCAGCTCAAACTTACTTGATTTTGGTGTCTTAAATCCTAGTGGTATTGCATCACAATAAGATAACAAAATTATCGGCTTCTTTGTGTCCGTACCAACACAATTTGCATTTTATTTACATTATACGGCCGGACAATCGTATTCAATCATCATTGCCAAGAAACATATCATCATTGGATTAGATTTTAAAATTGACGTATTCATCTTCAATTGGCTATATTTTTGCAACCTTACACAAAAAATTTACTGACTCGTTCATGTCGTCGACGCTCATTCGATTCTGAAAATTTGCACCCAATTCTGATCGGTATGTAGCGTGTGATACCAAGCTTATCAGTCTAACCAATTTGTCAGAGCTCAAAAATTTGTCAAATGGAATAACAGAATGTTTATTTATCGTAAATAGACAATTTTTACGTTTCTCGATATTTCAATTGTAATCATCAATATCTTGCAAACTTCCGGAGCAATATTCCAGAGCCAATTTCAAAATCATGGTTATTTCAGCAAATTAAAACAAAATACATCCTGAAGGCTTGTCCCGTCGTCGGCAAGGTTTTTTTGACTCCAATATTTCGAAATGACGATGCGAGACAAATTGTTTATAGGTCCAACTATCAGACCTATCCAGTTTATCACCGTCTTTGAGTCTTACCAAAACGTCGCAGTTCTCAGCGTAATGTCATGGCAAACAATCGAATGCTTCGACTTAAACCGAGTAATGCCGCCTGAAGCTCAAAGCGTTGTGCGGATAGTTGTTTATGGGTGCACACCTCGACTTTTTTGCAATAAATACAACGTGTATTCCACTTTCGGCACATATTCTCCAATTAGCGACTGCTGCATATGCTACCTCACTTGCATCAAATAAATTAATCTTCAGAATCAGGTACCATTCGTACTATTTTATATAAATGTGTTCGGGAATCGGTAAGCTTTAATCTATCTTGCATCCCTATAACTCCTGGAGAAGATTTAGCAGCATAGGTCTCGCTTTGCAATCATTGGCCTATCTAATGGCAAGCATTGTGAAGGCAATTCATTCTTGACACTGGTCGATTCATTCTTCTTACGAAAACTAGATCTGTTTTCATCTATATCAGAAATTTCATTCGTTGCTTTTCCTTAAGACCAATATGCTTTGCAGTACTACATTCTAAAAGTGATAAAAAGAGGGCACAAACTCAAAAGAACCCTTTGGATCTCATAATTTAACTGGAAAAAAACTTAAATAATATTCTACCACTAATCGTTTTATCATTAATCGTATTTACAGGACTGACATCGATTTTATCGATGCAGTATCGCCAAACTCAATTTTCACATTCATTATTTTCCCAATATTAGCCTTTGATCCTCTATTGTTCGTGTTCTTATTTGTGTTAAAGTCTTTGTGCAGCATTTTTGGTGGTACCTAACGCACTTGAACAAACCACATTGCCGCTTGGTCTGACAGCGAGCAGAAGTGTGACCAACACGAAGACATCCAAAAAGGAATCAAATATGTACATTGTCATACATGGACATACTTAATTGGCTTCCGATCTTCATTAAAACTAGTCTCAGGAACTCTGGCAAATTTTAAGAGAAAGCATAAAAACACAATCTGAAGGCTACCAAAGCATTCCTTAAATATTTTCCTAACATTAATTTGGTAATTCCAAATCATTCTCTGTGGATGCACTCTATTCGATGGCATTAAACAATTTTCTTGAATTGGACAAAAAACCTTCTTGCTGTATCCTTATAATTTCTTAGGTCAATGTGATGGCTTCTTCATCCTCGTCAAACTTGTCAACGAAGTCATCCACGTAGTAACAGTCATCGGTCACTCTAAAGGCCTGGAAATGTCTGTCTGGCAGACCCAAAGATTATAGCCTGAATTACGTATTCATCAGGGGGTTCAGAGGTATCACCGCCACGCCGTAAAAACCACGGTCTTTAGTCCCTTGACTCTACCAGACTTATTTCCTGATACAGTTTTTTTTTTACTAAGGATATAACAATTTTATATATTAATAAAACACAAAATATTTAATATAATATAATAATAAAAATCAAAATATATTTTTGTTTTGTTTACATTTATTCGGTCTTTCATCATTATTATGACATGAACAGTTTTTATTCTGGTTCGAGACCTCTTTGTTGTTTCTTTTTCAGAATCAACTAAAAAATTGGTTAAATGTATTGTCTACTGTTGCCAGGCAGGCTGTACAGCTGTTTCTAAACCCGCCAAAGTTTTTCTTCAGCAGTCTTTGGCAACGATTACTTCGGTTACAAATCAAATGACTTATACGGTCTCATTATGATTAATGAGAATGGTGGAAGTGATATTGAGCTATGAAGATTGCTCTTCGCACAGTTCGAAGACTATACGCAAAAGGTAATTTTTATTAATCATAAAGAGACTCCCGTATAAGTCTTTTGATTTAGAAACAGCTGTACAGTCCGCTATTACTATTTTTACGCATATTTTGTTTATTGACAAAACCACTCAGCCAGAAATGAGCTTCATCGCTAAAAATGATTTTGCGATGAAATTCTGAATTTCAGCGACCTTCAAGTTTCGACCACCGACTCAGAATTTCGGAAGTGATTTTAAGGGACTTCCAAACGTAACTGGACTGTTTACAATGATGAAAATGTTGACTTCAACCTACGTTTTGCCACTGAAAAATCATTAAAGTTGTTTGGGGGTGCATTGACTTAAAGATGCGAAACTGTTATGTATCTGTTATCCTCAATTTTTGCCTTATACCACTTAGCAAACTATGATTATTTATTTTGTTCCACATTCCGAATCCTTTTCATGGACATTGGATAGGTGTTTTTGAACCCGTACCTGTCGAATTTCGATTAAAGAATGATGTCCATTTTTTCATGTTTCAAGTATTTGTATAGCTAGCAGGTCATCTTCAGATACCACTGGATCTGGAAATCGTACACCAAGATTATCCAATTGGAAATATGCCGTAATTTATCTCTAAGTGTCTGCTAAAATGAGTCGGTGGTCGAAACTTGAAGAGCGCTGAAATTCAGAATTTCATCGCAAAATCATTTTTAGCGATGAAGCTCATTTCTGGCTGAGTGGTTTTGTCAATAAACAAAATATGCGTAAAAATAGTAATAGCGGACTGTACAGCTGTTTCTAAATCAAATGACTTATACGGGAGTCTCTTTATGATTAATAAAAATTACCTTTTGCGTATAGTCTTCGAACTGTGCGAAGAGCAATCTTCATAGCTCAATATCACTTCCACCATTCTCATTAATTATAATGAGACCGTATAAGTCATTTGATTTGTAACCGAAGTAATCGTTGCCAAAGACTACTGAAGGAAAACTTTGGCGGGTTTAGAAACAGCTGTACAGCCTGCCTGGCAACAGTAGCCAATACATTTAACCAATTTTTTAGTTGATTCTGAAAAAGAAACAACAAAGAGGTCTCGAACCAGAATAAAAACTGTTCATGTCATAATAATGATGAAAGACCGAATAAATGTAAACAAAACAAAAATATATTTTGATTTTTATTATTATATTATATTAAATATTTTGTGTTTTATTAATATATAAAATTGTTATATCCTTAGTAAAAAAAACACTGTATCAGGAAATAAGTCTGGTAGAGTCAAGGGACTAAAGACCGTGGTTTTTACGGCGTGGCGGTGATACCTCTGAACCCCCTGATGAATACGTAATTCAGGCTATAATCTTTGGGTCTGCCAGACAGACATTTCCAGGCCTTTAGAGTGACCGATGACTGTTACTACGTGGATGACTTCGTTGACAAGTTTGACGAGGATGAAGAAGCCATCACATTGACCTAAGAAATTATAAGGATACGGCAAGAAGGTTTTTTGTCCAATTTAAGAAAATTGTTTAATGCCATCGAATAGAGTGCATCCACAGAGAATGATTTGGAATTACCAAATTAATGTTAGGAAAATATTTAAGGAATGCTTTGGTAGCCTTCAGATTGTGTTTTTTTGCTTTCTCTTAAAATTTGCCAGAGTTCCTGAGACTAGTTTAAATGAAGATCGGAAGCCAATTAAGTATGTCCATGTTTGACAATATACTTATTTGATTCCTTTTTTGATGTCTTCGTGTTGGTCACACTTCTGCTCGCTGTCAGACCAAACAAATAAGAACACGAACAATAGAGGATCAAAGGCTAATATTGGGAAAATAATGAATGTGAAAATTGAGTTTGGCGATACTGCATCGATAAAATCGATGTCAGTCCTGTAAATACGATTATTGATAAAACGATTAGTGGTAGAATATTATTTAAGTTTTTTCCAGTTAAATTACACAGTACAACAGCCAATCTGGGGGGTGAGAAATTCCAAGTCAGGGTGATGGTACTAGGTCAGTATATTAAAATCCTCAAAGGGTTTTGCGTTCGTATGTGCCAGTTTTTTTTTATGACCTTTTACATTTTTTCCTTATCTTGATGTTTTTTCGCTTAGTTGTAAAATGTTGGCAAAAACGTAGTTTGACATAACTCGAGAACGACTAGTTATTGAGTATAAATTGAGAAAAAATATACTGTTTCTCTACCAAATCAACATTTTTGCAATTAGAAATAAATTTATGAAGAAAATTTTGCCAAAAAAAAATTTTTTTTTTAAAACATATAAATCCCAAACGGAAAAACGTGTAGAGTCTTATAACTTTCACGTAAAGTCACATAACCTATAAACAAAATGCGACATAGATCATAGAATTCGATTAACGCGTTCTGCTTTTATTTACAATTAAGTGAAGGTATCCCATTTTGACAAGAATATTGATGTTTTTATTCAAAAAAGTGTCATTTATCGCATTTTTTATAAATTTTCCCCAATAACTCCAGACTTCTGGCCATAAAAAATAATAAAAATATAAAAAAAAAATTTTTTTTTTTGGCAAAATTTTCTTCATAAATTTATTTCTAATTGCAAAAATGTTGATTTGGTAGAGAAACAGTATATTAATGGATTAAAGAAAATGTAATTATTAATTTTTCTCAATTTATTTCAGCAAAATCGAACTAGTCGTTCTCGAGTTATGTCAAACTACGTTTTTGCCAACATTTTACAACTAAGCGAAAAAACATCAAGATAAGGAAAAAATGTAAAAGGTCATAAAAAAAACTGGCACATACGAACGCAAAACCCTTTGAGGGTTTTAATATACTGACCTAGTACCATCACCCTGACTTGGAATTTCTCACCCCCCAGACAATAACCTCAAAAATGTTCCACAGTGTTATGAGATCCAAAGGGTTCTTTTGAGTTTGTGCCCTCTTTTTATCACTTTTTTTTATCAAATTTTTGAGCTCTGACAAATTGGTTAGACTGATAAGCTTGGTATCACACGCTACATACCGATCAGAATTGGGTGCAAATTTTCAGAATCGAATGAGCGTCGACGACATGAACGAGTCAGTAAATTTTTAGTGTAAGGTTGCAAAAATATAGCCAATTAAAGATGAATACGTCAATTTTAAAATCTAATCCAATGATGATATGTTTCTTGGCAATGATGATTGAATACGATTGTCCGGCCGTATAATGCAAATTGTGTTGGTACGGACACAAAGAAGCCGATAATTTTGTTATCTTATTGTGATGCAATACCACTAGGATTTAAGACACCAAAATCAAGTAAGTTTGAGCTGCCATTCTTTAAAAGTATTTGACTCTAAGTCTGGATGCGGTCCGCGAAAAGAAAATATCAAACATTTTAGAATATTTCAGCCGTCACAAAGTCCCATTTAATGGGTTGTTCAGCTAAACTGCTATTGACTACATGGTGATTGATGGTAAAGTTGTGCCTTTGGAGATTGCTACTGCGATTTTGAGTATAAGGAATTTTGTAAACCGCGAAGATCTCCCAGTGCGCACAAGCAGTGACAGGGATACGAATTTATCAGGACAAGCAAAGAGGACTTTATATTCGACAGAAGAAAGCCCGCGACGTGGTATGGAATTAATATCCAACACTCCCGCAAATCCATCAGCACGATAACCCGTTCCCTGCATTTGTTCATCTCATTGAAGAAAAAATGCCACAAATTGATACGTTGTATAAGGAATCGATTAACTCTCTTCCAACTTAGCCTTCTACCCTAACCATTTAATGATTGTATGCCCTAATACAATTTAAACACCCGCTGTCCCTAAAAAGTTTTGCCTAAGGAAGCAATAGCATACATTGCAACAGCTTAAACACGTTTTTGGAAGAGGTAGCTGTTGAAATACCTTTCTGAAATAGACGAAAAGGTATCAACCGGTAAAACCATACTGATTAGTGATGTGGTCATAATATGCGATAAGGAGATGTTTCTAGCAGCTCATGGGTGGTATTGGACGTTGTTAGTGAATCTTCCGGATCGTCTCACTGGTGGCGGAATGTTTGCTTTTATTTTAAATACTTGAATTTTAATTCGGGTAACTATAAAATACGTGTTTAAATTACGTATCTTGAACCGGACCAGCAGAAAGCAAACACAACAAACAAATAGGGGAATACTAAATCGATTTCGCTTGTACTCGTATTCAGTAATTAAAACTTTATTTCATTGCAGTTTAGAAACATCATCGAATAGTTCCTTCGATTCCATTGAAATCTCAAGCTTTTTTTAATTAACTTATTCTTGATTGTTCTTGCACATAATTTAAGAAAAAACGAGTGGAGAATTCGTTTGGTTGGTCGAGCCGTATGGTTGTTGGTGGTGGGTTCATGTAAAACAACACCAAATTTTTGGGCCCTATGAACCGTTATCCTGTTCAGATTTGTGAATTTTTCTGATTTAAAGGGACAATAAAATGTGTCCCCATTGGTGAGGAAGAACTAGGGTAGCCGTTGATTCGGGCCTAAATTTTAGAGAAATCTTAAAAGTTAAAGCATATTGGTATGAGTGTGACAATTAAACTTTTTCGGGGAACCTTTGACCTATGAGCCAAGACCTCAAATATAGTCGAATCGTAGAATTAATGTTTTTTTTTGATTTGTGACGAAAACTTATATTGTTTTTTAGTACCCATAGTCCAAGAATGTCGTTTTTGGAACTTATTGGCAAGTCCGAATGGAAAATTGGCCAAAAATATCAAATCTGGATTTGTAAGAAAATTTCATTGTTTCAAAAAAACCATGTCTTCGAACATTATGGCCCGGTTTTAGTGCACATAAAAGAACGCCCATATATCAATGCCAAATTCGGATTCTTTATAAAATTCCACACTTCAGAGTACCCATATGGCCATGTTCAAAAGCATAACGTTTTCGACACGTTTCGGACTATAGATTTATTGGTCAAGAGCTCAAAATTAGTCGAAGAGTAAAAAAATATGATATTTGGATCCGGAATAAAATGTTAATGTTTTATATAAATATGCCTTAAATTTGTTCCAATCGGAAAAAAGTGATATTGTGATTCGTGTCGAAATTAAATTTTTTTTAATATGCATATGTCCATAGTTTAAGGAGATAAATTCTTGGCCTTAGGGACCTTACCTTCATGGGCCAAGGCCTCATATTTCTTCAAATCATAAAATTAGTATGCTTTTCTGCTTCGTCGTGAAATTTTGTTGTTAACTTTATTATATCGCATATGTCATTCAATCGTCAGCGTACGACACAATTTCAACGGCTTTTGATGGTGCAGGAAGTTTAGAGAGGTAGAGGTTAAAAAAGCATGGGATATCACTCCACCTTGGGGATCTCCTTGTTTAACTTTACGGGGCTTCGACTTTCTGTCTCTAAATTCACATATGACTGGCGCCCACACATGTAGTTTATGACCCAACGTTTCAAACTGGGCGGAAGGGACGTTTCTTCAATGTCCTCGAACAGAGTGGCATGATTGACAGTGTCGAAGGCTTTTGCAAGGTCAAGGCCATGATTCACCGTGTCGAAGGCTTTTGCAAGGTCAAGAGCCACGAGGACCGTCCAGTCGTTAGGCTTGTTCTGGTTAAGGCCGCGACTTATACGTGTGGTAATGGCGTGTAAAGCAGTTATTGTGCTGTGCTGCTTGCGGAATCCATGCTGATGATCAGCACAAGGAAAGTGTTCGATCAGGCTAAGGAGGAGCAGTGCTTCAAGCGTCTTTGCTGCTGGAGAAAGCAAGGAGATCGGCATGTACGAATCTCGTTTACTTGCGTCTTTGTCTGGCTTCAGTAGCGGGATCACTCTGCCCATTTTCCAGGCATCGGGAACTAAGTCAGTGGCTAGCGACAGGTTGACACTTTGGTCATGTAATCTACTCCCGGCGTATCCAAGTGCTTAAACATCAGCATTGAGATTCCGTCCGGAGCCAGCGCCTTTGATGACTTTGCGCTGCGGATGACATGGGCAACTTTGCCAACGGTAAATTGTGGTGGCGCCTCTTCGACTCTGAGAGCGCGGATACGACGCAATACGCTCCTTTTCGCCTTATCACTCTCTAGGTGCTCAATGAAAAGTCGATTAAAATAACACGCGCACCGCTTCGGATCTGTCACCGGACGTGACAGCTGTCCTATCATCCTTCCTTCCAGGGTTGGAGAGCGATTTGACCGTTGTCCATAACTTACCAATTTTGGAACTTAAGTTGCACTGCTTTAAGTAGTCTAGCCATTTGTTTCGCTTATATTCGTTGACTAACCTAATGATCTCAGAGTTGAGATCCCTAATTCTAGGGTCAGTAGGGTTGGAGCGACGAATGTCATCCCCCTCGTCTGCGAGTTTCGCTGCCTCTGCTGGGAAGTTTGGTCGTACTTCGGGTATTCGACCAGCAGGAATATGGTGAGCTTCGGGATATGGTGAGCGGCTGCTGCGTTGATGATGGCCAGGAACTTTTTTCTCGGCTTCCCCTGTTGCGGCATCATTGTAACTGGTGCCGTCTACAGAAAATTCGAATGTCGCGGATATTCCAAACCAACACTTGCAAATGATCGTTTGAATTTCGTTCTTGCTTGGCCAATATGCTGTGGTACTGATCGTATTGACGTAGATTGTGCGTAGTTGTGTTGTAATGGCTGAGCATACAAAGGTGGTTGTAAAAATGGTTGCGTCGTCGTTGGTGTATACGAATACTTTGTTGTTGCATTATGTTGAAAGTCCGCTCCACGGTCGGCGAAATTGGTCTGCAGTTTGCATAAACAGCATTGGTATTCCGTTTCATTCTAAAATCTGTTTGCAAAAATTTCGTCTTCTTATTTTCCTTTTTCAATTGACGTGGTTGTTTAAAAGTATTTCACGATTTTAAACAGTGGGCATCTCGTTCAATTATAACACACGAGACGAATTATTTAAAAATAAAATAATTATTACGTTAACTAATTTTCCTTGACATCCGTGCTGTGCGATCTCTAAATTATTTCTCAACACCATTCTTATTCTCCTTAACAACTCAAAGAATCGGGCAAAATAAGCTTTGTTTCTATTGGTCAATGTGTACTCCGCAATAAAACCATGTCGAAATGCGTCAAACAACCTGCCGCTAACGGAATTCAGACATTGCGTACAGTGGTGCATAGGGAAAATTAAAAGAAAGATAAACTTAAAATATAAAACATATACGTATGTACATATAAAACAATATCACCCCTGACAGTTAATAGATGTATTAATTGTATTAAGTGTTGCATCCTTAAATATATTTTGATTGCTACTTCGTGGAATACTTAAGGTACTTTGGGACTTAAATTGAATAACATTTTTAACAGCTCCCTTTAAGAAGAATGTATGTCTTAAATCGCTTCCCTAAAATAACCCGGTTTTACCTGGCACTATATGCCTACCACCAAAAAAAACTCATTTAAAAGGTATTTATTCAAATTTCATATAAAAAATAACAAAAATAAAATTTGATTAGGACTTTTTCCCCTTTTTGCCCGACTTGGTCCATTTTCAATACCAACCCAACGCCGATTATAAGACATACATCTGGAAAGTTTGAAGAATCTAGCTTTTATTTGGACTGAATCCTGCCCGTCATCTTAAAATTTGATGACGGTCAATAATATACATACGAGTAATTCTTTATACAGTCGTAGATAAGTTTTTCGGTGTGTTACATACGGAATGACTAACTTCTATATATGCCCCTATCCTATGGTGGTGTATTGGTATACTTAAAATGCAGGATTCTATGCTGGATTGGTTAAGAAATTCGTAGTATTGAAACAGATTTTTTCAATTTTTTTGCAATTTATTTTGAATTGCATTAAAACTTCAAAATATCGAAAGAACTTGCGCAAAACTTTTAAATACTCAAGCTAGACTATGGCTCTTTGGTAAAGAAATTCGTAGTAAGAGCTTTTCAAATGTACGTAATTTATTATGAATTTTAAAGAAACCTACAAAAAGATGGAACATAATTGGCGCAGAATTTTTAAACACTCAAGCGTAAATCCAAATTTCAAAAATTTGTTAAAAGCTGCGCCTATGTATTGCCATTTCTCTTATATATTTATTTGATCCAAACTATAAAATCGAGAAATTAAATGAAAGAAGTTCGATTTGCAACACTTCTGTCTCACGAATAGTGCCAGCTAAAAGCGAGTAAGAAGCGACTTAAAACATACGTTCTTCTTAGAATTCTTTGGTCTTTTATCATCTTTAATCCAAGCTGTTAAAATTTCAATATAAATTTTAATATATGTATAGTATTTCTCGATGTAATAATCAAAATATATTTAAGGATGTAACACTTAATACAATTAATACATCTTATAATTGTCAGGGGTGATTTTGTTTTATATGTACAAACATATATGTTTTATGTTTTCAGTTTATATTTTATTTAATTTCTCTATTTATCACTGTACCCAATGTCTAAATTCTGTTAGTTTTTTAGTTTTATGCAGGGTTCAGAAAAAAACACACACTGTATAAAATTCCCATACATAAATGTTAAACAACACAGCTTAAAGCAACAAACACAAAGTGCGAGTGTGCAGTAGTGTTGGTGATTTAAATTTAAATAAACACTCGTGTTCGTGAACACACAGCCGATGTGTGTTCACGAAAGAAAAAATGGAAACACAACACGTTGGATTTGTTAAATCGAACACGAGTGTTTATTTTATTGCGCACACCAGGCTGTGTATTGTACGCGTATGTTCGGATCAAATAAAAACACAAACTGCACATGTGTGTTCACGCAAGAAAAAATAAAAACAAATCACCAACACGACTGCACACTCGCACTTTGTGTGTGTTGCTTTATTACTGAACACTGATAAGAAAACTTTGTGTGTGTGATTTTCCAAAATACATTGTGTGTGTTGTGAGTGTGTTTTCTGAACCCTGGTTTTATGTTTACTGCGTGATTTTTGCGTTCTATTTTTCGTTTAACGGTGCAACTGGGTGGCAGGTTGTTTGGCCTATTTCGTTATTCTTGTATTGCGCAGTACACATTGACTAAGGCTGATGGCAGAGTGCGCGCTCAAAGCGGAGCCGAGCCGAGCCGAACTTATTTCATGCTTATGTGAAATTTGGGTATGGCAGAGTGAACGCCGAAATCGGCGCTGAAATCGGCGCTGTTGTTGTGTGTTTTTAAATGTTTATTTTGTAGTCTTGTTATTCATTTGTGTTCATTCAGCACTACCATGTACATCATTATACCATGTGCAAGAATATACGCACATATGTATGTTACCAAGCAGAAGAGGGGGTACAGAAACAAAGGAACGGAATTAGAAATGTAACAACTAAAATTTGTCATATAAAATAAACACAAAACAACATGGTAATCGATCAGTCAAGATTTGGGTTAATCAATAATGTGATCAATTAATTAATCTAAAAATCGAAACTTCTGATTTTAATCTTAATTCAGTTAATCTTAAATACGAATCATCAAATTTCATTAATTTTTCATTATTTCACCAGTATCAAAACGTCAAGAACCGTTTACAAATTACAAACAACTCATATCTTCACACATACAATCAAATATCAGCACCAATCGGCACGAAAAACGCTTCAAAACAGTTTTGTTCCATTCAATAAGCTTTCAGCTCGGCTCGGCTCGGCGCGCACTCTGCCATCCCGACGCTTATTTCTACTAATTTATATGTACACAGTTTTAAGAATTTCAATCAGCTTTCAGCTCGGCTCGGCTCCGCTTTGAGCGCGCACTCTGCCATCAGCCTAATAGGAGGCAATCTTCTATTCTGTGCGATGCTTCTTCTTCCTAACGGATTTAATATGAAACGGAACACAAAAGCTGTTTATGCAAACTGCAGGTCAATTTCGTCGGACGTGGAGCGGAATTTCAACATTATACAACAACAAAGTACTTCGTATACACCAACGACGACGCAACCATTTATACAACCACCTTCGTACGCGCAGCCATTACAACAACACAACTTCGCACAATCTACGTCAATAATATCGGTACCACAGGCAAATGGCTGGGGTGACAGAGTTATTTGTTCGCTGTACAAACAAGACGTCAGGAAATTAAGTTTTTGCAACTGGTCGCAGTTTGTCGAATTGTTTTTAAGAGAGTTTCCACCGACCGTGAATATAGCTGAAATTTACAAGCAATTGATGATCAAGCGTCGAAATTTCAATTGATTCGCCTAAACTTTTTATTAAAAGTGCTGCCAATTGCCCGAAATCGGCACTTGGACGATCAATCGGTGATAAAAATATGTAATAAACGATAACGATTTGAAATGAGTATTGTCTGTCATGTGTTTCTTAAACTGTAATGATCCGCTGAGAGCAGTATAAAACTAGCGGTTACACTAAATGCTTCGCTCCGAAACTAGAGCCAGAAGCTAAGAAATATAGTGTTCATCAATCAGAGCCACAAGCTAAGAAATATAGTGTCCATCAAAAAGAAAATTTTGCCTAAAAATGCAATGCTCTGTGAAGAAACGATACTAACATTGTATGAATTCAAAGCGCTACATGAAGTTTTTACCAATGTTCGCATTATTGGGTCAGCATCCATTTTTTTGCAGGCAACGGATAAGGAAGTTCCTGGAAAGCTGTAGCATATTTTAGCCGCGTAAAGCCGAATCCCGCTATCGTGGTGACGAACTTGAGGTGTTGGCTGTCGTTGAAGCATTAGAACCATTCTGTGCATACATCCTGGGAAAACACTTCAAAGTTCGTACAGACTGTTCAGCAATTTCGATGACAAAACCGAAAACACAAATTATGCCACGAATTGGAAGATGGTGGATGGATGGCACTAATGGAATACGACTTTGAACGCGTACATCGACCTTGTAGCCGCATGGGACACTTTGATGCAAAAAGCCGAGATTCCGTTGAAACTGTCATGCAGGTAACCATTGATACAGACGATTAGGTTTTAACAATGCATCTGCAGGACGAGAAGTTGAAACCCATTTTGCTTTCACATTTTTCACATCGATCATTTGGGCCCGTTCGTTCGCAGAAAGCAAAGATTACATACGTTCTAGCTATTATTGATGCATTCACAAAATTTCCAATAGTGGAACCAGCTCGAAACACGCCAGCGTCGCTAGTGGTAAAAATACTTTTGAAGGATTCAGTTACTTCGGATTGCCTGAATGAATAATTTCGGACCGAGGTTCTGCCTTTACATTACAGCATTTAAGATTGTAAGACATACATCTGGCAGGTTTGAGGAATCTAGCTTTTATTTGGACTGGTCCTGCCTGTCATCTTAAATTTGATGACGATCAATAATATACGAGTAATTCTTTATACAGTCGTAGATAAGTATTTCGATGTGTTACATACGGAATGACTAATTTCTTTATATACCCCTATCCTATGGTGGTGTATTGGTATACTTTAAATGCTGGATTCTATGCTGGATTGGTTAAGAAATTCGTAGTGTTGAAACAGATTTTTTTTTCCAAATTTTTGTAATTTATTTTGAATTGCATAAAAACTTCAAAATATCAATAAGAACTTGCGCAAAACTTTTAAATACTCAAGCGGGACTATGGCTCTATTGGTAAAGAAATTCGTAGTTGAGCTTTTCAAATGTACGTAATTTATTATGAATTTTAAAGAAACCTACAAAAAGATGGAACATAATTGGCGCAGAATTTTTAAACACTCAAGCGTAAATCCAAATTTCAAAAATTTGTTAAAAGCTGCGCCCATGTCTTGCCATTTGTCTTATATATTTTTTTGATCTAAACTATAAAATCGAGAAATTTAATGAAAGAAATTCGATTTGCAACACTTCTGTCTCACGAATAGTGCCAGCTAGAACCGAGTAAGAAGCGATTTAAAACATACGTTCTGCTTAAAATTCTTGGGTCTTTTATTATCTTTAAAATCAAGCTGTTAAAATTTCCATATAATTTTTTATATATAGTATTCCACGATGTAATAATCAAAATATATTCAAGGATGTAACACTTAATACAATTAATACATCTAATAATTGTCAGGGGTGATTTTGTTTTATATGTACATACATATATGTTTTATGTTTTCAGTTTTCAGTTTATCTTTTATTTAATTTCTCTATGTATCGCTGTACCCGATGTCTGAATTCCATTAGTTTTTAAGTTTTATTTTTACTGCGTGATTTTTGCGTTCTATTATTCGTTTAACTGTTCGACTGGGTGACAGGTTGTTTGGCGTATTTCGTTATTCTTGTATTGCGCAGTGCACATTGACTAATAGGAGGCAAGCTTCTATTCTTCCTTCTTCCTAAACACAACTCTTTGAATTGTTGAAGAGATTTAATATGTTAACGGATTTAATATGAAACGGAACACAAAAGCTGTTTATGCAAACTGCAGGTAAATTTCGTCGGACGTGGAGCGGAATTTCAACATTATACTACAAAAAGACTTCGTATACACCAACGACGACGCAACCATTTTTACCTTCGTATACTCAGCATTACAACACCACAACTTCGCACAATCTACGTCAATAATATCGGTACAACAGGCAAATGGCTGGGGTGACAGGGTTTTATTGTTCGCTGTACAAACAAGACTTCAGGAAATTAAGTTTTTGCAAACTGGTCTCAGTTCGTCGAATTGCATTTAAGAGAGTTTCTACCGACCGTGAATATAGCTGAAATTTACATGCAATTGATGAAAAAGCGTCGGAATTTTAATTCATTCGCCTACAATTTTTTAATAAAAGTGCTGCCAATTGCCCGAAATCGCCACTTGGACGATCAATCGGTGATAAAAATACGTAATAAACGATATAAACGATAACGATTTGAAATCCTTCACTCCGAAACCAGAGCCACAAGCTATGAAATATAGTGTTCATCAATCAGAGCCACAAGCTAAGAAATATAGTGTCCATCTAAAAGAAAATTTCGACTAAAAATGCAATGCTCTGTGAAGAACCGATACTACCATTGTACGACTTCAAAGCGCTACATGATGTTTTTACCAATGTCCGCAGGATAAAAAAGTTCCTGGAAAGCTGTAGCATATTTTAGCCGCGTGAAGCCGAATCCCGCTATCGTGGTGACGAACTTGAGGTGTTGGCTGTCTTTGAAGCATTAGAACGATTCCGTGTATACATCCTGGGAAAACACTTCAAAGTTCGTACAGACTGTTCAGCAATTTCGATGACAAAACCGAAAACACAAATTATACCACGAATTGGAAGATGGTGGATGGATGACCCTAATGGAATACGACTTTGAACGCGACCTGGTAGCCGCATGGGACACTTGGTAGCCGCATGGGGCACTTTGATGCAAAAAGCAGGAATTCCGTTGAAACTGTCATGCAGGTAACCATTGATACAGACGATTAGGTTTTAACAATGCAGCTGCAGGACGAGAAGTTGAAAACTATTTTTCTTTCACATTTTTCCAAACGATCATTTGGGCCCGTTCGTTCACAGAAAGCAAAGATTACCTACGTTATAGCTATTAGTAATGCATTCACAAAATTTCTAATAGTCGAACCAGCTCGAAACACGTCAGCGTCGCAAGTGATTAAAATACTTTTGAAGGTATTCAGTTACTTCGGATTGCCTGAATGAATAATTTCAGACCGAGGTTCTGCATTAACATTAAAGCAGTTTAAGGAATTTTGTGAAGATTATGACATATGCCACGTGAAGACCGCCGTGCGAACTCCTAGAGCGAATGGACAAGTAGAACGTACAAACCGAACAATCCTTGACTATTTTCGAACGTCTACGAGACTGGTTCAAGTACCTGCTAAATATCCAGTGATCTGTAAACTCTCAAAAGAATTAAATGGCTGGTTTCACTCCTAACGAATTGGTATTCGACTTCAAGTTAAGGGACGTCATTCGGAACAAGATACTAGCTGCCATAGTTGAAACCGACGAAGTAACAACGAACCAGGAAAATCAAACCTAAGCTGCCAGCAATATACGCAAGTAGTATATATATACAGATACTGGATAATGATTGACAGCTCAAAGCACATAAATCAAGTTTAATGAGCTTTGGTATAGGGAATCCTATATAATTAATTTTTATTACCTTTTGACATGAGTACGTGATGTGACCCTTTTTTATTTGGTAATAGGAAATCCTATGTGGTTTTCAGATAATCCAAGATAATTTATTTTTATTACCTTGGGTATGAGTACGTGATGTGACTTTTTTTATTTGGTTATAGGAAAATCCAATGTGGTTATCAGATACTCCAAGATAATTAATTTTTATTAGCTTGGATGAGTACGTGATGTCCCCCCCCCTTTTTATTTGGAGCTATAGGGAGATAGATAATAATTTTTTATTAGCTTGTGTATGGGGATCGTGATGTGACCCTTTTTTATTTGATATGGTGTATGGTTAAACATCGAGTGCAGTCATTGCTTCCTCGATCGTCATAGTTCTGAGCCTTTCTTTGGAATTTTTCCGTCAACATGGTGCTTGTGTTTAGAAGTATTCAAGTTAATGTTTTAGAGTTGCACGTGTTCATATGTTTTGTCGTCATTGTTTTTATGAACCCTATTTTTCTTTTTTGCTGTCTGATAGAAAATCCCTTATGCACATGTTGTGTGTGTGCTAGAGTTCTGTTGTGTTCGTCATAGTTCTGAGCCTTTCTTTCGAATATTTCCGTCAACACGGTGCTTGTGGATGTATGTGGTATCTTAGCGATCGTTCATTTCTCTTTGTTAAAATTCGTCAATTTTCTGAGTCTTTCTTTAAAATTATCATCGTCAACATGGTGCTTGAGTTTAGAAGTATTCAAGTTGTTGTTTTTGAATTTTCGTTTTAGGGTTGTACGTGTTCGTATGTTTTGTCGTCATTGTTTTTATGAACCCTATCTTTGCTGTCTGACCCCTTTTGCCATGCTTTGTGTGTATTTTAGCGATCGACAATTTCTCTTTGCTCGATTTCGTCAGAGTTCTGAGCCTTTCTTTGGAATGTTTCGTCTACATGTTTTTGATTTTCTAGTGGGATGTACTTGACTTTAAATGTATGTATGTACAAATTGTGGCTGTGAAAGGTTCAGTGCGTGCGTGTGTCCTATTCTGGTGTGGGGCAATTTTATTAGTAGTTTCCGTTAAAACGGTGATTGTTTAAAATTTCACTAGACTGCCGCATGTGAAGTTATCTTGCGTTTTCATGTGGAAAAGTACCATGAGAACCCATCTTTATTTTTTAATATAGGAAATCGCTTGGAGTTTTCAGATTCTTCAAGGTAATTAATTTCTATTAGCTTTAACACGTGATGAAACCCCTTTTTATTTGATATGGTCCTCTGTAAAGTCCGATATTGGGGGGTGATTAAATATCGACTGAGGTCATTGCCCCTGAAGCGGTTGCTTTGTATGTGGTGTTTCAGCGATTGTAATTATTTATTATTTTGAAATGAGGAATTGCTTTACAAGGTAAAAAGATTAGGTTTGTTATATGTTATAGAGGGAAGGAAAAGTAAGTCTGCGAATTTAAAGCAATTACATTACAATCTGGTAGACCCAAGTTTCTCCGTTGTTGTGGGCGGCTTATCGACACCATTATGTGTGCTGCCGACTAAGTCTCTGCTCGTTTAACGATCTATACAAAACATTGCATTGATTTTGCATATGCGAAGTATTATTGTCGAAGAGTGCGGATACAAGCGACTTACTGACGCAATTCCTACCATATTGACCGACTGACGTTTTTTTTTCAGTTGGTGATTTGAAGTTTCTATTTATAGAACAACGATCTTATAAGATCAGGTTTGTTAATGTTAGTCATAGAGGGAAGGAATTCATGCAATTTCGTCATAGTTATTAACCTTTATTTATAATTGTACGTCCACATGGTAAACATTTTCGTTTATGAATTGTACGTGATCGTGTGTATAATTGTCACTATTTTTATGAACCCTGTCTTTAGAATTGTGATATTTTAATTGTGACAATTTGTTGCAACGTTTTGATTTTCAAGTAGGGTGTACATGGTTTGAATGTACGTGAATAGTGTGCTTGTGACCTTGTGCAACGTTTTAAAGGTGCAGTGCGTTTGTGTTGTATTCGGGTTTTGGACAATTTCATTGGAATTTTCCGCTAACCCGATGATTGTTTAGATTTTTTCTAGACGCAGGTGAAGAAATCTTGCTGTAGCTTTCATGTGGTAAAGGAAAATGATAATCTCTTTTTATTTTTGGTATTGGAATTCCAATGGAGAAAGTCGAAGGTAATTCATTTGTATTGGCATTGTTAAAGGAGGTGATGAAATCCCTTACTGTAAGCGGTAGCTAGGGGCTTCTCACACTCGGGTGGCGAGGGAGCTCTCCCACTTGTTTCAATGATAGGGTGTTGTAAAGGTTTTGTTGCTTGAAAACATTTGTCTCCCTATTTTTTATACAGTGAGAGAGTAATCCCTGTGCACAGAGTGGGCCCCCATTTTCAGTCACTCTGCTGTGTGGGGGTTTTGTTTTTTCTAATGTGTCTTAAAAAGGTCGTTACTATTTACAACATGCATTTCATAAGACTTGAGGACGTAGTGAGGGCATTATCCCACTTGTTTCAATAATGGGATCTTGTTAAGGTTTTGCGGTTTGGAGGCATTTGTCTCTCTTTTTGACCTTTGGCGCCTGATTTTCGGGGAGTAAATTGCTGTGTGAAAGTTTTTCTTTAATGTTCTTTAAAAGAAAGTTTGTTGCTCAGTTGAATTTTAAGAATTTTACTTTTCGTTTATTAAATGTTATCTTTTACTCTTATCCATGAAAGTGTGATCGCATTAATTGTTAAGAGTTCACCCTCCTTTTCGGGTATTATGCACGGGTGTGGGAGGTTTTGGGAATTTTGCGTGCTCGAGTGTTTCCATATTTTCTGGTCTCTAGCCTATTTAAATGTTAGAATTGTTCGATGATACCATACATTGTTTGGTAGACTAGATTATCGATCGATTGGTAAATGTAAATTAACTATTTTCATATGTAAATTTCGTAGTAATAAACTTTATTTATTTTTTTTTTTATTGGTGTCCGCTTTTTCTTCTTGGTGGTTTGAATAAGGGTTTCGTGGTTGGGACATCAGTGGGAGGCGAGGTAAAAAAGGACCCTGTCATTCTCTTATCTGTAAGAGTGTGATCGCGGAAATTGTTATGTGTCACCCCGTTTTTGGGAATGTACGATTACTATGTGGTGTTGTTTTAGTTCATAAGAGGAGTTTACTAAACCATTGTCTTTTAAATTTTCTTTCGAAAACGTATCTGAACAACACCTTGTTAACAATTTTTGGAGTTTACGACAAAAATAATTTTTTGGCACATCCAATGCCATCACTTTTTTTGTGGCAGGTCGAATGATTATAAACGTTACTTGTTGGCTGTAACAATTATGAAAAGTAATTTTAAAGTTATAATGCTCTTTATGTAAATTGATTGAAAACACTTTTTAACTTATGAATAAGAACTAGAATTTATTAGCGAAATACAAACACTTCGATGTCAACAGAAAGATAATGTGATAAATTCCATAGAAAAATCTGTAAAATTGCAGTGTGTTTGATGAATATCTGGCACATTGTACACAATAGAAGAACTAATTTTGGTTTTCCTGGAAAGAAATACACATGTCTATTTTACATTCGAAATATCGTTACAAACCCAACATTTAGAGTAATTTTTGGGCTATTATTATTTTTGACTTGAACGAACTTAGCGAAAGCCCTTAATTAAAAACCATCTGCTTAATGTATGTTTTGCTGATGTACTTTTTTTATTTAATAGAGAATATACAATTTTAGATTATAAAAATTTCTTATGATAATTTAATAGTGAACATCAAATCTGGGTGATACAAAGTGGCCTCCTTGGTGTGATGATTGGAGGCTCGACTATCATACATTTCTACCTACGGGTAAGAACATCAAACAATTTTTCAGCGGCGGGTTTTCAGCTCGTAAATACCGACGGCTTTATAAGTAACAGAGTAATCATTAAGTTATCTTAATACTACTCTGTAAAATACATTAGCCGCTTGGAGCCCTCGTTAAATAGCAGGTCCCGGTCAGCTCGTAAACGAATTATATCGTACACAGCACTAGTTTGAGAGAATCTAATGGTATGCGCTCTGTACAATGATCAGGGTCATAACAATTAATAAAAATATCAGTAAATGACGTTCTGGCCGCATCTCCTTCTGAGTCTTGAAAATCTATACATTTCTCATGTTTTCTCAGTGTTGGTTAAAATTTCAAACGATACTTATTTCAAATATTGAAGTTCGAGCTCTTCATGTAACTGGATGTTTTGGGTAAACTCTTGGAAGAATTCGTTTTAATATTGAAGTCTTAAGCTGTAATTCCCAAAACTGTGTTACATACACACTTTTCCAGAAGACAGCCAGAGAAAAGTTTTATTTCCAAATTTATTAAATATGATTTATTAACGCATAACATGTAACAGAAAAGAACATGACACAAACAACAAAAAGAGGCACACATAATTTTTCTTCAATAATAACCAAATTAAAATTTAAGTGGAATAAAATTCTATAAAATTTACAGAAAAACTATTTAAAAATCTTACTATGTCGAAATTTAAAATAATTTCAAATTCGATTCTTCTCTAAATATTTCTGTATAGTTTTGTCTCCACCTTTCAACTCTAAAACTAAAGCCATTTACATGTCGTTTTAAGAGTGGTGTGAAAACCACAAAATTACAAATTTTCCCAATTTTAGGTTATGTTCACTATTGCTTACATTTTCGTTTTTAGTCAACCAATTCTTGACATTCTCTTCAATTTAAAATACTAATCGAAAAGGATATCTAATAATATTGTAAGACCACGGATTGGGATATTTATCTTAATGTTTTTAAAACGTACTCGGGATTAGTACTCGGGATTTGCACTAATGTGGAATTTTAAGTAGAAATCAGATATGATACTCATATTTGTTTTAATTTATTTAGTATCTTTGTTGGTCGTATGTCAGGTTTAATTCCAATATATTTTACAGCGTATTATTTAGCAATTTGACTTTCATTTGATACTTTTAAGAAATATGTTGTTTCGTCTGATAAAAACGTTATTTGTCTTTACTCGCTAGAGTAAAAAATCGCTTAAAAAAGCACAGTTCCATATTACTCTATATCATAAGAGCTCTCATTGTGGACCCTTCTTATTGTGGAAATACAAATGTTATGCTTAGTCTAAGTGAAAGTCCGACGGGTTCAAATTTAAAAATATTTATCTGTAGGCAAAGTCGTTACATCAACCGAAATATGAGTATCAGAAACAGATTGTTCACCTATAAATGGGATGAAATATTATACATTTATAAATGGAGAAGATTTTATTGAACCTGAATATGCCAACTCTGATTCAATACTTATATTTGAGATATATTGCATGCAAAAACAAAACTATTAAGAGATTATACTTTTGTAAAGGTCGACATCGCCATATAGATTCATTCTTATTATATCAAGCATATAACCATATTCCAAAACATTTAATTCGCGAAAACGCATATATTTAGCCGTGAGCGTTGGTGAAATAAACATGGATTAATTAATAAATAAAGAAGACGAAATTCGCTGTGGACGTTATAGAAAAGGTTTGGATTAGTACATTCATATCTTGTAATAAATCAGGCTCTGATTCCAACAGACGTCAAAATGTTAAACATTCTAGTTTAAATATAAAGCCTACCAGTTGAAATAAACAACTCCACCAGTTGAAATTTACAGCCTACCACCACCAGTTAAAATCAACAGCCTCACCAGTTCAAACTAACAGCCTACCAGTTCAAACTAACAGCCTACCAGTTCAAACTAACAGCCTACCAGTTGAAACAAATAGCCTACCAGTTGAAATAAAAATCCTACCTGTTGAATAATCTTTCCACCAGTTGAACAAATTAACCTTTAAGCTATAAACACGTCATAGAGGAAACCCTTCTACAAAAAAAAATTAATAGTCTAGAAAATCTTAAAACAGATATATAATAGCACTTAATTAGGGGAAGCGGAAAAAATTAATATAGAAATTTAATAGCATAAAAGTAGGGGAAACAAAAAATGTGATAGAGTATCTTAAACCTTTATGCCAGTGATCGAACCATTTAATCAAATATTCAACTTAACTTATTTAAGAGACCTACAGAGACCACCGAACAGAGTTTTAAAAGTCCAAAGCAGCTTTTCGATAAAGAAATTTAAAGAAGACAATGTTGAAACCGCTATTGTAAAAAAAAACGGTTTGGTAGGATCATTGGAATTCTGAAGATAAAACAAATGACAAGAATTTTTTTCTCAATCAAATAAAAACAACTCGGACGTTATCGATTTATCATCACTTCATAGCGACATAAAACTTGATACAACATATGGTCTACATAAGGACGAGAAAGGTGTCCAGAAAATCTTAAAACAAAAATTTTGTAGCATAAAATTAGGGAAAACGGAAAAAAGTCATAGAGAAATTCAATAGCTTAATATTATGGGAAGCAAAAAAAAGTGATAGATTATCTTAAACCTTTATGCCGGCGAATCGAACCATTTAATTCTATATTCAAATTTGAAGATGAAACAAATAAGAATAATTTCTGTTTTCAATCAGATGAAAATCATTATAGCAAATAATTCGTTGGCGTATACATTAGGTTTATTTGAACTTATTTTCATTAAACCCATAATAAAAATATGAGAAATTCAAGGGGTGCCATTTCGATTCGTCTATGAACTTTCCGTTATAAGTCTCCACCAACTTTTTATAGTCTTGGTAGGTGAACCTTAATTCTTTCCACACCCTTTGACGCTGTACGTTTTTTTTTTTTGATTATATGTGTATTCAAAAGTATACAAAACTGTTTATTAAAAAATTCTTAGTTTAATAGTATTTAAAATACTGCAGTCACACTAGTAGCATTTTTTTGATTTAGTTGCTTCCACCCGACTAAATTTCCTGACCTCTATTTAGTGTTTAATAATTTGGACCTTCTTTCCATTTTTGATGTTATTATAAATTAAATAAATTTATTATCGTTGGATGTATATCGTTATAATATCATTAAGGTTCTGGTTTACAGCCTTAACCACGAAGTCGATAACGTTCGCACGCATTCTAAGCGACAAACAGCTGATTTCGTAACCACTAACAAACATCAGAACGAGAAGTCGAAAAAAAAGTTAGTGCGTGAGAAATGACGTAATCATTTCAATGCAAAATTGGTAGTCACTAATTATTTTCGTTCGCTTGTGTTTTGTCTTTCATTTGATAACAGAAACACATAAATGCGCATATACAAGCCGAAATTAAACGAAGGAAATGCAATAGAAATGTTGTTTTTTAATTCTATGCATGCCGTTTCTGCACATTTTTCATTTTTAAATTATTTTTTTTTAAACGAAAATAATTAGTGACTACCAATTTTGCATTGAAATGATTACGTCATTTCTCACGCACTAACTTTTTTTTCGACTTCTCGTTCTGATGTTTGTTAGTGGTTACGAAATCAGCTGTTTGTCGCTTAGAATGCGTGCGAACGTTATCGACTTCGTGGTTAAGGCTGTAAACCAGAACCTTAATGATATTATAACGATATACATCCAACGATAATAAATTTATTTAATTTATAATAACATCAAAAATGGAAAGAAGGTCCAAATTATTAAACACTAAATAGGGGTCAGGAAATTTAGTCGGGTGGAAGCAACTTAATCAAAAACTAGTGTGACTGCAGTATTTTAAATACTATTAAACTAAGAATTTTTTAATAAACAGTTTTGTATACTTTTGAATACACATATAATCAAAAAAAAAAACGTACAGCGTCAAAGGGTGTGGAAAGAATTAAGGTTCACCTACCAAGACTATAAAAAGTTGGTGGAGACTTATAACGGAAAGTTCATAGACGAATCGAAATGGCACCCCTTGAATTTCTCATATTTTTATTATGGGTTTAATGAAAATAAGTTCAAATAAACCTAATGTATACGCCAACGAATTATTTGCTATAATGATTTTCATCTGATTGAAAACAGAAATTATTCTTATTTGTTTCATCTTCAAATTTGAATATAGGATTAAATGGTTCGATTCGCCGGCATAAAGGTTTAAGATAATCTATCACTTTTTTTTTGCTTCCCATAATATTAAGCTATTGAATTTCTCTATGACTTTTTTCCGTTTTCCCTAATTTTATGCTACAAAATTTTTGTTTTAAGATTTTCTGGACACCTTTCTCGTCCTTATGTAGACCATATGTTGTATCAAGTTTTATGTCGCTATGAAGTGATGATAAATCGATAACGTCCGAGTTGTTTTTATTTGATTGAGAAAAAAATTCTTGTCATTTGTTTCATCTTCAGAATTCCAATGATCCTACCAAACCGTTTTTTTTTACAATAGCGGTTTCAACATTGTCTTCTTTAAATTTCTTTATCGAAAAGCTGCTTTGGACTTTTAAAACTCTGTTCGGTGGTCTCTGTAGGTCTCTTAAATAAGTTAAGTTGAATATTTGATTAAATGGTTCGATCACTGGCATAAAGGTTTAAGATACTCTATCACATTTTTTGTTTCCCCTACTTTTATGCTATTAAATTTCTATATTACTTTTTTCCGCTTCCCCTAATTAAGTGCTATTATATATCTGTTTTAAGATTTTCTAGACTATTAATTTTTTTTTTTGTAGAAGGGTTTCCTCTATGACGTGTTTATAGCTTAAAGGTTAATTTGTTCAACTGGTGGAAAGATTATTCAACAGGTAGGATTTTTATTTCAACTGGTAGGCTATTTGTTTCAACTGGTAGGCTGTTAGTTTGAACTGGTAGGCTGTTAGTTTGAACTGGTAGGCTGTTAGTTTGAACTGGTAGGCTGTTAGTTTGAACTGGTGAGGTTGTTGATTTTAACTGGTGGTGGTAGGCTGTAAATTTCAACTGGTGGAGTTGTTTATTTCAACTGGTAGGCTTTATATTTAAACTAGAATGTTTAACATTTTGACGTCTGTTGGAATCAGAGCCTGATTTATTACAAGATATGAATGTACTAATCCAAACCTTTTCTATAACGTCCACAGCGAATTTCGTCTTCTTTATTTATTAATTAATCCATGTTTATTTCACCAACGCTCACGGCTAAATATATGCGTTTTCGCGAATTAAATGTTTTGGAATATGGTTATATGCTTGATATAATAAGAATGAATCTATATGGCGATGTCGACCTTTACAAAAGTATAATCTCTTAATAGTTTTGTTTTTGCATGCAATATATCTCAAATATAAGTATTGAATCAGAGTTGGCATATTCAGGTTCAATAAAATCTTCTCCATTTATAAATGTATAATATTCCATCCCATTTATAGGTGAACAATCTGTTTCTGATACTCATATTTCGGTTGATGTAACGACTTTGCCTACAGATAAATATTTTTAAATTTGAATCCGTTCGGACTTTCACTTAGACTAAGCATAACATTTGTATTTCCACAATAAGAAGGGTCCACAATGAGAGCTCTTATGATATAGAGTAATATGGAACTGTGCTTTTTTAAGCGATTTTTTACTCTAGCGAGTAAAGACAAATAACGTTTTTATCAGACGAAACAACATATTTCTTAAAAGTATCAAATGAAAGTCAAATTGCTAAATAATACGCTGTAAAATATATTGGAATTAAACCTGACATACGACCAACAAAGATACTAAATAAATTAAAACGAATATGAGTATCATATCTGATTTCTACTTAAAATTCCACATTAGTGCAAATCCCAAGTACTAATCCCGAGTACGTTTTAAAAACATTAAGATAAATATCCCAATCCGTGGTCTTACAATATTATTAGATATCCTTTTCGATTAGTATTTTAAATTGAAGAGAATGTCAAGAATTTGTTGACTAAAAACGAAAATGTAAGCAATAGTGAACATAACCTAAAATTGGGAAAATTTGTAATTTTGTGGTTTTCACACCACTCTTAAAACGACATGTAAATGGCTTTAGTTTTAGAGTTGAAAGGTGGAGACAAAACTATACAGAAATATTTAGAGAAGAATCGAATTTGAAATTATTTTAAATTTCGACATAGTAAGATTTTTAAATAGTTTTTCTGTAAATTTTATAGAATTTTATTCCACTTAAATTTTAATTTGGTTATTATTGAAGAAAAATTATGTGTGCCTCTTTTTGTTGTTTGTGTCATGTTCTTTTCTGTTACATGTTATGCGTTAATTAATCATATTTAATAAATTTGGAAATAAAACTTTTCTCTGGCTGTCTTCTGGAAAAGTGTGTATGTAACACAGTTTTGGGAATTACTGCTTAAGACTTCAATATTAAAACGAATTCTTCCAAGAGTTTACCCAAAACATCCAGTTACATGAAGAGCTCGAACTTCAATATTTGAAATAAGTATCGTTTGAAATTTTAACCAACACTGAGAAAACATGTGAAATGTATAGATTTTCAAGACTCAGAAGGAGATGCGGCCAGAACGTCATTTACTGATATTTTTATTAATTGTTATGACCCTGATCATTGTACAGAGCGCATACCATTAGATTCTCTCAAACTAGTGCTGTGTACGATATAATTCGTTTACGAGCTGACCGGGACCTGCTATTTAACGAGGGCTCCAAGCGGCTAATGTATTTTACAGAGTAGTATTAAGATAACTTAATGATTACTCTGTTACTTATAAAGCCGTCGGTATTTACGAGCTGAAAACCCGCCGCTGAAAAATTGTTTGATGTTCTTACCCGTAGGTAGAAATGTATGATAGTCGAGCCTCCAATCATCACACCAAGGAGGCCACTTTGTATCACCCAGATTTGATGTTCACTATTAAATTATCATAAGAAATTTTTATAATCTAAAATTGTATATTCTCTATTAAATAAAAAAAGTACATCAGCAAAACATACATTAAGCAGATGGTTTTTAATTAAGGGCTTTCGCTAAGTTCGTTCAAGTCAAAAATAATAATAGCCCAAAAATTACTCTAAATGTTGGGTTTGTAACGATATTTCGAATGTAAAATAGACATGTGTATTTCTTTCCAGGAAAACCAAAAATAGTTCTTCTATTGTGTACAATGTGCCAGATATTCATCAAACACACTGCAATTTTACAGATTTTTCTATGGAATTTATCACATTATCTTTCTGTTGACATCGAAGTGTTTGTATTCCGCTAATAAATTCTAGTTCTTATTCATAAGTTAAAAAGTGTTTTCAATCAATTTACATAAAGAGCATTATAACTTTAAAATTACTTTTCATAATTGTTACAGCCAACAAGTAACGTTTATAATCATTCGACCTGCCACAAAAAAAGTGATGGCATTGGATGTGCCAAAAAATTATTTTTGTCGTAAACTCCAAAAATTGTTAACAAGGTGTTGTTCAGATACGTTTTCGAAAGAAAATTTAAAAGACAATGGTTTAGTAAACTCCTCTTATGAACTAAAACAACACCACATAGTAATCGTACATTCCCAAAAACGGGGTGACACATAACAATTTCCGCGATCACACTCTTACAGATAAGAGAATGACAGGGTCCTTTTTTACCTCGCCTCCCACTGATGTCCCAACCACGAAACCCTTATTCAAACCACCAAGAAGAAAAAGCGGACACCAATAAAAAAAAAAAATAAATAAAGTTTATTACTACGAAATTTACATATGAAAATAGTTAATTTACATTTACCAATCGATCGATAATCTAGTCTACCAAACAATGTATGGTATCATCGAACAATTCTAACATTTAAATAGGCTAGAGACCAGAAAATATGGAAACACTCGAGCACGCAAAATTCCCAAAACCTCCCACACCCGTGCATAATACCCGAAAAGGAGGGTGAACTCTTAACAATTAATGCGATCACACTTTCATGGATAAGAGTAAAAGATAACATTTAATAAACGAAAAGTAAAATTCTTAAAATTCAACTGAGCAACAAACTTTCTTTTAAAGAACATTAAAGAAAAACTTTCACACAGCAATTTACTCCCCGAAAATCAGGCGCCAAAGGTCAAAAAGAGAGACAAATGCCTCCAAACCGCAAAACCTTAACAAGATCCCATTATTGAAACAAGTGGGATAATGCCCTCACTACGTCCTCAAGTCTTATGAAATGCATGTTGTAAATAGTAACGACCTTTTTAAGACACATTAGAAAAAACAAAACCCCCACACAGCAGAGTGACTGAAAATGGGGGCCCCACTCTGTGCACAGGGATTACTCTCTCACTGTATAAAAAATAGGGAGACAAATGTTTTCAAGCAACAAAACCTTTACAACACCCTATCATTGAAACAAGTGTGAGAGCTCCCTCGCCACCCGAGTGTGAGAAGCCCCTAGCTACCGCTTACAGTAAGGGATTTCATCACCTCCTTTAACAATGCCAATACAAATGAATTACCTTCGACTTTCTCCATTGGAATTCCTATACCAAAAATAAAAAGAGATTATCATTTTCCTTTACCACATGAAAGCTACAGCAAGATTTCTTCACCTGCGTCTAGAAAAAATCTAAACAATCATCGGGTTAGCGGAAAATTCCAATGAAATTGTCCAAAACCCGAATACAACACAAACGCACTGCACCTTTAAAACGTTCCACAAGGTCACAAGCACACTATTCACGTACATTCAAACCATGTACACCCTACTTGAAAATCAAAACGTTGCAACAAATTGTCACAATTAAAATATCACAATTCTAAAGACAGGGTTCATAAAAATAGTGACAATTATACACACGATCACGTACAATGCATAAACGAAAATGTTTACCATGTGGACGTACAATTATAAATAAAGGTTAATAACTCTGACGAAATTGCATGAATTCCTTCCCTCTATGACTAACATTAACAAACCTGATCTTATAAGATCGTTGTTCTATAAATAGAAACTTCAAATCACCAACTGAAAAAAAAACGTCAGTCGGTCAATATGGTAGGAATTGCGTCAGTAAGTCGCTTGTATCCGCACTCTTCGACAATAATACTTCGCATATGCAAAATCAATGCAATGTTTTGTATAGATCGTTAAACGAGCAGAGACTTAGTCGGCAGCACACATAATGGTGTCGATAAGCCGCCCACAACAACGGAGAAACTTGCGTCTACCAGATGGTAATGTAATTGCTTTAAATTCGCAGACTTACTTTTCCTTCCCTCTATAACATATAACAAACCTAATCTTTTTACCTTGTAAAGCAATTCCTCATTTCAAAATAATAAATAATTACAATCGCTGAAACACCACATACAAAGCAACCGCTTCATGGGCAATGACCTCAGTCGATATTTAATCACCCCCCAATATCGGACTTTACAGAGGACCATATCAAATAAAAAGGTGTTTCATCACGTGTTAAAGCTAATAGAAATTAATTACCTTGAAGAATCTGAAAACTCCAAGCGATTTCCTATATTAAAAAATAAAGATGGGTTCTCATGGTACTTTTCCACATGAAAACGCAAGATAACTTCACATGCGGCAGTCTAGTGAAATTTTAAACAATCACCGTTTTAACGGAAACTACTAATAAAATTGCCCCACACCAGAATAGGACACACGCACGCACTGAACCTTTCACAGCCACAATTTGTACATACATACATTTAAAGTCAAGTACATCCCACTAGAAAATCAAAAACATGTAGACGAAACATTCCAAAGAAAGGCTCAGAACTCTGACGAAATCGAGCAAAGAGAAATTGTCGATCGCTAAAATACACACAAAGCATGGCAAAAGGGGTCAGACAGCAAAGATAGGGTTCATAAAAACAATGACGACAAAACATACGAACACGTACAACCCTAAAACGAAAATTCAAAAACAACAACTTGAATACTTCTAAACTCAAGCACCATGTTGACGATGATAATTTTAAAGAAAGACTCAGAAAATTGACGAATTTTAACAAAGAGAAATGAACGATCGCTAAGATACCACATACATCCACAAGCACCGTGTTGACGGAAATATTCGAAAGAAAGGCTCAGAACTATGACGAACACAACAGAACTCTAGCACACACACAACATGTGCATAAGGGATTTTCTATCAGACAGCAAAAAAGAAAAATAGGGTTCATAAAAACAATGACGACAAAACATATGAACACGTGCAACCCTAAAACATTAACTTGAATACTTCTAAACACAAGCACCATGTTGACGGAAAAATTCCAAAGAAAGGCTCAGAACTATGACGATCGAGGAAGCAATGACTGCACTCGATGTTTAACCATACACCATATCAAATAAAAAAGGGTCACATCACGATCCCCATACACAAGCTAATAAAAAATTATTATCTATCTCCCTATAGCTCCAAATAAAAAGGGGGGGACATCACGTACTCATCCAAGCTAATAAAAATTAATTATCTTGGAGTATCTGATAACCACATTGGATTTTCCTATAACCAAATAAAAAAAGTCACATCACGTACTCATACCCAAGGTAATAAAAATAAATTATCTTGGATTATCTGAAAACCACATAGGATTTCCTATTACCAAATAAAAAAGGGTCACATCACGTACTCATGTCAAAAGGTAATAAAAATTAATTATATAGGATTCCCTATACCAAAGCTCATTAAACTTGATTTATGTGCTTCGAGCTGTCAATCATTATCCAGTATCTGTATATATATACTACTTACGCAAATGCCGCGAACAGTGGAAACAACGATCAACATCATTAGCAGGCTCGTGAATATCAAGTCGCTCGAACCACGATCCAGGGGTCCTTACGCTGTCGCGAAGTTGCTAGGAAGGTACTTGCTGGCTGACATAAAGGGTATGCGGGTCAGCCAGAAGCCATTTAGTCGTACATTTACGGTACAACTACGTGGTAGGTTGTGTGAAGCATTTATACATTCTTTTATTGCGCAGTACACATTGACCAATAGGAGGCAAGCTTATATTGCGTGCGATGCTTCTTCTTCCTAAACCCAACTCTTTGAGTTGCTGAGGAAAATAAGAATGATGTTGAGCAATCGTAAATTTGAGTTCACAAAGCATGGACGTCAATGAAAATAAGTTTACGTGATAAATATTTAAACCTTTAAAAAAATTAGCCGAGGGCTTTATTTTAAAAGGATATCTCCTGACATAATATTATTTAATAAAATATCTTGTACAGATTTCTTGATTAACCGAATTTAATGAACTTTTCATTCATAAAAAAAATTACACTAAGTAACAAAGTATTCGTTTGCTAAGATCAAATTACCTTAATGAGATTGAATCTGTTTTGCAAATTTCTCCACCACGTACTCATACCATATTGGAGAAATTAAGATTTCGTGTTAGCTATACGTAGTTCACAGTATCAACGTTTGTTTAAGAAACTACGGCGCACACTTTTTAATGCAAGTTTATTTGTTTATTATTGTAACGCGTGATCCATTTCGAAGTTCCCTACTTATTTAAAGAAAAAAACACAGAAAATTCAAATTGAATGGGGAATGTTTATTATCATTTGAAAGAACATTTTTTGGCATTTATTTTCTGAAGGTTCTGTCTATCAAATGTTGGCCGTGGCTCCGTCTCAGATAATGCATCCGTTGAGTCCAATTTTCGATGACTCGTTCGAGCATTTCGACTGGTAACAGGCGAATGACACGCGTGATGTTTTGCTCCAAGGCCTGAATCGAAGCGGTTTTGCCCGCATAAACTTTAGACTTTACATATCCCCACAGGAAAAAGTCTAACGGTGTGATATCACACGATCTTGGTGGCCAATCGACCGGCCCAAAACGTGAAATTATCTGCTGTGTTCTCTCAATAAATCCATTGATTGGTGCGATGTGTGGGAAGTGGCGCCGTCTTGTTGAAACCAAATGTCGCCGAGATAACGAGCTTCAATTTCAGGCATCAAATAGTCGGTTATCATGGCACGATAACGGACCAATGATTCAACCGGCCAACAAACCACACCAAACCGTTGTTTTTTCTGGATAAAGTGGCAGCTCTTGAACCTGTTCTGGTTGCTCTTCGTCCCAAAAGCGGCAATTTTTCTTGTTTACATACCCATTGAGCCAGAAAAGGGCCTTATCGCTGAACAAAATTTGGTTCGAAAACGCACGAAACACATTTCTCACAGAATGTGAATTTTAATAATAAAGTTGAACGATTTGTAAACGTTGTTCAGGAGTAAGTCTTTCCATGATGAAATGCCAAACAATACTTAACAAAAAAAAACTAACGTGATCTGTCAAAAAAAGGCTATTGAAAAAAGTATCTCTACTTGGATCACCCATTATAATAGTATCTAATGCTTTAGGAGGTAAAGATTTTGCTTCTTATTTGGAAGGTGCCGTATATCACTTTTATTAGGATCAGAGGAAATAAGCAAATTATGAAAAACGTCCTTATTGGTTGCGACTCGTGACATTTTTCTTGAGAAGCTTTCACGATATAGCTTGTAGTTTTTTAAGGACTTCTAAAAAGTTGGCCAATAGGAACAGCAAAGTTTTTAATAACATCATTGCCATTAATAAGTATTTTATGAACGCTCGCAGGCATTTTATACCAACAATATTTGGTGACAAATAATTTGGCTGTGTCTAAACAATACTTTCGGAATTTTGTTGTGTCTATTTTCAGTTTGGATGAAGGAGCAACCAGAACGTTGCACGAGCTCATAATCAATTCCAATTTTACTAGTTGTTTTCCATTAAGAACGACCGGGCAGTATTACCATCATAAGTGTTAGCCCCTCCTTGTTTCGGAATATCTACTAATATTCCTAACTTATTCCTGAGCTGGTTTTGGAGAAAGACTTTTTAATCTTATCTTTATCATAAAAAAATTTTGGACTCCTCTCCTTAAATATATTTGCTCTGGCCTTCCAAGTTGTGATTTTGCTTATTTATTTTCATTTCCATAGGCATTTGAAATTTCTTAGACAGCCAACTCTCTTCTGAATTTAAGAACACACGATGTGTACGTTTCTGTGCAACCCACTTTTGAAAAATGAATGACACAAACTTTTTGGTGTAAAGGAAACATTTTTTATTTTGGTCCTCATTTACATCCAATACGGAATAAACAAACTTTAGGACTTCACCGCACAATCAAAAATAGACGATTTGAAAAGTCCGTTCTCTCGCATAAATAAAAATATATTGTCTCCGTTTGAAGAGCATTGCTACCTAAAAAAATATATTTTATAGCGGCTTATGACACGTGATGTTAAGTGTTAATTCAAGTGAATGAGTGAAACTATATAATAAAATCATTTTCGTGATCAGACTATGTCGGACGTTTTTTATATCGTTTATTAGAAAAAAATTTATTAATTTTTTAAGCAAAAAATTACTTCATGTATCATAGAAACCATTTTAAATCTTAAACTTATAAAATGTAAATATGAAATAAATTTTTTTGTTTAGTACTTAGAATGAGGATATTGCTACATATTTGCTTTTTAGTTATTCTTCATTAGCAGATAAAAACTTGTACTTGAAGTGGCAATGCAAATTATCAGCAGGAGCACATAATAACAAAGTGAAATCAAACTGACTCATTGCGGCGAAAGTACAGTTATAAATTTGAGCACTAACTCTTTATTTGAATACTGCTCTCTACATTTAACGTAAAAATGTTGAAAAAAATATATTAATTTTTGACTTCTGTCCAGCTACTGATGTATGAAATCGACCACTGTGCGGCGTCGTAACTGGGTGATGTGGTAAAAGAAATACCATACTCTATAAAGGGATCTAATTAAATATAGACTAGGTTTCGCAGAAAACATGGTGTTACAAAATAATCATATTACTCTGCATGTCTGTTCAGCAGATGTAGAAATATGGTTACTGTTTGCAAACTGAAAACTGATTGATATTTAAAATAGACTTAATTGGTCCCGGAGGGAGAAAACAACATACTGAAAGAAAACGTGCGCCGTTTATAAGAGTAAATATTTTTCCGTTATTTTTTGTTCTCCTAGTGAAAATGAAAATTTTTTAAAGTCTAAAGGCCTAATTTTAATGTCGGAATTGACGCTTACTTTCAGATTCAAATGCGAATAGCCAAAAACTGATTTGTGCTGACATGAAAATTTACAAGTCAAAATTTTCCGGAAAAGTTTACGGTGAACAGAGTAATTTAAGTTCCTATTTAAGTAAGGAGTGTGTTTACTAGCTATATGAGGAGTATTGTTTACCGTTTCTTATAAAAATTGGTTCAACGTCAAGCAAATTTACATTTGCAATCCCGGCCGGGATCCCGACAAATTTGAACATAGTTCCCGCTTTCCCGGGAAACGAAAACGAAGGTCAAAAACAACTCTAATACAAGCGTAGCAAGGCCAATTGACTAAGAATGGAAACAAAAAACCGAGATAAAGTGCAGGGAACCTTTTGAACTTTTACTAGTGCAATGGAAGTTATACTAAACATAAGCCTGATTGATAATCTTAGGGTACGTGGCAGCCAGTACAACAAAAAGATTGATCGGAGTAGGTGAATGGATCACGGAACACCAGACATCCCGCCACAAAAACATCCTGGAAACATTAAAGGGACTCGCACTACTAAACGGAGTACACACTGAATTCCGGAAAGCTTGCTTTTGGAGTGTTAAAACGAAATAGCTAATTTGAACGGGCATTCTACCGGTGACTTCAACAAAAAAACGCTTTGGGGGACCCTGATGAGGGACGAACACTTAAGGCACATATCTTCCGCATTGAAAAAGTGGGATCATACATGTGCAACTGTAAAGTAGTTTAAATGACGTATGAGCGAGCTGGACGTTTGCAAATGCTGTCACTAAAAAAGATGGAATGTATACTCAATTTGTTATTCCGTTTGTCTGCTGAAAGCACAATGACGTTCAAACAAATTAATCATCTAAGCGACAAGCAGAGCCACCTTCTGGTACTTACCCATCAAATCTCAGTTGCTACGAGTACTACCCTAACCGCCCCTATATCAGAAAATTAAAGCTTGCACAAAATCATTAAATTCTTGCTCAGGAAGTATGTCAATAATCCCAGCAGAACAATTTCTAAAAATGTTTTTGCATATTTTGCCGAATGTGGCGGTTGTCTTTTTATGTTGTTCTTTGTATCTTCGGTGTTTACAGTGAAATGTTAAAGTGCTATCTATGCTTTTGTCTTGAAGAAACCAATTTTTTGGTTTTTAAAGTCATTGACCTTAAGAACTCCCTTTTTATACTTACCGACCAGATCTCAACTTATACAACAATAATTAACTAAATTAAGGTAACATCAAATAATTTATGATTTTAAATTAACCATATTTCGACGTGATTCAGCGTGAAGCCCGGTGCTATTAGCACAGAGGAGAGGGAATTTTCAGATATTGGCAATATATTCGATTGGACTCTTTGGATTTTCTCGATATTGCACGAGCATGCTTAGCCCCATAGCTGGACACCGTATTACCAGATATGTTGGATTAATTTTAACTACAAACACCGAAGATACTACATTCGGCAAAATAGGCAAAAACAGGGGATTGTTGACATACTTCCTGAACAAGAATTTAATGATTTTGTGGGAGCTTTAATTTCCAGATATAGGGGCGGTACATTAGGGTAGTAGCAACTGAGATATGATGGGTAAGTACCAGGAGGTTATACTTAGAAGGGACATAAATACTGTTACACACGATTTATGCTGTAAAATAAAAACTAAAATGTTTTTGGACCAAATATTTTTTAATATATTTATTGATGTATATTGTATCCAAAAAGAATCTACTTTTCCGAAATGTCCGCCTTTTGCCTTTACACACGCCTTAAGTCGCACTGGCCAATCGTCAATAGCTGCACGAACCTTGACCATTGGAAAATTGGCCACAGCTCGAACCAAAGCAGTCTTAAGAGATCCAATGTTGGGGTATCTTTTGTGACAAAACTTTTCCTCTAAAACCGTCCACAATTTGTAATCCAATGGGTTTCTTCAGAGGAAATGAACGCTGGCAAATTGTTTCGAAGCCAGGCCTGGGACGTTTTAACCTTATGGGCCGGCGCAGAATCCTGCTGGAAACAGGGAATTGTTAAGAGCCTTCACAACAGCTTCCAAAACGGTTTCTTTGTACGATGTTTTGACTCCTTGTTCGCAGAAATGCAGGTCAGTGGCCCCATCGTAAGAGCTACCCCACCAAACCATGACTGAAGCTGGGCGATGACCCTTTTCCATCCTTGGGATCAGTTCAGATTCTTCCTTAGAAGCATCTGAACTGCACCCTTTAATTTGGCATGCACCCTTTAATTTGGCTTTTTTAATTTTTTCCTGAACGATAAAATTTTTTTCATCGGTGAACAACATTTTTCTGTGCAAGTTATCAGCGTGCTTCACCAAAAGACGTTTGCATTTTTCAATCCTATTTTTTTTAAAGCTGCAGTCAATAAATGTCCGGTACGTCGCTTGAAAGCCCCAAGTCCCAAGTCTTTTTTAATGATTCGACTCGTGGACTTTTGCGTGATATTCATTTCACGGGCCATGACTTTGTTTTCGGAGCGGATTTCTGTGAATTCATGATTTAACGCAGGGATCGGCAACCTATACTAATGCACTTTGCGATTGTATGCGTTATATGAATTCTAGCACTCACCATAAACCGGTGTTGCCAGTAAGATTTCATATGAAAGACCCAATTTAAAAATAAAAATCTCCAATATAACACTCAATTTTGATATAATTTGTTGAAACTATAGCTGCATACCACAAATATTTTTCCCAAATTTATTGGGAAAACTGTTTTATTTTATTTATTTTGAAAATAAAAATAGACTTTTAGTCTATTTTATTTTTCTGATGAAATAAAATTTTATGTCAAGAAAAATTATTAGAAAAAAATTGTTAAATAATTTCATATTCTTCGTGGAATGTATTATAATGCCTTTGCATATCGTATTTTTTTATACGTGACAACGCACGTTGGCACACCAAACATTCTGGTTTGCCAAAATAATTTTCTGAAGATAAAAAATTTAATTCATATTCCCCGTTGAACATACTGATAGGGAAAATTTTAATTTTGTGGCAACACTGTTTTTGAGAAACATGCGACTACACAACCTGCCTTCTTGAATGCTCAAGCGAGACTGATTAATGTTGTTTTATTCTTTTTAAATTAAATTATTTAGTACACACTGCTGGAGTGTGCAATACAGTTCTGACATTCATTTGTTTTTTAAGCATGTTTTTAAATGAACTTCTCACCGTTCATTCATGTTTGATTTCAAGAGAATGTCTTGAATGCGATTCAACACATCCATTGGAGAGTTATGATATCTATCAAGAATTATAACGGTGATGTTGATATAATGATTTTGCCTGGTCAACCTGGTCTTGGAAGTACCTCGAAACTTGTTGACTAATTGTCGCAAATAATTCTGTTTTTTTTTAAACACATTATGGACATAACATAAAAAATATACAGTAATAGCTCTCTTAAGCATACACTAACGGTCGCAGCGATTTTGTCCGCCTAAGGGAGATGTCCGTCCAATAGAGCGTGTTTGCTTCTTGATACAGCGAACCAGTCATAACACAACATATCGATCTTTTTGGTTAATATTAATACCAGACTTCCATTTAGCTTTGATGTGTTCTTTATTTTTTTACAATTGCTGCAGATTGCGTTTTTCCAATGTTAAACCTTAAAATAATCGAAAGAGTGAATTGATGGCCGACCTCTAAAAATACAAAAATTTTACCTCATTGCAATATTACGCCCAGAGTTTTTTCTTTTTCTTGGAAATTTATTATTTCCATTTTTTCTTTTCAGAAGAGCACATTTCGCGATGCCATTCTGATTAAGTGTTGCCAACAAATTTTTATCGAAATAGTACAGCAAAAAAAAACACGTATCTAAAGTAACGGTTAATCATAGTAGCTGCAGCATTTTTTGTCTATGAACAAAATGCGGGGAATAACAGCTTAACGCTCATTACTTGCCTGACACATGTTGCTAGCTACGACAGTGTAAAGTAAAATTACAAAATATGTGGATATTATCAAAATTACAGAATTCTAGTAGAATTATGAATTTAGGTATAGACACCAATTCTTGCCGCAACTTTGTTATTCAAAGTTCATTACGAATCTGTCGGGTGATTAGAAAACGAGTTCAATGTATAATCCAGAACAAGTATAAAATTTTATTACGATAAAACAATGATGATAATAATAAAATATAAAATTAAAATAAAAAAATGCGATTCGTTGGTAGAACGTAAACAAGTCAACAACATTAGAATTAGAATTTATGAGCCGGAAAAACATCATGGTCGCTGTGATCCAAGAAACGAAGCTGAATTCCACCTTGCACAGTTGCGACGGATACAACGTGCTACGTAAGGATCGCACCAGAAGTGGAGGTGGGAACTTGCTTTCCTGTTACACCATTCTGCGCAGTACAGACCTATTTCACCTGAGCTTGCCTCTAGAGACCCATACATGAAATGTATGGGGGTAGCAGTCAAGTCTGGAACTGCCGAGATAGAGCTGTAAAACGTATACATCCCGCCGGTTGGTAGCTGTGCCCCGCGTTATTTGCCTGACATTTGCAATCTGCAAGGCAATAACCGCTTGGTCCTAGGAGACTTTAATGCTCCCCACGAACTGTGGCATTATCTCCTAGACAACGACCAGAGGGGCATAGCTTTCGCAGAGCAATTTGATAGCTCTACGTTCTGCACAGTCAATGAGGACTCCCCCCACGCGGATTATGGGCGATTGCCATAGCTCGCCAGACAACACTATGACATCGCCTGGCCTGATCAACGACGTCATCTGGCAACCCGTCATCTCACTAGGATCGACCACCTTCCCATAATTCTCTCCATAATTAGACCATCCGACTTCATAACCTCTGAACACCGTACGTATCTCAATCAAATAAGGGCGATCGGGAGGCCTTCAGAGAAGCCACCAGCCGCAGATTTATTAATCTATCTATTCCATCGGATGTTCGGGTAGCCGAGAAAAAGTTCCGGGTCATCATCAACGCAGCAGCCGCTCACAAGATCCCTGCTGGTCGAATACCCGAAGTACGACCAAATTTCCTAGCAGAGGCAGCGGGACTCGCGTGATGACATTCCTCGCTCCAACCCTACTGACCCTAGAATTAGGGAATTCAACTCTGAGATCAATAGGTTAGTCAACGAATATAAGCGGAACAAATGGCTAGACCAGTTAAAGCAGTGCAACTTAAGTTCCGGAATTGAGAAGTTGTGGACAACGGTCAAATCGGAAAATGGGCAGAGTGAGAGAAGCCAGGCAAAGACGCAAGTAAAGGAGATTCGTACAAGCCGATGCTCTCTCCAGTAGCAAAGACGCTTGAAGCACTGCTCCTCCCCAGCCTGATCACACTTTCCTCGTGCTGATCATCAGCATGGGTTTCCGCAAGCAGCACATCACAGAACTGCTTTACACGCCATTACCACACGTAGTCGCGGCCTTAACGACAGGACCGTCCTAGTGGCTCTTGACCTAACAAACTCTGTTCGAGGACATTGAAGAAACGTCCTTTTCTCCCAGTTTGAAACGTTGGGTCGTAAACTATTTGTGTGGGCGCCAGTCATATGTAGAATTTAGAGACAGATTGTCGAAGCCCCGTAGAATAAAACAAGGAGATCTCTTCATATCCCCGCCTCTGTTTAACCTCTACCTGCCTAAACTTCAATCACCACCAGACGGCGTTGAAATTGTGTCGTACGCTGATGATTGCACAATTCTGGCGTCAGTACCTAAAGTGGATAACATATGCAAAAAAAAATCTCTTACCTCACTGACTTAGGACGTTTTTAATTGCGAGGAATATAAAAATATCCGCCCACAAATCATCAGCTACACTGTTTACTGCATGGACCGCAGACGTCAACATCCCGACTACCAACTACCCCAAAATCCTTGAAACCTTGTTGACCTCATTCAAAGCGATAGGTCGGTCTGCAGTGGAAGAAAATGCAGACTTGCCCGAATGCCGCCCTCAGAACATCTTCTTAGGACCATATACATACATGACGAGACGGGGGTCCCTAACGTACGCAGACATAATTTCCTGCTGTCTAAGCAATACCTGCTAGGGTGTTTTCGCAGCAGTCATCCTAACCACTGTGTCTTGGACAGGATGCCTCCGCCCATGCAGATCTGGTTCATTCTTTATGATCTAGAGAGAGAGGTCCAGAGGTATAAGAGAGAACCTTTAGATCATCAAAACTGTCAGGCAGGCCTGAACAACTTTCACGCTGATGAAGTCGCAGCAGCAGTATCCAGTTTTTCTGAATGTAGTGCTAGGGGAGCATCCCACGGAGATTTCACCTGAGGATACGGTACTACATCGGCAGACGCGCGTGTTTCTGGCGCAGCTGAGATCAGGATGCTGCAGCCGCCTCAATTCTTACTAGGTACGAATTGATGCTAACGTTCGGACATCTGTCCCGCCTGCCATCAGGGACCACATGATATACTGCACCTCTTCAGTTGTCCGGCCAAGCCCACTCAGCTGACCCCCAGGTCTCTGTGGACGCATCCAGTTCAATTGGCGCGTTTCCTCCACCTGAATATCGAAGCAGATCTTCTATAGACGAACAAGGCTACAAAATAAATATATTGTTGTTACAACATTCTTAAAATTTAACATTTGCGCTACACTCGGAATAAATTTTAACTCTATATCTCGAACATTCTGTGTTTAATATATAAAATTGTTATGTCCTTACCATACGCCTAACTCATTATTGACTAAGAAGAAGAGCGGCGAATGTAGAATAAACCTGATTAAAGGTCTCTTAACAGGCTTGATTCCTGCTTCCGATAATGGATGATTGTCTTGAGCATTTAATTTCTTTATTGGCATGTAATAAGAAGCCCATTTGGGGCCTATTAAAGCAAACTGACAATTAGCATTAAAATATTCAATTGGACATCAAAAACAAAGAGAAAAAAGTGATGAAAGCATATAAGTGAGAATCAAGAAACCAAGGACATGATTAAGAAAAACTTTACTCTGTGCTTGTACGCAAATTGTCCATTAAATTTTTACAAAATGCCATGGAAGGCATCTTTAACGTTTTTAAATCTGCTTGGCAAAATGTTAAATAGTCGGGCTACTCTTAGAGGAATGATCGATACATTAGCGGTGTTATCTTTGAAATAATTAAGTCATTTGCAAATGGAGTGACTGAAGACAACCGAGTTTGCAAGGAACAAAGGAAATTTGATTTTGAATATCTTGTAAAAAAGTAGCCGAAGGTGCACAAATTTAGCAAAATAAAAGTCTTTCACAAAAGGCGATATATGAGCATATGGGTTAACATATTGGTTTATGTTCATATTTTAAAAAGTTTGTAAAGTGTTTTTCACGTCTACCATGACCACTTTACGAACTCACAAAGGACGGTGACAAGTATAATTTTTCTGACGATTAAATAAGAGCCTTTAACAAATTAAGGGGGCACTTGATATTGTGCCCGGCCTTGGCTATATACAGGGCTTTTCCAGACGTGCGGTTTTTAAGAAGAAACAAAACGCATATAATTTAATGTTATGGCCAAGAATTTATAAGATATATTATTATAAAGATAAGTGTTTTCCTTTATGTTTTAAAGATGATTTCGGGCAAGTGGCTGCCGTCCAACTTATGACAACATTTTGCAGCATTTGGGGCCATCGTCAGCAATAACGCTCCGAATATCCTCTTCCAATGCGTCAATCGTGTAGGGCTTATCTGCGTAGACAAGCGACTTTACATAACCCCACATAAAATAATCCAACGGTGTTAAATAGATTTTAATGGTCACGAAGTAAGTTAATGCGCTCACCAAAAGTTTCCTTCAATAAATTGATTGTTTCGTTAGCAGTGTGGCATGTAGCGCCGTCTTCGGAAGCAAAGGTCGTTCATATCAACATCCTCCAATTCAGGCACAAAAAGTCATTAATAATCATTAAATGTAACATTATGGAGGGCTTCATTTTTGAAGAAATATGGACCAACAATTCCCTTTGCTAATAGAGCTCAACAAACAGTGTCTTTTTGAGGATGTAACGGCGTCTTAACAATGGCTTGTGGATTTCCATTACTTCAAATGCGATGAAGCTCACTTAAACCAGAAGTGAGCTTCATCGCTGAACAGGAAATTGTGTAAATCAGGATCGGTGGCCATCACGTTTTGGGCCCATTCACCACGATTTGCAAACGTTGTTCCGGAGTAAGTCTATTCATTGAGAAATGGCTAACCAAACTGATCATAAATTAGTGACAGCTGTCAAAAAGGCCAACTCCGAAAAAGTGTAGCCAGATTGAAAACCAGACGTCTATAAAAACACCCTTTACAATCCGAATAGAGAGACTGATTAACACTGTGAAGCTAGTGCAATGGGTTCTGGGTCGATAGTTACTCTTATTTTTCAAGGAGGTCGACAGATGGCAAGTCGAGCGACCCTAGCTTCAAGCTCGAGGCACCAGTGTTTATATATTCTCTTAAGATATTTAGGGTATATTTTCTCTGTCGAGTGAGACGACCATGTTATGCAACAATTATGATGGAATAAAAAAGGCATTTCGTTAACAAGTCAACAAAATACATTTATTTTAGTCTTGGCTATGGCCTTTTAACGTTTAAAAAATGGGTTACATGTGGCACAAATATGATCTTGTTGTATTTTGGCCTGTTCCTGTACAATGGCTTTCTTTAGCAAACATATTGGCATATTTTTTTAATGCTCACCTTGCGCTTCCAAACGGCGCACATGGAATAGTCTATTTTTATCTGGCGAATTTAAAAGTCAGTTTGTGGAAAAAATCAGGTGTAGCAGATATTTATTTTTACCATTTTTGGTTTACACGAGCTTAATGAAACGATGCCGAGTGTTGTTGGAACGTCCATGATCTATGGCCGAAACGTTTGCGTGACCTATGATCTTAAACGGATTCTAAATCGCAACAACTTTTTTTGCTTTTTCAAGTCGAACTTTTGCTTTGGTGTAAGATCGTGTGCTTTGGAACTTGAAAGGCCATAAGCTCTATGCCCCTGATGCTTCAATAGGATATTAGATGGCTTAGCTCACGATTGTGAGCTATAATACTCGTATGTACAAGTTTACAACTGTTGTAGAGTTAGGATATTTTGTGATATTCGTATATAAACGAAATTTAATTTTTTCTGAGTTAAATTTTCGATGCCCATACTAAATGTCATAGATTTACAATTGTAATTTAAGAAAATAAAAAACACTTAAGTGAAACCGAAAATAAAATATGTATGTTTTATTACCTGTACAATTTTTGTCATCTCTTGTATATCAATTACTCCATTGCCATCAACATCATACATTCTAAATGCCCACTTCAATTTCTCTTCAGGAGTTCCACTAGAAGTAACATCTATAGCGAGGAGAAATTCCTAGAACAAAAACAGGAAATACATTTGTAATAATACATACGTTATGAAAGATTAACGAAATTGCAAATTTAACTCCTGGTCCTTTTTTACCAACCATTTTCACCTTGTAACTTTTAAATTTTTGAAATTTTTTTGTATTATTAGCTAACAAAATAATGACAAGTTGTAAACTGCAATGTGGCTGTTTCTCCACAAAAAAATGTGAAAATTGCAAAGACTTGTCTTTTATATGCTAAACTTTTCATGTTTTCGTTCAACGAAATTATTTGACTCCGAATGTAGTTTGAAAATTGTATCTTAGCCAAAACTTTAAAATAAATCGGTATTTGGATTCATAGCAAAATTTGCTTTATTGCTCTATATTGACCATTGATCGACCGTTTCGACCATTCCGACCGTCTTTTGGGCAACATAAGCCAAGACGTCCAGCATTTATGCCTTTTTTGAGGTATGAGGTGCGTCCCAACTTACTGTTACCATTTTAACCATTGTTCCTCTACAAAATATGATTTGTAAAGCAGATACTCAAAAAATGTACTTTTCTAAGATACATTTAGTTCATTAAAGGTAAACATTTCCTCCCTGCACATTTTTCGGCCATTTATTTATTGCAGCTTATTACTGTAAGTATAAGTTGTATAAAGTTTCAGGATTCTAGGTCAATTAGTTTGACCGCTATTGTACTATCAACAGACACACGGATAAACGGGCAAGCTTTGAGGGTCAACATAAAAATGCTTTACGTTGATCAATAGTATATTTACTTAGTGGGGACATAAATACTGCTACAATAAATAAAAAGTACTGAATGTTTTTGGACCAAATATTTTTTAATATAGTTATTGATGTAAAGTATATTGTATCCAAAAAGAATCTACTTATTCGAAATGTCCGTCTTTTGCCTTTACACACGCCTTAAGTCGCACTGACCAATCGTCAATAGCTGCACGAACCTCGTCCATTGGAAAATTGGCCACAGCTCAAACCAAGGCAGTCTTAAGAGATCCAATGTTGGGGTATCTTTTGTGACAAAACTTGTCCTCTAAAACCGCCCACAATAATAATCCAATGGGTTCAAATCTGGACTGCCTGAGGACCATTCTGCAGAGGAAATGAACGCTGGCAAATTGTTTCGAAGCCCAGCCTGGGACGTTTTAGCCTTATGGGCCGGCGCAGAATCCTGCTGGAAAGTCCATGGCTGGTTTTGAAACAGGGAATTGTTAAGAGCTTAACAACAGCTTCCAAAACGGTTTCTTGGTAACCTTTGGCCGATGTTTTGACTCCTAGTTCGCAGAAATGCAGGTCAGTGTGGCCCCATCGTAAGAGACACCCCTCCAAACCATGACTGAAGCTGGGTGATGACCCTTTTCCACCCTCGGGATCAATTCAGATGCTTCCATAGATGACCGCGTGCATACACTCTATCATTTTGCTTGTTAAATTTTTCCTGAACGGCAAAAAATTTTTTGTCGGTGAACAAAATTTTGTTGTACAAGTTATCAGCGTGCTTCACCAAAAGACGTTTGCATTTTTCAATCCTATTTTTTAAAAGCTGCAGTCAATAAATGTCCGGTACGTCGTTTGAAAGCCCCAAGTCCTAAGTCTTTTTTAATGATTCGACTCATGGACTTTTGCGTGATATTCATCTCACGGGACATGATTTTCTGTTTTCGGAGAGGATTTCTGTGAATTCTTGATTAAACGGCTTTGATGACATGCGTTGGTCGAACATAGCGTGGGCGGCCCGACCGGTGGCGGTCTTTTACATCTCCAGTCTCCTCAAACAGTTTTATGCATCGGTAGGCGAACATGCGGCTCATCCCTAGTGGCCGGAGCGTTTTGAAAATATCGCTTTTTTCATTTCACACTTGAAAAGCGCTATTACAGCGATACGGTTCTCATTTTCTGACCACTCCATGATGAAAGTTGAATCAATTTTAAAATCCTGTTTCAGACTAACGCTATTGAGGTTAGCTTTCAAAACCCATATGACATTAACGGGGTACGTTCAGTTCTGCTATTGAAATGGGTGTGTTCAATGTTGTAACAATATTTATGTCCCTACTAAGTATAAGTATTTGATAGGGTCTCCGATGAATATTTCGTGCTGTTGCAAACGGAATCACATGACCATCCACCTTTCTGTGATGATGCCGCTCCGGCCGAATTCAGCCTTTCCTTTTTAGTTTTTATTTCGAAATATAGCACAAAACAGCAAGAAATTGCAAAGTGTTTATACGCAGTTTTGCAACTTTTCCAATCGCAATACTTTGCATATATATTATAACAATAACATTACCGCCACATCAAAGTAAAGGAAGGGCTGAAGTCGGCCCGACCGACATCTTCTGAACTTTTCGTTAGTCAGCAAACAGTTTCTTAGAGGAAATGAACGCTGGCAAATTGTTTCGAAGCCCAGCCTGGGACGTTTTAGCCTTATGGGCCGGCGCAGAATCCTGCTGGAAAGCCCATGGCTGGTTTTGAAACAGGGAATTGTTAAGAGCTTAACAACAGCTTCCAAAACGGTTTCTTGCTAACCTTTGGCCGATGTTTTGACTCCTAGTTCGCAGAAATGCAGGTCAGTGTGGCCCCATCGTAAGAGACACCCCTCCAAACCATGACTGAAGCTGGGTGATGACCCTTTTCCACCCTCGGGATCAATTCAGATGCTTCCATAGATGACCGCGTGCATACACTCTATCATTTTGCTTGTTAAATTTTTCCTGAACGGCAAAAAATTTTTTGTCGGTGAACAAAATTTTGTTGTACAAGTTATCAGCGTGCTTCACCAAAAGACGTTTGCATTTTTCAATCCTATTTTTTAAAAGCTGCAGTCAATAAATGTCCGGTACGTCGTTTGAAAGCCCCAAGTCCTAAGTCTTTTTTAATGATTCGACTCATGGACTTTTGCGTGATATTCATCTCACGGGACATGATTTTCTGTTTTCGGAGAGGATTTCTGTGAATTCTTGATTAAACGGCTTTGATGACATGCGTTGGTCGAACATAGCGTGGGCGGCCCGACCGGTGGCGGTCTTTTACATCTCCAGTCTCCTCAAACAGTTTTATGCATCGGTAGGCGAACATGCGGCTCATCCCTAGTGGCCGGAGCGTTTTGAAAATATCGCTTTTTTCATTTCACACTTGAAAAGCGCTATTACAGCGATACGGTTCTCATTTTCTGACCACTCCATGATGAAAGTTGAATCAATTTTAAAATCCTGTTTCAGACTAACGCTATTGAGGTTAGCTTTCAAAACCCATATGACATTAACGGGGTACGTTCAGTTCTGCTATTGAAATGGGTGTGTTCAATGTTGTAACAATATTTATGTCCCTACTAAGTATAAGTATTTGATAGGGTCTCCGATGAATATTTCGTGCTGTTGCAAACGGAATCACATGACCATCCACCTTTCTGTGATGATGCCGCTCCGGCCGAATTCAGCCTTTCCTTTTTAGTTTTTATTTCGAAATATAGCACAAAACAGCAAGAAATTGCAAAGTGTTTATACGCAGTTTTGCAACTTTTCCAATCGCAATACTTTGCATATATATTATAACAATAACATTACCACACTGAAAAAATATTTTTAATATTTTTTCATTTAACAAATTTTTACAACTGTTTACAAAGTTTTGAAAAAGCAAAATAAAAATATACAAAGTACAATATTTAGGAATATATTGTACATAAACATCTGCAACACGGCGGACAACTCTGCATACAGTTAGTTGCTTTGCTTACTCCATACATGTACCTAACAGCATGATATTGTCCACCGTTACTCATCATGTATACCACAGTAATCAATTGCTGCAACAGACTTAGTGCGTGATTTTATACACTCCACTTAATGGAGGTTGGTATACTAAATTTGTAATACCGTTGCAACACCACAAATTATTGATCGGAGACACCATAAAGTATATTATAATATAATATAGTATATATATATATATATATTGGAAAAGTTGCAAAACTGCGTATAAACACTTTGCAATTTCTTGCTGTTTTGTGCTATATTTCGAAATAAAAACTAAAAAGGAAAGGCTGAATTCGGCCGGAGCGGCATCATCACAGAAAGGTGGATGGTCATGTGATTCCGTTTGCAACAGCACGAAATATTCATCGGAGACCCTATCAAATACTTATACTTAGTAGGGACATAAATATTGTTACAACATTGAACACACCCATTTCAATAGCAGAACTGAACGTACCCCGTTAATGTCATATGGGTTTTGAAAGCTAACCTCAATTGCGTTAGTCTGAAACAGGATTTTAAAATTGATTCAACTTTCATCATGGAGTGGTCAGAAAATGAGAACCGTATCGCTGTAATAGCGCTTTTCAAGTGTGAAATGAAAAAAGCGATATTTTCAAAACGCTCCGGCCACTAGGGATGAGCCGCATGTTCGCCTACCGATGCATAAAACTGTTTGAGGAGACTGGAGATGTAAAAGACCGCCACCGGTCGGGCCGCCCACGCTATGTTCGACCAACGAATGTCATCAAAGCCGTTTAATCAAGAATTCACAGAAATCCTCTCCGAAAACAGAAAATCATGTCCCGTGAGATGAATATCACGCAAAAGTCCATGAGTCGAATCATTAAAAAAGACTTAGGACTTATGGCTTTCAAACGACGTACCGGACATTTATTGACTGCATCTTTTAAAAAATAGGATTGAAAAATGCAAACGTCTTTTGGTGAAGCACGCTGATAACTTGTACAACAAAATTTTGTTCACCGACAAAAAATTTTTTGCCGTTCAGGAAAAATTTAACAAGCAAAATGATAGAGTGTATGCACGCGGTCATCTATGGAAGCATCTGAATTGATCCCGAGGGTGGAAAAGGGTCATCACCCAGCTTCAGTCATGGTTTGGAGGGGTGTCTCTTACGATGGGGCCACACTGACCTGCATTTCTGCGAACTAGGAGTCAAAACATCGGCCAAAGGTTACCAAGAAACCGTTTTGGAAGCTGTTGTTAAGCTCTTAACAATTCCCTGTTTCAAAACCAGCCATGGGCTTTCCAGCAGGATTCTGCGCCGGCCCATAAGGCTAAAACGTCCCAGGCTGGGCTTCGAAACAATTTGCCAGCGTTCATTTCCTCTAAGAAACTGTTTGCTGACTAACGAAAAGTTCAGAAGATGTCGGTCGGGCCGACTTCAGCCCTTCCTTTACTTTGATGTGGCGGTAATGTTATTGTTATAATATATATGCAAAGTATTGCGATTGGAAAAGTTGCAAAACTGCGTATAAACACTTTGCAATTTCTTGCTGTTTTGTGCTATATTTCGAAATAAAAACTAAAAAGGAAAGGCTGAATTCGGCCGGAGCGCCATCATCACAGAAAGGTGGATGGTCATGTGATTCCGTTTGCAACAGCACGAAATATTCATCGGAGATCCTATCAAATACTTATACTTAGTAGGGACATAAATATTGTTACAACATTGAACACACCCATTTCAATAGCAGAACTGAACGTACCCCGTTAATGTCATATGGGTTTTGAAAGCTAACCTCAATAGCGTTAGTCTGAAACAGGATTTTAAAATTGATTCAACTTTCATCATGGAGTGGTCAGAAAATGAGAACCGTATCGCTGTAATAGCGCTTTTCAAGTGTGAAATGAAAAAAGCGATATTTTCAAAACGCTCCGGCCACTAGGGATGAGCCGCATGTTCGCCTACCGATGCATAAAACTGTTTGAGGAGACTGGAGATGTAAAAGACCGCCACCGGTCGGGCCGCCCACGCTATGTTCGACCAACGCATGTCATCAAAGCCGTTTAATCAAGAATTCACAGAAATCCTCTCCGAAAACAGAAAATCATGTCCCGTGAGATGAATATCACGCAAAAGACCATGAGTCGAATCATTAAAAAAGACTTAGGACTTTCAAACGACGTACCGGACATTTATTGACTGCAGCTTTTAAAAAATAGGATTGAAAAATGCAAACGTCTTTTGGTGAAGCACGCTGATAACTTGCACAGAAAATTTTTGTTCACCGATGAAAAAAATTTTACCGTTCAGGAAAAATTTAACAAGCAAAATGATAGTGTATGCGCGGTCATCTAAGGAAGCATCTGAACTGATTCCAAGGGTGGAAAAGGGTCATCACCCAGCTTCAGTCATCGTTTGGGTGTCTCTTACGATGGGGTCACTGACCTGCATTTCTGCGAACAAGGAGTCAAAACATCAGCCAAAGTATACCAAGATACCGTTTTGGAAGCTGTTGTGAAGCCTCTTAACAATTCCCTGTGCCAAAACCAGCCATGGACTTTCCATGGCTTAAGCCATAAGGCTTAAACGTCCCAGGCCTGGCTTCGAAACAATTTGCCAGTGTTCATTTCTTCTGAAGAATGGCCCTCAGGCAGTCCAGATTTGAACCCATTGGATTACAAATTGTGGACGGTTTTAGAGGACATGGTTTGTCACAAAAGATACCCCAACATTGGATCTCTTAGTACTGCTTTGGTTTGAGCTGTGGCCAATTATCTGATGGACGAGGTTCGTGCAACTATTGACGATTCGCCACGATTTTCCAGGCGTGTGTAAAGGCAAAAGGCGGATATTTCGAATAAGTAGATTCTTTTTGGATACAATATACATCAATAAATATATTAAAAAATATTTGGTCCAAAAACATTCAGTATTTTTTTATTTTACAGCATAAAACGTGTGTAACAGTATTTATGTCCCTACGAAGTATTCAAAAAATAAATGGCATAATATGTCCTTTCGAAGGAACAATAAAGTTTCCACACTTGATTTGAATTTTTTATTTTAAAAAAATACTTCTAGATTGATCGACCGATTGTTCATCCCAAATGTTCGTATTACGAGTTTTCCACCTCAATTTTTTACATAATCGAAAAACACGATGCATCTTTCGCGAGAAAATCAAACCGCAATGACAAATTACATTCTGCAAAATTTATTGCAGTTTTGCCAAGTAAAGGGGGTTTATTTATGTGTGGTTTTCAATCTGGCTACACTTTTTTCTGAGTTGGTCTTTTTGACATTTGGGTTTGCCATTTCATAATGAAACTTAATAACCAAAATAACCAAACGTTAATAACCAAAATTGTCGCATTTGGAGTAATTAAGTCCACAAGCCATTGTTGAAACGCCGTTACATCCTCAAAAAGTAACTGTTTGGTGTGCTCTATGGGCAGAGAGAATCAGTGATCCATATTTCTTCAAAAATTATGCCGTCCATAATGTTACAGTCAATAGTGAACGCTATAGAGCCATGCTTAATAACTTTTTCGTGCCTGAATTGGAGGATGTTGATGTGGACCACCATTGGTTTCAACAAGACGGCGTTACATGCCGTACAACCAACAAAACAATCAATTTATTGAGCGCATTATTTTGGTGAGCGCATTATCTAGCGTCGTGAGCCTGTGGCGTGGCCTCCAAGATCGTGCGATTTAATACCACTGGACATTTTATCGTGGGGTTACGTGAAGTCGCTTGTCAACGCAGATAAGCTCGACACGATTGCTGACATACGGCCCAAATGCAGCAAAAAGGGGTCGAAAATTGGGACTCTCGGCTGGAATTTATTCGAGCTAGCCGCGGCAGCCACTTGCCCGAAAACATTTTAAAAACATAATGGCAAACCCTTAATAATTAACCTATATTCTTGGCCATAACATTAAATTATATGCGTTTCATTTCTTCTTGAAACCCACACTTCTGAAAAAATACCCTTTACGTGCGGAGGTAATAGTTTTGGAAAAACAGAAACATGGAAAGTTTATCAAATTTGCAATAAAAAGACTTTGCAAGACAATGCAAAATATTATTCACCATTTCGTAAAAACTTTTAAAAAATTTAAAGGTTCCAACGTAAAAGGTGGTTGGTGAAAAACGTCCCTTATTTCAGTGAAAACATATGTTCAATTTTTATAATGTTTAAGATTGATTTATGACCTTTCTTGGTTTTTAAAAATGGTGGAATGATTCCGTGTTGTGATGGTGTGTATAAGTCTATCATGTCAGTAGAACAGTCAGAAAAAATGAAACAACAAAAACTCCAGGTTCAACCACAAGTAACACCTAACATTTTTTTAGCGGGGGCTTTCCACCTCATAAATGCCGTCGACTTTACGAGAAATTTATTTATAAAAAAAAAACTTTTCTATACAATGCATTCCGGTCAATGAGTATAAGAATTATGGCGTGCACAGTTCACTGATGTGAGACAAGTTTCCCTATGTTCGATAATGGTATGTTGTCGGAACTAAGTTAGTGTAATGATTACTTGGGAAAATAATGACTTCGGTAAGTGTAGCAAATCCTAAATCCCAAAAAGGACGGACTTCTTACTCTTACTTTTTTTCATGGCTCGTGAAGCCGTAAGAAGTATGTTCAAGCTTTTTACGAGCTTAGTTTTGAGATGCCTTAAGATAAATCGTATGAAGATTGATTTTCTTTCATCTGTAATTTTTAATGGGAGTTTTAAGTAATTAAATATTCGACAAATATGTTGCCCAGTTAATTACTAAATTCTATGTATTGTCGAAAACGAAACAACAATATCTCTTACTTTAGGGTGAGTTTAAAAATTGTAGATTTTAGTGTTACAATATTTCACTAAGGTACTACTATAACCATTTGAGTACAGTTCGTCAGGACATTTCCATAATGAATGACATATTTTATTTTTTTGTTAGATTTTATGTTTTTTATTTAGTAAATTGCATTAATGAGTTATGTTCAAAATAGATACCAATAATAAAAATTATATGGTGACCAAATTACTAATATGATTAATCTTGTGTAACAGGTATTCTAGAAGAACATTTGTCACTGTAGTACTGTATGAATTGATATCAGAGTAGAACGCAGCTTCGATCTCCCTAAAAATAAGTCCTAGAAGGCCGTACAGAGACATTATTTTCCCGTCTGGTAGACACGTGCACAAATGTACATCGACGGCCAAGAGAATGAACAGCACTAAAAGAAGAGTTAATCATGAAAGAGCTTGCAAGTAGTGTCCAATCTTCTCGAGATGGCTTACCATATCGTTACTGCCACAGAAACTTTAATTAACAAGTCAAAGATGAGGGCGACGTTCATAAACATTTACGGGCCTTTTCCTGAAAATTCTACGGTTTTTTTATAAAGGACAACACATATTTTAAATTCAAGCATAAAATATATCAACACATATAAGGATTGAAAATGAGTCTTCGGCATCCCCAATAGTGGCCGATGTGATGGAGGAGTTGTTGGACAGATTCCTCAACGACTGTGATATTAGATCTTAGTTTTTAGTCAAATACGTATAAATACAAAACCACGACCTCAAGATTGAGTATTCAATTGTTTTATCATTTACGGATGATTTAAAATTCAAGATATCTTTTTAATAATGTTGTTTAAACCTATTGTAAGTTTTTATCAATGTGGGGTAGGGCTGTTATTTTGTTTCTTTTTCATAACCATTGCTCTGAGTAAGAATTAAAACAAAACGAAACTAATGTGATGTCTACAAGCAAAATAAGTTGAGTTCCTGCCCATCTGTTTCGCAGTAAGAACACAATCTCATTCCAATAATATCATGCAAAACTTCACATAGAAGCTTTAATGTTACTTTTGCCAGCGCGTCTCCTGTTCCTGGGAACACCAAGTACTTTTGCCAAATGATGACCTGTGTCAACTACTCGTACAGTTAGCCGATGAACATTTGTTTGTTTTCATCACTTAACTATCCCAATAAACTAATTGTGGTGACTCCAATAGTAAGGATGATTTGCTCGCTTTCTTTGTACTGTTGAGATAACGAACCATCATCCAGATCTTGCCATCAGCTATTGCAATTGCTGCAGCCAAGATGGCATACTTAGTATCAGAAAGATTTATACGATCCAGTGTTGATGACACATCAACATTGGAGGCATGTTCTGGAGAATATGTTGGTATTTTATTTTTATAGATTGCATCACTTTTTCATATTCATACGAGGGCTGTTCGGAAACTTCTTAGCCTAGCACAAAAAGCGCGGTATAAACAGAAAAAAGTTAAGTGTTTTGGAAATTTCCATCTATGCTATGAACACATGTTAAATTTTGTTTCGATCTGGCAACTCCTTCATATAGAAACAGGTGTTCACAAAAGACACATCCGCGATTTTTTTACAATGGAAAAATTAGAAATGCGTGGTGTCATTAAATATTTACATAAAAAAAATTTATCGGGAGAAGAAATTCATAATGATATGGTGAATGTGTTAGGTGAAAGTGCTCGTTCATATGCAACAGTAAAAAATTGGGTTGCTGAATTTAAACGTGGTCGTACAAGCATTGAAGATGAACCACGTAGTTGACGTCCAAAAACAGCAACAACAACAGAAATTGTAGCCAAAGTGCATGATATGGTATTAAATGATCGACGAATAAAAGTGCGTGAAATAGCTAATATCTTGGGCATCTCAAATGATCGAGTCCATTTAATTTTGCATGAAGAACTACAGATCAAAAAGCTTTCTGCAAGATGGGTGCCGGACTTGTTAACAGTCGACCAAAAACGCATAAGAATGAACATTTCTCAAGCTTGTTTGGATCGTATTCAGCGAAATAAAATGGATTTTAAGCGTCGTTTCATAACTGTTGATGAGACATGGATCCACCACTATACTCCAGAGACAAAAGAACAATCCAAACAATGGAATGAAGCTGGAGGAAGTGCCCCAAAGAAGGCAAAAACAATTCAATCGGCTGGTAAGGTTATGGCAACGGTTTTTTGGGACTTCAAAGGTATTTTATTGATTGACTATCTGCAAAAGGGTAATACAATAAATTCAAAGTACTATTGCAACCTTTTAGATCAATTAAATGTACAAATTCGAGAAAAACGTCCTGGCTTACAACACAAAAATATAATTTTTCATCAAGACAACGCACCAGCGCACAAGAGTGTTTTAACAATGGCTAAAATCAGCGAATTTAAGTACGAGTTGCTTGACCACCCACCTTATTCTCCTGATTTAGCTCCCAGTGACTTTTACCTGTTCCCAAATCTAAAAAAAATCCTTGCTGGCAAGCGGTTTACCTTAAATGAAGATGCAATTACAGTTGTAAACCACTATTTTGAAGACCTTGAGGAAAACTATTTTAATCAAGGGATAAAATTGCTAGATAAGCGTTGGACTAAGTGTATTGAAGTTTCAGGAGATTATATTGAAAAATAAAAATATTTTTGAAAAACTAATTATTCTCTTTCATTGATAGGCTAAGAACTTTCCGAACCGCCCTCGTAATTGTAGTTCCCAGTATCTTCGTCGAAAGTGCACTAAATGTAGGTGTAGCAGCTGCCTTTCTTACCTCTTTATGTCGTTTTCTTTCTTTATTCGTTTGTTGCTGCTCCTGTACTCGCTGTTTAGTGTTCACTCTATCCATCTATATTTTTCTACTTCCTCGTTAATATTCAGGAACACTATATCTTCTTTAATTCAGATATGGCTTTCAATTTTGTTTGTGAATGAATTTGCTCAGGTACTCTGTGCCTCTTAACTCGTGATTGGGTTTACATCCATAAATTTCATTTCCCAGCTTTGTCCCAAATTTCCATTTTTGCTCCCTTAGTGAACTTCCGACTTTGTGGAAGTCTTTTAAAGGATTTGTGGTGATGTAAAAGTTTTAAAACATCAAATGTGGTGAGAAGTACAGGGTTTTCTAATAGGGACATAACAATTTTGTATCTTTATGTCAATGCACCCTCAAACATTTTAATTGACTTTATCATGGTAAAGTTCATTTACGAGTAACGTTTGGAAATCATTAAAAATGACTACCGAAATTCTGAGTCGGTGGTCGCAACTTTAAGAGCACTTACTGAAATTTTGGGCCGTAATAATCATCTTCAGCGATGAAGCTCATTTCTGGCTGAGAGTTTTTTTTAATTAACAAAATATGCATTATTGGACAGCAACAAACCCACATGTTCTTTAAGAGACACATTGGATTACAAATTGTGGACGGTTTTAGAGGACATGGTTTGTCACAAAAGATACTGCTTTGGTTTGAGCTGTGGCCAATTTTCTGATGGACGAGGTTCGTGCAACTGTTGATGATTCGCCACGATTTTCCAGGCGTGCGTAAAGGCAAATGGCGGACATTTCGAATAAGTAGATTCTTTTTGGATACAATATACATCAATAAATATATTAAAAAATATTTGGTCCAAAAGGTATTTTTTATTTTACAGCATAAAACGTATGTAACAGTATTTATGTCCCTACTAAGTATTCAAAAAATAAATGGCATAATATGTCCTTTCGAAGGAACAATAAAGTTTCCACTCTTGATTTGAATTTTTTATTTTGAAAAAATACTTCTGGATTGATCGACCGATTGTTCATCCCAAATGTTCGTATTACGAGTTTTCCACCTCAATTTTTTACATAATCGAAAAACACGATGCATCTTTCGCGAGGAAATCAAACCGCAATGACAAATTACTTTCTGCAAAATTTATTGCAGTTTTGCCAAGTAAAGGGGGTTTATTTATGTGTGGTTTTCAATCTGGCTACACTTTTTTCTGAGTTGGTCTTTTTGACATTTGGGTTTGCCATTTCATAATGAAACTAAATAACTAAAATAACCAAACGTTAATAACCAAAATTGTCGCATTTGGAGTAATTAAATCCACAAGCCATTGTTGAAACGCCGTTACATCCTCAAAAAGTAACTGTTTGGTGTGCTCTATGGGCAGAGAGAATCAGTGATCCATATTTCTTCAAAAATTATGCCGTCCATAATGTTACAGTCAATAGTGAACGCTATAGAGCCATGCTTAATAACTTTTTCGTGCCTGAATTGGAGGATGTTGATGTGGACGACCATTGGTTTCAACAAGACGGCGCTACATGCCGTACAACCAACAAAACAATCAATTTATTGAGCGCATTATTTTGGTGAGCGCATTATCTAGCGTCGTGAGCCTGTGGCGTGGCCTCCAAGATCGTGCGATTTAATACCACTGGACATTTTATCGTGGGGTTACGTGAAGTCGCTTGTCAACGCAGATAAGCTCGACACGATTGCTGACATACGGCCCAAATGCAGCAAAAAGGGGTCGAAAATTGGGAATCTCGGCTGGAATTTATTCGAGCTAGCCGCGGCAGCCACTTGCCCGAAAACATTTTAAAAACATAATGGCAAACCCTTAATAATTAACCTATATTCTTGGCCATAACATTAAATTATATGCGTTTCATTTCTTCTTGAAACCCACACTTCTGAAAAAATACCCTTTACGTGCGGAGGTAATAGTTTTGGAAAAACAGAAACATGGAAAGTTTATCAAATTTGCAATAAAAAGACTTTGCAAGACAATGCAAAATATTATTCACCATTTCGTAAAAACTTTAAAAAAATTTAAAGGTTCCAACGTAAAAGGTGGTTGGTGAAAAACGTCACTTATTTCAGTGAAAACATAAGTTCAATTTTTATAATGTTTAAGATTGATTTATGACCTTTCTTGGTTTTTAAAAATGGTGGAAGGATTCCGTGTTGTGATGGTGTGTATAAGTCTATCATGTCAGTAGAACAGTCAGAAAAAATGAAACAACAAAAACTCCAGGTTCAACCACAAGTAACACCTAACATTTTTTTAGCGGGGGGTTTCCACCTCATAATTGCCGTCGACTTCACGAGAAATATATTTATCCTTAAGTCATGTAAAAACTTTTCTATACAATGCATCCCGGTCAATGAGTATAAGAATTATGGCGTGCACAGTTCACTGATGTGAGACAAGTTTCCCTATGTTCGATAATGGTATGATGTCGGAACTAAGTTAGTGTAATGATTACCTGGGAAAATAATGACTTTGGTAAGTGTAGCAAATCCTAAATCCCAAAAAGGACGGACTTCTTACTCTTACTTTTTTTCATGGCTCGTGAAGCCGTAAGAAGTATGTTAAAGCTTTTTATGAGCTTAGTTTTGAGATGCCTTAGGATGAATCGTATGAAGATTGATTTTCTTTCATCTCTAATTTTTAATGGGAGTTTTAAGTAATTAAATATTCGACAAATATGTTGCCCAGTTAATTACTAAATTCTATGTATTGTCGAAAATGAAACAACAATATCTCTTACTTTAGGGTGAGTTTAAAAATTGTAGATTTTAGTGTTACAATATTTCACTAAGGTACTACTATAACCATTTGAGTACAGTTCGTCAGGACATTTCCATAATGAATGACATATTTTGGTTTTTTGTTAGATTTTATGTTTTTTATTTAGTAAATTGCATTAATGAGTTATGTTCAAAATAGATACCAATAATAAAAATTTATATGGTGACCAAATTACTAATATGATTAATCTTGTGTAACAGGTATTCTAGAAGAACATTTTTCACTGTAGTACTGTATGAATTGATATCAGAGTAGAACGCAGCTTGGATCTCCCTAAAAATAAGTCCTAGAAGGCCGTACAGAGACATTATTTTCCCCGTCTGGTAGACACGTGCACAAATGTACATCGACGGCCAAGAGAATGAACAGCACTAAAAGAAGAGTTAATCATGAAAGAGCTTGCAAGTAGAGTCCAATCTTCTCGAGATGGCTTACTATATCGTTACTGCCACAGAAACTTTAATTAACAAGTCAAAGATGAGGGCGACGTTCATAAACTTTTACGGGCCTTTTCCTGAAAATTCTACGGTTTTTTTATAAAGGACAACACATATTTTAAATTCAAGCATAAAATATATCAACACATATAAGGATTGAAAATGAGTCTTCGGCATCTCCAATAGTGGCCGATGTGATGGAGGAGTTGTTGGACAGATTCCTCAACGACTGTGATATTAGATCGTAGTTTTTAGTCAAATACGTATAAATACAAAACCACGACCTCAAGATTGAGTATTCAATTGTTTTATCATTTACGGATGATTTAAAATTCAAGATATCTTTTTAATAATGTTGTTTAAACCTATTGTAAGTTTTTATCAATGTGGGGTAGGGCTGTTATTTTGTTTCTTTTTCATAACCATTGCTCTGAGTAAGAATTAAAACAAAACGAAACTAATGTGATGTCTACAAGCAAAATAAGTTGAGTTCCTGCCCATCTGTTTCGCAGTAAGAACACAATCTCATTCCAATAATATCATGCAAAACTTCACATAGAAGCTTTAATGTTACTTTTGCCAGCGCGTCTCCTGTTCCTGGGAACACCAAGTACTTTTGCCAAATGATGACCTGTGTCAACTACTCGTACAGTTAGCCGATGAACATTTGTTTGTTTTCATCACTTAACTATCCCAATAAACTAATTGTGGTGACTCCAATAGTAAGGATGATTTGCTCGCTTTCTTTGTACTGTTGAGATAACGAACCATCATCCAGATCTTGTCATCAGCTATTGCAATTTCTGCAGCCAAGATGGCATACTTAGTATCAGAAAGATTTATACGATCCAGTGTTGATGACACATCAGGAAAGCATCAACATTGGAGGCATGTTCTGGAGAATATGTTGGTATTTTATTTTTATAGATTGCATCACTTTTTCATATTCATACGAGGGCTGTTCGGAAACTTCTTAGCCTAGCACAAAAAGCGCGGTAAAAACAGAAAAAAGTTAAGTGTTTTGGAAATTTCCATCTATGCTACGAACACATGTTAAATTTTGTTTCGATCTGGCAACTCCTTCATATAGAAACAGGTGATCACAAAAGACACATCCGCGATTTTTTTACAATGGAAAAATTAGAAATGCGTGGTGTCATTAAATATTTACATAAAAAAAATTTATCAGGACAAGAAATTCATAATGATATGGTGAATGTGTTAGGTGAAAGTGCTCGTTCATATGCAACAGTAAAAAATTGGGTTGCTGAATTTAAACGTGGTCGTACAAGCATTGAAGATGAACCACGTAGTGGACGTCCAAAAACAGCAACAACAACAGAAATTGTAGCCAAAGTGCATGATATGGTATTAAATGATCGACGAATAAAAGTGCGTGAAATAGCTAATATCATGGGCATCTCAAATGATCGAGTCCATTTAATTTTGCATGAAGAACTACAGATCAAAAAGCTTTCTGCAAGATGGGTGCCGGACTTGTTAACAGTCGACCAAAAACGCATAAGAATGAACATTTCTCAAGCTTGTTTGGATCGTATTCAGCGAAATAAAATGGATTTTAAGCGTCGTTTCATAACTGTTGATGAGACATGGATCCACCACTATACTCCAGAGACAAAAGAACAATCCAAATAATGGAATGAAGCTGGAAGAAGTGTCCCAAAGAAGGCAAAAACAATTCAATCGGCTGGTAAGGTTATGGCAACGGTTTTTTGGGACTTCAAAGGTATTTTATTGATTGACTATCTGCAAAAGGGTAATACAATAAATTCAAAGTACTATTGCAACCTTTTAGATCAATTAAATGTACAAATTCGAGAAAAACGTCCTGGCTTACAACACAAAAATATAATTTTTCATCAAGACAACGCACCAGCGCACAAGAGTGTTTTAACAAGGGCTAAAATCAACGAATTAAAGTACGAGCTCCCAGTGACTTTTACCTGTTCCCAAATCTAAAAGAATTCCTTGCTGGCAAGCGGTTTACCTTAAATGAAGATGCAATTACAGTTGTAAACCACTATTTTGAAGACCTTGAGGAAAACTATTTTAATCAAGGGATAAAATTGCTAGATAAGCGTTGGACTAAGTGTATTGAAGTTTCAGGAGATTATATTGAAAAATAAAAATATTTTTGAAAAACTAATTATTCTCTTTCATTGATAGGCTAAGAACTTTCCGAACCGCCCTCGTAATTGTAGTTCCCAGTATCTTCGTCGAAAGTGCACTAAATGTAGGTGTAGCAGCTGCCTTTCTTACCTCTTTATGTCGTTTTCTTTCTTTATTCGTTTGTTGCTGCTCGTGTACTCGCTGTTTAGTGTTCACTCTATCCATCTATATTTTTCTACTTCCTCGTTAATATTCAGGAACACTATATCTTCTTTAATTCAGATATGGCTTTCAATTTTGTTTGTGAATGAATTTGCTCAGGTACTCTGTGCCTCTTAACTCGTGATTGGGTTTACATCAATAAATTTCATTTCCCAGCTTTGTCCCAAATTTCCATTTTTGCTCCCTTAGTGAACTTCCGACTTTGTGGAACAGTCTTTTAAAGGATTTGTGGTGATGTAAAAGTTTTAAAACAGCAAATGTGGTGGGAAGTACAGGGTTTTCTAATAGGGACATAACAATTTTGTATCTTTATGTCAATGCACCCTCAAACATTTTAATTGACTTTATCATGGTAAAGTTCATTTACGAGTAACGTTTGGAAATCATTAAAAATGACTACCGAAATTCTGGGCCGGTGGTCGCAACTTTAAGAGCACTTACTGAAATTTTGGGCCGTAATAATCATCTTCAGCGATGAAGCTCATTTCTGGCTGAGTGTTTTTTTTAATTAACAAAATATGCATTATTGGACAGCAACAAACCCACATGTTCTTTAAGAGACACAATTGCATCCGCAAACAATCACTGTGTGGTGCCGGAGGTTTGATTGGGCCTTATTTTTTCGTCGATGAAAACAATCGTCATGTTACCGTCAATGGAGAGCACTATCTGCCATGATAGAAAATTATTTTTGGTCAGAATTGGATGAACTTGACATCGCCGATATGTGGATTCAACAAGACAGCACGCGTTACAATTGATTTACTGGAAGGCAAATTCGGTGATTGTTTTATCTTGAGAAATAGTCCGGTCGAATGGCCACTTCGTTCATGCAATTAAACGCCAATGGTTTTCTTTTTAAGGGGCCACATAAAGACATTGGTGTATGCCAAACAAGCCAACAACTTTATACGAGCTCAGCGACATCATCCAATGCGAAATTACAAACGTTCCGGTCGAAATGTGTGCAAGAGTGGTCCAAAAAATAGATCGCTGTACACGGACTCGTGGTGGTCATACGTATGATCGAAATCGAATTTCATTCTTAAAATGTAACATTTGCACTAAATATTCTGTATTTTTAATATATAAAATTGTTATGTCCTTAATGGAGAACCCTCTACATTTCCGGGAAGATAATGAACTGGCTGCCCATTTAACCAGATATTTGTTTAAAGTCTCTCGGTAATAGCAGTAGGTTCACTAGAAGCCATTGTGGGCGCAATAAGCGCAAACCGTAATAATTGATAGAACACTGCAAAAATCGTACACTTCACACAGTAGACAAAGCTATGAAAAAGCTTTGCTTACATTTTAAGAAAGTGATTAATTAATAATTTCTCACTTCACTTGCTGTTATCAACCAGATAACCGTGCAGGCGACGTTGGCTTAAAAATCGAATCAATGTTACAGTTTTAAACGAATAGTTAAGCGGTCCCTAGATGATCAATATTAACGTCAATATATTACACAATATAATTACTTGTCCACCCCACACGGTTCATTATTATTGGGCAATAAATTAGTTAGCTGGTCATATTGTACAGTAAACATGTGGAATAATAATAAGAGGTCATATTCTTTAGAACTAGTTATAGCTACAAAAGAGAAGGAAGCTACAAAAGAGAAGCAGATGTATGAAGGAGTGGTTATAATAAAGAAATAAGTAAACTCTTGAAAATTTGTTATGTAAACTACAAATAAATGAACATGGAGATTATACAATTTGTTAGTGACTAGTGTTTTAAAATTTTAGTGTGGGAGACTAGCATGCCGGTTAACTCTGGTTCAACCCCGGGTAAGACCATCTAACAATTTGTTGGCGGCGGTTTCCACAGAACGCCGGCGACTTTACGCGTAAGAGATTTATCTCTAAGCCATGTACAAACTTCTCAATACAAATGCATTAGCCGTTCGGAGCGAGCGTTAAATAATAGGTATCGGTCAGTGAGTATAGAATTAAATCGATCAGGTCACTGATCTGAAAGAATTTCCCCCCTGTTCCCTAATGGGATGTTGTGTGACTTAAGTAACCAGTATTTTTAAATTCTGCTGCTGTCATCCATGCTCTTGATATCTCACTGAGCAGGTAACGTACACATATATACGTTCTAAATTTTTTTTTAACATTCTAAAATTATCTTTCTTTTATCATCATTTACTTTGGTACCCATGGTAGATGTTTACTACTTAGTAGGGACATAAATACTGTTACAACATTAAACACGGCCATTTCAATAGTAGAACTGAACGTACCCCGTTAATGTCATATGGATTTTGAAAGCTAACCTCAATAGCGTTAGTCTGTAACGGGATTATAAAATTGTTTTAACTTTCATCATGGAGTGGTCAGATAATGACAACCGTATCGCTGTAATAGCGCTTTTCAAGTGTGAAATGAATAAAACGATATTTCAAAACGCTCCGGCTCCTGTTTGAGGAGACTGGAGATGTAAAAGACCGCCACCGGTCGGGCCGCCCACGCTCTGTGCGAACACCGCATGTCATCAAAGCCGTTAAATCAAGAATTCACAGAAATCCGCTCCGAAAACAGAAAATCGTGGCCCGTGAGATGAATATCACGCAAAAGTCCATGAGTCGAATCATTAAAACGTACGACGTACCGCACATTTATTGACTGCAGCTTTAAAAAAAAATAGGATTGAAAAATGCAAACGTCTTTTGGTAAAGCATGCTGATAACTTGCACAGAACAATTTTGTTCACCGATGAAAAAATGTTTACCGTTCAGGAAAAATTTATTAAGCAAAATGCTAGTGTATGCGGTCATCTAAGGAAGCATCTGGACTGATCCCTAGGGTGGAAAAGGGTCATCACCCAGCTTCAGTCATGGTTTGGTGGGGTGTCACTTACGATGGGGTCACTGGCCTGCTTTTCTGCGAACAAGGAGTCAAAACATCGGCAAAAGTTTACCACGAACCCGTTTCGGAAACTGTTGTGAAGCCTCTTAACCATTTCCTGTTCCAAAACCAGGCATGGACTTTCCAACATGATTCCGGCCCATAAGGCTAAAACGTCTCAGGCCTGGCTTCGAAACAATTTGCCAGCGTTCATTTCCTCTGAAGAATGGCCCTCAGGCAGTTCAGATTTGAACCCATTGGATTAAAAATTGTGGACGGTTATGGAGGACAAGGTTTTTCACAAAAGATACCCCAACATTGGATCTCTTAATACTGCTTTGGTTCGAGCTGTGGCCAATTTTCCAATGGACGAGGTTCGTGCAGCTATTGACGATTGGCCAGTGCGACTTAAGGCGTGTGTAAAGGCAAAAGTCGGACATTTCGAATAAGTAGATTCTTTTTGGGTACAATATACTTTACATCAATAAATATATTAAAAAATATTTGGTCCAAAAACATTCAGTATTTTTTTATTTTACAGCATAAAACGTTTGTAAAAGTATTTATGTTCCTACTAAGTACAACACTGTTTAGATGTGCATAAGTACTCTTGCACTGTTATCACTGTACTGAAGCAATATTTCGCAATATACTGATAATAATATTCTCGTGAAAAAAGTTAGTGTACACCCTCTTTTTCTTCGTTGCACATAAACTTATCGTCTTTTTGAAACGTTAAACATAAAAATTATAGGAAAGCCACCCCGTATGTAAACCATAACAAAAAATAGATACGGGCGACCGAGACAACGTTCACAACGAGAGAGACGCCAAATTCTACACGCAATACAAGCTGCCCTTAAATATCGGTTCCTTAAATACAGCAGGGACTGTTACAAGGCTCAAACAAAAGCAGTCGCCCATTATCCGTACGAAATAGACTATACTGATCTAGTCATATTGCCTGATTAACTCGTAAAGAGCCTATCATATCCGTTGCGAATTTTTGGCTACGGTAGAAAATTTGTTGTTATTTGAATGCAAATGTCCAAATAATATTTATGTGGACCATTTAAAAAAATGATCCTATATGGTCCAAATTAATTGTTTGTATATAGTTATATACGATACTACAAACGTGGACCGATCGAACGTAATGAACTGCAACCATCATATGTGCTATACCTAAATCTGAATCGATTTCCTTAAATTTGAATAACGTCCGACTTTGTTATAAAAAACTAACTTGTTTCCAATTCCATCAATTCCATCGATTTTTTGCAACGCTCTGTGGTACACATCATTTTTTGTTTTTTCATTTTCTTTGTAAATATACAAAACCGATGGTTTGCCAACACGCGAACTGGCTACATTCAACTGTCCATGTGAGAAAACAGGATACTCTTATTCTAAATTCACTCCACATATTCCTTGTGCCTTATTAACAGTTACCGCAATGCAAGGCGTTTAAATTCAAATTGTGTGTCAGATGGAATCATTGGGATCCATTCGCCTTTGTATTTTCCAGTTAAAATAGTAGCTTAAATTACATTATTCATCAATCTTTTAACTGCAAGCCTTGTGCCATTACACAAACGGGGTTGATTAATGTCATAATATCATTAAAATCATTTGGCAATGCCAACAATCCGGTTTTATCCACAGGCATCGCGCCATTACCAATTTTCAGCAATTGCTTTGAGAAGCTATCAGCAGATAGATTATTCTGTAACTGAACACGAATGTTGATAGAAAGTTTCAATGTTGTAACCAATCTCCATAAATATGAAGACTTTAAGCAAGCGTTTATTTCATCGGCTGCTGTCGATTTAGGAATGACGAGCAATGTTTTTCTAAAATCGCCTGACAATAAAATTAATGCACCACCAACTCTGCAGTATTTCGAGCATCTTTGATTGTTCTTTCCAACGCTTGAACTGATTTCTTATTCGCCATAGTGCATTCATCCCAAATAATGATATCGCAACGTTTCAATAATTTTGCCGCTGCAGATGTTTTTGAAATATTACATGTTGGCGTTTCATTACGACCGTAATTTTATGGTAATTTCACAGCTGAATGTACGAGTACAGTCCGACAATCATTTAACAAAGTGGCTGCAATGCCAGAGGACGCCAATGCAATTTTATTTTGGGAATGTATCATTGCCAACAACAACTTAAGCTGTTGACACGCATGTCGATACGTCGTACATAATAATCCATTTACTGTTCTTAACAAAAAGATGTAGCAAATGCCCAAATGTGTGCGTCACTATGCCGTCAATATGAAAATTCTCGCCTAATTTGCTTACACAAAAAATATGCCGTTAGAACATTGCAAATATTTCCCCATATACTTAGTAGGGACATAAATACTGTTACAACATTGAACACACCCATTTCAGTAGTACAACTGAACATACCCCGTTAATGTCATATTGGGGGTTATCTGAGCACTCCATGATGAAAGTTGAAATGAAAAAAGTGATATTTTCAAAACGCTCTGGTCACTAGGGCCGGATGCATAAATCTGTTTGAGGAGACTGAAGATGTAAAAGACCGCCACCGGTCAGGCCGCCCACGCTCTGTTCGAACACCGCATGTCATCTAAGCCATTAAATCAAGAATTCACAGAAATCCGCTCCGAACAATTCCCTGTTCAAAAACCAGCCATGGACTTCCGGCAGGATTCTGCGCCGGCCCATAAGGTTAAAACGTCCCAGGCCTGGCTACGAAACAATTTGCCAGCATTCATTTCCTCTGAAGAAAGGCCCTCAGGCAGTCTAGATTTGAACCCATTTGATTACAAATTGTGGACGGTTTTAGAGGAAAAGGTTTGTCACAAAAGATACCCCAACATTGGATCTCCTAAGACTGCTTTGGTTCGAGCTGTGGCCAATATTCCAATGTGCGAGGTTCGTGCAGCTATTGACGATTGGCCGGTGCGACTTAGGGCGTGTGTAAAGGCAAAAGGAGGACATTTCGAATAAGTAGATTATTTTTGAATACAATATACGAGGGCGGTTCGGAAACTTCTTAGCCTAGCACAAAAAGCGCGGTATAAACAGAAAAAAGTTAAGTGTTTTGGAAACTTCCATCCCTGCTATGAACACATGTTAAATTTTGTTTCGATCTGGCAACTCCTTCATATAGAAACAGGTGTTCACAAAAGACGCATCCGCGATTTGTTTACAATGGAAAAATTAGAAATGCGTGGTGTCATTAAATATTTACATAAAAAAGGTTTATCGGGACAAGAAATTCATAATGATATGGTGAATGTGTTAGGTGAAAGTGCTCCTTCATATGCAACAGTAAAAAATTGGGTTGCTGAATTTAAACGTGGTCGTACAAGCATTGAAGATGAACCACGTAGTGGTAGTCCAAAAACAGCAAAAACAACAGAAATTGTAGCCAAAGTGCATGATATGGTATTAAATGATCGACGAATAAAAGTGCGTGAAATAGCTAATATCATGGGCATCTCAAATGATCGAGTCCATTTAATTTTGCATGAAGAACTACAGATGAAAAAGCTTTCTGCAAGACGGATGCCGGACTTGTTAACAGTCGACCAAAAACGCATAAGAATTAACATTTCTCAAGCTTGTTTGGATCGTCTTCAGCGAAATAAAATGGATTTTAAGCGCCGTTTCATAACTGTTGATGAGACATTGATCTACCACTATACTCCAGAGACAAAAGAACAATCCAAACAATGGTCTGAATCTGGAAGAAGTGTCCCAAAGAAGGCAAAAACAATTCAATCGGCTGGTAAGGTTATGGCAACGGTTTTTTTGGGACTTCAAAGGTTTTTTATTAATTGACTATCTGCAAAAGGGTAAAACAATAAATTCAGGTTACTATTGCAACCTTTTAGATCAATTAAATGTACAAATTCGAGAAAAACGTCTGGCTTACAACACAAAAAAATAATTTTTCATCAAGACAACGCACCAGCGCACATGAGTGTTTTAACAATGGCTAAAATCAACGAATTAAAGTACGAGTTGCTTGACCACCCACCTTTTTCTCCTGATTTAGCTCACAGTGACCTAAACCTGTTCCCAAATCTAAAAAAAATCCTTGCTGGCAAGCGTTTTCCCTCAAATGAATATGCAATTACAGTTGTAAACCACTATTTTGAAGACCTTGAGGAAAACTATTTTAATCAAGGGATAGAATTGCTAGATAAGCGTTGGACTAAGTGTATTGAAGTTTCAGGAGATTATATTGAAAAATAAAAATATTTTTGAAAAACTAACTATTCTCTTTCATTGATAGGCTAAGAACTTTCCGAACCGCCCTCGTACATCAATAAATATATTAAAAAATATTTGGTCGAAAAACATTCAGTACTTTTTATTTTACAGCATAAAACGTGTATAACAGTATTTATGTCCCTAATAAGTAATTTAATATGGAAAATAATAAGTGCCCAAAATTGGATAATTTTTGTTACGTTTGTGGTCGTATCGCCCCAAAAAGAAGCCAACTGGATCAAAAAAAATTCATTACTAAGGAATTCAAAACAGCGTATTGTCATTATTTTGATGAAGCAGATTTAAGTGGTGCAAATTTTACGCCGAACACAGTGTGCAAAAATTACTATAATACCCTTATAATGTGGATACATGGAAAAGGTGGGCAGTTTTCTTTTATGAAGCCAGTAATTTGGGTGGAAGACCTAACTGGAATGATGAATCCAGGTGCTACGCATGCATAAATTCTCGTCATGGATTAAACAGAAAACCATTGAAAACAAAAGTATACATTGCTGCTTTTACCGTACACCTAAGATGAAAGCACAGAAGATGAAGATGACACTGAAATTTGTGGAGACACTGAATAAAACATGCCCCTGAATATTAAGTCTATCTCGGATGATGATGCAGACTCAGAACATGAACAACCTGAGAAGAAAAAACGAGGATGGATAGTGACAAGAATTAAAAAATATTCTAAATTTTGTTTCCATGCATAGATAACATATAAAAATCTCACATTTTCTGTGTAAGAATAGCTGTAATATGAATCGGAATGTTTATTTATTTTCATGCAAAATAAAGAATCAATAAAAAAGTCATCAACGTTTTTTCCAAAAAATTTTGTCATATCTCGAGCAAATTTTTGAAATTCATAAATCGCTTTTCATGATCTATGTCTCATTTCGTTCATAGGTTATGTGACTTTAGGTGAAAGTAATAGGACTTGACACTTTTTACCGTTTTGTATTTTTATGAGTAAAAAAAACTTTAATTTTTACGCAAAAAATATTTTTTTCTTCATACATTTATTTATAACTGCGAAGCTGTTGCTTATGTAGCGAAACGTTGTATGAAGAGCATATTCGGACTAGTGGTTCTCGAGTTATGACGAACTAAAGAGACTTAAACGTGACAAATTCCCCTATACGATACTTACTAACTTCAAATTAATTATTTAAGTATTATTTCATGTACCTTACCCAAACGGATGATGCAGAAGTTCTTCTTTTTGGGGCTACTTTCACAAACAATTAACAGAATTGACAAAAAGCATAACAAATACGTGCAAAGATTCGGCAAAGAGAGGAACCGATCGCCAACTTCGCCCATCGCTATATAAATACAAGCGGCTTTTCATTTTGAGTACGATAGTTTCCTCGATAGAATGCTCGTCAAGCAATTGACTTTTGGTATGGAATCGCGATCGAGATGCGATGAAGCGATATCTAACCAGGTCTGGCGTGGCCCGACTTAGATTATCTCATACCCTATAGGGTAGAGTATGATATAATCCATCAATCGGGTGTTATATACGGCTTTTAGAGCTGTAGGTTCTAAAATCGGGAAGGACCATTCTATAGGGGCTATACGAAAATATGGATCAATGCGGTTTAGTTTCACCACAGTTAATAACTGGTCACTCATAACGTACCATTCAAAATTTGGGAGTGAATAGGTGTAATTTGTGAAAGTTTGTGTGGGAGCTGTTCTAAAACTTGGACCGATATGTAATACAGATGATGAGATTGGTCACTCAAAAAGCTCTGTGCCAAATTTTTTTGAATTCGGATGAAATATGTGGCTTTTAGAGCTGTAGGTTCTAAAATCTGGAAACGCACAGTGGCTTAGAATTTAATTTTACTGACCAAAAATCCAAAAAATTAGACAAAACATTTTGACAATTTTTTGAAAACTTTTTGGCGATTGTTTGAAAACTTTTTGGCGTTTTTTCTGAAAACTTTTTGGCGATTTTTTGAAAACTTTTTGGAGATTTTTTGAAAACTTTTTTTTGGCGATGTTTCGAAAACTTTTTGTCAATTTTTTGAAAAAAATTTTTGGCGATTTTCTGAATACAATTTCCTAAAAAAAAAACTTACGCAAATTTTTGAAACTAATGGCGATTTTTTGTAAAAATTTTGGCGACTTTTTGAAATTTTATTTGGAAAACATTTTTGGCAACCTCATATAAATTTCACTAAAAACTTTTTTAACGATTTTCTTAAAAATTTCTTGCATTTTTTGAAAAATTTTTTGGCGATTTTTGGAAGAGAACTTTTTGGCGATTTTCTGAAAAATATTCTTGCATTTTTGAAAAAAAAATTTTTGGCGATTTTTGGAAGAATTTTTTGGTGCGATTTTTGGAAAAGATTTTTGCGAATAATAAAACTTATTTTGACCCGGATTGCTGCTACTATATTGAGGGTGCAAAAATTGCAAAGACATTGACAGCCAAATTTGTCAACTGTGTCAATGATTTGATGGACTTCGAATCCGTCTATTCAGTCACAAAATCGGAAGAAAGCTTACATACCTTGGAAGTATTACGAGTGGAGCTCAATTCTCTGCGGGATCAAGTAAAGCGATCACATCTGCAGTGCCGAGATCGAGAGGAAATAGCTGAGAGACACCTATTGATAAGACGAAGTTAAGAAAACACTACAAGGAGGCGCTCTCCAGTTATAAAAACGGTCTCAGCGCATTGAATGACGAGATCCAGACAATTTCCGAACGCCAAACCAAGGAAAAGCAGGAAAGAACATCGACACTGATGATACAGGATCACGAGAATAATCTTTCTTCAATTTCTCGAGTACCACCCTGCGGCACTGACACATTTCAAGGGGGGTACCAAAAATGGCCAACATTTAGAGATCTATTTTCAGCGATTTACATAAACACTTCAAAATTAAGCAAGGTTGAAAAACTGTTTCACCCTAACAAAAAAACAGCAGGAGAATCCAGGGAAATTATTAGCCAAGTTCCTTAGACAAACGAAGGTTTCGATATTGCGTGGGGAAATATGGTTGCACGTTACGAAATCAAACGAATGCAAATAAACAAACAGCTAAAGACATTGTTTAATTTGCCCCATGTCTCCTCAGAATCTGGTTCCTTAAAACAGAAGCTGCAGCGCACGGTCAATGGATGTATTCAAACCCTAACTACCTTCAGCATCGACATCAAAGGATGGGATCCGATACTAGTCTACCTAAGCTCAACGAATCTACCCCGTACTTTTCTAGAAGAATTTGAAAATTCTTTAAAAGATTGTACAATAATCCCAAATTGGACTGAATTTGATTCGTTTTTGACACACAAATTCAAACCCCTAGAATCTGTTGGAGATATAAAACCTGCCTTCTCGAAAACTAATTAGCCTCGATTTGATTATGGCAAAAAAGACACTCGCGGTAATTCTTTTCAAACAAATATTTCACAGAACTCAAATGTCACGGGGTTTAAAAATAAAAATCATGTAAAAATGAGCAAAGATTCTAATGCAAATGGTACGCCAAACTGCCAACTTTGTAGAGAAGAGCATTTCTTGAGAGTTTGTTCAAGATGTCTTGCGAAAAGCATCAATGATCGAATACATATAGTAAAAGTTTCACATTTATGCTACAATTGTCTCTCTTCTGATCATGGAGTGAGAGATTGCAAAAGTCGCTACACCTGTAGAGATTGTAAGCTTAAACACCACAGTTTGCTGCATAAAGGCAATGAGGCCAACTCTACAGGTGGCGATACAACACAGGCTGGTGTACGCCCTAGTACAAGTGCAGCAGCCCTAACAACCTTGATACAGTCCACACAGAAATTAGAATCTCCTTGTGTCACTGCCTTGACCCTCCAAGAGGGTAAAAATAATTAAAATCGAGAAACCTTGTTGTTTACGGCTATTGTCCAAATCGAATCTAGAGGACAATGATACGATGCACGTGATATAAATGACCCGGAATCTCAAGCCACGTTTATCTCGGAAAAACTTAAAAATCGTTTGAAGCTTCCAACTAAACGAAATCTCGTGCACGTAACCGAGTTAAGTCAAATAGTGTCTGAAACATCTACAAAAGCCTGTCTTTTTAACCTTTGTTCTTGCGTGGACCCTAGTTTTGGGCTAGAAGTATGAGCACCTGTTATGAAGCACCTGCCATCTAGTCTACCACCTAGAACATTGATTGGAATAGATATCGGCCCCTTAATATTCACTATTGGTGCTCCGATGCAATCAGTTGGATCTTTTATGGCACAAAAAACAGTTTTTGGCTGGGTGATTGGCGGACCGGTCAGTCAACAAACAAAAAATAAAAATCAAATTTCACTGTGCAGTACAGTGTCAATCGAGAAAATTCGAACACGTTTTTGGGAGGTGGAGGAGACACCAAAAAAGATTTTGAGGTCAGAAGAAGACACGTACTGCGAGGACAGCTTTAGCGTTACAACTCGTCGCCATGATTCTGGAAGATACGTCGTCACTCTGCCGTTCAAAACTTGTGAAGAACTGGGTACGTCGAGAAATATAGTCATGGCACAATTCCATAGAATGGAAAAGAAACTTCTAAGGACACCGGAAATTATATGGAATATGGAATACCTCGAACTAGGTCACATTCCGCCATCGGAAGTAATTAAATACCCTCAATACTACTTACCACATCATGCCATGATCAAACCAGATCGAGTGACCGCAAAACTCAGAGTCGTGTTTAATGCATCCAGCCCCACCTCAAACAAAAAAACCTTGATCGACATTTTACATCCTGAACCAATTTTCCAACAAGATTTGCAGATACTTATGTGGGGGTTTTTCAAGTACGCGTTCAATGCTGATGTAACTAAAATGTACCGCTAAATGTTGTTAGACCCTAGCCAAGCCAAATATCAGAGAAAGTCGAAAGTCGCCAAAAGATCCAGTGGAAGATTTTAAGCTTCTGTCACATTGTAAATTGCGCCCCATTCCTCGCTATTCGGACACTTCCTCAACTTGCGGAAGCTGTGAAAGACAAATACCCCTTAGCCTCGCAAATAATACGACAAAATGTATACGTTGATAATGTCATAGAAGAAGCTGTAAATTACCGAAGGGAATTAATTTCAGCCCTGGACTCAGCAGGTTTTGAACTTAAAAAATGGAGCTCGAATAATCCTTTGGTGATTGAAGACCTGCTTCCAGAAGAAATTTTACCCGTCAATTGGTTAGATATTTCGGAAGGATCCTCAACGAAGCATTTGGGGATCAGATGGCATATATCAGCAGAAGGCTTCACTTTTATCTCGCCACTTATCGAAGAAAAACAATGGTGTACCAAAAGAGAAGTTCTATTGAACAAAGCCAAGTTTTTCGACTTTTGCGGATGGATGGCCAGTGGTTGTAGTGGCTAAGCTAATTATGCAGCATGTCTGGCTAGATAAAAAATAAATTGGGATGACTCGTTGAAACCAATTACTAAAATGAGCTGGAACAATTTCGTAAAAAATTGCCCGTTAATAGACACAATAAAAATTCCTCGATGGATTCAATTTCAGCCATTAAGTCAGGTTGAAATAAATTGATTTTGTGACGCACCAGAAAGCGTCACAAAATCTTCTGGCAGCGAAAACTCGTGTCGCACCAATAAAAAAAAAGTCTCGTTACCACGACTGGAACTTTGCGGAGCTGTTCTTCTTTCAGAATTAGCAGCAACAGTTGTTCCAAATCTTCAACTGGCAAATGTATCTACACATTACTGGACGGACTCAACGATCGTGCTGGTCTGGCTTACAAAACTACCCTGTTCATGGAGCACTTTCGTCGGCAACATAATGTCTGGAAAATGTTGGAAATGAAAACTGGAGACACGTAGATTCCGAATGTAACCCTGCTGACACCGCCAGCCGAGGCTACTCTCCAGATGATCTAATATCTCATCGTCTATGGTGGCAGGGGCACCCATGGCTGAAATTTCCAAAAGATCGATGGCCTAGATACGAAGTTTTGGAATACACAAATCTGGAGTCAAAACCGGTCAAAGTTCTTGCTACAACCACATTTAAAGACCCTTTGGCTAGATTTTCCTCCTTATCTCGAGCCTACAAAGTATTGGCGTATGTCCTCAGATACAGGCGAAATACCGGCGCAAATAGGACTAACCTAAGAATTTCATCCAAGGAAATTACAGCGGTAGAGGTCCAAGATGTTAAGATACGACTCCTTGTTCTAACAGAAAAACATTGTTTTTAAGCTGAGTATCAATCTCTACTTCAAAAGAATCGCATTTCGCCAAGCAGCTGCCTCCTAACTCTTAATCCTTTTTTCGACCAAAAAGGTGTTATCAGAGCCAATGGACGCCTTGTACAATAACCTGCCTTATCTTATAATGAAAGACATCCAATTATTTTGCCTTATGACGCTCGCCTATCACAGTTATTAACGGAATTTGTCCACAAAATTACGATTCACGGCGGCAATCAACTCATGGTTCGTGTGCTAAGGTCGGAGTTTTGGATCTTCAGGTTGAAGTCTCTAGGCAAAAAAGTTATTCACAATTGCCGAACATGTATACTATACAAAAAACACACTCAAACTCAGATTATGGCCTCACTTCCTCATGAGCGGACAATGCTGACCCGACCCTTTTACAACACAGGCGTTGATTTTGCTGGGCCCTTTCCCATCAGAAATTTCACGGGACGCGCTTGTCTAATCACCAAAGGTTATGTCTGCATATTCGTGTGCTTTTCGACAAAGGCTGTCCACTTAGCAGCAACGAGCGATTTATCAACACAATCATTTTTGGCCGCGTTTTCCAGATTTGTAGGAAGACGGGGATGCCCTGCGAAAATCTATTCTGATAATGGTACAAATTTTGTAGGTTCAGCGGAAATGATGCGTAAGGATCGGATTGCGTTCGTAAAATCCTTTCAGACTCGTACCATCCAGCAGTTTATTTACCAGAACCTTGCATGGAAATTCATACCCTCTGGAGCTCCTCATATGGGTGGCCTATGGGAGGCGGGAGTTAAGTCATTTAAAACTCATCTGCACAAGCTGATTCCGCAAATGAACTTTACCTTCGAACAACTCACAACAATATTAGCTCGTATAGAGGCCTGCCTCAATTCTAGACCATTAAACCCTGCCAGCGATGGCCCATCAGATTTATCCCCTTTGACACCAGGACATTTTCTCATCGGTACTTCGATTCTTGCTCCAGCTGAGCCCGATAGTTCCAAAGATAATCTAAACCTAGCCAACAGATGGAAAAGATTAAAAATTATCTCACAAAATGTTTGCCAACGATGGAAGTCTGAATATTTAAAAGAGCTGCATCGTAGATACAAATGTAACTATCAACAAGATAACATTAAAATTGTCGTCATTAAGGACGAAAAGTTGTCTCCCAACGAGTGGAAGATGGGTCGTATTGTCGGAACTCACGCCGGCACAGACAACAATATTAGAGTTGTGGACATATTGACTACCAACGGCACAATCAGACGACCTATAACCAAAGTCATCTAGCTGTTTTCTGACTGACTGGGCTTTTTGACCCCATCCCTTATCCAAAACTTCAATAACTTGTTTTTGTATCTTCCGCCTGATGACCGCCTAGATCGTCACCGAGGCCAACGCGATCGCCCAGGCGGCTGGCAGTACTATTTCTGCCAACGGTGACGGTTCGTGTGGCAGAACATGATATCGACTCTTGGGCTTCAGTTAGGGGTATTCTAACTCTTCGTCGACGGTGTCTCGCATCGCCACAGCAACATATAGGCGCCTCAACCTGCCGTCCTTCTGCTTTCAAAATCAGCGGTTTGCCTACTTTAAGCTGATGGCTGGCAAATGCGGAGCACATGGGTGCTGAAGGTGAAGGCTCTCATCACCTACGAATTGCCACGACAACCCTACTGCGACACACTAACTGAGAGCCCGACATCAAACTTCTCTCCAGACACGTGTGCCGACATCGACCCTAGAAGCAACGCTCCAATACACTTGGAATTTAGCGCAGACGTAACCCGTGATCCAGCAAGAAGGAACCATCACCAAAGGGCTTGGCAGAGTCCAAGCCTATAAAACACATCTGGGCCATGTGATTACTGGTCCTTCCCGAAATCCTTTTACTGGTCCAGCCCGAAATCCTTTTAAAGTGTATTTAGTTTTGTATAAAATCACCGAGTCATGGGGGGCAGAATGTTGAAACAGTGCTACAATTTGTAGCAGCACTGTTTCTATCGAGAATGTGCATTGGCTTGTGTGCATAAACGAAATAAAAAATAAAGTCGAGTACATTGACACCGTTGTGTACACAAGCCCTTTTTCATATTTTCGCACATTCTCCCTTGTTCTTTTGGTTTGTTATTGTTTATGTCGCTTTTTGGCGAGCCTATGCGTGTGTTCTAAAACGGCACATAGGCTCACACAAAGCGAAGATTAGATTAATTGTTAACTTGAATTTGAATCGTGCGTTTGGTTTTCTTCCCCCCGCGGCAAAGTGATTTTTAAAACAAACACAAATTTAACACATATTAACCCTCCGAAATTAACTGAAATTACTCCTTGATGGGCCATGGGAAGGAAATTTTATCTAGAATCGTTTTAAAATTTCAAAGCGATCCGACCAATAGTTTAGTTTGTATTGAGATTTAAATGTGTTTAGTACGGGAACGTGTGAAAAGGTCCGCTGGCACCTTGTACTGAAATTTCAAGAAACCGTTAATAAATGCACTGTTTTTTGGCTTGTTTTATTGTTTGAACACATCACAAACGTGTTCCTTGAATTTTAGTTACTTTTTGGATTATGTTATTGTGCCTTTCCGTGAAACCTTAATTTTTACGCATACACTTATCTACTCTTACTCTCACATGGACGCAGATGTACATGCTAGGAGCCAGGTAGACGTAAAGGGTATAAAAGCGGCATTAGGTTCGTAAACCAAATCAGTGAAAGTTGAGACAGTGAACATCGAGTACGAAATTTTATTTTGAATTTTATAAAGAGAAATAAAAGTACAATACAATGGCAGAGGAAAATTTAGACATTTCTGAAATTGTGGTACGTCGTAGTACACGCTACCAGCAAATAGGTGAGAATTAAAGTGGATGATAGCTTTGCAAACTTCATGAGTGCGGAGATGAGTGATGACGATGAAGGCGCTATCCCAGCATTTGGTCTTGAAGGTGCGGATGATGACGATTTCACATATCAAGCAAATTTTAATGTTGATGATTCGGGTGCGGAAACTGAACCACATATAGACATCAATGAATATATTAGTGATGACGACGATGATGCAGAGGAAGAAACTGATGCTCAGAAAACAAACAAGTGACAATTACTTCATTTCCAAAGATGGCACCAAATGGACTAAAAATGCACCACCGACTTCCCGTACTCGTGCTCATAACGTGGTCGTCTACACAAGAAGGAATCCGGGACCAATAGGAAGCACATATGATCCCTTTACCATATTCCGCTCGCTCATAACCGAAGAAATGGCGTACATCATAATACGCGATTCAAATCGGAAAGGCAGGGAAGTGAACGATGCATGGAATTTGGCAAATCCAACTAACACAAAGGAATGGAAACCAATCACTTTAAAAGAGTTCGATGCTTTTTTGGCTATTGTTTTGTATGATGGACTCACTAAATCGAATAGTAAACCTCTTGAAGAGTTATGGGGCCCAACGCGCTGTCCAATATATAAAGCTGCATTATCATTAGATCGTATGAACAGCAAAACTGCGGCTATTGATGTTGTTTGGCAAATGTTGCAGTCTAACCAAATGGACTAAAAATGCACCACCGATTTTCCGTACTCGTACTCATAACGTGGTCGTCTACACAATAAGGAATCCGGGACCAGCAGGAACCACATATGATTCCTTTACCATATTCCGCTCGCTCATCACCGAAGAAATGGCGTACATCATAATACGCGAATCAAATCGGAAAGGCAGGGAAGTGAACGCTGCATGGAATTTGGCAAATCCAACTAACACAAAGGAATGGAAACCAATCCCTTTGAAAGAGTTTGATGCTTTTTTGGCTATTGTTTTGTATGATGGACTCACTAAATCGAATAGTAAACCTCTTGAAGAGTTATGGGGCCCAACACGCTGTCCAATATATAAAGCTGCATTATCATTAGATCGTATGAAGTGCATAAAAAAATGCCTTAGATTCGACAATGGAAATATGCGACAGCAGCGACTAATCAACAGCAAAACTGCGGCTATTAATGATATTTGGCAAATGTTGCAGTCTAACTTGGCAGCAGCTTACACTCCGCATGATGCAGTGACCGTTGATGAGCAGTTATTCCCACATCAAAGCCTGCCAAGTACGGTATAAATATATGGTGGTTGTGCGACTCAAAATCATTTTATCCTGTCAAAGGAATGATTTACTCTGGGAAATTGCCTGAAAGTGGATGACAGCTTTGCAAACTTCATGAGTGCGGAGATGAGTGATGACGATGAAGGTGCTATCCCAGCAGTTGGTCTTGAAGGTGCGGATGATGACGATTTCACATATCAAGCAAATTTTAATGTTGATGATTCGGGTGCGGAAACTGAACCACATATAGACATCAATGAATATATTAGTGATGACGACGATGATGAAGAGGAAGAAACTGATGCTCAGAAAACAAACAAGTGACAATTACTTCATTTCCAAAGATGGCACCAAATGGACTAAAAATGCACCACCGACTTCCCGTACTCGTGCTCATAACGTGGTCGTCTACACAAGAAGGAATCCGGGACCAATAGGAAGCACATATGATCCCTTTACCATATTCTGCTCGCTCATCACCGAAGAAATGGCGTACATCATAATACGCGATTCAAATCGGAAAGGCAGGGAAGTGAACGATGCATGGAATTTGGCAAATCCAACTAACACAAAGGAATGGAAACCAATCACTTTAAAAGAGTTCGATGCTTTTTTGGCTATTGTTTTGTAATAGTAAATCTCTTGAAGAGTTATGGGGCCCAACGCGCTGTCCAATATATAAAGCTGCATTATCATTAGATCGTATGAACAGCAAAACTGCGGCTATTGATGATGTTTGGCAAATGTTGCAGTCTAACCAAATGGACTAAAAATGCACCACCGATTTTCCGTACTCGTACTCATAACGTGGTCGTCTACACAATTAGGAATCCGGGACCAGCAGGAACCACATATGATTCCTTTACCATATTCCGCTCGCTCATCACCGAAGAAATGGCGTACATCATAATACGCGAATCAAATCGGAAAGGCAGGGAAGTGAACGCTGCATGGAATTTGGCAAATCCAACTAACACAAAGGAATGGAAACCAATCCCTTTGAAAGAGTTTGATGCTTTTTTGGCTATTGTTTTGTATGATGGACTCACTAAATCGAATAGTAAACCTCTTGAAGAGTTATGGGGCCCAACACGCTGTCCAATATATAAAGCTGCATTATCATCAGATCGTATGAAGTGCATAAAACAATGCCTTAGATTCGACAATGGAAATATGCGACAGCAGCGACTAATCAACAGCAAAACTGCGGCTAATAATGATATTTGGCGAATGTTGCAGTCTAACTTGGCAGCAGATTACACTCCGCATGATGCAGTGACCGTTGATGAGCAGTTATTCCCACACAGAGGCCGCACCCGCTTCACACAATACATTCCATCAAAGCCTGCCAAGTACGGTATAAATATATGGTGGTTGTGCGACTCAAAATCATTTTATCCTGTCAAAGGAATGATTTACTCTGGGAAATTGCCTGACCAGGCACGAGAGGTGAATCAAGGGCAGAATGTTGTACTTTAACTTTCGGAGAAATATTTGAATGCAGGCCGCACAATTTTTTCACAACGTTGGATTTGTCGCGTACTTTGATCAGGAATAAGACATGTTTGCCTCGGGAATTCCAAAAAAAGCATACGCGTCCTGTCAACAGCACATTGTTCGGCTTCAACGAAGGCGATATAGCACTATGTTCATATGTGAAGAACAAAGCGGTAATTTTGCTGTCGACACAACATTATACTTGCGGTGTGGACATGCAAACTGAAAAGAAGAAGCCGTTTGCTATTTTGGATTACAACGCCAAAAAATCGGGCGTTGATACAATGGACCAGATGCTTGGCACATATACATGCATGCGCTCTCTAAAATTCCTGCACCACCAGACGCACACTGTGGCTGAAATTTTGATTTCGTTGGCCAAAAGTGTATTTTTTTGTCACCGATTTTTTAAATTTTTAAGCCATTTTGTAGCTTATACGAGTATACCCAGATTAAGGTAGCCAAAAAATTAGGTTAAACTATTGCTAATTGTGGGCGTGGCATGCTGTCAAACTCACCTTTTTTAATTTCAGAAAAAGGTGTTTTTTGTTTTTTTTTTATCAAAAATAAATGGGCAAGCTATTGTCGATAATGACCTGCGGTCTTTTTTAAAATGTTGGTAGGATTATAGTCTTTAGTTGTTGTAAGTGGTCACAGCTCTAGCGTTTAATATTAGGGGCGTTACTACTATATTTTTCTCAAATTTAAACGTTAGTGGCTTTGTTTTGACCAGAAAAAAATAAGTCATAAAATTATCACAATAGGTTCTACAGTAGACATATGATCTCTTTCTAAACTTACATGTTATCAAATTAACAATAAACCACTAAAGATAAAAACAACCCCATATTGGCGAGATAGTAATTAGTTTTACCTGATATTAAGGTCTTGGTAACAAGTGCAGTTTCGTTCAGTTTATGTATTACCTGTTATGAAATTAAAGATCAATGTGTGAATATCATGTATCTAAAAATCTATACAATTACGGATTCGATATGTGTTTACTCACTAATAAGTTAATCCTTTAGGTGTACGGACGTATATACGCAAGTGATAAAACATAACAGACATAAATAAAAATATTCAGAAAAATATGGAGAGCTTCAGTTATAAAGAACTGGAGTATTTTAGAAACAAAAACCAGGAAGATGTTCTTAGTTACGTTAAAAAAATTAAACTTAAATTCGTGTAGCACCGAAATACAATAACAAATATCTAATTTCGTCAAAGCACAAAAAAAAACGATACAAAGAAGTTAGCTACAGTAAACAAAAGTTTTATATAAAAAGTGCAAACTGGTTAGAAGGCCAACTTACTGTCGCTGCAGAAACAGCAAAGCAAGATAAGGCTGGAAGCAAATCATTGGACAACTGCAGCGATAGATCTAAGAGGCGGAAACTTAAAGATGTTTACGATGAAATTGGTTGTACAAATATAAAAGAAATCTTTCCTACATATATTACGATCACAGAACCAATGTACAAAAGTGGATATCATTGAAAAAGTTGTTAAAGCTAGTCCAGTGAGAACGAAACGGATTCTTAAAAGTAAACCAACTCCGAGCGATGCAAAACAGTTCACAAGTGAGGAGGCATTTGCATTATTTATGGATTTGAAATAAACAAAACAGCAATATATTCAGCTCAGATTGCGTGCGATTGAAAAGGGCTCATATTTGTATCCAGAATATCATCACATAACCGCTGCTAAAATGGACTGTTTGTCATCAAAGGACACTATTACAATCACACCAATTTCGTCAGAGGTACAACTACAATCTCTACTTGATCATACAGCCGAGCTTGCTACAATCAATAACAGGAAATGAGTTAAAGAAATATGGAAACACAAAGTTAATTCTTTTTTGTAAATGGGGATGTGATGTTTCTTCGGGACAAAACCAATACAAACATGTTGTATGTGGAAATATTTCGGACTCAGATATGTTCATGGTATCATTTGTCGAGTAGTGTTCTGTCTGTCGTCCGGTCCGCACGCGTTTATGTTGTCCGCGTTATAATTGTTTGTCAGTTCTTTTAAAAATACAAAATTAACATACAGTGAAGAAAATAACAAAAGTGTAGTCCGTCTCGTTAAAAGAAAAAACCGTGCATAAAACTGAACAACCAGCAAATCAACAAAAATAATAAAAAGATTACACAAAAAGAACCAATCCTCAACTCAAAAACAATAAACAACTCATAATACAATCTCACAAGAAGAGAAAAAAGAAAATAAACGAAACCAAAAAAAAAATAAAAAAAAACAATTACAATACCGAAATACCACATACAAAAAAGAACAAATGAGTCTCTCTTCGTGGTGCATTGCTAACCCCCCCCCCCCCCCCCACTTTAATTTACAACCTTATCCATCTGTGTAGTGTGTAGTGCAGTTGACTCTCTTGCTCTTTTGTCGTTGACCGTCCAATGCTTAAGGCACAACTCTAAGCATTGGAGGGGTTAACAGCGGCAGAGGGGCTTGATTGTCTGCTGCGCTTGCACACTGTCATTTGTTTTTTTGGTTCTTTCTGGTTAGCGTAATGGCAAGAAGATTTAAATTTCATTTCGCCAACAGTGTTCTCCCACATTCATTTTCATAGGCCTGATGTTTTAGCTCTATGTGAGACCCAGGTACGTGAGGAATCTGATCCACAGGATTTTTACGTTCCTGGGTACCACACCCTATCTCTTTTTATTTCCCACAGAGGTCTTGTGGTATATGTACGTAATGACATAGTTTTTCAGAGACATGTTGGGCTCACAAGATCCAGAATTTAACTCCCTCTGGGTTAAATTCAGGATTGGAACACACGTACTACATTTTCGGTATAATTACAGAAGTCCAAATACAGAAAGGGAGACTTCCCTTAACGGCTTCGACGCCCTTTCTGATTCAATAACAAAAGTTTTGGAGAGTTATCCGGATAGTGAAATTGTCGTTGCTGGGGATTTTAATGTCCATAACTCTGCCTGGCTTTCCCATTCGAGCCAAACAACTCTGGAGGGCCGATACGCCGAGCTCTTCGCCGCGCAAAACGACTTGACGCAATTAGTGAATGAACCGACACATATTCCGTGTGTCGAAGGGCATCAACACAATATTCTTGACCTTTTCTTAACTTCACACCCTGAAAAGTACGAAGTTAATGTCCTTGCACCTCTTGGAAATTCCGATCACTGTATTGTTTCAGCATCTTTTTCGTTTTCCGCTCTTCGTCTCGCTTCGATACCAGCCCCAAAGCGGACAATTTTTATATACGAAAATGCGCGTTGAATGATGAACTCAACGACTTTTTCCAGCATTTTAATTGGAAGCTATGCTTTCTCGATAATAACATTAATGCTGCGGCTGAAATGGTCGAAAATATATTTTTATTTGGAATGAAGACGTTTATTCCAACTAAAATTATGTCGGTTAAACCAGCCAAAAACAGTTGCTTTAATCAGACATGAAGGGATGCTGTCAGATCTGAAGAGGAGGCGTTTAGCAATTGGCGTTTTAACAAAAACGCAAATGCTGCGTAAACAGGCAAGAACTTCGTGTGCCAGAGTGCTTAGGCGTGAAAAGTATCTTTATGAGCAACGTCTCCGCACAAAAGTTCTTACTTCTCCCAGGGGAAGTAAGAGCTTTTGGTCGTTTGTAAGGAGAGTAAAGGATATTCTTCATCTATCCCAACTCTTGTTAAAGACAATCAGTCATTCACTGACTAGGTTCATAAAGCTAACCTATTGGCTGAAATGTTTGCTGGAAATTATTCCTTGCCGAAAAGCAATCAACCACTCCCGTGATCAAAAACGTATCTAGTTCCATGCCTGAGATATTTTTTCGAACTCGTGGAGTTAAAACGGTTCTTGCGAATCTCGATGTTAGTAAGTCCCCGGGCCCGGATAGTAACTCGGCACTTGTCCTATGTAAGTGCTCTTCGACGCTAGCCCGTCCATTACGCAACCTTGCTTATCGTGCAGGAGTCTTCCCAGCGTGTTGGAAGGTTGCGAACGTCCAGTCGATCCATTAAAAGGGTGAGGTCAATAATCCTGCGAATTATCGGCCCATTGCGATTTGCTCTACGCTCTCCAAGGTAATGGAGAGCATGGTCAACCACCATCTTGTGGGGTATCTGGAGTCCAACAACCTACTTAATAATCGGCAGTATGGCTTCCGTAGAAATCGCTCTACGGGAGACTGATGACTTTCCGATAGCGTTGGAGTCGGTCCATCTACCACTTTAGTGAGAGTAAGGTCGTGGCTCTGGATATCTCCAAGGCCTTTGACAGAGTCTAGCACGGTGCTCTCGTATCAAAGCTGATCGCATTTGGTGTCGGTAATACTTTTGCTCGATTTATATCGAGCTTTCTTAGAGATCGCACTATAAGAGTGTTGTAGATGGGTTCTCATCCGACAAACAAAGGGTGACCGTAGGTGTACCACAGGGCTCTGTCCTTTCTCCATCTTTATTTCTTATTTTCACTGACGATCTTTTGGGTCAGACCGTGAATCGAATCTACTCTTTCGCGGATGACAGCAACCTCTGCCATTCGTATTCATTCGACCGTAGGCCGAGTCTTCAAGACACTTGGCCGGGATTTACAGGCCATTTCCGCATTAGGGTTAGTCCTAGGCCCAAACTTGAAGAATGTACCGATTTTTTTCAAAGTCGTTTCATAATTGCGATCTGCACTTTGATTACAACAGCTCAATAGTCAGATAGTGATTGTCGATCGATCGGTAGACTTAACATAGGGTATATCTCCGTTTCTTTAACGTGTTGCAAACATCAGCACTAAGCCGTAATACCCTGCACCACAGTGTGGTGTAAGAAGACTATTATTTAAAAAAAAATATTTAGTTGCGATGGGTAAAATAAAAATGTAGAAACTATAATGATAATAGGGTGTTTTAGGTTAGGCGTCGATAACATAGACTGGATAGAAATACCGCAATAACATAGTCATTCGTTAACGAAAGTGTCAATTTTGATCATGTCATTACATAAAGTTCTACTGTTCTTAATAAAAAATTAAAAAACAAATCTACGCATAAAATGCAAACTCTCTCGTGTGCGGGGTTTCAAAGTTTGTATCGAAACTAACGTAACCCCATTTAATGTTTGCTTGTTTTCTGCTGTTCGGATTTTATGGCTAAAAATTGATTTTTACGAAGAACATGCAATTTTTATGACTACAATATCGCTTAAATAAATAGGAATTTTGTTTTCCTGTCTTTGGCAGAATTGTAGCTAAAGAAAAGGAGAAAAAGAGAGAACAAACTAAGCAGAAAAAAACTGCAAATAGTGCTTCAAAATTGATCAAATGGAATTTCTTCTATTTCTTTTTACTATTTTTGGCCCATAGCTGCCAAACTGTGCGAAATTTAGTGAAGTAATTTGTAGGTAAACTATTCCTTGTTATATAATTCGTAATATGTTAGAACATTATAATACTGGAAAATGTTTTTTCTCATTTCCCCATTTATATTGTTTTCTAGGGCTTTTCTGCACTTGCAACAACACTATTTGTGGGAAAAACATTGCACATCTCGATGTATTCTATTTCTTTTGACTATTTTTGCCCCATAGCTGCTAAACTGTGGCGAATTTCGTGAAGTAATCTGTAGATAAACTAATCCTTGTTATATAATTCGTAATCTGTTAGAACATTAGAATGTTTTTTTACATTTCCCCATTTATATTGTTCCCTTGGGGTTTTATGCACTAACAACAACGCCATTTGTGACAAAAACATTGTACATCTCGATTTTTCGATGTAAAATACAGCGGAAAAATGTCAAAAGCCATTTGAATTTTCTACAAAAAAAAAATGTAGAAAAACACGACAATTTCACTTTTTTAAAAAAGAGGAAGAACGGGACGACAGTGATTGAATTTAATAATAATTTCATAAACTGTCTTTCCTCCTCTCTAATTGGGAGGGAACAAGACGTTATATTTGAGAAAAGTCTATCCAGATCAATTTGTGTATCCTCTGGTGTCACACAGGGTAGCCACATTGGACCCATTCTATTTTTACTATTAATTAACGACTTGCCCCATTCTATTATCAACTCTTATTCACTTACGTTGGCAGACGACGTGAAATTATTTTCTTCTTATGTTAGCCCTGCGGACTGTCACATACTGCAGGATGATTTGGACAGATTTAGTTCCTGGTGTGAATTTAATTTTATGGAGTTGAAGTAGATTGTTGGATACTAAATTTTGAATTCTGTGGCTCTGAATTGACATCGCTTGATTCATTTATTGATCTTGGTTTTATGATGGACAGAAAGTTAAATTTTAATAGCCAACCGTTACTATAGTAAATAACGCGTATGGTGTCTTTCATTTCATGAAACGCTCGGAAAAAGAGTTTATTGATCCATATGCTACGAAACAGCTTTATATTTGCCTAGTCAGGTAAATTTTAAAATATGGATCAGAGGATTGGGATCTCTAATGCGGTTATTATGTGAACAAAATTAAATCCGTGCAGAAACAGTTTTTACGATTCTGCTTAGGAAATCTTCATTGAAATACTGGTTATGAACTCCCTTTTTACAACGGCAAGTTAAATCTTATTAATTTGCCCTCATTGTACTTATAGAGTAGGCGAACTACTCGTATGATGAATAGGATGATGGTATATAAATTATCCGTGAGTTTGTGGCTTCTGAATATGAAATATCAAAAATCTCTATTGACGTCCCATTAAGACACCTGGATTTCCAAAGGTACAATTGTTTGTGCTAAATTTAGCTCTTTATATTACCTTATTGACTTCTCCTTGGTGTCAATGCATTATAAACTATAATTACTTTTTATTTAAACTTATTGTCTTCATAACAATTTAAACTACACGCAATGTACTAATTTCCTATTTGTTTTTCTTATTTTATTGGTTTCTAATATTGATATAAGCGAAGGTGGTGTTTATACATTAAGTTTCAGTATTGCATACTTGTAGTCTTTCTCTTTTTAATTGGATTTGGCTTGCAGTATTTTACTAAACAAAGGTTATGGGTTATATTAAAGTTTGTGTACATTTTCTAGTGATTATGATAATTTTTGACTATAAAGGGATGACAACTGCGAAGACACCCAAGCAGATACTGCTTAGACAACAAGAAATTGTGTTTGCGCACGATAAGGACCTTAGAAAACATAAGTAGGCATCCGGTTGATGATCTCATTGCGGCATTCTGGCCAGTCTGAATTTTCTTTCACTGCGTTGTACTTACATTCGCCGACCACACCAGCGCTGCGTAGTTATCTACAGACGGACCTATCGCTTTGTAAGAGGTCAACAAGGTTTCTTTGTCGTCTATACCGGCAAGTGACTTGATGATCTTGGTCCTACTTTTAATCTTATCGCAGATAGCTGTAGCATGAGCAGAGGATCGAAGAACGCTGTCCAATGTGACCCCAAGGATTTTGGAGTAGTGGTAGTCGGAATGTTGACGTCATCGACTTTCACATTAAGTGACAAACGCACCTCTGCGGTCCACGCAATAAATTCTGTTGCCAGAATTGTGCAATCATCAGCGTAGGACACATTCCGTCTGGTGGTGCAGGAATTAGAGAGAAGTAGAGGTTAAACATTGCCGAAGATACTACCCCACCCTGGGGATCTCCCTGTTTAACTCTAAAAGGTTTCGACTTCCTGTCTCTAAATTCGACATATGACTGGCGCCAATAGTTGCAAACGTTGGGTCGTAAACTCCTAACGTTTAAAATCGAACAAAGTGGCAAGTCTTGGTAAGGTCAAGAGCCGCGAGAACCGTCCATTCGTTGGGCTTGTTGCGGTTATGGTGGTGCCTCTTTGACTCGTAGAGCACAAATACTACGCAATACTATCCTTTTCGCTCAAAAAAAGGCGGTAACAATAACTCGCGCACCGCTTCGGTTCTGTAACTGTTCTGTCAACGAACATGACGGCTGTCCGATCATCCAATTTTCCAGAGTTAGAGAGCGATTTGACGGTTGCCTACAACTTTCCAATTCCGGAACTTTAGTTGCACTGCTTTCAGTGATCTAGCTATTTGTACCGCTTATATTCGTTGACTTACCTACTAATCTTAGAGTTGAGATCCCAATTATAGGACCAGCAAAGTTGGAGCGACGAATGCCACCACGCTCACCTGCGAGTCGATCTGCCTCTGCTGAGAAAAAACAATACGAGGGTTGCTATATATATTTCTGGCATGACCAACACTTAGTGTTGTCTGGCGCAACTGATATTTCCATTGGATAGTTTGACATTTTTAGCATAATCGTACTCAGAACGTTTTGACGTACGACCATCATTTGTGTTGTTTACAGTGACTTGAAAAAATCAATTTGGCAAAAAAAAATGGAATTAACTCGTGAACATTTTCGTGCGATCATTTTTCACAACTTTACGTGTTTTATCACGACAAGAGCGCATCGATGAACTTAAATCTTTGTATGGCGATGAAGCACCATCCTAAAGCACTGTGAAAAACTGGTATAATGAATTCAATCGTAGCCTCGCTCAAAGACGAAGGTCGTGAAGGGCGTCCAAAAACGGCCGTTATGCCGGAGAACATATATGCCGTGCGTGAACTGATAATGCAAGATTGCCATGTGACATACCGTGAGATAGAGGCATACTTGGGCATTTCTTCCACTATCATACATTCGATATTGCATGAACACCTGGCCTTAAAAAAGGGTTGTTCTCGTTGGATCCCGCACAATATGACAATGGCGCAAAAAAAGCCTCGTGTCGATTGGTGCAAAGAAATTTTGAAAAAACACGATCGTGGTGCTTCAAAAGACGTTTATAAGATCGTCACAGGTGACGAATCATGGATCTATGCGTATGAGCCGTAAACAAAACAGCAATCGACCGTTTGGGTCTTCGAAGACGAGCCAAATCCAACGAAAGTTGTTCGTGGAAGAAGCACTTCGAAGCAAATGGTCGCCTGTTTCTTTGGCAAAACTGGTCATGTGGCGACTGTTCCGCTTGAGCAACGTAGGAGGTCAATTCTGAGTGGTACACCACAATTTGTTTGCCTGGAGTCTTCGGAGAAATTCGAAAAACGAACAATAGAAGACGAATCATTGTACACCATGACAATGCTTGCTCTCACACATCGGCTCAAACCAGCGCCTTTTTGACCGGCCAAAACGTCGAATCGATGGGTCATCCGCCGTACAGCCCTGACTTAGCACCCAATAACTTATTATTATTACCGCACATCAAGAAAAAAATGCGTGTTTAACGATTTTCGTGACCAAAATATGCTGTTGAAGCGTTCAAAAACCATGTTTTGGAGGTGTCTCAATCGGAGTGGAAAAAAAATTATTTATTTTTATTTTGTTTAACCACGCACTACAGGATGTAACATCCTATATATTCCAGTGCGGGCTTAGTGGATTGTAAGATTAACATTTTGGGAAATTTTAACAATATTAAAATCAAACTACATAGTTTAAATTAGGTTGTACTAAAACTATTAATATACAAATTTACTATTTATAGAAATAAAGTAGCTCCTTTTTATGTTGTTACATTGCTTATGACTTGAAGGCTTGACGGGAGATTGTTCCAGAGACGTGTACTATACACAAAGAATTGTCGTTCAGATGTTAGACTCTTAATTCTCGGATATAATAGTTTCATTCCCCGATTGGATCGAGTGAATTTTAGGCGGTAAAAAAGATACTCAGGCTCTTTGTTATTAATGATTTTATGGAGTAGTAAAAGACATTTAACTTTGAGTAAATTCTCAAAACATATGTTAAATATTTGATATGAAAACTCAGAAATTCGGTCGTATCGCTTTCTGTTAAAAATATATCTTGCAATATCATTGTAAGCCACATTTAGTTTCCGACTGTCTTCTGAGTCGCAATTGGCGAATATTTCTGACCCATAGAGAAGTGTTGGGATTAGATATGATTTTGCTAACAACATTCTAATTTGAAACGGAGTAGAAGTTCGAACTGCCCATAAATTTCTCAGCATTCCTCGCACCTTACCGACAGTTCCATTAATGTGATTTGTCCATGTAAGTTTTGAGTTAAAGGTTATTCCCAGATTTGATGATGTCTGAATACAATCTATCATAGTTTGTCAAGCATAACGTTGTAATGTATAGGAACAGCTATTCTACTCAAGTTCACCATAATTACAGTGTCAGGCGGGTTTTGATTATTTCTTATATTATTTACGCGGTAGATGGATTTTATAGTGGGAGTTCTAATGTTAAGAGTATCACACAAGTTGTCAAAGAGTTGAAGTAAGTTCTCTCCATCCTCATATGGCACTCCGTTTATGCGGAGGTCACAGGCAACTTGTATGTTATTCTGTTTTTGTTGTTTTAACTTTATTGCTTCAATTTCATTTTTCATTACGTCCATATCACTTTTCATAAGATTAATTTTGTCCGCAACTGTTTCAATATTTTCTACGCGATCTGTTAAGTTAGTTACACGATCGTTTAATTTTGCCACTTCTCTTTTAAATTCACCCATACTCTTATCTATAACGATTAAGAGTCGCGACTCGATCTGGTGAATTAGTTCTTTTATTAGTTCCGTTTGTTTTTCGAACCGCCTATCTATGAGTTGTACAATACGGTGGGGAGAGTCGTAGTTAGAGAGACGTGGAGTTTTGCCTAATCCCTCTTCACTATAGCATAAGCTTTCTCTTGAACGTTTTGGCGCCAACAGTAATCTCTCTGATGAGGGCATTGTTGTAGAAATTGTGATAGCAGGTAAGACTGGTGATGTTGGCATTGTGAGAGGAGAGTCGTAGTTAGAGAGACGTGGAGTTTTGCCTAATCCCTCTTCACTATAGCATAAGCTTTCTCTTGAACGTCTTGGCGCCAACAGTAATCTCTCTGATGAGGGCATTGTTGTAGAAATTGTGATAGCAGGTAAGACTGGTGATGTTGGCATTGTGAGAGGAAATATACAGCGCTTGTTCTTATTTAATTTTGTTCTTATGGTTGTTATTGTTTTCTTTTGGTTTCTTTTTATTATGATTTATGTTTATTTTTCGAGTTTAGTATTATTCAAATTTTGTATGAGTTAATATTTGTTACACGGCAATAAAAGGCTCCTTTTTAAAAGAGTAACACAGTGCGTCACTTGATGAGGTTTCGTTTTTAGCAAAAAATCGGCAAATATAAAGGTTTTTCCTTTAAATTATTAAATATTTTTCAGAGCTTTAAAAAAATACGTTCGTTCAATTCGATGATTTTGATTTTTTGATTTTTTTTTTTGCTTCGACAATTGGTTTGAGCGCATGCAAAAGTGTATAAACATACTCATTAAATTTTTTACTATTAACTTTTATATTTTTTGAACTTTTAAAATTTTGTCGGTCCACCGCAATCCTCAATAACAGCTGCTACACGTAAAGGCATCGAAGACACTAAACTTTCAGTTATGTCGGGTGTTATTTTAGACCATGCTCGAATAACGGCTGTTTTTAGGGTTTGACGGCTACTAATGTCATATTTTCTAACTTTTTTTCTAAAACATCCCAAACATGTTCTACGAGATTGAGGTAATATCCCAAATATCCCAAATATGTTCTTCGAGGGGAGTTGAATTAAGTTGTCTTGGAGCATAATAAAGAAGCCAGTATCGGACTACTTGAGCAGTATGCTAAGGATCATTGTCCTGTTGGAAGATCCATTGAGTTCCGAGACCCAAATTATCGACGATGGATTTATATGTTCTTCTAGTATGGTATTATATAAATATCTGTCCATAGTAGTATCTATAAAAACTAAATCCTCCACTCCAGAAGCAGCAATTGCACCCCAAACCTTTATACTGTCACGTACACACTATGACCTGATCCATAATAGAGATGACAAGAAACGTCATACATATATGTAAAATAGCTACAGATATATATCAACAGCCAATCGGTAAAAATTAGAATAATCACTAGAAAATGTACACAAACATTAATATAACCACCATTTTTACTTTGTAAAATTTAAGAAGAAAACCAGTTCAAAAATTAGAAAAACTATAAGTATACGAGACAAACTTAAAGTATAACCATCACCTTTGCTTTTTATAGAAACACTATAAGTAAACAATTGGGAAATTTCAATCCCGCGACTGCCGGTTCTATGTACCGGATTGACCCGAAACTCTTCGGCCAGGAGCAGTCACCTCAACAATATATGTTTTTTGTTCGTCCATTTTTTCGTCGTGTGAGCAGCACTTCCCGGAATGCCTGCTCCGAATACTACTGGTACGAGCCGGGATCGAACAAAACCCCGGACCTTGGATCTGTTCGGTTTGTCAGAACCGAATACACCATCGAGCTACGTCTGTAAGGTGTAATCGTTGCATGGAGTGGGTGCACTTCAGGAGCTGTTCAGGTCTGAACCACATCAGGGAGTATAGCGAAGCAGACTTTGTTGCCTCATGCTGTATCAACGAAGTTAGCAGTGGGTCTCTGGATTTGGTGTTATCATCGTCGTCTGTATTTTCGTCGTCGTCGTCATCATCCAACTACGAGACTCCCCCGCAGTCGCCCTCGCAACAGCATCAACGCATACAGCATCTTACACCACAGATTGCTGTTGCCACTCCTGACAGCGCATCAATCTTGCAATTTAATTGTAATGGCCTACGCAACAAAATCAGTGAGGTCATAGAATTTATGAATCGGAGAAACATCATGGTCGCCGCGATCCAAGAAACTAAGCTGAATGCCACCTGCAGCCTGCACAGTTGTGACGGATACAACGTGCTACGTAAGGATCGTACCAGAAGTGGAGGTGGGGGACTTGCTTTCCTGTTACACCATTCTGTGCAGTACAGACCTATTTCGCCTGAGCTTGACTCTAGAGACCCATACATGGAATGTATGGGGGTAGCAGTCAAGTCTGGAACTGCCGAAATAGAGCTGTACAACGTATACATCCCGCCGGTTGGTAGCTGTGCCCCGCGTTATCTGCCAGACATTAGCAATTTGCTACAAGGCAATAACCGCTTGGTCCTAGGAGACTTTAACGCTCACCACGACATGTGGCATTCTCTCCTAGACAACGACCAGAGGGGCATAGCTTTGGCAGAGCAAATTGATAGCTCTACGTCCTGCACAGTAAATGAGGACAGCCGCTCGCCATATCCCTGCTGGTCGAATACCCGAAGTACGACCAAACTTCCCAGCAGAGGCAGCGGGACTCGCAGACGAGCGTGATGACATTCGTCGCTTCAACCCTACTGACCCTAGAATTAGAGATCTCAACTCCGAGATCAGTAGGTTGGTCAACGAATATAAGCGGAGCAAATGGCTAGACCACTTAAAGCAGTACAACTTGAGTTCCGGAATTGGTAAGTTGTGGACAACGGTCAAATCACTCTCTAACCCTGTAAGGAAGGATGATCGGACAGCAGTCACGTTCGGTGATAGAACAGTGACAGATCCGAAGCGGTGCGCTTGTTATTTTAACCGGCTTTTTATTGACCACCCAGAGAGTGATAAGGCGAAAAGGAGAGTATTGCGTCGTATCCGTGATCTCCGAATCGAAGAGGCACCACCACAATTTACCGTTGGCGAAGTTGCCCATGTCATCCGCAGCGCAAAGTCATCAAAGGCGCTGGGTCCGGACGGAATCTCAATGCTGATGTTAAAGCACTTGGATACCCCGGGAGTAGAGTACATGACCAAAGTGCTCAATCTGTCGCTAGCCACTCACGAAGTTCCCGATGCCTGGAAAATGGGCAGAGTGGTACCGCTACTGAAGCCAGGCAAAGACGCAAGTAAAGGAGATTCGTACAGGCCGATCTCCTTGCTTTCTCCAGTAGCAAAGACGCTTGAAGCACTGCTCCTCCCCAGCCTGATCGAACACTTTCCTAGTGTTGATCATCAGCATGGATTCCGCAAGCAGCACAGCACAACAACTGCTTTACACGCCATCACCACACGTATAAGTCGCGGCCTTAACCAGAACAAGCATAACGACAGGACGGTCCTCGTGGCTATTGACCTTACAAAAGGCTTCGACACGGTCAATCATGCCACTTTGTTCGAGGACATTGAAGAAACGTCCCTTCCGCCCAGTTTAAAACGTTGGGTCGTAAATGTGTGGGCGCTAGTCACATGTAGAATTTAGAGACAGAAAGTCGAAGCCCCGTAAAGTTAAACAAGCAGTTCCCCAGGGTGGAGTTTTATCCCCGGCTCTGTTTAACCTCTACCTGTCTAAAATTCCTGCACCACCAGGCGGCGTTGAAATTGTGTCGTACGCTGACGATAGCACAATTCTGGCGTCAGGACCTAAAGTGGATGACATTTTCGAGAAAATCAACTATTACCTCACTTAGCCCGTTTCTTTACTGCGAGCAATATGAAAATATCCGCCTCCAAATCATCAGCCACACTGTTTACTGCTTGGACCGCAGAGGTGCGTTTGTCACTCAATGTGAAAGTCGATGACGTCATCATCCCGACAACCAACTACCCCAAAATCCTTGGGGTCACATTGGACAGCCTTTTTAGATCCTCTGCACATAAACTCAAAAGTAGGAACAAGGTCCTCAAGTCACTTGCCGGCAGTACTTGGGGAGCCGACAAAGAAACCTTGTTGACCTCTTACAAAGCGATAGGTCGGTATGTAGCAAACTACGCAGCACCTGTATGGTCGGCGAACGTGAGTACGACGCAGTGGAATTTCAGACTTGCCAGAATGCCGCCCTTAGAACATCAACAGGGTGTCTTCTTATGTCCTCTGAGGACCATCTACATGAGGAGACGAAGGTCCTTACCGTGCGCAGACACAATTTCCTGCTGTCTAAGCAATACCTACTAGGGTGTTTTCGCAGCAGTCATCCTAACCACAATCTCTTGAACAGGATGCCTCCACCCGGCATATCAGGTACGATCTTAATGATCTAGAGAGAGAGGTCCAGCGGTATAAGAGAGAACCTTTAGATCATCGAAACTATCAGACAGGTTTGAACAACATTCACGCCGATGATGTCGCAGTAGCAGTATCCAGCTACCGTGTGAATGCAGTGCTAGGGGAACATCCCCCCGGAGATTTCACCTGAGGAGAAGGTACTACCTCGGCAGACGCGCGTGGTTCTGGCGCAGCTGAGATCTGGATGGTGCAGCCGCCTCAATTCTTACTGGGCACGAATTGATGCTAACGTTCCGGACATCTGTCCCGCCTGCCATCAGGGACCACATGATGTACTGCACCTCTTCAATTGTCCGGCCAAGCCCACTCAGCTGACCCCCAGGTCTCTGTTCACGCATCCAGTTCAAATGGCGCGTTTCCTTCACCTGGATATCGAAGCAGATCCCCCATAGACGAACAAGACTTCAAAATAAATATTTTGTTGTTACAACAACAACAACAACAATTGGGAAATTTTAGTCTAAATTGTTATGAAGACCTGACTAGAAAAATATAAAGTAGTTTCGTAGTATAAGGATCAGCTAACTATTTTGCCCAGCGTTTCATAAAATAAAAGACACCATACGCTTTTTTTTGGACGAACGTTCCCAACCCAATCACACCCGCCCCTGCCGACCGAGGAGGCCTCGTCCCCATGACGTAGGGACAACGTACACATTATGGACCGATCCATAATGGAGATGACAAGAAACGTCATCCATATAAATTAGCTACAGAAATTTATCAACAGCCAATCGGTACAAAAAAAAATAGTAATAATAATCACTAGAAAATATAAACACTAAATTTAATACTTTATAACCACCACCTTAATTTAATACAATAATACAATCCAATCAAAGTATGAGAAGGACTAGAAGCATGCAATACAAAATCAAAATATAACCACCACCTTTCTTTATTACAATATTAAAATCTAATAAAATTAATATAAGCATAATATACATAAGTATTTACGAATAATAACAATTACTAAATTTGTTTATAGCAGCCTAAATTGTTATGAAGACAATGAGCCTTGGTGTAATGAGGAGAATCAATTAAATGATATAACGAATTAAAATCAGCACATATTCTACGAAATGGGTCACCACATTTATTTACCATAGTAATGATATGGTTATTAAAATTTAACTTTCTGTCCATCATAAAACCAAGATCAATAAATGAATCAACGGATGTCAATTCAGAGCCACATAATTTAAATTAAGTAGCCAACAATCTACTTCTAGAGATCTGTCCAAATCATCCTGCAGTATGTGACAGTCCGCAAGGCTAACATACGAAGAAAATAATTTCATGTCGTCTGCAAACATAAGTAAATTAGAGTTGATAATAGAATGGGGCAAGTCGTTAATGAATAGTAAAAATAGAATGGGTCCAAGGTGGCTAACCTGTTGGACACCAGAGGATACACGAATTGATCTTGATAGACTTTTCTCAAATAAAAATACTTGTTTCCTTCCAATGAGATAAGAGGAAAGCTAGTCTATGAAATTATTATTGAATCCAATTGTGTTTAACTTGAATAGTAAGAGTCTGTTGTTGTTGTTGTTGTAACAACAATATATTTATTTTGAGGTCTTGTTCGTCTATGGGGGATCTGCTTCGATATCCAGGTGAAGGAAACGCGCCATTTGAACTGGATGCGTCCACAGAGACCTGGGGGTCAGCTGAGTGGGCTTGGCCGGACAATTGAAGAGGTGCAGTACATCATGTGGTCCCTGATGGCAGGCGGGACAGATGTCCGGAACGTTAGCATCAATTCGTGCCCAGTAAGAATTGAGGCGGCTGCACCATCCGGATCTGAGCTGCGCCAGAACCACGCGCGTCTGCCGAGGTAGTACCTTCTCCTCAGGTGAAATCTCCGGGGGGATGTTCCCCTAGCACTGCATTCACACGGTAGCTGGATACTGCTGCTGCGACATCATCGGCGTGAATGTTGTTCAAACCTGCCTGATAGTTTCGATGATCTAAAGGTTCTCTCTTATACTGCTGGACCTCTCTCTCTAGATCATGAAGATCGTTCCTGATCTGCCTGGGTGGAGGCATCCTGTTCAAGAGATGGTGGTTAGGATGACTGCTGCGAAAACACCCTAGCAGGTATTGCTTAGACAACAGGAAATTGTGTCTGCGCACGGTAAGGACCTTCGTCTCCTCATGTAGATGGTCCTCAGAGGACATAAGAAGACACCCTGTTGATGTTCTAAGGGCGGCATTCTGGCATGTCTGAATTTTCTTCCACTGCGTCGTACTCACGTTCGCCGACCATACAGGTGCTGCGTAGTTTGCTACAGACCGACCTATCGCTTTGTAAGAGGTCAACAAGGTTTCTTTGTCGGCTCCCCAAGTACTGCCGGCAAGTGACTTGAGGACCTTGTTCCTACTTTTGAGTTTATCGCAGATAGCTGTAGCATGTGCAGAGGATCTAAAAAGGCTGTCCAATGTGACCCCAAGGATTTTGGGGTAGTTGGTGGTCGGGATGTTGACGTCATCGACTTTCACATTGAGTGACAACCGCACCTCTGCGGTCCAAGCAGTAAACAGTGTGGCTGATGATTTGGAGGCGGATATTTTCATATTCCTCGCAGTGAAGAAACGTGCTAAGTCAGTGAGGTAATAGTTGATTTTCTCGCAAATGTCATCCACTTTAGGTCCTGACGCCAGAATTGTGCAATCGTCAGCGTACGACACAATTTCAACGCCGTCTGGTGGTGCAGGAATTTTAGAGAGGTAGAGGTTAAACAGAGCCGGGGATAAAACTCCACCCTGGGGAACTCCTTGTTTAACTCTACGGGGCTTCGACTTTCTGTCTCTAAATTCTACATATGACTGGCGCCCACACATATAGTTTACGACCCAACGTTTCAAACTGGGCGGAAGGGACTTTTCTTCAATGTCCTCGAACAGAGTGGCATGATTGACCGTGTCGAAGGCTTTTGTGAGGTCAAGAGCCACGAGGACCGTCCTGTCGTTAGGCTTGTTCTGGTTAAGGCCGCGACTTATACGTGTGGTGATGGCGTGTAAAGCAGTTGTTGTGCTGTGCTGCTTGCGGAATCCATGCTGATGATCAGCACTAAGAAAGTGTTCGATCAGGCTGGGGAGGAGCAGTGCTTCAAGCGTCTTTGCTACTGGAGAAAGCAAGGAGATCGGCCTGTACGAATCTCCTTTACTTGCGTCTTTGCCTGGCTTCAGTAGCGGGACCACTCTGCCCATTTTCCAGGCATCGGGAACTTCGTGAGTGGCTAGCGACAGATTGAGCACTTTGGTCATGTACTCTACTCCCGGGGTATCCATGTGCTTTAACATCAGCATTGAGATTCCGTCCGGACCCAGCGCCTTTGATGACTTTGCGCTGCGGATGACATGGGCAACTTCGCCAACGGTAAATTGTGGTGGTGCCTCTTCGACTCGGAGAGCGCGGATACGACGCAATACTCTCCTTTTCGCCTTATCACTCTCTGGGTGCTCAATAAAAAGCCGGTTAAAATAACACGCGCACCGCTTCGGATCTGTCACTGTTCTATCACCGAACGTGATAGCTGTCCGATCATCCTTCCTTACAGGGTTAGAGAGTGATTTGACCGTTGTCCACAACTTACCAATTCCGGAACTCAAGTTGCACTGCTTTAAGTGGTCTAGCCATTTGTTCCGCTTATATTCGTTGACCAACCTACTGATCTCGGAGTTGAGATCCCTAATTCTAGGGTCAGTAGGGTTGGAGCGACGAATGTCATCACGCTCGTCTGCGAGTCCCGCTGCCTCTGCTGGGAAGTTTGGTCGTACTTCGGGTATTCGACCAGCAGGGATATGGCGAGCGGCTGCTGCGTTGATGATGGCCCGGAACTTTTTCTCGGCTACCCGAACGTCCGACGGAATAGCTAGATTATTAAAGCTGCGGTTGTTGGCTTCCCAATCAGCCTTTTTTTGATTGAGAAACGTACGGCGTTCAGAGGTTATGAAATCGGGTGGTCTATTAATGGAGAGAATTATGGGAAGGTGGTCCGATCCTAGTGAGATGACGGGTTGCCAGGTGACGTCGTTGATCAGGCCAGGCGATGCCAAAGTGATGTCTGGCGAGCTATGGCAATCGCCCATAATCCGCGTGGGGGTGTCCTCATTCACTGTGCAGAACGTAGAGCTATCAATTTGCTCTGCCAAAGCTATGCCCCTCTGGTCGTTGTCTAGGAGAGAATGCCACAGTTCGTGGTGAGCATTAAAGTCTCCTAGGACCAAGCGGTTATTGCCTTGTAGCAAATTGCTAATGTCTGGCAGATAACGCGGGGCACAGCTACCAACCGGCGGGATGTATACGTTGTACAGCTCTATTTCGGCAGTTCCAGACTTGACTGCTACCCCCATACATTCCATGTATGGGTCTCTAGAGTCAAGCTCAGGCGAAATAGGTCTGTACTGCACAGAATGGTGTAACAGGAAAGCAAGTCCCCCACCTCCACTTCTGGTGCGATCCTTACGTAGCACGTTGTATCCGTCACAACTGTGCAGGCTGCAGGTGGCATTCAGCTTAATTTCTTGGATCGCGGCGACCATGATGGTTCTCCGATTCATAAATTCTATGACCTCACTGATTTTGTTGCGTAGGCCATTACAATTAAATTGCAAGATTGATGCACTGTCAGGAGTGGCAACAGCAATCTGTGGTGTAAGATGCTGTATGTGTTGATGCTGCTGCGAGGGCGACTGCGGGGGAGTCTCGTAGTTAGATGATGATGATGACGACGACGACGAAAATGCAGACGACGATGATAACACCAAATCCAGAGACCCACTGCTAACTTCGTTGATACAGCATGAGGCAACAAAGTCTGCTTCGCTATACTCCCTGATGTGGTTCAGACCTGAACAGCTCCTGAAGTGCACCCACTCCATGCAACGATTACACCTTACAGACGTAGCACGATGGTGTATTCGGTTCTGACAAACCGAGCAGATCCAAGGTCCGGGGTTTTGTTCGATCCCGGCTCGGACCAGTAGTATTCGGAGCAGGCATTCCGGGAAGTGCTGCTCCCACGACGAAAAAATGGACGAACAAAAAACATATATTGTTGAGGTGACTGCCCCTGGCCGAAGAGTTTCGGGTCAATCCGGTACATAGAACCGGCAGTCGCGGGATTGCTGTGATTTACTTTATCGAACGCCGTACCAAGATCAGATAATATAACGTCTGTTTGCTTTCGACAAACAAAAGCATTCATAACTTCAGAGGAAAAGTGGAGTAGATTAGTAATAGTAGAATGACCCTTACGAAATCCGTGTTGACATGGATGGAGTATAGGGGTCACATTATGTGAAACAAAATTTGTAACAATCCTTTCAAATAACTTAGGCATTGCGCTTAATTTAGCAATCCACTGTGCGATACATCTAACAGGCTATCAGATTTACAAGGGGAATACAAGTAAGACCTTTTCCGTGAATAATGGAAGTATCCCAATTTTAATGATGTATTAAATAATAAGGATAAGGGTAAGACGAGGGATTTATTTTCGAAATAATCAGCAAAACATTTTGCAATTGACTGATCGTTTGAGAACTCAACACCATTAAATCTTATTCTCGGTGGCTTCGAAGATGTTCGACGTTTTTAATTAACAAAACTATAAATTGAGTTAGGGTCCTTTTTAAAGTTGTTCCTAACTGTTGACAACTACGACCTACAGCATCTACAAGTCTCGATATTGTACCGTTGTCTCGCCAATGAATATCTACCATAATCAACAGTTAGACCTGTTCTTTTAAATGATTTACTCTTTATGTTTTTTAATCTACATAGCTCCATAGATGTACAAGGCATAGTTTTCTTTACAATGATGGGTTCCATAGGCACTGTTTCAAATACGAGTACAAATTCATTTAGTATCTCATAAAATGTCTTAACAGCAAAATCAAATTCGGCCGAAGGAGGAATGTAAGAGCAGGTAATAAAAAGGTTTTTAATTCCCAACACAACACAAACTGCAATAAATTCCAAATTATTAAATTCATCGGAAAAAACTCGCTCAGAAGGTAGACAACAGGAAACCGCAATTAAGACACCGCCACCGATTCTCGCAATTCTATCTTCTCTATAAATTAAATAATTATTACACAGAACCTCAGAGTTCAAAATATCACTTTTTAGCCATGTTTCACAAAAAACAACAATATCAACATCAGTCATAGCTATCAACAAATATGCGGCTTAATTAAGTATTTAAACCTCTTACGTTTTGATAAGCTACGAGTATAGTGTATATCTTTGCTATTTTTTAGTGTTGAGACTTAGCTGGCAATTTGGCTAAATCTTATCCCATTTTCTGCTATATCTTTGCTCAATCCCCTTGACTAGCGCCGTAACTGGCCAAAATTTAGGGTCAACAACCTTAGAGAAGATATCTATCTGTTTTGATAATAATTTAAATTTATAAATACTCAAGTAGAGTTCAGCTTAGACTTAATGCAATGTTGAACTTCGTTAATTGTGGCGTCAGGGTCAAATTTAGAAATAAAGACTGTCGTTCATGCTGGAATGCTAGTAAATTTCCACGATCGACTATTAACTGACGAACATGGCAAATCATCTGTTTGAATAAACGATCTGTCTCCGGTCTCAACGTCAATTAACACCTTACTGATATTAGCAGTACAACTAGAAACCGGTGTTTGAAGGTTCACATGTAATGCTGAAATTAAATTCGGTGGCCCTTCAGGTTTATTTACAGTAGGATCAACAACTTGATCAACATTCAATAAATCTAGTCTCACCTTCGATACTTCTGCCAATGTATCTTTAAAGAATTTGTAGAACTGAATATAAATTCAATTCAATAATTCCATCTGATTCATATATTTTGGCCTAAGGTATCAGCGGCATGAGCAAAAACGCCGACACATTAGGTATGACCAAACATACCACAAACCCAGCAGCTAATCATTCTCTCGTTTGATGTTACATCCAATAAGAGAGTAACTGATTATACAAAAGTTTTATTAAAAATATATAATTTATAAATAGATAAAATGGTGTAATTGTGTATTCTTCACAAGATATTACAAAATAATATGGACGAACAAAAACACACATATGTGACAGCGCATAGAGAAAGGGACCTAAGGGTAAAAAAATCAATTTTCACTTCTTTTGATGTGGACAACATCTGAGCATCGAATGAGACCGATCCCATGCCCCAAAAGTGTTCCCTCCCAGAGATATGCGCGTTTTATGAAAGTGATGGTACACCAATAATACACGTATTTAAATCTTTAAAATGGCTCTCCTTAACAAAACTGATTTTTACCCATAGGTCCCTTTCTATTTTGCGCGTCACATATTGTTGAGGTGACTTCCCCTGGCCGAAGAATGTTTGTTTAGAGTCCATCTGGTACATAGAACCGGCAGTCGCGGGATTGGGAAAGTATCCAGCTATGGTGTGAATGTAGTGCTAGGGAAGCATCACCCTAAGATGTATTCTTAGGAGAAGCTACTACCTCGGCAGACGCGCGTGGTTCTGGCGCAGCTGAGTCGCCTCAATTCTTACTGGGCACGAATTGATGCTTACGTTCCGGACATCTGTCCCGCCTGCAACCAGGGACCATATGATGTGCTGCACCACATAAATTGTCCGCCCAAGCCCACTCAGCTGAGCCCCAGGTTTCTGTGGACGCATCCAGTTCAAATTTCGTTTTTCCTTCACCTGGATATCGAAGCAGATCTCCCATAGACGAACAAGACTTCAAAAAAATATATATATTGTTGATAAAACAACAACAAATATTATAATTTGTATTTAATCGCTTAATAGCACTATATCACTAAACTATGTAACAACCACTGCTAGTGATTATTATTAAATTTAGTACGACTAAAGTGTAGTAAAACTTGTAAAATTCAATGTTTAACATTTAATAACAGGAAGCACTAAAATTATGCTAGCATCACGACACGGTTGGTAGGACCCACACTTACGATTAGGTGCACCAATACCAACGACTTTTGGCATGCAGAGCCGTTTGATAATAATTACGAGACCAGCAGACGACTACATTGTGGCTCCTATAAGCTTAGAATGAGAAATACAACATGACATCAACGAAGCTGCAGCAACTCTTAAAATAAACATCAAGTCTTTAGTCCAAGCAACCAACAACGCTATAATCCTTTCCCCACTACTACAGCCGACGGGACATTCCCCACTACTACAGCCGACGGGATTATATATTAAAAGTGGATAATTGTCTCTATTCAACTCCCGAATAATTATTTCACAAATATACCGGAAAAGAGTACTCAACCCGTATTCTACCACCGTTATGTTTTCGTGGCGGTACGCCACGTCAGTAAGAACATCTAACAATTTTTTAGCGGGGGATTTTCAAATCATAAATACCAGCGCCTTCACGAGTAAGAGATTTCCTTCTAGGCTATGTAAAAACTTCTCTATAAAATGTATTAGCCGTTCGGAGCCAACGTTAAACAGTAGGCCCAAGTCAGTGTTCCGTAATGGGATGTTGTAGTTCTTAATTATCTAAACAGCTACGCAGGAAGTGGATTGGCGCTTAAAGAAGAAAAGTCCAGTCTAAACAAACCTAATTGCCCAATTGCCATTAACAATCCGCTGCTTAGAACGAATTAACATAGACTATTTTGGACCAGTCAATAGTCTCTACAGTGCTGAATTCATTCTGTGTCCAATTTGGACATCCGGTGAAACTTGAATCAAACAATGGGACACTGTTTTGCTCTTCACAATTTTAAAGTTGGTGTCACCATTGAGTCATTGAACATACCAGAACCGTATGCTTCCATCCTAGTTCAAAGGACAAACAGAAAAGCGCTGAAAAGAGCAACAAGTCGATCTGGAAGTTAGAATTGCAACTCGCACATCTGGCGAGTTGCAACAGTGGATACCAGTTGCAGTAACAGAAACAACTCAATTTAAGTTGTCACAAACAGTCACTCACGACAGTTAATTCTCAGAAGTACAAGTAGCAACTCACATTTTTTATTAATATTAGCATTTAGCTCACTACATGGATATGCAAGGTAAGGATTAAAATTTTCTAGTTGCAGTAACAGAAACAACTCAATTTAAGTTGTACGCAAAGTCGCTCACGACAGTTAATTCTCAGAAGTACAAGTAGCAACTCACATTTTTTATTAATATTAGCTTTTAGCTCACATGGACATGCAAGGTAAGGATTAAAATTTTTTTTACACCGAATGTAAAAACAATTTACATCAAAATCTGAACCGAATTGCTCGTCCCAATCAAGATTGGATGTAATATTCGGCTTCTATAGCTGAAAACACAAATTCGTCTGAACATAAATGTTGTTTTCATGGACACGCTCGTGCCATTCGTACACCTTCGGTTAAAAGAAAAACAAAGTAAAAGTAATTTGTTTATTCTTTTTTAATTTGTAAATGGTGTTTTTGTTGCACTATATTCAGTCTAAAAGTAGAAAGCCATTGAAATTTTAATAGTAAGATAATAACACACCGTTTATCACGTGAAAAAACAGAAGTGGGTTCATTTAAAAACGCGAAAAATTCCGTGGAAAGCGAAAACATTTTAGATGCAACTAATTTGAATATGAAGTGGAGTTGTGGTACTCAATATTTGGGGCAGCGAAGAGTAACATTTTTACTTATTTTCTATTACATAAAGCAGTATAAATATTCTGAGTAATTTAATACTCTCAACGTTTAAAAACGCTTCGTCTTTTAAGAGAATCAATTTTTCAAGATTTTCCATTTTAAAATCATTCATTGCTCTGAAGACAGCGAGACATATGCCTGTTGAATTTGAAAGGATGTTGCTCTCTTAAAACTCTTTGTAGTCAAATTTAAAAGTAGACTATCCAATGAGACCCTTGTGCTTATCAAAAACCGAATGAATCCATCCTTTACATTTTTTATCAATTGCACAGTGATGCAAAATCGAACTTTCGGAATACGAAATAATGTTGACATTATTCATAACAAAACCTTCATGGGTTTTCTTTAGTTCAGTGCGAGATTTTTTTAACACACACTAGATGGCGATGTCATACTAACGGGGCTATTTCTTGTACATTTTCGGTATATTGCAGTTTTTACTGCATATACAATACAAATGAAGACAGTTAAACGTATTAGAGAACTTGGAATTATACAAACATAAGACATTCGACGGTAGGATAATAAATGAACTGGTAAACACTGCTTTAGACATAACATTTGAACCCTTAAGGAATTTCTACAAAAAACAAACAAGACAATAAAACTCAGTAACGGACAAATTCAAAACAAGATCATTACGGACAACTGACTACCTGACTGCCACAACTCTAAGAACCACCATATTACAACCAATTATATAAGTAATACCAGACAGTCAACATATACTGACAACAGTATTTTGGTGTAGAGGTTATTGAGAATGTAGAATGGGTACCCGAAAAAGTGTGCAGAACATGCAATAGTTTTTTAACTAAGTGGTTACAAACGAAAAGAAAGTCAAAGCGGTTTGGTTTCCCAATGTTATGTTACAACTCAGGCAACTTTATTAAATTTATTTTATATCATATATGTACAAAATATGTATCATATATCAAATATATGAATTTTATTTTGCATTTTTATATCTTCTTAGGTGAACACGTTAAATCACAGTGCTATGTGTGTTTAAATAGTATTAAAGGAAGAAACAGATTTAATAGAGGGGGCATGGTATATGTTGGTATAAAATTTGCAGAATTACCTAAACAACATACAGAGTTTATTCCAATACCAAAACCAGCAAGTCCAGATGTAACCTACAAATGCTGCAGTGACTCGTATCCAATTGTCTCTTCTACTTACGAGCCTTTTGAGCACGTGAATATGTCGAAGCGTGATTCAGAGTATGTTGCACGTAAAGTAAACAAAACTTTTACTACTTTAAGCTCTATATTTCTACGACTCAGTGCTAACAAAGTTAAAGAAGGTATTGTATACAAATAAAACAAATGATTTTAAAAAATGAAGTTACAATATTTTTTTCTAATTTTGCAGGTATGTTTAATGGTCCAGACATTAGAAGATTGATGAAAAATAATGATTTTAATAATACTTTGGATCAAAATCAATAAATTGCATGGAATGCAATTAAAGGCGTAATAGAAAATGTTCTTGGTAAAAAACGAGAAGCAGATGTTGCACAAAGAATTAACCGTCTCTTGAAGAGTTAAACGTTCTCCTTTGAGGAACTTTGTGTGAATATGTCATTAAAAATTCATTTTCTCCATCACTATATCTGACGCGCAAAATAGCAAGGGACCTAAGGGTAAAAACCAGTTTTGTTCAGGAGAGCCATTTTAAAGATTTAAATACGTGTATCTTTGGTGTACCATCACTTTCATAAATCGGTATCATTCGATGCTCAGATGTTGTCCACATCAGAAAAAAAGAAGTGAAAATTGATTTTTTTACCCTTAGGTCCCTTTCTCTATGCGCTGTCACATATGGATTGGTTTGAAAACCAACTTTCCGCCGAATCTGATGAGCAAGGCGAACGTTTGTACCAAGTAGTTTAACCATGGAAACTAGTTACATATTAAAGAAACAAGATTCTATGTTAGGTGATTTATGCTGGTGGTTAAAGAGAACAACCATTAAGAGGATACTGGCGAAGAGCAAGAACCAAACATGCAAATTGACATTGATAGTTAGTGATGATGATCAAGCGTATTCAAATAAGATATAATAATTTTAAATAAAAAGGTTGTTTTTGTAATAAAAAAAATATTTTTTTTGTAATAAAAAAAATAATTTTTTGTTATAAAAAAATAAATTTTTTAATTGTTTTTGTACTAAAGAAAATATTTTTTTCCAATTAAAAACACAATTTTTTTCCATAAAAATTGCATTTTTCTAAAAGTGACTAACTGAGAATTATTAAATGTATTCGTGACATTCGTATACCTATTATTCGAGAAAAAACGAAGTAAAAGTATAAGTAATTAGTTTATCCTTTTTTATTTTAAATAGTGTTTTTGTAGCACTACATTCAATCTAAAAGTCGAGCACCATTGAAATCTAGTCGTATAATATCTATAAATCTATAAAAGTGGAACAGTCTGCGACAAGCGATAACATTTTATTCATAACTCATTTAAATATGAAGTGGAGTTATGATTCTCAATATTCGCAGTCGCGAAGTGTAACAATTTGTTCGTGCTATGCTTCATTTGAGCTAGATGGATTTTAAATAAAATGTTTATTTGTAAGGGGGCTATATCAAAAGATTGAGCAATGTCGAGCATTAGTAAGTCGCTCGGAACGCACTATGCTGATTTATTTTTGTTAAGTATTTTACTCTTCTTTAATACTCTTTTGTTAATGTGCTAAGTCTTTTTCAACTCAAATTCAATATAACTTTTAGTGACTACTCAAATAACTGTTCCTCGTATTTAAATTCGCTTTTTCAGTTACTCTCACTGCCTTCTTGTACTCTTCCTAAGATCATTACTTTAGTTCATATAAAGAATTCCTTTACGTTTAACGTGTCCGTTTTTCATGCTGAATCTTTACTCGTGTACAACCTTTGTTGTTTTTCTAATTTGTGAATTTAGAAGAGACAGGACCTCAAAACAGTAGGGATTTTTTTGTGTAGAGGCTATTTCTAACCATGGACAATGGATATGGTCCACTTTAGGCACAATTAATTTTTTGGCGTTAATACTCGTAATATACCATTCGAAAATTGGGCACAATAAAGTTAAATTTGTGGCTACTGGAGGTCGTCGTAAGACAGTCTCGCTATGTCCGTCTGTCTGTTGAAGTTACCATTCAGTCCAAACGAAAATAGCTAGAGTTGGTGTACAAAGTGGACCAAAACATGCAAAAGTGGAAAAAGTTCCCCTCCGAAGGTTTAAAAAAATGTTACTTACAACTGAATTCAGATACTTTACGTGACCACTTTTGATGGTACGCAACTATTTCGTTTTACGGTAATTACTTCTAACAAATTCTTAATATTCTATATTAAAAACTTTCTTTAAATCAGAGTTTTCGTTTTTGATTTAACATTTTTGTATTAATGCTTTATTTGGTATTATTGGATTTGCATTATTTTGTTCACAGTGGTATGTGAACTGTAGCGCGATATTTTTGATTGTAAAGTAAAGAACTTTAGACTTGTAGAATGGCGAACTATAGTTTTATATAACGGGTAACTGTAAACTAGTAGAGCCGATTTTTTATGCGCGGTATTGTACGTACTACTGTAGGTCTTTGAGTGTTCACATAACTGAGAATTTTAAACCAGATTTAGTTTAAACCTTGTGAAATAGAGGTTGAGGCCAGACATTTCTGTTTTGTGTCTTGACTACTTTAAGGATCACGTGTGAGAGCATTTAACCCACGTTTGGCTTAAACCCCGTGACGTAGAATAGAGATTTCTACACAGTCTTTTGTGCGCGTGTGTTCGCGATATACTGTGACGAGAGACTCGTATTGATGCATTAATATTGTTGTTGTTGTAACAACAAAACACTCTTCGGCCAGGGCAGTCACTTCAACAATATCTGATTTTTTTTTGTTCGTAGGTATTGATCGGAATACCTGGCGTTCATTTCTTCATACTCTTGATGTGCTTCGAGTGCATAGTAACTGCCTAGATAATATGTTTCCGTGTCGTTCGAGCTTCTGTTTGTGCACCATCTTAATATCTTGTATTGCATCTTTGACGAGGGGTATTTTCTGATCTCGGTGGATGTTTTCATGCCTCATATACCAAGGGGCGCCATATATCATCCACAAAGTTTTCGATTGGACTCTCTCTTGTCAAGGAAGCTTGAAATTGTTTTCCCCATAGCAATGCACCGTACAACCAGATAGGTTTGACTACACTATTATATACTTATACTCGTAGCAAAACCTTGTATTCGAGACTCAGTTATGAGTTTGCATTAAGGAGCCAGCGAAGTTGGCACATCTTAAGCTTCATCTGAGTTTTCATGGCTTTTAGTAGGACATGTGCTGAAATTTAGAGTGAAAGTTATCTGTGTGCATTTTGTCTCGTTGACCTTTATCCTCTAGTCAGGTAGACATGATTCTACTCGCAGTTCTAAGCAATGGAATTTCTGCGGGATAGTTTAGTAGGTAGTGTCGAATGTTGTTCCCCGTAGTTGCTACACTTTTTCTGCTCCTGCAATTTGACTTTACAAACAGACGATTGGTGTAGATCACCACATACAACCCAAACGGTTGACAAAGTACAGAATGATTTTGTGTGTCCATGCTCTTGAGGATTTTAGCATTGAACGGGGAAGTTACACGATAATCTGTCACCCTGTCTGAAACCTCTTGTCGCAGTGAATGGTTAGGAGAGATCACTTCCCATTTTAACAGAGAATTTGGTGCCACACGGTGTCATTCTACAAACGCAGACATGTTTTTAAGTAATTTATCTCGTATCGATTTGCTGCTCGTTTGTCATTCTCAGTATTTGGCGCAGTGTAAAGATTCGGTAGATTGCTGATGTATTCGACCTAAAGTCACAGTTGAACGGTTGGATCAGGTCGGCGAGTTAGGGCTTCAATCTTTCACACAGTATAGACATTAAAATGTTAAACGCAATGAATAGAAGACTTATTATTGGCACAAATGGACCTTCCTCTCTTCTAGTGAAGTGGGCATAGTACGCTAGGCAAACAGCTCCGCCGGTATTTCGTCGGCTCCTGCGGATTTTTAGTTATTTAGCCGGGTTACATATAGCCGGTTTTGACCTCTTCCTGGGTCGAGGTGAAAATACAACCCCGTCATATTTGATATGTAGCGTGCGGTTGTCATCGAAAGGTATGCTGCTTATATTTATTGGTTACTTTAATTCTTATAAGGTTCATAGGGCATCAACAAAGTTTTTCCAGCCGTTTTGTTTGATGCTAAATTTTTAATATCTATCCAACTTGGCATGGGACGATTGTCCTCTTCTTCTACAACCCTGCTGGTTCCAGTCTATTGCGGTACGTGTGGCATCGCCGGGTGTTCTGCAGTATTTCGTTTTGGTACTACATGCTCATAGCATTTGTTGGTATAAACTAAGTCTTGCATTTGTTTATGTTCAAGGCGTTGGTAGTCATATTCTATATTTCGAACCTACAGAGGATCACAGATTTCACACAAAAAATTGGAGATTGACGGGTCGACCAAAAAAGCGGCGAGCTTTCATTGAAAGCATCTTAATCAGACTTTTTTGATTGATATACGCACTGTGCAGAACGAAGAGCTATCAATTTGCTCTGCCAAATCTATGCCCCTTTGGTCGTTGTCTAGGAGAGAATGCCACAGTTCGTGGTGGGCATTGTAGTCTCCTAGAACCAAGCGATTATTGCCTTGTAGCTAATTGCTAATGCCAGGAATACAACGAAGTGCACAGCTACCAACCGGCGGGATGAATACGTTGTACAGCTCTATCTCGGCAGTTCCAGACTCGACTGCCTATAACATTCCTGGATCGCGGCGACCATGATGTTTCTCTGACTCATAAATTATATTACCTCACTGATTTTGCTGCGTACGCCATTGTAATTAAACTGCAAAATTGATGCACTTTCAGGGGTGGCAACAGCAATCTGTGGTGTAAGCTGTTGTATATGTTTATGCTGTTGCGTGGGAGACTGAGGGGGAGTCTAATTGTTAGATGATGACGATGACGACAACGGCGAAAGTGTAGGCGGCGATGACACTAAATCCAGAAACCCACAGCGAACTGCGTTGATGCAGCACGAGGCAACAGTGTCCGTTTTGCTATACTCCACGAAGTGGTTCAGACCTGAGCAGCTCCTGAAGTGCACCCATTGGTGGTTATCGGCGACAAAACAATGCTGTCGGTTGCATCTACAAAAACGCTGTGAAAACATCATCGTCAAATGAGTAAATTTATGCACATGGGTGATTCTGAGATTATGTGCCAATTTCGACATCATTTTTGGCATTCGATTTTTTTCAGAATTTAATAATAAGACTGTTGACGAAAAAAGTATTTGATGTGCATCCACTTCATGTAATGTTCAATCATATTTGAGTTGCTTGAAATCAAGATTGGTTTGGAAATTTGAATTTTTGCGAATATTAGATTTTACAGGGAATACTGTGTATTTTCAGGGACAGAAAATAAACATCCATAAAAATAGAAATTGAATAAAAAATTATAATCATTAATAGCAACAAATTTAATTGAATATTATTTTTTACAATGGACTGGTTTTAATAAATAAATAATAAATATTTTTATAAAAAATTGAGAAAATTTCAATGGAAAGTAGTGTTAGGGACAAGCAGGGTAATGAAATTTGATAGGAATTTTTTTGAAAAACAAATAATTTTTTTAAAAAAACAATTTTAAATACCTTAAAGGGCCTATATTATTGTATAGTAAGAACCAGTAATAAAGAATATTATATTTTATTTTTCCCGCATGAAACAACCAAGGATAGCAAAGTGGCCCATTATCTCAGAATCAACCGTATGCAATTTAATGTGGTCGCCAAGTTCGTCCATTACAGCCGATTGTATGCACCGGATTGACCTAAAGCAGAAATTCTTCGGCCAAGTGATGTCACCCGGCACAAAATGCGTCAAATTGAAGTAAATATTTGTTACTTCGTGTGCAACACAAGAAAGGTAAACTAGTTTGACAAATTTTAATTTAGTCAAATTTTTATGTATGCAGATGAAGTAAAAGATTTTTACAATGTTGATAATAATGGTAACCAAAATCCATTTCAATTCGAACTGGCTTTTGTGATTGTTTTCGGTTCAATAACATAGATTTACACCTGAGTTATTATAAGGTCATCTGTTAACAAAAGTGTTGCTGTACTTGATTTTTTTAAAAAAAAAAAAAATATATTATTGCTGTGTTTGTTCTAGCTTGGATAGGGCCTAATACTTGACAATTTACCAGGATAAGTACTTAAACGGCTACAACAAATTAGATTTCTAAATTTTAAGTAGAGTAGATCACATCTGGACTTTTCCTTTACACAAACGAAATTGACAGTTTTTGTAAACAAGTGACTTAAATTTTCCGGATTTGCTTTATAGTGTTTGTTGTCGAGGCATAACCTTAAACAGCACTATAATAAAGGAGAATATATTGTAAGCAGGATACGAAACTTAATTTTATACATCACAAAGTATATATGACAGTAAATAAGGTGCGATCAGTTTTTAGGATTATTAAATGGTCCAACTTCTCTTGCCCGACCTATTCTGGAGTATGGTGCTATTATAAGGAGTATTTACTATCCACCTCATTCTGATAAAATAAAATCAGTCACAAACAATTCATTTTGTTGTTTCGAGGTTAAGGATAAAATCGAAATTTCATTCTCCCATGACAGCATGTACTCAAACATATTAAACTACATACATACATTGTCTTGTCGCAGACCCATACATGATGTCGTGTTATCAATAGAGAATCAGATTGAATTTTTATTATCGAAGCTAAATTTTCGCTAAAATTAAATATCCGTTATCTTAGCTTGCCACACAGCAGATCAAATTATTTCAAATTTGCTCCATTTTACTGAATTAATGGTGAAAAAAAATTATTTCAGATAGTGTTACCCGAATTTGAAACTTGATTTACTAGTATGATAGTCGTGCATACTTACCATCACAGTACGGCGGCATCACACTAGTTCGGGCGGGGTTTCCGTTCAAACAAAAAACTATTGCGCGAATGGATGTAAATGCTTCAGAATTTACGAGTTCATTTGTTTAGATGGAAAAACAGGTCTAAGAAGACCTAAGGAAGCTTGGTACAACTCACTACAGGTCACGCGCACCATATCGAAGCGCGTGGTTCTTAACCATATCACGTGTTTAGCCGCGATAAGGTAAGAACCTTATCGCGGCTAAACACGTGATATGGTTAAGAACATCCATTTAAGTATGTTCTTATTCTAATCCCCAAAGTGGGAATATTACGTTGATGTTCTGTACCTTCAGTAAGTGTCATTACTGTAGTGTACCCCACTCAAGCAAATTTGTTGCAATACATCCTCAACGTGAAAAAAGATTTTCTGTGGTAAGACGGTTGTAGCTTTTATTGTGTGGCGTGCAATACAAAAATAAATATTACAAAACCTCTCACACTGAAAACTCTTTTTTATGCTGGTATTGAGTTTTGAGTATGATATCATTTTGAAATATTTTCTCTGAAGAACATTTTTGTATAACTGAGGTCTAGAATTAAGAATTTTGAGTTGTCGAGGATTTGCACCAAACGAGCAATGTGTGTATGTATTTTCCGATGTTACTTGAAACTCTTGATATAAATAAGCTATAAATCTAATTATGAAATTATGTTCGTATATAGTGGGAACAGTTCTAGTATGTGTTCCCAGTTACAACATATAATTTAACACCACCTTTATAAAAGAAACTTGGTAAAATCTTATTCAAAATAACTTACGACGGGTATGAGAAGCGTTATTTATAACCAAATTATATATAACCAATTGCAACTCCTTCCATAAATAATAATGAATATGTGGGTATATATGCAAATGTAATAATAGAAGTTACCTTAAAATCAATGTATCCATTTTTATCCATATCAAATGTTCGAAAAACGTGGTCACAAAACTCTTCGGCATTTCCAGATGGAAAAAACATCTTATACATATCAACAAATTTTGCAGGAGTCAGCCTCCCGTTGGGACAATCTTGCTATAAAATAAATATATTATTAAAATAATGCGGGGATATAATTATTTACCTTAAATCCTTTGTACCACTCCTTTATAGTGGACTCATCGTAACGAGTGTGCGATTTTAAAAATTCCATGTCTTCCTTAGTCAAACGATCTTTGCTACTTAAACACCCCATTGTACAAAGTATTGAATTTGTGGACAGCAAATACTTTTCTTTTTACTTTATTGAAAACTTCAATGCAAATTCTTCAAACCCGTTAAAAAAACATCGATTTTTTTACGAATACATTCGATAAAATTATATTAAAGAAAAATTGCAATTAGTTTACCGATATTAATGTTAAAATAGAATATTTTTATATATTTTGAAGCATGCGCACTACATGCAAATATCCTGTGTATAAAAAGTAAAGGTTGCTGTATGCATAAGCGTTGCCCTATTTCCAATCAGATAAAAGAGCGCGTTACCAATTCATACATATATGCATGTACATACAAAATTATATTTACTCTGCATATTTTGTATTTCAATTTACCCAATCAACTTCCAACGTGAATCAGGAAATTTTACATTGTTGCTAATATGCATTTTTAAATATACACCCAATTTTCCCTTTAAACAAATCTGTTCAGGTTAGAAGCATTAAACGTTGCCAACCTTACGTGCATAAACAACTAGCTACTTCAGTACGAATGCCAAAAATTCAAAATATTCAAAAAATATATACTCGTATGTATATACAATTTATATGGGTTCTTGTTATGCGCTTTATTTTTTGATTCTGATATTAGTCAGAAGGACTTGTATCTGTTTCAATAATGAATTTGGTATGATCTTTCCCTTTTTGAGTCACGATTTCTAATTATGTTTTTACCCCTACAAACATTTGAAAAATATACCAGCAAGAAAAATTATCTCTTGCGCTACAATTTTACGTCGGCGAAGTCAAGCTTATGTCCAGTCGACGTAAAAATTGTAGCGCGAGAGAGAAATTATGAAGAATGTACACTCGTAAACGGACACAGCGGAGATCGCACACATATGTATTTATACTTATCTATACATAGAAATGTGGTGCATAAGCAAAGAAGTTAGTTGGAATACAAATCAGTTGACAGCAATTATCAGACGGACGATAGTGTTTTTTCAATTTAATTATTGTTTAAATAATGTGTTAATGTTTTGATTTTTTGAATGTAATCATGTTTTGTATACTATAAGTGAGAATTCCTGAAGATTTTTGACGAAATCAATAAAAAAAATATGGGGAAAACTAAAAATTAAACCAAACACACAACATAGAGTTTAAATACATCACCTCAATCCAAAAAAACATGTAAAAGATATTAATAACACCAATCGGATAATTCCATAAACTCGTACCATCATCGTATTCTTTATAGTTCACTGCTCTTTAACTTGTGTTTTTATTTTCGATTTCATATGTATTTGCGTATTTTTATTTTCGATTTCAATGAACTGTTAGAAAGTTCTATTCCAATACTATTTTTTTGTATTTTTCTTAACCCATAAAGAACAATACTCTTGTGCTTATTTTTACCCATAAATGGCGGTTGTACTCTCTTAGGTACGGAAAACACTCATTTCTGAAATGCCATAAATCCACTAAGATTTTTGTTTCACTATTTCTTTTGATTTTGTGTTTTGTGAAAGCTGCTTAATAAGAGCACACACAGCGGCACCAATAACAGTACTCGAATTTTCCTTAGTTTTGTTTAGCATGTTCACTGGATTTACGAATAAAAATGATTGTTTTTTTAAATAATTTGTTCATAAAAATAAAAAAAGACAATTTTTTAAGTAAAAAAATAAATTTAAAAACTGTACTCACTCGGTTAATGTGGCTGATAACGTATATATTTCGACTAGATTGTATAATATGTTATTCTAAATTTGTTATGGTATACTAAATTTTGGTATACTAAATTTTAATTCCGTTTGCAACAGCACGAAATAATAAAATTCTAAGGCGATATAGTCAAGTTCGTCCGTGTGTCTGTTGAAAGCTTGATAGCGATCATACGAAATTCTCACGAATCGGCCCAGGGGAAAAAGGTATCACTTTAAAGGACTTTATATTAAAAATCATAAATTTTTGCGTAAACACTGAACATCGAATAAGATGGATTTGTGAAATATGTGACGTAGCTCTGTGTAGAAAATGAGTACTTCAAAAATGTTCATACAAACAGAGAAAAATTGCATTGAGCCATTGTACCTGCTTGGGTACAGCCTCGAACCTCTTCAATATACACTTTTTTAATGTTTTATATTATTTAAATTCTTTGTTTCTTTTTTATACTAAATAAATGGAATGAGCACTCAGTTTACAGCTTATTTTGGTAAACGGTTAAAATCTATATTTTCGTTCCATAGTGATATTGAGTATAGAAGAAGACTTTCCAAATGTTGTAGTAAGTAACGGAGATTAATAGTCTCTGAAAAGTACTTAGTAGGGACATAAATACTGTTACACGCGTTTTATGCTGTAAAATAAAAAGTACTGAATGTTTTTAGACCAAATATTTTTTAATATATTTATTGATGTATATTGTATCCAAAAAGAATCTACTTATTCAAAATGTCCGCCTTTTGCCTTTACACGCGCCTTAAGTCGTACTGGCCAATCGTCAATAGCTGCACGAACCTCGTCCATTGGAAAATGGCCACAGCTCGAACCAAAGCAGTCTTAACAGATCCAATGTTGGGGTATGTTTTGTGACAAACCTTGTCCTCTAAAACCGTCCACAATTTGTAATCCATTGGGTTTAAATCTGGACTGCCTGAGGGTCATTCTTCAGAGGAAATGAACGCTGGCAAATTGTTTCGAAGCCAGGCCTGGGACGTTTTAGCCTTATGGGCCGGCGGAGAATCCTGCTGCAAAGTCCATGTAACAGGGAATTGTTGAGAGGTTTCACAACAGCCACCAAACCATGACTAAAGCTGGGTGATGACCCTTTTCCACCTTTGGGATCAGTTCAGATGCTTCCTTAGATGACCGCGCAAACACTCTATCATTTTGCTTGTAAAATTTTTCCTGAACGATAAAAATTTTTTCATCGGTGAAAAAAAGATGTTTGCATTTTTCAATCCTATTTTTTTTAAAGCTGCAGTCAATAAATGTCCGGGACGTCGTTTGAAAGCCCCAAGTCCCAAGTCTTTTTTAATGATTCGTCTCGTGCACTTTTGCGTGATATTCATCTCACGGGCAATGATTTTCTGTTTTCGGAGCGGATTTCTGTGAATTCTTGATTTAACGGCTCTGATGACATGCGGTGTTCGAACAGAGCGTGGGCGGCCCGACCGGTGGCGGTCTTTTACATCTCCAGTCTCCTCAAACAGTTTTATGTATCGCTTTTTTCATTTCACACTTGAAAAGCGTATTACAGCGATACGGTTCTCATTACACAGTACAACAGCCAATCTGGGGGTGAGAAATTCCAAGTCAGGGTGATGGTACTAGGTCAGTATATTAAAACCCTCAAAGGGTTTTGCGTTCGTATGTGCCAGAAATTATGAAGAAAATTTTGCCAAAAAAAAATTATTTTTTTTTTTTAGAACATATATATCCCAAACGGAAAAACGTGTAGAGTCTATAAGTTTCACGTAAAGTCACATAACCTATAAACAAAATGCGACATATATCATAGAAATCGATTAACGCGTTCTGCTTTTATTTACAATTAAGTAACTTCACTTAATTGTAAATAAAAGTAATGGATTAAAGAAAATGTAATTACTAATTTTTCTCAATTTATTTCAGCAAAATCGAACTAGTCGTTCTTGAGTTATGTCAAACTACGTTTTTGCCAACATTTTACAACTAAGCCAAAAAACATCAAGATAAGGAAAAAATGTAAAAGGTCATAAAAAAAACTGGCACATACGAACGCAAAACCCTTTGAGGGTTTTAATATACTGACCTAGTACCATCACCCTGACTTGGAATTTCTCACCCCCCAGACAATAACCCCAAATATGTTCCACAGTGTTATCTGACCACTCCATGATGAAAGTTGAAACAATTTTAAAATCCCGTACAGTCTAACGCTATTGAGTTTAGCTTTCAAAACCCATATGACATTAACGTGGTATGTTCAGTTCTACTATTGAAATGGGTGTGTTCAAATGGGTGTGTCAATGTTTATGTCCCTAAGTACAAACTTTGTAACGTTGTCATAAAACCTAAAACAAATCGTTCAAAAAAATATTTTTATGAAAAGTGTTTGAAAAAATTACAAATTGTACAAAACTCTTAATATATCTTGAGCGTAAAAACAAGTTTCGGATTAATTTTAATGCAATTACTGGCTCTATTCTATTATAAGTTGTCATCGATTTGATCAAAAGTATAAAATCGTGAATATCATTGACGTAAAAACCATTAATAATTGTGTTAAAAAACTACTCCAGCTCGCGAGTACAGCCAGCTAGATATGAACACATTTTTCGGCCATCATTATTGTTTATCAAGTGTAGTAGTAACGTTTACAATTATCATTTTGCTATCTCAGTTTAACTCACATATTATCTATTAATTATTCCTATTTTATTAATAATAATAAAAAAATTATTTTGAGAAGCTGCATTGAACTGTGCAAGCATGTTTCCCAGCGCGAGCAAAGATATTGTTGGATAATCACAAACATTCAATGACTGATGATATATTGCGTCAACATCGTACACGGTGCAACGATCTAACGATAATATTCAATGACGCTATGTACAATGAAACATTGATTGCTATTGAGGATCTTTGCATTGTCATTGCCAACTTATAACTCAGTCATTCGCCAAACTGAAATGAATCGTGCAGTACAACACTGCAGAAATGGCTGCGATTGGTACTCGCAATGTCCCACAAATGAATGAGGAACAAAGAACCATTTATGACCGCATTATGCTCGCAGTTTCAACAGGACAAGGTGGGTTCTTCTTTTTGGATGCACCGGGTGGAACTGGCAAAACAATCCTTATTTCACTAATTCTTGCCGAAATACGATCAAATAATGGCTTCGCATTGGCCGTTGCATCATCGGGCACTGCGGCAACTTTATTGGATGGAGGCAGAATAGCTCATTTAGTATTTAAGCTGCCACTTAATACTCAAAAAAAATAATAAAAAACAACAAAAACAAAAAACAATCGTCCATGTCCACCGTGCTGAAACAGTGTATAATTATCATCTGGGATGAATGTACTATGGCACACAAACATTCGCTTGAGGCGTTGAACAGGACATTGAAAGATTTTAAAAACAACGCCAAACTATTTGGTGGCACTCTGTTGATCCTTTCAGGCGATTTCGACAAACACTTCCCGTCATTCCACGTTCAACATACGCTGATGAGATCAACGCTTGTTTAAAATCATCTCCATTGTGACGTAATGTGGAAAAAGTACAGCTGAAAGTAAATATGCGCGAGCAAATGTTTCAAGATCCATCTGCTGAAACATTCTCAAAACAACTCTTAGAAATTGGTGATGGAAAAGTTGCTATCTATATATGAAACTGGATTCGTTAAATTACCGACCGATTTCTGCACAATCGCGGATTCACAAATACTTTCCAATTTTCCAATGTACACACACAGTACATAAATCATGAGTGGCTTGCAGAAAGAATTTTAGCGACAATAATGTAGACGTTGACAATTTAAATCTGATGATACAACAGTTGTTGCCAGGGAACTTGGTATCATACAAATCTATTGGTAAAGTTTGCGATGCCAGCGAAATTGTAAATTTTCTCACAAAGTTTTTGAACTCACTGGATTTGCCAGGCATGCCACCGCATAATTTACAATTGAAGGTTGGATCTCCGATTATCTTGCTTCGTAATTTGTGTAAAATGAAACAATGTGTTATTTACATAAATGTTTTGTTGAGTAGATTTATTCTGACTCAATTTGGAGAAGAGTTGTTGTAATAAGGTCTTCTCTTGGTGAGTATTTATTTTATAGTTAAGATTATAGAAGATTTGTAAGGTCTTCTTCTGTCTAGTAATGGTTTCATACTAATTTGATATGTGTTTGCTAAGGACTATAAGTATATACAAAAATACATATTAGGCGAACCACGTTGGTTTAAAATTTTTAAGGCGAAATCAATGCACGCATCCCAGGCCGTTATCTCCCTGTGCATGCATTTCATCGATCGTTTGTTGCATTGTTCGTTTTATTACATTGTGCGAGCATAAATAGAATTTTATTGCCGGAGGACAATAAAAGACAATTCGACCCGTCTTCCCGCTACGCTTGAAAATTCATTGGGAATCCAACATACCCCAACACACAATATAAAAAGTGTTCACTTTGAACATTCTGCCAGGCGAAAAAGTACATAGAATATTAACTTAAATCTATTCTTCTTATAAGTGGACTGTATATTACTTAAACTATCTTGACGATGGTGCTTAAAATCATTATGCTTCGTTTTGACGCAGACTATAGATTGTTTTTTAAATGCGTTTAATCTGTCATTCAGATAGAAAGACTCTTTGCCCTCAGTTGTTTTATCGTAAGATAAGAAATCCTTCTTTTTAGTGTTGGCATTTTTAGTCAAATGTTTCTTCGCACGATCAGCGGTATTCTGCTTACGAATGCCGCCACCGCTTTGATTCCTATCGGTGCCACCACATTTATCACTGGGATTCCGGTTCTCCCAGGGTGTTTGGCCAAGGGATTTTCATAGTTGCCGCAACCACCACCCATGTTTTGAATGCGATTTTGATTACGAAAACCCATTTTGTTGGGTTTAGCGGTTGTTATTGTTGCAGCGTATATCTGTTGTGGTTTGGACGTTACTTTCCCTCCATAATGCAGCAGACTATTGTGGCATTTTCCATATTGCTGACAAGTCAAATTTTTGTAGCAGTTTATACTTTAGTACATAGCTGCTTCTGTTTCACCAAATTCTAACGTGGCGAAACATCCATCTTCTTGAATTTGGAACATTTAAATATGGTATGGTTCTCAGTGACACAGCATCCGCATTTATTTTTATTAGGTTGACCAGTCTTTACTTTGAGTTTTTACTTTATTTAAGTTAATGACGGTACTTTTCTGTTCTTTGTAGCATATGGAACTTTGCACTTGTTTCAAATAGTCTTGCACATCTGACAGCCGTTGAATATCTTTAGCCTCTTTGATTTGAAGGTTGTATTTCTACAACTCTTTTCTGTCAAATTTTCGTAGTATAATGTGAGTGAAAATCAGTGATATTTTCGAATCGTCCATAATTTCCAGTTTATTTTTTATAACTTTTTTACAGCGGTGTCTGAATTTTCCACAAATGTCAGAAGATCCAACAGCAAATCTAGCGCCTGATTAAAAATTGTACGTTCATTTTCGTGCGTTTAATTAGCAATTTAAACGCTGCATCATAGTTGCCCGTTCCACCGGACAATAAGTGGGAAACAACTGCTCTGGCTTTGCCCTCCAAGCTCATTCGAAGATAGTTTAACTTGATATTATCTGAGAGGTCATCCCGGTTATGGACCATCTCCTTAAACATTTGAACAAAATGTTGCCAATTTTTTCCTGCTCCATCGAATTTTGGTATGGACGGTCTTTGTGGTTCGAGTATGGCACACTTCGTCTTCGATTTGTCCTCAATCGTTTCAGTCATATCCACAAGCATTACATTTACTGCGTACTCCAAATCCAGAAATGTTTTATCTGCATTATGTTTTGTGGGGTAACCTTTAGCAAGTTTGTCATTTTCACCCTCTGCGATTGCCCACGTTCTTTTCAGGCAGTTCATCTTTACTTCTAGTTAGCCCACTGAACTTTTGGTCGTCATTCTTCCTTTACATTCACCAAGTGAATCCATGGTGCGATCCACCCATTTCATTAAAAATTCTGCTTCAGCCTTGGGAACACCTGAATCGACATTTATAAGCATCCTGCCGATTCAAACATCATCTCTGACTGCAATTTACGTTTTTGCTGCTTCATCATGTCCATCTTTTTCGTAGAGAAAACGATGGCGCAAAAAACTCTTGTTGTTTCGGTTTCAAATATTTATTATTCGTAAGGTGGTAAGTATTTAATACTTAGAGTCTCTTACCACTGGTGGGGGACAACTCGTTGTTTTTTATGAAATATTTATTATTCCAAAGGTGGGGGAAAACTCGTTTTATTTTCTTTTTTAAGGCTCGAATGGACCAAAAAGGTAAACTGAAACAATGAGTTCCTTACATTAATGTTTTGTTGAGTAGATTTATTCTGACTCAATTTAGAGAAGAGTTGTAAGGTCTGCTCTTGGTGAGTATTTATTTTATACTTAAGATTAAAGAAGATTTGTAACGTCTTCTTCGGTCTAGTAATGGTTTCATACTATTTTTAAATGTGTTCGCTTAGGACTATATATCACGAATTCCGCGAAAAAGTCATCCGCACATGTAAAAATCAAAGTGCTAGAAGAAGAAAATTAAACACACTCAATATATTCACTCGACTCCTAGAGACATAATTTGAGTTGAATTTTTCAGAATAACGGTAGTTTTGCTCACCGTTTCTTTGTTTTTGCTTGGTGAGTATATTTTGTACAAAATTTTTTAGTTTTAACTCTACATTTGCGGTACGCGTACGTCAATTTTGTGCAAGTTGTAGAAAACATTATATTTACGGAAAAATTAATTAATTAATGGTTAACAGTTATTAGCTACATTTGGTGGTAAGTAATCTAAAATAGGGTAGAAAACTTTAAATTGTTTTGTACCTAGTTTTGTGTAGCATGTACGTTACCAAAAGTCTTTAAGTTTCAACAATGCCTAAATGAGGAAATATTATTAGCTTACAAATAAAGTTATTTGTAGATTTTGAGTCAATAAAGCTATCCTCAAATGCTTTATATTTTAATTTTTTTTGAAAGAGATAATATTAGTTTCGTACATGCTACATATTTATGTGTGCAATAACTTAATACATTATGAATATTAAATGTTTTTCATGATTTTATTTTAAACTTCAGAAAATGGTAAGGGGTAAAGAAGCTATGAGACGATTTCGACAGAAGATGCGAGAGAATGAATCAAAATGGAAGGAACATAAGGAAAAGGAACGTGAGAGAATAAAAAAGTACAGACAAAATGTGAAAAATAATACTGAAAACCGAGTAAAAAAAGTGACAACTGTGGAACAAAAGAAGAAGAAAACTGAGAAAATGCGTCAATATTGAAACTCGCAATCTGTTGAGTCCATATGGCAGCATAGTCATCTACCCAAAATCCCCAACCTACAATTGCAGCACTTTTTGGAAGTTTCCCACAATAGCATACTCTCTCGCTAAACCTACAAATCAAAACAATGTACAACAACGGAATACATAAATTACAGACATAACAATTAACTTAATTTTTTTTTAAGTTTTTATTTTATGTACTTCTGTTTTTAAATAAAATGAATTCAATAATTTTGTTGCAACAGTAAATACTGTTTTATTTTTTAAATTCTTTTATTTAACTTACACTACGTGTCGTCAAATCTAGCAATGCAAAATTTTTATACTTAGACTTTATTAAACTCAATGAAATTTGGCTAACATGTATAACTTCGGTGACAATACAAGTTAGTGGTGTGATAAAAGAATTTGTTTAAAAATATGTTTTTATTTGTTAATTATTTAAAATAAAATAAAATCAAGACATGTTTTTGATCGTTTTGTGTAGTCGACTAAAAGTGTGTAGTTGTACGTTACCAATGCTACATGTACGTTACATTGCAACCGATTAAAAACATCTCATTAACATTGAATTTTTTCTAGATGAAATCACCTAAAACCCAGTACAGGATAGTCTCCTGTAATTACGAAAAAAAAAAGTTTTAATATGAAACCGATTCGCAGAAATTTCAAATAGAAGTAAACATATCATATTTTGGGTGAAATTTTTGTGGCATGTACGTTATGCATATTTTGCAGATAATCTTCTATGATAAAAATGTGAATGATAAAACTTTTATACATTTCAAATGATCACTTGCTTTGACATTTAAAAAATGTAAAATAAGTTTTTAAAAAAAATATTTTACTAGGAAAAAACATCAAAATAATTCGCACGCTGTAGTCGTACGTTATATGGAATTCGTGATATACAAAAATTCTTATCAGGCGAACCACGTTGGTTTACAATTTTTAAGACTGAAACCAATGCACGCATCGCCCTATGCGTGCATTTCATCCATCGTTTGTTGCATTGTACGTTTTATTACATTCTGCGAGCATAAATAGAATTTGATATCCGGCGGACAATAAAAGACACAATACGACGCGTCTTCACGCTGCGCTTGAAAATGCATTCGGAATCCAACATAACCCAACACACAATATAAAACGTGTTCACTTTAAACAATTTAAACCCGCCACGGCTGTGCTACGGTACGCGATTAGTCATTCAAAAATTAATGAAAAACGTTATCGAAGCTAGCATTTTAAATGACAAGTTCCGATGTGAAAATATATTAATACCACGGATTTCTATTATACCTACAGATGTGCCACTTCAATTCAAACGTATTCAGTTTCCGATTAGATTGGTATTCGCAATGACTAATTAACAAATCCCAAGGCCAAACAATGTCTTATTGTGGCTTAAATTTGAGCACACCATGTTATTCGCTCGGACAATTATACGTAGCATGCTCTCGAGTGGGTAAACCATCCAATTGTTTGTGTTAGCAAAAGATAGGCTAAAAAATATTGTTTACGCTACAGCATTAAGAGATTGATATTGTTTGTTAATGCTACTGTCGTAATTAATTAATGATATGTAATTTGAAGGAATAAATTATATTTCACAAAACAACGTTTGCCGGGTCAGCTAGTATTTATATAAAAAAACGTTCCTCTCTCACAAAATTTTTCTTTTTTTTCTTTTTCTAGTTAATCAAAACTTTGTGATATTGATATATTGTGATATCTAAATCTGAACCGATTTCCTTTAACGAAATGTTATCAAGATTGGATTATTTTGGAGCTAACAACATAAAAGCGGATGATGTAGGAGCTAGTATATCCAAAACTCAACCGATTTTCTTCAATTTCAATAGCGTTTTCCTTGGTTCAAAATACTTACTCGTACTTACTTTTATCAAGATTGGATGTAATATGTGACTTCTTAAGCTAAAAATAGAAAAATCGGATAAACATATTTGTTGGAGCTATATCTAAAACTGAACCGTTTTTCTTCAATTTTGATAACGTCCTTTCTGGGACCTTAATCTTTGGCACACATTTCACCAGGATTGAAAGTAATATGTGGCAGAAGATGCGAGAGAATGAATCAAAATGGAAGGAACATAAGGAAAAGGAACGTGAGAGAATAAAAAAGTACAGACAAAATGTGAAAAATAATACTGAAAACCGAGTAAAAAAAGTGACAACTGTGGAACAAAAGAAGAAGAAAACTGAGAAAATGCGTCAATATTGAAACTCGCAATCTGTTGAGTCCATATGGCAGCATAGTCATCTACCCAAAATCCCCAACCTACAATTGCAGCACTTTTTGGAAGTTTCCCACAATAGCATACTCTCTCGCTAAACCTACAAATCAAAACAATGTACAACAACGGAATACATAAATTACAGACATAACAATTAACTTAATTTTTTTTTAAGTTTTTATTTTATGTACTTCTGTTTTTAAATAAAATGAATTCAATAATTTTGTTGCAACAGTAAATACTGTTTTATTTTTTAAATTCTTTTATTTAACTTACACTACGTGTCGTCAAATCTAGCAATGCAAAATTTTTATACTTAGACTTTATTAAACTCAATGAAATTTGGCTAACATGTATAACTTCGGTGACAATACAAGTTAGTGGTGTGATAAAAGAATTTGTTTAAAAATATGTTTTTATTTGTTAATTATTTAAAATAAAATAAAATCAAGACATGTTTTTGATCGTTTTGTGTAGTCGACTAAAAGTGTGTAGTTGTACGTTACCAATGCTACATGTACGTTACATTGCAACCGATTAAAAACATCTCATTAACATTGAATTTTTTCTAGATGAAATCACCTAAAACCCAGTACAGGATAGTCTCCTGTAATTACGAAAAAAAAAAGTTTTAATATGAAACCGATTCGCAGAAATTTCAAATAGAAGTAAACATATCATATTTTGGGTGAAATTTTTGTGGCATGTACGTTATGCATATTTTGCAGATAATCTTCTATGATAAAAATGTGAATGATAAAACTTTTATACATTTCAAATGATCACTTGCTTTGACATTTAAAAAATGTAAAATAAGTTTTTAAAAAAAATATTTTACTAGGAAAAAACATCAAAATAATTCGCACGCTGTAGTCGTACGTTATATGGAATTCGTGATATACAAAAATTCTTATCAGGCGAACCACGTTGGTTTACAATTTTTAAGACTGAAACCAATGCACGCATCGCCCTATGCGTGCATTTCATCCATCGTTTGTTGCATTGTACGTTTTATTACATTCTGCGAGCATAAATAGAATTTGATATCCGGCGGACAATAAAAGACACAATACGACGCGTCTTCACGCTGCGCTTGAAAATGCATTCGGAATCCAACATAACCCAACACACAATATAAAACGTGTTCACTTTAAACAATTTAAACCCGCCACGGCTGTGCTACGGTACGCGATTAGTCATTCAAAAATTAATGAAAAACGTTATCGAAGCTAGCATTTTAAATGACAAGTTCCGATGTGAAAATATATTAATACCACGGATTTCTATTATACCTACAGATGTGCCACTTCAATTCAAACGTATTCAGTTTCCGATTAGATTGGTATTCGCAATGACTAATTAACAAATCCCAAGGCCAAACAATGTCTTATTGTGGCTTAAATTTGAGCACACCATGTTATTCGCTCGGACAATTATACGTAGCATGCTCTCGAGTGGGTAAACCATCCAATTGTTTGTGTTAGCAAAAGATAGGCTAAAAAATATTGTTTACGCTACAGCATTAAGAGATTGATATTGTTTGTTAATGCTACTGTCGTAATTAATTAATGATATATAATTTGAAGGAATAAATTATATTTCACAAAACAACGTTTGCCGGGTCAGCTAGTATTTATATAAAAAAACGTTCCTCTCTCACAAAATTTTTCTTTTTTTTCTTTTTCTAGTTAATCAAAACTTTGTGATATTGATATATTGTGATATCTAAATCTGAACCGATTTCCTTTAACGAAATGTTATCAAGATTGGATTATTTTGGAGCTAACAACATAAAAGCGGATGATGTAGGAGCTAGTATATCCAAAACTCAACCGATTTTCTTCAATTTCAATAGCGTTTTCCTTGGTTCAAAATACTTACTCGTACTTACTTTTATCAAGATTGGATGTAATATGTGACTTCTTAAGCTAAAAATAGAAAAATCGGATAAACATATTTGTTGGAGCTATATCTAAAACTGAACCGTTTTTCTTCAATTTTGATAACGTCCTTTCTGGGACCTTAATCTTTGGCACACATTTCACCAGGATTGAAAGTAATATGTGGCTTCAGGAGTTAAAGAGATAAAATTAGATGAACATACCCATATGTATGAAAACTATATTTTCTTTAACTTCAAAACCGTCCTTTCTTGACCCAAAAAACTTACTCGTGCTAATTTCCTTTAAGATTGGATGTAAGATGTGGCTTCTAGACTAAAAACCCAAAAATAAGAAGAACATATATGTGGTAGCTACAACTAAATCTGAGCCTATTTTTTTTTAATATCAATAATTTATTTGCCCAAAAACGCACTTCTGGCAAATTTCATAAAACCCAGACAACAATTGCGACTTGTAGTTTGATGACAAGCTTTAAATAAATAGACGGACGGACAAGCATCGTAAAATGAAATCCGTAGGTGAGTATACGTCGATCAGTAAACTTATAGTTGGGTCTAGCTCAATTCTTTTTGGTAGTTACAAACATTTGCTATGAAACTATCTTATAATACCCTGTTGCACAGAGAAGTGCAGGGTATAAAAGTTTAAAGTCGGACGGCTTGGAAGATATGCACCTCTGAAAAGAGTTTAAAAACGGCCGGACATTGTTCTTCTATAGCGCTATATAAAAACACATACCGATATGGGTCAATTTCACCAGAGATAAGCGCTGCTCGCCTCCACCGCTTCCAATAAAATTTAATGGAAATCGGATGTTATAGATGACTTCTGGAGTGACAGAGCTGGGAAAGACACATGAATGGAATCGGATGGTCATGGTCTAATTTCACAAGAAATGGGTATTGAACGCACGTAGTTCTTAATGCGAAATTTTATTGGAACCGAATGTAATTGTGTGTAGCTTTTTAGGGATTATAGGAAAATATGCATCCATACGGTACAGGTTCACTAGATTTAATTATTAATCGCTCATGACGTACCATGCAAAATTTGAGTAAGATTGTGTTTAATTGGTATAGAGGGACTATAGGAAAATATGCGTCCATACGGTCCAGGTTCATCAGAGTTAATTTTTCTCTCATAACGTACCATGAAAAAATTTGAGTAGGAACGTGTTTAATATGTCCAAACTGCAGGCCTACAAGTCGGAAAAAAAACTTTTGCATAGTATCAAGCAATGTACCAATATTGATAAAAATCGGCTGATAATTTCAACCTCTACAATAGTTACGACGATAAATCGATAGGCGACGGACGTACATCATTCAATGGAATAAGATAGTGATTCTGAATCGGTATACTAAAAATTGAGTCGATCTTCATTCCTTTAAGGTGTTATAAACATCAGCACCTAATTAATATTCTCATGCTTGGCAACAGATCGGAACATTTGCAAAATGTAATAAATTAGTCCCAAATGAGTCGCATTCATATAGCGGTACTTTCGAGACTGAAACTATATCAAAAAAGTACAATTCTAGCAACTTGTGCGTCCCTGCTTACAAGGTTCTCTCAAGCGTATTATGTGAACGACTTAAGCCCCTCGCGAAAAAATTCATTAACCCATATCAGCGCGGATTAGAACTGGTAAATTTATAACTAAGCAGATCTTAGTATTGTGACAAATCCTGAAGAAGTCTCGAGAATCGAATTTACCATGCCTGACTTTTGTACGTCCGTAAATATAGTATGGGTAAAAACGGCGTTAACTGACGAATAAAATTTCAGTTAAAACGGGTTTACATTTTACCCATTCGGTGCGCATCAATTCAGAGCCACATAATTTAAATTTAGTAGCCAACTATCTACTCCTAGAGAAGCACATGTGCTTACACTTTTTTTAAGTTAAACTCACACCAGATAATTAATCTGTCTAAGTTATCCTGCAGCATAAGACAGTCCGCAAAGCTTGCATAAAAAGAAAATACTTTCGCGTCTTCTGCATACATAGTAAATAGTAAATTAGAGTTGATAATAAAATGAGGCAAGTCGTTAATGAATGGTATTATTATGAAATTATTATTTAATCCAATTTTATTTATCTTGAATAGAAAGAGTCAGTGATTTTCTTTATTAAATGACTTACTAAAATCAGTATATACTTATATAACGTCTGCTTGGTTGCGACAACGAAATGCATATATTACTTTAAGTATACAAAATTTTGACGCCATATTAAAGATAAGAAACCACCTATTTAAACAAATATATGAGATACAGTTCGACAAAGTCGAAAAATTAAATGTCGCTTTTAAAATTTTCAAAACAGAAGTGAAAATCGGCAATAAGGAAAACAAAAAAATTTTCCGCACTCCATGAAGAATAACTTACAATTATGTAAAAAAAACTAAAAAGGAAAAAAATACTTGTTAATCAAATCTTTTCTTTATAATTTCTAAAATATACCCAATAGACCGATTTTAAATGTTAATAGCTCCTTGTCTCCTTAGCTACAATTTCCCATTTTACAGAACACGAAAATATTTACTAGATCAAAAGTTATACAATTGTGGCCGATGGAATCGATCCTGGACCACTGTGGTCCATAACCGGTCTGGCTATATGTGCAGTTGCTCCATCTTGTTGTAACCAAATGCTGTTGAATCTGATACGTCTTAGGCGCATTTCTGGGTAATGAAACCACCTTCAACATCTTTAAAAAACGATCTCCATAGACAATCACTGTTAAACCGTTTTATTCAAGGAAGTATGGCCCAACAATGAAACTGATGAAACTATACCACACAGTAACTCGTTTTGGGTGCTGTTCCGTCTCATGGAGTATTTGTGAATTAGATTCACTCCATAATCCTGCTTGTTTACATTGGCGTTTAGATCACAATGGGCCTCATCAGACATAAACAAGCAAGTTATCAAGCCTTTGTCTTCTTCTGCCATTTCAAATTTTTTTTTGGCAAAATTCCATTCATATTGGACGGAAACAATATTAAGTTATCATGAATTATAGGTTGTAATGACCGTCTGCTAACTGCAATTTGAGCCGATAAATTTCGAATTAAAACGATTGGATGTGCTTGAATTGACGATGCTAGAGCCGCGATGGTGCCTTGAGGTGCGCAGAGGTGCGGTTGTCACTCAATGTGAAAGTCGATGACGCCAACATCCCCACTACCAACTACCCCAAAATCCTTGGGGTCACATTGGACAGCCTTTTTCGATCATCTGCACTAGCTACAGCTATCTGCTATAAGCTCAAAAGCAGGAACAAGGTCAAGACACTTGCCGGCAGTACTTGGGGAGCCGACAAAGAAACCTTGTTGACCTCTTACAAAGCGATAGGTCGGTCTGTAGCAAACTACGCAGCACCTGTATGGTCGGCGAACGTGAGTACGACGCAGTGGAAGAAAGTTTAGACTTGCCAGAATGCCGCCCTCAGAACATCAACAGGATGTCTTCTCATGTCTTCTGAGGACCTTGACAGTCATCCTAACCACCATCTATTGGACAGAATGCCTTCGCCAAGGCAGATCAGGTACGATCATCATGATCCAGAGAGAGGTCCAGCGGTATAAGAGAAAACCTTTAGATCATCGAAATTATCAGGCAGGTCTGAACAACATTCACACCGATGATGTCGCAGCAGCAGTATCCAGCTACCGCATGAATGTAGTTCTAGGGAAGCATCCCCCGGAGATTTCACCTAAGGAGAAGGTACTACCTCGGCAGACGCGCGTGTTTCTGGCGCAGCTGAGATCTGGATGGTGCTGCCGCCTTAACTCTTACTGGGCACGAATTGATGCTAACGTTCCGGACATCTGTACCGCCCGCCATCAGGGACCACATGCCGTGCTGCACCTCTTCAATTGTCCGGCCAAGCCCCACTCAGCTGACCCCAAGGCTCTATTGACGCATCCTGTTCAAATGGCGCGTTTCCTTCACCTTAATATCGAAGCAGATCCACAATAGACAAATAAGACTTTAAAATAAAATATATTGTTGTTACAACAACAACCGTTAGCGATCCCACAACAACCGGAAGCAGCAATTCTTCGACCAAGGGCTGTCACCCGGCGACACAGGTTAACCTCTTCCTGCACCACCAGACGGCGTTGAAATTGTGTAGCCATGCTTTTTATACCGTTAGGACCAATTCAAACCTTACAACGTATTCCTCTATAGGTGAGGGTTAGTCGTTTCACCTTACTACAACTTTTTCCTTCTTTAAATGCTTATTTATATCTCTTTGCTGTTTTTTTCAATGGAAATAAAAAATTCCTCATACTTGACATATAGAAAATAATTGAAAATAATGTGGAGACCGACATACATTTTAATTTTAAACTCGAAGTAAGAGCGTGACCACCCAAAAATTTTTTAGTGCCATTAGCCAACATATTAAAGAATTACCAATTTTTTTTTAAAAAAAAAAACAAAGGTGCACTTTTTCCGAAATTACGAAAAAAAATTCCCAAAATATAAAAAAATGGTAAAGAAAATTGTATTTTTAAAATATATTTTGTAATCCTGATAGTTTAAAAAAAATTCTCAAATATCCTAACAAGAACAAAAGTTATGAGTTTTTTAAAAAAATGTATTGAAATGTTGCCACTGCTGTTATTTTCAGAATTCTGAATTTTCACTTCCACTTACAGCATTCACTTATAAAATTCTGAATTTTTTTAAAAAAAAACCCGAACTATATTTTTTTGGAACACCAAAATGAACCAATGTACAATATTTCGTCAAAATCGAAGACCTACTTGTAAAAAGTGATCGGTTTCACATGGAATTGACCAAAGGTTTTTTGGATAAAAAAAAACAAAACAAACAAATGTATTAAAATCGTTTTAAAAACCTTTAATTTCATATTTTTCCAATTAGATATTTCCCTAATTTAACGCAGAAATTATAGTGATTATCGGTTATATGCATTTTATTTATTGCACAAATTTAAGAGCTTATTAACGGGATATGCTTTTATAAAAACTCGGTTATATGCACCGGCAGTACTTTAGCAAAAACTCGTTGAGCTGCATATACAGGGGGGGGGGGGGGATTTAATATTTTAAGTTTGAATCGGCTGTAAAAAAATACCGATAATTTTTTTAAATTTCTGGTATTATTATAAAGTTTGAACTTTGTCACTTAATAATGGAACACAATATCATTTATCAACTCAATTTTCAAGTACATTTTCGATTGTTTTGGGTCAAATCTCTTCAATTGCAACTTCGATTTCATGTTTCAACGCTTCAATTGTCTCTGTATGCTTTGCATAACAAAAACTCTGGGGCGGCCAATTGACGTCACAATTTCGGCTAATTATTCGATTTTCAAAAACAGTGCGTAACATATCGATGGTTGAGTTGGCTGTGGCATGTGACCCCGTCTTGTTGCAGCAAAAGTCATTCTCTTCAATTTCTGACAACAAAAATTCGTTGAGCATAGCGTGGTAAACGCTTACCGTTGGCGGTAACGACGGCTCAATGCTCATTTTTTAAGAAAAATGGCCCAATGATGGCGCCAGCCCAAAATCCACACCAAACAGTGACTCGTTGTGGCTTCTCAATGGTCACGTATGTATTCCCATATGCGGCAATTTAGCTTATTGACAAAGCCACCGAGATTCCTCTCGATTTTTCGGTAAAATTTATTATTTCCTACCAAACAATCTTCAGTCTATTGGCCGAAGCGAAAACGCATCGGATGGTGTTCCATTATTGAATGACAAAGTTCAAACTTTCCAATAAAACCAGAAATTTTAAAAAATTATTAGAATTTTTTTTACTGCCGATTCTAAAAACGGAATGTGTTGCGCACATAGCAATTTATTTAACCATATGTAACTATTTTTAAACAACAAAAAAATAAGATAAATTCAATTTCGTTCATATACTTATATATAACAAATATATGCAAACTCTCCAGTTAAAATCAGTGCATATGAGTTCGCAAATAAATTCAAAATTATGTTGTAATACAATTTTATTTTATGTTAAACGATGTTTTTTTGTTCTAAAATCAATTCGGCTTTTGAAAATGGGCTTTTCAACCGATATATATTTTATTTGTGAAATTTTGAGAATTATATATGTATTTTTTCGACAAACACTCGTTTTTTATAGTTTTTGCCATTTTTAATTTTAGCGATTATTTAACACATTATTTTATGAGGGAACCGTACAACATGTAATTTACATAATTTTAAAAACACGCTTAGTAATCAGCTACTTTCTTAAGTCCAACAACATCTTATTTAGAAACAAGGGGGTACTTCCCTCAAATAGTAAGCTATGCACAATAAAAAACCTAGACTCATTAAGCTTGACCTACATTTTAACGCCGTCTCCGAACGTCTAATGCATTAATAGACAATATTTTACATGGCTTAGAGATAAATCTCTTATTCGCAAAGGCGCCGGCATTAACGAGGTTTAGATTTGCCGCTTATAATTTGTTAGATGTTTTACCCGAAGTTTAAGCTTAGTTTACTGGTATGATAGTCGTGCACACTAACAATCACACCACGGCGGCCAACAATATTGACTGAGTTATTGAAGTTTTTATTAAAACGGAAATTTTGCAAAAATACAGATGTTGGTGATTGAACTTTAAAATGCTAACTTGAGCGTTTCCCCTTCTGAACTCGACATCTTTAGTTTTTCTTTTTCAAATCGCCTTTCAATTGCATTAATTTCTTTGCTGAATATCCCAGGTTATCTAGGAATAATTCCAATCTAATATGAAATTTATTTTTCACAACCTGACCTTCAATAGATTTAAAAGAGATGGATAATTCGATATGGTTGCCGAGTGTTTAAGATGCGAGGAAGATGTTGTAGTAGCAGTACACATTGTGCCGAGGTGACAGCCAATGGACCAAGAATTGGTGCTTGGGGTGACAGTCCATGGACCAAGAATTGGTGCTTGGGGTGACAGCCCATGGACCAAGAATTGGTGCTTGGGGTGACAGCCCATGAACCAAGAATTGGTGCTTGGGGTAACAGCCCATGGACCAAGAATTGGTGCTTGGGGTGACAGCCCATGAACCAAGAATTGGTGCTTGGGGTAACAGCCCATGGATCAAGATTTGGTGCTTGGGGTAAATCTGATGCATAGAAGTGTCTGTCGTGAGATGGATGCGATTAAATGGTTTTACTGATGTACATCAATGCAGTGTCGTCAGCAAAAGTTGACGAGAGTATAGTAGACTTACTGGGTTATCAACTGTAACTAAAAGAAACAGAAAAGGAGCGAGAAAGTTTCCTTGAGGAACTTCTGCCTGCACATTGCCATCAGCCTTTGTCGAATGCTTGGTCTACATCAAGAAACACGTATTCTGTCACTCAGAAACCCTAACTGGTAGGTTTAACCAAAAAGACTTTTACGAATAGCTTTGATATTTATTGCAAATGACACCTCCTATAGGAGGTGTTAAATAACTTGTCTTTTTCCTGCTTTTAAAGCATTTTATCAAAGATATCTTCCAGATTTTGGGAAAGTAACAAATACGTAATATAGCGTTGGGCAAGTATGTGATATACTTTATGTCCACGTGTGATAGCTAAAGTAACGTTTTATGTGTTTTGAGGTCATACACTGGATATTTCTTAGCTTAAGCAGTGTTCTTCTTCTGTACCTATGCAATCTGTTACATTTGCAAGTAGATTAATTTCTGTTTGATCAGCGAAGTTACCTTCGGGTATGGTAAATTTATTTGTGGGTAAATAAGGTCGACCAACGACGCTAAGATGATTTCCGAAAATATTGAATTTATCTAGTTCGAAAGTTGTAAATTCTCCGTTTCGTTTTGCAAAAAAAAAGTTAACTTCAACTGTCTGACTGTTGTAGCATCCCATAATAAAAAATGTATACTTTAAATGCGTACGGCTGTCTTCCCAGTTGAATGCTGGTTGTAGCCGTATGTTAGCTAAGAAGAGGCGAAGGTTTGTTTCAGGGGACATATGAATCGACCAATATCGACAAATACGTCTTTTACCATTTCCAAGTAGTTCTGTTTTTCGATTAGTACAAGGGTTGATATATATATTTCTGGCCAAGGCAACACTAAGTGTTGCCTGGCGCCATCTGGCATTTCCATTGGAAAGTTTGACATATTTTTAGCATAAACGTACTCAGAACGTTTTGACGTACGACCGTCACTGATGTTGTTTACAGTGACTTGAAAAAATCAATTTGGCAAAAAAATTAAATTGTGTTGTTTACAGTGACTTGAAAAAATCAATTTGGCAAAAAAAATTAAATTAACTCGTGAACATTTTCGTGTTGTTTACAGTGACTTGAAAAAATCAATTTGGCAAAAAAATTAAATTAACTCGTGAACATTTTCGTGCGATCATTTTGCACAACTTTCGACGTGGATTATAACGACAAGAGTGCATCGATGAACTTAAATCTTTATATGGCGATGATCCCGCACAATTTGACAAGCGCTCAAAAAAGCAATTCCACGACAGCCGGTTCTTTGGACCGGATTGACCCGAAGAACAATTCTTCGGCCAAGGGCTGTCACCCCGGTACACAAAAGGGTAGCGTCGATTGGTGCAAAGAAATTGAAAAAAAATACGATCGCAGTGCTTCTAAAGACGTTTATAAGATCGTCACAGGTGACGAATCATGGATCTAAGCGTATGAGCCCGAAAAAAAACAGCAATCGACCATGTGGGTCTTCGAAGACGAGCCAAATCCAACGAAAGTTGTTCGTGGAAGAAGCACTTCGAAGCAAATGGTCAATGGCCTGTTTCTTCGGCAAAACTGGTCATGTGGCGACTGTTCCGCTTGAGCAACGAAGGAGGTCAATTCTGAGTAGTACACCACAATTTGTTTGCCTGAAGTCTTCGGAGAAATTTGAAAAACGAACAAGAGAAAACAAATCATTGTAAACAATGACAATGCAAGCTCTCACACATCGGCTCAAACCAAAACGTTCGAGCCGTGGAATTGATGGGTCATCCGCCGTACAGCCCTGACTTGGAACTAATTACTTATTTTATTTCCACACATCAAGAAAAAAATGCGTGGTCAACGATTAACGTCGCCAGAAGATGCTGTTGAAGCGTTCAAAAATCATGTTTTGGAGGTGTCTCAATCGGAGTGGAAAAAGTGCTTCGACAATTGGTTTGATTGAGCACATGCAAAAGTGTATAAATCATGCTGGAGAATACTTTGAAAAACAATAAAAACATTTTTGATGATAAATATTGGCATTTTCATTATTAGGCCAGAAATATATGCAGCCGTCGTATACAGACGATTTCTAATTACTGGTGGAGAACTTGCGGTGAAGAGTAAAGGGTGCTTTTTCCAAAAGCTATTCATCTGCATATACCAAATTCAATCTGTTTAATTTTGAGTGCTACCGAAACATGTGACTTTCATGGGGTCACTGACCTGCATTTCTGCGAACAAGGAGTCAAAACATCGGACAAAGTTTACCAAGAAACCGTTTTGGATGCTGTTGTGAAGCCTCTTAACAATTCCCTGTTCTAAAACCAGCCATGGACTTTCCAGCAGGATTCTGCGCCGGCCAATAAGGCTAAAACGTCCCAGGCCTGGCTTCGAAAGCGTTCATTTGCTCTGAAGTATGGCCCTCAGGCAGTCCAGATTTGAACCCATTGGATTACAAATTGTGGACGGTTATAGAGGACAAGGTTTGTCACAAAAGATACCCCAACATTGGAACTCTTAAGACTGCTTTGGTTCGAGCTGTGGCCAATTTTCCAATGGACGAGGTTCGTGCAGCTTTTGACGATTGGCCAGTGCGACTTAAGGCGCGTGTAAAGGCAAAAGGCGGACATTTTGAATAAGTAGATTCTTTTTGGATACAATATACATCAATAAAAATATTAACAAATATTTGGTCCAAAAACATTCAGTACTTTTTATTTTACAGCATAAAACGTGTGTAACAGTATTTATGTCCATACTAAATATATGCGCTTAGAATCGTAGATTTCACTTTCATAAAACACGCGTATCTCTGGGAGGGACCACTTTTGGGGCTTGGAATCGGTCTCATTCGATGCTCAGATGTTGTCCACATCAAAAAAAAAGTGAAAAGTTCATGAAAAGTTTTGTTCAGGAGAGCCATTTTAAAGATTAGGTCCTTTTCTATTTGCGCTTAGAATCGTCGACTTCACTTTCATAAAACTCTCATTCGATGCTCATATGTTGTCCACATCAAAAAAAGAAAAAAATTAAAATTGATTTTTTTACCCTTACCCTTAGGTGCCTTTCTCTATGCGCTGTCACATATAGTATTAAGAAAACATTGTTTGAAGTGTCATATGTTGAAGAATTGCTCGCTGTTGGAACCGATTACACTGTGACTTGAGGGCGAACTTGTATGTTATTAGATTGCAAGTTTTAATTTTTTTTTTTCATTTCGGCTGTTTAACTTGTTTTGCTGTTATTGCTGATTGAAACATTTTTATTTTTTTCCGCGATACTAATTAGCTTTTTTTACATATTTATTATGAATAGGGCAAAAAAATGATTATGTAAATTAAAGTTATAGTAATTTATTGTGTATTATGTATTAGAAGATTTTTTTTACTGATTATTCCATAGTTTTGGCCTTATAGGCATTATAATTATTAAATCATTACACAAATAAATGAAACATTAAAATAGGAAACGAACTAAGGAAATAAAAATAAACTAGTTCGTTTTATGGATCAGAACAAATTTTTTTAGCCAGAGTTTTTTAAGTAAATGTGCCAAAACTAAAAATATTACTGATATAGTGGTATTTATTTTGACATTTAGAATTATAGCCAGTACTTAAAGCTTATATATTTAAGTTTTATTTTGGGTATTATATTTGAATTTTATGCTTAATGCCTTAGAAATGGGGTAAATATTTTATCAATAGGTTGTCAGTCGATGGTGTATGACTGCTAAGACGGTATGTACTCGTATTTTTATACCAAAAATCTTCATATAATAATAGGTTTATGGAACTTCCGGTGAGACCGGCCATCGGTCGGGCTTGAAGACTTTATGCTATGGACATACCTAATCTAGGGACTCGGGACTTTAAAGCCTTCTGGTTTTGTCCAGTGGTACTGGTAATTTGGTAAAAAAAATACACTTAATTTTCGGTATAACAATACTTTGTTTCTGAAAAAATAGCACTGCAGGCGAAAAATTAGTTAAAAAAAATCTCGCGTTTCTTTTTCAAAATATTTCTCATTTTTAGTAGATAATTTGGCACACCGTAAGAACTGAAAAGCCCATTCGGACCCAAGTCAAGAGACCTGAAGATATTGGGCATGGAGCAACCATCCTTACCGCAAATTTCACATGAACTCAACTTATATATGTAAGTGGTGCCTATTATGTCCGGATTTGCATTTTCTTACCGTTAATCTATCTATTGATGAAGCACACCTCCCAGTTTCTCATACGTTATAGGTATAAAGATTACATTTACAGCGTTATCAAACGATCTTAACAACAAGCTATAGCTGTTAGTTTATACTTCATTTATCTTGCGTCCTTTGCATTTAAAAACGGGGTGATCTGCGCCTCTTGTTGTCCAGACAAGGCCTACTGTGCAATAAGTTAACGGAAAAACGGAGCATCACGAATGATGATATAAAAAGGAAAGAATACGAAAATTCAAGGATTACGTAGTTTACTACTACCCTTGTTCCGATATTCTATTTAATACTTAATTGTTGTTAACTTAAATCGGTATCTAAATTTGTTGGTTGCGTCGATAGTGCGATGGCCTACATTCAATAAAAATTTACAGAAAATTTTTTCGTTATGTTATCCGGTTAGATTTTGCAAACACTTGTCACTTACCAAATTGGTCTGATAAACGAGAATGTCGTTTCAATTGTATATCGTGTCATACGCGTAAAATATTACTTTTAATCATTTTAAATGAGCACCACTATTAAGAAATATAAGAACGTAATCCAAATATGCACCTTATTTGTATATATGTACGAAAAAACAAACAAAACAAAGGTAGTGTGGTAGCGGTACAGCCTGTTTTTGATGGTAACTTATAAACAGGGTGATTACAAATACTTATTATTTAAAAGATAAACTTATGCCATGTTCGGATATGTTAATACGGCATTCACACACTAGCGAAAACTACCAAATTTATTATTAGTTAGTTTGCCAACAAATTGTAATAATTGATATATGCTGATTTCAACAAAAAACATTTAAAATATAAGAAGAAATAATATACAGTGGTTAGAAAAACCGTGTACATGTTAACCACATTTTCAATATATATTTAATAAACACAGTATCGTTGGTCCAAATGTTACAAAATTTTCAGCACATATTCTTTATTTTCTTACAAACGGAACTACGTAAATAAGATTCTTTAAAAGTAATCAATACAAATTATACGAAGCAGCAACATAAAGAGGAGAGTATGCACTCAGGTTTGCACTTACGGAATATTCTCAATATTGCATTCTCAATCGCAGAGAAATGCAAAAAAATACCACTAACCATTATTTTCAGTGATCTATTATGTTTTCATGAGAAACAAGCCAATTGTTCTCATTTGCAATTGACATTTGTTGTTGAAAGCACGCGAAATAAGTTATAAAGCAAAAAAGTACATCAGTATTAAAAGCACGAGGAAAATTTAAGACACAATTGAAAATTACATTGTAACAATGACAGAAAATGGTTATTCTTCACGAAAAATAGCCCAACATTTAAAAATAACAAAACAAACCGTCATTTCCGCCCGAAAACGACGAAAAGTTGTTCCTGCGCCGAACCTGGTCTTATGATAAGGGAATCAAAAATTAACGACTCTAGAACACCGAAGCAAGCCGCAGTTGCTATTGACAAACATCTTATTGCATGGACCGGCCACAGAGCTTTGCAGAGAATTGGGGTTGTGGCAGCAATTAAGAAAAAAACGCTGATATATCTAACAAAAACGTTAAGAACCGTTTGGAATTTTGTAAGGTCCACGAAAATAAGAGGGTTGATGACTGGAAACGTGCAGTATGGTGTGATGAAACCAAAATTGACCGTTTCTAATCCGATGGAAAAGAATATTTCTGCCGGCGACCACATTAAAGTCTTCAAAAACACCAAGTCAAACAAACCGTTAAACATGGAGGAGGAAGTTTAATGGTATGGGGGTGCTTTACATGGTGGCACAGTTGACCGCTGGCAAATATTGATGGCATCGTGAAAAAAGAAGACTACCTTAATATTTTGCAAACAAATTTAGCGGATTTTGTAGAGGCAAGTGCTTAACCCTAACCTCAACCCAATTGAAAATTTGAGGGCTGTAGTCAAAAGGCGTTTGGGGTTACAGCAACGAGCCCCAAAAACTATCGACGAGCTCTAGAGCCGAGTTTAACAGCAATGGACAGACATTCCAAATGATATAATCAAAAACTTAGTAGAAAGTAAGCCCAGGCGAGTAAAAGGCGTAATTAAAAACATCAGACTAAAAGGAAAATACTAAAACATTAGCTTTTAGTATATTTTGATTTAAAGGCGAAACTGAGTGCATCCAGTCATCTATCTACCTCACTTTGATGTAGTCACTAAAATAAGTGCATAGTTTTTTTAAATATAAGTTTTTGTTTCACAATAAATAAAGTATATTTGCTGCCAATTTGGTAGCATTTGGACTAACCATGCGGTTTTTATTAAACAAATATTGCAAAAGTGGTAAACATGCACTCGGTTTTTTCCCCACTGTGTATCATAAGTAACAATTTTGAAAATGAGTAATATACTTTAGGCAAAGCTTGCAATCAACATTACCTCTTGTTCGCACATGGATTTGTGCTGCCCATTCAGTAGACTTTAAACCAAAAATCACAGAATAACGATGATTACTACTATTCACAACAGCCCAGCAAAAGCGAGAAGAGTAAAAGAAGCTAAATTAAGAAAACAAATCACAATCTACACATTCATTCATGAGTTAAAATACCAGACTCACAGCCGAACGTTGGCTTCGTGCAAGCGATACATCACATCGTAATATAGACTACATGTTAAAATTTTTTTTATTTGAAAAATAAGTGTGGTAAATTTGATTTGTTCATCAACTTCCTTTCTAACCAAGCAATTCATACACATTCTAGTGAGGTAACCTGAAAATAACACAGCTAATATCTGTGTTCGTTTGGGGTAATTTCCTTAGTTACCTTGTTAGTTTGTAATATGGTAATCTGCAAACATTAAACAAAGTTGTGATTAAAATGGCATTAAAGTTCTTCTTCGTATACATCGAATAAAAATGAATAACAAGAGGGTTCATGGCGAATTCGTCAAAAGCGGACAAGAGAAAACAATAAATTGTACCAAAATTTTTTTAGTTTAGTATTAGTTTTTGCAGGGAACTTTCAAATTGCAATACAAATCGCTTAAAATTTTCAACTTAATCTCCGCACAAAAGGTCGGCTTTTTATTGAAATATTTCTAAAAGAACTGACCAAAAAATTGGTTTGCTATGCAACTAAACAATTTATATAAATGAAGTTTGGCAAGAATATTTTCCTATTTGCACAATATTGCCAAAATATGAGTGCAAATATCTACATAAATATTTATATAAACAATTCTTTCTTGTTTTTATTGCAGTGTTGTTCAAAAGTAACAAATGTAAGTGGATTGGTGAGAAAAAATGGGTTTGTCGCTGCAGCAAGAGCCTAAGAATGCATATAGATTGAGTATGTAGAGGTCTGCACAAATACATTTGTATGTGTAGCTTACACGTGTACTGCCGAAGCATGTACACTTAAAAAAGTGTCAAAAAACTAGTACACATTTATAGGGACAACAAAATCTTCGAATAACTACATGTTGTTACTCGACTGTGGGCGCTGCCAGCGTGTACATGTTCCTCTTTCGCTCTTATTCGAACATACCGAGAGTGATCTTGTCGAGTATGTGGCGTCAGCCAAACTAATTGCGGTACTCTATGTACAATGTTCAGTTTACCAAATAGAAAGAACAGTTGTCCTTTATCTATGTATATGTTTTCAGCTTTCAGTGTGTAATGGAATGCATAATGGAAACACCTGAAGTAAGTTTATTTAAAGATATAACAATATTGATTGATGTTAATAACATCTTTCCAAGAATATAAAGTTTAGTTTAAAGTTTTTGAAAATAGTCTCTTAGTGAATTACTAATACATATAAACATGAAAGAACTGAAGTTTTATGTTATTTTATATAGAGTTATTGTATATCATATTTTTGTTCTGTTTAATATAAAAAAGTTTTAAAAAATCTCCATTGTTTTATTTTTAAACGTTTTATTAAATAATTAGTGAATACACAACATAACTTATATTTTACCACACAAAAAAGAAGTGTTTTTATAATTTATTTCAATTTAAATAAAATGTATGAATATAACAGTCAATGCCTCGCCGAAATTGTTTAAAATAGTCGAAAATCCATGCACAACATTTAAAAATTTATATTCGAACATCAAAGTCACCATAAACGTTACTATTTAACTTTCAGCATTACTTCATAATTTGGAAATACTCGATGAATAACGTGAAGTAACCATCATACTTGCAGTACTTTTTCTTTGTTGTACACATTTTTATATGAACACTTTTTTCGGAACACGTTATACTTCGGCTACTTATTCTTCGCTATTTGACAAACAAACATTCACTGCACCACATTACTTTCGCTCAGAGAGAGAGAGAGAGAGAGAGAGAGAGAGAGTGAGTATGTACCATATTCGAGTTTGAAATTCATACGAGCAGCGAAAAGTTATTCGATGCAGACCTCTTGTTCAACCAACAGTTGAAATTAAAAAAAAAAAAAACTGATACGGCCTCTTTTAGTACACTTAACAAAAAAACCTGCGGTTTTTACTTGGTAACGGATGTTTATCATGCAGCACTGCCAAAGAGATCATTAGTCAACGATCACAATCTTGTTCTCCATGCATTCAATTAAGCACTTACACAAAGTGTTGGCCAGTAAAGAGTGGAACCCGCTCAAAATGCAAAAGTCGACACAAACTATCATGTACAAGGTTCCTAAGGAAACATAAATCCATCCTTGAATCCTTTGGCAATCCCAAAGGAACAGAAAAGATTCACCGAGAAGTATTCACACTCATTGAAGCTCTGATACGGCCATTTGAGAAGAATCCTACGGCACCCTCAATGGACCAGAAGAGGTTCGTCTGGAAGTATTATCACTCATGGGAGTAATGTTCTGTCTGTTGTTCTGACCGCACGCATTTTCTGTTTTCCGTGTACCAGTTGTCCGTTTAAAAACAAAAAGTGAAAACACAGAATACACACACGCACACACATAATAATAAGACACTCTTCAAAAGAAAGAGAAAAACACAAAAAATTAAACCGCCGCGAAATAAAAACCAACCTACAATACGATAACAAACCACATCAACAATAAAATCACAAAAACCACAAAATTACAACAAATAATAGAAACGCAGAAAACAGCGACCGCACTAAGGGCTCTATGTTTTCTCCGTGTGCATTGAACCTTTGGTCTCCCCTTCCAACATCCCCTCCTTTCCTTAAAATTCGGCAGTAACACAGAGACGACAGTTTTAGTTTTGTTGCTGTAACTTTTCGGTGTCTAAGGTATAACACTATTCACCGAAGGTTTTACAAAGCAACAAAACGATCACTCTAGCTTACTGTGCTCATCTGCTTGTGATTTGTTTTGCGTCTGTTTGTTTTTTGCAATGGCAGGTACTTTTGCTATTCACTTCTGTAACATACGAGGGCTGAGAGCAAATTTCTTTGCTGGGTATGCGCACATTTGTCACCGTCGGCCGAGTGTTCTTGCTTCTTGTGAGGCCCAGGTGTGAAGATTCGATCCACTAGATTTTCACATACCTGGGTATACCCTTCTATCCCTTTTTCTTCATCACAGAGGACTTGCGATGTATGTACATAATGATGTTGTGTTCCAGAGTCAGCAGCAACTCAACTCAAGAAATCCAGAATTTAGATCCCTTTAGGCTAAATTCACGATTGGACCACACACCATTCATTTCGGGTTTCTCTATACAAGCCCAAATACGGAAAGAATGGTCTCCTTTAATGGCTTTGACGCTCTTTCTGAATCTTTATCCCAAGTTTTAGAACGTTACCCGGGCAGTGAAATTATAGTTGCTGGTGATTTCAATGTCCATAACGTTTCCTGGCTTACCCATTCGAGTCATACAACTCCGGAGGGTCAATACGCTGATCTTTTCGCCGCGCATAACCATCTGGCGTAACTTGTGAACGAACCGACACATATTCCGTGTGTCGAAGGGCAATTTTGCAGTACACTTGACCTCTTCTTAACTTCTCATCCTGATAAATATGAGGTTAATTTACTTGCACCTCTCTGTAACTCGGATCACTCCATTGTATCTGCATCCTTTTCATATTCTTCTCTTCGTACCGTTTCAACGACAGCCACAAAGCGGTCAATTTTCGACTATGAAAAGGCAAATTGGGATGATCTCAACAGTTTCTTCCAGCATTTCAATTGGGAACTCTGTTTTCTCAATAACAATATCGATGCTGCAGCAGTCATGGTAGGTAATCTTATTCCTATTGGAATGAAGCTCTTCATTCCTAAAAAGAATATATCGGTTAAGCCAAGACATAAGTGTTGGTTTAACCAGACATGTCGACAGGCTGTCAGATCCAGAGAGGAAGATTTTAGAAACTGGCGTCAGGACAAAAACGCCACTACTGATATGCTACGCAAACAGGAAAGGGCTGCATGTGCCAGGACACTTAGACGGGAAAAACATCTGCACGAACAACGTCTACGTGCCAAAGTTCTCTCCTCTCCCAGGGGAAGCAAAAGCTTCTGGTCGTTTGTTAAAAGGATACGGAATAAACCATCTTCGATCCAAACCCTCATTAAGGACGACCAGTTATTCACTGACCCGGTTGGCAAGGCTAATCTCTTGGCTAGCATTTTTGCAAGGAATTCGTCCTTGCCAGATAGCAGCCAACCACTTCCCGTGATAGAAAATGTATCTTCGTCTATGCCTCGGAAATTTTTTCGAACTCGAGGAGTTAAAAGGGTTCTTGCGGAGCTCAACGTAAATAAATCCCCGGGACCGGATGGAATCTCATCACTGGTCCTAAATAAGTGTTCATCGACGCTAGCTCGTCCATTGCGCAATCTTTTTAAACCTCTCGTACCGTGCGGGAGTCTTTCCCTCGTGTTGGCAGATTGCCAATGTAACACCGATCCCAAAAAAGGGTGAGGCTAGTAACCCTGAAAACTACCGCCCAATTGAAGTGTGCTCTGCACTCTCGAAAGTGATGGAGTATGGTTAATCACCATTTTGTAAATTATTTTGAGTCAAATGGCCTTCTCAACGATCGACAGTATGGCTTCGGGAGACCTGATAGCGTTCCTTTCGGAGCAGTGGAGTCGATCAATTCACCGACTTGGTGAAAGTAAGGTAGTGGCTCTGCATTTTTTCAAGGCGTTCGATAGTGTGGCACGGCGCACTCCTATCAAAGCTAATTGCTTTTGGAGTCGGTACTGATTTTTCTTGATTCATAACGAGTTTTCTCAGTGTTGTTATAGACGGAGTCTCGTCCGATGAGTATGCTATAAATGCAGGGGTACCGTAAGGCTCTCTCCCTCTCTGTTTCTCATATTTCTCAATGACCTCCTGAGTCTGACAACAAACCCTATTTACTAGTTTGCTGACGACAGCAGCATCTGTCACTCATATTAGTTCGACCGTAGACCGGGCCTCACAGATACAGAGGCGATGACGCAAAATATGACTGACACACTCAACGAAGATCTCAGAGTGGGGTTTTGCAAATAGGGTCGAGTTCAATGTTAGCAAAACCCAATGCTGCCTGTTGAGCCATAAACGATCGACGGGTTTAACATCATCGGCAATACTGATGAATGGGACTGTTGTCAAGGAGTCGGATGCTCTTGATGTTCTGGGCATGAAAATTCAGTCTGATGTTCGCTATAACAAACACATTTTTGAAGTGTCGAAAGAAGCATTCAAGTGCCTGGGTTTTTTAAAGCGGCGCAAGAAATACTTCACTTCCTCCGACCTCTTCAACATCTACATCACATACATTCGGCCAAAAATGGAGTATAACTCCCACATCTTGGCGGGTGCTTCAAGGTCATCTTTGGAGTTTCTCGACCGGGTGCAAGGGAGGCCGCTGAGGCTTGTTGGAGATAGCAGGGTGGCCAACTTTGTTATTTCTCTCGAACATCGGCGGAGTGTTGGTTGCGTATCACTCTTTTACAGGTACTTTAACGGGATGTGCTCTTCTGAGATAGGTGATCTCATCCCGCAGGTCAGAGTGTTCACCCGTAACACCCGCTTGTCTAGAAGTTCGCATCCATTTGTTATTGATTGGCCTACTTATCGCACGACGCATTACAGGGAGAATTCGTTCTTCAGCCGCGTTGCCCGTATGTGGAACATACTTACCGCAGAGGTGTTTCCTGCCACGTACGATATGAGCAGGTTCAAATCAAATGTCTATAAACATTACTTCCTCTTTCCTTCAATACTCAACCTATCTTCCCTTGACCGATGCAATGCACTGCATATATAGGGGACACCCCCTGAGTGCTGGTCTTAAAAAAAAATAACTCAGTGCATATAACAAAACCATGCGAAACGTAGTCCCACGATGTTTAAAATTTAAGAAACTCCTTATTAAATCACACATGTAGCCGGAAATACCGGCCGACGCAAATGGGACAAAGTTGAATACCCCTTCCCCACTAGCAAACAGGAACAATTAAGTATAAAGCTTCTTCCCGTTTAACGCAGCAGAACCAGATGAACTTTTAAGCCTCTACCACAATAAGGGCTGGATCGGATAATAAATTATATTTCCAACATCATTGCTCTTATCTTCTCGAGAGTGGACTTCATACAAATACCAGGCAAAGCGATTAGCTTAAAGTCATTTCTACTCAAATCTATGGAACGTATAGTGGATAACAACCTAAAATTCTAAATACCAAAAAACTTAAAATTAAATTATGCCAAGGGCAGGTCAGTTGGAACTGCACTAGATGAGGTAGTACACTTAGTAGAAAAATCCATTTCGCAGACATGCGAGGTTTGTAATCGGCGTATTCGCACATTTACTACTGCCTGTGATTATCACGTTCCTGGGTACCATACCTTATCCCTTTTTATTTACCGCAGAAGTCTTGTATGTACGTAACGATATATTGTTTCGGCGCCTACGACACTTTTGCTCACAAGAGCCATAATTTAACTCGCTTTGTGATTAATATACACGTACTTTATCTTGGGTTTTTCCGAACTCGGGAAAAGTAGGCTTCCCTTTTTTCACGGCTTTGGCGTTCTTTTTGATTTTATGAAATCGTCGTTGCCGGCGATTTCAGTGTCATCATTTGAGCCAAACGGGGGCCAATACGCCAAGTTATTCACCGCACAAGACGACATGACACAAATAGTGAAAGAGCCGATACATATTCCGTGTGACGAATGGCACCCATGCAATATTCTTGACCTTTTTTATATCGCACCCTGAAAAGTGCGAAGTTTATGTCCTTGCACCTCTTGCTAATTCTGATCACTGCATTGTTTTAGCATATTTCATGTATTCCGGTCTTCGTGTCTATTTGATACCAGCCCCAAAGCGGACACTTTTAGCCTACGAAAAGGCAGCTTGGGCTGAGCCCAGCATCTCAATTTGAAACTTTGCTTTCTAGATAATGACATAAATGCTGCGGCTTAAAACAGGAAAACGTAATTTTATTTGGAATGAAGACATTTATTTCAAGTTAAGTTATTCCGGCTAAACCAGAAAAAATTGATTTTAACAGGCGTGCTGTCGATCTATAAAAACAATATTGAACTCCAGCGTAGACAGGCAGCAACTCGTGTATCAGAGTGCTTTGGAGTGAACATTTTTGCACGACCAACATCTACGTACAAAGGGGAAGTAAGAGGTTTTCGTTGTCCAATATAAGTGCTCTACGGCGCACTGTGGTCAATATTTTGAGATAGCGGCCAAAACTCCTTTTGGTTTTTGTTCTCCGATTTTAAAGTTATTAGACTCATATGAAAGTAGACAGTAGTAAACCTCGGGAGCCAAAAAATTAGAACTCTATTTTAACTATTTCACTGAGAACAGGGTGGTCCAAAATGGGCTTTTTCAGAATTTAGTAATTATGATATTTTTAGTTAATTTTTAAAGTTGAAATGATCCTAACTTTTTTCTTTTTCAAGATTTTTGGACGAAATTTTGTGTTGTAACTTAACTTATTTCCTATCACTGGTAGAAAAAATTGAAGCTCTACTGTTTTCAGAACAATTTAAATATTTTTTTTAAAAAAGGTCTAATTTATCGGAAATTTCCTACTTCATAGAGCACAACTCCTGTGAGTCAAGCTGAGTCAAAACACAAATTTACTATTTTGTAGTCCTAACCCTCCCCTACATTCCTATATATACATGTCCATGCATCGGGACTGCGCTTTTTGAGCTACAGCAATTTTTCTGACCCAAGGTAAGATATTCGGTACAAATGCACGTCATATTTTTTGAGAAGTTATTAGTATGTGAAAGTGGCTATTATGCATATATTTTGATGAAATTTTGTACAAGAGTTCTTATTGACCCAAAAAATAATTCTGTTGAAATTAGGAGAATTTGGCCCATATTTGGACCTAGTCCACATAGAAGGGTGTATCAAAATTTTGACAAAAATGACAATAGAATCTGACAACATTCGCTTTGCTTACAAACCAAATAGATCATTAAATTCAATTTTAACCAACATTAAGGCGTCCATTGAAAAGGAACATCAAAGTAATGTTGTTTACGAAGTTCAATGCAAAAGAAATGACAATGAAAGCTGCGAACATATATACATAGGCACAACGAAGAGAACATTAGAAACGAGAATGAAAGGACATAAAATGGACATCACAAAAATGAAAGAGACAACAGCACTGTCACAACTTAGTGCTATCCAGTGCACGAAAACAAACGAAACGATTGACGTACATATCATCCAAAGTCATTATTATTCATTATTGTTTAAACAATGGCTAAATTCAGTTATAGTGTTCTATCTGATATATATTTTGAACGGAAAGATGAAAACGACATTATTTTACATATAATGAATAATCCATTCTTTAAAATATCCGACAAACAAGAAATTAAAATTCATAAGTTAAAAATAAAAAACTTTTTAAATACTTTAAGAAAGCGGTACAATCAATGTTCCAGAAACAAGAAATTGTTTTACTCACGCAACCAAGAATGGCTAAGAAATAAACTTATTTTTGAAAAGCCATCAGTAACTACCACGGAAACTGGAAAAGGTGGTCGACCAGCAAAGCCAATTGATAATTGTAGTGAAAGATCACGAAGACGCAAGCTTAAACATATCAATGAAGAAGTTTCTTGTAGCATCATAAAGGATTCATTTCTGCATCAAATTCAACCATCGAAAACTAAAAAGAGTAAAATTGCTATCATTGAAAAAATAGTGGAAGTAAGCCCCGACGCACAAAAAGGATTTTAGAAAGTATGCCGACACCAACTGAAGAAAATAAATTTACTCCAGAAGAAGCATTTGCACTATTTTTGGATTTGAAAATGACTAAAAACCAATATACAGAATTGCGGAAGCGAACCAATGAAAAAAATTGTGGAATTTTTCCATCATATCGAGATTTAGTTTCTGCCAAAAAAGATTGCTTACCTTCACCAACTGCTATTAGTGTAACTTCAAGTTCAGCAGAAATAAAATTGCAGGATCTTCTTGAACACACTGCAGAACGATTATTAAAGACATTTGATGCTGACTATTTAAAGAAGTTTAAAAATTGCAGCATGACTTTAATTTCTAAATGGGGATGTGATGGGTCCTCTGGCCAGAAACAATACAAACAATGTAATGCGGAAAATTCATCAGATGCCAATTTATTCATGATTTCTTTCGTTCCATTACGTTTAACAAAAACTTATATTGGTTCAGAGCCGTCAACTAGTAGAGCTGCAGAGATAGATGTATGGAAGAATGAAATTCCCTCGTCAACAAAATTTTGTAGACCAATAAAGTTAGCTTACAAAAAAGAAACTAAAGATGTCATAACTGAAGAAGTTGGCAAAATAAGAGATGAAATTAAAGAACTTCAACCAGTGATATTTGAATTTAATGACCAATGCATCGAAGTTAACTTTAAAATGTCACTTACAATGATCGATGGAAAAGTTGCACAAGCTTTAACCGAAACAAAGTCTTCGTCAAGCTGCACCATATGCCAAAAAACATCATGTCAATTGAGCCAACCACCAACACAAGACGATAGTTTTAATGAAGCATATGAATTTGGAATGTCACCTCTTCATGCAAGAATTCGTTTTATGGAGCATATTCTTAAATTGGGATACGATTTGGAATTTGGCCCGTTAGGCAAAACAGTGAGAAACAACAAAGAAAATTTGGAAAAAAGAAAGCAAAAAGAAAAAAAGATATTCAAGAAAAATACCGTGAGATAGGCCTTATAATTGACCAGCCAAAGCAAGGAGAAGGAAATTCTAATGATGGAAACACAGCAAGGAGATTTTTTTCCGATCCAGAAACTGCAGCTTCTATAACTGGAGTAGATTATGATTTAATACGACGATTCCAAATCATATTAGAAGTTATAGCATGTAGCAAAAAGATAGATGCAAAAAAATTTGGTCAGTATGCTAATGAGACAGCAACCCTTTATAACCAAAAATATTCCTGGAGACATATGCCAACCACAGTTCACAAAATTTTGTTCCATGGGGAACAAATAATTCAGCACAATATGCTTCCAATTGGAGATCTCTCAGAAGAAGCGCAAGAAAAAAGGAACAAAGACTACAGATTCTTTCGCGAGCACAATACAAGAAAAATTTCCAGATATTGTACTAATGAAGATCTTATTAATATTTTGTTGTGCACATCAGACCCATATATGTCCAGTATTCGACAAAAATGGAAATCAACCTCATTAGAGTTAGATGAAAAAGCTAAACAACTACTGCAAAATGAAAATCAAAGCTATTTGGAAGAAATTTTTACTAATATTGTTTAATTAATTAATTTGTTTCTAATTTTAGTATAAATTTTTATTAATACATTTAAATAAAATATATGTGCACTTTAAATCAATAGTAAAAGTTTACTTAAAATTTTATCGATGTTGTGTTCTGTATATAATATATCCAAATGGTATTGATATTGTTGGGAATTTCAGTGTTATTTTTTAGTTTAATCCTCACAAGAATTAGCTTTCTTCCACAAAAACCAACCTTTGGCCCCTGTGAATATTGAGACTAAATAAATGTCAGGGGCCAAATGTTGGCATTTTCTGACCAAAATTAAGTTTAGGAATAATAAATAAGTATTGGTTGTAAAATACGATTGAAGAAAATAATAAATTATAAAAAATATACCTATTTAAAATGTCAAAATATTCAACTTTTACATGGAAACTCAACAAAAAATTAAAATGCATTTTTAACTCCACATTACTTACGTTCCTATCAGTCGATTTTTACGTTTGAACACGCAAATTGAAGCTTAAAGTCCCTCCTATTGAACAAAACAAATTGCGTAAAAAAATACCAAAAGTTATACAGTTTTGACCGCTATCTCGCGAAATTGACCACTGTGCGACGCTAAGACGTCTATTTCAAAACCTTGCTTACCGTGAGGGGTGTTTCCGGCGCGTGAGAAGTTTTGAAACGTCCAACCGATCCCTAGAAATGGTACTACAAATAAACCTGTGAATTATCGGTCAATTGCAATCTGCTCTCCAAGATAATGTAAAACATGGTTAACCACCATCTTGTGAGGTATTTTTTTAATTGACTAGGGGATGACTTAGAGGATGTCCCCTATACATGCGGCGCATTGCGTTGCGTAAGAGGGCGGCACATTCGTAAACGTTCCTTTTGGAGCGCTAGAGTCGGTCTATTCACCAGTTTGGTAATAGTAAGGCTGTGGCTCTGAATATCTCCAAAGACATTGATATAGTCAGACATGGTACACTTTTATTAAACTCATCGTTTTTGCTATCGGTAACACCTGTAGTTGAGTTGCTGTAGTTGGGTTTTCATCCAACGAACATAGGCTGACCGCTGGTTTAATACAGGGTTGCGTCCTTTCTCCCTCTCTGTTTGACAATCGTTTGTGACGGAAAGTTAACCCAAATCTACTCATTCGCGGATGGCAGCAACCGTATTCATTCATATTTGTTTGACCACAGGCCTAGTTTTCAAGATATTGAAGATGAGACTATGGATAGATGATGAATAGAGTTGATTTCGATGCGCGTAAGGCACAGTGCTGCTTGATGTCTCACAAGCGAAATTTGAAAAAACATCATTCAAGTTTTTACATATGTATTTGAAGTAATAAGGAAAATCTACTTTTATTGAATTGTCAATGTTCTGAAGGACTTAGTTTTCTGCTTTCCAGGGACAGTAGACCCATTAAACTCGGATTCTTGACGAAATTTTATTGTTTTTTATACCATCGCAGGGGACGATTGGGGTCACTTGCAAGATTAAAATACATATCGAATAATCCTATTCATCGTCTATGTTTATGGATAAACATGGTAATTCTTGGTGTATAAGTAGATATTGATGCTACAGGATAGAGTATGCTTGACTAAAACTAGAAGTAGTAGTGTGCTACGAAAGTGAACTATCAGCCTGTTCAGCAAACTGCCGTGCGAAAGCAGACGAACGATTATTAGCCAAGCGATCCAGTTTTGAATTGAGTTCATTTTCTTTTTTCGTTCGGACGTAAAAGCTCATTTTGTTCGTCGTTTTTCAGTCAAACAACAGTATTGCCACCATGTTTTATTATAATTTTTTAAAGCTTCTCCATTAACGAAGGCAACCATATCCAGCAGCTGATTGTCAGCAATAAAAAATAACAAACAAAAAAGTGTCAGTTTAAAATTTGTGAATTCATAAAAAAGAATGATTGGGTCAGTAGCTCTTGGATTTTCCATTAATAATACTGTCGTAAACAATTATCGTCTTAGCGGCAGAAGCGTGATGCAACAAATATTTTGATGATTCCAGAAGGCCAGTAAGTACATATGTATGTAAAAAACAGTTGTTATAAGTACTGAATTATTGCTTTTGTAGATTTTTTGTAAACTTCCGGGTTAACAAGGAAGTAGATGCTGTTAGATGATATGGAACCGAGAATTTCTGGCAACCAATGGCTATCAATGTCCAGTGCAAAAGTGTTCGAAGTGATAAGCTTAGTCATATGTGAACAATACATATGTCCTGAATGGATATCACAAACCGGAAAGAAACGGTAAGAATTAAAACGGATGACAAGCAGCTTTTAATTTGCATTTGTTTTCATGTACAAATAATTTGTATTAAAACACTGATATTTTAATATAACTTATATATTTAAACGACATAACTATTACTTACCTTCTCACTCATTTTGTAAAAAATATGCAAGGAAGAATTGAATAAGCTGACACTTGGTGATGTACATTGCAAGTAAACAAACAAGTTATTTTGCATTACCATACAGATTTCGTTGAAACTGGTTTATAAATTGTCGCAAATTTCAACACACTGCCGTCTTAATAGTTTATGGTTTGCTACCTATTTTCAAAAACAATTAAACGGCGGTAACGCAATCAAAACATATTTTTTAACAAAATATTTATTTGGCTAAAATAAAATTGTATTTGGTTTAAAAAGTTATATTTTGTTACTTCCTTTCTCATAACTGCAACAACACGGCAGAGTTCTCACTTGGCTCAAAGTCATTGAGAAAGTTACCGATTTCAAGTTGAATCACTTTTCTTACAGAAACACTTTTTAAGCGATTCCAATTGAAGTAAAATCGGAACAAATGTCATATTACCGATTTGGAACGTGAATGTAATGGCGGTAAGTTTTGTGAGGAATAAACAAAATACCAATAATAATAAATTATAACCACATTAAACCATACAGATTTGTGATCACAATATGGTAAAAAATTACGTGGATGCTAGACACCCCGGATATAATCACGATGCTTTTGTTTGGGACCGCAGCCCATGATTTGTTCGAAACAAATTATTTGAAAGGCAAGAGAAATACATGGCTTCTTGGCATGTATCTTATTTTTTAAAAGGAATACATTAACTTATTTATTTTTAAAAACATCTAAAATAGGTGATTCTGGAAACAAGCTTCAGCCATATTTGATGACGCCTTATCAGAATCCTGCGGACACATGCCAAAGAAAGTTCCATGAAACACACTGCAAGATAGGGAACATCATAGAACGTACACTTTGGTGTACTCAAGAATCGGTTAAGATGCATAATCGGGTCAAGAGGACAGAATTATAGTCCGGTAAAAGTGACTAAAATTATAAACACTTGTTGTGCTTTACATAAAATTTGTATATTTTACAAACATAATTGTCTAATTCTTACCGACGATAATAAGGAATATGTTTCCGAATCATCGGGTTCGGGGTTGGTTGCTGCAACAGTCCGAGGTCAAATAGCAAGTAACCTATTGATCTAATTACAATAAATTCGTTAAAAAGTTATAAAAAAAAATAAAACGCACCATCTTTTTATGAGGGGGTTGTTTTTCGTACCCGAATAAATTTATGAATAAGAAGTCGCAAAAACCTTTTTTTTAAATTGTTTTTTATTAATCTTTTAGAAATACTAATATTTACTTCTTGTCATTTTCAATGTCAATCGAGCGTCTCGTTTGCGTCCTCATCTCGTCCACCAATGCACTATTCTGGTTCTACTGAAGTCTTAAAAGTTTTATATGCTCTTTTGATTCTACGTTGCCGTCGATTATTTTTCGCTTTCTCTCAGTTGATGGTTTGTTGCAATTGTTTGTTGTTGGTAATGATGAGTTTGGCGTTGAAGTCATATCTGTTGCACTTTCGGTTGGTATATTTTGAGCGTGACTTTTTCCCTAAGTTGTAGAATTTACAACAGCCACATTATTTGACCGCCTGGGTGGTATCTAAACATGTAAACAATGTAAATTTGAGACATAAAATAAACAACATAAGTGTATAACGTACCTTTTACATTTTGATCCTTTCCGCATTGGAGGTCCCCCTGCGTTTAACCTCTCCGCTACAATCCCATTTGGCTTCGGTATGGGCTTTTGTTTTTTCAAAAATCGGGCTTGACGTAGCTAGTTCCGGGAATTCATCCATTGATTCCACCAAAAAAAAGGGATAACCTTTTTTATTCTGCAAAGTACATTAATTATGTTACATAAATGTATTTTATACCAAACTCTACAAATACTTACATTTTTTTCGATGGAATATCCATTTTCATTCGTTTATTGAAATTGTTTTAATTTTTCTTTTTTTAAATGCAAACGACACACACGATTGATATTTTATGATTGGCTCAATTGACATTTCCGTTCGTGTGTGTAGGACGAACGTGACCCATGTTTTGAACGAAACTGAAAAGTTTTTTTTAACACTCAAAATATTGTGTGTATGAACCAAAAGTTTAAACCGTTCGCCAGTTGGCGTACGTTTCGTTCGAAAAACAGCTACAAAAACAGGCTGTAAAAGATTAGGTTGGCCTAGCCTGGCCTGTTGGGAACGGCCTTTGTTGGCCTGAGCGAAGTTTGCGCACAAGTAGGGAACAGTTCCAAAGAAGGGCAGATATTGCTCGACGATAACTTAAATGTCTTGAAATTTAACAGCGGACACTGTTGAAAATACAATTTACATATTTAGCACTTTGCCCACCCGCAAAATTCGCGAACACTGGTGGTTCACTGATGTAGCTGTCAGTTTACTACTGTATTTTCTTGAATAATTCTGATTGAAATAGTCCGGCCTAACATATATCGCTAGCTGTAAAATCAATTAAGCTAGGTGTATGACAATATTAATACGAATTCTGCTATATACTTATATACTTCTGGTCTTATAATGAAAATGCGAATATTTAGCATTAACAATGGGTTTATTGTTTTTCGATGTATTCTCCAGCATAATTTATACACTTTTGCATGCACTCAAACCAATTCTCTGTGCACTTTTTCCACTCCGTTTGAGGCACCTCCAAAACATGGTTTTTAAACCACGCCCCTTTTTTTGATGTGCGCGAATAAAAAGAAGTCATTGGGTGTCAAGTCAGTGCTGTATGGCAAATGACCCATCAATTCGATGTTTTGGCCGGTCAAAAAGGAGATGGTTTGAGCTGATGTGGCAGAGCTCGCATTGTCAAGGTGCACACTGATTCGTCTTCTCTTGTTCGTTTTTCGAATTTCACCGAAGACTTCAGGCAAACAAATTGTGGTGTACCACTGAAAATTGAGCTCCTACGTTGCTCAAGCGGAAAAGTCGCCACATGGCCAGTTTTGCCGAAGAAACAGGCGAGCATTTGCTTCGAAGTGCTTCTTCCACGAACAACTTTCGTTGGATTTGGCTCGTCTTCGAAGACCCACACGGTCGATTGCTGTTTTGTTTCGGGCTCATAAGCATAGATCCATGATTCGTCACCTGTGACGATCATCTAAACATATTTTGAACCACGCGATCGTTTTTTTCTTTCAAAATTTCTTTGCACCAATCGACACGAGCCTATTTTTGAGCGATTGTCAAATTGTGCGGGATCCAACGAGAACAAACTTTTTTTCGGCCAGGTGTTTATGCATTATCGAATTTTTGCTGGTGGAAGAAATGCCCAAGGATGCCTCTATCTCACGGTATGTCACATGACGTCAAAATGTTCTGAGTGTGTTTAGTGTTTATTGATTTAATTCATAATAACAATATTTCATATTCTTATGCCTCAGCGCCTCTAGGGCTTTTTTGAGGCTAGTTGGCAACAATTAGATTAAATCTTTTTCATAAAACTATAATATACATATATTCTTAAATCAATATTACAGTATTTTTATTTTAAATTAGAAGCATTTCTACGTTTTGTAAAAAATATTCTTTTAATCTTTTCTTAAATAAAGATATGGAAAGTGAGTCTTTAAAAAATTGCGACAAATTATTGAATTCCACGCTGCCCATGTGTTCAATCCTCTGCTTTGTAATCTCCAAACGACATCTGGCTACATTCAGTTTAGAATTATTTCTTGTGTTAAAATTATGCCGAAATCTACTTAATGAAATAGTGTGATGGCCAATGTTGTTTACAATCTTATATACATACAGTAACAACTGCAGCTTATGCAAACCAAAAACTGGTAAAATTCCTACTGCAACATCTTTGTAAAGCAATCGTGTTGAAAATAATCTGGGCAAATTGTAAATGATCTTCAAAGATTTATTCTGAAGGATCTGTAAAGACTTTAAATCAGAACTTTTTTTGTAACCATAAACTAGAGCCATATAATTGAGATGACTTTGAATTAAGGCTTGAAAAATCAACAGTTTTGATTTTTTATCCAATTTGTTCTTCAGTTTATATAGGATTCCGACCGCTGGAGCTATGTTTGCCCTCAGTTTTTCAATGTGAAGCCGCCATCCTAAGTTATTTTGCAAGTAAACTCCTAAGTACTTTATGCTTGACACTTCACTCAAGATTCTTCCATCAATAAAAATTTCACAGTTATCTACATCAAGTGTTGGGCGTGACATAAATCGTAAAAATTTAGTTTTTTCAGGATTCAGAAAAAATCTGTTTATTCTTGCAAATTCAAAAATCAAAGCAGCATCACGCTCAATAAACGTCTTTAACACGATATTGTGCTTATATGGATAAAAGATACAAATATCATCAGCATATATAAACACTTTTCCATGCAAGCCAAGATTGTTAATGTCATTCAAATATAATTTAAATAACAAAGGGCCTAAAATGCTGCCCTGAGGAACACCGCATACAACGTTTTCCAATGAACTCTTACATGAGTTCATTTGGACAAACTGCTTCCGCCGTTTTAAATAGTCCTCAATTAAAGCCAGACTTTTGCCACAAATACCATAAAACCACAACTTTTTACACAAAACAGAGTGATCTACAAGATCAAAAGCTTTCGAAAAATCATAGAAAACGCCACCAACTGCCTTAAATCCACGATCTAAGCCATCACAGATATAATTAACCACATTAACCACAGCTTCCTCCGTGCCACATCCTTTTCGGAATCCATACTGATTATCAAATATCAAATTTTGGGTTTCAAAGTAGTTTGACATTTGAGAGAATATAATTTTTTCAAATACTTTATCCACAGCCGATAGCAAAAAAATTGGTCTGAACTGGTCCACAGATTCAGCACGTGACACTTTTGGAATCGGAATGATTTTGTGTACTTTTAATGCATCAGGATATGAAGACGTATCAATAATAGAGTTAAAAATTTTAACTTAAACGGGACAAAGTTCTTCTACGCATTTAATAATTAATGTAGTTTTTATACCATCATTGCCCGTACTATTAGATTCAGCCATATTTGTTACGACATTTATGACTTCATGATCCATAACTTTTTTAAATTCAAAAATATTGTAATGGCGACAAAGTGTTCTTAGAGAATTGCAATTTTCCGATATCGAATATTCAATTTGCGATCTTGTTTCAATTACAGAATTATGGAAATATTGATTAAATGTTTCAGCTTTTAACAGATCACCACCATCATCTGTTCTAAGTTTTATTTCAGGTTTTGCAGTTCTTCCAAGTGTTTTGTTTATAAAGTTCAAACATTTCCTTGGCTCGTTTTGAACTTTATTAAGATTTTCGCGGTAATATGCACTCATTGCCTCTTTAGTAGCAAGTTTTATAATACGACTTATTCTTTTTATATTACTATCATTAACGAAATTGTTTGGTCTCTTTCTTTTTCTTTTCAACAAATTGTTCTTGTACTCTATAAGCGCCAGTAAATTTCCAGTAATCCAGGGAGTTATTTCTTGCTTTAATGACCTCTTTTTTCTTGAAATCGTTCTAGAGGCCGTAATAGCATCGGATATGCATGCCAACATATTGTTTGTATCTACTGATGGAATCCCCACTAAACTAGAATTATTTAAATTCCTGTGAAGATATCCCCTTAATCGATCATAATTGCAGTGACGATTTTCCACTTCTATAATTTCACCTCTCTCAATAGTAGATTCAAACTTGCAAAACAATAAATTGTGATCTGATATATGAAATTCAACGGAGTCAATTTTCAACGCGTCTTGCATATTACTATAAACATGGTCAATTGACGTAGCACTACATGGGCGTGTAATAAGGTTGTGGCAATTGGCATAGCCATAGCAAAACAGAAGTTCCAAAAGATCAGGTAAACAGTTACTGTGCAATGTATCCAAATTTGAATCACCCAGAAATATACCTGGTGATTGCCCAAATCGACTGAAAACTTCTTCCAAGAAATTCATAAAATTGTTCAAAACACATTTTGGAGACCTGTAGAACGACATTATAATAACTTCTTTGCCACGAAAAGCTTTATTGTGCAGCTTAACAACAACAGCGTCGACAAAATGTTTGCTCTCGCAGAGTTCCACAGAATAAAACAGATTGTCACGAACATACAAAGTAGAACCTCCATAACCATCAGGTCTGCAACAGTACACAGCATTGTAGGCAGGTATATTATAAAGCTGCAACAATTCCTGCTGGAACCAGGTTTCCTGAACACAAATTATATTGGGCAGGGTAGGAAAGCGTGAGGTCATACTTTTAAATTCATTAAATTTACTGATCGAAGAAATGCTTCTTACATTCATTGAGACAATATTAAAGTAATTTTTATTAATATTTTTCGAATATAATTCAAATTCTTTCAATATCGAGATCATAGCATCAGTAGCCATCAATTTGTTAGTATTAACAAAACCAGTAACAGGGCAATCATTTTTAACGCGAGTATAATTTAGCATTTTAACTGATTTTTTCAAAACATCAACCTCATTTTTAAGTGCAACATTTTCTTTTTGTATAAATTCTTATTTCTTTTTATTCTCTGCTACGCCTTTAATTAAATCGTCGAATTGTTTTGACATAAATGTTAACGATTCATTTAAACAATCCAGCTGATCTAACCGTAGGCCGAGCCTTCAAGATATTGAAGACAAAAGGCGAATTATGGATGAGACACTTGGCCGGGATCTACTGGCCATTTCCGAATGGGGTCGAGTGAATAGAGTAGATTTTAATGCACGTAAGACACAGTGCTGCTTGTTGTCTCACAAGCGATTCGCTGACCCAACAATATCGTCAATTTCTCTCGATGGTACGGATATTGAACAATCAGAAGCTCTCGATGTTCTGGGCATGAAAATACAATGTGACGCTCGTTGGGCGAGACATGTATTCGAAGTGTCGAAAGAAGCACTCAAGTGCATAGGCTTTTTAAAGCGGTGCAAGAAATACTTCACTCCTACTGATCTTTTCAATATCTATACATCTTTCATCAGGCCGAAGATGGAATACAACTCCCATATATGGGCAGGTGCTCCAAAATCATCCTCGGAGCCACTTGACCGTGTTCAAAGGAGAGCAATGGTGCTGATAGGTGACAGTAGGGTATCCAACTCTATTGTTTCCCTTGAGCATCGTCGGAATGTGGGTTGCGTGACGCTGTTCTATCGTTACTTTCATGGTGTGTGTTCATCAGACATCCGTCTCCTTATACCTGACGTGAGGATGTTCGGCAGGGATACGCGACTTTCTAGGAATTCACACCCGTTTGTTATCGATTGGCCAGTTGACCGCACTATACACTACAGATCAAATTCGTTTTTCGCTCGTACAGTCCGTATGTAGAATCGACTTCCGGCAAATGTATTTCCCACTAATTGCGACATCCAGAAGTTCAAGGCAAGCGTCAACAAACATTACTCCCTCTTTCCCCCCTCCGATCCATTAATTTCCACTCGCCAACGCAATGCACCGCATGTATAGGGGGCATCCCCTGAGTGTTGGTTTTTTAAAAAAAAAAAAAAAAAAAACTCATTTCGTATGTTGTTTCCTCCTTCTTCGCATAAATGACAGAAATGATTTTCGATCTCATTCTCAACTAGATATTCGTATTGACGTTTATCCAGCATTGTACAAATAGAATGGAATGTTTTGGCGCACTTGTCACATTGAATTGCATCTTCTTCTTCTTTCACTTCACCTTTACATTGCCCACGTAATATTTTTGAGTTAATTATACTACGGCGCTTATGTTTAGGCAATGTTTTTGATGTTTAAGAGAAACTTTGCAAACAAATCTCTTAAATAAAAGTTACCGTATCGTAGATTAAGCAACCTTTAATTGATAATTTTTTGTTTTAAAACTTGTGTCTAGGAGCACTTGTATTAAACGATGTTTACTCAAACAGGGTTGCCAACAGGTGCGTTTATGCTAAAAAAAAATGTCAAACTTTCCAATGGAAATATCAGATGCCGCCAGGCAACACTTAGTGTTATATAGCAACCCTCGTAAGCTGCTTGAGATTGCAAATCTACTTAATCGGCCTAGTATCAAATATGTTTCCTTTTCAGAGACTAAATGTACCTCAGAAACAATACACCCATTTTGAGTAATCGCTTTTTCATGAGTTTAATATCGATTTTTAAATTACAATACATATGTTTCATTTAATTTGAAAAAGGTTTTACTTCATCTGTAAAAAAGATTCGTTTGTTTTGAAAATAGATGCATTTAACTCAAAAAATGTGTTTTTTGGGTTTCATTTGTTTTAAAATAATTTTATTTAATTTAAAAAAAAGGTTTATTTGGTTGTCAAAATCTATAATTTAATTAAAAAAAATATTTTTAGCTGTATTGTATTATATTAGCTGTATTAGTTTTGATATCTTTCTTTGGTACTTAGCTCGGAATTGATATGTGCAACTAGAATTTGCCTATTTATTTTAAGCGAACACACAAACATCTAAAGTTTGTGTGAAAATTAATGACTAAGGTAGGTAATGTATAAGTTATACTTTTCATTTTTCAAGGAATTAAAAAAATATTTTTTTAGGCTATGCCGATTTTATGTCTTTATTGATTAATTTGAGTATATAAACTGACTTTACAAAATTCTACTGCTACCTTCTAGCCTAGCCCAACGCTAAAGTTGTCCAATTTCTGCAAATGGCCTGATTTACAATTGTTGATAATATGATGGTCAAGATTCACCCCACATAACGCCCTCGTTAAAATGGGGTTTTGTTGTTAACTCCCAATTCTAGTAATGTTTTTCCGCTTTTATTTTAGTTCTTATTTAGTGGCCACTCTTACTGAGTAGCCAGTAATGAAACTTTACCGAGCCCTAATTCCTCTTCAAGGCTTGCAAATGGAATTTTATCAAGTTTCATAGTTTGTTCTATTGTCTATTTCCAAATTATATAGAATAAAAGAATTAGCAATATTAGATTTTGACCATGTAATGCATACTTAATATTAATTAGCTCCTTTTTGATAAATTTAAATTATTTTCAAGTGCAACAGCAAGATTTGAATTGCCTGTCGCTTTTATATGTTCAAAAATTTTATTTATTCTCCTTACAATGTCATTAAATTTTACAACAAGCTGTCTATTTATTTCCGCTTGTTTGTTAATACGTTCTAACAATTAGATTCTCGATATTCTCAATCTTTAAAGAAAAATTAATTCTTTATGTTATTTTTATGTAATGTCTTTTCTGATTTAGTGATAACAGTTGTGTTTTTGCCAACATTTTCCTTTCTAAATTTCGGGGTTAACTTTGAACCTAATCTTCGTTAGTTTTAACAAATATAATACCACGTGAAGAATATTCCCTTGTATGTCTTTCCCTATTATGGTAGTTTAAATCAGTCTCCTATTTTCGTTTTAAAAGTTCCATATTGTCAGTCCTAAACTTGTCTAATTCCCTTTGATCCGAAAGTACCCGAAAGTACTTCCGAAAAATGTCTCTATTGGTATATATATAGTTGAATGTATTGTGGAGTAATACTCCTATACTGATCTATACAAAAGTTCTTCAAAGGAAGCGTGGGGGTTATCTGACTTTAGACAACACATTATTTCGGATATGGTGGAATGAAACCGTTCCACCTGGCCGTTGACAGTGCTGACGTATGGGTGTGCTATAAAAACATCAATTCCTAACTGATCCTTCAAAAGGAAGCCAATAGAAGCTGAATTCAAGAACTTTTCGTTATCAATAACCAATTTCTTTTAGGTCGAAAAATTTCAATGTGGACTATTTGTCCAGGATACTCTGGAATGGAAGTAGATCTAATTTCAGGTTTAGGTGGGGGCCTATTGTATTTCTGCTCTCTACAAATTGAAAAAATTTTATTATCCTTTCAATCCTGGATTGCTTTCTAGGGAAATAGTAATTCCTTAAGAGATGTGTCTTATTCTCACTGCCGCTTCTATAAGCTCTCTTGTGTTTCTCCAAAATAACTCGTCCTGAATATTCTCAGATATAACTTCCTTTATTCTCGTCTTCGTAAAACAAATTCTTACATTAGTAAAATAAGAAGGATAAATTTCCTGAATTTTTCTCTTAATAGGTTCTGTCGCAAAAATTCCGTTCTTTAATGATGGGTCTAAATATCTCTTTAAAATGTCTATTAGATCGTCTGTAGAAAACGCATGTCTGGATATAATAAGCCGATGATAACCAGGGAAAGGAATCTGGAAAACGTTCCCCTAATCACCAATGTTTATAAATATCTGATTCTTAAATGCATCTATAGGCGTTTCAACTGTAGGCGTCGTAGAAACTGCATCTACAACAACATTCGTCTTTCCAGGTTTATTACGAAGCTCATAGGTGTATTCCTTAAGTCGACATTTCCACTTTCCTAATCTTGGATTACTATTTTTGTTACTCAAAGCAAACGTAAGAGGTTGGTGGTCAGTAAAAATTATTACTTTTGCAGTTCATTAAAGATAGAAACTTAATGAATCTAATGCCCAAATTATTGCTCTCGATAAAAATGTTATGGGCCTTTATTCCGTAATAGCTCCAAATGCGTAATTGGAAGCGTCAGAAGTAAGGTGAAATTCCTTAGCAAGATCTGGGTATGCAAGAATAACTTTCTGTGAAGTAAGAGATTTCTTGAGTATGTTAAATGCATCGAATACCTCCTTATTCAGATTGATTTTCCTACTTGAATCCTGTTTAGGTGTACGTCTATTTTTCCCTCTCAAATAAGACCTTTATGGTTTTGCCAACTTCGCATAATCCTTTATAAATCTCCGATAAAAACCTGACATTCCAAGGAAGGACCTAAGTTCTTTTAACGTCTTTGATGCAGGAAAATTCTGAACTGTTTCGACTTCCGATGGATTTGTCCTCACACCATCACCAGTTATTACGTAACCTAAATAGTCGAGTTTCTTATTGAAAAATTCACATTTATCTATCTGTACCTTCAAATTAGCTTCATCTACCTAAAACATTTTTTACCAACTGAGAAATTACTTCATTTATCTCTGGAATCGGATATCTGACCGGTATTTTTACTGAATTTAATTTCCAGTAGTCAATTACAAGTCTATATTTTTCTGTCCTGATGCATCTAGTTTTTTTGGAACTACCCAAACTGGAGAATTTTAGGGTGACCTTGATGGTTTTATAATAACGTCAGCTAACAAACTAGCCTTTTCCTTATCAACAAATTCCCGCACAGTCATAGGATATGGATATGATTTCGAATATACAGGTGTATCCATGTTCGTCAAAATTTGTCCTACTACTTTCGTGGCAAATGTAAGCTTTTCATCGGGGTCAGAAAATAAGGATGAGTGATGTCGTGTCAATGTCAATAGTTCATTTCTCTTTGATGGAGTCATATGTTCTGTCCTAATATCTATGACATTCACGGAAGGACAAAATGGTCGAAAGTGTTTTATTGGCGGTATATATTACAGCGGATAGCTCTCTTAGACTGTCATAGCCAAGAATATAGTCAAATGTTTTCAAAGAAGATAAGAGAAAGAATTTAAACTTGTAGTCCTTCAGTTTAGACTGACTTATTATGGTACGGTGTGTAATTTTTACATTCCCCGCTATAGAATTTGCTAAAAATAGTCTGTCCTTAGTAATTTGTTTCCTTACTAACCAGTGTTTTATAAAATTCCTTCTTGATCCTGTGTTTATTAAAAATCTCAATATCTAGCCGTTGATTGTCTTACACTCAATGTAAGGCAGTGAGTAAACTAATTCTTGTATTCTCAATAGGTTGTTGCTCCCAATATTCATCTAAATTCTGAGTAACATCAGATGCTGTAGTCCTCCCAATTAGCATTGTCATCATAGTCATTCAGTTCGTATTCGGTCTGATCTGGATCAGTGTGCAATTGATTATTTATATGATAATTCCTTTGAATCTTGTTCGGAACCTGCTGAGAGAACTTCGACTGTCTCTTCTCTACTGGTCGATGTGGTTGTGGCCGATTCATGTAATTGACCATATTGGAACGAATAGATGCGTCTATGTCCATTGGCTCTGATTTCAGTTTGAATGTCTGAGGGTTATTTTCTTGCACAAATCTCGAAGGCTTTGGCGGATACGGCCCTGATTGTTGTCGAAGCACGTTCTTGGGTACCGCTTCTTGAAAGGTCTGAAAACGTTTAGGAGCCTGAGGTAAGAACTTTGGACGCACTGTGCCATAAATGGTGGGACAGGTATAAATTAAGGTCTTGGAGGATAAACAAACTAATTACGGTTAGTCAAATTTGAACTCAGAATATTATTAGGTTTCCGTGGAGGAATTAATAGTGGTAATGCTTTTTATGAGGAGAGAATATTGTCGGATTCTATAACAACTCTGCAAGGTACAATGCATAACGCAAGTCCTTTGGTTGATTTACTCCTAACATCCGAGGCAGATCTAAATTAAGGCCATTTATAAATGAGTACTTAGCATTGTCCTAATACCACTGATTCAAATAATTTATTGACCCAGCGCTTTCCGGAAGACATTATATCTTATTCAATATAAGAGACAAGTGGATATAAATCGACTGATAAAAATCGCGAAGAGTCTCACGTCCTTGCGTCATGGAATTAAGTTTCTGTTCCGATGTCTTTAAATCCCTCTTGTTGGAGTTATGGCATGCAAGACATAAGCTTATAGCCCCCAATTCAAAGGAATATTGTACGATTGTAGTACATTATGCGCACTTTCCATTATCTTATTCCGAATGATCATTATAAAACTAAAATAAAGAGGCGTTCCTCGCCTATTTGAACAAAAGGAAAACAATCTATCCACACTTTTCTTCCAGGAAGTAAACTCGCCTGGATTTTGTCAAATGCAATGCATTTCCCAAATTATCCTCGGGTCTTACTGAGTAATATTCTTCAGTCCAATTAAGGAACCCATGTTTCGGGCTCATAAAATTCTGAATAAGCATAGGACATTGTTCGTTTACAATTTGAGTTGTGATTCTTTGAATCAACTGTTCCGTTTCCAAAGCCATTTTATATTATTTTTTTGTAATTATTACTTAACTTTGAGATTATTATTTTAGTTATTTAAATTTGGAAGTTTCACTTCACTCACATAATTATTATTTTTTCATTTAAAACTTAATTTACTTTATTATTATTTTTTTTGTTTTTAATTTTGATCTTAATTTACTTAATTATTACGTATTTTTTAATATTTAAATTTTTGTGATATCCTTTTTTTCACTGCATTTCTTCTTATAAATAACCTTATACGTTGCTGTGAAGATTATCCTTTTTGCTGCCTGCTACTGGGGGTCCTCACAGTCAGTATCATCGCAGTGAGCTAAGGTCCACCAACTCTTAGTGTAATTTTTCGCGAACACGTGAGATTTTGAGACTAGGCGAACTTCTTAGATTCGCGTTTGTTAAGTTAAAGATGTGCTTACATCTGCTGCAAGTCTTCCGAATCCCAAGGCAGAAGTTATGCTCAGCCTGGATATTAATGATTATACTCCATTTCTGACTAGAAGTAGATTCTTATTAAGATGTGGAGCAGCTCAAACATGACGAAGTATGTGCTGAAAATGCTTGGAAAGCAAAATAAACATCTAGGAGTTGGGAGGTTTTGACCCAAGGTTGGCACGAAAACGGTACTCTTTTTGTGGTTGGCATCGAACAAGGTTCCGATAGTCAAAATTGGCAATACGTGAGAAAAAGGATTTCCACCACAACCGCCATCTACATTGAAATCGACAAAGTAGCCACACGTATTTCTCGAAGAAAGCTATAGCCGACGCAAGAGTAGTTGGTGAGTCCAAGACAAACATGGAGGTGACGCGAGAACTGACAAACGTCCAAGACCGCCCGCTGAACGATAAATGTTTTCCGTCATACAGATCAACATCCATCAATAGAACGGCAATATTGGCACTAATAGAGATACTTATTACAGGCAAAGTACACGTTGTTCCTATTCAGGAACCTTGTCCCATGCAGGATAGGGTCTCAAATATGAGCGGTCTGAATTATCAATTTTATTTCTACGCTAAACAGGATCTCGCCCAAGAACTTTAATTATTTTCTCCGCGGTTGTCAAACGCAGACTTTCTTAGGTAGGGCGATCCATATACTTGAATTCGATCAACCTACCATCGTCACATCTACTCACGTCAGTAATACAAAGATTTCTTAGGAAAGCACGATAAACAGATTAGGACGTTTTTATATGTTGTGATGCTATACGGAGTTAGCAACAAACGAGGTCAGGCCCTTTTAGAACTTATGTACTATGATAACTAACACTTAATAATGTTAAAAGGCTACATTTGTTCCCTGTACCCTGGTTTGTCCCATTAGCCCGGCAACCGTATAAGGCTAATGGTGAGCCATCCATAGCCTTCTTTATTGTTTAGCTTAAAGCCGTAGAGAAGTCGACATACGGTTTGGCCCTTACCGCTCATCGATCATTGTGACAGCACACTCAATCTTACTTCTGTGGTTCTGGCAGATTGATTGCTTATGTCTAGGGGCAGAAAATGTTAAATTAGTGTTCCAGAGGGTGTGGTATGCAAGTGTCTTCTTGTGATAATATTTGCACACTCCTTCTGATGTTGAAGTTCACTACCACATGTGACAGTGTCGCAAGGTAGAGAACGATACTTATAAGTCAATGAAGGTTACTCTTAGACGGCGAATGATTCTTCTATGAATCTGACCAGATCATGCGGGGATGTCATAGTGGACTTACGCCTACCGTGTGCATGTTGAATATCTAAAAGTAGTCACCGGTCTATAATTGCCTTAACCGTCATGCACGAATTAATTAATGTATTGTTTATCAAACCATTATCAATACATCTTTTATTTCAGACACCTTATGTTTTAACTCCGTTCCATTAGTTTAATGCATACAAGTTTGTTGTTCAAAAATCTTCTACCAGGCATAACTGTAAAGAACTGAGTAAATTATTTGATTGGTTGTTTTACTGCTGCGAACTTCGCTTTTCCAACCGGTATTACAATTCATAACCTCTGCACTCCTCCACCTCAAACTTTGCAAATCAATTTTCTCCATCACCTTTTACAACCTCTTTATTCTCATTTCTGTTCCGTCATTTTCTCTGCCCATTAGTTCCTCAATTAAATTCAATATTTTCGTCATTATCAATTAGATTTTTAAATGTTTCTTCAATGATGTTTTTGAAATTTGCTGTTCCATCCAGCTCTTTTTTTCATTTTCTTTAATAATTTTTTCAATTTCTCCCTGTGTTGGACGCATCTAAATATGTACATAAATAAGGATATGTACATTGTTGGGAAATTACCACAAATGACCAATGTTGTTAAACAAACTAAACACTTATATCGAGATTTTTGTTTTTTCAAATAATGTGCAACGCATGTATGAGTATATGTACGCACAAAAAACATGCACACTTTGATTGTGCTTTTTGCATTTGTGGTTTTCAACGAAGACCCATGCGAAACGGAATTGGTGGAAATGATATTGCGCGTTGAAGATTGCTCTACGCACAGTTCGAAGACTATACACAAAGGGTAATTCTCATTAATAAAAATGAGTCTCCCGTATAAGTCATTTGATTTGTGGCCGAAGTAATCGTTGCCAAAGACTGCTGAAGAAAAACCTTGGCGGGTTTAGAAACAGCTGTACAGTCTGCCTGGCAACCGTAGCAAATACATTTCACCAATTTCTTCTTTTTAAGTTGATTCTGAAAAAGAAACAACATAAAGGTCTCGAACCAGAATAAAAAACTGCTCAAGTCATAATAATTCTCTTATCTTAATTTATATATATTCTTCACTGGAATTTATTACAAAATAATTATTTTCATGTTTTTCAACACTTTTTGTGTAGACACTTTTTTTGCTGAACGATTTTGAGCAGTTCACTCTACTGAGAACGTTTACTGAATGAAGACGTGCAAAGATTTTAATAGAACAAATAGCTGTAAGCTTACATAACACATATGAACCGCAGGGCAAAAAAAAACAAAATAACAGGACTTAAAAGCATTAGTGCAATGTTGCGTATATGCAACAACGGGCATGAGAGGGTTACTGTAATTGTCAATCACTCTCACAATAATGTTCAGAAATAATGAACACCCGTATAGGCGGGTTTTCTCGGTTTAGGAATGAAGACTACCTAAAATTAAACGTTTTTTTTGTGTTGAATGGAACTTTATAGCAATTTTTCTCTAATTTCAGTTCGCGGATTGAGTTTTCTTTATTAGCTAGCATTTTTAACGTTGATTTACACACAGCTTCAAACACATACTCATTAAGGTACTTTTATTTATGTATTGAAATCGAGATTTTTATCAGTTACATTTTCACGATGATATGGCAATTTATGAATGTCTATTTATTTTTTTTTTCTGTAATTAAGAAGCCATTATGCCGATAATGCTAATTACAGTTTACTACAGCTAAGATAGAATTATTCTAAAGTAACATTATCAAGTATTGCAAGATTCAAGTTTACTAGTTACCAAAATAATACCGTAAAAGTATAAAAAAATATAAAATGCACGCAAATTTATGGCATGATAATCAAAAACTAATATAAATGTTCCCAATTTAAAGAAAACATGTAAAAAGGAAGACAAAACTGTTGCCATCTATGCTACTAAAATTTGTCAAAGGCCTTAACCAAAGCTTTACAAACAATTAAAAAACAATTAGAGTTGTCATTTTTACTACTACATTTTTACTACTACAGATTAAACGTTTAACTGCTCAACAATTATATTGTTTAGTTCATAGAGGCAAGGATCTATTTCTCGTGATAAAGGCTGGTTCGTTACCTCTACTTCACATTGAAAGGCTAGTACCAAAGAATAAAAATCATATAAAATGCACATCTCATACAAGCTAAAATTTTCTATGACGGTATATCCTGTGCTACACATCCAGCGTACGCACTCCCATTTCTATGTGTTGTGTATTCTGTGCTCGCATTGCTGAGAGTTAAAGCGTTCACAAAACGAAGGGTGAAGTGACGTCGCTCATAATAACTCATATAAAATAAATACTGAGACATATAAATATATTCTGAGCCAGATATCTGAATACTCTTTTGGACGAGAACTTTGCAAAAGCTTCCAGAAAATTTTGTTTCGTTTTTTTGAAACAATATTCTTTTTATATTATTTTAACTGTCGCTCAGTTTTTAGCGCTGACTGTTTTTTCTTATATTTTTTTAAAAGAAGATTACTTCGCAATACTTACAAAAAAGGTGCTTCTATCTCATAATTACAATCATTTTTCGGCGAATTTGGAAAATCGAAATCAATGCCCATAACGTCCTATACACATAATCCTTCTCCTTTAAATTTCTTTTTCCAACATATGTGCTCGAGAACTGATTTTCGCATATATGTAAATTTTTATTATAATCATTTTAAGGAATTTGACATTGTTCTCTCCAAATTTGACCAAGATTCAAATCAGGTGCTCCTTTTCGATTTCCCACACTTCTTAATGCAGCATTTTATGCCACTGAAAAACTATTTTTTAGTTTTCGTTCGTTCATTGTATGTGATCGCATTGACATCGCAAAATCAAGAAACGCTCAAAAAAATATTCATTGCAAAATTATGTTTGCAACGACAAGCTGAAGCAAGTAGACGAAGCGCTGTCGTTGTAGCGAAGACAAGAGAGAGAGAGATAGAGAGAGAAAGTGTGATGAGGGTTAAACTGACGTCAGTGGCATCGTTGCTCTCACTGTGTGTTTGCTTGGCATCACAATATTCTTGAACTTTACTTAACTTTGCACCATGAAAAGTACGGAGTTAATGTCCTTACACCTATTGGTAACTTTGAGCACTGCATTGTTTAAGCATCCTTTTCGTATTCCGCTCTTCGTGTCGCTTCGATACCAGCCCCAAAGCGGACAGTTTTAATCTACGAAATGGCACGTTGGTCTGAGCTCAACCATTTTGTTCTGCATTTTATACTTTGCTTTCTTGACAACGTCGTAAATGCTGCGGCTGAAATGATCCAAAATATAATATTATTTAAAAAAAAAATAATTTATTCCATATAAAGTTATGTCGGCTAAACCAGCCAAAAAACAGTCGATTTAACCAGCAGGGATGCTGATGAGACGTTCAGAAATTGTCGAACAAAAACGCCAATACTGAACTGCTGCGGACACAAGCAAGAACTTTGTGTGCCAGAGTGCTTACGCGAGGAAAATTTCTGCACGAACAACGTCTACGTATAAAGGTTCTTACTTCTCCCAGGAGAAGTAAGAGATGTTGGTCTGTCATAAGATAGTTCTTCATCTATCCTAGCTGCTGTTTAAGACGACCCGGTGATAATCCTAACATTTTGGCTAAAATGTTTGCAGGAAATTCTTGCTTGCCGGAAAGCAATCAAACACTCTCAGCGATGAAACTTGTTTCAAGTCCCACATCTTTTATTTCAGACACTAACTCCGTTCCATTAGTTTGTAATGTATACAAGTTTGTTGGTCAAAAATCTTTTACCAGGAATTACTGTAAAGAACTGAGTAAAATATTCAATTGGTTGTTACAATCCATAACCTCTCCACTCCTCCACCTCAAACTTTGCAAATCAATTTTCTCAATCACCTTTACAACCTCTTTATTCTCATTTCTGTTCCGTCATTTTCTCTGCCCATTAGTTCCTCAATTAAATTCAATATTTTCGCCATTATCAATTACATTTTTAAATGTTTCTTCAATGATGTTTTTGAAATTTGCTCTTCCATCCAGCTCTTTTTTCATTTTCTTTATCCGCAGAATCATCCCAGTCCCAGTGGACGCATCTTAATATGTACATAAATAAGGATATATACATTGTTGGGAAATTACCACAAATGACCAATGTTGCCTATAGGCAGCATCACTTTTACAAAACTATTATAAACAAACTAAACACTTATATCGAGATTTTTGTTTTTCAAATAATTCTCTTATCTTAATTTACGTATATATATTCTTCACTGGGATTTATAACAAAATAATTATTTTCATGTTTTTCAACACTTTTTGTGTAGGCACTTTTTTCGCTAAACGATTTTGAGAAGTTCACTCTACTGAGAACGTTTACTGAATGAAGACGTGCAAAGATTTTAATAGAACAAATAGCTGTAAGCTTACATAACACATATGAACCGCAGGGCAAAAAAACCAAAATAACAGGACTTAAAAGCATAGAGGGTTACTGTAATTGTCAATCACTCTCAAAATAATGTTCAGAAATAATAAACACCCGTATACACGGTCTGTTGTTCTAACAGTAGGTTGGAGGAATGTCTTCTTGATATTTTCTACCTGAGTGAAACTAAAACGATATTGCGATGATATTGTAATTTATGAATGTCTATTTATTTATTTTTTTTCTGTAAAGCTAATTACAGTTTACTACAGCTAAGATAGAATTATTCTAAAGTAACTTTATCATGTATTGCAAGATTCAAGTTTACTTGTTACCAAAATAATACCGTAAAAGTATAAAAAAATATAAAATGCACGCAAATTTATGACATGATAATCAAAAACTAATATAAATGTTCCCAATTTAAAGAAAACATGTAAAAAGGAAGACAAAATTGTTGCAATCCATGCTACTAAAATTTGTCAAAGGCCTTAACAAACAATGAAAAAACAATTAGAGTTGTCATTTTTACTATTACAAAGCTTCGGATAGATTAAACGTTTAACTACTCAACAATTATATTGTTTAGTTCATAGAGGCAAGGATCTGTTTCTCGTGATAAAGGCTGGTTCGTTACCTCTACTTCATATTGTAAGGCTAGTACCAAAAAATATAAATCATATAGAATGCGCATCTCATACAAGCTATAATTTTCTATGACATATATTTCCTGTGCTACACGTCCAGCGTACGCACTCCCATTTCTATCTGCAGTGTATTCTGCGCTCGCATTGCTGAGAGTGAAAGCGTTCACAAAACGAAGGGTGAAGTGGCGTCGATCATAATATCACAATAGACATATAAAATATATACTGAGACATATAAAATATATTCTGAGCCAGATATCTGAATACTCTTTTGGACGAGAACTTTGCAAAAGCTTCCAGAAAATTTTCGTTTCGTTGCTTCAATGTTTTTTTTGAAACAATATTCTTTTTATATTTTTTTATCCGCCGCTCAGTTTTTAGGGCTGACTGTATTTTCTTATATTTTTTTAAAAGACTTATTTTTTATATTTTTCCGTTAATGTTGTTTCATTTTCGCAATACTTACAAAAAAGGGTGCTTCTATTTCATCATTACAATCATTTTTCGGCGAATTTGGAAATCGAAATCATAATAAAATCAACCAACAATAACATCACCGAAATACCACACACAAAAGAGAACAAATGAGTCTCTGTTCGTGGTGCATTGACCCCCCCCCCCCCCCCCCACCCCTCCACTTCTACTTTAATTTCCAACCTTATCCATCTGTGTAGTGTGTAGTGCAGTTGACTCTCTTGCTCTTTTGTCGCTGTCCGTCCAATGCTTAAGGTATAATACTAAGCATTGGATGGCTTAACAGCGGCAGAGGGGCTTGATTGTCTGCTGCGCTTGCACACTGACATTTGTTTTTTTTTGGTTGGCGCGATGGTAAGGAGATTTAAATTTCATTTCGCCAACATACGTGGGATGCGAGCGAATTTTTTCGCAGTGTCCTCCCACATTCATTTTCATAGGCCTGATGTTTTAGCTCTATGTAAGACCCAGGTGCGTGAGGATTCTGATCCACAGGATTTTTACGTTCCTGGGTACCACACCCTATCTCTTTTTATTTCCCAGAGGTCTTGTGGTATATGTACGTAATGACATACTGTTTCAGAGCGAGCAATCTTGTGCTCACAAGATCCAGAATTTAACTCCCTCTGGGTTAAATTCAGGATTCAAACACACGTACTACATTTTGGGTTTATTTACAGAAGTCCAAATACAGAAAAGGAGACTTCCCTTAACGGCTTCGACGCCCTTTCTGATTCAATAACAACAATTTTGGAGAGTTATCCGGATAGTGTCGTTGCTGGGGATTTTAATGTCCATAACTCTGCCTGGCTTTCCCAATCGAGCATTTTTAAATGTTTCTTCAATGATGTTTTTTAAATTTGATGTTCCATCCAGCTCTTCTTTTTAATTTTCTTTATCCGCAGAATCATCCCAGTCAAAATTAATAATTTTTTCAATTTCTCTCTGTGTTGGACGCATCTAAATATGTACATAAATAAGGATATGTACATTGTTGGGAAATTACCACAAATGACCAATGTTGCATATAGGCAACATCACTTTTACGAAACTATTATAAACAAAATAAACACTTATCTCGAGATTTTTGTTTTTCAAATAATTCTTTTATCCTAATTTATATATATTCTTCACTGGGATTTAGTACAAAATAATTATTTTCATGTTTTTCAACACTTTTTGTATAGACACTTTTTCGCTGAACGATTTTGAGAAGTTCACTCTACTGAGAACGTTTACTGAATGAAGCCGTGCAAAGATTTTAATAGAACAAATAGCTGTAAGCTTACATAACACATAAGTACAGCAGGGCAAAATAACAGGACTTAGAAACATAAGTGCAATGTTGCCTATATGCAACAACGGGCATGAGAGGGGGTACTGTAATTGTCAATCACTCTCACAATAATGTTCAGAAATAATGAACACCCGTATAGGCGGGGTTTCCCGGTTTAGGAATGAAGACTACCTCCTTATGGTGGATATGTATAACATAAAGAATCAAAATTTAACGTTTTTTTGTGTTGAATGGAACTTTATAGCAATTTTTCTCCAATTTCAGTTCGCGGATTGAGTTTTCTGCAATAGCTCTCATTTTTGTATTGAAATCGAGATTTTTATCAGTTACATTTTCACAGTTAAAGTTGTTCGATTTCTATAAAATTAAGCTTATTTTATTTGAAATATATTGAATTACCACTAGGAAAATGAGTGGCTAGTAGTAAATCCATTGATTCCTGACTACATGTTGTCCAGTTTACTTGTGATTTCTTAGATACTCTACTGTGTTTTATAAGGAAGCTAGCATTTTTCTAAGTCTTGCGGCTTCGGATGTGTTTTCTAACGAGGTGAAGTGGGCCTGTGCTTCCTCCAGTCTGTTGTCTTAAAAGTAGGTTGGAGGAATGTCTTCTTGATATTTTCTACCTGAGTGAACCTAAAACGGATATTGCGATGATATGGAAATTTACGAATGTGTATTTATTATTTTTTTCTGTAATTAAGAAGCCATTATGCCGATAAAGCTAATTACAGTTTACTACAGCTAAGATAGAATTATTTTAAAGTAATATTATCAAGTATTGCAAGATTCAAGTTTACTATTACCAAAATAATACCGTAAAAGTATAAAATATATAAAATGCACTCAAATTTATGACATGATTATCAAAAACGAATATAAATGTTTCCAATTTAAAGAAAACATGTAAAAAGAAAGACAAAACTGTTGCCATCCATGCTACTAACAATTGTCAAAGGCCTTAACCAAAGCTTTACAAACAATTAAAAAACAATTAGAGTTGCAATTTTTACTACTACAAAGCTTTGGATAGATTAAACGTTTAACTACTCAACAATTATATTGTTTAGGTCATAGAGGCAAGGATCTGTTTCTCGTGATGAAGGCTGATTGGTTACCTCTACTTCATATTGTAAGGCTATTACCAAAGAATATAAATCATATACTCGTAGAATGCTCATCTCATACAAGCTAAAACTTTCTATGACATATATTTCCTGTGCTACCCGTCCAGCGTACGCAGTCCCATTTCTATCTGCAGTGTATTCTGCGCTCGTTGTTGTTTTTTGTTGTTCTTTCAGGTTGGCGTGATGGTAAGGAGATTTAAATTTCATTTCGCCAACATACGTGGGCTGTGAGCGAATTTTTTCGCAGTGTTCTCCCACATTAATTTTCATAGGCCTGATGTTTTAGCTCTATGTGAGACCCAGGTGCGTGAGGATTCTGATCCACAGGATATAGTGTTTCAGAGCGAGCAACACTTGTGCTCACAAGATCCAGAATTTAACTCCCTTTGGGTTAAATGCAGGATTGAAACACACGTACTACATTTTGGGTTTATTTACAGAAGTCCATATGCAGAAAGGGAGGCTTCCCTAAACGGCTTCGACGCACTTTCTGATTTAATAACAAAAAATTAGGAGAGTTATGCGGATAGTGAAATTGTCGTTGCTGGGGTATTTAATGTCCATAACTCTGCCTGGCTTTCCCATTCGAGCCAAACAACTCCGGGGGGCCAATACGCCGAGCTCTACACATATTCTACACATATTCGTGTGTCGAAGGGCATCAACACAATATTCTTGACCTTTTTTAACTTCACACCCTGAAAAGTAAGAAGGTAATGTCATTGCACCTCTTGGCAATGCCGATCACTGTATTGTTTCAGCACCTTTTTCGTATTCCGCTCTTCGTATCGCTTCGATACCAGCCCCAAAGCGGACAATTTTTATATACGAAAATGCGCGTTGGGATGAACTCATCGACTTTTTCCAGCATTTTAATTGGAAGCTATGCTTTCTCGATAATAACAATAATGCTGCGGCTGAAATGATCGAAAATATAATTTTATTTGGAATGAAGACGTTTATTCCAACTAAAATTATGTCGGTTAAAACAGCCGAAAACAGTTTGTATAATCAGACATGCAGGGATGCTGTCAGATCTAAAGAGGAGGCGTTAAGAAATTGGTGTTTTAACAAAAACGCAAATACTGAACTGCTGCGTAAACAGGCAAGAACTTCGTGCGCCAGTGTGCTTAGGCGTGAAAAGTTTCTTTACGAGCAACGTCTCCGCAGAAAAGTTCTTACTTCTCGCAGGGGAAGTAAGAGCTTGTGGTCGTTTGTAAGGAGAGTAAAGGATAGTACTTCATCTATCCCAACTCTTGTTAAAAACTATCAGGCATTCACAGACCCGGTTGATAAAGCTAACCTATTGGCTGAAATGTTTGCAGGAAATTCTTCCTTGCCGGAAAGCAATCAACCACTTCCCGTGATCGATAACGTATCTAGTTCCATGCCTGAGATACTCGTGGAGTTAAAAGGGTTCTTGCGAATCTCGATGATAGTAAGTCCCCGGGCCCGGATGGTATCTCGGCACTTGTCCTATGTAAGTGCTCTTCGACGCTAGCCCGTCTATTACGCAACCTTTTCAACCTTGCTTATCGTGCAGGAGTCTTCCCAGCGTGTTGGAAGGTTGCAAATGTCCAGCCGATCCCTAAAAAGGGTGAAGCCAATAATCCTGCGAATTATCGGCCCATTTCGATTTGCTATGCGCTCTCCAAGGAAATGGAGAGCATGATCAACCACCATCTTGTGGAGTATCTGGAGTCCAACTACCTATTTAACGATCGGCAGTATGGCTTCCGTAGAAATCGTTCTACGGGAGACCTGATGACTTTCCTATCGGAGCGTTGGAGTCGGTCCATGCACCACTTTGGTGAGAGTAAGGTCGTGGCTCTAGATACCTCTAAGGCCTTTGGCAGAGTCTGGCACGATGCTCTTGTTTCAAAGCTTATCGCATTTGGTGTCGGTAATAATTTTGCTGGATTTATATCGAGCTTTCATAGAGATCGCACTATAAGAGTTGTTGTAGATGGGTTCTCATCCAACATACATAGGTTGACCGCAGGTGTACCGCGGGGTTGTGTCCTTTCTCCATCTTTATTTCTTATTTTAATTGATGATCTTTTGGGTCAGACCGTAAATCAAATCTACTCTTTCGCGGTTGACAGCAACCTCTGTCATTCGTATTCATTCGAACGTAGGGAGAGTCTACAAGATATTGAGGATAAAAGGCGAATATGGATGAGACACTTGGCCGGGATTTACAGGCCATTTCCGAATGGGGTCGAGTGAATAGAGTAGATTTTAATGCGCGTAAGACACAGTGCTGCTTGTTGTATCACAAGCGATTCATTGACCCTTCAGTATCGTCATTATCTATCGATGGTGCGGATATCGAACAATCGGATGCTCTTGATGTTCTATGCATGAAAATACAATGTGACGCTCGTTGGGCGAGGCATGTATTCGAAGTGTCGAAAGAAGCACTCAAGTGTATAGGCTTTCTAAAGCGGTGCAAAATATTTCACTTCTTCTGATCTCTTCGATATCTATACAACCTACACCCGGCCAAAGATGGAATACAACTCCCATATATGGGCAGGTGCTCCAAAATCATCCTTGGAGCTACTTGATCGTGTCCAAAGAAGGGGGATGGAATTTTGACCAATGGTAAGTTTAATATGAAAAATATTAACTTCACCAAAAGTTCTTTAATTGAGAGAATTCTCTTAAGTCAACGTTGACACTATCTTTCATTAATTAATTTCCATTTAAATAAAAAGACGTTCGATTCGTTTGGCTGCAGATTAAACTCTGATTTATTAATTTCGATGTTCAAGTATTTTGTTTACATTAAATTATTCAATAATGTTTCATATTACATTATTGTTGAAACTATTGGGGTGGGGTTTCTTTGTGCATAAAATATTTGTTTATGTTTAAAAATATATGTGGCGTGATTTCCTTACTGTAGTACAGTGGTACAATGTGCATATTTATTCAAATAACTATCTGTTCTCTACTTCTTTAGTGGATGTCATAACACCCCCAGACTTAGATTGGACCTCGCTTCCTGAAGGGATTAGAGGGACATTCACTGTTATTTGTGGAGGATTATTTCTACATCATTGTCTCAAAAATGCGTATGTTATTAATATTAGAATTAAGATTAATATTATGGTAACTATGATATATATCAAATAGTGCTGTGTTTTCTGGGCATATGCTAATTCCTTTATCAAATTGGTACTCTGAGTGTAATTATAATTAATAATTGTAAGGATATATTTGTATTATTTAACATTTCAATACTTCTTAAGGGATTTAGTATAATTATTGAATCCTGATATAGGTTTTTGACGTACCATTTATCCAATTGGATTTTACAATTTTCAATATATATTTAGTAGTGTCCTATAAGTTCTGTTGGGAATTGATTACAAGTTTGTGTTTCATTCTGGTTAATATTTATATTTATAATAATGTTTACACCTATTTCTATTATCTCCGTTTTTGGGTTCTCTTCATACAAACAATACATAGTTTCCTTTGTAATAATGTTCTTTATACATTGATTATTTATCCGTTTTATGTCTTTAATTCTATAAGTTGTTTCAAAGATTTCATCATTCTTAATTAAATATTTATGATCATTAAGAATCAGTTTCTTATTATTCTTATTAGGAATAGGTTGGATAATTAATTCTTTATATATTTCCTGATTAAAATTTGGAATAGTTATGACGAATATGATATCGGTATCCTTAGTTGCTACTTTTAATTCAATATTTTCCAGTTTATTAATAGTAATATTATAGTCGTTTATCTCCTGATCTGTCAATATGTCCAGTGTAAGTGTATTTAATTTAGCTGCCAACAATAGTTCTCTGACCTGTTCGATTATTTTTTCTAAATGATCTAATTCATATTTCAGGCTGATCGTATGAAATTCAATCATTGTTTGATTTAAAAGGGCTAATTGATGGTAGATTAATTTAGACTGTTCATCTCTTAGGATTGTAAGATTGTTAAGTTGTTCATCAAAGTGATGATTAATTCGAACTTGTTTATTTGACTGGTCTATTCAATTATGATCATTTGTTCCAATTATTCTAAGTTTTTCTTCTATTTCCTCTCTGTCATCATTGTCCATTGTTCCGTAAAGATATTTTAGTCCTGTTCCAAATATGTTAATCAGTCCTCTCTTCTGTCGGTATTTTGGCATTAAGCTCAGTTGAATTCTAGTATGTCCCAATTGATGTTTCAAATATGGATCATCTATTACACAGGGCAACAGTGATTCTGCGGTGCGGTGTTTGTAAGGAAATTTTGGTGGATATGTTGATGAAGATCTAAGGCTATAATTTACTTTTTTTAAATTGACTCTGGTTCTCGAGATAAACCGTTATTTTAAAAATGAAGGAGGTTTGACCACATATTTTAGCATAACTAAGGAATAGTTTATTCGATTTGGTTAAGTACAAAATTAAAAATCCGCAGCTAAATTACCTTCAGGTTACACCTACAATGTTTTTTGATATAGTCAATAGTTTCGAAAATATTGAGAAACTTTTTCAAAAAAAATTTTTTTTCATGCAAAATTCAAAACTTTTTTCTATTTGTTAAATGCATATAAAATCAAAAAAGTCACAAATGCCAATTTTTGATCTTTAATTATAAACATAGATATGTTACAAATAAAAGTAGCCATATTTCAATAAAATCGATTAACAAGTTTTGGATTAATTCACAATTTAGTGATGGTATCTCATTGTGATAAATTTTTGAAATGAACATTAATAACAGAAATATTCCATAGCTATAAAAAACACGACACATAATTATAACAACTTAAGTAGGCCGAAAAGACGATATGTGACAGACAAGTGAATAAATACGTACATATGTCAAAAAAAATCTAAGACCTCGTTAATCGTTGTGTTGAAAGTGAAAAGGTGAGACTTATCCACAATAAAATTAAAAAAATATTAAGAAATAATAAAGTTTCTCAATTTATAAGGCATTGCTTATGATGAACTCTTCACGTAAATCTTGTGCTAATAACCCTGACTATTTCTGCAACATATGTGGTAAATATTGTGCAGAAAAGCAACTAAATAATATTAATGCTTTTGTAAAACAAGCTTATAAGGCTTATTTTGGACAACAACTTGGACAACAAGACAAATGTTGGGTCCCACATAAATTTTGTAAAACTTGTGTCGAGTCTCTTCGATATTGGAGCAAAGGAGAACGCAAAGGGCTTCCGTTTGGAATACCGATGACGTGGGCAGAGCCAAGAAGCCACTTTGATGATTGTTACTTTTGCGCTGTAAATGTAAAAGGCATGAACCGATATAAAAAGCGGTTTTGGTTGTACCCAAACGTTCAATCCGTTAAGCCACCAACGCTGCATAGTGAAAATTTACCAATACCGGTATTTACTTCATTATCATCCAAATATTCTAATGATGTTGAAATGTTAGATAGTCAGAATGAGAACAGCAGTGAGAATGAGTACGAAGAATGCAGTTCTACTTATCAAGGATTTTCTCAAGGTGAGCAGAATGACTTAATTCGAGATTTAAATTTATCGAAAAAATCAGCTGAACTTCTTGCATCAAGACTAAAAGAAAAACGTTGCATTCAGCCTGGCGTAAGAATAACTACTTACCGAAACAGAGAGCGAGACATTCTTCCATTCTTTACCGAAGCGAATGATATTGTATATTGTAATGATATTTCTGGGATTTTGAATTAAATGGGCCTTCCAATATACCAACCAAAAGACTGGAGACTTTTTATAGACAGCTCAAAAAAAAAGTTTGAAGTGTGTGTTACTACATAATGGAAATAAAGTGGCTTCGATTCCAGTAGGTCATTCGACTAAACTTAAAGAAGACTATGAAAACGTCAAGCTGGTGTTAGAGAAGATTTCATATTATCAACACAAGTGGTCCGTCTGTGTAGATTTAAAGATGGTAAACTTTTTATTGGGCCAGCAAAGTGGATACACTAAATATCCCTGTTTTCTATGTCTATGGGACAGTCGTGCAAAAAATGAACACTGGAGCAGGACAGACTGGCCGTCAAGACTGAACATGACAGTAAGAAAAGATAACATCGTTCATGAACCTTTGATAAGTCGAGAAAAAATCATTCTTCCACCACTCCACATTAAACTTGGCCTTATGAAACAGTTTGTAAGAGCACTCGATACGAATGGCGATTGCTTAAAATATATTTGTCAAACATTTCCTGGTCTTAGTACAGAAAAGTTAAAAGCAGGTGTTTTTGACGGGCCACAAATCCGTACTCTTATAAACAACGATGATTTCACAAATCACATGACTCAGGTGGAAGTGGAAGCATGGATAAGCTTTGTATCAGTTGTCAACAATTTTTTGGGGAATAACAAAGCTAAGAACTATGCAGAAATTGTTAGCAAAATGCTCCAGAATTTCCAAAAACTAGGAGCTAATATGAGTATAAAAGTGCATTATCTGCACAGTCATTTGGATAAATTTCCTGACAACCTCGGCGATTACAGTGAAGAACACGGGGAACGATTCCACCAGGACATCAAGATCATGGAGGAAAGATACCAAGGACGGTGGGATAGCCATATGATGGCAGACTACTGATGGAACCTAAGGATATATTTGTATTATTTAACATTTCAATACTTCTTAAGGGATTTAGTATAATTATTGAATCCTGATATAGGTTTTTGACGTACCATTTATCCAATTGGATTTTACAATTTTCAATATATATTTAGTAGTGTCCTATAAGTTCTGTTGGGAATTGATTACAAGTTTGTGTTTCATTCTGGTTAATATTTATATTTATAATAATGTTTACACCTATTTCTATTATCTCCGTTTTTGGGTTCTCTTCATACAAACAATACATAGTTTCCTTTGTAATAATGTTCTTTATACATTGATTATTTATCCGTTTTATGTCTTTAATTCTATAAGTTGTTTCAAAGATTTCATCATTCTTAATTACGAAGAATGCAGTTCTACTTATCAAGGATTTTCTCAAGGTGAGCAGAATGACTTAATTCGAGATTTAAATTTATCGAAAAAATCAGCTGAACTTCTTGCATCAAGACTAAAAGAAAAACGTTGCATTCAGCCTGGCGTAAGAATAACTACTTACCGAAACAGAGAGCGAGACATTCTTCCATTCTTTACCGAAGCGAATGATATTGTATATTGTAATGATATTTCTGGGATTTTGAATTAAATGGGCCTTCCAATATACCAACCAAAAGACTGGAGACTTTTTATAGCCAGCTCAAAAAAAAAGTTTGAAGTGTGTGTTACTACATAATGGAAATAAAGTGGCTTCGATTCCAGTAGGTCATTCGACTTAACTTAAAGAAGACTATGAAAACGTCAAGCTGGTGTTAGAGAAGATTTCATATTATCAACACAAGTGGTCCGTCTGTGTAGATTTAAAGATGGTAAACTTTTTATTGGGCCAGCAAAGTGGATACACTAAATATCCCTGTTTTCTATGTCTATTGGACAGTCGTGCAAAAAATGAACACTGGAGCAGGACAGACTGGCCGTCAAGACTGAACATGACTGTAAGAAAAGATAACATCGTTCATGAACCTTTGATAAGTCGAGAAAAAATCATTCTTCCACCACTCCACATTAAACTTGGCCTTATGAAACAGTTTGTAAGAGCACTCGATACGAATGGCGATTGCTTAAAATATATTTGTCAAACATTTCCTGGTCTTAGTACAGAAAAGTTAAAAGCAGGTGTTTTTGACGGGCCACAAATCCGTACTCTTATAAACAACGATGATTTCACAAATCACATGACTCAGGTGGAAGTGGAAGCATGGATAAGCTTTGTATCAGTTGTCAACAATTTTTTGGGGAATAACAAAGCTAAGAACTATGCAGAAATTGTTAGCAAAATGCTCCAGAATTTCCAAAAACTAGGAGCTAATATGAGTATAAAAGTGCATTATCTGCACAGTCATTTGGATAAATTTCCTGACAACCTCGGCGATTATAGTGAAGAACAAGGGGAACGATTCCACCAGGACATCAAGATCATGGAGGAAAGATACCAAGGACGGTGGGATAGCCATATGATGGCAGACTACTGTTGGAACCTACAACGGGACTGTCCCAACAAAAAGTACCAAAGAAAATCCCATACAAAACGGTTTTCTTAACTCGTGTTTCTTATAATTATGGAATATTTCTGTTATTAATGTTCATTTAAAAAATTTATCACAATGAGATACCATCACTAAATTGTGAATTAATCCAAAACTTGTTAATCGATTTTATTGAAATATGTAACATATCTATGTTTATAATTAAAGATCAAAAATTGGCATTTGTGACTTTTTTTGATTTTATATGCATTTAACAAATAGAAAAAACTTTTCAACTTTCCTTGAAAAAAATTTTTTTTTGGAAGAAGTTTTTGAATATTTTCGAAATTATTGACTTTATCAAAAAACATTGTAGGGGTAACTTGAATGTAATTTAGTTGCGGATTTTTAAATTTTTTTCTTAACCAAATCGGAAAAACTGTTCCTGAGTTATGCTAAAATATATGGTGAAACCTCCTTCATTTTTAAAACAGCGGTTTATCTCGAGAACCAGAGTCAATTCAAAAAAAGTGAATTATAGGATAAGAATATCACTATCTCATACAACTAAATTGACTCCAAAAAGTTAAACCGCAGAAAATAATCGAAATTTTGTCACCCTGTGTTATCAGTACTTCCTTTTCCAATTGGTCCAGGTCCTAAATATTGGTCAGGTTTGAATATGTGTAAGATTTTGGTATAATTCTGAATCAGTTGCTTTTCCCCAAGTTGTATAATAGTGTATCCATTTCCTTCATTCAAATCAGTCACCGTCAGTTTCTGTGCCAATACCGGAGATATCGTCAATACGATCGTCAACAAGTACTTCCAAAGATCTGGAAAGATTCTTAGTCTTAATAAATTGATCCTTATGTAATATTGTCTTTTCGTTCTTCCTATATTTCCTGTTATCCAATTTACTGGCCTTTACTTTCTTTACTTTACTGGTATGTTTTCCCGTCTTGATATCCTTCATGAACTTCGTGTTTATGTCTTCGTCCTTCCGGTTCCTATTCCTATACTCTAACATCTTTTCCTTTTTCAATTCAATCTTATCGAATACTTCTTCCAATTCTATACTAGATTTAAAATGTAAATTTATGGGCTTTTCCCCGTGTTTAAATGTATTGTGTTATTATATGCCTTAAGTGCCTGATACGGTAAATCGATGTTATATGCAATATCTACATTATCTTTCCTAGCTTTAAATTTTCTAATATATTCATTCAAGGAACTGTGAAATCTTCCAATGTCCGAATTACCTGTGTGTCTCCTAGGAGTCGTGAAGTGATATTGTATTTCTTTTTTCTCTAAAAAGTCTATAAAAAGTGATGTCTTAAATGCTGATTCGTTATCTAAAGTCAATTTCTTAGGAACTTTCATGTACAGGAAAAGTTTTAATGAGTTGCATGAAGTTTTGTCTGGTATTTCATCCATCATGGCATATTTCGAAAATTGATCTATAACAGTTATATATCTAATACTTCCGCTCAAATACCATATGTCCGTGTGATAATGTTCTTGTGGTCTCTTGGTGTCTCGGTCTTTTCGAATGGTAACTTTATAGGATGTCTTTCTATCTTGAAATTACATATTAGACAATTATTTATAAATTTTGTTACCTCTTTCTTTAAATTAGGGTAATAAATTTCTTGTTTCAATTCTTGGTAAGTTTTTTTTATACCCGAATGATTATTATCAAATCTATGATGTTTAGATATTCTATACTCTTCATATTTAGTGTCTATTTGTAGTTTAGAAGTCATGTTCATAACCTTTATGTTATTAGGATTTTCATTCCATTTTCTATATTCTATCTGTAATTGAATCAAATTATTCAAATTATCGCAGTATAATCCTACATTCTCATGAGTCGCTGCATCCCTTAATATTTGCGCTATTATTTAAGTTGTTAACTTTTTAAAATGATAAGTTATTCTGCGTTTTCCAAAGATTGTCTTCTTTGTCGTCTTATTTTCGTTGCCTGGTCTTATTATTATCTGGTAATCAAATGACTGTAAGGGTCTTTCCGAAATCTTAAAATAATCCGTGCCATCTTCATTGGCTGAATGTACCCTTGGTACAGGAGACTGACTTCTAATTTCCGTCATTAACTCTTCTGTCTCTTGTTCACTTAACTTATGTTTCCTCAAATAATGAGTTCTTAAATTATTCCTATATGCTTATAAAGCCTTACATATTCTACATGTCCTACTTTCTTTGTCGCCTTGTGTTTTCAAATGTCTTAATAATCCTCTTCTCTTCTTGTACGATTTTTTACATACTGTGCAAATATGTCGTTCCTGTCCTTCAAAAACGTTCGTCTGTCTTATCCTTGAAAGTGCGCCAGCCACTTTATTCTCTTTCCCTTCTACATGCTGTATGTCAAACTGATATTCATTGAGCTTGATCATCAACCGTATAAGCTTCGAATTCGGTTCCTTCAAGTTTGCTAACCATACTAAGGGCTTGTGATCAGTTTTCAATAAAAATTTCCTTCCATAAAGATAATGTCTAAATTGTTTTACTGCCCATACTATAGCCAATAATTCTTTCTCAATTGTCGAGTAATTTATTTCGTGTTTGTTGCGTGTTCTAGACACAAAAGCTATCGGTCCTTGTGACTGTGACAAAACAGCCCCTAATGCATAATTGCTTGCATCAGTAGTGAATTGAAACTGGTCTTCAAAATTCGGATATTTTAATACCATATCTGACATCAATATTGTCTTTAGTTTCTCGAAAGATTCCCTATAGTCTTTATCATCGATTGTCGAGTCCTTTTTTAACCTCAATGTCATAGGTTTTGCTATCTTCGCGTAATCAGGTACAAACTTTCTGTAATATCCACTATGTCCTAAAAAGCTTTGAATTTCCTTCACTGTCTTTGGTATGGTCTGTCTCTTAATTCCATCCACTTTATCCGGGTTAGGTCTTATTCCGTCTTTAGTGTCCACATGTCCTAAGAAATCGGTTTCTTTTTTAAGAAAATCACTTTTATTTAAGGAAACTTTAAAATTTGCTTGTCTTAGTGTCCGAAATATTTTTCCCAGACTCGTCATATGTATCGTCCATGTAAATAACGCAGATCTTATTAACATGCTCTCTTTACACATTGTTCATCATTCTCTGGAATGTTGCTGGCGCGTTCTTTAATCCGAAGGGCATTCGTCTAAATTCGTAATGTCCGTTATGGGTCGTAAATGCGGTTTTTTCGCCGTCTTCTGGTTCCACCTCTATTTGATAAAAACCTTTGGTCAAATCGAGAGTCGAAAAGTAATTTGCCCGTCCTAATTTGTCCAAAATATCGTCTATTCTAGGAATTGGATATTTGTCTTCCTTCGTTGCCATATTCAGTTTTCTATATTCTCCATCCCTTGTTCCCAATCTTATCCTCCTTCTTGGGGATTATCCATATAGGTGCGTGAATTACTATGTGCAATTATTCCTTGTTGAAGCATTTCGTCCATCTGTTTCTCTACCTTCTCAGTATGTACTGCTGGATACCTGTACGTCTTCGTATAAATGGGTCCTGACAGTCCAGTGTCGATTCTATGTTTAACCTCATTCGTAAAGGATAGATCGTCTTCCTTTTGATAAAAAAAATATACTCATTGTTCTGTATCATTATTCTACTAGCATCCGCCTCTTCAGCGTTCAAATGTTCTGTCAGTATTGGATCCAATGTCCCTAATGTGATGAATCTGTGGTAAATCGAAAATCTAATCTCCTCATCTCCCTCAAAATAGAGTTTAAAAATCTTATCGTTTATAGTTATTACCTTGTTCCTATAGTCAATTATCGCGTCATTTTCTCGCAGAGTCTGATGTCCTAGAATTCCGTTGAAAAATCTATGAAAATTATACAGTCTAAATACTGTGTCATTTCTTAGTGGTATCTGTATTTTTTCCTTTGGTACTATTCCATTATAATTAATTTGTATAAGGCCGTCTGCCGTTCTGATGGTTATAGGACTAGCCTACTCTTGTATGTAAATTGGTGGGCATTGATCCTTATTCAATAAGTTCTCTGTCGAACCTGTGTCTATTAGCAATCTAAGTTTTCTTGTTGGGCTTCTGAGCAAGATATAGGGTAACCCGATGTGTGTAGTGAGGCTGTTAACGAATAATTTCCATGTGTATCGTCCTCTAATGGTTCGACTATTTGTTCATAGCTTAAATCAATTAAATTAGTGTTATTCTTACTATTTTGTGAACATTTGGTTGTTCCTGGAAATGGTTATGTCCTCTGGACTGACCTGTACCGAGGTCCATCGGCTCTGGTTGCTGTTGATGCTGCTGTGGTGTTCTTTGCTGCCATTGCTGTTGCTGCTGTGGTGTTCTTTGCTGCCATTGCTGTTGCTGCTGCTGTGGTGGTTTTTGCTGTCATTGTTGTTGTTGCTGTGATGTCTTTTGCTGCCACTGTTTCTGATTACTATTATTCTTCTGTTCCGATTTTGTTTTCCTTTCTTAGTTTAGGAATCCAGACTGGCTTAGTTCATTAATAGCTTCTTCCATCGTGTTGGGTTTTAATGCGCATAAAACCGTTCTCATGTATACTGGTAATCGTGTCTTAAATATATTTAATGCTGTTTGAATGTTTCTTTCAACATCAGCAATTCTATCTTCTTGCCTGCTTTTCTGGTTTAGCAAGGCCAATTTGTGTAGTATAAAATTGTAGAAATCAATCGTGCATTCTCGGTATTGGGCTGCGCGCAGATCTTCATACAATTGATCTGCCGTTTGAAACCCTCCAAAATTGGTTTCTAACATATTTTTTATATCAGTCCAATTATTTAGATGCGGGTGGATTTCCATTGCTTTCCTTGCCTTTCCTGTCAATTTGCTCTTGACTATATTGATGCACATTCGTTGTGCTTGCTCGTTGTATAAGGTAAGGGTAGGAATGATGTCATCTACATTCGTACAGAATGCCGATAAATCTTCTTTCCTCCCATCAAATCGATTCAAGTCGAGCGTTCTGCCTGGATTGGCTGCTGCTGCTAGACCTGCGTTCGCGGGGTTTAGCCCCATTTTAACCGTTATGGATATCTTTTAAATATATTCCTTTTGACAGTTTTTATATCCAATCCTTTTTCACAGGATATGGATATTTTTAATTTACACCGTGACGAACTTCTTCGTACCTTATCCTTTTTCACAGGATTTTACCTTATCCTTTTTCACAGGATATGGATTTTTTAAGTGTAGATTTTTATTTACGAATAGTCACTTTAACAATTTAAAACTTTCACTTTTCGCAAATTGTTTTTAGTTTGTTAGCGACTATCCTACCGACTGCGCCAATTTTGACCTTTGGTAAGTTTAATATAAAAAATATTAACTACACCAAAAGTTCTTTAATTGAGAGAATGCTCTTAAGTCAACGTTGACACTATCTTTCATTAATTAATTTCCGTTTAAATAAAAAGACGTTCGATTCGTTTGGCTGAAGATTAAACTCTGATTTATTAATTTATCAAATTCGATGTCCAAGTATTTTGTTTACATTAAATTATTCAATAATGTTTCATATAACATTATTGTTAAAACTATTGGGGTGGGGTTTCTTTGTGCATAAAATATTTGTTTATGTTTAAAAATATATGTGGCGTGATTTCCTTACTGTAGTACAGTGGTACTATGTGCTTATTTATTCAAATGGTAATCTGTTCTCTACTTCTTTCGTGGATGTCATAACAATGGTGTTAATAGGTGACAGTAGGGTATCCAACTCTATTGTCTCTCAGGAGCATCGTCGGAATGTGGGTTGTGTAAGGAATCAAAATTAAACCTTTTTTATGTTGAATTTTTTTTTGTTGCAATTTGTCTCTAATTTCAGTTCGCGGACTGAGTTTTCTCCATTAGCTCGCATTTTTAACGTAGATTTACACACAGCTTCAAACACATACTCATTAAGGTACTTTTATTTTTGTATTGAAATCGAGATTTTTATCAATTACATTTTCACAGTAAAAGTTGTGCGATTTCTATAAAATTAAGCTTATTTTATTTGAAATATATTGAATTACCACTAGGAAAATGAGTGGCTAGTAGTAACTCCATTGATTCCTGACTACATGCTGTCCAGTTTACTTGTGATTTCTTAGATACTCTACTGTGTTTTATAAGGAAGCCAGCATTTTCCTAAGTCTTGCGGCTTCGGATGTATTTTCTAATGAGGTGAAGTGGGCCTGTGCTTCCTCCAGTCTGTTGTCTTAAAAGTAGGTTGGAGGAATGTCTTCTTGATATTTTCTACCTGAGTGAACCTAAAACGGATATTGCGATGATATGGAAATTTACGAATGTGTATTTATTATTTTTTTCTGTAATTAAGAAGCCATTATGCCGATAAAGCTAATTACAGTTTACTACACCTAAGATAGAATTATTCTAAAGTAACATTATCAAGTATTGCAAGATTCAAGTTTACTAGTTACCAAAATAATACCGTAAAAGTATAAAAAATATAAAATGCACGCATATTTATGACATGATTATCAAAAACTAATATAAATGTTCCCAATTTAAGGAAAACATGTAAAAAGAAAGACAAAACTGTTGCCATCCATGCTACTTAAATTTGTCAAAGGCTTTAACTAAAGCTTTACAAACAATTAAAAAACAATTAGAGTTGTAATTTTTACTACTACAAAGCTTCGAATAGATTAAACGTTTAACTACTCAACAATTATATTGTTTAGTTCATAGAGGCAAGAATCTGTTTCTCGTGATAAAGGCTGGTTCGTTACCTCTTCTTCATATTGTAAGGCTAGTACCAAAGAATATAAATCATATAGAATGCGCATCTCATACAAGCTAAAATTTTCTATGACGGGTATTTCCTGTGCTACCCGTCCAGAGTACGCACTCCCATTTCAATCTGCAGTGTATTCTGCGCTCGCATTGCTGAGAGTGAAAGCGTTAACAACACGAAGGGTGAAGTGACGTCGGTCGTAATAACTGCTGCTGTCGTGTGTGTATTTAGACATATAAAATATATACTGAGACATATAAAATATATTCTAAGCCAGATATCTGAATATTTTTTTGGACGTGAACTTTGCAAAAGCTTCCAGAAAATTTTCGTTTCGTTGCTTATATTCTGAAGACATATAAGCAACAATATTCTTTTTATATTTTTTTATCCGTCGCTCAGTTTTTAGCGCTGACGGAATTTCTTATTTTTTTTAAAAGACTATTATTTTTTATATTTTTCCGTTAATGTTGTTTTATTTTCGCAGTACTTACAAAAAAGGTGCTTCTATCTCATCATTAAAATTGTTTTCGGCGAATTTGGAAATTGAAACCAATGCCCATATCGTCCTCTACATATAATCCTATTGTAGGAATAGCTTCTCCTTTAAATTTCTTTTTCCAAAATATTTTTTTTTTTTTTTTTTTTAAATTTCTTTATTTGCAATCTATTTAAATACAAAATAATGAGCAAGTGTAATAATAAACTTAAGAAGTAACAGTGAAGTTAAAATCCATTAATCTTAACAAACCAAAAAATAAAATTTACAAGGTTAACATACTAATAAAATGATTGGTTACCTAATTATAACTACAAAAAAGGAAGATCTAATATATGATGATATGGCAAGAATATTTGAGTGGTTGCTTAATCTATTGAGGTAGTTGGTGCTGTACCTTACTATTTCATCCTTTACTACTGCTACGTTGAGGTCATTGTGAATACAGTAGTTTTTTACAAACCAAGGCGCATTTGATAACAACCTAAGTGTTTTAGACTGATACCTTTGCAAAATTTCTATGTTTGAACTGCTTGCAGTTCCCCATAATTCTATACCATACGACCATACCGGCTTCAGAACTGTTTTATAAAGTCTGACTTTGTTTTCCAAACTTAGTTGAGACCTTGGACCAATCAACCAATACATTTTTTTAGTTTTGATATCGACTTCTTTCCTTTTTGATTTGATGTGCTCGTTCCATGTTAGGCGACGATCAATTCGAAGACCAAGATATTTAACGCAGTTTGATTGTGGAATTGCAACTCCATTTAAAGTGAGAGATGGGCACTCTTCGGTTCTAAGTGTGAAGGTAACATTCGTAGATTTTTCAGGATTCACTTTTATGTTCCACTTGTTATACCAAAGTTGTAGCTGGTCAAGTTGCCTTTGAACTGTTAACGAGGCTTCCGCAGGATTGGGACTCGTAGCTTATATAGCAGTGTCATCGGCATATGTAGCTATAGTAACATCGGTATTAACCGGCATATCAGCGGTATATATTGTGTATAGAACAGGACCCATCACACTTCCTTGGGGTACGCCAGATTTTATAGTTCCAATTCCCGAATCATAACCGTTTACAGATACGTAAAAACTCCGCTCATTAAGATAAGACTTCAAAACTAAGTAGTATGGTGTAGGTAACAAATTTTTGAGTTTAAATAGTAATCCGTCATGCCAGACTCTATCAAAAGCCTGTTTGACATCTAAAAATGTAGAACAACAATACATCTTCTTCTCCAGAGTGTTCCTGATTACTTCCACAATTCTATGACATTGTTCCGTTGTACCGTGATTATGTCTGAAGCCAAACTGATGATCTGGTATAACATTTAGATTATCCAGTATTGAAAACATCCGCTTTTGAAACAGCCGTTCAAACATCTTCGAGAACACAGGCAGCAAACTTATTGGTCGATACGAGCTAAGTAATTTTTCGGGCTTATTAGGCTTCAGGACCATGATAATTTTAGCATGCTTCCACTGAGATGGGAAATAAGACAATCTTATTACGGAATTAAACAAGGTAGTGAGAAAGATTATTCCCTTTTTCGGCAGAGACTTTACTACTTTGGCATTTATTTTGTCATAACCAGGCGATTTCTTGCCGTTCAACTTTTTTATTTCTGCTATAACTTCTTGGAATGTAAACGGTTTAATTAGAGGAGACATTAGACATGAAATATCAAGAAAATCACAAATTGTTTGACAGTCACTGGAGTTGCACAAAGAGAACGGTGTAAATGTATCTTCTAGATATTCTTTATAGGCTAAAGCTACCTCATTATCGGATCTGCACCATGAACCGTCCAGTTTTTTGATTGGAGTAATCCTTTTTTGGGGTCGCTTTAAAAATTTAGTAGCTTTGTATAAGTTGTACTCGTTATTTTTTAAAGGACTTAATTTTGTAAGATATTGTCCGATATCTTCATTCTTTACTTCTTTTAATCGATTATTTAGATATTGAACCGCTCTGTTTAAATTCCTTTTATCTTCCGGAAGCCGTGTTCTCTGCCATATTTTTCTCAGTCGCCTTTTTGACTTAATTAGATTTCGTATTTCCAGTGAGACGTGTAAGTTTGTGATGTTGCTTGTTACTTCCTGAGGATTGGACTGATATGAAGCTTCATGAATTAATCTAACAAAGTTCTCAACAGCATCATCAATTTCAATCCCTGATTTAAGGGATATGTTAAGATTAATGCGTGTATCAATCCAATCATGAAAATATTTTATATCAGCTTTAGACGAAAGAAGAGGTTTGTTTGTGGGCAAGATGCAAGGATTTACTTTGTAGTTTAATAAAATAGGTGTATGATCAGAGCTTAAATCGTCACAGGTACGAATATCAAAATATTGCTGTGGTATTCCGGAGCAAACGAAAAAATCCAAAAGATCTGGGATTTTTGCAGGGTCAGTGGGCCAATATGTAGGTCTTCCAGTGGAAAGTGTTTTGTAATTATTTTTGACAATGCACTCGTACAATTGTTTACCTTTAGGGCTGCTAAGGCGGGATCCCCACCAGATGTGTTTGGCGTTAAAATCCCCACCAACTATAAATTTATTACCGATATTTCGGAAAAATCGGTTATATGTATCACAGTTTATGTTATATCTCGGGGGAAAGTAAACCGAATATATGCATGTGCTAGTATTATTTTCGAATTCTATTTTTACACCTGCCGCCTGAAGATAGTTTTCAGAAATGTTGTCAAGGACTTCGTATTTAATCCCTCTTTTTACGAGTACTGCAGCTCCTCCGTGGGCTCTATCATCTGGATGGTTTGAAATAAGTGCATCGTATCCATTTATGCGTAAGAATGATTTGCTGGTTAAATGTGTTTCACAAATCAAGAATATGTCTATATTAAAAAGTTTTAAGAATACGTTTATTTCATTTAAATGATTGGAAATGCCATTAGCATTCCATTCTGCAATGATCAGATCTAGTTGCATATTTTTGATATTAACATTGACATCATGTTGACGAGGGTGTTTGCTAGCTCTATTTGCCTTTGAATCATTGATTCTATTTTTTGTAACAATGAGTTTTCAGTAGCTTCAGTACCTTTAACTGCTTGAGAATATGAAACCGTATTTTGAAAAATAGTTGGATTTGCATTAACATAACGGTTGTTGTTCAAATTTAATGTATCTATATTGGTTCTGGCAGTTCTGGTTGATCTTTTATTAATAAGGTTTCTGTAAAATTGACAGCCTTTATAGCTAGAAGTATGGTTTTCTAAACAATGCACACATTTTGGTGGAGTTGATGGTGCCTTTTTGCAATCCAATGTAGAGTGATCCATGCCGCACTTTACACATCTGAAAGGTTTTCGACAGTACGATTTTGTATGCCCGAACTCCTGGCACCTGTAGCATTGTACAATATCATCAGTCTTTTTTGGGGCCTCAATATTTACTATAGCGTTTTCGATAACGCGGATATTAAAAATCTCTTTGTTGTTTGGATTTGGATCGAGATCGACGAAGAACATTGGTAGTGGTATTTTAGAAACACGGCTTATAATATTCCTACCGCTACGTACTTCATGCCCGAGATTTAATAAAAAAAGCTTTTATATCGGAAGTACTAGTAGTGTGGTGGAGTCCCTTAATAACAACTCTGAATGCTCGCTCTGGCTTTAGTTGAAAGGTATGAAAATTCTTCTTAGTTGATTCTAAATACTTTATAACTTTTCGATAATTATCAACAGTTTTAATGACTAGTCTAACCTGACCATCTCTCAAAGATTTATAATTAAATTCAGCGGACGTAATTAATTTAGTTAAATCTGATACCATTTTAGTGATATCCCCAACGTGAGGTATAAATATTGGTGGTGGTTTGGGTTGAGCATCAACATTGTTGGCATCCGCGTTTGCATCATTATTGCCAAGGCTGCTGTACCTATTATTGGACGTTGCTGGTTCATTATCATGATGAAGGCGCTTTTGTTGAAAAATGGTTGTCGATCCAGTGTGTTTTCTTTTGCTTGGTACCTGCTGCCAGTCGCATTCATCATCATTGCTGCTGTCTTCACTCAGATTGACTTCTTTACTCATTTCTTCGGGCATCACGATGTGTGGTTGTTGTTGTTTTGTTGTAAGACTTAGAATGTGCAATGTGCATCAATTGCACACACAACTGATGCACATACTATGCAGAGTTAAGCCGTTTATGACTTTTTGTTGCTGTCGTTTACGAGACGAATCAAAGAGGAAAGAAAAAAAATAAAACAACGAATTGCTATTTTTTGATTGTTTGTGTAAAGTTTAAAAACGAAAGAAGTCTTTGCTTTGTTAGAACTCCGCTCAATACGTGTTAATGTTTTCACGGTTGGACAACAACTGTTTTCCAAAATATGTGCTCGAGAAATGATTTTCGCATTTATGTAAATTTTTATTATAATCATTTTCAGGAATTTGACATTATTCTCCCCAAATTTGACCAAGTTTCAAATCAGGTGCTCCTTTTCGATTTCCCACACTTCTTAATGCAGCATTTTATGCCACTAAAAAAACTATTTTTTAGTTTTCGTTCATTCATTGTGTGTGATCGCATTGACATCGCAAAATCAAGAAAAGCTCAAAAAAAATATTCAATGCAAAATTATGTTTGCAACGACAAGCTGTAGAAAGAAGACGAAGCGCTGTCGTTGTAGCGAAGCGAAGACAAGAGAGAGAGAGAGAGAGTGTGATGAGGGTAAAACTGACGTCAGTGGCATCGTTGCTCTTACTGTATGTTTGCTTGGCACCATCACAATATTCTTGAACTTTACTTAACTTTGCACACTGAAAAGTACGGAGTTAATGTCCTTGCACCTCGTGGTGACTTAGAGCACTGCATTATTTTATCATCGTTTTCGTATTCCGCTCTTCATGTCGCTTCGATACCAGCCCCAAAGCGGACAGTTTTAATCTACGAAATGACACGTTGGTCTGAGCTCAACCATTTTGTTCTGCAATTTAAACTTTGCTTTCCTGACCAATCATTGTGATCCAAAATATAATACTATTTGGAAAAAAGTCATTTATTCCATATAAAGTTATGTCGGCTAAACCAGCCAAAAACAGTCGATTTAACAAGACATGCAGGGATGCTGTTAGATCTAAAGAAAAGGCGTTCAGAAATTGTCGAACAAAAATGAAAATACTGAACTGCCTCGGACACAAGCAAGAACTTTCTGTGCCAGAGTGCTTAGGCATGAAAAATTTCTGCACGAAGAACGTCTACGTACAAAGGTTCTTCTCTTACTTCTACCAGGAGAAGTAAGAGCTGTTGGTCTTTCATTAGAAGAGTAAAGGATAGTTCTTCATCTACCCAGCAACTGTTAAAGACGACCCGGATGATAAACCTAACATTTTGGCTGAAATGTTTGCAGGAAAGGAGTTTCAAGTCCCATGCCTCATATACTTTTTCGAATACGTGGAGCTAAAAGGGTTCTTGCGAACCTCGATGTGAATAAATCCCCGGATCCGAATGGTATTTCGGCACTTGTCCTATGTTTTTTTTTTGCTTTGCAACCTTGCTGATCGAGCGTGTTGGAAGATTGCGTCCAGGCAATCCCTAAAAAGGGTGAATAATCCAATAATAATAATCAATAATCCAGCAAATTATCGGCCAATCGCGATGTGCTCCGCGCTCTCCTAGGTAATGGAGAGCATGGTTAACCACCATCTTCTGAGGTATCTAGAGTTCAACGACCTGTTTAGTGATCGACAGTATGGCTTCGATAGAAATCGCTCTACGGGAGACCTGATGGCTTTTTTGTCGGAGCGCTGGAGTCAGTCTATTCACCAGTTTGGTGAGAGTAAGGTTGTGGCTCTGGATCTCTCTGAGGCTTTTGATGAAGTCTGGCACGGTGCACTCTTAGAGATAGCACTATAATAGTTGTTGTATATTTCATTCAACAAACATAGGCAAGTGTACGACTAGGCTCTGTTCTTTCTCCCTTTTTATTTCTTATTTTCATTGATGAACTGTTGTGTCAGACCGTGTATCCAATCTACTCCTTTGCGGATGACAGCAACCTCTGTCATTCTTATTCATGATATTGAAGACAGAAGGCGATTTATTGATGTGACATTTGGCCGCGATTTACAGGTCATTTCGGACTGGGGTCGAATGAACAGAGTGGATTTTAATGCGCGCAAGACGCAGTGCTGCTTGTTGTCTCACAAGCGATTCACTGACCCAACAATGTCGTCAATTTCTATAGATGGTATTGATGTTGCACAATCCGATGCTCTTGATGTTCTGGGCATGAAAATGCAATGTGACACTCGTTGGGCGAGACATGTATTCGAAGTGTCAAAAGAAGCACCCAAGTGTATAGACTTTCTAAAGCGGTGTAAAAAATATTTCACTCATTCTGATCTTTTCAAAATCTATAAGACCATTATCAGGCCTAAGATGGAATACAACTCCCATATATGGGCAGGTGCTCCAAAATCATCCTTGGAGCTACGTGACCGTGTTCAAAGGAGAGCGATGGTACTGATAGGTGACAGTGGGGTATCTAACTCAATTGTCACCCTCGAGCATCGTCGGAATGTGGGATGTGTTTCGCAGTTCTTACGTTACTCCATTGTGTGTGCTCCGCTGGCATCCGTCGACTTATACGCGACTTTACAGAAATTCACACCCGTTTGTTATCAATTGGCCATTTGACCGCACTATACCCTATAGAAGGAATTCGTTTTTTGCCTGTACTGTCCGTATGTGGAATCGACTTCGGGCAAATGTATTTCTCACCAATTACGACATCCAGAAACACAAGACAAATGCTAATAAATATTACTCCCTCTTTCCGCCCACTGATCCCTTACTTTCCACCAACGCAATGCACTCCATAATAGGGGAAATATATTTATCTACTTACATTGCGAAGACTATACGCATAGTGTAATTCTCAGTAATTTAAAAGAAGTCTCCCATTTCAGTCATTTGATTTGTTGCCAAAGTAATCGTTGCCAGAGACTGCTGAAGAAAAACCGTGGCGGGTTTAGAAACAGCTGTACAGTCTGCCAGGCACCAAGCCAATAAATTTTACTAATTTTTTACGTTGATTTTAAAAAAGAAACAAGAAAAAGGTCTCGGACCAGAATAAAAACTGTTCAAGTCATTATAATGATAAAAGACCGAATAAATATGAACAAATGAAAAAACGTTATTTAATAAATTAAAAAAAAAACACTTGACCAGGCAATAGCAGTAACATTTAAAAATACTTAACAACGAATTTAAGATTGTGATTTGCAATAGTTCAATGTTATGCCAGATTGACGATTTCTTATTGTAACAGTTTTTCTTTTAAATACCACTGCTAAACCCAGTGAAACAAATGCAGGATTTTTGTAAATTTCTCGTTGAGATTGGCAAATATATACATACGTACAATTATATGTCTGTAAACTTTTCCCCATATATAGGACCAACAGTGTGACACAGCGATCGGGTACATACTTCCCTAGGACAGAAAACTCCAAATAAAACAAAAAAAGACACTTACTTGGTCACTTAGATTCCTGACGAAAGGCCTTTCTCATACAGGTTGTTGAAACAGTATGATGATGATGCAATTTCAAGTTTAACACCAAATACGAATTCCGCCTCAGTGGAGGTTATTTTGATTTTAATTACGAATGCACTTTAATTATGACTTTTTCGGTTTGATCAGGCTCTCACGCATATATCCAACGCGAAACACACAAACATACAGTATATAAGAAAAATATATGGGGAAAAGCCTAAAAAGTAGATTTTGTTTTCCAAACAAAAATAAGCTTAGTCAATGAAAAATTAAACTTAAAATGAAAAATCCAAGCATTTGTCTATCTTTTTATAATAAGGGGAAATATATTGATCTACGCACAGTCCGAAGACTATACCCAAAGTGTAATTCTCAGTAATACAAATGAGTCTCCCGTATAAATCATTTGATTTGTTGCCGAAGTAATCGTTGCCAAAGACTGCTGAAGAAAAACCTTGACGGGTTTAGAAACAGCTGTACAGTCTGGTGGATTGGTGGAAATGATATTGCGCGTTGAAGATTGCTCTACGCACAGTTCGAGGATTATACGCAAAGGGTAATTCTCAAAAATACAAATGAGTTTCCCGTATAAGTGATTTGATTTGTTGCCGAAGTAATCGTTGCCAAAGAATGGTGAAAAAAAACCGTGGCGGGTTTAGAAACAGCTGTACAGTCTGCCAGGCAGCCAAGCCAATACATTTAACCACTTTTTTACGTTGATTCGGAAAAACAAACAACAAAACTGTCTCAAACCAGAATACAAACGGTTCAAGTCATTATAATGATAAAAGACGGAATAAATATTAACAAAAATAAAAACCTATTTAAAAGAATTGGTACGCTCTAATGTGCAATGCATGTATGGATATATGTACGCACAAAACATGCACACTTTGCTTGTGCTTTTTGCATTTGTGGTTTTCAATGAAGACTCATGCGAAACGGAATTGGTGGAAATGATATTGCGCGTTGAAGATTGCTCTACGCACAATTCGAAGATTATATGACTGTAATTCTTATTTATACAAATGAGTATCCCGTATAAGTCATTAGATTTGTTGCCAAAGTAATCGTTACCAAAGACTGCTGAAGAAAACACTTGGCGGCTTTAGAAACAGTTGTACAGTATACCAGACAACCAAGCCAATAAATTCCACAAATTTTCTACGTTGATTTTAAAAAAGAAACAACAAAAAGGTCTCGAACCAGAATAAAAACTGTTCAAGTCATTATAATGATAAAAGACCGAATAAATATGAACAAAAGCAAAAAAGTTATTTAATTAATTAAAATAACACTTGGCCGGGCAATAACATTTAAAAATACTTAACAGCGAATTTAAGACTGTGATTTGCAATAGTTCAATGTTGTGCGATTGAACTTTGGTTGCCAATCACAGCAATGATTACAAACAAGTACAACATTTTTCAGGTGATTAATTCGGAACTCAATTCTGATAATTAATTGTGAAAGTAGTCCAAAAAAGAAGAACTTCTGCATCAATCGTTTGGTCAAGGTACATCGAATAATAATTTAATAATTAATTTGAAGTTAGTAAGTAACGGAGATTTGTCACGTTTTAGGCTCTTTTGGTTGTCATAACTGGTACCGGTTGTGACTTGTATTGAATTACATGGTTAATATGTCGTGCTCCAAGCGTAATCGCGAGAAATGTAAAATAAACATTCAAGTGCATATTTGTGTGTATGTATGAGTGTAAATGTAAGTACGGGCAGTCCTCTGAAATGAGAATGTAACACAAATTAATTACATTGATCGTACTGGTAGAAAAATGAATTCCCAAAAATTAAATAAATGAAAGCGACAGATTTGTTCTCCTTAATTTCAACATAAAGAACCAAATATTGGGGCGTTTTACATGTTTATATCAAAAAAAACATTATTCTAATGTCCCTTAAATAAAAGATGACTAATAAATACCCTTTGCTATACAAATTGTCTCTGGTTTTCAATCGAGTGGTCCTTTTTTGAGAATATCAAACTTAACTAAATATATAAGGCGGTTTTCTCCTCGATTGTTTTTTAGGCTAAGATTATTACATATTAAATTATGGATATGGAATATGAATAACAGAGTTTTTCCTGTGAAGTTTCCCCTGTTTCTGAGCATTATTCAATGTGCCTAATACACATAGTGAGATAAAAATTCGATTCCAAAATAACCTTAAGCAATTAAATTAAATCACTTATTGAAATGTGTAAAGGTAGTAAAGTAGTATGTCCATTTTTTGAAGAAATATGGGCTAATGATTTCCTCTGACCAAATAGTGACTTTTTTAAGATGTAACGGCTTGTGGATTTTCATTACTCCAAAAACGACAATTTTGGTTTTTAACGTACCCATACAACCAAAAGTGAGCTTCATCGCTGAACAAAATGTTCTTGTAAAAATAAGAATCGGTCGTCATCTCGTTTTGGGCCCATCACCACGATATTCAAACTTTGTTCTGGAGTATGTCTTTTCATTATGAAATGGCAAACCAAGCTGAGCATATATCAAGTGACAGCTGTCAAAAGGACCAACTCTGAAAAAAGTGTGGCCAGATTGACAACCACACGTCTAAAAAATACCCTTTACACATGTTTTAGGTTTTACTTAAACTGTGTCTTTTATTTAAAGTCCTTGTAATAAACCGTAGCACCTTGGTTTGCCTTACACCTACGAATATAGTATTATTGCAAGACAGTTTCGAAATCTTTTTTACTTTTTTTATTGTCAAACGTAGCGGACGCGCTTTCACATTTTTCGTTATATCATCTGCATTTACTGTTAGAATTGACAGTCAAATTTTTCTGCTTTAAAAGACATTTGCCTCAAGTACCCTCTTCTAGTATTGACCGGTTATATCTTCGTTGCTACTACCCTAATGTTCCAATCTTATATCAGAGAATCAAAGCTTGCACAAAATCATTAAACTCATGCTAAGGAAGTATATCGATAATTTTTAAAGAACAAATTTAAAAAAGTTTTTGTTTCTGTTGCCGAACGTAGGGGTTGGGTTTTGTAAGTTGCTTGTTGTATCTTCGGTGTTTACAGTCAGATGTTAAAGTGTGGTATATCAATGTTTTTCTGTCATTGACCTCAAGTACCTCCTTTTGCTTAATCCCATGGCAGCAGGATTTATTGACCGGATTGACCCGAAGAGCAATCCTTTGGCCATGGGCTGTGTACCTCGGCACACAGTTTCCGCTACAACAACAACCTCCTTTTGCTACTAATTCATCATATTTCAGTTGTTACTATCCTAACACAGTATTCGGGACATGATTTCGGGACTCAATGCTGATAATTGTTTGTGAAAGTAGCCCCAAAAAGAAGAACTTCTGCATCATTCGTTTGGTCAAGGTACATCAAATAATAATTTAATAACTAATTTAAAGTTAGTAAGTATCGTGTAGGGGAATTTGTCACGTTTTAGAATCTTCTGTTTGTCATAACTCGTAAACTATAAGCTGAAACAAATTTAAAAAAATTACAATTCCTTTAATCTGTTCAGACAAAGTTTCGATACATAAGCAACAGTTTCGCAGTTATAAATAAATGTATGAAGAAAAAAATATTTTTTGCCTAAAAAATTAAAGTTTTTTTTTTTAATTCATAAAAAAAACAAATCGGTAAAAAGTGTCAAGTCCTATTACTTTCACGTAGTCACATAACCTATGAACAAAATGAGGCATAGACCATGAAAATCGATTTACGCGTTTCGCTTTTATGCACAATTAAGTGATGGCATTTCAAAAATGTGCACGAGGTATGCACAAAATTCTTTGGAAGAAACATTGATGACTTTTTTATTGATTCTTTATTTTGCAAGAAAATAAACATTTCGATTCATATTGCAGCTATTCTTACACAGAAAATATGAGATATTTATATGTTATCTATGCATGGAAACAGAATTTAGAACATTTTAAATTATTGTCACTATCCATCCTCGTTGAAGTTGACGCTTGTGGTTCTGATGACCTTATTTAAATTATTGGTAATGCGAATATATCGAAGTGAACAAATTTAGACATGACAATATTAAAATACTGACTACTTTTCTTACTTTTCTAATTTAAGCTTCACTGAGTTTTGAAGATGTTGATGACGCCTATGATTGTTCCATCTAGTCATAGGCGTAATTAATATCTTTGACTACCACTTCGACGAATTTCCTACCTATTCCTAATTTCATGTGGAGCGATGACAACAAAATATCATCTAGATCATTTATCAAAGGTTTATTCCGTATTTTTATTTGTTTCTCGAGCTCGGGAGTTCTTACTTTCCAATCTTTACATTGATATTGAATTCCTGTATATCGTGAATCCCAATTACAAAGGAAGCAGAAGTATTTTGGAAAACCGAATTTTAATACAATGCCTTTTATTATGTTGACAACCTTGAGATCACAACAAATCTACCATTTGTGTACATTGTTGTTGATTTTCTCCGAAATTTCGCCTAATGTTTCCTACGTTTCCTTTATAATTTTGCTGAATCCCAATGGAATGGACGGCTTTTTGTACGTTTAGTGCAATTTCACAGCCTTCAAACTTGAAACTGAACTATCGATGAATAAACGCCCGTCGCCAGTGATATTATCCAATCCCAATTTGTTCACTAAACCTAGGATATCATGGGAGTAGTTGAACGTATTTGCTTCGGCAACATTGCTGTGTCAGTTTTCTACTTTTCAAAAATGATGTGTTAGCCGTTGTGGCCACTTATTTTCAATTTCGGGTGTCCAATCAGCATCATTCAAACTGCTCGAATTGGTGAAAACGGTTTCGGCTTGCAGGGACACAGTATCTAGACTCGGAGGTTTGGGTGTATCGGTATCAGCAGCGCATTTAACTGGAAGTGTGGCAGTTAAAGCAGCAGTGTATACTTTTGTTTTTAATTGTTTTCTGTTTAATCCATGACGAGAATTTATGCATGCGTCCACCCAAATTACTGGCTTCATAAAAGAAAACTGTCCACCTTTTCCATGTATCCGCATTGTAAGGGTATTTTAACAATTTTTGCACACAGTGTTCGGCGTAAAATTTGCACCACTTAAATTTGCTTCATCAAAATAATGACAATTCCTTCGTCAAAATAATGACAAATTCTGTTTTGAATTCCTCATTTATCAATTTTTTTCGATCCAGTTGGCCTCTTTTGGGACGATATGACCACAAACGTATTTCGGACACTTGTCATTTTCCGTATTGAAATATATTATTATACTTATATGTTTTGGTGTAATTCACTTTTAAAAACCGGAGAAAAATTCACTTGTAATTTTCGCGATCGTGGACTTTTGTTAAATGACAAAAATCGATCAAAGAGCACCTATAAATACTACAAAATATTTTACTGGTAGGTACTTATTATAAATTTTTCGAAACGTTCCAAAACATGAGCACTCAAAAATGTGGGTCGCAGGTAGCAAGCGGAAAACACACATAATTATGTGCACTTTCCTTTATTCCCATTAATTGACTGCGACACGCACTTTTATGAGCAATCCTGCGACTGCCGGTTCTATGTACCGGATTGACCCGACACTCTTCGGCCAGGGGCAGTCACCTCAACATTATATGTTTTTTGTTCGTCCATTTTTTCGCCGTGGGAGCAGCACTTCCCGGAATGCCTGCTCCGAATACTACTGGTCCGATCCGGTATCGAACAAAATCCCAGACCTTGGATCTGCTCGGTTTTTCAGAACCGAATACACCATCGTGCTACGTCTGTAAGGTGTAATCGTTCCATGGAGTGGGTGCACTTCAGGAGCTGTTCAGGTCTGAACCACATCAGGGAGTATAGCGAAGCAGACTTTGTTGCCTCATGCTGTATCAACGAAGTTAGCAGTGGGTCTCTGGATTTCGTGTTATCATCGTCGTCTGCATTTTCGTCGTCGTCGTCATTATCATCCAACTACGAGACTCCCCCGCAGTCGCCCTCGCAACAACATCAACATATACAGCATCTTACACCACAGATTGCTGTTGCCACTCCTGACAGTGCATCTATTTTGCAAGAATTTATGAATCGGAGAAACATCATGGTCGCCGCGATCCAAGAAAATAAGCTGAATGCCACCTGCAGCCTGCACAATTGTGACGGATACAACGTGCTACGTAAGGATCGCACCAGAAGTGGTGGTGGGGGACTTGCTTCCCTGTTACACCATTCTGTGCAGTACAGACCTATTTCGTCTGAGCTTGACTCTAGAGACCCATACATGGAATGTATGGGGGTAGCAGTCAAGTCTGGAACTGCCGAAATAGAGCTGTACTACGTATACATCCCGCCGGTTGGTAGCTGTGCCCTGCGTTATCTGCCAGACATTTGCAATTTGCTACAAGGGAATAACCGCTTGGTCCTAGGAGACTTAAATACTCACCACGAACTGTGGCATTCTCTCCTAGACAACGACCAGAGGGGCATAGCTTTGGCAGAGCAAATTGATAGCTCTACGTTCTGCACAGTGAATGAGGACGCCCCCACGCGGATTATGGGCGATTGCCATAGCTCGCCAGACATCACTTTGGCATCGCCTGGCCTGATTAACGACGTCACCTGGCAACCCGTCATCTCATTAGGATCGGATCACCTTCCCATAATTCTCTCCATAAATAGACCACCCGATTTCATAACCTCTGAACGCCGTACGTTTCTCAATCAAAAAAAGGATGATTGGGAGGCCTTCAGAGAAGCCACCAACCGCAGCTTTAATAATCTAGCTATTCCGTCGGACGCTCGGGTAGCCGAGAAAAAGTTCCGGCCCATCATTAACGCAGCAGCCGCTCGCCATATCCCTGCTGGTCGAATACCCGAAGTACGACCCAACTTCCCAGCAGAGGCAGCGGGACTCGCAGAAGAGCGTGATGACATTCGTCGCTCCAACCCTAGAATTAGAGATCTCAACTCCGAGATCAGTAGGTTGGTCAACGAATATAAGCGGAACAAATCTCTAGACCACTTAAAGCAGTGCAACTTGAGTTCCGGAATTGGTAAGTTGTGGACAACGGTCAAATCACTCTTTAACCCTGTAAGGAAGGATGATCGGACAGCTGTCACGTTCGGTGATAGAACAGTGACAGATCCGAAGCGGTGCGCTTGTTATTTTAACCGGCTTTTTATTGAGCACCCAGATAGTGATAAGGCGAAAAGGAGAGTATTGCGTCGTATCCGCGCTCTCCGAGTCGAAGAGGCACCACCACAATTTATTATTGGCGAAGTTGTCCATGTCATCCGCAGCGCAAAGTCATCAAAGGCGCTGGGTCCGGACGGAATCGCAATGCTGATGTTAAAGCATTTGAATTCCCCGGGAGTAGAATACATGACCAAAGTGCTCAATCTGTCGCTAGCCACTCACGAAGTTCCCGATGCCTGGAAAATGGGCAGAGTGGTCCCGCTACTAAAGCCAGGCAAAGACGCAAGTTACGGAGATTCGTACAGGCCGATCTCCTAGCTTTCTCCAGTAGCAAAGACGCTTGAAGCACTGCTCCTCCCCAGCCTAATCGAACACTTTCCTAGTGTTGATCATCAGCATGGATTCCGCAAGCAGCACAGCACAACAACTGCTTTACACGCCATCACCACACGTATAAGTCGCGGCCTTAACCAGAACAAGCCTAACGACAGGACGGTCCTCGTGGCTCTTGACCTTACAAAAGCCTTCGACACGGTCAATCATGCCACTCTGTTGGAGGACATTGACGAAACGTCCCTTCCGCCCAGTTTGAAACGTTGGGTCGTAAACTATATGTGTGGGCGCCAGTCATATGTAGAATTTAGAGACAAAAAGTCGAAGCCCCGTAGAGTTAAACAAGAAGTTCCCCAGGGTGGAGTTTTATCCCCGGCTCTGTTTAACCTCTACCCCTCTAAAATTCCTGCACCACCAGACGGCGTTGAAATTGTGTCGTGCGCTGACGATTGCACAATTCTGGCGTCAGGACCTAAAGTGGATGACATTTGCGAGAAAATCAACTGTTACCTCACTGACTTAGCACGTTTCTTCACTGCGAGGAATATGAAAATATCCGCCTCCAAATCATCAGCCACACTGTTTACTGCTTGGACCGCCGAGGTTCGGTTGTCACTCAATGTGAAAGTCGATGACGTCAACAACCCGACCACCAACTACCCCAAAATCCTTGGGGTCACATTGTCCTCTGCACATGCTACAGCTATCTGCGATAAACTTAAAAGTAGGAACAAGGTCCTCAAGTCACTTGCCGGCAGTACTTGGGGAGCCGACAAAGAAACCTTGTTGACCTCTTACAAAGCGATAGGTCGGTCTGTAGCAAACTACACAGTACCTGTATGGTCGGCGAACGTGAGTACGACGCAGTGGAAGAAAATTCAGACTTGCCAGAAGGCCGCCCTTAGAACATCAACAGGGTGTCTTCTGAGAACCATCTCCATGAGGAGACGAAGGTCCTTACCGTGCGCAGACACAATTTCCTGTTGTCTAATACCAGCTCAATACCAGCTAGGGTGTTTTCGCAGCAGTCATCCTAACCACCATCTCTTGAACAGGATGCCTCCACCCAGGCAGATCAGGTACGATCTTCATGATCTAGAGAGAGAGAGGTCCAGCGGTATAAGAGAGAACCTTTAGATCATCGAAACTATCAGGCAGGTTTGAACAACATTCACGCCGATGATGTCACAGCAGCAGTATCCAGCTACCGTGTGAATGTAGTGCTAGGGGAACATCCCCTGGAGATTTCACCTGAGGAGAAGGTACTACCTCGACAGACGCGCGTGGTTCTGGCGCAGCTGAGATCTGGATGGTGCAGCCGCCTCAATTCTTACTGAGAATTGATGCTAACGTTCCGGACATCTGTCCCGCCTGCCATCAGGGACCACATGATGTACTGCACCTCTTTTATTATCCGGCCAAGCCCACTCAGCTGACCCCAGGTTTCTTTGGACGCATCCAGTTCAAATGGCGCGTTTCCTTCACCTGGATATCGAAGCAGATCCCCCATAGACGAACAAGACTTCAAAATAAATATATTGTTGTAACAACAACAACAACATGCGACTTATGCACAACACGAGAAGTGATTTATGGGGATCCAAAATTTGAGTGAGCGGTTTGTGGTCAGTGATGAGCGTAAAATAGCAAGCGTACACATTTCTACACGGCCAATACAATGTCCAATGCCTCTTTGTCAATCTGAAGATTTTTTCGCTCGGTACCGCTTAGCGTCCTGTATCTCTCGTCCATCTGGCAACCGATGAGATAAAACGATGCCAAGTCCTACTTTGCTTGCATATGTTACCTGTAGAGATATTTGGACATTGATTAATTCAAATGGTTCAAAGTATGTCACGGAGTGGTCGGTACCGTGTGGCAAAATCTGGTATGAAAGAACCATACTAAGTTGTTTTTACTAAAAACAGCTACATCTCCTCATGCGTTTTAGATTTAGAAGCATCTCTCACCACCACCACATGCTTGTCGGATTTATGAACTCCAACGCTGTCGATTTTATGCCCGATAAAACCCACAGCAGCTGCAGCAAAGACACACTTGAAACGACATAACTTCAGTCCTTTTTTCATCAAGCGCTCTAGAGTGATTCTCAGGACAGATAGTAAATTATCAACATTTTCAACGTAAATGAGGATATCATTAAAAATTGCACAGTTGGAATGTCCCTTAAAACAGATTTCATTTTCGCTGTCAAATCGCATGTATATTTGTTGCACGATAGGTTGGCCTAGCCATTGGTTGGTGTATGTATGCGCATGTGCCAACTCATCATCAATCGGTAGGTGTGAATATGGGTCCCTAATATCCAGGGGATTTAGGGTCGGTCTATAATTACCTATAATTCTGATTCCACCATCCACATGTGTAGTCGAAGCCCTTTCTCAAAAATATACCCTTTTGTAGAACCACGCTGCAATTTTACTGTCAACCTCATTTGCATGCGATTCTCCAAATGCAAATGGTATCTCTCTAGTTTTGGAAAACATTTACTTAACTTACCAGCGACATATCCAAAAATATATTCGTATTTGTATAGAGTTGTGGTTGATTCATCGCCCGATAAATGTGGTGTGGCCATTTTTAATATTATAATATATTTAGCAAAAATCGATTTCGCCTATGATTTTTAAAATTCACTCTCTGCCCAAAAGGAATCTAAATCACCATCAATGATATAAAAATTCAATCTACTGCTAGTCGACCCGACCTTACGAGGGCATATGAACAATTCCGCGACTTTTAAAAAAAAGTTCTTTTTTGCTAAAAAAAAATAATTTTTCAACATAATCTTATTTTAGCTCAATACACTAAGTGCGACATTTCTACATTGTATCCCCTCCAAAAAAAACAGGATTTTTCGAGGTCCATAAAATTTGCATTTGTTTGATCAATAATTTCATCGTTGGTGCCGAATCTCTTTCTACCGAGCCATTTCTTTAGGCTTGGATATTGGAAATAGTCACTGAGGCTTAATCCAGAGAATATGGCGGATGTTGTATCAGTTCGTAATCCTCCCGTGCACTATCTTGATTAAAAATAGCTTTTTTCTTTGACATATGGGGTTGTTTTTTAATCCTGGTTAAATCGGTCCAATTGATTGGCAAAGTGTTCGCCGTTTATTGTTTTCCATCACCTTTTTGGCCGACAAAGTCAGTTCGTTATCATCTGTAGCGGCTTGTCTAATAGGCTGTTTCCACTACGGTCGCGTCCACGTCCGCGTCCAAAAATCAATGAACGCGCGTTACAGGCTATACAAAAAACATAGGCAGTTAGGTATGGGAAAAAGTCGCGTTCATATTGGACGCGTTTAACGATAAGTCGCGTTTATTATAAACTGTTTACTATAAACTGTAAAACAACAGAGTACCTCGATTCTCCTGCGAAATTTGACGATACTAATATTTTTTGCATATTTATTTTTCTTATCAAAATGGCTGATCAATGTATTGTAGTGTTGTCATCCTTACTTGTTTTTCTATCCCTAATTATCAACAGCTGATCAACAGCTGTTTAGTACTAAGTATATTTGTCTATTTTAAGGATAATGTAAACAAAAGAAAATAGGATTAAATTATCCCGTTATGTATATTTATAAGCCCTTTTATGAAAATGAATATACACAGTCTATCCAGAAACAGCCGATATATTTGGCTTCTTATTTCTAACTATATCTGAGCATTTTTGAGTGCTTAGAAATAGATAATTTGCATTGGCGCTATTAAGTTCCTGCAAAACCAACACATCTCAATTTGCTATTGCCAGTGGCGTTCTTAAGCGCCGGCACTCTATATGAAGCAAAGTCAAATTTCTACACTCTACATTACAGTATTCTTCATTTCACTATACTTAACATTATCTAACTCTTTCGGGCCAAATGTCACTGACCTCAAGTACCTCCTTTTGCTCAATCCCACGGCAGCGGGTTATATGGACCGGATTGACCCGAAGAGCAATTCTTAGACCAAGGTATATCACCCCAGCACACAGTTTCAGCTACAACAACAACCTCCTTTTGCTACTAATTCATCATATTTCAGTTGTTACTATCCTAACACAGTACAACACATGATTTCTGGACTCAATTCTGATAATTGTTTGTGAAAGTAGCCCCAAAAAGAAGAACTTCTGCATCATTCGTTTGGTCAAGGTACATCAAATAATAATTTAATAATTAATTTAAAGTTAGTAAGTATCGTATAGGGGAATTTGTCAAAATTACAATTCCTTTAATTTGTTCATACAAAGTTTCTCTACATAAGCAACAGTTTCGTAGTTATAAATAAATGTATGAAGAAAAAAGTATTTTTTGCCTAAAAATTAAAGTTTTTTTTATTCATAAAAAATACAATACGGTAAAAAGTGTCAAGTACTATTACTTTCACGTAAAGTCACATAACCTATGAACAAAATCGGGCATAGATCATGAAAATCGATTTACGCGTTTCGCTTTTATGCACAATTAAGTGAAGGTATGAATTTAAAAAATGTGCTCGAGGTATGCACAAAATTCTTTGGAAAAAACATTGTTGACTTTTTTTATTGATTCTTTATTGGGCATGAAAATAAACATTCCGATTCATATTGCAGCTATTCTTACACAGAAAATATGAGATTTTTATATGTTTTCTATGCATGGGAACAAAATTTAGAACATTTTCAATTATTGTCACTATCCATCCTCGTTGAAGTTGACGCTTGTGGTTCTGATGACCTTATTTTCTTCGAAGGTTGTTCATATTCATTTTCTGAGTCTGCATCATCATCCGAGATAGACAGTGAAAATATTCAAGGGCATGTTTTGTTCAGTGTGGTCACAAATTCCAGTATCATCTTCGGCGCTTGCATCTTCAAACCGCATAATTTTAGAACTTCACCAACAAACCTCCGCCAGCAATACATACAATTTGTTTGCCTTTGAATCGCTTTTCCATTGTCATAGTCATCTGGTGGAACCTCTCCTCTTGTTCGTCTTGTTCCTGAGGTAATTGTGCCAAAAAGGTATCAAGGTGGAAATGCATGAAATGTAATTTTAACATCATGGATGCATTGCTTTCTGCAAAATAATACAGCAAGTTGTTCACTCGTGTCTGTATGTCATTTCGCTGTACACGGTTCTTTCCTAAAACGCCTTCGATGGCTTGTTTTAATGCGTCCCATGTACATAGGTAGTTAAATTGGTTCGAAAGCATATTTGTGAAAGATTCGCCTTTCATTAATTTTCGTATATCCTTTACATTGAGTATACCTGTTTGAAATATAAAATTAACATTTACGAAAAAATTAATGGTAATGCGAATACATCGAAGTGAACAAATTTAGACATGACAATATTAAAATACTGACAACGATACGTACCTTTTCTAATTTTAGCTTCACTGAGTTTTGGAGATATTGATGACTATGACTGTTCCATCTAGTCATAAATTCCATAAATTATAAAAACACCAACATCTGTTTTTTGCTTATGACCTCAAGCCTAACAATAACTGAACAATAAACAACAAAAGGTCAACTATACAAATATTTATATACCACACGGAAGGCACGGCGAAAATTAAACAAATTAAACATCATGACGCTCTATAATAAAATCAAACACAACTACAACAAGCACACCAACTACGTCACAAAACAGTACTCAAAACAAAATAGACAGCTTTGTAACCTAACATGCTCTGCGACTTTTCTCATCAAGTGCAAGCTGATTGGAATTATACTCACTTTTATTACCAACTCTACGAAAAACGTATATAACTTGGAAAAAACTATTCAAAAACATAATAATAACTTCCATGTGCAAATACTGAAGCTTCTAATACAACAGAAGCACACACAAATACATAAAAACAAAGAGATGATAAAAGACGCACAAGAACTACTTAAGCAACTTTTAAGTGGAGATGACAGCAATATTTTTTGAGAGCGAGAAAGTTCTCATCAATAACAGCACGAATAAAAACAAGACAACACACATCAGAAAGTTACAAGCATTAAAACAACGATACAACAAAGAACTTAACATAAAACAAAACGAAGATTGGTTTGTAAACAAGACGGAGAAAGAGAGCGAGAAAGTTCTCATCAATAACAGCACGAATAAAAACAAGACAACACACATCAGAAAGTTACAAGCATTAAAACAACGATACAACAAAGAACTTAACATAAAACAAAACGAAGATTGGTTTGTAAACAAGACGGAGAAAGACATACCAACAAATATACAGTGGCTTCTCTCGTATACAGTGGCTTCTCTCGTTGACAATTTTGGTTTTTAACGTACCCATACAACCAAAAGTGAGCTTCATCGCTGAACAAAATGTTCTTGTAAAAATAAGAATCGGTCGTCATCTCGTTTTGGGCCCATCACCACGATATTCAAACTTTGTTCTGGAGTATGTCTTTTCATTATGAAATGGCAAACCAAGCTGAGCATATATCAAGTGACAGCTGTCAAAAGGACCAACTCTGAAAAAAGTGTGGCCAGATTGACAACCACACGTCTAAAAAATACCCTTTACACATGTTTTAGGTTTTACTTAAACTGTGTCTTTTATTTAAAGTCCTTGTAATAAACCGTAGCACCTTGGTTTGCCTTACACCTACGAATATAGTATTATTGCAAGACAGTTTCGAAATCTTTTTTACTTTTTTTATTGTCAAACGTAGCGGACGCGCTTTCACATTTTTCGTTATATCATCTGCATTTACTGTTAGAATTGACAGTCAAATTTTTCTGCTTTAAAAGACATTTGCCTCAAGTACCCTCTTCTAGTATTGACCGGTTATATCTTCGTTGCTACTACCCTAATGTTCCAATCTTATATCAGAGAATCAAAGCTTGCACAAAATCATTAAACTCATGCTAAGGAAGTATATCGATAATTTTTAAAGAACAAATTTAAAAAAGTTTTTGTTTCTGTTGCCGAACGTAGGGGTTGGGTTTTGTAAGTTGCTTGTTGTATCTTCGGTGTTTACAGTCAGATGTTAAAGTGTGGTATATCAATGTTTTTCTGTCATTGACCTCAAGTACCTCCTTTTGCTTAATCCCATGGCAGCAGGATTTATTGACCGGATTGACCCGAAGAGCAATCCTTTGGCCATGGGCTGTGTACCTCGGCACACAGTTTCCGCTACAACAACAACCTCCTTTTGCTACTAATTCATCATATTTCAGTTGTTACTATCCTAACACAGTATTCGGGACATGATTTCGGGACTCAATGCTGATAATTGTTTGTGAAAGTAGCCCCAAAAAGAAGAACTTCTGCATCATTCGTTTGGTCAAGGTACATCAAATAATAATTTAATAACTAATTTAAAGTTAGTAAGTATCGTGTAGGGGAATTTGTCACGTTTTAGAATCTTCTGTTTGTCATAACTCGTAAACTATAAGCTGAAACAAATTTAAAAAAATTACAATTCCTTTAATCTGTTCAGACAAAGTTTCGATACATAAGCAACAGTTTCGCAGTTATAAATAAATGTATGAAGAAAAAAATATTTTTTGCCTAAAAAATTAAAGTTTTTTTTTTTAATTCATAAAAAAAACAAATCGGTAAAAAGTGTCAAGTCCTATTACTTTCACGTAGTCACATAACCTATGAACAAAATGAGGCATAGACCATGAAAATCGATTTACGCGTTTCGCTTTTATGCACAATTAAGTGATGGCATTTCAAAAATGTGCACGAGGTATGCACAAAATTCTTTGGAAGAAACATTGATGACTTTTTTATTGATTCTTTATTTTGCAAGAAAATAAACATTTCGATTCATATTGCAGCTATTCTTACACAGAAAATATGAGATATTTATATGTTATCTATGCATGGAAACAGAATTTAGAACATTTTAAATTATTGTCACTATCCATCCTCGTTGAAGTTGACGCTTGTGGTTCTGATGACCTTATTTAAATTATTGGTAATGCGAATATATCGAAGTGAACAAATTTAGACATGACAATATTAAAATACTGACTACTTTTCTTACTTTTCTAATTTAAGCTTCACTGAGTTTTGAAGATGTTGATGACGCCTATGATTGTTCCATCTAGTCATAGGCGTAATTAATATCTTTGACTACCACTTCGACGAATTTCCTACCTATTCCTAATTTCATGTGGAGCGATGACAACAAAATATCATCTAGATCATTTATCAAAGGTTTATTCCGTATTTTTATTTGTTTCTCGAGCTCGGGAGTTCTTACTTTCCAATCTTTACATTGATATTGAATTCCTGTATATCGTGAATCCCAATTACAAAGGAAGCAGAAGTATTTTGGAAAACCGAATTTTAATACAATGCCTTTTATTATGTTGACAACCTTGAGATCACAACAAATCTACCATTTGTGTACATTGTTGTTGATTTTCTCCGAAATTTCGCCTAATGTTTCCTACGTTTCCTTTATAATTTTGCTGAATCCCAATGGAATGGACGGCTTTTTGTACGTTTAGTGCAATTTCACAGCCTTCAAACTTGAAACTGAACTATCGATGAATAAACGCCCGTCGCCAGTGATATTATCCAATCCCAATTTGTTCACTAAACCTAGGATATCATGGGAGTAGTTGAACGTATTTGCTTCGGCAACATTGCTGTGTCAGTTTTCTACTTTTCAAAAATGATGTGTTAGCCGTTGTGGCCACTTATTTTCAATTTCGGGTGTCCAATCAGCATCATTCAAACTGCTCGAATTGGTGAAAACGGTTTCGGCTTGCAGGGACACAGTATCTAGACTCGGAGGTTTGGGTGTATCGGTATCAGCAGCGCATTTAACTGGAAGTGTGGCAGTTAAAGCAGCAGTGTATACTTTTGTTTTTAATTGTTTTCTGTTTAATCCATGACGAGAATTTATGCATGCGTCCACCCAAATTACTGGCTTCATAAAAGAAAACTGTCCACCTTTTCCATGTATCCGCATTGTAAGGGTATTTTAACAATTTTTGCACACAGTGTTCGGCGTAAAATTTGCACCACTTAAATTTGCTTCATCAAAATAATGACAATTCCTTCGTCAAAATAATGACAAATTCTGTTTTGAATTCCTCATTTATCAATTTTTTTCGATCCAGTTGGCCTCTTTTGGGACGATATGACCACAAACGTATTTCGGACACTTGTCATTTTCCGTATTGAAATATATTATTATACTTATATGTTTTGGTGTAATTCACTTTTAAAAACCGGAGAAAAATTCACTTGTAATTTTCGCGATCGTGGACTTTTGTTAAATGACAAAAATCGATCAAAGAGCACCTATAAATACTACAAAATATTTTACTGGTAGGTACTTATTATAAATTTTTCGAAACGTTCCAAAACATGAGCACTCAAAAATGTGGGTCGCAGGTAGCAAGCGGAAAACACACATAATTATGTGCACTTTCCTTTATTCCCATTAATTGACTGCGACACGCACTTTTATGAGCAATCCTGCGACTGCCGGTTCTATGTACCGGATTGACCCGACACTCTTCGGCCAGGGGCAGTCACCTCAACATTATATGTTTTTTGTTCGTCCATTTTTTCGCCGTGGGAGCAGCACTTCCCGGAATGCCTGCTCCGAATACTACTGGTCCGATCCGGTATCGAACAAAATCCCAGACCTTGGATCTGCTCGGTTTTTCAGAACCGAATACACCATCGTGCTACGTCTGTAAGGTGTAATCGTTCCATGGAGTGGGTGCACTTCAGGAGCTGTTCAGGTCTGAACCACATCAGGGAGTATAGCGAAGCAGACTTTGTTGCCTCATGCTGTATCAACGAAGTTAGCAGTGGGTCTCTGGATTTCGTGTTATCATCGTCGTCTGCATTTTCGTCGTCGTCGTCATTATCATCCAACTACGAGACTCCCCCGCAGTCGCCCTCGCAACAACATCAACATATACAGCATCTTACACCACAGATTGCTGTTGCCACTCCTGACAGTGCATCTATTTTGCAAGAATTTATGAATCGGAGAAACATCATGGTCGCCGCGATCCAAGAAAATAAGCTGAATGCCACCTGCAGCCTGCACAATTGTGACGGATACAACGTGCTACGTAAGGATCGCACCAGAAGTGGTGGTGGGGGACTTGCTTCCCTGTTACACCATTCTGTGCAGTACAGACCTATTTCGTCTGAGCTTGACTCTAGAGACCCATACATGGAATGTATGGGGGTAGCAGTCAAGTCTGGAACTGCCGAAATAGAGCTGTACTACGTATACATCCCGCCGGTTGGTAGCTGTGCCCTGCGTTATCTGCCAGACATTTGCAATTTGCTACAAGGGAATAACCGCTTGGTCCTAGGAGACTTAAATACTCACCACGAACTGTGGCATTCTCTCCTAGACAACGACCAGAGGGGCATAGCTTTGGCAGAGCAAATTGATAGCTCTACGTTCTGCACAGTGAATGAGGACGCCCCCACGCGGATTATGGGCGATTGCCATAGCTCGCCAGACATCACTTTGGCATCGCCTGGCCTGATTAACGACGTCACCTGGCAACCCGTCATCTCATTAGGATCGGATCACCTTCCCATAATTCTCTCCATAAATAGACCACCCGATTTCATAACCTCTGAACGCCGTACGTTTCTCAATCAAAAAAAGGATGATTGGGAGGCCTTCAGAGAAGCCACCAACCGCAGCTTTAATAATCTAGCTATTCCGTCGGACGCTCGGGTAGCCGAGAAAAAGTTCCGGCCCATCATTAACGCAGCAGCCGCTCGCCATATCCCTGCTGGTCGAATACCCGAAGTACGACCCAACTTCCCAGCAGAGGCAGCGGGACTCGCAGAAGAGCGTGATGACATTCGTCGCTCCAACCCTAGAATTAGAGATCTCAACTCCGAGATCAGTAGGTTGGTCAACGAATATAAGCGGAACAAATCTCTAGACCACTTAAAGCAGTGCAACTTGAGTTCCGGAATTGGTAAGTTGTGGACAACGGTCAAATCACTCTTTAACCCTGTAAGGAAGGATGATCGGACAGCTGTCACGTTCGGTGATAGAACAGTGACAGATCCGAAGCGGTGCGCTTGTTATTTTAACCGGCTTTTTATTGAGCACCCAGATAGTGATAAGGCGAAAAGGAGAGTATTGCGTCGTATCCGCGCTCTCCGAGTCGAAGAGGCACCACCACAATTTATTATTGGCGAAGTTGTCCATGTCATCCGCAGCGCAAAGTCATCAAAGGCGCTGGGTCCGGACGGAATCGCAATGCTGATGTTAAAGCATTTGAATTCCCCGGGAGTAGAATACATGACCAAAGTGCTCAATCTGTCGCTAGCCACTCACGAAGTTCCCGATGCCTGGAAAATGGGCAGAGTGGTCCCGCTACTAAAGCCAGGCAAAGACGCAAGTTACGGAGATTCGTACAGGCCGATCTCCTAGCTTTCTCCAGTAGCAAAGACGCTTGAAGCACTGCTCCTCCCCAGCCTAATCGAACACTTTCCTAGTGTTGATCATCAGCATGGATTCCGCAAGCAGCACAGCACAACAACTGCTTTACACGCCATCACCACACGTATAAGTCGCGGCCTTAACCAGAACAAGCCTAACGACAGGACGGTCCTCGTGGCTCTTGACCTTACAAAAGCCTTCGACACGGTCAATCATGCCACTCTGTTGGAGGACATTGACGAAACGTCCCTTCCGCCCAGTTTGAAACGTTGGGTCGTAAACTATATGTGTGGGCGCCAGTCATATGTAGAATTTAGAGACAAAAAGTCGAAGCCCCGTAGAGTTAAACAAGAAGTTCCCCAGGGTGGAGTTTTATCCCCGGCTCTGTTTAACCTCTACCCCTCTAAAATTCCTGCACCACCAGACGGCGTTGAAATTGTGTCGTGCGCTGACGATTGCACAATTCTGGCGTCAGGACCTAAAGTGGATGACATTTGCGAGAAAATCAACTGTTACCTCACTGACTTAGCACGTTTCTTCACTGCGAGGAATATGAAAATATCCGCCTCCAAATCATCAGCCACACTGTTTACTGCTTGGACCGCCGAGGTTCGGTTGTCACTCAATGTGAAAGTCGATGACGTCAACAACCCGACCACCAACTACCCCAAAATCCTTGGGGTCACATTGTCCTCTGCACATGCTACAGCTATCTGCGATAAACTTAAAAGTAGGAACAAGGTCCTCAAGTCACTTGCCGGCAGTACTTGGGGAGCCGACAAAGAAACCTTGTTGACCTCTTACAAAGCGATAGGTCGGTCTGTAGCAAACTACACAGTACCTGTATGGTCGGCGAACGTGAGTACGACGCAGTGGAAGAAAATTCAGACTTGCCAGAAGGCCGCCCTTAGAACATCAACAGGGTGTCTTCTGAGAACCATCTCCATGAGGAGACGAAGGTCCTTACCGTGCGCAGACACAATTTCCTGTTGTCTAATACCAGCTCAATACCAGCTAGGGTGTTTTCGCAGCAGTCATCCTAACCACCATCTCTTGAACAGGATGCCTCCACCCAGGCAGATCAGGTACGATCTTCATGATCTAGAGAGAGAGAGGTCCAGCGGTATAAGAGAGAACCTTTAGATCATCGAAACTATCAGGCAGGTTTGAACAACATTCACGCCGATGATGTCACAGCAGCAGTATCCAGCTACCGTGTGAATGTAGTGCTAGGGGAACATCCCCTGGAGATTTCACCTGAGGAGAAGGTACTACCTCGACAGACGCGCGTGGTTCTGGCGCAGCTGAGATCTGGATGGTGCAGCCGCCTCAATTCTTACTGAGAATTGATGCTAACGTTCCGGACATCTGTCCCGCCTGCCATCAGGGACCACATGATGTACTGCACCTCTTTTATTATCCGGCCAAGCCCACTCAGCTGACCCCAGGTTTCTTTGGACGCATCCAGTTCAAATGGCGCGTTTCCTTCACCTGGATATCGAAGCAGATCCCCCATAGACGAACAAGACTTCAAAATAAATATATTGTTGTAACAACAACAACAACATGCGACTTATGCACAACACGAGAAGTGATTTATGGGGATCCAAAATTTGAGTGAGCGGTTTGTGGTCAGTGATGAGCGTAAAATAGCAAGCGTACACATTTCTACACGGCCAATACAATGTCCAATGCCTCTTTGTCAATCTGAAGATTTTTTCGCTCGGTACCGCTTAGCGTCCTGTATCTCTCGTCCATCTGGCAACCGATGAGATAAAACGATGCCAAGTCCTACTTTGCTTGCATATGTTACCTGTAGAGATATTTGGACATTGATTAATTCAAATGGTTCAAAGTATGTCACGGAGTGGTCGGTACCGTGTGGCAAAATCTGGTATGAAAGAACCATACTAAGTTGTTTTTACTAAAAACAGCTACATCTCCTCATGCGTTTTAGATTTAGAAGCATCTCTCACCACCACCACATGCTTGTCGGATTTATGAACTCCAACGCTGTCGATTTTATGCCCGATAAAACCCACAGCAGCTGCAGCAAAGACACACTTGAAACGACATAACTTCAGTCCTTTTTTCATCAAGCGCTCTAGAGTGATTCTCAGGACAGATAGTAAATTATCAACATTTTCAACGTAAATGAGGATATCATTAAAAATTGCACAGTTGGAATGTCCCTTAAAACAGATTTCATTTTCGCTGTCAAATCGCATGTATATTTGTTGCACGATAGGTTGGCCTAGCCATTGGTTGGTGTATGTATGCGCATGTGCCAACTCATCATCAATCGGTAGGTGTGAATATGGGTCCCTAATATCCAGGGGATTTAGGGTCGGTCTATAATTACCTATAATTCTGATTCCACCATCCACATGTGTAGTCGAAGCCCTTTCTCAAAAATATACCCTTTTGTAGAACCACGCTGCAATTTTACTGTCAACCTCATTTGCATGCGATTCTCCAAATGCAAATGGTATCTCTCTAGTTTTGGAAAACATTTACTTAACTTACCAGCGACATATCCAAAAATATATTCGTATTTGTATAGAGTTGTGGTTGATTCATCGCCCGATAAATGTGGTGTGGCCATTTTTAATATTATAATATATTTAGCAAAAATCGATTTCGCCTATGATTTTTAAAATTCACTCTCTGCCCAAAAGGAATCTAAATCACCATCAATGATATAAAAATTCAATCTACTGCTAGTCGACCCGACCTTACGAGGGCATATGAACAATTCCGCGACTTTTAAAAAAAAGTTCTTTTTTGCTAAAAAAAAATAATTTTTCAACATAATCTTATTTTAGCTCAATACACTAAGTGCGACATTTCTACATTGTATCCCCTCCAAAAAAAACAGGATTTTTCGAGGTCCATAAAATTTGCATTTGTTTGATCAATAATTTCATCGTTGGTGCCGAATCTCTTTCTACCGAGCCATTTCTTTAGGCTTGGATATTGGAAATAGTCACTGAGGCTTAATCCAGAGAATATGGCGGATGTTGTATCAGTTCGTAATCCTCCCGTGCACTATCTTGATTAAAAATAGCTTTTTTCTTTGACATATGGGGTTGTTTTTTAATCCTGGTTAAATCGGTCCAATTGATTGGCAAAGTGTTCGCCGTTTATTGTTTTCCATCACCTTTTTGGCCGACAAAGTCAGTTCGTTATCATCTGTAGCGGCTTGTCTAATAGGCTGTTTCCACTACGGTCGCGTCCACGTCCGCGTCCAAAAATCAATGAACGCGCGTTACAGGCTATACAAAAAACATAGGCAGTTAGGTATGGGAAAAAGTCGCGTTCATATTGGACGCGTTTAACGATAAGTCGCGTTTATTATAAACTGTTTACTATAAACTGTAAAACAACAGAGTACCTCGATTCTCCTGCGAAATTTGACGATACTAATATTTTTTGCATATTTATTTTTCTTATCAAAATGGCTGATCAATGTATTGTAGTGTTGTCATCCTTACTTGTTTTTCTATCCCTAATTATCAACAGCTGATCAACAGCTGTTTAGTACTAAGTATATTTGTCTATTTTAAGGATAATGTAAACAAAAGAAAATAGGATTAAATTATCCCGTTATGTATATTTATAAGCCCTTTTATGAAAATGAATATACACAGTCTATCCAGAAACAGCCGATATATTTGGCTTCTTATTTCTAACTATATCTGAGCATTTTTGAGTGCTTAGAAATAGATAATTTGCATTGGCGCTATTAAGTTCCTGCAAAACCAACACATCTCAATTTGCTATTGCCAGTGGCGTTCTTAAGCGCCGGCACTCTATATGAAGCAAAGTCAAATTTCTACACTCTACATTACAGTATTCTTCATTTCACTATACTTAACATTATCTAACTCTTTCGGGCCAAATGTCACTGACCTCAAGTACCTCCTTTTGCTCAATCCCACGGCAGCGGGTTATATGGACCGGATTGACCCGAAGAGCAATTCTTAGACCAAGGTATATCACCCCAGCACACAGTTTCAGCTACAACAACAACCTCCTTTTGCTACTAATTCATCATATTTCAGTTGTTACTATCCTAACACAGTACAACACATGATTTCTGGACTCAATTCTGATAATTGTTTGTGAAAGTAGCCCCAAAAAGAAGAACTTCTGCATCATTCGTTTGGTCAAGGTACATCAAATAATAATTTAATAATTAATTTAAAGTTAGTAAGTATCGTATAGGGGAATTTGTCAAAATTACAATTCCTTTAATTTGTTCATACAAAGTTTCTCTACATAAGCAACAGTTTCGTAGTTATAAATAAATGTATGAAGAAAAAAGTATTTTTTGCCTAAAAATTAAAGTTTTTTTTATTCATAAAAAATACAATACGGTAAAAAGTGTCAAGTACTATTACTTTCACGTAAAGTCACATAACCTATGAACAAAATCGGGCATAGATCATGAAAATCGATTTACGCGTTTCGCTTTTATGCACAATTAAGTGAAGGTATGAATTTAAAAAATGTGCTCGAGGTATGCACAAAATTCTTTGGAAAAAACATTGTTGACTTTTTTTATTGATTCTTTATTGGGCATGAAAATAAACATTCCGATTCATATTGCAGCTATTCTTACACAGAAAATATGAGATTTTTATATGTTTTCTATGCATGGGAACAAAATTTAGAACATTTTCAATTATTGTCACTATCCATCCTCGTTGAAGTTGACGCTTGTGGTTCTGATGACCTTATTTTCTTCGAAGGTTGTTCATATTCATTTTCTGAGTCTGCATCATCATCCGAGATAGACAGTGAAAATATTCAAGGGCATGTTTTGTTCAGTGTGGTCACAAATTCCAGTATCATCTTCGGCGCTTGCATCTTCAAACCGCATAATTTTAGAACTTCACCAACAAACCTCCGCCAGCAATACATACAATTTGTTTGCCTTTGAATCGCTTTTCCATTGTCATAGTCATCTGGTGGAACCTCTCCTCTTGTTCGTCTTGTTCCTGAGGTAATTGTGCCAAAAAGGTATCAAGGTGGAAATGCATGAAATGTAATTTTAACATCATGGATGCATTGCTTTCTGCAAAATAATACAGCAAGTTGTTCACTCGTGTCTGTATGTCATTTCGCTGTACACGGTTCTTTCCTAAAACGCCTTCGATGGCTTGTTTTAATGCGTCCCATGTACATAGGTAGTTAAATTGGTTCGAAAGCATATTTGTGAAAGATTCGCCTTTCATTAATTTTCGTATATCCTTTACATTGAGTATACCTGTTTGAAATATAAAATTAACATTTACGAAAAAATTAATGGTAATGCGAATACATCGAAGTGAACAAATTTAGACATGACAATATTAAAATACTGACAACGATACGTACCTTTTCTAATTTTAGCTTCACTGAGTTTTGGAGATATTGATGACTATGACTGTTCCATCTAGTCATAAATTCCATAAATTATAAAAACACCAACATCTGTTTTTTGCTTATGACCTCAAGCCTAACAATAACTGAACAATAAACAACAAAAGGTCAACTATACAAATATTTATATACCACACGGAAGGCACGCCGAAAATTAAACAAATTAAACATCATGACGCTCTATAATAAAATCAAACACAACTACAACAAGCACACCAACTACGTCACAAAACAGTACTCAAAACAAAATAGACAGCTTTGTAACCTAACATGCTCTGCGACTTTTCTCATCAAGTGCAAGCTGATTGGAATTATACTCACTTTTATTACCAACTCTACGAAAAACGTATATAACTTGGAAAAAACTATTCAAAAACATAATAATAACTTCCATGTGCAAATACTGAAGCTTCTAATACAACAGAAGCACACACAAATACATAAAAACAAAGAGATGATAAAAGACGCACAAGAACTACTTAAGCAACTTTTAAGTGGAGATGACAGCAATATTTTTTGAGAGCGAGAAAGTTCTCATCAATAACAGCACGAATAAAAACAAGACAACACACATCAGAAAGTTACAAGCATTAAAACAACGATACAACAAAGAACTTAACATAAAACAAAACGAAGATTGGTTTGTAAACAAGACGGAGAAAGAGAGCGAGAAAGTTCTCATCAATAACAGCACGAATAAAAACAAGACAACACACATCAGAAAGTTACAAGCATTAAAACAACGATACAACAAAGAACTTAACATAAAACAAAACGAAGATTGGTTTGTAAACAAGACGGAGAAAGACATACCAACAAATATACAGTGGCTTCTCTCGTTGAGTCCAAAACATGCATTGCCCACTACCAACGCAACATTCCCACCATTTAAAATCATAGCAAAGAGAGAGAGAGGAATGTGTGCAAACAATTGAGAACCGCGAACAACAGGAGATGGCGAGAACTACATTAGTGTCACTAATAGACGACCACATGCATAATACGGAACATAGTATAAGAGACAGACTTATACTCAACACAATGGGACAAACTAAGGAATTTTTGAAGAAAAATAAAGAGCTATTAATACTTAAGTCGGACAAATGGGGAAAGACAGTGGCAATAGATAAAAAGGACTACGACCTTAAAATGATAACAATTTTGATGGACATGTGCACATACAGACGCTTAAAGGGATTCTACTTCGAGTCTGCAAAACAAAAACGACAAATTAGTGGACAAGTTATTCAGCTTACATTTAATAAGCCAAAATGACAAATATAAATTAACCAATCGGACAGCAACAGCGTCCAGAATCTACGGACTTCCCAAAATCCATAAAGAGGGTACACCACTACGACCGATTTGTTCCTCTATAAACTCACCGGCGTATGGACTTAGCAAATACCTTATAAATATATTAAAGAACATGCAAGAGAATCACCATATAATGTAACGGACGCAGGGGACTTTAAATCTAGGATTAATAACACACATATTGACGATGACGAAACTTTAATTTCATTTGACGTGGTATCCTTATTCCCTAGCATACCAGTAAATCCAGCTATTAAGACTATAGAGGAAAATGGACTAATATAGAGGAATTCACCAGAATCCCAAAAGACTTGTTTATTGAATTACTGACTTTTTGTATTAAGGACACTAGATATTTCAAATATGAAGATAGAATTTTCGAACAGAATAAAGGGATGCCAATGGGTACACCGGCATCGCCGGTTATAGCCGACATTATCATGGAAGAGTTACTGAACGTTAGAAGACTACAAAGCCCAGACTTATGACTAAATATGTTGACGACCTTTTTGTGATTTTAAAAAAAGTGAAACTGACAACACTCTTCAAATACTTCATTCATTCAATAGACAAATACAATTCACAATGGAGCAAGAATGTGAACAAAAACTTCCTTATCTTGACTCTATAATTCACCGACAAGGCAAGGTATCAAGGTGGAAATGCATGAAATGTAATTTTAACATCATGGAAAATAATACAGCAAGTTGTTCACTCGCGTCTGTATGTCATTTCGCTGTACACGGTTCTTTCCTAAAACGCCTTCGATGGCTTGTTTTAATGCGTCCCATGTACATAGGTAGTTAAATTGGTTCGAAAGCATATTTGTGAAAGATTCGCCTTTCATTAATTTTCGTATATCCTTTACATTGAGTATACCTGTTTGAAATATAAAATTAACATTTACGAAAAAATTAATGGTAATGCGAATACATCGAAGTGAACAAATTTAGACATGACAATATTAAAATACTGACAACGATACGTACCTTTTCTAATTTTAGCTTCACTGAGTTTTGGAGATATTGATGACTATGACTGTTCCATCTAGTCATAAATTCCATAAATTATAAAAACACCAACATCTGTTTTTGCTTATGACCTCAAGCCTAACAATAACTGAACAATAAACAACAAAAGGTCAACTATACAAATATTTATATACCACACGGAAGGCACGCCGAAAATTAAACAAATTAAACATCATGACGCTCTATAATAAAATCAAACACAACTACAACAAGCACACCAACTACGTCACAAAACAGTACTCAAAACAAAATAGACAGCTTTGTAACCTAACATGCTCTGCGACTTTTCTCATCAAGTTCAAGCTGATTGGAATTATACTCACTTTTATTACCAACTCTACGAAAAACGTATATAACTTGGAAAAAACTATTCAAAAACATAATAATAACTTCCATGTGCAAATACTGAAGCTTCTAATACAACAGAAGCACACACAAATACATAAAAACAAAGAGATGATAAAAGACGCACAAGAACTACTTAAGCAACTTTTAAGTGGAGATGACAGCAATATTTTCTTTGAGAGCGAGAAAGTTCTCATCAATAACAGCACGAATAAAAACAAGACAACACACATCAGAAAGTTACAAGCATTAAAACAACGATACAACAAAGAACTTAACATAAAACAAAACGAAGATTGGTTTGTAAACAAGACGGAGAAAGACATACCAACAAATATACAGTGGCTTCTCTCGTTGAGTCCAAAACATGCATTGCCCACTACCAACGCAACATTCCCACCATTTAAAATCATAGCAAAGAGAGAGAGAGAGGAATGTGTGCAAACAATTGAGAACCGCGAACAACAGGAGATGGCGAGAACTAAATTAGTGTCACTAATAGACGACCACATGCATAATACGGAACATAGTATAAGAGACAGACTTATACTCAACACAATGGGACAAACTAAGGAATTTTTGAAGAAAAATAAAGAGCTATTAATACTTAAGTCGGACAAATGGGGAAAGACAGTGGCAATAGATAAAAAGGACTACGACCTTAAAATGATAACAATTTTGATGGACATGTGCACATACAGACGCTTAAAGGGATTCTACTTCGAGTCTGCAAAACAAAAACGACAAATTAGTGGACAAGTTATTCAGCTTACATTTAATAAGCCAAAATGACAAATATAAATTAACCAATCGGACAGCAACAGCGTCCAGAATCTACGGACTTCCCAAAATCCATAAAGAGGGTACACCACTACGACCGATTTGTTCCTCTATAAACTCACCGGCGTATGGACTTAGCAAATACCTTATAAATATATTAAAGAACATGCAAGAGAATCACCATATAATGTAACGGACGCAGGGGACTTTAAATCTAGGATTAATAACACACATATTGACGATGACGAAACTTTAATTTCATTTGACGTGGTATCCTTATTCCCTAGCATACCAGTAAATCCAGCTATTAAGACTATAGAGGAAAATGGACTAATATAGAGGAATTCACCAGAATCCCAAAAGACTTGTTTATTGAATTACTGACTTTTTGTATTAAGGACACTAGATATTTCAAATATGAAGATAGAATTTTCGAACAGAATAAAGGGATGACAATGGGTACACCGGCATCGCCGGTTATAGCCGACATTATCATGGAAGAGTTACTGAACGTTAGAAGACTACAAAGCCCAGACTTATGACTAAATATGTTGACGACCTTTTTGTGATTTTAAAAAAAGTGAAACTGACACCACTCTTCAAATACTTCATTCATTCAATAGACAAATACAATTCACAATGGAGCAAGAATGTGAACAAAAACTTCCTTATCTTGACTCTATAATTCACCGACAAGGCAAGGTATCAAGGTGGAAATGCATGAAATGTAATTTTAACATCATGGAAAATAATACAGCAAGTTGTTCACTCGCGTCTGTATGTCATTTCGCTGTACACGGTTCTTTCCTAAAACGCCTTCGATGGCTTGTTTCAATGCGTCCCATGTACATAGGTAGTTAAATTGGTTTGAAAGCATATTTGTGAAAGATTCGCTTTTCATTAATTTTCGCATATCCTTTCCATTGAGTATACCTGTTTGAAATATAAAATTAACATTTACGAAAAAATTAATGGTAATGCGAATATATCGAAGTGAACAAATTTAGACATGACAATATTGAAATACTGACAACGATACGTACCTTTTCTAATTTTAGCTTCACTGAGTTTTGGAGATATTGGACGCCTATGACTGTCCCATCTAGTCATAAATTCCATAAATTATAAAAACACCAACATCTGTTTTTTGCTTATGACCTCAAGCCTAACAATAACTGAACAATAAACAACAAAAGGTCAACTATACAAATATTTATATACCACACGGAAGGCACGCCGAAAATAAAACAAATTAAACATCATGACGCTCTATAATAAAATCAAACACAACTACAACAAGCACACCAACTACGTCACCAAAGAGTTAAAGAAAAAAGATTAATAACTTATAAAGCAATGACGTACATACCTGGTTTCTCGGAAAGGTTCAACAAATCGGACGATAACTGAAAAATAAACAACAAAAGGTCAACTATACAAATACTAAAATATATTATACTTATATGTTTTGTTGTTAAAACCGGAGAAAAATTTACTTGTACTTTTCGCGATCGTGGACTCTTGTTCAAAGACAAAAATCGATCAAGGAGCACCTATAAGTACTACAAAATATTTTACTGGCAGGTAATTATGAATGGGCGCATATTTTAAGGGTGGCTATATACCTGATTCAGCACGTGTACGTTATAAATATTTCGAAACGTTCCAAAACATGAGCACTCAAAAATGTGGGTCGAATTTCTGTAAAAAAAAATCATGCAGGTAGCCAACGGAAAAACACACATAATTATGTGCACTTTCCTTTATTCCCATTAATTGACTGCGACACGCACATTTATGAGCAATCATAAAACTCAAATAACCTTTTGTTTAATTTTAATTCTGAGAATCATAAAAAAGTCATCAATGTTTTTTTCGAGCAAATTTTTGAAAAGCAAACCTTCACTTAATTGTGCATAAAAGCGAAACACGTAAATCGATTTTCATGATCTATGTCTCATTTTGTTCATAGGTTATGTGACTTTACGTGAAAGCAATAGGACTTGACACTTTTTACCGTTTTGTATTTTTATGAATTAAAAAAACTTTAATTTTTTAGACAAAAAATATTTTTTTCTTCATACATTTATTAATAACTGCGAAACTTCTGCTTATGTAGCGAAATGATGATTTAAGGAATTGTAATTGTTTAAATTTGTTTTAGCTTATTCGGACTAGTGGTTTTCGAGTTATGACAAACAAAAGAGCCTAAAACGTGACAAATTGCCTATACGATACTTACTAACATCAAAATAATTATTTGATGTACCTTGACCAAACGAATGATGCAGAAGTTCTTCTTTTTGGGGCTACTTTCACAAACAATTATCAGAATTGAGTCCCGAAATCATCTGTTGTTCTGTGTTATGCAAGATTTTTTATTGTAACAGTGTTCTTTTAAATACCACTGCTAAACCCAGTAAAACAAATGCAGGATTTTGAAAATTTCTCGTTGACATGGGCAAATACGAGTATGTACATACGTACAATTATACGGTCATAGCGATCGAGTACTTTCCTAGAACAGAAATCTCCAAATAAAACAAAAAAAAGACACTAACTTGGTCACATGGATTCCTGACGAAAGGCCTTTCTCATACAGGTTGTTGACACATTATGATGATGATGCAATTCCAAGCTTAACACCAAATATTTCGAGGTCCATAAAATTTGCATTTGTTTGATCAATAATTTCATCGTTGGTGCCGAATCTCTTTCTACCGAGCCATTTCTTTAGGCTTGGATATTGGAAATAGTCACTGAGGCTTAATCCAGAGAATATGGCGGATGTTGTATCAGTTCGTAATCCTCCCGTGCACTATCTTGATTAAAAATAGCTTTTTTCTTGGACATATGGGGTTGTTTTTTAATCCTGGTTAAATCGGTCCAATTGATTGGCAAAGTGTTCGCCGTTTATTGTTTTCCATCACCTTTTTGGCCGACAAAGTCAGTTCGTTATCATCTGTAGCGGCTTGTCTAATAGGCTGTTTCCACTACGGTCGCGTCCACGTCCGCGTCCAAAAATCAATGAACGCGCGTTACAGCCTATACAAAAAACATAGGCAGTTAGGTATGGGAAAAAGTCGCGTTCATATTGGACGCGATTAACGATAAGTCGCGTTTATTATAAACTGTTTACTATAAACTGTACAACAACAGAGTACCTCGATTCTCCTGCGAAATTTGACGATACTAATATTTTTTGCATATTTATTTTTCTTATCAAAATGGCTGATCAATGTATTGTAGTGTTGTCATCCTTACTTGTTTTTCTATCCCTAATTATCAACAGCTGTTTAGTACTAAGTATATTTGTCTATTTTAAGGATAATGTAAACAAAAGAAAATAGGATTAAATTATCCCGTTATGTATATTTATAAGCCCTTTTATGAAAATGAATATACACAGTCTATCCAGAAACAGCCGACATATTTGGCTTCTTATTTCTAACTATATCTGAGCATTTTTGAGTGCTTAGAAATAGATAATTTGCATTGGCGCTATTAAGTTCCTGCAAAACCAACACATCTCAATTTGCTATTGCCAGTGGCGTTCTTAAGCGCCGGCACTCTATATGAAGCAAAGTCAAATTTCTACACTCTACATTACAGTATTCTTCATTTCACTATACTTAACATTATCTAACTCTTTCGGGCCAAATGTCACTGACCTCAAGTACCTCCTTTTGCTCAATCCCACGGCAGCGGGTTATATGGACCGGATTGACCCGAAGAGCAATTCTTAGACCAAGGTATATCACCCCAGCACACAGTTTCAGCTACAACAACAACCTCCTTTTGCTACTAATTCATCATATTTCAGTTGTTACTATCCTAACACAGTACAACACATGATTTCGGGACTCAATTCTGATAATTGTTTGTGAAAGTAGCCCCAAAAAGAAGAACTTCTGCATCATTCGTTTGGTCAAGGTACATCAAATAATAATTTAATAATTAATTTAAAGTTAGTAAGTATCGTATAGGGGAATTTGTCAAAATTACAATTCCTTTAATTTGTTCATACAAAGTTTCTCTACATAAGCAACAGTTTCGTAGTTATAAATAAATGTATGAAGAAAAAAGTATTTTTTGCCTAAAAATTAAAGTTTTTTTTATTCATAAAAAATACAATACGGTAAAAAGTGTCAAGTACTATTACTTTCACGTAAAGTCACATAACCTATGAACAAAATCGGGCATAGATCATGAAAATCGATTTACGCGTTTCGCTTTTATGCACAATTAAGTGAAGGTATGAATTTAAAAAATGTGCTCGAGGTATGCACAAAATTCTTTGGAAAAAACATTGTTGACTTTTTTTATTGATTCTTTATTGGGCATGAAAATAAACATTCCGATTCATATTGCAGCTATTCTTACACAGAAAATATGAGATTTTTATATGTTTTCTATGCATGGGAACAAAATTTAGAACATTTTCAATTATTGTCACTATCCATCCTCGTTGAAGTTGACGCTTGTGGTTCTGATGACCTTATTTTCTTCGAAGGTTGTTCATATTCATTTTCTGAGTCTGCATCATCATCCGAGATAGACAGTGAAAATATTCAAGGGCATGTTTTGTTCAGTGTGGTCACAAATTCCAGTATCATCTTCGGCGCTTGCATCTTCAAACCGCATAATTTTAGAACTTCACCAACAAACCTCCGCCAGCAATACATACAATTTGTTTGCCTTTGAATCGCTTTTCCATTGTCATAGTCATCTGGTGGAACCTCTCCTCTTGTTCGTCTTGTTCCTGAGGTAATTGTGCCAAAAAGGTATCAAGGTGGAAATGCATGAAATGTAATTTTAACGTCATGGATGCATTGCTTTCTGCAAAATAATACAGCAAGTTGTTCACTCGTGTCTGTATGTCATTTCGCTGTACACGGTTCTTTCCTAAAACGCCTTCGATGGCTTGTTTTAATGCGTCCCATGTACATAGGTAGTTAAATTGGTTCGAAAGCATATTTGTGAAAGATTCGCCTTTCATTAATTTTCGTATATCCTTTACATTGAGTATACCTGTTTGAAATATAAAATTAACATTTACGAAAAAATTAATGGTAATGCGAATACATCGAAGTGAACAAATTTAGACATGACAATATTAAAATACTGACAACGATACGTACCTTTTCTAATTTTAGCTTCACTGAGTTTTGGAGATATTGATGACTATGACTGTTCCATCTAGTCATAAATTCCATAAATTATAAAAACACCAACATCTGTTTTTTGCTTATGACCTCAAGCCTAACAATAACTGAACAATAAACAACAAAAGGTCAACTATACAAATATTTATATACCACACGGAAGGCACGCCGAAAATTAAACAAATTAAACATCATGACGCTCTATAATAAAATCAAACACAACTACAACAAGCACACCAACTACGTCACAAAATAGTACTCAAAACAAAATAGACAGCTTTGTAACCTAACATGCTCTGCGACTTTTCTCATCAAGTGCAAGCTGATTGGAATTATACTCACTTTTATTACCAACTCTACGAAAAACGTATATAACTTGGAAAAAACTATTCAAAAACATAATAATAACTTCCATGTGCAAATACTGAAGCTTCTAATACAACAGAAGCACACACAAATACATAAAAACAAAGAGATGATAAAAGACGCACAAGAACTACTTAAGCAACTTTTAAGTGGAGATGACAGCAATATTTTCTTTGAGAGCGAGAAAGTTCTCATCAATAACAGCACGAATAAAAACAAGACAACACACATCAGAAAGTTACAAGCATTAAAACAACGATACAACTAAGAACTTAACATAAAACAAAACGAAGATTGGTTTGTAAACAAGACGGAGAAAGACATACCAACAAATATACAGTGGCTTCTCTCGTTGAGTCCAAAACATGCATTGCCCACTACCAACGCAACATTCCCACCATTTAAAATCATAGCAAAGAGAGAGAGAGAGGAATGTGTGCAAACAATTGAGAACCGCGAACAACAGGAGATGGCGAGAACTAAATTAGTGTCACTAATAGACGACCACATGCATAATACGGAACATAGTATAAGAGACAGACTTATACTCAACACAATGGGACAAACTAAGGAATTTTTGAAGAAAAATAAAGAGCTATTAATACTTAAGTCGGACAAATGGGGAAAGACAGTGGCAATAGATAAAAAGGACTACGACCTTAAAATGATAACAATTTTGATGGACATGTGCACATACAGACGCTTAAAGGGATTCTACTTCGAGTCTGCAAAACAAAAACGACAAATTAGTGGACAAGTTATTCAGCTTACATTTAATAAGCCAAAATGACAAATATAAATTAACCAATCGGACAGCAACAGCGTCCAGAATCTACGGACTTCCCAAAATCCATAAAGAGGGTACACCACTACGACCGATTTGTTCCTCTATAAACTCACCGGCGTATGGACTTAGCAAATACCTTATAAATATATTAAAGAACATGCAAGAGAATCACCATATAATGTAACGGACGCAGGGGACTTTAAATCTAGGATTAATAACACACATATTGACGATGACGAAACTTTAATTTCATTTGACGTGGTATCCTTATTCCCTAGCATACCAGTAAATCCAGCTATTAAGACTATAGAGGAAAATGGACTAATATAGAGGAATTCACCAGAATCCCAAAAGACTTGTTTATTGAATTACTGACTTTTTGTATTAAGGACACTAGATATTTCAAATATGAAGATAGAATTTTCGAACAGAATAAAGGGATGCCAATGGGTACACCGGCATCGCCGGTTATAGCCGACATTATCATGGAAGAGTTACTGAACGTTAGAAGACTACAAAGCCCAGACTTATGACTAAATATGTTGACGACCTTTTTGTGATTTTAAAAAAAGTGAAACTGACAACACTCTTCAAATACTTCATTCATTCAATAGACAAATACAATTCACAATGGAGCAAGAATGTGAACAAAAACTTCCTTATCTTGACTCTATAATTCACCGACAAGGCAAGGTATCAAGGTGGAAATGCATGAAATGTAATTTTAACATCATGGAAAATAATACAGCAAGTTGTTCACTCGCGTCTGTATGTCATTTCGCTGTACACGGTTCTTTCCTAAAACGCCTTCGATGGCTTGTTTCAATGCGTCCCATGTACATAGGTAGTTAAATTGGTTTGAAAGCATATTTGTGAAAGATTCGCTTTTCATTAATTTTCGTATATCCTTTACATTGAGTATACCTGTTTGAAATATAAAATTAACATTTACGAAAAAATTAATGGTAATGCGAATACATCGAAGTGAACAAATTTAGACATGACAATATTAAAATACTGACAACGATACGTACCTTTTCTAATTTTAGCTTCACTGAGTTTTGGAGATATTGATGACTATGACTGTTCCATCTAGTCATAAATTCCATAAATTATAAAAACACCAACATCTGTTTTTTGCTTATGACCTCAAGCCTAACAATAACTGAACAATAAACAACAAAAGGTCAACTATACAAATATTTATATACCACACGGAAGGCACGCCGAAAATTAAACAAATTAAACATCATGACGCTCTATAATAAAATCAAACACAACTACAACAAGCACACCAACTACGTCACAAAACAGTACTCAAAACAAAATAGACAGCTTTGTAACCTAACATGCTCTGCGACTTTTCTCATCAAGTGCAAGCTGATTGGAATTATACTCACTTTTATTACCAACTCTACGAAAAACGTATATAACTTGGAAAAAACTATTCAAAAACATAATAATAACTTCCATGTGCAAATACTGAAGCTTCTAATACAACAGAAGCACACACAAATACATAAAAACAAAGAGATGATAAAAGACGCACAAGAACTACTTAAGCAACTTTTAAGTGGAGATGACAGCAATATTTTCTTTGAGAGCGAGAAAGTTCTCATCAATAACAGCACGAATAAAAACAAGACAACACACATCAGAAAGTTACAAGCATTAAAACAACGATACAACAAAGAACTTAACATAAAACAAAACGAAGATTGGTTTGTAAACAAGACGGAGAAAGACATACCAACAAATATACAGTGGCTTCTCTCGTTGAGTCCAAAACATGCATTGCCCACTACCAACGCAACATTCCCACCATTTAAAATCATAGCAAAGAGAGAGAGAGAGAGGAATGTGTGCAAACAATTGAGAACCGCGAACAACAGGAGATGGCGAGAACTAAATTAGTGTCACTAATAGACGACCACATGCATAATACGGAACATAGTATAAGAGACAGACTTATACTCAACACAATGGGACAAACTAAGGAATTTTTGAAGAAAAATAAAGAGCTATTAATACTTAAGTCGGACAAATGGGGAAAGACAGTGGCAATAGATAAAAAGGACTACGACCTTAAAATGATAACAATTTTGATGGACATGTGCACATACAGACGCTTAAAGGGATTCTACTTCGAGTCTGCAAAACAAAAACGACAAATTAGTGGACAAGTTATTCAGCTTACATTTAATAAGCCAAAATGACAAATATAAATTAACCAATCGGACAGCAACAGCGTCCAGAATCTACGGACTTCCCAAAATCCATAAAGAGGGTACACCACTACGACCGATTTGTTCCTCTATAAACTCACCGGCGTATGGACTTAGCAAATACCTTATAAATATATTAAAGAACATGCAAGAGAATCACCATATAATGTAACGGACGCAGGGGACTTTAAATCTAGGATTAATAACACACATATTGACGATGACGAAACTTTAATTTCATTTGACGTGGTATCCTTATTCCCTAGCATACCAGTAAATCCAGCTATTAAGACTATAGAGGAAAATGGACTAATATAGAGAAATTCACCAGAATCCCAAAAGACTTGTTTATTGAATTACTGACTTTTTGTATTAAGGACACTAGATATTTCAAATATGAAGATAGAATTTTCGAACAGAATAAAGGGATGCCAATGGGTACACCGGCATCGCCGGTTATAGCCGACATTATCATGGAAGAGTTACTGAACGTTAGAAGACTACAAAGCCCAGACTTATGACTAAATATGTTGACGACCTTTTTGTGATTTTAAAAAAAGTGAAACTGACAACACTCTTCAAATACTTCATTCATTCAATAGACAAATACAATTCACAATGGAGCAAGAATGTGAACAAAAACTTCCTTATCTTGACTCTATAATTCACCGACAAGGCAAGGTATCAAGGTGGAAATGCATGAAATGTAATTTTAACATCATGGAAAATAATACAGCAAGTTGTTCACTCGCGTCTGTATGTCATTTCGCTGTACACGGTTCTTTCCTAAAACGCCTTCGATGGCTTGTTTCAATGCGTCCCATGTACATAGGTAGTTAAATTGGTTTGAAAGCATATTTGTGAAAGATTCGCTTTTCATTAATTTTCGCATATCCTTTCCATTGAGTATACCTGTTTGAAATATAAAATTAACATTTACGAAAAAATTAATGGTAATGCGAATATATCGAAGTGAACAAATTTAGACATGACAATATTGAAATACTGACAACGATACGTACCTTTTCTAATTTTAGCTTCACTGAGTTTTGGAGATATTGGACGCCTATGACTGTTCCATCTAGTCATAAATTCCATAAATTATAAAAACACCAACATCTGTTTTTTGCTTATGACCTCAAGCCTAACAATAACTGAACAATAAACAACAAAAGGTCAACTATACAAATATTTATATACCACACGGAAGACACGCCGAAAATTAAACAAATTAAACATCATGACGCTCTATAATAAAATCAAACACAACTACAACAAGCACACCAACTACGTCACCAAAGAGTTAAAGAAAAAGGATTAATAACTTATAAAGCAATGACGTACATACCTGGTTTCTCGGAAAGGTTCAACAAATCGGACGATAACTGAAAAATAAACAACAAAAGGTCAACTATACAAATACTAAAATATATTATACTTATATGTTTTGTTGTTAAAACCGGAGAAAAATTTACTTGTACTTTTCGCGATCGTGGACTCTTGTTCAAAGACAAAAATCGATCAAAGAGCACCTATAAGTACTACAAAATATTTTACTGGCAGGTAATTATGAATGGGCGCATATTTTAAGGGTGGCTATATACCTGATTCAGCACGTGTACGTTATAAATATTTCGAAACGTTCCAAAACATGAGCACTCAAAAATGTGGGTCGAATTTCTGTAAAAAAAATCATGCAGGTAGCCAACGGAAAAACACACATAATTATGTGCACTTTCCTTTATTCCCATTAATTGACTGCGACACGCACATTTATGAGCAATCATAAAACTCAAATAACCTTTTGTTTAATTTTAATTCTGAGAATCATAAAAAAGTCATCAATGTTTTTTTCGAGCAAATTTTTGAAAAGCAAACCTTCACTTAATTGTGCATAAAAGCGAAACACGTAAATCGATTTTCATGATCTATGTCTCATTTTGTTCATAGGTTATGTGACTTTACGTGAAAGCAATAGGACTTGACACTTTTTACCGTTTTGTATTTTTATGAATTAAAAAAACTTTAATTTTTTAGGCAAAAAATATTTTTTTCTTCATACATTTATTAATAACTGCGAAACTTCTGCTTATGTAGCGAAATGATGATTTAAGGAATTGTAATTGTTTAAATTTGTTTTAGCTTATTCGGACTAGTGGTTTTCGAGTTATGACAAACAAAAGAGCCTAAAACGTGACAAATTGCCTATACGATACTTACTAACATCAAAATAATTATTTGATGTACCTTGACCAAACGAATGATGCAGAAGTTCTTCTTTTTGGGGCTACTTTCACAAACAATTATCAGAATTGAGTCCCGAAATCATCTGTTGTTCTGTGTTATGCAAGATTTTTTATTGTAACAGTGTTCTTTTAAATACCACTGCTAAACCTAGTAAAACAAATGCAGGATTTTGAAAATTTCTCGTTGACATGGGCAAATACGAGTATGTACATACGTACAATTATACGGTCATAGCGATCGAGTACTTTCCTAGAACAGAAATCTCCAAATAAAACAAAAAAAAAGACACTAACTTGGTCACATGGATTCCTGACGAAAGGCCTTTCTCATACAGGTTGTTGACACATTATGATGATGATGCAATTCCAAGCTTAACACCAAATACGAATGCAATTTTCCGCCTCTCTTGAAGTTTAGTTTGATTTTAATAAGGAAAACCCTTTAATTATGTCTTTTTTGATTTGATCAGGCTCTCACGCATATATCCAACGCGAAACAGACAAACATACAGCATATAAGAAAAATATATGGAAAATACTTAAAAGGTGGCTTTTGCTTTCCAAACAAAAATAACTCCATGGAAAATTAAAAAAAAATCCAAGCATTAATCTATTTTTTCATAATATGGGTAATAGATTGATCTACGCACAGTCCGAAGACTATACCCAAAGTGTAATTCTCAGTAATTCAAATGAGTCTCCCGTATAAATCATTTGATTTGTTGCCGAAGTAATCGTTGCCAAAGACTGCTGAAGAAAAACCTTGACGGGTTTAGAAACAGCTGTTCAGTCTGCCAAGCGACCAAGCCAATACATTTCACCAATTTTTTACGTTCATTCTGAGAAAGAAACAACTGAAAGGTCTCGAACCAGAATAGAAACTGTTGAAGTCATAATAATTATAAAAGACCGAATAAATAAAAATAAAACTCTATTAAAAAGGATTGGTACGCCATAATGTGGAACCTATGAGCGAAATGATTATGGTGGAAATGATATTGCGCGTTGAAGATTGCTCTACGCACAGTTCGAAGATTATACGCAAAGGGCAATTCTCAATAATACAAATGAGTCTCCGGTATGAGTGATTTGATTTGTTGCCGAAGTAATCGTTGCCAAAGACTGCTAAAGAAAAGCCGTGGCGGGTTTAGAAACAGCTTTACAGTCTGCCAGGCAACCAAGCCAATACATTTAACCACTTTTTAAGTAGATTCTGAAAAAGAAACAACAAAAAGGTCTCGAACAAGAATAAAAACTGTTCAGGTCATTATAATGATAAAAGGCGGAATAAATATTAACAAAAAGAAAAACCTTTTTAAAAGCATGGGTACGCTCTAATGTGCAATGCATGTATGAATACTTAGAAGGAACATACATACTGGGCAAAGCTTGTTACGCCTAAAACGATTGGGGAGCTGCCTTATATTGCCGTGAAGTTCCTGTCAAAATTATTAAACTACATTCAGAGTCATTACTAATTGCTAAAAGCGGGAAAAATTTGTTTGATTCAAATGATCTGAAAGTCGGGAAGGGACACACCAATTCCTTCCTCATATAGACCGATCAGTTTCCATGTTAATCCAAACTCAAGTAAAGCGTTTGACCCAAGCAATCGAATATTCCTTTGAACTGGGCGAATATTGCTTTGCCGTGTTTCTAGTATGGCACTTTGTAAATTCTTATTCTTACTGGTAGCCTCAATTTGGAGTCCGCAGATTCAAAGTCAAATGAGGGCAACATATCAACGACGACCACGAAATACTAGCTGGTGTCCATCAGGGTAGAATCCTGAGGCCTATATTGTATCTTTCGTTAACCGCAGACATCTGTACCTGCCCAAACAATGCCGACGATACCACTATAGTATGCCCAAACAAAAATCAGGATATAACATTCACGAATCTAGGTATTTATCCAAACGGAGTAGAATCATAGTATCTGACTGGAGAACATAAGCCATAGGTGTATCAACATGGTTTAACGGGCTTTGTCGGGGCGTGACAACTCGTTCTATGAATGCCTGTTGTAGTTTTTGCGTTAGGTAATGCCGTTTTGGAAATCGGTACTTTCACATAAGGTCGTTGTGTTATAATAACTAGCTAAGTTTCATTTCCTCTCAAACTTTCCAAGTTTGCCTTCCGGTTTGAATTATGACTTTTTCGAATTTGGTGAAACATGTTTGTCCTTGCCAAATGTAAATCTCCCAGGCAGGTAACCATTTATCCGTTTCTGCATTATTCGAGAGTAAATAAACGCTTTGCATTGGTTCGAAATGTCGAGAATTAGAACTGAATTTTATGTTTTGCTTATCAATCATTGTTGTCGTCAAATCAAGCGGGAAAACAGGATCCAAACGAGTACTGGAACTCGACCCAGAAACAGAAGAGATGCCAGTTGTTGAGTACGGAGCAATTTTTAATGACACAGAAACAGGTTTTAGTGTTTTAGGTGATTACCTCTGTTAGCTCCCAGCGATTTAAAAACGTGTTTTAGTGTCTGCACTGGCCTATCCGCTTGACCATTCGTAGCTGGATGATACGGAGCAGTACATTTGCGATATTTGCGATCCACATTGGTCAGAAACTTTTTGAATTCGGATGAGGCAAAACATTTAGCAGTATAGGAGACTACGGTTGTTGGCACACCATATGCAGCGAATACTTTATATAGTATGTTTATGATTGGCGCTAAAGTGCACGTACGAGTTATATTAACCTCAATCCACTTACTGTTATCACTAGTAAATAAGAAGCATCGAATGAAAAATGGAACTTCATAGTCCATGTGGATGTGTTCCCATTGTGCTTTGGGATATGGCCAATGGTGGCCTCTACACTTCGGTGGGTCATTAAATTATCTGGCGCAATCTTCATAATTTTTCGCAACATCTTAAATATCTTTATTGATCCTTGGCCAATAAATGAAGGACCTTGCAATACCCTTCACTTTCACAATACCCAAGAGTGCTGAATGTAAATCTTGAAAAAAATTGAAGCGACGTTTTCTTGTGATAACTACTCTGTGTTAAAAAAATTAAACAATTACCTGCCATTCTATAATTGTTTTCTGGTGATTTATAGCAGTACTAATTAAGTTATTCGCCGCTTTCTAGAAGTTTAACTTTTGTTTCCATTGCAATTTTGTCAGAACTTGTTGGGAGTTGATTAATCTGTCGTCGTACTCGTTAACAAATTTTATATGGCCCTCTGTAGCGTATCGTTACAACGCGTTTATATATTTTTCATGAAATCAAAATCCTATGAAATCCGCAGAGTTAGGTATGCGAATTATCACGAGAAGTGATGTATGGGGATCCAAAATTTGAGTGAGCGGTTTGTGGTCCGTGATGAACGTAAAATAGCAAGCGTACAATTTTTTACACGGCCAATACAATGTCCAATGCCTCTTTGTCAATCTGAGAATATTTTCGCTCGGTACCGCTTAGCGTCCGACTGACATATGCTTTAGGTATCTCTCGTCCATCTGGCAACCGATGAGATAAAACGATGCCAAGTCCTCTTTTGCTTGCATCTGTTACCTGTAGAGATATTTGGACATTTTTAGTAATCTTAAATCTATTATCCGCATCTGTGGTTAATTCAAATGGTTTCTTTAAAAGTATGTCACGGAGTGGTCGGTTACGTGTGGCAATCTGGTATGAAAGAACCATACTAAGTTGTTTTTACTAAAAACAGCTACAGCTCCTCATGCGTTGTAGATTTAGAAGCAACTCTCACCACCACCACATGCTTGTCGGATTTATGAACTCCAACGCAGTCGATTTTATGCCCGATAAAATCCACGGCAGTTGCAGCAAAGACACACTTGAAACGACTTCAGTCCTTTTCTCATCAAGCGCTCTAGAGTGATTCTCAAGACAGATAGTAAATTATCAACATTTTCAGCATATTCGTATTTTTTTTTGTATAGAGTTGTTGTTGGTTCATCGCCCGATAAATAAGGTGTGGCCATTTTTAATATTATAATATATTTAGCAAAAATCGATTTCGCTTATGATATTCCAAATCCACTCTCTGACAAGAAGGAATCGAAATCACCATCAACGATATACAAATTCAATCTACGGTTAGTCGACCCCCCCTTACGAGAGCATATCAATAATTCTGCGACTTTTCAAATAAAACACAGTTCGTTTTTGCTAAAAAATAATATTTTTCAACATAATCTTATTTTAGCTCAATACACTTAGTGCGACATTTCTCCAATTTTGGTATCCCTTCCAAAAAAAAACAGGATTTTCCGAGGACCATAAAATTTGCATTTGTATGATAAATAATTTCATCGTTGGTGCTGAATCTCTTTCTACCGAGCCATTTCTTTATATTATTAGATATTGAAAATAGTCACTGGGGCTAAATCCGGAGAATATGGCGGATGTTGTACCAATTCGTAATCCTCCCGTGCACTATCTTGATTAAAAATAACTTTTTTCTTGGACGTATATTATATAATAATCCTGGTTAAATCGGTCCAATTGATTGGCAAAATGTTCGCCGTTTATTGTTTTCCCTTTTAAAGGTAATCGATGTGTATTATCCCGCGTGGGTCCCGACAAACTGTTGGCATCGCCTTATTGACCGACAAAGTCACCTTGGCTTTTTTCGGAGCCTTCTTCTTCACACGGAGAAACCCATTGCTCAGACTGCTGGTTGGTCTACGGAGTGTTGTAATGGATCCATGTTTCAATAATATAGAGGAATTCACCAGAATCCCAAAAGACTTGTTTATTGAATTACTGAATTCTGTATAAAGGACACTAGATATTTCAAATATGAAGATAGAATTTACGAACAGAAGAAAGGGATGCCAATGGGTTCACCGCCGGTTATAGCCGACATTATCATGGAAGAGTTACTGAACGTTTCAATACAAAGAATGACTACAAAGCCCAGCCTTATGACTAAATATGTTGACGACCTTTTTGTGATTTTAAAAAAAAGTGAAACTGACAACACTCTTCAAATACTTAATTCATTCAATAGACAAATACAATTCACAATGGAGAAAGAGTGTGACCAAAAACTTCCTTATCTTGACTCTATAATTCACCGACAAGGCAATATGTTAAAATTGGATTGGTATCAAAACCAACATCTTTCGGACGATTAATAAACTTTCCCTTCAAGCATCCCCGACGAATTATAATTAATACAGCGACAAACTTTATTACCAGAGTTTTCAACATAAGTGACAAAAGTTTCCATAGTGACAATAAAAGACGGATTAAGAACGTATTAAGGAAAATGACTTTCCAATTAAAACCATAGAGGACTTAACTAGACGGACGAAAAAAATTATGACCAAACAGTTAAAGAAAAAAGATTAATAATTTATAAAGCAATGACGTACATACCTGGTTTCTCGGAAAGGTTCAACAAATCGGACGATAACTGAAAAATAAACAACAAAAGGTCAACTATACAAATACTAAAATATATTATACTTATATGTTTTGTTGTTAAAACCGGAAAAAAATTTACTTGTACTTTTCGCGATCGTGGACTCTTGTTCAAAGACAAAAATCGATCAAAGAGCACCTATAAGTACTACAAAATATTTTACTGGCAGGTAATTATGAATGGGCGCATATTTTAAGGGTGGCTATATACCTGATTCAGCACGTGTACGTTATAAATATTTCGAAACGTTCCAAAACATGAGCACTCAAAAATGTGGGTCGAATTTCTGTAAAAAAAAATCATGCAGGTAGCCAACGGAAAAACACACATAATTATGTGCACTTTCCTTTATTCCCATTAATTGACTGCGACACGCACATTTATGAGCAATCATAAAACTCAAATAACCTTTTGTTTAATTTTAATTCTGAGAATCATAAAAAAGTCATCAATGTTTTTTTCGAGCAAATTTTTGAAAAGCAAACCTTCACTTAATTGTGCATAAAAGCGAAACACGTAAATCGATTTTCATGATCTATGTCTCATTTTGTTCATAGGTTATGTGACTTTACGTGAAAGCAATAGGACTTGACACTTTTTACCGTTTTGTATTTTTATGAATTAAAAAAACTTTAATTTTTTAGGCAAAAAATATTTTTTTCTTCATACATTTATTAATAACTGCGAAACTTCTGCTTATGTAGCGAAATGATGATTTAAGGAATTGTAATTGTTTAAATTTGTTTTAGCTTATTCGGACTAGTGGTTTTCGAGTTATGACAAACAAAAGAGCCTAAAACGTGACAAATTGCCTATACGATACTTACTAACATCAAAATAATTATTTGATGTACCTTGACCAAACGAATGATGCAGAAGTTCTTCTTTTTGGGGCTACTTTCACAAACAATTATCAGAATTGAGTCCCGAAATCATCTGTTGTTCTGTGTTATGCAAGATTTTTTATTGTAACAGTGTTCTTTTAAATACCACTGCTAAACCCAGTAAAACAAATGCAGGATTTTGAAAATTTCTCGTTGACATGGGCAAATACGAGTATGTACATACGTACAATTATACGGTCATAGCGATCGAGTACTTTCCTAGAACAGAAATCTCCAAATAAAACAAAAAAAAAGACACTAACTTGGTCACATGGATTCCTGACGAAAGGCCTTTCTCATACAGGTTGTTGACACATTATGATGATGATGCAATTCCAAGCTTAACACCAAATACGAATGCAATTTTCCGTCTCTCTTGAAGTTTAGTTTGATTTTAATAAGGAAACCCCTTTAATTATGTCTTTTTTGATTTGATCAGGCTCTCACGCATATATCCAACGCGAAACAGACAAACATACAGCATATAAGAAAAATATATGGAAAATACTTAAAAGGTGGCTTTTGCTTTCCAAACAAAAATAACTCCATGGAAAATTAAAAAAAATCCAAGCATTAATCTATTTTTTCATAATATGGGTAATAGATTGATCTACGCACAGTCCGAAGACTATACCCAAAGTGTAATTCTCAGTAATACAAATGAGTCTCCCGTATAAATCATTTGATTTGTTGCCGAAGTAATCGTTGCCAAAGACTGCTGAAGAAAAACCTTGACGGGTTTAGAAACAGCTGTTCAGTCTGCCAAGCGACCAAGCCAATACATTTCACCAATTTTTTACGTTCATTCTGAGAAAGAAACAACTGAAAGGTCTCGAACCAGAATAGAAACTGTTGAAGTCATAATAATTATAAAAGACCGAATAAATAAAAATAAAACTCTATTAAAAAGGATTGGTACGCCATAATGTGGAACCTATGAGCGAAATGATTATGGTGGAAATGATATTGCGCGTTGAAGATTGCTCTACGCACAGTTCGAAGATTATACGCAAAGGGCAATTCTCAATAATACAAATGAGTCTCCGGTATGAGTGATTTGATTTGTTGCCGAAGTAATCGTTGCCAAAGACTGCTAAAGAAAAGCCGTGGCGGGTTTAGAAACAGCTTTACAGTCTGCCAGGCAACCAAGCCAATACATTTAACCACTTTTTAAGTTGATTCTGAAAAAGAAACAACAAAAAGGTCTCGAACAAGAATAAAAACTGTTCAGGTCATTATAATGATAAAAGGCGGAATAAATATTAACAAAAAGAAAAACCTTTTTAAAAGCATGGGTACGCTCTAATGTGCAATGCATGTATGAATACTTAGAAGGAACATACATACTGGGCAAAGCTTGTTACGCCTAAAACGATTGGGGAGCTGCCTTATATTGCCGTGAAGTTCCTGTCAAAATTATTAAACTACATTCAGAGTCATTACTAATTGCTAAAAGCGGGAAAAATTTGTTTGATTCAAATGATCTGAAAGTCGGGAAGGGACACACCAATTCCTTCCTCATATAGACCGATCAGTTTCCATGTTAATCCAAACTCAAGTAAAGCGTTTGACCCAAGCAATCGAATATTCCTTTGAACTGCGCGAATATTGCTTTGTATGGCACTTTGTAAATTCTTATTCTTACTGGTAGCCTCAATTTGGAGTCCGCAGATTCAAAGTCAAATGAGGGCAACATATCAACGACGACCACGAAATACTAGCTGGTGTCCATCAGGGTAGAATCCTGAGGCCTATATTGTATCTTTCGTTAACCGCAGACATCTGTACCTGCCCAAACAATGCCGACGATACCACTATAGTATGCCCAAACAAAAATCAGGATATAACATTCACGAATCTAGGTATTTATCCAAACGGAGTAGAATCATAGTATCTGACTGGAGAACATAAGCCATAGGTGTATCAACATGGTTTAACGGGCTTTGTCGGGGCGTGACAACTCGTTCTATGAATGCCTGTTGTAGTTTTTGCGTTAGGTAATGCCGTTTTGGAAATCGGTACTTTCACATAAGGTCGTTGTGTTATAATAACTAGCTAAGTTTCATTTCCTCTCAAACTTTCCAAGTTTGCCTTCCGGTTTTAATTATGACTTTTTCGAATTTGGTGAAACATGTTTGCCCTTGCCAAATGTAAATCTCCCAGGCAGGTGACCATTTATCCGTTTCTAACTAGCTAAGTATCATTCCCTCTCAAACTTTCCAAGTTTGCCTTCCGGTTTGAATTATGACTTTTTCGAATTTGGTGAAACATGTTTGTCCTTGCCAAATGTAAATCTCCCAGGCAGGTAACCATTTATCCGTTTCTGCATTATTCGAGAGTAAATAAACGCTTTGCATTGGTTCGAAATGTCGAGAATTAGAACTGAACTTTATGTTTTGCTTATCAATCATTGTTGTCGTCAAATCATGCGGGAAAACAGGATCCAAACGAGTACTGGAACTCGACCCAGAAACAGAAGAGATGCCAGTTGTTGAGTACGGAGCAATTTTTAATGACACAGAAACAGGTTTTAGTGTTTTAGGTGATTACCTCTGTTAGCTCCCAGCGATTTAAAAACGTGTTTTAGTGTCTGCACTGGCCTATCCGCTTGACCATTCGTAGCTGGATGATACGGAGCAGTACATTTGCGATATTTGCGATCCACATTGGTCAGAAACTTTTTGAATTCGGATGAGGCAAAACATTTAGCAGTATCGGAGACTACGGTGGTTGGCACACCATATGCAGCGAATACTTTATATAGTATGTTTATGATTGGCGCTAAAGTGCACGTACGAGTTATATTAACCTCAATCCACTTACTGTTATCACTAGTGATTAAGAAGCATCGAATGAAAAATGGAACTTCATAGTCCATGTGGATGTGTTCCCATTGTGCTTTGGGATATGGCCAATGGTGGCCTCTACACTTCGGTGGGTCATTAAATTATCTGGCGCAATCTTCATAATTTTTCGCAACATCTTAAATATCTTTATTGATCCTTGGCCAATAAATGAAGGACCTTGCAATACCCTTCACTTTCACAATACCCAAGAGTGCTGAATGTAAATCTTGAAAAAAATTGAAGCGACGTTTTCTTGTGATAACTACTCTGTGTTAAAAAAATTAAACAATTACCTGCCATTCTATAATTGTTTTCTGGTGATTTATAGCAGTACTAATTAAGTTATTCGCCGCTTTCTAGAAGTTTAACTTTTGTTTCCATTGCAATTTTGTCAGAACTTGTTGGGAGTTGATTAATCTGTCGTCGTACTCGTTAACAAATTTTATATGGCCCTCTGTAGCGTATCGTTACAACGCCTTTATATATTGTTCATCAAATCAAAATCCTATGAAATCGGCAGAGTTAGGTATGCGAATTATCACGAGAAGTGATGTATGGGGATCCAAAATTTGAGTGAGCGGTTTGTGGTCCGTGATGAACGTAAAATAGCAAGCGTACAATTTTTTACACGGCCAATACAATGTCCAATGCCTCTTTGTCAATCTGAGAATATTTTCGCTCGGTACCGCTTAGCGTCCGACTGACATATGCTTTAGGTATCTCTCGTCCATCTGGCAACCGATGAGATAAAACGATGCCAAGTCCTCTTTTGCTTGCATCTGTTACCTGTAGAGATATTTGGACATTTTTAGTAATCTTAAATCTATTATCCGCATCTGTGGTTAATTCAAATGGTTTCTTTAAAAGTATGTCACGGAGTGGTCGGTTACGTGTGGCAATCTGGTATGAAAGAACCATACAGCTCCTCATGCGTTGTAGATTTAGAAGCAACTCTCACCACCACCACATGCTTGTCGGATTTATGAACTCCAACGCTGTCGATTTTATGCCCGATAAAATCCACGGCAGTTGCAGCAAAGACACACTTGAAACGACTTCAGTCCTTTTCTCATCAAGCGCTCTAGAGTGATTCTCAAGACAGATAGTAAATTATCAACATTTTCAGCATATTCGTATTTGTTTTTGTATAGAGTTGTTGTTGGTTCATCGCCCGATAAATAAGGTGTGGCCATTTTTAATATTATAATATATTTAGCAAAAATCGATTTCGCCTATGATCCACTCTCTGACAAGAAGGAATCGAAATCACCATCAACGATATACAAATTCAATCTACGGTTAGTCGACCCCACCTTACGAGAGCATATCAATAATTCTGCGACTTTTCAAATAAAACACAGTTCTTTTTTGCTAAAAAATAAAATTTTTCAACATAATCTTATTTTAGCTCAATACACTTAGTGCGACATTTCTCCAATTTTGGTATCCCTTCCAAAAAAAAAACAGGATTTTCCGAGGACCATAAAATTTGCATTTGTATGATAAATAATTTCATCGTTGGTGCTGAATCTCTTTCTACCGAGCCATTTCTTTATATTATTGGATATTGAAAATAGTCACTGGGGCTAAATCCGGAGAATATGGCGGATGTTGTACCAATTCGTAATCCTCCCGTGCACTATCTTGATTAAAAATAACTTTTTTCTTGGACGTATATTATATATATTATATAATAATCCTGGTTAAATCGGTCCAATTGATTGGCAAAATGTTCGCCGTTTATTGTTTTCCCTTTTAAAGGTAATCGATGTGTATTATCCCGCGTGGGTCCCGACAAACTGTTGGCATCGCCTTATTGACCGACAAAGTCACCTTGGCTTTTTTCGGAGCCTTCTTCTTCACACGGAGAAACCCATTGCTCAGACTGCTGGTTGGTCTACGGAGTGTTGTAATGGATCCATGTTTCAATAATATAGAGGAATTCACCAGAATCCGTTTTGTATTTTTATGAATTAAAAAAACTTTAATTTTTAGGCAAAAAATATTTTTTTCTTCATACATTTATTAATAACTGCGAAACTTCTGCTTATGTAGCGAAATGATGATTTAAGGAATTGTAATTGTTTAAATTTGTTTTAGCTTATTCGGACTAGTGGTTTTCGAGTTATGACAAACAAAAGAGCCTAAAACGTGACAAATTGCCTATACGATACTTACTAACATCAAAATAATTATTTGATGTACCTTGACCAAACGAATGATGCAGAAGTTCTTCTTTTTGGGGCTACTTTCACAAACAATTATCAGAATTGAGTCCCGAAATCATCTGTTGTTCTGTGTTATGCAAGATTTTTTATTGTAACAGTGTTCTATTAAATACCACTGCTAAACCCAGTAAAACAAATGCAGGATTACGTACAATTATACGGTCATAGCGATCGAGTACTTTCCTAGAACAGAAATCTCCAAATAAAACAAAAAAAAAAGACACTAACTTGGTCACATGGATTCCTGACGAAAGGCCTTTCTCATACAGGTTGTTGACACATTATGATGATGATGCAATTCCAAGCTTAACACCAAATACGAATGCAATTTTCCGTCTCTCTTGAAGTTTAGTTTGATTTTAATAAGGAAAACCCTTTAATTATGTCTTTTTTGATTTGATCAGGCTCTCACGCATATATCCAACGCGAAACAGACAAACATACAGCATATAAGAAAAATATATGGAAAATACTTAAAAGGTGGCTTTTGCTTTCCAAACAAAAATAACTCCATGGAAAATTAAAAAAAATCCAAGCATTAATCTATTTTTTCATAATATGGGTAATAGATTGATCTACGCACAGTCCGAAGACTATACCCAAAGTGTAATTCTCAGTAATACAAATGAGTCTCCCGTATAAATCATTTGATTTGTTGCCGAAGTAATCGTTGCCAAAGACTGCTGAAGAAAAACCTTGACGGGTTTAGAAACAGCTGTTCAGTCTGCCAAGCGACCAAGCCAATACATTTCACCAATTTTTTACGTTCATTCTGAGAAAGAAACAACTGAAAGGTCTCGAACCAGAATAGAAACTGTTGAAGTCATAATAATTATAAAAGGCCGAATAAATAAAAATAAAACTCTATTAAAAAGGATTGGTACGCCATAATGTGGAACCTATGAGTGAATATATGTACGCACAAAACATACACACTTTGTTTGTGGTTTTTAACGAAGACCCAAGCGAAATGATTATGGTGGAAATGATATTGCGCGTTGAAGATTGCTCTACGCACAGTTCGAAGATTATACGCAAAGGGCAATTCTCAATAATACAAATGAGTCTCCGGTATGAGTGATTTGATTTGTTGCCGAAGTAATCGTTACCAAAGACTGCTAAAGAAAAGCCGTGGCGGGTTTAGAAACAGCTTTACAGTCTGCCAGGCAACCAAGCCAATACATTTAACCACTTTTTTAAGTTGATTCTGAAAAAGAAACAACAAAAAGGTCTCGAACAAGAATAAAAACTGTTCAGGTCATTATAACGATAAAAGGCGGAATAAATATTAACAAAAAGAAAAACCTTTTTAAAAGCATGGGTACGCTCTAATGTGCAATGCATGTATGAATACTTAGAAGGAACATACATACTGGGCAAAGCTTGTTACGCCTAAAACGATTGGGGAGCTGCCTTATATTGCCGTGAAGTTCCTGTCAAAATTATTAAACTACATTCAGAGTCATTACTAATTGCTAAAAGCGGGAAAAATTTGTTTGATTCAAATGATCTGAAAGTCGGGAAGGGACACACCAATTCCTTCCTCATATAGACCGATCAGTTTCCATGTTAATCCAAACTCAAGTAAAGCGTTTGACCCAAGCAATCGAATATTCCTTTGAACTGCGCGAATATTGCTTTGCCGTGTTTCTAGTATGGCACTTTGTAAATTCTTATTCTTACTGGTAGCCTCAATTTGGAGTCCGCAGATTCAAAGTCAAATGAGGGCAACATATCAACGACGACCACGAAATACTAGCTGGTGTCCATCAGGGTAGAATCCTGAGGCCTATATTGTATCTTTCGTTAACCGCAGACATCTGTACCTGCCCAAACAATGCCGACGATACCACTATAGTATGCCCAAACAAAAATCAGGATATAACATTCACGAATCTAGGTATTTATCCAAACGGAGTAGAATCATAGTATCTGACTGGAGAACATAAGCCATAGGTGTATCAACATGGTTTAACGAGCTTTGTCGGGGCGTGACAACTCGTTCTATGAATGCCTGTTGTAGTTTTTGCGTTAGGTAATGCCGTTTTGGAAATCGGTACTTTCACATAAGGTCGTTGTGTTATAATAACTAGCTAAGTTTCATTTCCTCTCAAACTTTCCAAGTTTGCCTTCCGGTTTTAATTATGACTTTTTCGAATTTGGTGAAACATGTTTGCCCTTGCCAAATGTAAATCTCCCAGGCAGGTGACCATTTATCCGTTTCTAACTAGCTAAGTATCATTCCCTTTCAAACTTTCCAAGTTTGCCTTCCGGTTTGAATTATGACTTTTTCGAATTTGGTGAAACATGTTTGTCCTTGCCAAATGTAAATCTCCCAGGCAGGTAACCATTTATCCGTTTCTGCATTATTCGAGAGTAAATAAACGCTTTGCATTGGTTCGAAATGTCGAGAATTAGAACTGAACTTTATGTTTTGCTTATCAATCATTGTTGTCGTCAAATCATGCGGGAAAACAGGATCCAAACGAGTACTGGAACTCGACCCAGAAACAGAAGAGATGCCAGTTGTTGAGTACGGAGCAATTTTTAATGACACAGAAACAGGTTTTAGTGTTTTAGGTGATTACCTCTGTTAGCTCCCAGCGATTTAAAAACGTGTTTTAGTGTCTGCACTGGCCTATCCGCTTGACCATTCGTAGCTGCATGATACGGAGCAGTACATTTGCGATATTTGCGATCCACATTGGTCAGAAACTTTTTGAATTCGGATGAGGCAAAACATTTAGCAGTATCGGAGACTACGGTTGTTGGCACACCATATGCAGCGAATACTTTATATAGTATGTTTATGATTGGCGCTAAAGTGCACGTACGAGTTATATTAACCTCAATCCACTTACTGTTATCACTAGTGATTAAGAAGCATCGAATGAAAAATGGAACTTCATAGTCCATGTGGATGTGTTCCCATTGTGCTTTGGGATATGGCCAATGGTGGCCTCTACACTTCGGTGGGTCATTAAATTATCTGGCGCAATCTTCATAATTTTTCGCAACATCTTAAATATCTTTATTGATCCTTGGCCAATAAATGAAGGACCTTGCAATACCCTTCACTTTCACAATACCCAAGAGTGCTGAATGTAAATCTTGAAAAAAATTGAAGCGACGTTTTCTTGTGATAACTACTCTGTGTTAAAAAAATTAAACAATTACCTGCCATTCTATAATTGTTTTCTGGTGATTTATAGCAGTACTAATTAAGTTATTCGCCGCTTTCTAGAAGTTTAACTTTTGTTTCCATTGCAATTTTGTCAGAACTTGTTGGGAGTTGATTAATCTGTCGTCGTACTCGTTAACAAATTTTATATGGCCCTCTGTAGCGTATCGTTACAACGCCTTTATATATTTTTCATCAAATCAAAATCCTATGAAATCGACAGAGTTAGGTATGCGAATTATCACGAGAAGTGATGTATGGGGATCCAAAATTTGAGTGAGCGGTTTGTGGTCCGTGATGAACGTAAAATAGCAAGCGTACAATTTTTTACACGGCCAATACAATGTCCAATGCCTCTTTGTCAATCTGAGAATATTTTCGCTCGGTACCGCTTAGCGTCCGACTGACATATGCTTTAGGTATCTCTCGTCCATCTGGCAACCGATGAGATAAAACGATGCCAAGTCCTCTTTTGCTTGCATCTGTTACCTGTAGAGATATTTGGACATTTTTAGTAATCTTAAATCTATTATCCGCATCTGTGGTTAATTCAAATGGTTTCTTTAAAAGTATGTCACGGAGTGGTCGGTTACGTGTGGCAATCTGGTATGAAAGAACCATACAGCTCCTCATGCGTTGTAGATTTAGAAGCAACTCTCACCACCACCACATGCTTGTCGGATTTATGAACTCCAACGCTGTCGATTTTATGCCCGATAAAATCCACGGCAGTTCAGCAAAGACACACTTGAAACGACTTCAGTCCTTTTCTCATCAAGCGCTCTAGAGTGATTCTCAAGACAGATAGTAAATTATCAACATTTTTAGCATATTCGTATTTGTTTTTGTATAGAGTTGTTGTTGGTTCATCGCCCGATAAATAAGGTGTGGCCATTTTTAATATTATAATATATTTAGCAAAAATCGATTTCGCCTATGATATTCCAAATCCACTCTCTGACAAGAAGGAATCGAAATCACCATCAACGATATACAAATTCAATCTACGGTTAGTCGACCCCACCTTACGAGAGCATATCAATAATTCTGCGACTTTTCAAATAAAACACAGTTCTTTTTTGCTAAAAAATAATATTTTTCAACATAATCTTATTTTAGCTCAATACACTTAGTGCGACATTTCTCCAATTTTGGTATCCCTTCCAAAAAAAACAGGATTTTCCGAGGACCATAAAATTTGCATTTGTATGATAAATAATTTCATCGTTGGTGCTGAATCTCTTTCTACCGAGCCATTTCTTTATATTATTGGATATTGAAAATAGTCACTGGGGCTAAATCCGGAGAATATGGCGGATGTTGTACCAATTCGTAATCCTCCCGTGCACTATCTTGATTAAAAATAACTTTTTTCTTGGACGTATATTATATATATTATATAATAATCCTGGTTAAATCGGTCCAATTGATTGGCAAAATGTTCGCCGTTTATTGTTTTCCCTTTTAAAGGTAATCGATGTGTATTATCCCGCGTGGGTCCCGACAAACTGTTGGCATCGCCTTATTGACCGACAAAGTCACCTTGGCTTTTTTCGGAGCCTTCTTCTTCACACGGAGAAACCCATTGCTCAGACTGCTGGTTGGTCTACGGAGTGTTGTAATGGATCCATGTTTCAATAATATAGAGGAATTCACCAGAATCCCAAAAGACTTGTTTATTGAATTACTGAATTCTGTATAAAGGACACTAGATATTTCAAATATGAAGATAGAATTTACGAACAGAAGAAAGGGATGCCAATGGGTTCACCGCCGGTTATAGCCGACATTATCATGGAAGAGTTACTGAACGTTTCAATACAAAGAATGACTACAAAGCCCAGCCTTATGACTAAATATGTTGACGACCTTTTTGTGATTTTAAAAAAAGTGAAACTGACAACACTCTTCAAATACTTAATTCATTCAATAGACAAATACAATTCACAATGGAGAAAGAGTGTGACCAAAAACTTCCTTATCTTGACTCTATAATTCACCGACAAGGCAATATGTTAAAATTGGATTGGTATCAAAACCAACATCTTTCGGACGATTAATAAACTTTCCCTTCAAGCATCCCCGACGAATTATAATTAATACAGCGACAAACTTTATTACCAGAGTTTTCAACATAAGTGACAAAAGTTTCCATAGTGACAATGAAAGACGGATTAAGAACGTATTAAGGAAAAATGACTTTCCAATTAAAACCATAGAGGACTTAACTAGACGGACGAAAAAAATTATGACCAAACAGTTAAAGAAAAAAGATTAATAACTTATAAAGCAATGACGTACATACCTGGTTTCTCGGAAAGGTTCAACAAATCGGACGATAACTGAAAAATAAACAACAAAAGGTCAACTATACAAATACTAAAATATATTATACTTATATGTTTTGTTGTTAAAACCGGAGAAAAATTTACTTGTACTTTTCGCGATCGTGGACTCTTGTTCAAAGACAAAAATCGATCAAAGAGCACCTATAAGTACTACAAAATATTTTACTGGCAGGTAATTATGAATGGGCGCATATTTTAAGGGTGGCTATATACCTGATTCAGCACGTGTACGTTATAAATATTTCGAAACGTTCCAAAACATGAGCACTCAAAAATGTGGGTCGAATTTCTGTAAAAAAAAATCATGCAGGTAGCCAACGGAAAAACACACATAATTATGTGCACTTTCCTTTATTCCCATTAATTGACTGCGACACGCACATTTATGAGCAATCATAAAACTCAAATAACCTTTTGTTTATTACTTTTTTTTTTAATTCTGAGAATCATAATAAAGTCATCAATGTTTTTTTTTCGAGCAAATTTTTGAAATGCAAACCTCATTTTGTTCATAGGTTATGTGACTTTACGTGAAAGTAATAGGACTTGACACATTTTACCGTTTTGTTGTATGAGCAGATTAAAGGAATTGAAGGAAGGAATTTTTAATTATTATAATTTGTTTCAGCTTATTCGGATTAGTGGTTCTCGAGTTATGACAAAATCATGCTACAAATTCCCCTATACGATACTTACTAACTTTAAATTAGTTATTAAATTATTATTTGATGTACCTTGACCAAAAGAATGATGCAGAAGTTCTTCTTTTTGGCGCTACTTTCACAAACAATTATCAGAATTGAGTCCCGAAATCATCTGGTGTACTGTGTTATGCAAGATTTCTTATTGTAACAGTGTTCTTTTAAATACTACTGCTAAACCCAGTAAAACAAATGCAGGATTTTGTAAATTTCTCGTTGACATGGGCAAATACGATTATGTACATACGTACAATTATACGGTTATAGCGATCGAATACTTTCCTAGAACATAAATCTCCAAATAAAACAAAAAAAGACACTAACTCGGTCACATGGATTCCTGACGAAAAGCCCTTCTCATACAGGTTGTTGACACATTATGATGATGATGCAATTCCAAGCTTAACACCAAATACGAATGCAATTTTCCGCCTCTCTTGAAGTTTAGTTTGATTTTAATAAGGAAAGCCCTTTAATTATGCCTTTTTTGATTTGATCAGGCTCTCACGCATATATCCAACGCGAAACACACAAACATACAGCATATAAGAAAAATATATGGAAAATACTTAAAAGGTAGCTTTTGCTTTCCAAACAAAAATAACTCCATGGAAAATTAAAAAAAAAATCCAAGCATTAATCTATTTTTTCATAATAGGGGAAATAGATTGATCTACGCACAGTCCGAAGACTATACCCAAAGTGTAATTCTCAGTAATACAAATGAGTCTCCCGTATAAATCATTTGATTTATTGCCGAAGTAATCGTTGCCAAAGACTGCTGAAGAAAAACCTTGACGGGTTTAGAAACAGCTGTACAGTCTGCCAAGCAACCAAGCCAATACATTTCACCAATTTTTTACGTTCATTCTGAGAAAGAAACAACCGAAAGGTCTCGCACCAGAATAAAAACTGTTGAATTCATAATAATTATAAAAGACCGAATAAATATAAATAAAACTCTATTAAAAAGGATTGGTACGCCATAATGTGGAACCTATGAGTAAATATATGTACGCACAAAACATACACACTTTGTTTGTGGTTTTTAAGGAAGACCCAAGCGAAATGATTATGGTGGAAATGATATTGCGCGTTAAAGATTGCTCTACGCACAGTTCGAAGATTATACACAAAGGGCAATTCTCAATATTACAAATGAGTCTCCGGTATGAGTGATTTGATTTGTTGCCGAAGTAATCGTTGCCAAAGACTGCTAAAGAAAAGCCGTGGCGGGTTTAGAAACAGCTTTACAGTCTACCAGGCAACCAAGGCAATACATTTAACCACTTTTTTAAGTTGATTCTGAAAAAGAAACAACAAAAAGGTCTCGAACAAAAATAAAAACTATTCAGGTCATTATAATGATAAAAGGCGGAATAAATATTAACAAAAAGAAAAACCTTTTTAAAAGCATGGGTACGCTCTAATGTTCAATGCATGTATGAATACTTAGAAGGAACATACATACTGGGCAAAGCTTGTTACGCCTAAAACGATTGGGGAGCTGCCTTATATTGCCGTGAAGTTCCTGTCAAAATTATTAAACTACATTCAGAGTCATTACTAATTGCTAAAAGCGGGAAAAATTTGTTTGATTCAAATGATCTGAAAGTCGGGAAGGGACACACCAATTCCTTCCTCATATAGACCGATCAGTTTCCATGTTAATCCAAACTCAAGTAAAGCGTTTGACCCAAGCAATCGAATATTCCTTTGAACTGCGCGAATATTGCTTTGCCGTGTTTCTAGTATGGCACTTTGTAAATTCTTATTCTTACTGGTAGCCTCAATTTGGAGTCCGCAGATTCAAAGTCAAATGAGGGCAACATATCAACGACGACCACGAAATACTAGCTGGTGTCCATCAGGGTAGAATCCTGAGGCCTATATTGTATCTTTCGTTAACCGCAGACATCTGTACCTGCCCAAACAATGCCGACGATACCACTATAGTATGCCCAAACAAAAATCAGGATATAACATTCACGAATCTAGGTATTTATCCAAACGGAGTAGAATCATAGTATCTGACTGGAGAACATAAGCCATAGGTGTATCAACATGGTTTAACGAGCTTTGTCGGGGCGTGACAACTCGTTCTATGAATGCCTGTTGTAGTTTTTGCGTTAGGTAATGCCGTTTTGGAAATCGGTACTTTCACATAAGGTCGTTGTGTTATAATAACTAGCTAAGTTTCATTTCCTCTCAAACTTTCCAAGTTTGCCTTCCGGTTTTAATTATGACTTTTTCGAATTTGGTGAAACATGTTTGTCCTTGCCAAATGTAAATCTCCCAGGCACGTAACCATTTATCCGTTTCTGCATTATTCGAGAGTAAATAAACGCTTTGCATTGGTTCGAAATGTCGAGAATTAGAACTGAACTTTATGTTTTGCTTATCAATCATTGTTGTCGTCAAATCATGCGGGAAAACAGGATCCAAACGAGTACTGGAACTCGACCCAGAAACAGAAGAGATGCCAGTTGTTGAGTACGGAGCAATTTTTAATGACACAGAAACAGGTTTTAGTGTTTTAGGTGATTACCTCTGTTAGCTCCCAGCGATTTAAAAACGTGTTTTAGTGTCTGCACTGGCCTATCCGCTTGACCATTCGTAGCTGGATGATACGGAGCAGTACATTTGCGATCCACATTGGTCAGAAACTTTTTGAATTCGGATGAGGCAAAACATTTAGCAGTATCGGAGACTACGGTTGTTGGCACACCATATGCAGCGAATACTTTATATAGTATGTTTATGATTGGCGCTAAAGTGCACGTACGAGCTATATTGACCTCAATCCACTTACTGTTATCACTAGTGATTAAGAAGCATCGAATGAAAAATGGAACTTCATAGTCCATGTGGATGTGTTCCCATTGTGCTTTGGGATATGGCCAATGGTGGCCTCTACACTTCGGTGGGTCATTAAATTATCTGGCGCAATCTTCATAATTTTTCGCAACATCTTAAATATCTTTATTGATCCTTGGCCAATAAATGAAGGACCTTGCAATACCCTTCACTTTCACAATACCCAAGAGTGCTGAATGTAAATCTTGAAAAAAATTGTAGCGACGTTTTCTTGGGATAACTACTCTGTGTTAAAAAAATTAAACAATTACCTGCCATTCAATAATTGTTTTCTGGTGATTTATAGCAGTACTAATTAAGTTAATCGCCGCTTTCTAGAAGTTTAACTTTTGTTTCCATTGCAATTTTGTCAGAACTTGTTGGAAGTTGATTAATATGTAGTATTATGAACTAATCAAAACCGTCGTACTAGTTAACAAATTTTATATTGCCCTCTGTAGCGTCTCGTTACAACGCCTTTATATTTTTTTCATCACATCAAAATCCTATGAAATCGGCAGAGTTAGCTGTGAGACTTATGATGAGTGTAAAATAGCAAGCGTACAAATTTTTACACGGCCAATACTATGAGATAAAACGGCAACCTATGAGATAAAACGATGCCAAGTCCTCTTTTGCTTGCATCTGTTACCTGTAGAGATATTTGGACATTTTTAGTAATCTTAAATCTATTATCCGCATCTGTGGTTAATTGAAATGGTTTCTTTAAAAGTATGTCACGGAGTGGTCGGTTACGTGTGGCAATCTGGTATGAAAGAACCATACTAAGTTGTTTTTACTAAAAACAGCTACAGCTCCTCATGCGTTGTAGATTTAGAAGCAACTCTCACCACCACCACATGCTTGTCGGATTTATGAACTCCAACGCTGTCGATTTTATGCCCGATAAAATCCACGGCAGTTGCAGCAAAGACACACTTGAAACGACTTCAGCCCTTTTCTCATCAAGCGCTCTAGAGTGATTCTCAAGACAGATAGTAAATTATCAACATTTTCAGCATAAATGAGGATATCATTAAAAATTGCACATTTGAAATGTCCCTAGAACCCCGCTGCAATTTTACTGTCAATCTCATTTCCATGCGATTCTCCCAATGCAAATGGTATCTCACTAGTTTTGGTAAACATTTACTTAACTTACCAGCGAAATATCCAAAAATATATTCGTATTTGTATAGAGTTGTTGTTGGTTCATCGCCCGATAAATAAGGTGTGGCCATTTTTAATATTATAATATATTTAGCAAAAATCGATTTCGCCTATGATATTCCAAATCCACTCTCTGACAAGAAGGAATCGAAATCACCATCAACGATATACAAATTCAATCTACGGTTAGTCGACCCCACCTTACGAGAGCATATCAATAATTCTGCGACTTTTCAAATAAAACACATTTTTTCAACATAATCTTATTTTAGCTCAATACACTTAGTGCGACATTTCTCCAATTTTGGTATCCCTTCCAAAAAAAAAAAGGATTTTCCGAGGTCCATAAAATTTGCATTTGTATGATAAATAATTTCATCGTTGGTGCTGAATCTCTTTCTACCGAGCCATTTCTTTATATTATTGGATATTGAAAATAGTCACTGGGGCTAAATCCGGAGAATATGGCGGATGTTGTACCAATTCGTAATCCTCCCGTGCACTATCTTGATTAAAAATAACTTTTTTCTTGGACGTATATTATATATACTATATATTAATCCTGGTTAAATCGGTCCAATTGATTGGCAAAATGTTCGCCGTTTATTGTTTTCCATTTTAAAGGTAATCGATGTGTATTATCCCGCGTGGGTCCCGACAAACTGTTGTCATCGCCTTATTGGCCGACAAAGTCACCTTGGCTTTTTTCGGAGCCTTCTTCTTCACACGGAGAAACCCATTGCTCAGACTGCTGCTTGGTCTACGGAGTGTTGTAATGGATCCATGTTTCATCCAATTTACAAAACGCCAAAAAACTCATTCTAAAGGGTGGTTAAATTTTAAGGGCCGATGTTGATTTTGAATAAAACACAAATTATTTAGGAAATTATTGTCATTTCTTTTTATTATTATAGTATTAGTCAATTATGTATGAAATAAAATATCGGTCAAATGGTCGCCGCGACTTCGGCGGTACTCCTCCAACCGATGGTCCAAATTTTTGATGACGCTGAGGCATAACAGAGGTTCTATGCAATTAATGTGCCGAATTATCTTATCCTTTAGCTCTTGTATTGTTGCTGGCTTATCGACGTGTACCTCTTCTTCCAAATTACTCCAAAGAAAGAAGTCCAACGGTGTCAAATCACATGATCTTGGCGGCCAGTTAACATCGCCTCGACCTGAGATAACACGGCCATTGAATTTGTCGCGCCAAAGAGCCTTTGATTCGTTAACTCTGTGGCAAGTGGCACCGTCCTGTACACATATCGTTCACATCCATATCTTATAATTTAGGCCATAAAAAGTTCGTTATCATCTGTAGCGGCTTGCCTAAGCCGCAATGTAAAACAAGACAGAGTATCTCGATGCTCCTGCGCAATTTGTCGATACTATTTTTTTGCATATTTATTTTTCTTATCAAAATGGCTGGCTCAATGTATTCTTATCTTCCAATTCAGGCCATAAAAAGTTCGTTAAGATCTGTAGCGGCTTGTCTAAGCCGCAATTTAAAACAGGACAGAGTATCTCGATGCTCCTGCGATATATGTCGATACTAATATTATTATATATTTATTTTTCTTATCAAAATGGCTGATCAATGTATTCCTAATTTCACTATACATAAGATTATCTAACTATTTCGGGCAAAATGTCATTGACCCCAGTACATCCTTTTGCTCAATACCACGACAGCAGGTTCTATGGACCGGATTGACCCGAAGAGAAATTCTTCGGCCAAGGGCTGTCACCCCGGCACACAGTTTCCGCTTCAACAACAACCAACTTTTGCTATTAATCCATCATATTTCAGTTGTTACTATCCTAACACAGTACAACACATGATTTCGGGACTCAATTCTGATAATTTTTTGTGAAAGTAGCCCCAAAAAGAAGAACTTCTGCATCATTCGTTTGGCCAAGGTAGATCAAATAATAATTTAATAATTATTATTGTTAAGATTTAGTTTGAAATCTTAACATGGTATAATTAAAATTATGTTTAGAGGACGTAATTAGAAACATGAGAAAACTGTATAGTTTTTATGATACGGACGTTTGGGTGTAGTTTATGACTGGCTGGAATATTCATGGGACATGAGTGTGTGGCGTATGATAGTGAGACAGGCGACAGACAGACGACTGATTTTATGACAGTCCTTTGGTTTAGGCAGTAAAATCTCCATGTGGTCGAGGGTTGGTTAATCTTCATGTTGGTAATTAAAATCTGTTCAAGGAAAAGGGCGATGAGAACGATGGGTGGAAATTTCCATTGTGCGCAGGACAGCACTTATTGACAAAAAATACAACACACATGCGTGTGGCAGACACTTATCTGTTATTTGTTTAGGTTCGCGATAATTGGAAATCTGTTCAGCCACACATGCGTGTGGCAGACATTTATCTGTTATTTGTTTGGGGTCGCGATGATTAGAAATCAGCATAGGAATTATTTGTCACACGCTGAAGTATCATTAAAGAAAATTGTTAAAATGTATAAAGTACATATTTCAATATATAGCTATCTCTGTCATTTAGTCGTAGGCATTAGATTGTAATTAGAAATTATTTAAATAAAAAGAAACAGTGTCTTACAAACATTCAAATAGTGCGGTTGTCTTTTAATCGTACATTGGTCCTTCGAACGGATGAGTGCGAGTTTTGCGAGTGCGAGTATCTCAATATCGCGAAAAATAATTCGGTGGGATGAGTGCATGTTCCAGTTAAAAATAAATATATCTTGTTAAAGTTGATAAAAATAATATTAGAAAAACGCGGTAAAGGTCGTGGTGAATTTATTATACATATATCGGAATAAAAACAAAATGCCGGTTACCAAAGCAGCAGCGGGAAAATGATGGACACACTAATGGATTTAGTGTACACATTAAAAATAAAGACGGACGAAATAGATGTCCAGGAAATGTCACCTGTTGATGTATAAAGGCACAGGAAATGGTTGGTAGAAGTTTGGGAGTGTTACAAAATCACGTACAAAGTAGTTTGTGAAACGACGTACAAGGATGACCCCGAACTACCAAAAATGGAAAAAGGAGCATCGGCGGCATACAAAAGGATGCAAACCATTTTAGACGAATTTGAGGAAAATGATCGGAAAGGAAAATCTGGTACGATTTCTCCAAACCTAGTTTGCAAGATAAAGGAGCAGTATACTGATAATGCGCTGAAAGAGAAGGGCGAATATGGTTCTTCTCAAGGTGGGCTGGATTCATCTAGATCGAAACAAATTACTCTAGCAAAGGCGGATGAGTTAAATTTATCCAGGCGAAAGGAGGTGTACGTTGAAAAGAAAAATGACGTACATGCGGAAGAAAATAAAAGATACTGGAGAGGAAAAGAGTCAATTAACGTGGCTGAAAAGTTAACTAGACGTTTCCAGCAAAGAATGGTGCAGTTGTTAGAAGTCGGCTGCCGGAAGCAACAAAAGGGTTTGTTTGAGCAAGGGCTTTTGTTTTTGTTGTCACTGGTTCTTTTTCTTTTGCTTCTCTTTGTTTAGTTTCTATTTTTTGTTGAGTTAAAAGTGTGTTATTTTTTGTTTGTTTAATTCAGTGTATGGTTTTATTTTGTGTTTCGAATTCAATTTGTAATTTAAATGTTTAGTGTTACAATGTTTATGTGTATAACAATTGTTTGTAAAAATGTTAAATTAAATGTTTGGTTTCACAATGTTTATGTGTTCACAGTGGTTTTTTGTACAATAATTGTTTGTAAAAATATTTAGTGTTCACAAAATTTGTTTTTAATTTAAATGTATTTTAATGTTCTATGTTCACAGTGTTAGTTTTAATATGTTGCTTGTTTGTTTTAACAATATTTAAATTCACTTTGTCACGGGGGGAAAGAAATCAAACGCACGATTCAAATTCAAGTTTACAATTAAACTAATCTTCGCTTTGTGTGAGCCTATGAGCCGTTTTAGAACACACGCATAGGCTCGCCACAAAGCGACATTGACAATAACAAAACAAAAGGACAAGGGAGAATGTGCGAAAATATGAAAAAGGGCTTGTGTACACAACGGTGTCAATGTACTTGACTTTATTATTCATTTCGCTTATGCACACAAGCCATCGCACATTCTCGATAGAAACAGTGCTGCTACAAATTGTAGCACTGTTTCAACATTCTGCCCCCCATGACTCGGTGATTACATACAAACTAAATACACTTAACAATTAAAAGGATTTCGGGCTGGGCCAGTAAACACATAGCCCAGATGTGTTTTATAGGCTTGGACTCTGCCAAGCCCTGTGGTGATGGCTCCCTCTTGTAGGATCACGGGGTAAACGTCTGCTCCGAATTCCAAGTCTATGGGAGTGTTGCTTCTAGGGTCTATATCGGCACACGTGTCTGGAGAGAAGTTTGATGTCGGGTCCTCAATAAGTGGGTCGCAGTAGGGTTGTCGAGGCAATTCGTCGGTGATAAGCGCCTTCACCTTCAGCACCCATGTGCCCCGCATTTGCCGTGCCATCACCTTGAAGGAGGCAAACCGCTGATTTTGAAAGCGGAAGGACGGCAGGTTGAGGCGCCTACATGTTGCTGTTGCGATTCGAGACACCGTCGACGAAGAGTTGAGAATACCCCTCACTGAAGCCCAAGAGTCGAAATCATCTTCTGCCACACGAACCGTCACCGTTGGCACAAATACAACGGACCTTTGGACGACTGGCTCAGCGGCAGTGGCATCAAATATCGACCGTGTCAGCTGTGGGGCGCCGTGCAAAGACGTGTGGTGACGGTGGTCGCATCTCCGACAGCTCTCCAGTACCGGGCAGTCAGGCGCTAAGTGGCTCCGAGCCAGGCAATTGCGGCAGTACCCCCGTCGGTCAACCGCTTCGTACCGTGTCTTCGGCGACATCTCTCGGAAACGCCGACAAGACTTCAAGGCGTGGTCCTCTTGACAAAGACCACAGGAGTACTGCCAGCCGCCTGGGCGCTCGCGTCGGCTTCGGTGACGATCTAGGCGGTCATCAGAGCGTTCACGTATCGGTAGGTAGCCGGCCATCTCTAGAGGAAGATACAAAAACAAGTTATTGAAGTTTTGGATAATGGATGGGGTCAAAAAGCCTAGTCAGTCAGAAAACAGCTTGATGACTTTAGTAATAGGACGTCCGATTGTGCCGTTGGTAGTCAATATGTCCACAACCCTGATATTGTTGTCTGTGCCGGGGTGAGTTCCGACAATACGACCCATCTTCCACTCGTTGGGAGACAACTTTTCGTCCTTAATGACGACAAGATCGTTAATTTTAATGTTATCTTGTTGATACTTCCATTTGTATCTACGATGCAGCTCTTTTAAATATTCAGACTTCCATCGTTGGCAAAAATTTTGTGAGATCATTTTCAATCTTTTCCATCTGTTGGCTAGGGTTAGATTATCTTCGGAAATATCAGGCTCAGCTGGAGCAAGAATCGAAGTACCGATGAGAAAATGTCCTGGTGTCAAAGGGGATAAATCTGATGGGTCATCGCTGGCAGGGCTTAAAGGTCTGGAATTGAGGCAGGCCTCTATACGAGCTAATATTGTTGTGAGTTCTTCGAAGGTAAAGTTCATTTGCGGAATCAGCTTGCGCAGATGAGTTTTAAAAGACTTAACTCCCGCCTCCCATAGGCCACCCATATGAGGAGCTCCAGGAGGTATGAATTTCCATTCAAGGTTCTGGTATATATTCTGCTGGATGGTACGAGTTTGAAAGGATTTTATGAATGCAATCCGATCCTTACGCATCATTTCCGCTGCACCTACAAAGTTTGTACCATTATCAGAATAGATTCTCGCAGGGCATCCCCGTCTTCCTACAAATCTGGAAAACGCGGCCAAAAATTATTGTGTCGATAAATCGCTCGTTGCTTCTAAGTGGACAGCCTTTGTCGCAAAGCACACGAATATGCAGACATAACCTTTGGTGATTAGACGAGCGCGTCCCGTGAAATTTCTGATAGGAAAGGGTCCAGCAAAATCAACGCCTGTGTTGTTAAAGGGTCGGGTCAGCATTGTGCGCTCAGGAGGAAGTGAGGCCATAATCTGAGTTTGAGTATGTTTTTTGTATAGTATACATGTTCGGCAATTGTGAATAACTTTTTTGACTAGAGACTTCAACCTGAAGATCCAAAACTCCAACCTTACCACACGAACCATGAGTTGATTGCCGCCGTGAATCGTAATTTTGTGGACAAATTCCGTTAATAACTGTGATAGGCGAGCGTCATAAGGCAAAATAATTGGATGTCTTTCATTATAAGATAAGGCAGGTGATTGTACAAGGCGTCCATTGGCTCTGATAACACCTTTTTGGTCTAAAAAAGGATTAAGAGTTAGGAGGCAGCTGCTTGGCGAAATGCGATTCTTTTGAACTAAAGATTGATACTCAGCTTGAAAATGATGTTTTTGTGTTAGAACAAGGAGTCGTATCTTAACATCTTGGATCTCTACCGCTGTAATTTCCTTGGATGAAATTCTCAGGTGAGTCCTATTTGCGCCGGTATTTCGCCAGAGTCTGAGGACATATGCCAATACCTTGTATGCTCGAGATAAGGAGGAAAATCTAGCCAAAGGGTCTTCAAATGTGGTTGTAGCAAGAACTTTGACCGGTTTTGACTCCAGATTTGTGTCTTCCAAACTTTCGTATCTAGGCCATCGATCTTTTGGATATTTCAGCCATGGGGGCCCTTGCCACCATAGACGATGAGATATTAGATCATCTGGAGAGCAGCCTCGGCTGGCGATGTCAGCAGGGTTACATTCGGAATCTACGTGTCTCCAGTTTTCATTTCCAACATTTTCCAAAATAGTAGACGTTCTGTTGCCGACGAAAGTGCTCCATGAACAGGGTGGTTTTGTAAGCCAGGCCAGCACGATCGTTGAATCCGTCCAGTAATGTGTAGCTACATTTGTTAGTTGAAGATTTGAAACAACTGCTGCCGCTAATTCTGAAAGAAGAACAGCTCCACAAAGTTCCAGTCGTGGTAACGAGACTTTTTTTTATTGGTGCGACACGAGTTTTCGCAGCAAGAAGAGAAGTATGTGTCGTGTTGTTTGGAAATTCAATTCGAATGTAGAGTGCAGCAGCATAAGCACTTTCTGATGCGTCACAAAATCCATGGATTTCAACCTGACTTAATGGCTGAAACTGAATCCATCGAGGAATTTTTATTGTGTCTATTAATGGGCAATTTTTTACGAAATTGTTCCAATTCATTTGAGTAATTGGTTTCAACGAGTCATCCCAATTTATTTTGTCTAGCCAGACATGCTGCATAATCAGCTTAGCCACTACAATCACTGGAGCCAGCCATCCGCAAGGGTCGAAAAACTTGGCTATGGTCGATAGAACTTCTCTTTTGGTACACGATTGTTTTTCTTCGATAAGTGGCGAGGTAAAAGTGAAGCAGTCAGCTGATATATGCCATCTGATCCCCAAAGTCTTCGTTGAGGATCCCTCCGAAATATCCAACCAATTGACGGGTAAAATTTGTTCTGGAGGCAGGTCTTCAATCACCAAAGGATTATTCGAGCTCCATTTCCTAAGTTCGAAACCTGCTGAGTCCAGGGCTGAAATTAATTCCCTTCGGTAATTTACAGCTTCTTCTATGGTATGGCCGCCTGCTAGGACATCATCAACGTATAAATTTTGTCGTATTATTTGCGAGGCTAAAGGGTATTTGTCTTTCACATCTTCCGCAAGTTGAAGAAGTGTCCGAATGGCGAGGAATGGGGCGCAATTTACTCCAAATGTGACAGTTAGAAGCTCAAAATCTTCTACTGGATCTTTTGGCGACTTTCGAAACAGAATTCTCTGATATTTGGCTTGGCTAGGGTCTAACAATATTTGGCGGTACATTTTAGTTACATCGGCATTGAACGCGTACTTGAAAAACCTCCACTTCAGTATCTGCAAAACGAGATCTTGTTGGAGAATTGGTCCAGGATGTAAAATGTCGTTCAAGCTTTTTTTGTTTGAGGTGGGGCTGGATGCATTAAACACGACTCTAAGTTTTGTGGTCACTCGATCTGGTTTAATCACAGCGTGATGTGGTAAGTAGTAATGAGGGTATTCATTTACTTCCGACGGCGAAATTTTCCTCATGTGACCTAGTTCGAGGTATTCCAGAATGGACTGATCATATTGCTCCTTAATTTCCGGTGTCCTAAGAAGTTTCTTTTCCATTCTATGGAATTGTGCCATGGCGATATTTCTCGACGTACCCAGTTCTTCACAAGTTTTGAACGGCAGAGTGACGACGTATCTTCCAGAATCATGGCGACGAGTTGTAGCGCTAAAGTTATCCTCGCAGTACGTGTCTTCTTCTGACCTCAAAATCTTTTTTGGGGTCTCCTCCACCTCCCAAAAACGTGTTAGAATTTTTTCGATTGTCACTGTACTGCACAGTGAAATTTGATTTTTATTTTCTATTTGTTGATTGACGGGTCCACCAATCACCCAGCCAAAAACTGTTTTTTGTGCCATAAAAGATCCAACTGATTGCGTCGGAGCACCAATAGTGAATATTAAGGGGCCGATATCTATTCCAATCAATAGATCAACTGGCCGACTTGCATAAAAACGAGGGTCTGCCAGCTCAAATTTGGCAGTTTCATGCATTTGCAAAGGGTCCAATGTTCTAGGTGGTAGACTAGATGGCAGGGTCTTCAAAACAGGTGCCCATACTTCTAGCCCAAAACTAGGGTCCACGCGAGAACAAAGGTTAAAAAGACAGGCTTTTGTAGATGTTTCAGACACGGTTTGACTTAAACCGGTTACGTGCACGAGATTTCGTTTAGTTGGAAGCTTTAAACGATTTTTGAGTTTTTCCGAGATAAACGTGGCTTGAGATCCCGGGTCTATTATAGCACGGGCATCATATCTTTGTCCTCCAGATTTAATTTGGACAATAGCCGTAAACAACAAGGTTTCTCGATTTTGATTATTTTTACCCTCTTGGAGGGTCAAGGCAGTGACACTAGGAGATTCTAAGTTCTGTGTGGACTGTATCAAGGTTGTTAGGGCTGATGCACTTGTACTAGGGCGTACACCAGCCTGTGTTGTATCGCCACCTGTAGAGTTGGCCTCATTGCCTTTATGCAGCAAACTGTGGTGTTTAAGCTTACAATCTCTACAGGTGTAGCGACTTTTGCAATCTCTCACTCCATGAGCAGAAGAGAGACAATTGTAGCATAAATGTGAAACTTTTACGATATGTATTCGATCATTGATGCTTTTCGCAAGAAATTTTGGACAAACTCTCAAGAAATGCTCTTCTCTACAAAGTTGGCAGTTTGGCGTACCATTTGTATAAGAGTCTTCGCGCATTATTACATGATTTTTATTTTTAAACCCCGTGACATTTGAGTTCTGTGAAATATTTGTTTGAAAAGAGTTTACGCGAGTGTCTTTTTTGCCATAATCAGATCGAGGCTGATTATTTTTCGAGAAGGCAGGTTTTATATTTCCAACAGATTCTAGGGTCTTGAATTTGTGTGTCAAAAACGAATCAAATTCAGCCCAAGTTGGTATTGTTGTACAATCTTTTAAAGAATTTTCAAATTCTTCTAGAAAAGTGCGAGGTAGCTTCGTTGAGCTAAGGTAGACTAATATCGGATCCCATCCTTTGATGTCGATGCTGAAGGTATTTAGGGTTTGAATACATCCATTGACCGTGCGCTGCAACTTCTGTATTGAGGAACCAGTTTCTGAGGAGACCTGGGGCAAAATTAAACAATGTCTTTAGCTGTTCGTTTATTTGCATTCGCTTGTTTTCGTAACGGGCAACCAAATTTCCCCACGCAATATCGAAACCCTCGTTTGTCAAAGGAACTTGGCTAATAATTTCCCTGGCTTCTCCTGCTGTTTTTTTGTTAAGGTGAAACAGTTTTTCAACCTTGCTTAATTTTGAATTATTTATGTAAATCGCCGAAAATAGATCTCTAAATGTTGGCCATTTTTGGTACCCCCCTTGAAATGTGTCAGTGTCGCAGGGTGGTACTCGAGAAATTGAAGAAAGATTATTATCGTGATCCTGTATCATCAGTGTCGATGTTCTTTCCTGCTTTTCCTTGGTTTGGCGTTCGGAAATTGTCTGGATCTCGTCATTCAATGCGCTGAGTACGTTTTTATAACTGGAGAGCGCCTCCTTGTAGTGTTTTCTCAACTTCGTCTTATCAATAGGTGTCTCTTCAGCTATTTCCTCTCGATCTCGGCACTCCAGATATGATCGCTTTACTTGATCCCACAGAGAATTGAGCTCCACTCGTAATACTTCCAAGGCATGTAAGCTTTCTTCCGATTTTGTGACTGAATAGACGGATTCGAAGTCCATCAAATCATTGACACAGTTGACAAATTTGTCTGTCCATGCCTTTGCCATTTTTGCACCCTCAATATAGTAGCAGCAAAAAACTTTTTCAAAAAAAATGCAGGAAATTTTTTCAAAAAATCGCCAAAAAGTTTTCAAAAAATCGCCAAAAGGTTTTCAAAAAATCGCCAAAAATTTTTTTTCAAAAAATCGCCAAAAAGTTTTCAAAAAATCGCCAAAAAGTTTTCAAAAAATCGCCAAAAAGTTTTCAGAAAAATCGCCAAAATGTTTTCAAAAAATCGCCAACATGTTTTCAAAAAATCGCCAAAAAGTTTTTAAAAAATCGCCAAAATGTTTTCAAAAAGTCGCCAAAAAGTTTTCAGAAAAATCGCCAAAATGTTTTCAAAAAATCGCCAAAATGTTTTCAAAAAATCGCCAAAAAGTTTTTTTTTTAAAAAATCGCCAAAAAGTTTTTTTAAAAAATCGCCAAAAAGTTTTCGAAAAATCGCCAAAAAGTTTTAGAAAAATCGCCAAAAAGTTTTCAAAAAATCGCAAAAAAGTTTTCAAAAAATTGCCAAAAGTTTTTCAAAAAATCGCAAAAAAGTTTTCAAAAAATTGCAAAAAAAAATTTCAAAAAATCGGAAAAAAGTTTTCAAAAAATTGCCAAAAGTTTTTCAAAAAGTCGCCAAATGTTTTTCCAAAGGTCGCCAAAAGTTTTTCCAAAGGTCGCCCAATCCCGCGACTGCCGGTTCTATGTACCGGATTGACCCGAAACTCTTCGGCCAGGGGCAGTCACCTCAACAATATATGTTTTTTGTTCGTCCATTTTTTCGTCGTGGGAGCAGCACTTCCCGGAATGCCTGCTCCGAATACTACTGGTCCGAGCCGGGATCGAACAAAACCCCGGACCTTGGATCTGCTCGGTTTGTCAGAACCGAATACACCATCGTGCTACGTCTGTAAGGTGTAATCGTTGCATGGAGTGGGTGCACTTCAGGAGCTGTTCAGGTCTGAACCACATCAGGGAGTATAGCGAAGCAGACTTTGTTGCCTCATGCTGTATCAACGAAGTTAGCAGTGGGTCTCTGGATTTGGTGTTATCATCGTCGTCTGCATTTTCGTCGTCATCATCATCATCTAACTACGAGACTCCCCCGCAGTCGCCCTCGCAACAGCATCAACACATACAGCATCTTACACCACAGATTGCTGTTGCCACTCCTGACAGTGCATCAATCTTGCAATTTAATTGTAATGGCCTACGCAACAAAATCAGTGAGGTCATAGAATTTATGAATCGGAGAAACATCATGGTCGCCGCGATCCAAGAAACTAAGCTGAATGCCACCTGCAGCCTGCACAGTTGTGACGGATACAACGTGCTACGTAAGGATCGCACCAGAAGTGGAGGTGGGGGACTTGCTTTCCTGTTACACCATTCTGTGCAGTACAGACCTATTTCGCCTGAGCTTGACTCTAGAGACCCATACATGGAATGTATGGGGGTAGCAGTCAAGTCTGGAACTGCCGAAATAGAGCTGTACAACGTATACATCCCGCCGGTTGGTAGCTGTGCCCCGCGTTATCTGCCAGACATTAGCAATTTGCTACAAGGCAATAACCGCTTGGTCCTAGGAGACTTTAATGCTCACCACGAACTGTGGCATTCTCTCCTAGACAACGACCAGAGGGGCATAGCTTTGGCAGAGCAAATTGATAGCTCTACGTTCTGCACAGTGAATGAGGACGCCCCCACGCGGATTATGGGCGATTGCCATAGCTCGCCAGACATCACTTTGGCATCGCCTGGCCTGATCAACGACGTCACCTGGCAACCCGTCATCTCACTAGGATCGGACCACCTTCCCATAATTCTCTCCATTAATAGACCACCCGATTTCATAACCTCTGAACGCCGTACGTTTCTCAATCAAAAAAAGGCTGATTGGGAGGCCTTCAGAGAAGCCACCAACCGCAGCTTTAATAATCTAGCTATTCCGTCGGACGTTCGGGTAGCCGAGAAAAAGTTCCGGGCCATCATCAACGCAGCAGCCGCTCGCCATATCCCTGCTGGTCGAATACCCGAAGTACGACCAAACTTCCCAGCAGAGGCAGCGGGACTCGCAGACGAGCGTGATGACATTCGTCGCTCCAACCCTACTGACCCTAGAATTAGGGATCTCAACTCCGAGATCAGTAGGTTGGTCAACGAATATAAGCGGAACAAATGGCTAGACCACTTAAAGCAGTGCAACTTGAGTTCCGGAATTGGTAAGTTGTGGACAACGGTCAAATCACTCTCTAACCCTGTAAGGAAGGATGATCGGACAGCTGTCACGTTCGGTGATAGAACAGTGACAGATCCGAAGCGGTGCGCGTGTTATTTTAACCGGCTTTTTATTGAGCACCCAGAGAGTGATAAGGCGAAAAGGAGAGTATTGCGTCGTATCCGCGCTCTCCGAGTCGAAGAGGCACCACCACAATTTACCGTTGGCGAAGTTGCCCATGTCATCCGCAGCGCAAAGTCATCAAAGGCGCTGGGTCCGGACGGAATCTCAATGCTGATGTTAAAGCACTTGGATACCCCGGGAGTAGAGTACATGACCAAAGTGCTCAATCTGTCGCTAGCCACTCACGAAGTTCCCGATGCCTGGAAAATGGGCAGAGTGGTCCCGCTACTGAAGCCAGGCAAAGACGCAAGTAAAGGAGATTCGTACAGGCCGATCTCCTTGCTTTCTCCAGTAGCAAAGACGCTTGAAGCACTGCTCCTCCCCAGCCTGATCGAACACTTTCTTAGTGCTGATCATCAGCATGGATTCCGCAAGCAGCACAGCACAACAACTGCTTTACACGCCATCACCACACGTATAAGTCGCGGCCTTAACCAGAACAAGCCTAACGACAGGACGGTCCTCGTGGCTCTTGACCTCACAAAAGCCTTCGACACGGTCAATCATGCCACTCTCTTCGAGGACATTGAAGAAACGTCCCTTCCGCCCAGTTTGAAACGTTGGGTCGTAAACTATATGTGTGGGCGCCAGTCATATGTAGAATTTAGAGACAGAAAGTCGAAGCCCCGTAGAGTTAAACAAGGAGTTCCCCAGGGTGGAGTTTTATCCCCGGCTCTGTTTAACCTCTACCTCTCTAAAATTCCTGCACCACCAGACGGCGTTGAAATTGTGTCGTATGCTGACGATTGCACAATTCTGGCGTCAGGACCTAAAGTGGATGACATTTGCGAAAAAATCAACTATTACCTCACTGACTTAGCACGTTTCTTCACTGCGAGGAATATGAAAATATCCGCCTCCAAATCATCAGCCACACTGTTTACTGCTTGGACCGCAGAGGTGCGGTTGTCACTCAATGTGAAAGTCGATGACGTCAACATCCCGACCACCAACTACCCCAAAATCCTTGGGGTCACATTGGACAGCCTTTTTAGATCCTCTGCACATGCTACAGCTATCTGCGATAAACTCAAAAGTAGGAACAAGGTCCTCAAGTCACTTGCCGGCAGTACTTGGGGAGCCGACAAAGAAACCTTGTTGACCTCTTACAAAGCGATAGGTCGGTCTGTAGCAAACTACGCAGCACCTGTATGGTCGGCGAACGTGAGTACGACGCAGTGGAAGAAAATTCAGACATGCCAGAATGCCGCCCTTAGAACATCAACAGGGTGTCTTCTTATGTCCTCTGAGGACCATCTACATGAGGAGACGAAGGTCCTTACCGTGCGCAGACACAATTTCCTGTTGTCTAAGCAATACCTGCTAGGGTGTTTTCGCAGCAGTCATCCTAACCACCATCTCTTGAACAGGATGCCTCTACCCAGGCAGATCAGGAACGATCTTCATGATCTAGAGAGAGAGGTCCAGCGGTATAAGAGAGAACCTTTAGATCATCGAAACTATCAGGCAGGTTTGAACAACATTCACGCCGATGATGTCGCAGCAGCAGTATCCAGCTACCGTGTGAATGCAGTGCTAGGGGAACATCCCCCGGAGATTTCACCTGAGGAGAAGGTACTACCTCGGCAGACGCGCGTGGTTCTGGCGCAGCTGAGATCCGGATGGTGCAGCCGCCTCAATTCTTACTGGGCACGAATTGATGCTAACGTTCCGGACATCTGTCCCGCCTGCCATCAGGGACCACATGATGTACTGCACCTCTTCAATTGTCCGGCCAAGCCCACTCAGCTGACCCCCAGGTCTCTGTGGACGCATCCAGTTCAAATGGCGCGTTTCCTTCACCTGGATATCGAAGCAGATCCCCCATAGACGAACAAGACCTCAAAATAAATATATTGTTGTTACAACAACAACAACAACAACCAAAGGTCGCCAAAATTTTTCAAAAAGTCGCCAAAAATGTTTTCACAATTTTTTATAAGGTCGCCACAGGTTTACAAAAATTTTCCAACAATTTTTAAAATTCGCCACAAAATTTCCTCAAGGTTTGCCAAGAATTATTCTAAATTTTCGCAAAAAAATTTCAACTTAATCAGGAATGGGTCAATTTATCTATCCAAAAAATAAATTGCTTCAAGTTGTATTTCAAAGTTGTGTTACGGAATTTATTTTAAAAAAAAGAAAATGGCATCCAAGTTAGCGATCAAAGATTTTTCCATCAAGGGGAATTTTCCAACATGCAAGTTCGATGGAAAACAAAAATTCCAATTTTTGCGTATCAAAATTTGTCGAGATAAAAATTTAGAACATTTGGATCTTTGGCATTGAAAATTTTTCCATTGCGAATTCTCCCAACAATTATTTTTCGTAACAAGAATTCTTTCAGTTTAATGGCGTCGTTTGCGACCGAAGTTTCCAGCAATTGGCATAAATTTCCAATGGAATGGAAGAAAAAAAAGATGGCCGCTAGCGATCCAAGTAAGAGTCAAGTGTCTATGTTGTTGTAGATTTTGATTCGGTCCAAAATGGCGTCGCAATGTTACGTAATATCATGTATTTTAATTCGCACGTAACGACAAGAAAATTATGTCCAGGGTCATGCAGCATAACTTTGCTTCAACGTCGGGCACATAATAGCAGCCGTGCCGTGTCTATAGCTGCACCCTCATCATTTGCTTGTTTTTTGTGCTAAGATCTTGGGTACTTACTACTTCTTCGCTGGGTTTTGTGGTTATGCTTTATACCTCTCACAGCGAATTTGTCCTTCCGATGTCTTCTAGGGGTCGTTTGTGGCGGGGTCCTTGGCGTCCTTCACTATGGCTTCCAAAATTGGGTCCTCAAGTATGGCGGTGGCGTCCTCAAATATGGCGGTGGCGTCCTTCACAATATGGCGGTGGCGTTTTTCACAATATATATTTTTTTGTTATATACACCTTTGCACTTTTTTGTTTAAGTACACACACTTTTTTTCTCGGGTGTATTTCACCTTCCACTATTCGGTTCGCATGGACCAAAATGTTTGAGCAAGGGCTTTTGTTTTTGTTGTCACTGGTTCTTTTTCTTTTGCTTCTCTTTGTTTAGTTTCTATTTTTTGTTGAGTTAAAAGTGTGTTATTTTTTGTTTGTTTAATTCAGTGTATGGTTTTATTTTGTGTTTCGAATTCAATTTGTAATTTAAATGTTTAGTGTTACAATGTTTATGTGTATAACAATTGTTTGTAAAAATGTTAAATTAAATGTTTGGTTTCACAATGTTTATGTGTTCACAGTGGTTTTTTGTACAATAATTGTTTGTAAAAATATTTAGTGTTCACAAAATTTGTTTTTAATTTAAATGTATTTTAATGTTCTATGTTCACAGTGTTAGTTTTAATATGTTGCTTGTTTGTTTTAACAATATTTAAATTCACTTTGTCACGGGGGGAAAGAAATCAAACGCACGATTCAAATTCAAGTTTACAATTAAACTAATCTTCGCTTTGTGTGAGCCTATGAGCCGTTTTAGAACACACGCATAGGCTCGCCACAAAGCGACATTGACAATAACAAAACAAAAGGACAAGGGAGAATGTGCGAAAATATGAAAAAGGGCTTGTGTACACAACGGTGTCAATGTACTTGACTTTATTATTCATTTCGCTTATGCACACAAGCCATCGCACATTCTCGATAGAAACAGTGCTGCTACAAATTGTAGCACTGTTTCAACAGGGTTGTTGGGCATAAGCCGATCTAGTGTTGAAAGCCAATATGAGGATATCCAAGCAATTTATGACAAAATTTGTGATGGGAACTTTGATGATGAAGATATAGATGAGTCATTCAGCGAAATGCGAGCCAGTTATGAGAAAATAATGGAAGAGATGGCCTGTAGATATGAAGAGGTGAATCATATGGAAAGGTATACATCAACGAAATTGGAAGAGCTGAAAATTCCAAACTTTAATGGCAATGTGGACAGATGGAATTTATTTCATGAAATCTTTTCGCAACTTGTGGATGCTAAGAAAAATTTGCATGATATTGAAAAATTCTACCGACTAAAAAGTGTAGTAAGAGGTGATGCGGCAAGACTTATACAACGTCTTCAGGTGACAGGTGAAAATTACAAGGCGGCATGGAGCATACTGGAGCAGAGATACAATAACAGACGGTTGTTATTCTGTACGCTGTTTGACAAAATAATTGATTATGGATCCATAAACATACAAAATCCTGGAAGTATCAAGCAGTTGCTAGATACCGAGTCGTACCAAGCCCTGAAAGCCATAGGAATGCAATTGAATGACACGGATCCGTTCATAGCCAGAATTCTGATCCGAAAGCTGGATAAATAAGGTTTGTTAAGATACGAACAGTGCGTACAAATAACAAGAGAAATACAGCAGCTTCAAGATGTGATGGAGTTTTTAGAGCAGCAGTACCTGGCGCTAGAATCCGTAAATGCGAAGAGAGGAAATGTAGCGAGTCAAAGAATTAAAACGTCGAGCGTATTTCAGGCATCACAAAAATCTTGCTTGTATTGTAGTACACCGGGTCATATAGTGATTGAATGCCGAAAGATTGCGCAAATCCCGGTTGGTGAAAGATATTCCTGGGCATGTAAAGCAAAAATGTGCATAGTTTGCTTGTCTCACAAATCAGATAGAAGGTGTTACAAATTCAACAAATGCGAGAAGTGTGGTGGAAGGCATCACTTTTTGCTGCACAACAACAATGAAGCAGCGACGAAACCACAGGAGCCCAAAAGGGCAAATTCAAGAACGCAGTTGGCTATAGAAAATAACGCAGTTACCCTGCTGGCAACGGCGATGGTTCGAGTGATAGCAGCAAGTGGCGAGATGATCTTGATTGTGGAATGGTCCTCATTGGGTGAAAGATAAGAACTCGTGGCCGGTCGGTACTCCATCTACATTCAGCGGTGCAACACAGGCAGTTGGAAGAGAGAACAACACTATCGCCAAGATGATCTCAAGGATAAGCTCGTACAGAAAGTTGATACGTATAGTAGCTTATGTTCGAAGATTTATTAACGGGGCCAAGAGGAATCCGATCTTATCGGGCTATCTAACAGTGGGTGAGCTGGTGGAAGCAGAGTGGACAATTCTTAGAATCGTGCAAGACGAATTATTTGCAGATGAAATCGCGTTCTTAAAAAACAACAGAGAGATACCCACAAAAAGCAAATATGTGGTCTAAATCCGTTTATGGACAAATATGGAATTTTGCGAGTTGGTGGACGGTTGGCAAATGCACAAATAAGCTATGACATTATATTAGGAAAATCTCATCTGGCCCAACTAATAATTAACGACGTGCATAGAACAACTTTGCATGGCGGGGCGAAAGTCATGGAGAATGTTCTTAGAGGCAAATTGTGGGTGATAGGCGCAAAGAATTTACTTAAAAAAATGGTGAGATGCTGTGTGAAATGCATACGATATCGGCGTGAAGCAGCAGGTCAATTAATGGGTAATCTTCCAAGCAGTAGAGTTTCGATATCGCATCCATTTGAGCATGCTGGCATTGATTATGCAGGACCCATCCAGATGAGGATGTCCCGTGGAAGAGGCCAGAAATCATACAAAGTGTACATTGCGGTATTTGTGTGTATGTCAACAAAGGCGGTGCATCTGGAAGCCGTCAGTGACCTTACGACTGATGCGTTTATGGCGGCTCTCAAGCGGTTCTTCTGTCGACGAGGCAAAAGTGCTCACATCTACTCAGACAATGGCACAAATTTTGTAGGAGCCGCAAGGAAACTGGACAAAGAGTACTACAGGGCGTTGCAGCAGAACTCGTCGCTTGTAGAAGTGCTATCATCGGAAAGAGTACGGTGGCATTTTATCACCCCCGGAGCTCCTCACTTCGGAGGATTGTGGGAGGCGGCTGTGAAATCTGTGAAGCATCATTTGAAGCGGGTGGTTGGCGAGTCGAAGCTAACTTATGAAGAAATGGCCACGTTATTGGTACAAATAGAAGCGGTGTTGAATTCTCGGCCACTTGGTGAATTTGGTGGCGATCCAGATTATGGCGAGATGCTAACTCCAGGATACTTATTAATTGGACGAGCTCTCTTAGATGGATAGATGGAAGCTAATTCAAAAGATGAAAAACGATTTTTGGTCTCAGTGGCGCAACGATTATTTGTGCAGCCTGCAACAACGTACGAAATGGAAGCTAGCATCAACAAATTTAAAGTTGGTTTTAATAAAGGACGAAAACACGGCACCGGCAAAATGGCCATTGGGCAAAATCGTCGAGCTGCATGAAGGACCAGACGATAAAGTTCGAGTGGTGACACTGAAGATGCAACACGGGATGTTGAAGCAGCCTATACATAAACTATGTCCTTTGGATGTAGTTAAATATGATGATGAGAGACCGAAGGCAGATGGTAAAACCAAATCTTTCGTAACTACGATCGCAAGAAGACCGAAACAAAAGCACGCATTTCTGTGCTGGTTGCATTTATACTTTTGCTAATGACAAGTTCAGTTGGAGCGCTATCAACGCAGACGCATAAGGCAACGGTACGGGAATTGGGGAATCGAACCATTATGTATATGGACAAGATTGGTACGATGGACCGTGTTACAGCATCCTGGAATCTGGTATCGTACTACAACATGGAGCCCTACTTTAAAACAGTCAACCATTTAGACGATATGATGAAAAAATGTCAACAACTTTGTGCAAGATTGAGAGATTGAGAAAGGCAATGCGTCTCAGTGCTCGACAGTATGAACATCTGGCTTAACGATATCTACGAAAATGATAAGTTGTTTTCGCACCAGGAACGAAGTCGCAGCAAGCGAGCTCCGTTTGAATTTATCGGTTCTTCATATCACATTCTTTTTGGCGTAATGGATGCAGATGACAGAGCCAACATAGAAGATAACATGAAGAACCTTTTAGAAAATCAGCGCAACCTAAAATACTTAGCTGAAAAGCAGACGTCGGTTGTGGAATCTACGTTGAATATCCTCAAAAAGACAACGGACGACGTCAACATTCAGTTCCGGGCTATTAACGAGAAGGTGAACAACATAAGCGAACTCTTAAATACAGACTATTTTGTATACAAGGAATCAATTAATTTCTTTATGATGACTGGTCAGCTGAAAAATATCATCGGTGAAGCAGAAAATGTTCAAGCTCAGGTCATCGGATTACTAATCGACATTAACCACGGTAAAATAAACCCAATGTTAATCCGACCAAGTAAATTGCAAGCAGAAATAACCAGAATTAATGAGCAATTACCTGGTCAGTTGCGGTTACCGGGAAGGTCGAAGGAAGCTGTGTTGCCAACTTTATACCGATTGATGTCCGCCCGAGGTATATTTGTGGACGAAAAGATGGTAATCGACATTCAAATTCCGTTACTGGAGAGACAGTCGTCTGAAGTTTTCCACGTGATTCCACTTCCCATAGTAAAAGGCAGCAGTAAGGTGGTGGCGGTACTAAAACAGCAATTCATTGTCTACAATTACGATATAAATTCATATCATTTAATAACACAATAGTTATAATTGCTCATTTGCTGCTGTAAGGTCAAAAAATGTATGGATTGAATTGGGCGATTTTGTTTTTGACGTATCTCTTTCGTGTTATTCGCATAGCGCAAATACGCTATGTTGCTTTATAAATGTAGTTTCTGTTTTTAAATGGATCACTTCGGGCAACACACAAGAAAAAAGAGTAAAAAAAAGTTTGAAAATGGAAAAACTGTTATGGACGAAAGAATTAGTAGAGTTCTTTCAACAAGTTTTCCATCTTTAGTAACAAAATTACATATTACGATTGTAAAAAAAGAGAAGCAAGTGATTAAACGTCAAAACACCGCAACTATTGATGCACGCAAATAGTCATAGTGTAATAGCATGATGGCTTACCCAGGGTTTTCAAAAGAGAATTCAATAAAAAAAACCTGGGTTAAAGCCATTAGTGTAATACAGGACTTAGTTTAGTGGGTTCCGGTCTATAAACTCTGAAGCCCGAATGTATTTTCAACCACGATCAAATCAGTGTGAGCGCCCAACGAACAGTATCCAGCATGCTAAGTTTATCATATACGAGTCTTGGACGTATTTCAGAGTTGTCAGCGTCATCGAATGTAAAACACGGTAATACTACTAACAGCCTTAATTTTACCACGGTGAGCAACTTGGATGAAACGAAAAATAAAGCAACTCTACAAAATTTGGTGAATGGACACATGTTATTGGATACATTGCTCTGTTGTTAACTAATAATTAACGACGTGCATAGAACAACTTTGCATGGCGGAGCGAAAGTCATGGAGAATGTTCTTAGAGGCAAATTGTGGGTGATAGGCGCAAAGAATTTACTTAAAAAAATGGTGAGATGCTGTGTGAAATGCATACGATATCGGCGTGAAGCAGCAGGTCAATTAATGGGTAATCTTCCAAGCAGTAGAGTTTCGATATCGCATCCATTTGAGCATGCTGGCATTGATTATGCAGGACCCATCCAGATGAGGATGTCCCGTGGAAGAGGCCAGAAATCATACAAAGTGTACATTGCGGTATTTGTGTGTATGTCAACAAAGGCGGTGCATCTGGAAGCCGTCAGTGACCTTACGACTGATGCGTTTATGGCGGCTCTCAAGCGGTTCTTCTGTCGACGAGGCAAAAGTGCTCACATCTACTCAGACAATGGCACAAATTTTGTAGGAGCCGCAAGGAAACTGGACAAAGAGTACTACAGGGCGTTGCAGCAGAACTCGTCGCTTGTAGAAGTGCTATCATCGGAAAGAGTACGGTGGCATTTTATCACCCCCGGAGCTCCTCACTTCGGAGGATTGTGGGAGGCGGCTGTGAAATCTGTGAAGCATCATTTGAAGCGGGTGGTTGGCGAGTCGAAGCTAACTTATGAAGAAATGGCCACGTTATTGGTACAAATAGAAGCGGTGTTGAATTCTCGGCCACTGGGTGAATTTGGTGGCGATCCAGATAATGGCGAGATGCTAACTCCAGGATACTTATTAATTGGACGAGCTCTCTTAGACGGATAGATGGAAGCTAATTCAAAAGATGAAAAAAGATTTTTGGTCTCAGTGGCGCAACGATTATTTGTGCAGCCTGCAACAACGTACGAAATGGAAGCTAGCATCAACAAATTTAAAGTTGGTTTTAATAAAGGACGAAAACACGGCACCGGCAAAATGGCCATTGGGCAAAATCGTCGAGCTGCATGAAGGACCTGACGATAAAGTTCGAGTGGTGACACTGAAGATGCAACACGGGATGTTGAAGCAGCCTATACATAAACTATGTCCTTTGGATGTAGTTAAATATGATGATGAGAGACCGAAGGCAGATGGTAAAACCAAATCTTTCGTAACTACGATCGCAAGAAGACCGAAACAAAAGCACGCATTTCTGTGCTGGTTGCATTTATACTTTTGCTAATGACAAGTTCAGTTGGAGCGCTATCAACGCAGACGCATAAGGCAACGGTACGGGAATTGGGGAATCGAACCATTATGTATATGGACAAGATTGGTACGATGGACCGTGTTACAGCATCCTGGAATCTGGTATCGTGCTACAACATGGAGCCCTACTTTAAAACAGTCAACCATTTAGACGATATGATGAAAAAATGTCAACAACTTTGTGCAAGATTGAGAGATTGAGAAAGGCAATGCGTCTCAGTGCTCGACAGTATGAACATCTGGCTTAACGATATCTACGAAAATGATAAGTTGTTTTCGCACCAGGAACGAAGTCGCAGCAAGCGAGCTCCGTTTGAATTTATCGGTTCTTTATATCACATTCTTTTTGGCGTAATGGATGCAGATGACAGAGCCAACATAGAAGATAACATGAAGAACCTTTTAGAAAATCAGCGCAACCTAAAATACTTAGCTGAAAAGCAGACGTCGGTTGTGGAATCTACGTTGAATATCCTCAAAAAGACAACGGACGACGTCAACATTCAGTTCCGGGCTATTAACGAGAAGGTGAACAACATAAGCGAACTCTTAAATACAGACTATTTTGTATACAAGGAATCAATTAATTTCTTTATGATGACTGGTCAGCTGAAAAATATCATCGGTGAAGCAGAAAATGTTCAAGCTCAGGTCATCGGATTACTAATTGACATTAACCACGGTAAAATAAACCCAATGTTAATCCGACCAAGTAAATTGCAAGCAGAAATAACCAGAATTAATGAGCAATTACCTGGTCAGTTGCGGTTACCGGGAAGGTCGAAGGAAGCTGTGTTGCCAACTTTATACCGATTGATGTCCGCCCGAGGTATATTTGTGGACGAAAAGTTGGTAATCGACATTCAAATTCCGTTAATGGAGAGACAGTCGTCTGAAGTTTTCCACGTGATTCCACTTCCCATAGTAAAAGGCAGCAGTAAGGTGGTGGCGGTACTAAAACAGCAATTCATTGTCTACAATTACGATATAAATTCATATCATTTAATAACACAATAGTTATAATTGCTCATTTGCTGCTGTAAGGTCAAAAAATGTATGGATTGAATTGGGCGATTTTGTTTTTGACGTATCTCTTTCGTGTTATTCGCATAGCGCAAATACGCTATGTTGCTTTATAAATGTAGTTTCTGTTTTTAAAAGGATCACTTCGGGCAACACACAAGAAAAAAGAGTAAACAAAAGTTTGAAAATGGAAAAACTGTTATGGACGAAAGAATTAGTAGAGTTCTTTCAACAAGTTTTCCATCTTTTGTAACAAAATTACATATTACGATTGTAAAAAAAGAGAAGCAAGTGATTAAACGTCAAAACACCGCAACTATTGATGCACGCAAATAGTCATAGTGTAATAGCATGATGGCTTACCCAGGGTTTTCAAAAGAGAATTCAATAAAAAAACCTGGGTTAAAGCCATTAGTGTAATACAGGACTTAGTTTAGTGGGTTCCGGTCTATAAACTTTGAAGCCCGAATGTATTTTCAACCACGATCAAATCAGTGTGAGCGCCCAACGAACAGTATCCAGCATGCTAAGTTTATCATATACGAGTCTTGGAAGTATTTCAGAGTTGTCAGCGTCATCGAATGTAAAACACGGTAATACTACTAACAGCCTTAATTTTACCACGGTGAGCAACTTGGATGAAACGAAAAATAAAGCAACTCTACAAAATTTGGTGAATGGACACATGTTATTGGATACATTGCTCTGTTGTTAACTGTCGTCTGTTTTATAACAATGCTGTCTATATAACATACAAACAGTTGCTTTGGCAGAAGGACACGAGCGGATACTGATGGGACATGTCCTCACGTGGAGAAAACTCAGAATGGTTTCTAAAGGGAATCCGAAATTCTTTAATTTGAAAACTAAACCATTGTGCCATACACTATCGAAAGCCGTCTATATATCTAGTACAACCAGTCGACAATGATTTTTTTAAATTTTCGTGAACCAATTATTTTATCTTTACTAGTGGTTGACAGGTATTGTGCTCCCATCTGAACACAAATTGTTGAGTGGGCAATGTTATTTTCGTCTATTTGCTTATGGTCGGTATAAAAGTGGATCATAATGAGGTTTATTAATATTGTTAACTGGAATGAGTTTAGAATTTTTCCATACACGAGGAATGTAGCATAATTTTAAGCTCGAACTTATTATTATTGTTAGTGCAATCAGTTTTTGGGTAACGTGTTTAAACATTTATTGTTTATCCCATCGATTCCAGGGGCTTTTTTGTTTTTAAATTTTTTTTTAATTAGATGTGTTTTTTTTCCAGTTGGTACTGTTATTTACCTCTGCAACAGTAATTTGATCACTGAGATGTGAAGAAACGGAATGGTCGGAAAGAAAGATGCGTGCTAACATTTCACATTTTCTTCCTGTGTATGTATATTACAAGTTGTTGTTTTGCTTTAAAGTCGGTAAAACTCCAGATTTATTTTTTAGCATTTTTGAAATAATCCAAAATAGAGAGGACGCTTTGTCTAGTCTAGACATCATGTTGATCCAGTTTTTGTTGCGAAAAAGAGATAATGCATATGAAATGCGTTTGTTGAGCAAATTCATTTGTAGCCTGTCGTCAATATTTCATTATCGCTTCCAATTCCAAAATTGAACGAGCTCCTTAATGCTAGACGGAATTGACATGATCTTTGTCGTATATATCCTTTTCGGAACACTTTTGTCTATTGCGGCATTTATTGCTCTTACAAAGTCATCAGTATTTTTTGCGGTTCAGATATCCTTAAATTTCTAAAGTTGAAGCATTTGTATGTATTCCAATTAGCCCTGTTGGTTTACTTCAGTATATACCGGAAGGTGGTCAGAAGATAAATTGTTAAACGCTTTCGTAAACCGTAAACATTGAGGCATGTTTGTTACAAAAAAAATATAATGTTAAAGTTTGTTTTCCAAAGTTTGTAGGATCCGAATTAATATACAACTTGGAAATATTACTTGCCATTGAGTTGTTTTCAATTTATTAAACAAAAGATTTTCGCTGACAATGCTCCGAATACATCCCCAATTGATGTGTCTACTATTAAAATCGCCACCGAGAATAAATTTTTCAGACATACAAAGCTTTTGAAGATCCACAATTACCACCAGCGTATATATCGATAGCATCATCGTTCAGGTAGACTTGCACGTCAATGTTTTCTATGCGTACCGTATTCTTTGGATGCAATAATTTGTGACGGGTATTCTTTGTTACTAGCGCTGTTACTACGTCGCCTCTCCTTTATTGACGATCGATAGCAATAGACTGTCATTTTTACTGAAATACTGTCATTTAGCCATGTTTCAACTTTATGTGCTTTTAAGAAATGAAACTGTTCATATTTTTAACGAATGCCTCTGGCGTTCCAGGAAATGATTTTCATTGATTCGTTCAATATAGAAAGTTAAAGACAAGCCCTGTATTGACTTCAAATTGATCAACTCTGCTTTTACAGCTTCTTAGCTTGGAAATTAACTCAAACGTTAGATTTTTTAATTCATCAATTGAAAATAAATTATTGTAGGGTTCACTTTGTTGTATATCCGTATATTGTTGTATATTTGTGCGATTCTTTTCTACTAGGACACTGTTCAGATTGAGCTTTATGTGAGGCATGGCAATTTGCACATTTTTAAAAATTGGCCGTACATTCCGTTTTGTGGTTTCCAGAACAATTGGCGCAAAAGGTTTTCTTTAACCTCACTTTTACTGGAACCATGACCAAACATTTGGCAGTATATTTAATTGGGTTTTTGATATTCCCATTTAACCTTTATATAATTTATTGCAGAGTATTTTTCTCATAATTTTTTTATTGTAATTGTTTTATCTCCTAAAATAGACGACGTGTATAACCAGTTCATTAAAATTATGATCTTTGTCTACCAATTGCTTTTTTATTATGGGTGGGTCGGTTTTATCTAATCCAAGAAGAATGATGTTGTATAGTTTTTCGTATTTTGTAGCATTCGTGTATAAATTGCTTCGTTTGTTTCTCATAAGCCAAGTCAAATTCAATCTTGTTAGTACAAAACAACTTCAGTCCAATTGAAATTTTACGCATTGAGTAGTCTTTAATACTCAAAATCCTGCATACTTCATTAAGTTGTTTAATTTTGAACTTCAGTATGGTTGTCGGTGGCACCTTAATTTTCAATACATTTTCCAAGTAATCGAGAATTATTTGATCATAATTCTCATCATCGATCTTTACAACGGGTAAACATAATTATAGTTCTCAGCTCTCTGAGAACATATTGGTTTGTCTTAGAGCCCTATTAGATTATGACTTTTCCCCTGGCTCTCGAACATCCCTTTTTTAGTTTTTTAGGCGAGAGGAGTGGAGGTGCTCGAGGGGTAGACCGATAGACACGAAACAAAGTTTTATGGGTATTTTTGACGTTTCTCTTTCGTGTCATTCGTATTTGCTTCATATAGTTTCTGTTTTCAAAAGGACCACTTCGGGCAACACACAAGTAAAAAAAAGTAAAATAGGTTTGAAAATGGAAAAAGTGGTGTGGACAAAAGAATTAGTGAAGTTCTTTCATCAAGTTTTCCATCTTTTGTAACAAAATTACTTATTACGAATGTAAAAAAAGAGAAGCAATTGATTAAACGCCAAAACACCACAACTATTGATGCACGCAAAAAGTCATAGTGTAATAGCATGATGGCTTACCCAGGAAACGGCATCCTCTTTACAAGAGTGTATTTTGTTGTTGATTTTTAAAAAAATTGTAATTTATTTGGATAACTGTTACCATAGATTTTGTTGGTATGTGGTAACAAGAAAATACGTCTTCACTTGCTAAGTACAAGAAAAGCAAATGACATAATAAGTTTTGTATTAGTGTAGGTCAGTGCGAAATAAAGACATTTTTAATTGTTCACGTTTCATGGGTTACTGACTGCATTTAATAATAAGAGTTAGAGACACATACAGTGAGCTTCAAGAGAAAATGTACAAGTGCCTTGAATGTGATATCAATTTTATTTTAGCGTCATAAATTTTTTTCTCAAATTTTAAAAAAAGAACAAGAATATTTCATTTAAAACAGAATCCAACTCTTTAGGAGTATAATAAAGAAGCCATTCCTTGACTACGAGGGAAGGAATATTGTGTGGTCCATAAATAAGGCATTTGTTTGATCAATAATTTCATTTTTGTAGCTAAAGCTTTTTCTACCGAGTCATTTCTTGAGGTTTGGAAATAGGAAGTAGTCACTGTGGGCTGAATCCGGAGAATATGGCGGGTGAGGTACCAATTCGTAGCCCAATGCATGCAATTTTGCCATTGAGACTGCAAACGAGCACACCTGGGCATTATAAAATAACCTTTTTCTTGGCCATATGGGGTCGTTTTTTTAAATCCAATAAGTTGGCATAAAATACGAGGGCGACCGCAAAAGTAACTGGCCTAACATAAAAAGAACCGTATTTTTGGATTATTATTTATTTTTCAACATAATCTCAATACACTTCATCAAACGTTTTTTAAGTTTTTTAATTCCATCCGAAAAATAAGATTTTTCAAGACCTTCAAATTATGCCTGTTTCAGCAATAACCTCGCTATTGGACGAAAATTTTTTGCCACCGAGAATTTTTTTTAAATTTGGAAACAAGAAATAATCAGAAGGAGCTAAATCTGGACTATATGGTGGATGCGGAGCAATTTCAAATCGTAATTCGGCCAGTTTTTGTTGAGTTAAAAATGCAGTGTGTGAAGGAGCATTATCTTGATGAAAAAGAACTTTTTTTTCTAAATGCGGTCGTTTTATCTTGATTTCTTCACTCAACCGACCCAATAATACACAATAATATTCACTATTTATAGTTTTTCCTTTCTCAAGATAATCAATAAATATTATACCCCTTGCATCCCAAAATACTGTGGCCATTTCTTTCCTGCTGACTTAACAGTTTTCGCCTTCTTGGGACCACTTTCACCAGCTTCTACCCATTGTTTTGACTGTTCTTTGCATTCTGGGATGTAGTGATGGATCCATGTTTCATCAACAGTTATGTATCGGCGAAAGAACTCTATTGGATTACGCTGATAAATCGCTAAAAGTTCCTCGGAATTGGTCCAACGGACGATTTTTTGGGGCAAAGTCAACAAACGCGGCACCCATCTTGCGGATAGATTTTTCATGTGGAGTTCATCATGTAAAATACTCCAAACTTGTTTTTCGTGTATTTTAACAATATCAGCAAGTTCTCTGAGCTTTATTCGTCTATCTTTAGTCACTTCATTAAATATTTTTCTAATGTTTTCAATAGTAGTAGCAGTTTTGCGGTCTTCCAGAGCGTTGTTCATCTTCCGTACTTGAACGACCCATTTTAAATTGTTGAACCCAGGATTTCACGGTGGAGTATGATGGTGCATTATCACCATGAACAGAATCCAATTCATCTTTGATTAATTGTGGCGTATAACCTTTCATATAAAAGTGTTTAATTACCGCACGAAACTTTATTTTCCATTTTTCAAAAATTATAAAACTTGTTTACTTCAAGTACTTTAACAAAGAAAATAATCATTAAATATTTCGGAAATTTTGACAGATGGCTTATAAAAGATTGCTTTTAAAAAACAAAAATAAAGTTGCTAATAAAATAGAAAATGTGCCAGTCCAGTTAGTTTTGCGGTCGCCCTCGTAAGTTTTCGCCATTTATTGTTTTCCCCTTTTGAAGGTAATCGAAATCGATTATCCCGCGTGCATTCCAAAATGTTTCATCCACAGTTACAAACTCATTCGAATTGCTGTAAAACAACTCCAAGCAAGCCTTTGAAGGTGTCACACGATTACGTTTATGGTCAATTGAGAGCATATAAAATGCGCATGGCATCAACAATCTAACACACTTTTACTCTTCGACCGGCCAATACCATATCGTGAATTTTTTTCGACCTGTTCGGATGTAGTGACCTCAATTGGCCATCAAGAACGTTCAGCGTTAGTTGTACTTGTGCGACCACAACCATTTTTTTACCATAACTTAAAATTTGATTTGAATTCAATCTCTTTTATGAAGTTTTTTAAATAAGATAATTTCTTGAAGCAACAAAAATTTAAAAGATAAAAAAAATACTTTTTTCATTCACAGTCATTAAAGGTAATTAGTCAAGTAATACAAAACTAAACACAATTTTAGTTATCAGCCTTAATTCAAGCATGAAACACAATTAACTTTGTGTTTACCACAGATCTTTTCCTGCATGCATTACACGTTTTTCGTCATTCTGCGGACATTAGTGACAAATGTTACGTGTTTAGATCCTTTATCAACATTTTCGACACCGTCTTACAGATTTGGTATTATGTTTTGAGTTTCTTTTTTTTAATTAACATCCGCAATTTAGATGACTCAAGTCTGCCTCGCAAGTAAGGAGCCATGTGAGATTTATGGAGATCTTTCAGGTACTGTCGTTGATTTTTTACCATTAGGGAACATAGCTTTTTACAAAAGTAATACATTTTTAAAAATCCAAAAATAGAAACATTGATTATATGGTGTTTTCGAGAACATGTGCATTCTCTGCACATTTGATTCAAAATGTCGGCACCGCCTTTTGTCGGGTTATAAAATTCTACCATGTGGGGTTTTCCCATTTTCGGATTTATGGCTTTCTTTTCATTGCAGCGTGATAAAAAAATATGCAAGTTTATTAGAGTTTGGCTTGTAGGATAATTAGGTCAGTTCATTGTCGTAACAAGTCATGATGCTCCTGCTCTATGGCCGTCCACATTGTCTATTTCTTTCGGAATTTCTATCTTGTTTGACCTAAAGTGCCAACAATAGTCAATCAGAAGAAGGGGAATTGATTTCAATGAACAAATGAACTAACCTTTAAACGTAGAAAATCTATTTAAAGTTACTCTGTGTCACTGCGACATCCAGAAGTTAAAGGCAAATGTCAATAAACATTACTCCCTCTTTCTCCCCTCCGACCCTTACTTTCCATTCGCCAACGCAATGCACCGCATGTATAGGGGGCATCCCCTAAGTGTTGGTTTTATAAAAAAAAAAAGTATGCAGAAAAGTCCGCTCAATGCAAGCTTTCGTCATTAACAAACGTTGTACGATTCGACGGACAGCAGCCGTCAAGTTAAGAAAATCCACGAGGTTGTATGTTTTGAACAGCTGTTAAACACAAACTAAATGAAAACTAAAACTACGAGGAAAGTTCGAAAAGTCACGAAATTTTTTATATGCCCTCATTTTTGCCGTGAGCTTAGTCGTTATCTTGTTAAAAACGCATGTTCTATCCCAGCACAAGTTATCGACGCTTGGCCTTAAATTTTCCTTTAAAATGTTAAGGCAATCGATTTTTTTCCATTGTGCTTTAAAAAAAATCAGTTTTCCCACTCCACTCGCAGACACCCCTAAACCATAACCGAATCCACTCAGTACTTTACTGTATACTTATATATTATGTTCTGAAAACTCTTGGCTTTTGCTTTTCCAAATTTTAACCAGTTTTCTTTTACCAAAAATTTCACATTTAGATTATGTTATTCCAGAAAGAAATTTTTATTTGCATACTTATAAGCAACTTTTATATTAAAAATGACGACTGATACTACTCAGTGATAACTTATTACTGAAACACATCCATACAATACCAAAAACGTAGCAAAAAATAACGGCAAATTCTAGCTGTACTTGAATACATTTGAGGGTCTGCAATACACTTTATTTTGAAGCGACAAATATGTTATCATTTTATTTTTTTTTTGTATATCTTCCGTTGCTGTAAAATATTTTTTGTTGTTTTCATAGTTTCAGAGTGTGCTTATGTATCACTTTCAAAAATCATAATCAGGGCTGTCATAGAAACCAATGTTGTCACTATTAGTTTTGAAAACGATAAGAAAAATGCTTTGGAAACCATTAAAACATTGGTTTTATTTACATTCGCAATGGACAAAACCAACTTGGTTACATGACACCAACATTGATTTGCAAAAACGACAACTAGCAAAACCGACATTATTTCTATGATAGCCCAGAATATGTTGAATTAAAAAAACATTTTTTAGAACTTAAATACTAATGACACCATGGCTAATAATCTTGTACACTTTCTTTTGACGCTCACAGCTAATGCCAATTTTGAACAGTATGTAAGGAGCATTTTCGCTTTTGAAGCAAATTATAACACAACCGCAATCAAATGAATCACGAGACGCTAGAAAACTTATAATTAGTGAAAGCTAAATTCGAGTTTTTTAACGGTGCCATACACAATTTGTTTGAAGACCCAGATCTCGAAGATTTATGTAATTGTAGTTTGTTATTAACCTGCACTGCATAAGAAATGTATGTAAACATTACATTTGGATAAGATATACATATTTTATAAGTAGAAGCCCACAAACTTGATAGGTTGAATCCTCTTTTTTTACTCAATATTATGTTTGTATCATTAATTCTGCGAATTAGCATTGAATTTATTTGATAGTTTGGTTTTCCTAAAAGCTATTTTCTGTGGTGCTGGAAGTAATTCAACTTCGAGCTGATAAGAAAAATTGAGATTCGTTTAAAAATCAGCGACCCCAAATTTGTAAAAAGTTGCTATAAGTTCCAGTTAAACAAAAAAAAAAGAGTTCAATTTTGTTCCCCTGTGTAATTGACGACAACGCCATCTGGAATACCGAAATACAATAGGCGACCCAAGACGATGTCGACAACTTAAATAGTGCATAATAGTTTTCCTATTGTATAATTCGACAACACAACTTCGCACCCAAACTTTTCAGCACTCACTCATTGCGACTCAATTACTGTGAAATGAATGGATGATTTTTTTGAATTCATGCAGATGTTTAATTTAGCAAGCAATGTCGGTAAACAGCAGTTAATCCATTTTTTCTTACATGTTCAACGTGTTCGCTACTCGTCATCAATAAAAATCAGGTTAGGAGTAAAAGGGTAATTTTTTTTTATTAAAAATGCGGAAATATCATTTAACGTCTAGCTGAGGCACGTCCTCGTCCTCTACCACGCGATCCACCTCTTCCACGGGTACCTCTGCCACGTCCACGATTTCCAACGCGATTAGTTTCCTTTTTTTTGGATTTTGATTTCGGGGTGTCATCAATAAGCAAAGTTTCGAGTGGAAGACTATCAGGCAAAATAAAATACCTTATGTTGTTGCCTCTTACGCTAAGAGTTTCCAACTGAACGGGATCTCTACTTTTAATTGTCATTTTGACGGACTTCAAGTGCGTATTCATAGCAACGTCAACGCCAGTTATGGTCCCATGAATTTGTGTTCCGTTTTTTAACTCCATAGTAACTGTCTCATGGCTCAGTTTCATTAAAAATCTGTAAGAAATAAATGTACGGAAGATATATAATTTGGTTTTAAATAAACATGCGTTTTTATTCTAGACTAAACAATGCAGCAATCCACATTCATTACAGATTTATAAACGACAGAATTCTATATATTTTAATATTTACAGATTCCTGAAATCCGGTTCTATGCACCGAATCAACCTGAAGGAAGAATTCTTCGTCCAAGGGCTGTCATCCCGGCACTATGTCAGCAACAACTATATATTTTACCTAAAGTAAATGACATATGAGAAAAATTCAGCTGTTACCTCAATGGATTAGCACGCTTCTTCACTGCGAGGAATATAACAAAATCCGCCCCCTTAATATGAAAATCGATGTGAACACCCAGACTTCATTCAGTTCACAGCGCTCCATAAATCACGAATTTAATCCGTTCTTGCTTATATTTCGCATGTACGTTCGACGAAAACTCAATTTATATCGGTTCATTTTTTGATAAACCCTATATAAAAGTCCCTCCCAAGATCATTTTAAACCTAATGTTAATTAAAGAGTGGTTAAATTTTAGGGCCGATGTTGATTTTGAAGCTCGACGAAAATAAGTCCCCGGGCCCGGCTGGTATTTCGGCACTTGTACTATGTAAGTGCTCCTCGACGCTAGCCCATCCATTACGCAACCATTTCATCTTGCTTATCGTGCGGGAGTCTTCCCAGCGTGTTGGAAGGTTGCAAATTATCGGCCAATCGCGATTTACTCTGCGCTCTCTAAGGTATTGGAGAGCATGGTTAACCACTATCTTGTGAGGTATCTAGAGTCCAACGACCTGCTTAGTGATCGACAGTAAGGCTTCCGTAGAAATCGCTCTACGGGAGACCTGTTGGCTATCTTGTCGGAGCGCTGGAGTCGGTCTATCCACCAGTTTGGTGAGTGTAAGGTTGTGGCTCTGGATATCTCCAAGGCCTTTGATAGAGTCTGGTACGGTGCACTCTTATCAAAACTGATGGTTTTTGGTGTCGGTGATACTTTCGCTCGTTTTATATCGAGCTTTCTTAGAGATCGCACTATAAGAGTTGTTGTAGATGGGTTCTGTTCCAACAAACATAGGTATACTGAAGATGTACCACAGGGCTCTGTCCTTTCTCCCTTTTTACTTCCAATTTTCATTGATGATCTGTTGGGTCAGACCGTGAACCCAATATACTCCTTTGTGGATGACAGTAACCTCTGCCATTCATATTCATTCGACCGGAGAGCGAGTCTTCAAGATATTGAAGACAAAATGCGAATTATGGATGAGACACTTGGCCGGGATTTACTGGCCATTTCCGAATGGGGTCGAGTGAATAGAGTAGATTTTAATGCGCGTAAGACACAGTGCTTCTTGTTGTCCCACAAGCGATTCGCTGACCCAACAATATCGTCAGTTTCTATTGATGGTACAGATATTGAACAATCAGAAGCTCTTGATGTTCTGGGCATGAAAATACAATGTGACGCTCGTTGGGCGAGACATGTATTCGAAGTGTCGAAAGAAGCACTCAAGTGCATAGGCTTTTTTAAGCGGTGCAAGAAATATTTCACTCCTACTGATTTTTCAATATCTATACAACTTTCATCAGGCCGAAGATGGAATACAACTCCCATATATGGGCAGGTGCTCCAAAATCATCCTTGGAGCTTCTTGACCGTGTTCAAAGGAGAGCGATGGTGCTGATTGGTGACAGCAGGGTATCCAACTCTATTGTTTCCCTTGAGCATCGTCGGAATATGGGTTGCGTGACGCTGTTCTATGGTTACTTTCATGGTGTGTGTTCATCAGACATCCGTCGCCTTATTCCTGACGTAAGGATGTTCGGCAGGGATATGCGACTTTCTATTAATTCACATCCGTTTGTTATCGATTGGCCAGTTGACCGCACTATACACTACAGATCAAATTCGTTTTTCGCTCGTACAGTCCGTGTATGGAATCGACTTCCGGCGAATGTATTTCCCACTAATCACGACATCCAGAAGTTCGAGGCAAGTGTCAATAAACATTACACCCTCTTTCCCCCCTCCGATCCTTAACTTTTCACTCGCCAACGCGTGTTGGTTATTTAACAAAAAAAAGAATAAACGATCAGTCTGTGATTTTTAAAATACGCCTTAAATTTTGAATTCCATCTGTACGTATTCTTTTGAAAAGTGTTAAAGCAGATTGTTGTGAATGTTTACATTGCAGTTTAGATCAAAATGGGCCTCATCAGATATAAACAAGCAATTTATCAACCTGTCTTCTTCAGCCAATTGAATAATTTTTTTTTGCAAAATTCCATTTGAATAGGCAGAGGGTTTAACTTACTTGAAATATGGACTTTGTCATGAAATGTTTCGAGTCAAAACGCTTGGATTAGCCTGAATTAACGACGTTACAGCCGCGATGGTGTCTTGAATACGAACATAGGGATCTCGAAGGTATGGCCTTCGTGCAATGCTTTCAGATTCGACAAACATCCCCCGAAGACCTCACCTGAGAAGGTGCTACTTCGGCAGACTCGCGTGGTTCCGGCTCAGCTGAGATCTAAATGGCGCAGCGGCCTCAATTCATATTGGGCACGAATTGATGCTAACGTTCCGGACGTTTCTCTCTCCTGCCATCAGAGACCACATGACGTGCTGCCACCTCTTTAATTGTCCGGCCAAGTCCACTCAGTTGACTCCCAGGTCTCTGTGGACGCATCCAGTTCAAACGGCGCGTTTTGGATATCGAAGCAAATCTCCCATAGACGAACACGACTTCAAAACAAAATATATTGTTGTTACAACGACAACAACAACAGACTCATAATGGTATATTTATTAAATAAAAATACTATTCTTCAAAATAAAATAAAGAATAAGAAAAAAAATAATTACGTTTTGTTTTTGTAGCACGATTCGTGGTATCGAATCAGCCAATGTTATCGGCTGATTCGAACATTGGTTTTATTTACATTCGAAATGGACAAAACCAACTTTGTTTCATGACACAAAATAAAACAAACATTGGTTTGCAACAACGACAATTAGCAAAACCAACATGGTTTATATGACAACCCTAAATACTATAATACAACTTAAAAACTGTAATACAAATTCGAAGTAACCAAAAGACAGTTTTACAAATTGTGCACTTAAATGTCCAAAGCCTTAATAATAAAATGGATGAATTTCGCTACTCGTTTATAAACTTCGACGTTGACGTTGTTGTTGTTGTGGCGGCGCACACAGTGCCGAGGTGACAGCCCTTGGCCGCAGAATTGCTGCTTCGGGTCAATCCGATGCATAGAACCGACTGTCGTGGTATCAACCTGCTGTAAATGATAGTACTTATAAGAGGACGACCGCAAAACTAACTGGCCTGGCACATTTTCTGTTTTACTAGCAACTTTTGTTTTTTTGTTTTTTAAAAGCAATCTTTTATAAGCCATCTGTCAAAATTTCCGAAATATTTAATGATTATTTTCATTGTCACACGTGATTGAAGTAATAAAGTTTAATAGTTTTTGAAAAATGGAAAATAAAGTTTCGTGCGGTAATTAAACACTTTTATATGAAAGGTTATACGCCACAATTAATCAAAGATGAATTGGATTCTGTTCATGGTGACAATGCACCATCATACTCCACTGTGAAATCCTGGGTTCAACAATTAAAAATGGGTCGTTCAAGTACGGAAGATGAACAACGGTCTGGAAGACCGAAAACTGCTACTACTATTGAAAACATTAGAAATATATTTAATGTAGTGACTAAAGATAGACGAATAAAGCTCAGAGAACTTGCTGATATTGTTAAAATACACGAAAAACAAGTTTGGAATATTTTACATGATGAACTCCACATGAAAAAGCTATCCGCGAAAAAGGTGGGGCATTTGTTGACTTTTCCCCAAAAAATCGTACGTTGGACCAATTCCGAAGAGCTTTTAGCGATTTATCAGCGTACTTCAATAGAGTTCTTGCGCCGATTCATAACTGTTGATGAAACATGGATCCATCACTACATCCCAGAATGCAAAGAACAGTCAAAACAATGGATAGAAGCTGGTAAAATTGGTCCCAAGAAGGCGAAAACTGTTAAGTCAGCAGGAAAAGTAATGGCCACAGTATTTTGGGATGCAAGGGGTATAATATTTATTGATTTTCTTGAGAAAGGAAAAACTATAAATAGTGAATATTATTGTGCATTATTGGATCGGTTGAGTGAAGAAATGAAGATAAAACGACCGCATTTAGAAAAAAAAAATTCTTTTTCATCAAGATAATGCTCCTTCACACACTGCATTTTTAACTCAACAAAAACTGGCCGAATTACGATTTGAAATTGCTCCGCATCCACCATATAGTCCAGATTTAGCTCCTTCTGATTATTTCTTGTTTCCAAATTTAAAAAAATTTCTCGGTGGCAAAATATTTTCGTCCAATAGCGAGGTTATTGCTGAAACTGAGGCATATTTTGAAGGTCCTCTATATACGACGCGTTGGGTTACAAACTCTTTGGAGCAAATAGACACACAAATGGTGGCGGTGTGGCAATATATGTCAAGTCTGGCTATAACTTTTTTATTAAATCTAAAGCAACCCAGAACTGTGAGATGGGATACAAATTCAAGGAACTAACATGTAACAAACGAATACATATCGCCAAACTGTAATACTGATTTTAATTCGTTAATATCTACCTCTACCGGAATCCTCAAAAAAACCCTATCCTGTAAAATATTTTTGTTGGCGCTTACGTCTTATTCGGGGTTAGGGCTCGATATTATGGCTTTAAAAATATTGATTGGATATTTCTAGCCCAACTAACTGATGAAATATCACGGATATAATATATACACTTGACTCTGTAGACGATCAGCAAAATTTTCTTTTAAGCAACATCAGTGTAATATGTATATGTCATGTGTACCAGTAAAAACGTGTCATTAGAAATAAGCAACCGCCATGGTTTAATTTAGAAACTAATGACTAATTGATCAACGAAATCTTGCATAAAAACGTTGGAAGCGTCCGCTCCACGAACGTTCATAACAGCCCGAAGAGCCGTTGTTAAGCAAACAAACATCCACTTTAAACTAAAATCCAGATCAGCTGTCGCCAGCAAAATTAAATGGAAGGAAATTCGAAATATTGGAATTTGCGAAATTCGGTGTGATGCACAAAAATCAAATGTCAATGAATTGCACGAAAGCTTTGTACATGTAAACGTTGCTCTCCCTTCTGACAACATATATGACGCGCAAAATAGAAAGGGACCTAAGGGTAAAAACCAGTTTTGTTCAGGAGAGCCATTATAAAGATTAAAATACGTGTGTCTTTGGTGTACCATCACTTTCATAAAACGCGCATATCTCTGGGAGGGAACACTTTAGGGGCATGGGATCGGTCTCATTCGATGATTCGATGTTGTCCACATCAAAAAAAAAGTGAAAATTAATTATTTTACCCTTAGGTCCCTTTCTCTATGCGCTGTCACATATATAAAACTATATGAACTGTACCCATAGAAATTGCTCCCCTTTTCGCTGCGTAGACGAAGCCGAAGTCAGAGCATTATCAAGATAAAATCAAATGCAGTAGACATTGATGGACTCAATCGAAAATTTTTAAAAATTATTCCACCAATAATAAAAAGGTAATATTATTTAATACTGTTCTCACCAAGTCTATTTTTGCCAATAAATGAAAAATGGCAAAAATTATTCCTCTTCCAAAGCAAAACAATGAATATCGTCCTATAGCTATATTGTCTTCGCTTTCAAAGGTTCTGGAGCACATCCTGATGGTTATTTCAATATGTTTCTGCATTAATACAATCTACTTTCCAAAAAGCAATCTGGTTTCAGAGAAAAAAGTTGTAGTACTGTTCTGATCGATGCAGTCAAAGGTCTCCTACAAAATCTAGATGACAACATTTTGTTGTTCTGTTAGATCACAGAAAGGCCTTTGATACTGTTGACCACATTATACTTATTTCTAAACGGAGTTAACTGTCCATTTTTTCTAACTCTGCTTGTAAACTCATGGTCTGTTATTTGTCACATCGTTCGCAAGACGTTATTGTTGGTAATCATCGTTCAAATGTCCTAAATGTTTCTCCTGGTGTTCCTCAAGGATCTATTTTAGGCCCACTTCGGTTTTCTATCTACATTAACGACCTCCCTGATATTCCAGTAACATTCAAATGTATGCAGATGATGTACAACTATACAATAGTGCTAAACTAACTGATGTTCAATCATACATTTCACTCTTACATAAAGATTTAGATTTAATTTACAAAAAGGCTAGTAGTAACGGATTGTGCCTAAACCCAGCTAAAACTAAATAAATAACAGAATACATTCTGTAAGTTACAACGTTATACTCAACAATACTGAAATAGACTGTGTTCAGACTTTATCAAATCTGGGACTTACCTATAACTCCAAGCTTACGTGGACAAACCCCATTAATGGAACTGTTGGAGGAGTACGAGGAATGCTAAGAAATTTGTGGACAGTTCGAACTTCTGCTTCGTTTCACATTAGAATGATGTTAGCAAAATCGTACCTTATTCCCAAACTTCCATACGGATCAGAATTTTTTGCAAACTGTGACTGATGCATGCTAACGTGGCTTATATCGATATCGCAAGATATGTTTTCAATAAAAAGCGATACGAACGAATTTCTGTGTTTTCGTATCCAATATTTGTATCTTTTAAAACATACTAAGAATTAAATGTCTAGAACAACTGCATAAAATCAAGAACCTGAGTATCTGTTTAACCGCCTAACATTCCAACCGAGGATAAAAACTTATCAATCCAAGAATTAAGAGCCTCACTACTCGCCTTTGAAATAATCTCCCACCGAAACTGACTTACAGTTGAAACAATGAAACAACTTAGATTTAAATTTAATTTTCCCTAATTTTATTTTAATTTATAATATTATATATATTTTTAACATGTTTAATGTTATAATCCGTGGATCCCGCACTGAAATTTATAAGATGTTATCATCTTGCTGTGGGCGGTTCAACCAATAAAATAAATAAGTCAAATATTTGTATTGGGTTCATTTGCACGAAATAGGATAAGTAAAACTAAAAATCAACTCGAGCTGATAGTTCTAGAATATTTTGCTCATTCTTACAAAGCAAATGTGTGCCAATTAATTAATTATTTATAATTATTGGTTAATTTTATTACAATTTATAGATTTTTATTGTCGGCTTTCGACGAATTCGGCTAAGAACTCTTTTGCTGGTGTAAACAAAGAGAAACATTGTTGCAATATTAGTCATAATGTTGTTCAATGTTGCTAGATTAGCATATTGAAAACTACTTATGTAACTAATCTAGTTATCTAGAAGATCAATACATTTTTGTAAGCACTCAAACCAACTTTTGAAGCACTTTTCCCACTCTAATTGGGAAACGTGGTTTTTAAACGCTACTCGGTTTGAAAAAGTTAATTTCTAAATGTTAAACATGACACCAAAAATACTTACCATACTCTCCGCCGGGAGAGTATGGTGGAAATGATATTGCGCGTTGAAGATTGCTCTACGCGCAGTTCGAAGACTATACACAAAGGGTAATTCTCATTAATAAAAATGAGTCTCCCGTATAAGTCATTTGATTTGTGGCCGAAGTAATCGTTGCCAAAGACTGCTGAAGAAAAACCTTGGCGGGTTTAGAAACAGCTGTACAGTCTGCCTGGCAACCGTAGCAAATACATTTCACCAGTTTCTTCTTTTTAAGTTGATTCTGAAAAAGAAACAACATAAAGGTCTCGAACCAGAATAAAAAACTGCTCATGTCATAATAATGATAATTGTTTGTGAAAATAAATAAATACTTTCAAAGCTCAAGTTTTAAGAAATTTTAATATCTTTAGGTTTGTTGCATATATTTCATTTCATTTCTTTATTAAAATGTAATTCGAAGCCCATTGGGGGCCTATTAAAGCTTAATTACAATATGCATCAAAATGTTAAATAGAACATCATAAACTACTCGATTTTCAACTATCTATGTGATAGTTGAAAATCGAGTACCCGAGGTAACAACTCGAAATTGAACTGGGAGTCAAAAATAACTTGTAATGAATATATACCTCTTAGAGACACAAAACCAACGATATACTACACGTTACGTTACGATCCGACTTCAAACTACGGAACTGTACAATAAAAAACCATTATGGCGGTTTTTAGTTTTCGCGGAAATTGTTTTTCCCAACTTTACATACTCTCCGCCGGGAGAGTATGGTGGAAATAATATTGCGCGTTGAAGATTGCTCTACGCGCAGTTCGAAGACTATACACAAAGGGTAATTCTCATTAATAAAAATGAGTCTCCCGTATAAGTCATTTGATTTGTGGCCGAAGTAATCGTTGCCAAAGACTGCTGAAGAAAAACCTTGGCGGGTTTAGAAACAGCTGTACAGTCTGCCTGGCAACCGTAGCAAATACATTTCACCAATTTCTTCTTTTTAAGTTGATTCTGAAAAAGAAACAACATAAAGGTCTCGAACCAGAATAAAAAACTGCTCATGTCATAATAATGATAAAAGACCGAATAAATAACAAAAAAACGAAAAAATTAACCAATAATTATAAATAATTAATTAATTAGCACAAATTTGCTTTGTAAGAATGAGCAAAATATTCTAGAACTATCAGCTCGAGTTGATTTTTAGTTTTACTTATCCTATTTCGTGCAAATGAACCCAATACGAATATTTGACTTATTTATTTTATTGGTTGAACCGCCCACAGCAAGATGATAACATCTTATAAATTTCAGTGCGGGATCCAAGGATTATAACATTAAACTTGTACAAAATATATATAATATTATAAATTAAAATAAAATTAGGTAAAATTAAATTTAAATCTAAGTTGTTTCATTGTTTCAACTGTAAGTCAGTTTCGGTGGGAGATTATTTCAAAGACGAGTAGTGAGGCTCTTAATTCTTGGATTGATAAGTTTTTATCCTCGGTTGGAATGTTAGGCGGTTAAACAGATACTCAGGTTCTTTGATATAAATGATTTTATGCAGTTGTTCTAGACATTTAATTCTTAGTATGTTTTAAAAGATACAAATATTGGATACGAAAACACAGAAATTCGTTCGTATCGCTTTTTATTGAAAACATATCTTGCGATATCGATATAAGCCACGTTAGCATGCATCAGTCACAGTTGGCAAAAAATTCTGATCCGTATGGAAGTTTGGGAATAAGGTACGATTTTGCTAACATCATTCTAATGTGAAACGAAGCAGAAGTTCGAACTGTCCACAAATTTCTTAGCATTCCTCGTACTCCTCCAACAGTTCCATTAATGGGGTTTGTCCACGTAAGCTTGAAGTTATAGGTAAGTCCCAGATTTGATAAAGTCTGAACACAGTCTATTTCAGTATTGTTGAGTATAACGTTGTAACTTACAGAATGTATTCTGTTATTTATTTAGTTTTAGCTGGGTTTAGGCACAATCCGTTACTACTAGCCTTTTTGTAAATTAAATCTAAATCTTTATGTAAGAGTGAAATGTATGATTGAACATCAGTTAGTTTAGCACTATTGTATAGTTGTACATCATCTGCATACATTTGAATGTTACATGTTACTGGAATATCAGGGAGGTCGTTAATGTAGGTAGAAAACCGAAGTGGGCCTAGAATAGATCCTTGAGGAACACCAGGAGAAATATTTAGGACATTTGAACGATGGTTACCAACAATAACGGCTTGCGAACAATGTGACAAATAACAGGCCATGAGTTTACAAGCAGAGTTAGAAAAAATGGACAGTTAACTCCGTTTAGAAATAAGTATAATGTGGTCCACAGTATCAAAGGCCTTTCTGTGATCTAACAGAACAACAAAATGTTGTCATCTAGATTTTGTCGGAGACCTTCGACTGCATCGATCAGAACAGTACTACAACTTTTTTTCTCTGGAACCAGATTGCTTTTTGGAAAGTAGATTGTATTGATGCAGAAACATATTGAAATAACCATCAGGATGTGCTCCAGAACCTTTGAAAGCGAAGACAATATAGCTATAGGACGATATTCATTGTTTTGCTTTGGAAGAGGAATAAGTTTTGCCATTTTCCATTTATTGGCAAAAATAGACTTGGTGAGAACAGTATTAAATAATATTACCTTTTTATTATTGGTGGAATAATTTTTAAAAATTTTGGATTGAGTCCATCAATGTCTACTGCATTTGATTTTATCTTGATAATGCTCTGACTTCGGCTTCGTCTACGCAGCGAAAAGGGGAGCAATTTCTATGGGTACAGTACATATAGTTTTATATATGTGACAGCGCATAGAGAAATGGACCTAAGGGTAAAATAATTAATTTTCACTTTTTTTGATGTGGACAACATCGAATCATCGAATGAGACCGATCCCATGCCCCTAAAGTGTTCCCTCCCAGAGATATGCGCGTTTTATGAAAGTGATGGTACACCAAAGACACACGTATTTTAATCTTTATAATGGCTCTCCTGAACAAAACTGGTTTTTACCCTTAGGTCCCTTTCTATTTTGCGCGTCATATATGTTGTCAGAAGGGAGAGCAACGTTTACATGTACAAAGCTTTCGTGCAATTCATTGACATTTGATTTTTGTGCATCACGCCGAATTTCGCAAATTCCAATATTTCGAATTTCCTTCCATTTAATTTTGCTGGCGACAGCTGATCTGGATTTTGGTTTAAAGTGGATGTTTGTTTGCTTAACAACGGCTCTTCGGGCTGTTATGAACGTTCGTGGAGCGGACGCTTCCAACGTTTTTATGCAAGATTTCGTTGATCAATTAGTCATTAGTTTCTAAATTAAACCATGGCGGTTGCTTATTTCTAATGACACGTTTTTACTGGTACACATGACATATATTACACTGATGTTGCTTAAAAGAAAATTTTGCTGATCGTCTACAGAGTCAAGTGTATATATTATATCCGTGATATTTCATCAGTTAGTTGGGCTAGAAATATCCAATCAATATTTTTAAAGCCATAATATCGAGCCCTAACCCCGAATAAGACGTAAGCGCCAACAAAAATATTTTACAGGATAGGGTTTTTTTGAGGATTCCGGTAGAGGTAGATATTAACGAATTAAAATCAGTATTACAGTTTGGCCTATAAACAAATCCGATATGTATTCGTTTGTTACATGTTAGTTCCTTGAATTTGTATCCCATCTCACAGTTCTGGGTTGCTTTAGATTTAATAAAAAAGTTATAGCCAGACTTGACATATATTGCCACACCACCAACATTTTTTTTTTTTTTAAATAACCAACACTCAGGGGATGCCCCCTATATATGCAGTGCATTGCGTTGGCGAGTGGAAATTAATGGATCGGAGGGGGGAAAGAGGGAGTAATGTTTGTTGACGCTTGCCTTGAACTTCTGGATGTCGCAATTAGTGGGAAATACATTTGCGGGAAGTCGATTCCACATACGGACTGTACGAGCGAAAAACGAATTTGATCTGTAGTGTATAGTGCGGTCAACTGGGATACGCGACTTCCTAGAAAGTCGCGTATCCCTGCCGAACATCCTCACGTCAGGAATAAGGCGACGGATGTCTGATGAACACACACCATGAAAGTAACTATAGAACAGCGTCACGCAACCCACATTCCGACGATGCTCAAGGGAAACAATAGAGTTGGATACCCTACTGTCACCTATCAGCACCATCGCTCTCCTTTGAACACGGTCAAGTAGCTCCAAGGATGATTTTGGAGCACCTGCCCATATATGGGAGTTGTATTCCATCTTTGGCCTGATGTAAGTTGTATAGATATTGAAAAGATCAAAATATGCCTCAGTTTCAGCAATAACCTCGCTATTGGACGAAAATTTTTTACCACAGAGAATTTTTTTTAAATTTGGAAACAAGAAATAATCAGAAGGAGCTAAATCTGGACTATATGGTGGATGCGGAGCAATTTCAAATCGTAATTCGGCCAGTTTTTGTTGAGTTAAAAATGCAGTGTGTGAAGGTTTCATACTCTCCCTGCGGAGAGTATGTAAAGTTCGGTCTGGCCGAACTTAACAATTTGTTTTGTTGGCTTTTAACATAAGTATAATAAGGAATGTTATAAGACGCACCAGAGGGTACGTTTAAGCAATCTACACATTCAATTCATAAGGTCTGTCTGAATCACGGTACTTCAAGTCTCATGATTTTTCGGCTTATGGATGAAAATTGACATATGACTTAAATATACAATAAATTTTATTATACTCGTATTTAACTTGTTCAGCTCAAACATTGGTTGTTGTTTAAGCGGCAACTGTGTGCCGGAGTGACGGCCCTTGGCTGTCGTGGAACTGAATAGTTTTCGTAAAGGTCTGTAGACCGTTGTCCGACTTCAATTCCCCCATTTCCATTTTAATTTTATACATATTTCTCGTATGTTTTGTTGTTCGGTAAAACTTTTAACATTTTGCACTTTTTTTTATTGAATTATAATTTGTCCATTTTCATTAGTGTATTGATGTTTACAACAGTAAGATACCATGTTAATAAATAAACGAGGTTCTGACTTGAATGGTTTCGGCCATATTTTTACACAAGGTTTGACTTGTTAAAAAACCTCTCCTACCCGCCATACCATTAATTTTAATTCCCAAGGTGTGCCGTTTCAACATGCATTCTCGATGGCAATTATACGACCAGCAACGCGGGCCAGTTCGAGCAATTATATGCATATCACTATATATGCAAATATTTTGGGGATATAAATATATATTGTTTGTGTACCCTCTATTCCGTTTGCACCACCTCGAACTCGATCAGAGGGATCGCTTAAAGCAATTCAACTTAAGTTCCGTAATAAGTAAATTGTGCACAACGGTCAAATCGCAGCGCAAGTCACTAAAGGCGCTGGGTCCGGTCGCAATCTCAATGCTGATATTGAAGCACTTGAATACCCCTAGAGTAGAGTACAAGTGCTCAATCTGTTGTTAAATACTCACATAGTTCCCGTTGCCTGGAAAATTGGCAGAGTGGTTTCCCTACTGAAGCCAGGCAAAGACGCAAGTAAAGGAGAATCGTAAAGGCCGATCTCCTTGCTTTCACCAGTAGCAAGGACGCTTGCGCCTTCCTCAGCTTGATCGAACATCTTCTATGTGATAAACATCAGCATGGGTTCCGAGAGTTACACTGCTTTAAACGCCACCACTTGTATAGATCGCGGCCTTAACCAGAACAAGCCCAACGACAGAAGTCCTTGTAGCACTTGACATTACCAAGGCCTTTGACACGGTCAATCTGGATACTCTGTTCGACGTCACGCTGATTCTTGCACAATTCTGGTTTCAGGACCTAAAGTGGATGACAAGCACGCTTCTTCACAGCGAGGAATATGAAAATATCCGCCTTCAAATCATTATAAATATGGACCGCAGAGGTGCGGTTGTCACTTAATGTAAGTCGATGACGTCAACATCCCGACTACCAACTACCCTAAAATCCTGGGGTCACATTTTACAGCCTTTTTCGATCCTTTGCTCATGCTACAGCTATCTGCGATAAACATTAAAGTAGGAACAAGGTCCTCAAGTTACTAGCCGGCAGTACTTGGGAGCCAACAAAGAAGCCTTGTTGACCTCTTTAAAAGCGATAGGTCGAACTGTAGAGAACTACGCTGTGCCGGTGTGGTCGGCGAATGTGACTACAAAGCAGGGGAAGAAAATTCAGACTTGCCTGGATACCGCCCTGAGAATATCAACAGGGTATTTCGGTATTTCTTATGCCTTCCTACCGTGCACAGAAACAATTTCCTATTGTCAAAATAGTATCAGCTTGGTTGTCTTCGCAGTAGCCATCGCAACCACCATCTTATGGACAGGTGCCTCCGCCCAGGCAGATCAGGTACGATCTTTATGATCTAGAGAGAGAGGTCTATCGATACAAGAGAGCCTTTAGATCATCGAATCTAACAGAAAGTTCTGGGCGAGTTTTACAATGATGAAGTTGGAGCAGCAGTATCCTGCTGTAGCGTAAATTTAGCACCAGTGAAACATCTCCCGGCAAACATCTGACCTCTTTTCGACGCTTGAAGCACTGCTCCTCCCTAGCCTAACACTTTCCTTGTGCTGATCATCAGCATGGATTCCGCAAGCAGCACAACAACTGCTTTACACGGCATCACCACACGTATAAGTCCCGACCTTAACCAGAACAAGCCTAACGACAGGACGGTCCTCGTGGCTCTTGACCTAACAAAATCCTTCAACACGGTTAATCATGCCACTCTGTTCGAGGACATTGAAGAACCGTCCCTTCCGCCCAGTTTGAAACGTTGGGTCGTAAACTATATGTGTGGGCGCCAGTCATATGTAGAATTTAGAAACAGAAAGTCGAAACCCCGTAGAGTTAAACAAGGAGTTCCCCAGGATGGAGTGATATCCCCGGCTCTGTTTAACCTCTACCTCTTCAAGTTTCCTGCACCACCAGACGGCGTTGAAATTGTGTCGTACGCTGACGATTTCACAATTCTGGCATCAGGACCTAAAGTGGATGACATATGCGAGAAAATCAACTGTTACCTCACTGACTTAGCACGCTTTTCACTGCGAGGAATATGAAAATATCCGCCTTCAAATCATCAGCCACACTGTTTACTGCATGGACCGCAGAGATGCGCTTGTCACTCAATGTGAAAGTCGATGACGTCAACATCCCGACTACCCCAAATACTTGGGGTCACATTGGACAGCATTTTTCGATCGTCTGCACACGCTACATCTATCTGCGATAAACTCAAAAGTAGGAACAAGGTCCTCAAGTCACTTGCCAGCAGTACTTGGGGAGCCGACAAAGAAACCTACGCAGCACCTGTATGGTCGGCGAACGTAAGTACGACGCAGTGGAAGAAAATTCAGACTTGCCAGAATGCCGCCCTCAGAACATCAACAGGGTGTGTTCTGAGGACCATATACATGAGGAGACGAAGGTCCTTACCGTGCGCAGACAAAATTTCCCCTTTGTCTAAGCAATACCTTCTAGGGTGTTTTCGCAGTAGTCATTCTTACCACCATCTCTTGGACAGGATGCTTCCGCCCAGGCAGATCAGGTACGATCTTCATGATCTAGAGAGAGGTCCAGCGGTACAAGAAATAACCTTAAGATCATCGAAACTATCAGACAGGTCTACACAACATTTACGCTGATGAAGTCGCGGCAGCAGTATCCAGCTACAGTGTGAATGTAATGCTAGGGGAACATCCACCAGAGATTTCACCTGATGAGAAGATACAACCTCGGCAGACGCGCGTGCTTCTGACTAAGCTGAGATCCGGATGGTGCAGCCGCTTTTATGCTTATTGGGCACGAATTTATGCTAACGTTCCGGATATTTCTCCCGTCTGCCATCAGAGGCCATATGACGTGCTACGCCTCTTCAATTCTCCGGCCAAGCCCACTTAGCTGACTCCCAGGTTTCCGTGGACACATCCAGTTCAAGTGGCGCGTTTTCTCTACCTGGATATCGAAGTAGATCCCCTAAAGACGAACAGGATTTCAAAATATAATATATTGTTGTTACAACAACAACGGTACCTCGGCAGACCCAAGTGGTTCTAGCTCAGTTGAGAGCTAGATGGTGCATCCGCCTCAATTGGTATTGGGCCCGTATTCACGATAACGTTCCTGACGTTTGTCCCGCCTACTTTGAGGGACTACATGACGTACTGCACCTCTTTAATTGTCCGACCAAGACAATGTGAGACTTACAAAACCACTTATATTGTTGTTGCAACATCAACTGATCGGAGGCCCTGTATTATTGATCGTCGTTAAATTCTAAGACGATTAGGTCACACGAATTGACTTTGCATGATGATGGCTCATAGTCATCGCTATTTGGTACTTAAAATGGTCAAAATCGGCAAATAAAGTACTTATACACTTTTTAAAGTTTTAGCTTTTAAAAATTTTTTTAATTGAACAGGGATTAAACCGGCTCAAGACCTCTTGCTTCTATATTTAAATAGAAGACAAGTTTTTAACAAAATGGCAAAGTGACATTGATTTTCGTGGCTGCACACTACTTTTATCATGATTTCGGGTCCGTGACAACCCTCTTCAGAAAGCCTTGCTGCAATTGTTGAAAGTAAAACCGAACTCTATAAGGCCAGGCTCTCCCCAAACGAATGAGAACTACTGTTGTAAACCTTACTTTTCAAGTTTTCTTTACACAATTGCCCACGAAAATACAACTCACTCTTGCCACCTCTAAAGAGACTCCACATCGAGAGCCACCAATAGATTTATTTTACAACGTGTGTGTTGTAAAAAGAGTTTAGTTGACTATGTCAACTTGTGTGCCGTGCATGTACGTATGTTTAGCTCGTTTGTTTTATTTCGGTCTGTTGCTTTTACACATTGAACAGGGATTAAACCGACTCAACCCCTCTTGCTTCTATATTTAAATAGAAGACAAGTTTTTAACAAAATGGCAAAGTTTTTAATCATAAGTTTTTGACGACGAAAATTTGTTAAAATGGGTATTTTTGGTTAGGACTTTAAAATCAAAAAGGGCATAGTTGCTGGATATTTCGGCTTATGTAGCCTAAAAAATAGCCCTTTGGTCTTGATGGGACTTAGGTTACAGATGTCTATTTTAACACTTTTTAAAGAAGTCAACATGAGTATATCAGCTTTGGAGATGGCGTTCGTTACAGTTGACGGGAGGTTTGCAAAATTAAAAAAAAAATTATTTAGTCTTAAAATACGTATACAAATAAACTCAAATAATTTAATTAGTGTGATGGCAATGTGCCCGATTTTCAACGAGTATTGCTGTTACCGAACGTTTTTGAAGGTGTACCCGATAAAGATTCTTGTTCACCTAGTTTGATTTGAAATTGTGACATTAGAAATAATTCTTCTTGGTTATCCGATCCAACTCATACTTTGCTTCTTCTAGATTTTTTGGTCGATCTGGATCAAGGAAGGATATAGTTGTCAGCTTGTTGTAGTAGGTCCTAGAAAGTCAATGCTTATTTCTAGATTAGACCCGAGTACTTCCCTTGTTATTACTAGGAATTACGTCATGACGAAATAAGTGGTAATACCTTAAATTTAAATATTCATATTTATTTATTCTTTTATAATTGTTATACATCAAAAATTTTTGGAGAGGGTTTACATGTGCACGGTTTACATGTGCACATGAGCAGCTGTTTTCCACCTCGTAAATCCTGGCGACTTAACGAGTAAGAGATTAATCACTAAGACTAGTAGCCTTAGTGTGTTTCATTTCCACGCAAAACATATCAGTAGTCTTTCATTAATGCCTTTTTGCGTAATTTGGAATATTTTTAGTGTGTACTTAAGATAATTTTTATGAATAAAAAATTGTTTAATCTTTGTTTTTGTTTATATTTATTTAAATTATTCAAAGTTTTTTGAATATTTTAAATAAGCCTGAAGTAATTTTGTAACTATATAAGGCCTAAAGGCTCGGTTACTTTTTGAATATCAATAAATGAAATAAAAAAGTTTAAATAATGATCAAGTGTGTGTTGCAAGTGAGTTAAGGCTTTCGCGAAATATTATAAAAAGTTGTTTTAAAAGTTAAAAAGATCTGGTTTACCACTAGATTGTGCTGCTTATTCTGTACTTACTTAATCAATTAAAAAAAATAGTTTACGCATAGGCAAATAATAAAATATTTATTTTGGAAATGCGGTTGCAAATTTTCAAAATGAAGCGTTCAAATCGCTTTGCGAATACAAAGTCGTTGCAAACCTCTAGTAGTCTTCAATAATTTGTTTAAACTTTTGCCCCTAAGAGAAATATTTCTAAAGAGCATATTTTTATGAATAATTTCCATTTTGATTTTGGGGCTCAAAACTTAAAAGAAAATCTTTTTGATTCTTGCATTCGGAAAGCATTAAATATAAAGAGTATTTGTACACTGTTAAATTTTCTGGTAAAGGAAAGAACTTTGATTTTTAACATTTATATTAATTGCTTTGTTTATAATGAGAGATTTTACTACATTTGTGGTTTTTAAAAGTTTTCAGACATAGCCTTTTATTTGCTGAAATTTAAAGCTGCTCCTACTTTAACAAGGCAATTTAAATTCAAAGCTGCTCCTACTTTAACAAGGCATGGGATAACCACAAGTTCAGCTCGCATTAAATGCACTCTGACTCTAACGGAGAGATTTCAGGCAAACATCGATGAAGTTCAAAAACATTTAAAATCGATAAAAACCATTTATTTAATGAAAGAAATTATTCAAAATTTACGCGCATCGTAAGCATATTTTTGAATATTATTTATGGTGTCATCCAAATCTATAAAATAATCTTCGACCGCAACTAACCTATTTTCAATTTGCAATAGCTGTCTTTTTCGATTAACATACGTTCGATCAATATTCTTTTTCATTTACAGTCTTATTTGCACCTTTTCAAAAATTTCCATTAGAAAGTCTGAACAACCTTATTCAGAGCTTGTCGGTGAAGAAATACCTTACCCAGTGTATCTGTTTTTTTCACATATTCAATTGGTCTTTGGAAAAGAGTTCATCTTTTGTTTAGGATTTAAAAATCGTCGGACGTCTTAATTTCTTCTCACAGATTATTAAAAAAATAATCTAGCTATCCGAAACTTGTTGAATAGATATTTTTCTGTTGGAAATGTCGATAGTTAAACTTTACTCATTCACTATTGACTATGTCACCGGTACTACTGACCAATTATTCCCCAGGCAATGCTTTCTGCTACATACATTTATCATGGGCTTGTCATTGAGAATCCACCAATGACATTGGAATCAGTGATTTACTACTTCTTTGTTAGACTGTTGTCTACATTGGAAATTTGTATATCCAGTTCAATTTCTACTTAGCGGACATAGCTCTGATTTCGTTTTTAGGGAATAGGAAATTAAATTTGGAGAAAACAATTTACGCCAGGTCCATATTTATATCTTCCTTATTTCTTATCGGATCGCGACGAAACTAGATTTGTTGGAAAGATCATTGAAATATTGCGCGAACTACTTAACGCATTGCGGCACATCGATTTTGTGCTTTTAGAGAACGAGTTTTTGGAAATGGGGACAAGGCTAGGGGAAATTTTTCACATACTATTTTTTTCTCGAAATTTAATTTTCGGATCTAAACCCTTGAACTAAATCTAAACCCATCCAATACAATGTATACTCTCAATGGAAAAGTTAAAAATAAAACGTTAACAAAAAGTCAAACAAACTAGCAGACAGTAGTGTTGACTTGGAGAAAGTTGACCCCACGCTTCCTATAGGGCTCTTTTGAATTTCCTTAAAAACAAACTGCAAAGAAGCTTTCCTTATTTACGCTATTGAGCTCGAAGTGCTTTGAATATATCAGGTGTGCTTTTTTATTTTTTTAGAAATATTTGCAATATATGTAATACAAACAAACTTACGCTATTGACTTTATTCGATGGACACAAAAGTTCAAAATGAACGAGTTTTTATTTTTGTATCCAGATTACTTTCAATGGTTAGAAAAAAGAAAAGGTTCTTTTATAAAGATTTGAATTTATCACCTTCACGGTGTTAAAAACAGTTTTTGCCGCCTTGGTTAATGTGCACTCCTATCATTTACACCTTCTCAATGACGAAGATAAATCCCAAAGTAATGTAAATATGGGCATTAAACATTAGGTTCCTGTATATCAGTATAATAATGACAGCAGGCTCAGATTACTGATTCGAGAGAAGTTCCCCGTTTGTTCCTTATGGGACTGCTGTGGAAATTAAGTAGTAAATAAAACGCCTATTTTCATCTCGGTGGCTATGTCAATAAGCAAAATTGACGCATATGGGATTCAGATAACTCACACGTGGCTATTGAGAAGCCAATGCATCCACAACGAGTCACTGTTTGGTGTGGATTTTGGGCTGGCGGCATAATTGGGCCACTTTTCTATGAAAATAAACAAGGAGCCGCCGTTAGCGCTCAGACTACTGATTCTAGAGAAGTTCCCCGTTTGTTCCTTAATATAATGCTTAGGGAATTAAGTAGTTAATAAAACATGTCTATTGTAAGCAGCGAAGCTTTCGTTCGCTGTTATACTATTAAAATACAAGGGCTATCATGCGATTCTCTTAGGACAATAGTGAAACAAAAAGTAAATTCTTCCCATTTTCAAACAGATGGGTCAAACAGATATTTAATTCTCACTCTTAGAAGACGCTTCGATGTTTTTCGAATTGGCTTGCTAAAAAGTCTGCAACGGAATTATTCTTCTAGAAGTTTTAAAATTACAATTATAATTTTAAAACAGATATTTTTGGATTATCTAGAAAGAATTTGATTGCCAAGAATTTCAATACAATCCACATAGCTTTTTCAACGTTTCCATATTAATTTTTACTTACAATTTACTTTGAAATACTTTTTATATAATAATGATAAAACCAAAACTTATTATGAATTAACTGCCTTTATCCTCCATACACTGCAATAGTACAATTTTTTGTTAACTAGATTTTAATAAAATTGTGATTTTTTATTAAAAAAAAAAAAAAAACAGCAACATCCAGTTAAGAAACAAGGGTGGAAGGAAATCAGTGAGCTGTACACAACTCAATTCTTATACTCACTGCCGGGAACTACTGTTTAACATCGGCTCAGAAAGGCTGATGCATTTTACAGAGAAGTTTTTACATGGCTTTGAGATAAATTTGCTACTCTTACTCTCTTAAACTAGCCCCTGAAAAATTGTTAGATGTTCTTAACTGGTATTGGACCTAGGCATGTTAGTCGTGCTGATAGTCGTGCACACCTCCATCACACCACGGTCGTGTGATGGTTTTTATACGGCTCGGATAAATATAATAGAATATTCTTACAATTTCATCCAAATTATGAACCCTAAGTTTGACAATTGGAAGCGATAAGTCAGGTCATTTCTGACATTAGAATTTCTAATCGCTTAGCACGTTTTTCCAATGTACCTACTATTTATTTACTTTTACATCCCATTAATCTTACAATATCGGCATCCTATATGGCCTTCCATTTTTTTTTTAATTTTGTGAAAAGAAGTATTTTTGGGTTTGAAAACTTTAAATGGTTTCAATTCTCCTGGATATTTGGTGTTCCATCGAATGATTGTTTCTTTAACAAAGAAATATCTCTACAATATATTTTAGAATTAATTGCAGATCTATCTTTATTATTCAATTACATAGAGGTGGAAGCATGCGTAATGTAGTAAACTATATTGTGAGCACAATGCGAAAAAATACTTTTTTTGAACAATTTTCATTAGAAAAATACAATTTTAAAAATGATGTTCTTTTCTTTAATTTTTGTTTTAGTTCGTCTTGTTTTTCTGTAGTTGTCGGTTCCATTTGTAACAGCCGATCTCCAAAAGTTCGAAACTTGTGCTACTTTATGTACTTTTTACAACTAATTGGCGCACAAGTCCAAAAAATCCTTTCTCATACTTCGACACTTATAACTGACTATCAAATTTAATAAAACCTTTGTAAAAATTAAATTAAAGCCGGACACGCTGAACCTTTTTTCTTATGTTGCGCTTTTTACTTCCGGTGGTGTACACAAGTTAATGAAACTGCAGTGCCATCATTGAAAGCCCTGTCATATACATATTTATTGCAAGTTAAATGTAAATCAGACTGCAGGATGTAAGCAAGAATACGTTGCATAAGGAAAGCTTTAGTGTGCCTGAACCTTTAGTCGTTCGATGCCTGCATTAAAGAGTAGGTTCCGGTCAGTGATCTACAATAATTGCACAGTACACAGCTCATTGATTTGAAATGTTACCCCTTTTCACCTTTGCAAGTTAAATATGTATGTTTAGAACCGAGTAGAACGAGTGAAAAAACGATTTACATACATACATCGTTTACAGCTCTTTAGTTACCAGTTTCTTCATGGAATGTTGACTAGCTCCTTACAAGACAAGCAGTTTGTACTCGGTAGTAATTTTGTACATGAAATCCTCGTGCTTATTTCCAATTTTGGGATCATTGCAATCTAGCTTGGTCGAGCCACGACAAGCAACCACGCCGATTCTACTTGCTGTTCAGTACAACTAAAATTTGCACCCCTCGTTCTTAGAATACCGGCTTCGAATAAAGCGTATATTAGGCAGTATAACTTCTACTCAAAGCGACAATCTGCGAACACATTTACCCAAATTACAAACAACACAAAATTCAGTAAAAAATAGTTCTATTACTAACAAAAATTACCTCACAAGTTTCATATCGGCAGAATTCACTTAAAAGCAGTAAGAACGATTAATTTGGGGAGACTATATAAACAAGCATTTATAATAAAACTTATACAGTTTAAAGCCGATACGATTTCCACGTCGCCGCGCCGCCGTTTATCGTATTATTGATGGGCATAACAGAAATGCCACACTTTCAAGTACTTATACAAGTTCGAAAAACAATATACAGTGGCTCAATAAAGTAATCGGACGAGTTGAAATATTTTTGTAGCCGAGAATTGTATTAAATATCAATGATGTATTTTACTGGATATCATTTTTATTTAATGCTACTTAGGTAAGTAAAAGAAAACCAAAAGCACATTTTCAAAAAATGCATAGTGTGTTGCTATAAAATAAAAACCAGACAAATGTCGATTACTCGCCTCAAAAAAGTAATCGGACATCATTATTAGATCCACATCTCTATGAATAATAACGGTAAACTATTTTTGATAATATTTTGTTATCTTTTGTTTCGTGTCTTGTTTTTTTTTTTCAATTCAATTGATTTTTATTTAAAAAAAAAGATAATATACAATAATATAATTTTGCCTCAGCGCCACTTGGGCATTAAAAAAATCTTGTTTTATACAATATAAATCGTTAAAATGGACATAGAGTAAAATCGTAAAAAGTATACATCTGAGGATGTTAGAAAAATAAAAATAAACCATTTTAAAGAAGGTAAAACGGTTCGAGAGATAGGAGATATTGTTGACAGATCTAAATCAAAGCACACGAAAATTAACCAAAATCCGGAATACCTAAATTGCTTACCAGCCAGCACAGATGAGCGATTGATTCTATAACAAATTAACAATTATAAACTAACAGCCGTATTCATAAAAAAATCTTAATTGGGACTTAAAGTACATATTAGTTAACAAGCACTTTTTGCCTAACAAACGATTGTTAAGAAAACGTATTCATAAACACTACTTTAACTAATACTCAATTTAATCAATTTGTCGATTCAATGCTGGCAACACGGTCGTTTTGACTTTATGATGCAGTAATACGATTATCAATTATGCGAGTATTCGAATCTATATTTTTTGTTTTGTTTATTTTACAAAGAACTGATTTAATAAACAAAAATATATATATATATATGAATATATATATATATATATATATATATATATATATATATATATATATATATATATATATATATATATATATATATATATATATATATATATATATATATATATATATATATATATATATATATATATATATATATATATATATATATATATACATAGAGATAGGAGATATTGTTGACAGATCTAAATCAAAGCACACGAAAATTAACCAAAATCCGGAATACCTAAATTGCTTACCAGCCAGCACAGATGAGCGATTGATTCTATAACAAATTAACAATTATAAACTAACAGCCGTATTCATAAAAAAATCTTAATTGGGACTTAAAGTACATATTAGTTAACAAGCACTTTTTGCCTAACAAACGATTGTTAAGAAAACGTATTCATAAACACTACTTTAACTAATAATATATATATATATATATATATAATATATATATATATATATATATAATATATATATATATATATATATAATATATATATATATATATATATATATATATATATATATATATATATATATATATATATATATATATATATATATATATATATATATATATATATATATATATATATATATATATATATATATATATATATATATATATATATATATATATATATGCTTACTTGTAAAATAATAAAAACAAAATCATGTTTAAATAAAAGACAAATTGAGATCAATTTTGTATTACTGAAAAAAAAAGGTATTCGAATAACGAATAATATTTTTCTTATTTTGATTGTTTACACATCACTAGTGAACTTTTTACAATTTTTCCTTTTTTGTGTTGTATTTTTTCATAAAGAAGTTTTTATAAATGAAAATGGAAAAAAGACAATTGCAAACGCAAAAAAATAACGTATCCATTCTACTCGTATATTTTAAAAATATTTTTTTCTTCGTTGTATTCGAAAAATTCAAAAAATATGTGTGTAAATGTAGACAAACAAACACAAACGTCACTTTAAAACACTGTTAAAGTATGGTCGAAAGAATATTAAAATGCACACATTTAATAATGGTTTACAAAACGATTATTAAGCTAATAATCGTTTATGAATACAGTTTTCATACTTTAACCCTGCGGTTACACATGCCAGTAGTGGCATGCCATTGCAAAATAGTCGAATCTCTTGCCATTTGCATTTGCGCTTACACATGCCACTGCCACTTCATTTTCAAAATGTTGTCAAAGCGTAAACTTCAAAAAATTTGTTTACTATTAAAATTAAGAAAAAGTTGTGAAGAGCGCGAAAAAGTAAAAGTTAAGAAAAAATTGACGAGATGAGATGTTGGGTAAAACCCTTACTGATAAAAAGGTGCGACCTAAATATTGAAGCACATTTGCTAAAGGATTTGCTTTGGAAAGACGATGTGAAAGACTTCAATAATTTCTGTCGGTTGAATATAATTCAATTCGAAGAAATTCTTTGTCTGGTAAGTAAATGCATATCAAATTATTTTTATGAAAACCATTAATTTTTTATACCCTTAGGTTGAATCGAAAATTAAAAAAATGACACACACATGCGGGCTGCGATACCTGCCAGAACGAAGTTGGCAATAACTTTGAGGTACCTGGCTACTGGTGATTCCTTTAGCTCTTTGGAGTTTCTGACGAGAGTATCCAGAAGCACTATATCAATTTTTATCCCCGTAGTGTGTAGCGCCATTTTCGATGCATTGAAATGTGACCATTTAAAGGTAAACAATTGATCTCAGGAGTCAAAAAATTGAAAAATTGAGTTTAAAATTCAGATTTGAATTTGTTATATGTATTTAAAAATTCAACTCTTTGTAATATATAAATCTTTGGAATCGATTCAAATAATTCAACTCTCCTTACCCTGGTAAATAAGTTTTGAAACGAATCATTATAATTATAATATAAATTTTATTTAAACAACAAATATCACTCAGAAATGTATTCTATTTCGGCATCTGATATGGCCAAACTTAAAATGTCAGAAGTCGGAGTGGAGGTGGAAATATTGCTGTTCCTGGAGATGACGTTTATTGGGCGAAAACGGTTTTTTCGGATCTCTTGAATTTTTTTTTGGCAAATTAAACTTTGGATTTCACCCATTAGCTCATATGCCGACTCTTTGGGCATATTCGCCAATTGTTGCGCAATGCTTGCGCCAAATGCTGTGAATTCTGTCTCATTTTCCTGCATTATTTTATTAAGAACATCGTCAATTTTGTCCGTCGCTGGTGCGGTCGTTGATGAGGTCGCTTTTCTAGGTCTTTTTCTTGACTGCCAAAGTATTCCTGAAATCCTTCCATTTCCTCAAAGCTTTCAATATCATCTAAGCTTTCTACTTCCTCAAAGCTTTCCTGAAAAAAAGTAAAAAAATATTAAAATATATTTGCAGGTTCCCGATACCGAAGAAGAGTGGTTAAATATTTCTACCGATTTTAATGTTATATGGCAATTTCCACATACACTTGGAGCTTTAGACGGAAAGCATATTTGAATTAAGGCGCCGTCGAACAGTGGATCACAATTCTACAATTTTAAAGGATTCCACAGTATTGTACTTTTTGCCGCGGTAGATGCGCATTGTCGATTTATCTATGTAAATGTTGGGTCCAATGGAAAGGCATCCGATAGTACAATATACCGAGACTCTTATCTATATAACTCTATTGAAATGGAAATCTTAAAATTCCAAGGAATAATGAATTAATCACTGGACATGGAAGCAAAATACCATACTATTTTATCGGTGATGATGCTTTTTGTCTAGACAGACATCTAAAGCCCCCTGGAGACGTACCAAAAAACACATCAATCAGTGCATATGTGTGAGTGTCGTATATTTGAAGCTTTTGAGGAGACGTACAAATAAACACATCAATCACCATTTCTATTTTGACTTCGTAGCGTTCGCACCTAATCATGTCGTCGTCGGATGATGATTTATTATTATTGACTACTTGTGCAGTGTTGTTGAGGAAAAAGAAAAGTATGAAAGAGAAAAAAAAAATTTTAGTTTTCAATGAAACGCAATATAAACTTTTGTTCATCTAAGCACTTTTCCATTATTTCACTTATTTTCTTTTCACTTGTTTTCTTACCAAACACAAAATATGTACGTATGTATGTATGTTTATTTTTTGTTTTCGTCCGCGCACTTGTTTACATGACGGGAAAAACAAAGCAAATGAATTTTTTTTGTCAAAACAACAGGAGACATACCACAAATCAGCCATCAAATAGAAATATCAAAAATTTTTGATTTTCATCAATCAATTGCCGACAACATGTACGTGTAGCCGAAAAAGAACGAACGCACGCACACAACTTTGTGATTGATGGGTTTTTTGGTACGTCTCCAGGGGGCTTAATGAAACCCTTTAGTCGGTTTTAAAAATTAAATATTCATGAAGAAATATTTAATTACCGACTGTGCCGAGCACGAATGGTTGTAGAGTGCGCATTTGGAAGGTTGGCTAGGCGGTTTGGAATATTCAACAGACCAATTGAAGTTAGCACTTCAACAGTCGACTTAATTGTGATGACCACTTGTGTTTTACACAATTATTTAACAAAGAAAATAAGCCAGACCATAACACAAGACATCGCAGCAGACATTGAAGGTACTCCTGGAACATTTACGCCCATGGGTCAACAAAGTACAAACACTTTTAAATATTCGTGCAGAATAAGGGATGAAGTATCCAAGTACCTGGTTACAGACGGAAATGTTGACTTTCAATGGAAAAAGTTGAACATTTTGCACTAAATAAGAATTTCATTCACATACATTGTGATCCTACAAACATTTGTTTTTTTTTATAATAAAATAAGTAAATAAAAAAACACAAACAAATTTAATTTACTTATAATTTTCGAATTTGATGTATCTTGGAACTTAATAGAAGCTTAAAACGGTAAGTATGTCTTCCGGCTTTATTTGACTCTGGATACTATTGAAGAGTTGATGAATATACTATACTAGATACACTCTCTGAATAATATGTACTACCAGTGGTCATAATTCTGAGATGTCACGACATTTGTACCTATACCGGATTATTCCAAAATAGAATAAAAAACCACTCCTACTTTCATTAATAATTAAGTACTTACCTCAGCTGAATTGTCCATTGTCTTCCTTATGACTATGGAATTATCTAAAAAGCTCATCTCGGAGTACCACGGCAATGAGGTAATATATTGCTCTTCCGCTTCAGAACCAGATTTCTTGCAACCCATTTTTCTTTTTTCATTGGTGTATGTTGTCCGTAAATTACGAATTTTTTTTTCACCACTTCCACCATCATGCCCATTTCTTTTCCAATTAATTCATATGCCTTGTTTTTTAGATCGTTCCGTCTGTAGGATTTGCTGCTCATATCCCACAATAAAGGGTGGGAACGATATAAATTTATCAATTTTAAAATATTTTCCTGGCTCAATTTGGAATCCATTTCAACTGTTGGTTTTGATTATCAAATAGAGTTACCGAGTTCATCAGATAGTCAAATGTTTGGGGGAAATGATTAATATTTAATGTTTTTTGTATTATTTTAATAATATTAATGCTCTTCATTAACAAATTTGCATTTTTTTCATGAGATTTTTAAGAAATATATTATAATAATACATTTAACATGTTAAGACTTTAATTAAAATTTTACAGTAATCCAGTAAATTTCCTTTAAAGTTTTAACAGGGCAACATTGTTTATCGTTTTGACATCTAGTGGCATGCAACTGTCAAAACTCTACTCGCATGCAATTTCAGCTGCCACTGGAGCTGCCATTGCGAAAAATGTAAATGTGTTAGTGAAAAAGAGTGAGTGTATTGAGTTTTTCGAACTGGCAGTGGCATGTGTAAACGCTAGGCAAGCTTAACAATCGTTTGTAAAGCTGTTTTAATTTTTTATGAATCCGGCTGTAAACCTTTAAGTACGGTGTACTAAAATATTTCAATTTCACTCAAATTTCTCTAAAATTTATGCTGTGTGTAACGGGTTAACCAACCGTAGGGGTCGTTTATTTGAACTTTTAATTATTTTAGTAACCAAATTAAAGTAAACGGTTGATCAAACAATTTATTTGTGATTTTGCAACTGTGGTGAATTTAGATTTATGCACCCTACGGGCGGTCTAAACTACTTTAATCAGTAGTTCAGTACCGAGGTTTGTGTTTGTTCGGATTGTAAATATTTGATTTGATGATGTTTTTTGAACATTTTATTAGAACAGTGCTTTCTGGGTGGAGTGAATTACTCCTTCGTATGAACACCAAATTTTTATATTAGTCACTTCAAAGAAGCGGTGAAATTTTTTAAAAAAAGCCATAGATTGGGCTGAGACCAATACTTCTGACTTCACACAAATTTTAGTTATGCATAAATTTCGGGATGTAGCTGTAGAAAAAACTATAAGTGCCTCTAAAAACAAACATAAAAGTTTTCTTTGCTTCTATGTAGGAAACAATAAATGTTGATCATAACCTATAAAATAAACAAAACGTATAAATTGTTTCTTTAACTGGGTAAAGTGAACTTCAGGATAGAGTGAAAAGGGCTTGAAATAATTAGTTCACTCGATCCAGAGTCGACTGTACTTTTAAAAATCACACTACCTCTTCGCTTTTTCAACATTTGTGTGAATTGAATTGAAAAATCATTTTCGACTTATGGATATTTTTTTGGCAATTTGGACATTTTGTGTTCTGAACCGTGCGTTTCGAGCATTAATAGACACTTTTCCAAACATATGGCTTTCAAAAATACGTTTGGCGAATTTAAGTACTCTTGCTTTGAAGATGGATATTTTTTCGATTTTTCAAAAACTTTATATTCGATTTTTATTATTTCCGGCCTTCGGATTAAAGCTCAGTTTGGTTTAAAAGACAATATCCCGTGTACTTTATTCCAAAGTGCCGCAGTTCGATACGGATTTTTAATCCAATCAGGATAAGTAACAGGATTTATATACAGTGCAGATAAAAGGCACAGAATTACAAAAAATGTGGGGAAGGTAAAAAGTACTTACGAAAAGTGCTTAAATTATATCGAGACCATAAAAGGTATTACAACCAATGAAATTGAGGCACTGACACAAAGTACGACACGGCTTTACAAGTATTTGTAGATTGTTTGTTCTCAATCAACAGAAACCCGGCCGACATGCTCCATTTGGTAGTCCAGTTTCCGGGGGATCCTTTATCGTGGAAAATACTCTTCCCGACCCATCTTAAATTGCTCCATCGACGAGAAATAAAGAATCAATTGTGAACGAAGCCTTCCAATCGTTCGGATTAGTGATAGGGCCCAACAGAAAATATCTGCTACTTTCAGGATAACAATGAAAACATTGTTCATAATATGACATTACCGCCTAGCTATACTGGCGTGATCGAGAATTTCTATGCTGGCCAACATTAAACGACTTTATCATCTTGTTCGAAAAACAGCGATCGAGGCTCAGGAAATGGGATGGTCAAAAATATTGATATCTCACGTATCTTGGAAAATGACCAAAAACAAACGATTGTCAGCAATCCAATTCTCGATGCCGAGACTAGAGCAAAAAAACTTACAACGCGGCTTAAACAACTTTTTTTCTGCGATGGCCGTCTATCAAGTAAATACAGATATTTAGGACCCTATATTAGTTTTCTTGCGTATTCAGCGCCTCTCTAGAATAGCCGTGACACTTAGGGAACAAAGCATGAAAAATAAGTCTGTCTTGTCGGCGTGGATTGAAATGAATTTTTTCCCACGAAAAGAATTCAAACGCTGGCATGCCTGCGTGACCTAAAGTTTCAGACTTTACCAGAAAGACTTTACCACAAGAGATGTGCCTTTGTCCCAAAGAAATCGCCTAATATGCCAGAGCCCTCGTTTTAACCAACTCCCCAATTCTGACAGATATTCTATTGTTAAGCGTCACAATGCTGCACCAATTGTCTCGCTCGAGGTCACGAAGCAAAAGATTTCAAAAGCATGTTCAATTGCTTGATTTGCAACAAACGCCATCACTGCCTGCTACACCGGCATCGAATATGGATAGAAGAATTAGACATTTGTTAAGACCGTTGCTAGCTCAAAACACAGTCTTTGGCTGGATCATTCCTGGCCCGTCCCATTATCTAATGTCCATGCTTTTACCGCTGTGTTAAAATTTCCCAAAGAATACTGTGTAAGCAAAAATCTGCTTACAGCCAGTAAGAAACATGTCGTCTTCCCGGTCAGGTGTCTCATCCATAATTCGCCTTTTGTCTTCAATATCTTGAAGACTCGGCCTACGGTCATAAATGAATATGAATGACAGAGAGAAGTAGATCCAGGCCAAGTATCTCATCCATAATTCGCCTTTTGTCTTCAATATCTTGAAGACTCGGCCTACGGTCGAACGAATATGAATGACAGAGGTTGTCATCCGCGAAAGAGTACATTGGATTCAAGGCCTGTCCCAAAAGATCTTCAATGAAAATAAGAAATAAAGAGGGAGAAAGGACAGAGCCCTGTGGTACACCTGCGTTCAGCCTATGTGTGTTGGATGAGAACTCATTCATAACAACTCTAATACTGCGATCTCTAAGAATGCTTGATATAAATCGAGCAAACGTATAACCGAGTATCAGCTTTGATGTGAGTGCACCATGCCAGACTCTATAAAAGACCATGGAGACATCCAGAGCCACGACCTTATGTTGTTAAGCGCAACGCAAACCGCCAAGCAAACAATAGTGGCTTCTCTCTATATAGGGATCGGCTGGTTCGCAAGAACCCTTTTAACTCCACGTGTTCGAAAAAATATCTGAGGCATGGAACTTGATACGTTTTCGATCAAGGCTAGTGTGCCTTCCCCCAAGGATGAATTGCAAAGAACTGTAAACATTTTAGCCAAAAGGTTAGCTTTATCAACCGGGTCAGTGAATGCCTGGTCGTCTTTAACAAGAGTTGGGAAAGATAAATAACTATATTTTACTATTCTTTCAAACGACCGAAAGCTCTTACTTCCCCTGGGAGAAGGAAGAAAGTTTGTACGTAGACGTTGTTCGTGCAGACGTTGTTCGTGCACTAGCACACGAAGTTCTTGCCTGTTTACGTCGTAGTTCAGTAATTGAGTTTTTGTTCAAACACCAACCAACCATAAACCAACTATTTTGGGTTGGTTTAGCCGACATAACTTTATTTGGAACAAAACTCTTTATTGAAAATAAAATTATATCTTGGATCATTTCAGCCGCAGCATTTTCGTCGTTATCGAGAAAGCAAAGCTTCCAATTGAAATGAATCGGAAAGGGCTTCAAAGCCGTTAAAGCAAGCCTGCCTTTTCTGAGTTTGGACTTCTATAAATAACCCTAAAATATAGTACGCGTGTTCTAGTCCCATAATTAACCCAAAGGGAGTATAATTCTGGATCTTGTGAGTTCAAGTGTTGTTGGCTCTAAAACACTATGTCATTACGTACATACATATACCACAAGACCTCTGTGGGAAACAAAGAGAGATAGGGTGTGGTACCCAGAAACGTGAAAATCTAGTGGATCACGGACCTGAGTCTCACATAGAGCTAGAAAATCAGTCCTATGAAAATGAATATAAGAAAACACCGCGAAAAAATTCGCACGCAACCCTCGTATGATGGCCAAATGAACGGCACAGAACAAAAGTGTGTCAGTGTGCAAATGCAGTTGCCGATCTTACCCTCTTTGCTGCCGTTGATCCCATCCAATGCTTAATGTTATGCCTTAAGCATTGGACGGAAAGCGACAAAGAAAAAAGAGAGCAAACTGTACTACACAAAATGGAAGGGAAAAGAGAGGGGGAGAAGGAAAACGAATGCACGATGATACATGAACATGAATATTATATAGGTGTGTGATTGTTTGTTGAGAAATTGTCTGTTTCTATTGTTTTTGATTATATTTGTTTTGTTATTTTCTATTATTTGTAGTTATTGTTGGTTTGCGCGCTGTGGTTTAGTTGTGGTCGCGGTTTTGGGGGGTTTCTGCTTGTTTGGTAAATGCGGTGTAAATTCTTATTTTTTTGATTGGACTGCTGTGTGTAACTGGTTAATTTTTTGAAAGTTCGTATTCCCTACGGTCGGTCAATTGAACTATTAATTATCTTAGTGACCAAAATAAAGTTAACGGTTTATTAAGCAATTTATTTGTGATTTTGCGACAGATTAAAGTGTTGTGAATTTAGATTTATGCACCCTACGGGCGGTCTAAACTACTTTAATAAGAATTTGAGTACAAAGGTTTGTGTTTGTTCGACTTGTGAATATTTGGCTTGTCTACCATATAATTATTTTACGTATTTTTCGATTCTGTTTTGTTTTGATGTTGTTTTGGTACATTATTAGTATTTTTAAAAATCATACTGCCTTTTCGCTTTTTCAACATTTTTGTGAGTATAATTGGAAACTTATATCAGCTTGTCAATATTTTTTTTTGGCAATTTGAGCATCTTGTGTTCTGAGCCGTGCGTTTTAGATACTTTTGCAAATATTTGGATTTCAAAAATTCGTTTGGCGAATTAAAGTAATCTTGCATTGAAGATGGATATTTTTTCGATTTTTCAAAAGTTTTATCTTCGATTTTTATTATTTCCGGCCTTCGGATTAATGCTAAGGTTTCGTTTAAAGATAATATCCTATGTAGTTGTTTATTCCAAATAGCGGCAGAGGATGCAATTTAGTCCGATACGGATTTTAAATCCTAAGAAGCCTCCTTTCCATTTTGTGGAATTGAGCCATGGCGGTATTTTTCGACGTCCCCAGTTCTTCACAGGTTTTGAACGGCAGATTGACGATGTATATTCCAGAATCAAAGGTTAAAAAGACAGGCTTTTGTAGATGTTTCAGAAATGGTTTGACATAAATCGGTAACGTGCACGAGATTTCGTTTAATTGGAAGCTTCAAACAATTTTTAGGTTTTTCCGAGATAAACGTGGCTTGAGATCCCGTGTCAATTATAGAACGGCCATCGTACCTTTGTCCTCTAGATTCGATTTGAAAAATAGCTGTAAACAATAAGGTTTCTCGATTTAGATTATTTTTACCCTCTTAAAGGATCAAGACAGTGAGAGAGACGAGATTCTAAGCTGCTGCACTTGCACACTAGCCTGTGTTGTACCGCCACCTGTAGAGTTGGCCTCGCTGCCTTTATGCAGCAAACTATGGTGTTTAAGCTTACCATCTCGACAGGTATAGCGACTTTTGCAATCTCTCACTCTATGATCAGAGGAGAGACATTTGTAGCATAAATAAGAAACTTTTACGATACTTTTACGATCGCAAGAAATCTTGTTGTTGTCAGTTTGGAGTATCATTGATTTTTATTTTTAAACCGCTTGATATTTGAGTTCTGTTAAATATTTGTTTGAAAAGAATTAAGGCGAGTGTCTTTTTTGCCATAATCAGATCGATGCTGATTATTTTTCGAAAAAGCATGCTTTGTATTTCCAACTGATTCTAGGGTCTTGAATTTGTGTGTCAAAAACGAATCAAATTCAGCCTAAGATGGAATTGTTGCACGGGTGGGGTAGCTTCGTTGAGCTAAGATCGACTAATATTGGTGTCTATCCTTTGATGTCGGCGTTGATGGTAGTTAGGGTTTGAATACATCCATTGATCGTGCGCTGCAACTTCTGGATTGCGGGACCAGATTCTGAGAAGACCTGGGACAAATTAAACACAGTCTTTAGCATTTGCATTCGGTTGGTTTCGTAATGGGCTACCAAATTTTCCCACGCGACATCGAACCCTTTTGTCAAAAGAACTTGGCTAAAAATTTCCCTGGCTTCTCCTGCTCTTTTTTATTGTTTAGGTGAAACAGTTTTTCAACCTTGCTTAATTTTGAATTACTTATGTAAATCGCCGAAAATAGATCTCCAAAAGTTATCCATTTTTGGTAACCCCCTTGAAATGTATCAGTGTCGGAGGGTAGTACTCGAGAAATTGAAGAAAGATTATTATCGTGATCCTGTATCATCCTTGTCGACGTTCTTTCCTGTTTTTCCTTGGTTTGGCGTTCGCAAATCTTCTGGATCTCGTCATTCAATGTGCTGAGTACGTTTCTATAACTGGATAGCTCCTCCTTGTAGTGTTTTCTTACTTTCGTCTTATCAATAGGGATCTCTCCAGCCATTTCCTCTTGATCCAGGTATGATCTCGGTAGTCTAGATATGATCGTTGAGCTCCACTCGTAATACTTCCAAGACATGCAAGCATTCTTCCGATTTTGTGACTGAATAGACGGATTATAAAACCATCAACTCATTGACACAGTTGACGAATTTTTCAATGCCTTCGCCATTATTGCAACTTCAATATAGTAGCAATCCGGGTCAAAATAAGTTGATTAATCGCAAAAATCTTTTCTAAAAATCGGAAACAAATTTTCCTACAAAAATCGCCAAAAAAACTTATCCAAAAAATTCAAATAATGTTTCCAGAAAATCGCTAAAAAGTTTTTCAGAAAATTTAGTATGAGGTAGCCAAAATCTCTCCAAATAAAATTGCAAAGGATTTCAAAAAGTCGCCAAACTTTTTTAAAAAAATCGCTAACATTTTCCAAATTATAGCAGGGCATTCCCGTCTTCCGACAAATCTAGAAAAAACGGCCAAAAATGATTGTGTTTATAAATAGCTTGTGGCTTCAAAATAATTGGACGTCTTTCATTATAAGATAAGGTAGGTGATTGTACATGGCGTCTATTGGCTCTGAAAACACCTTTTGGTCTAAAAGCAGCTGCTTGGCGAAATAGGATTTTTGAAATAAAGATTGATATTCAGCTTAGAAATAATAATTTTGTGTTAGAACAAGGAGTCATAAACATTTTAACATTTTGGATCTCTACCGCTGTAATTTCCTTTGATGAAATTTTCAGGGTAATCTGAATTGGGTTTGACTCCAGATTTATGTCTTCCAAACCTCGTATATAGACTATCGATCTTTTGGAAATTTCTGCCACCATAAACGACGAGATATTAGATCATCTGGAGAGCAGCCTCGGCTGGCGATGTCAGCAGGGTTACATTCGGAATGTACGTGTCTCCAGTTTTCATTTCCAACATTTTCCAGAATAGAAGACGTTCTGTTGTGCTTCATGACCAGGGTAGTTTTGTAAGCCAGGCCCTGCTGGCCTGGCGTCGATAGGACTTCTCTTTTGGTTCACGATTGTTTTTCTTCGATAAGTGGCGAGGTAAAAGTGAAGCAGTCAGCTGATATATGGCATCTGATCCCTAAAGTCTTCGTTGAGGATCCTTTTGAGATATCCAACTAATTGACGGGTAAGATTTCTTCTGGAGGCAGGTCCTCAATCACTAAAGTCTTAATCGAGCTCCATTTTCTTGGCTCGAAACATGCTGATTCCATAGCTGAAATTAACTCCATTCGGTAATTTACAGCTTCCTCTACGGCATGGCCGCCGTCTTGGACATCATCAACGTATAAATTTTGTCGTATTATTTGCGAGGCTAAAGGGAATTTGTCTTTCACATCTTTCGCAAGCTGAAGAAGTGTCCAAATGGCGAGGAATGGGGCGCAATTTACACCAAATGTGACTCTGAGAAGCTCAAAATCTTTTACTGGGTCTTTTGCCGACTTATGAAATATTATTCTCTTTCATTTGGTTTGGCTAGGGTCTAACAAAATTTGGCGGTACTTTATAGTTACATCGGCATTAAATGCGCACTTAAAAAAAATGCACTCAAGTATCTGCAAAACGAGATCTAGTTGCCATTTGGCTTGGCTAGGGTCTAACAATATTTGAAGGTACTTTTTAGTTACATCGGCATTGAATGCGTACTTCAAAAACCTCCACTTAAGTATCTGCAAAACAAGATCATGTTGGAGAATTGGTCCAGAATGTGAATCATCGTTTAAGATTTTTTTGTTTGAGGTGGGCTGGATGCATTAAACACGACTCAGAGTTTTGTTGTCACTCGATCTGTGTAAGCACGGCGTGATGTGGTAAGTAGTAATGAGGGTATGCATTGACTTCCGTGGGCGAAATTTTTTCATGTTTCCTAATTCGAGGTATTCCAGAATAGACTGATCATACTGCAGTGTAGGTATTTCCCGACGTCCCCAGTTCTTCACAAGTTTTGAATGGCAGAGTGACGGTGTATCTTCCAGAATCATGGTCGCAGCGTTAATGTAGTACGAGTACGTGTCTTTTTCTGACTCTCCTCGACCTCCAAAATATGTGTTAGATTTTTTTTGATTGACACTGTACTGCACTAGGGTCCACGCGAGAACAAATGTTAAAAAGACAGGCATTTGTAGATGTTTCAGAAGCGTTTTGACATTAACCGGTAACGTGCACGAGATTTCGTTTAGTTGGAAGCTTTAAACGATTTTTAAGTTTTTCCGAGATAAACGTGGCTTGAGATCCCGCGTCAAATATAGCAAGGGCATCGTATCTTTGCCCTCTAGATTCGAGTTGGACAACAGCCGTAAATAATAAGGATTCTCGATTTTGTTTTTTTTTAACCTCTTGAAGGGTCAAGGCAGTGGCACTGGGAGATTCTGTGTGGATTATATCAAGGTTGTTAGGACTGCTGTACTTGTACTTGGGCGTACACTAGCCTGTATTTTATCGCCACCTGTATAGTCGGCCTTTATGCAGCAAACTGTGGTGTTTAAGCTTACAAATTTCAACGACATGTATTCGATCATTAACGCGAGTGTCTTTTAATAGACTAATATTGGATTCCGTCCTTTGATGTCGATGCTGAAGGTAGTTAGGGTATGAATTCGTTCATCAACCGTGCGCTGCGACTTCTGGATTTAGGGACCAGATTCTAAGGAGACCTGGGGAAAATAAACAAAGGGTTTAGCTGTTCATTAATTTGCATTCTCTTATTTTTATAATGGGCTACCACATTTTCCACGCAATATCGAAACCTTCCCTGGCTTCTCCTGCTCTTTTTTTTGTTAAGGTTAAACAGTTTTTTAACCTTGCTTAAAGTTTTTGATTTATTTATGTAAATCGCCGAAAATAGATCTCAAAAAGTTATCCATTTTTGGTACCCCCTTCAAATGTATCAATGTCGCAGGGTGGTATTCGAGAAATTATAGAAAAATTATTATCGTGATCCTGTGTCATCCTTGTCGACGTTCTTTCCTGCTTTTCCTTGGTTTGGCGTTCGGAATTCGTCTGGATCTCGTCATTCAATGCACTGAGTACGTTTTTATAACTGGATAGCGCCTCCTGGTAGAGTGTTCTTAACTTCGTCTTATCAATAGGGGTTTCCAGCTATTTTCTCGCGATCTCGGCGCTCCAGATATGATCATTTTACTTCGTCCCACAGAGAATTGAGCTTCACTTGTAATACTTCAAAGTCATTCAAGCATTCTTTCGATTTGGTGGCTGAATAGACGGATTCGAAGGCCATCAAATCATCGACAGAGTTGACAAAAATGTCTGTCAACGCCTTCGCCATTATTCAATATAGTAGCAATCCGGGTCAAAATAAGTTGATTAATAGCAAAAATCGCCAAAAAAAAGTCCCAAAAAATGTTTCCTGAAAATCGCCAAAAAGTTTTTAAGAAAATTTTGTATGAGGTAGACAAAATCCGTCGAAAAAATTTCCAAAACTATCCCAAAAAAATCAACAGTGTTTCAAAAAATCGCCAAGGGTTTTTATGGAAATCGCCAAAAAATTTTCCAAAACCTCGCCAAAAAAGTTTTTTAAAAATCGCCAAAATGTCTAAATTTTTACCAAATTTTTCCATAAATCGCCAAAAATTTTGTTTAGCAAATTGTATGAAGTCGCCAAAATTTTTCCACATAATCGCCATGTTTTCAAAATCGTCAACATTTTTTTTAACAATCACCAAAGTTTTTCAAAAAATCACCAACATTTTTTCGAAAAATTGCCAAAAGTTTTTTTCAAAAAATCGCCAAAAGTTTTACAAACAAATCGCCAAAATTTTTCGAAAAACTGTCAAAAGTGTTTAAAAAATCGACAAATTTTTTTCAAAATCGTCAATTTTTTATTCAAAAAATGGCCAACAGTTTTAAAATAAAATCTCAAAAAACGTTTTTGAAATAGTCATCAAAAAGTTCTCAAATGGTTACAAAAATTTCCAGAATTTTTAAAACTTCGCCACAAAAATTTCTTCAATGTTTGCCAAGAATTATTCAATTTTAGTTACATCGGCTTCGAACGCGTAGTTAAAAAACATCCACATAAGTATCTGCAAAACGAGATCTTGTTGGAGAATTTGTCCAGGATGTAAAATATCGTTCAAGCTTTATTTGTTTGAGGTGGGGTTGTTGTCACTCGATCTTTTTTAATCAAGGCATGATGTGGTAGGTAGTAACGAGGGTATTCATTGACTTTCGATGACGAATTTTTCCTCACGTTACCTTATTCGATATATTCCAGAATAGACTGATCATAATGCTCCTTAATGTCCGGTATCCTAAAAAGCCTCCTTTCCATTCTGTGGAACTGTGCCATGGAGATATTTCTCGACGTCCCCAGTTCTTCACATGTTTTGAACGGCAGAGTGGCGGATTATCCTCCAGAATCATTGGCGACGAGTCGCACAGTTTGATTTGTTCATAAAGGGTGTTTTTTATTGGGGTATAGAACTTTAAGTTGGCATCACTTTTTTAACTAGCGGCCATTTTGTCAGCTGTCAAGTGATTAATATTTAGTTTGGTTTGCCATTTCATCATGAACAGGTTGACAAAAGAACAACGCTTGCAAAATGGGCCGAAAATGAGATTCATCTCGATGCTGATTTTCATCACAAAATTTTGTTCAGTGATGAGGCTCATTTTTGGTTGAATGGCTACGTCAACAAGCAAAATTGCCGCATTTGGAGTGAAGAGAATCCACATGAGACCCTTGAGACGCCATTACATTAACAAAAACTGACTGTTTGGTGTGCTCTATGGGCTGGTTGAGACATGGGCCACACTTCTTCCGAAATAATGCTGGAGAGTCAGTTACCGTTAATGGAGACCGGTATAGAGCCATGATAACCGACTATTTTGTTCCCGAATTGGATGGCATGAATGTGGATGAGTTGTGGTTCCAACAAGACGGCGCTACATGCCACACAGCGCACGTCACAATCGAATTATTGAAGGAAACATTCGATGAGCGCATAATTTCGCGGAATGGACCTGTCAATTGGCCACCAAGATCGTGTGATTTGGCACCATTGGATTATTTTCTTTGGGGATATGTGAAGTCGCTCGTCTACGCCAACAAACCAGAAACGTTAGGGGACTTGGAAGCCAACATTCGTGGCGTTATTGCCAACATACGGCCCATATGCTCGAAAAAGTGGTTGAAAATTGGACCTGTAGAATTGGCTTTATTCGAGCCAGCCGCGGCGGCCACATGCCCGAAATCATATTTAAACATTAATGGCATAAAATTATCCTTCCAATAAAGCCAAATTGATGGACATTAAAACGATTTTCTTGCGTTTTATTTCAATTCGAAGTTCTATACCTCAATAAAAAACACCCTTTACAAAGTTTGGCAAAAAATATAAAGAGTGCTCGTAGAATGTTGAATTTTTTGGTCTGAGCCTTTGGTTAGCTTAATTAAGAAAAATATAAATTTTCATTAAAATTTTCCATGCCCGCTACCCACCGCACATAGAACCCAAAATTTATTTTTAGCCCAAACTTTTTGAAATTTGGCACAGAGCCTCTTATTACCTCTATTAAAAATAAAATAAAATTTCATCACAATTGGCCACGCCCACCTTCCACCGCCCAGAGAGCCCAAATTTATTTTTGGCCCAAACTTTTTGAAATTTGGCACAGAACGTTTTCCCCAATTTTTTCGTTTCTTTAGAAAAAGTAATTATTTTATAAATAAATTGCAGTACATGCATTAAAATTTAGACTTTTATTCATCATCTATCATTTCTGTAACTATATCATCAAGTCCAGAACTAGTGCCGCATCCATGATATCTATTTTATATATCAGTATTTAGTGTATTGTTACTGACATATAATACCAATTATATTTTTTCAACAAAAAATTTTGCTGTTCCTTGTTAAACTGCATCCACTCGTATGTCCAGATGTTCCTTTAAGGCCTTCTGAATTCGAAGTTTATTTTCCAGTTTTAGATTTTTGTGTTCGTCCTTGCGCCATCATTAAAATGCTTTGTTGTAGGCAATATGAAGTATTTTATGCAAGCATGTAAGGAGGAAACTCCCATTTTGATTGCTTCACCATCGATATCTAAATTAAAATTATTCATTTCAGTAGGTTTCGCTTTGCAAATGTAACAAACAGCTGCTGAAGATGTACCTGTAACAGATTGAGCTGTCTTGCCATCTAACATTATAAACACGAAATTATGCTTGTTCCAAAATTGCTTCCCGCACGCTACAACTTCGTATTTTTCAAAGCAGCAATATCTAAATTAATTTTTTCAACAAGGCTTACCACTTTTTCTTTTGTTTCTTTGGTAAATTCAAAGGAGATAGGACGGCAGAATCTTGTTGATAACGGACTTTTATTTCGCCAATAATCTTCTTGAGAAATCGTCTGTAGACTTAACGGAGCCATACATGACAGTAACAAACTTTTATCGCTTACATCAGCTGCAAAACTCTGATTTTACTTAACATGTCCAGAGGAACCATCGCAACTACACTTACATGTAAACTCTTATTTATCCATCATACCATTTAATTCCGTCCAGTAATGTGTAGATACATTTGCCAGTTGATGCTTTAGAACAACTGCTGCTACAAATTCTGAAAAAAGGACTGGTACAATTTTTACAAAATTGTACCAGTTCATTTGAGTAATTGTTTTCAAAGAATCATCCCCATTTATTAGTCTGCTGCATAATCAGCTTAGCCACTACAATCATTGTAGCCAGACATCCGCAAAGGTCGAAAATTTTGGCTGTCGTCGATAGAACTTCTCTTCTGGTACACGATTGTTTTTCTTCGATAAGTGGCGAGGTAAAAGTGAAGCAGTCAGCTGATATATGGCAATATATCGCCAATAATCTTCTTGAGAAATCGTCTGTAGACTTAACGGAATCATACATGACAGTAACAAACTTTTATTGCTGACATCAGCTGCAAAACTCTGATTTTACTTAACATGTCCAGAGGAACCAACGCAACTACACTTACATGTACACTCTTATTTATCCATCATACCATTTAATTCTTCATCCGGAAAAGGTAGAAATAATCGGATTTACGTATGATCCATTAAACTTTGCAAGGAAACAGACGCAGCTTTTTCAGATATTTCAATTTTATCTAGTAGCAATGCTTTTTTCTTCTCATATAAATTTTTTCTTACACATATAAAATTTTATAACTCTTTAAACGTACTTTTACCCAATCTTCATTTTTTTTTTAAAAATGGGATTTTAGTTTATGCGATTCTTGCCACCGTTTTTTGAAATGACCAAGAAACCACTTTTGAATTGTTCTTTTTACTATACCGATTTCTTCATCCTAAAGCATTGCATTTTTTTGATTTAATGAAATCGGTTATTAATTCCATTAATAAGTTCGTAACTCAGTTCACTATGTAACACAGAAATAAATTCGTTTTAATAATATCTCTTTCGCTTTAATCTATTCATAATAAGTTATTGTTGTCACTAAATGTCATAATTACGCACGTGCCTAAAAGTATACCATACCTTTTTGTTATTTTTTAAAATTAAAAATTTCATGAATTTGGAGACAAATTTTATGATTTTAGAAAAGATTATTAATTACACTAGTCAACAGTCAAAATGTACTCGGGATGCGATAATTTTTTCTGTGTAGATAACCTTGACATGAGCTCGAAAAACAAATAAAATTTTTTTTTTTCGTTTGGTTTTTGTTTTATTTTTTTTTTTAAATTTTAAAAATTTTTTTTTGGTTAATTTGTTTCGTCCGGCATAACTCGGGAACCACTAGCCCGATTTAATTGAATTAAATTTTAAAAAATTTAAAATTACAATTCCCTTAATCTGTTCATATATTGTTTTCCTATACAAGCAACAGTTTCCAAGTTAAAAATGAATATATAAAGGAAAAAACTTATTTTTTGCCTAAAGATTTAATTTTTTTTTTTAAAAAATCCATAAAAAATCCAATCCAAGATCATGAAAATCGATGCACGCGTTTCGCTTTTATTCGCAATTGAGTAAAGGTATGAATTTCAAAAATTTCAAAAAGTCATATATTTTTGTCACCCAACAAATTTTAATTTTTTTTGTAATAAAAAAGAAAAAACCTTACCATAGACAAAGTTGTGCATATGTCGAGCAAATTTTTGAAATTCATACCTTTACTCAATTGCGAATAAAAGCGAAACGCGTGCATCGATTTTCATGATCTTTGTCTCATTTTGCTCATAGGTTATGTGACTTTACGTAAAAGTAATAAGATTTGACATTTTTTTCATTTTGGATTTTTTATGGATTTTTTTAAAAAAAAAATTTAAATCTTTAGGCAAAAAATAAGTTTTTTCCTTTATATATTCATTTTTAACTTGGAAACTGTTGCTTGTATAGGAAAATAATATATGAACAGATTAAGGGAATTGTAATTTTAAATTTTTTAAAATTTAATTCAATTAAATCGGGCTAGTGGTTCCCGAGTTATGCCGGACGAAACAAATTAACCAAAAAAAAATTTTAAAATTTAAAAAAAAAAAAATAAAACAAAAACCAAAACCAAACGAAAAAAAAATTTTTTATTGCGTTTGTCGAGCTCATGTCAAGGTTATCTACACAGAAAAAATTATCGCATCCGGAGTACATGAAATTTTTTTCATTTTGTTGAGTAGTACTGAATCAATATTCTACAAAACTGTATCATTACATTTTTAAATTTTATGTGTCGAAAAAATGACTTATTGCACAAATCCCACTGTGCGCCGGCACATTTCGTATGAGCAATCATACCACAAACCCATAAACTGATTAATATTAAATTTAACACAACTAAAAGTGTAACTTAAGGGTGGTTAGATTTTAAGGGCCGATGTTGAATGTAAACCACATCTAAACGTAAAGTTTTTTCTGCATTTCATTAGATATTCTCAATTTCAGACCAATTCAATTTGAACCATGGAAAGATGCACAAGCGAGCAACGCGTTAAAGTTATTCAGGCTTATTATTATAATGGGCGTTCAAATCAAAATGCATATCGTACACTTCGAGACTTTTTCGGTCAATTTAATCGCCCAAATGTGCGTACAATCGTAAAAAATCGTGCAAAAATTTGAGCAAACCGGGTCTGTAGGAGATGCGAAAACACCAGTACATGGTCGTACTGCAGAAAATATTGATGCTGTTCGCAATAGTGTGGCCGAAGAGCCGTCCACCTCAATTCGTCGTAGAGCCCAACAATTGCACCTCTCATGCTCGTCGTTGATGAACATTATGCATAAAGACTGGCATTAACACGCTTACAAGGTGCAATTTACTCAAGAACTAAAGCCTCTTGACCATTCCAAACGTCATCAATGGTCCGAATGGTGGCAAGAAATGACAACAGTGGATGATACATTTTCAAGGAAAATCATCTTCAGTGATGAGGCGCATTTTCACCTCAGTGGATTCGTCAATGAACAGAATTGCCGCATTTGGGCGAATGATAATGCACCCACAAAGAGTGACTGTTTGGTGCGGTTTATGGGCTGACGGCATCTTCGGACCTTATTTTTTTCCAGAATGAGGCCGGTCAGGCAGTTACAGTGAATGGGGTTCGCTACCGTGAACGAACGAACTTTTTGTGGCCCGAATTGGAAGATATGGATGTGGACGATATGTGGTTTCAACTGGACGGTGCCACTTGCCACACAGTTAACGAAACAATAACTCGTTTGCGCGACAAATTCAATGACCGTGTTATCTCACGCCGAGGATGTTAATTGGCCGCCAAAATCATGTGATTTGACACCGTTGGACTTCTTTCTTTGGGGTTATTTGAAAGAAAATATGTTCGTCGATAAGCCAGCAACAATTCAAGAGCTAAAGGATGAAATGATTCGGCAAATTAACGGCATAGAACCTCAATTTTATTTGTTTATTTTCACATTTTGTTCCATACATAATTGAACCATACCAATATTATCAATTAATAAGAAATGGTAAAAATTTCAAAATCAACACCGGCCCCTAAAATTGAACCACTCTTTAGTATAACTTTTAAAATTTAATTGCGCGGAGAACTATAATGCAAGTATCATGACAGGGTTGTCATCATATCTCCAAAAACTCTAAAGAATACTGCAAAGCACAATAACTACATCGAGGAACTGAAGAGAGGCCTAAATTTTCAATTACAATCAGCGTATTACTACATGGTTGGGCAAAAGTTACCATGTGGTTTAAAAATTAAATAATTTTTTGTTTATATATTTTTTACAGATTGGTGAATAAATAATGGAGATATTCACAACTGAACCATGAACCAGAATAATAGAATTTTATTATTTAAATCAGTGGTCAATTTTCATTTGAATGGCATGTTAATAAGCAAAAATGTAGATTCTGGGGTTCTGAAAATCCAAGAGCCATTCATCTGCATATATCATTGAGCCTTACATTTTCGAGAATGAAGATAGAAGTGCTGTAACCGTAAATGGAGAGCGGTATCGGTTTATGACAGAAAAATTTTAACGTCCTGCTCTTAAAAACAGACCTGAGATGTGGTTTCAGCAGGACAGAGCCACTGCCCACACTGGCACTTAAATAAAATTTTTAGAGAGTGAATAATTTCCAGAAATTCGGAAATTATTTGGCCAGCGCGATCGCCAGATTTGTCAGCACCCGACTATTTTATTCTTAGGAGCGAGTATATGTGAAGAAGCCCGAGACAATCCTTCAACTCAAGGCCTTCATTGTTGCAGAAATTCGAACGCTACAGACACAAATTTTGAAAAATGTTATGGAAAATGCTCTAAACCGAGCCATTATTGCGAAGCTGAAAACAGGGGTCATAAACGAAAAAGTTATTAAAGTTGTTAACCTAATGGAAACTTTTGGCCCACCCTGCATTAGCCATAATGTACAAAGTTTCTAGCTTTATATGTTTTACATTTTTTTGCTCGATAAGGTTATAAACAACAATCGCATAAGTGGCTGCATTCATTTTTTAAATTATTTTGTGGGTTGAAAAATTTAATGTGGTCAAAAAAGGGCTTTACTAAAAATCTTGTTGCTCTGACACGGAATGACCGATTTGTATGAAATGTGGGTCATGTGACGGATAGCACTACGATCTATTAAATGTGGCCAAAAATTAATTAATAATTTTTTTTTTAAAAAAATCCACTTAGGTCCATGTGTAGGTCCCGTTATGATGCAGACAACTCGTTGCGAATAATTCGTCCCATGCTACATGGCCAAAGCCACTTTTTGTCTGCAAGTATTCGTAAAACAGTTTACGTCTTAAGTCGATAAACACCGGACAATGGCAGATAAGAGGTTCAGTTGTCTTCTCCTCTTCATTGTTGTAACTCCCGCAGAAGTCATTGTTTCTTTGATAGATTCTTGGCAGATTATTCGCGGCACTCGTTTTCTGGTTATCCACACGCAGAGAAAAGATATGGTTACACTATGGTCACCGAAACAATAATATGTTCTCTATAATAAAAGCATGTTCGTCGTAACCATAGTATTGTGTTTTGAATTTCGTTTTGACAATAGTATGATTGCGACAATATTGCTATTGTTGAAATGTAACAATAGTATTATTGCCAAATATAGAAATGAAAATATGGTTGTAGCAACCATATCAACATGGTTGGTGCAACAAAAGTATTGTTGTTTAAAATTTACGTTAACAATAATTTTATTACGGCAATCATACAGTATGGTTGCGATTATGAACATAACAAAACAGGTTTTATAGTGCATACATGTATGTGTGTGCGTATGTTTTTTTGATATACAAAAAAACACATACACACGATTCAGTGAATGGTTGCTCTCCATTAAAAAAACAACAACAATCGGAAGGTAGTTCGAGGGATTTTTATTGTGTTACTTTGTTCGATGAAATACTCTAACACCGACTGGTTCTCGTTTATTTAAAATCTGCCTGCACTTAAGTATATAGCCATTGATCATGGTTTAATCACATTCGTTACTTGGTGTCTACGGATGGTGAAGTAGCATTCACCCCTGCTGGCAACTAAAAGTATTTTTGACCGTTGGAATATATATTTTTGTTTCTTGAATGAAATGTTCAATAAAAACATGGCCTCAAATCTGGCTATGAACTAATAGTAATGCAATTTAAAATAACATACTTAATTAAAATCTCTATTTTTGAATAACAACAAAACCCAATCCTAATAAATAATTTGGGGAACATAGTATGGTTGAATGTGAATCATACTATGGTTGTGGGGATCATAGTATGGTTGCGTGTGAATCATACTATGGTTGTGGGGATCATAGTATGGTTATGTGTGAATCATACTATGGTTGTGGGGATCATAGTATGGTTATGTGTGAATCATATTATTGTTGTGAGGATCATAATATTGTTGTGTCACAACCATATACCCAACAATAGTATGATCCTCTTCGAATATTGTCACCCCAACCATATTTTTTTTCTGCGTGCATATAAATCCAGATCTTTCTGGTCTCCATGAAAGTTAGTATCTTTTCCTACCAAAGTTTTCGTGATATAAGCTGCATAGTCTTCGCAAGAGGAATCTCAATAGTACTACTGCGCTCATTTGAGTTCTGGGTTGCAATAGTCTTAAAAAATTTAACAACGGTACAATTACCAACAATGTTCCTATGTTCATATAAGGATTACCGACGAATGTCTCGCTATCTCATCAAGGGTACACATTCTCCTGGGATCTAATGGCCGCCTTGTTATCAGCAAATATGAAGATATCACTGCATGATACCCCATAATACTGAAACTGCCGGGCGGTGGTCGATTCCTATGATTTCGGCTAGAATAATGTTGCAATGGTTAGGTTGCTTGAAAGACAGATTTAATTTAGCTGATCCGAGTAGATACTTCATCCAATTCCTTATAGAGTCTTTGATCCTTCAGAGTATAGTTGGATTACATTCTCCGAGAGGCGGAGGTGTTAAAACTGCAACAGGGATTCTCCATATTTTATACTATGAATTTATACGTGAATTTAAACGTGGTCAAACTCTAACGTATATACCAGTGCTTCCAAAAACATCTTCGGATTCTTGCTCATGGCTGTCACCGGCACATAATTCGCGTATACAATTTCCTTGCAACTTTTAGCAGAGTGTTGATGTTAAGATTTCACAATACTGGGGACAGTTTACCTCCTTGTGGTGTTCCCCGTACTGCCAACGTGGAAATATTAGAGGATCCTAGAGTGACTAATTGAGCGTATATATAAGGAGCTTTCTAACGTAAGAAGTGTCAGCATGATTCATTCCTAACAGCCCCATTGCGTCAATAGCCAATTCTGGGCTAACATTGTTAAAAGCTCCCTGTATATCCAAGAAACCCACCAGTGTGTGTTCCTTGCAATGCAGGAACCTTATTTTTTTAACAAAAAAATAGTATGACACACCCGGCTTGTATAGCAAAATCAAGAACATATGTTATTTGTTATTGATACAGAAAAAAATTAAATGAATAAAAGAAAATAGAAAAAGTGCGATTAAACTATTTCCATAAATTGTATTGAGTATTGCGAATGAGCTGGAGGAGAATATAATGTTTTTAAGAAGGTCACAGTCGTTATTGTAGTACATTTGTATAAATAACTTCATTATCTGTATCAAATATTTAATTTGTACTCTCAAGCCCGCTAATAACTTCGCATTGTTATGTGAAGAAATCTTAAACTTCATAAATAAAGTTCTGTGAAATTGCGGAGAAAATTGAAAAATCTTGACAAACCCGCATTTATTAATTATGGTTCTTACTTATCCTTGGCTGAAGATCTTGTTTATTGCTGTACTGAACGAAATTTAGTTTGTCAATAAAATGTTAAACAAACTTTTTTTTGGGCTTAAGCTGCCATCTGTTTCAAAACGTTGCCAGAATACCATATTGCTAACTAACTATGTAGGTAACTAAGGTAGTAACCTGAAAAGCCACACAGCACTCGTTACAATCGATTTTTTTTGAAAGATATCATCGCTGAACGTGTTATCACGAGAAATGGTCCGGTCGAACGGAAAACCTTGTATAAAATTGGATGTATGTTATTATGTATCCGATACGATTTCGATGAAATGTTCAAGAAAACTTCACGGCGGGTGTACCTGTAAACACGGGCGGTGTACCTGTAAACACGGCGGGTGTTCCTGTAAATTTGTTTTAAAAAATTTGGAAGGCACGGAAGAATAATTTAAAACAAGATTTTAGATTTTTGGGCAGAGGGAAGTGGCAGAAAAAGCTAGAAAGCTGAAAATCGGTACATATACTTATATACTGCTGCACATGGCGTTACCAAAGTGTTGTTTTAAGTTAGAAGGATAAAATTGGTACATATAAATAAACCTTAGCGCTTACTCCGTGGCATTTCTTAGTAGGGTCGCCGAACTTAGCCCCTCTGGAACCTGCTGTTAATGTGGCACCGTTGTCTTTAATAAATCGGTATTGGAAAATGCAAGCCCTCAGCCAGCAATTTTGTGCGCTGTGTAAAAAGGAATATTAAAAAAATAAATGGCAATTTCCTCCGCGTCGTGAACGTTTTTTTCGGGAAGTGACGGTCGGGTCCGAGTAGCAGATGTTCGTTCGGAAAACGGCGTTGTAAGACGACCTGTCAACAAGCTAGTAGTCTTGAAAAACTAGCAAACCACTAAACCAATCCACCTCTTCTTGCAGTGCCATGGAAAAATTATGGTTCTTTGCCGATTTCGATGAAATAGCATTCATGATTTTAACGACTCAGCCCCGGGTTATAGCGGTTCAAGAATTCATTGGTGGTTCTACGACAGATGTGCCGCCCGCTTTAGATCATCTCGTACATCCTCCGGATCAATCGGATATCGCATTTTCAACCATATAGGATTTGCCTCCTTCATACTCGAGCGCGATAGAGAAAGTGGGCGTCGATCAGCTCGCTGCTAAAACGGTTTGTGATAAGAGCGATAAGCAATGCCGGGTGTGTCAGCGGACACATCTGCTGTGTTACTGTCAAAAGTTCCGGTTATTGCCCTTTAAAAAGCGACTCCGGGAAGCCGTTTAGTACCGTATCTACGCACAGGGTCTTGAACGGTCTAAGCAGGCATGGGACTGTACCAGCGCCCAGAAGTGTCGTATTTGCAGCGGTGATCACAATAATCTGCTCCAATCAGCGACGTAAATGCCTGTGGCACCGAACAAGAAGTCTCTGTGCATTTGAGTGCCCATATCGCGTTCCCGCTCTACCGCGGATTTACACTGTCCTGCTCCGTGCTCTCTCTCCCAGCCTCTTGCTCCAAGTGCTGGTGTCTGCCAAGAGTGTTCCATTGAGGGCAGTATTGGATCCCTGAGGCAGATAGCGCCAAATTTTGCGCCTGGTGGATCATCTTCGGCTTCCGGTGTCACTGCTGGGTGGAGTTAGAGAATGTCGGCTTTCCAGTGCATCGGCGTACGAGCCAGACAAGCGTCTGACATTGACGGCTACGGTCAACGTCCTGAGACGAGTGACCACTAGGCCGTACACCAATAAAAAAGTTTTTCTGTTTTTGAAGTCACCGACCTTAAGTAACCCCTACTACTACTAACGCATCAGTTGCTACTACCCTAATATCAGAAAATTAATTCTCGCACAAAATCATTAAACTCTTGCTCAGAAAGTATGTCGATAATCCCAATCGATCGATTTTGCCGAATGTAGGGGTTGTCTTTTTATGTTGTGTGTATCTACGGTGTTTACAGTCAGATGTTAAAGTGTGATACATCGATGATTTTGTCTTAAAGAAATCGTTTTTTCTGTTTTTAAAGTCATTGGCCTCAAGAATCAGTTACCACAATCACAAAAATGAAAACTTTTATCAACTATATTCAAGTAGGCTGCATTTTTGACGGTTCTCAAGTTTCGAAAAAAATGGTCCATGCATTGCTCATCGGTGACCGCCATGGCAGATTTATGTACAACATGAAAAAAAGCACGCTGTATTGGGAATGACATGGATAAGCTATGATAAGCCCGTTATTTTTGATGAACGGACGAATGACCTCTTAGACCTTTATCGGCAACTGAAGAATCCAAGATACATAGAGGAAATCATTCCGACTTCCGTAAATTGCAAGTGGTTAGCTTTTTACAAGAAACAAGAATGGGCATACATTTTTACAACGAACTGAGACTTCTTTTAAAATCAGTGAGTTTTCTCAAAATCATCGAGGGTTGGGTACACGTCACATAATAGCCGAGGATTCAAGAGACTAATGCTAGCCAACGCGCTGTGCTAATAGCATCGGGCTTCATACTGGCTAATTTCTCAATAGCAATAAGAAAACAATATTACATGGCGGACACCGGTGAGCAACGCTTGGACACCATTTTTGCTTAACTTGAGAACCGTCAAAAACGCAGCCAAATCGAAATATGGTTGACTAAAATTTTCATTATTTCATTTTACATTAATTTTGTTAATACACTTTAACTTCTCACTGTAAACACCAAAAATACGAAGAACAATATATAAAGACGACCCCTACATTCGGCAAAATAGGCAAAAGCATTTTTAAAAATTGTTCTGCTGGGATTATCGACATACTTCCTGAGCAAGAATTTAATGATTTCGAGCTAGCTTTAATTTTCTGATTTAGGGTGGCACATTAGGGTAGTATCAGCTGAGATATGATGAACAAGTAGTAGTAGGAGGTACTTAAGTTCGATGACTTCACTTAAGTTCGATGACTGGGCCTTATGGTGCCCTAGTTAAGGCTTTCTTTTTGTGCCACTAACCGAACGATATACAGGAAATGACGTACATAAAAAAGAAATAAAATAAAAGCAATGAGAACAATTTAAAACCTTTAACATTTTATTTGCCTGCGGCATTGGGGAGGTGGAAATTTTGTACTACTTCGGTAGTGGAAGGCTAACCAACGAAGCAGGGGTTGAGCTCAAGTCCTGGGGCCATTATGGAATTATATCCAGGGCGAATTTAGCCTGTGCCCCAAAAATATGTCATCCCGTCTGTAAGGGGAGAAAAAAATCGTTATTTTATTTCTGTAGGATGTTACAGAAACTGAAAAACTATAGACCTACAGATTGGAAAGCCTTACGAGGTCCTCGGCGGATAGTCTATGGACTAAATAAGAACTTTTAGAGTACATGGTGATATAATTTAATAAAAGTGCTAGAATAGGGAGTAAGTATGGGCAAGTGAATCCTTGCTGGGGAAACAGGTGGGTTACCATGGTTTGAGGTGGGCTGGCCAAGGCACCTTGAAGGGTTGCCCTAAAAGAAAACGTGCCTAAGGTGAGGTACGGGTTGGTAAGGTCATTAGTATACCATCACATTACTCGATCTAAAGCTCGCCAATATTTACTTCTTTTGTCAACTGTCTGAGTGGTTGTGTTGCTACGAATTGCGCTCGTACTGCTGAAACCTAGCCGGAGTCTTGCAAACAGACAATCAGCGCCGTCTTCGAGCCGCCTACTTCGAAAGACAGTGGCCCTCCTCAATTGGGTCGGGACAAAGATTGCGCCAAACGTGGGTCCGAAATATAGGGTTTGCTGTTTTTTTATGCTCCAGCTCCATGGCTTAACAAAGTCCCGATTGAGATCCCGTCAGAATGGTCTTCAGAGACTGATGTCGCGTGCCTCATGGTAGAATAATTGGACAGTGTTGAGACATACACGTTGGAGGGTGAGCTTCCTTTTTTTAAAGGGGTCCGCAAAATATAGCTGACATAGGACATTGGTTCCGGTCCGGATAGGAGACGTTGTCCTAGAAAAAGAAGATTTACATTTAGGCAATATACATTTTAATAGCCCAAGTTCGTTTTTACTTTCCAGTCCGTCCGTGTGATATTACACGTTAGTGATACCTTTTCTATAGCCAGATGTTCCGCCTCAAGGACTTTCGAGTCGTAGGCAGTGTCCATCTGGTTAGGTCCATAGTAGGAAATTTGTAAATTTATCAGATGTTTTTGTTTGTTAAGAATGGTTTGATAACAGGCAAAGGGAGAAACGTCCAGATGAGCGTGATAAATCGAACTGTGGAAAATCGATTACTAGCATTAATATCGAGTTAGTACCTTGTCGGTAAGTAAGGGTTAAATTTGGAATTGCACTTAAGGGAGTTTTTTTTATTATGTTAGGTAATTTTTTTATATTGTTTCGTAGTGATGTTTTGCTTAGAAAAGATTTGGTAGTTTATGGTTTAATTTGTTGGGTGTTGGCGATTCTCCTAAAAGATCTTGTAGTTTTTGGTTTAATTTGTTGGGTATTGTCTTGACCAGACAAGGTAAGCGTCTAGCGAATTCGGGCCTTCCAACAGGTTGTCACCAGTATATCCGGATATGAATAATCCTGGGGTTTTGGGAGCGGGTGAAGCTATGGCCGGCGCAGTAGATAATCCACCAGCACGTCAAACAGCGACCACCCAGCCAAATTAAGATGAATTATCCGTACCACAACACTTGGTTTTGGATTGTCAGAGATATCGATTCACTCCAGATTACAGCAGTATTACGGCTCTTAATATCCGAAATGAATTTCGACAACGGGTAAAGCAACAGGCGAAGAATAGTGTCACACATGGTGACATTAAGGATATGATTAATGCGTATATTGGGATATCTCTGACCCAATTCTTTACGATGATGGAAGAAAGAATACATCAGATGTTCTCTGAGTTCAGGATGAACTCGATGACGAACGCTTCGGAGAACACGATATCAGCGCAAATGCATGGAATTCCAGCGCCAACGCCGCAAATCTCAGCGCCGCCGGACAATATCAGTCGGGGCAGTATCCACCACCGCCGGATATGGTTTGATGGAGGCAGACGAATTCCCAAAGCTTTTACCAATTGCTCGAAGGAAGCGCCCTGGATTGGTACTGGATGCTTCGAGTGCTGGCAAGATTTAACTAATGAGCGAGCTAAAGGAAGAGTCTTTGAACCAGTTCCGCCGTTTCGAAAGCGAGTTTGAGATACAGAAGCGTATTATGGATCGGCGGCAACAGCCGCATAAAACTTTTGAGGAGTTCTATCACTCGGTAATAAAATTTAGGAATCAACAGCAATCGCCTTACTCTGAGCAGGACCTAGTAGCCATAATAAGGAGTAATCTTAAGTCGACACTAGCCTCACTAATGTTTTCCATGCAAGTAAAGGGGCTGAACCTTTTTTGCCGCGAAGTTAAAAGAACTGAGAGCCTAATCGCCAGCCTGCGTTTAGTCTACCAACAGCGCTCCACCCATCGCGAACATGAATTGGCCTATGAGGAAGTACCAGACCCCGTAGCCAAAAATCTGGAAGTGGACGCAATTAAGTTCACAAGATATGATATGCAAGTAATATTAGCGGCGTGTTGAATGGTTGACTTAAATCAGAAGATAATTAGAGTTTAATCAAAACAGTAGAATGAGGTTCCGATCGTGCACTGATATTAAAGTTGTCGATAATTTCGACTACAAAAGAACCATGCCTTATGACAAGGTACCATTACACGAGGATTTCCATTGGAATTCATGGGTGACATTATCGCTAAAGCCCATTGTCCACCACAAGTGGCTCATGGCGGGTTTCACAAAACTTTGCAAAGAGTGAGAGAGTATTTTTACTGGCCTCATATGAATGTCCAAATTCGGTCTATTTTTCAGAATTGAAACTGAAAAGAAACTAAGCCAGCAAACATGACTCTCCAACCGCCGATGGGTAAAGAAAGTAAAGTTGAAAGGCCTTTCCAGCGAATCTATATGGACTTTCTTGACCCATACCCGAGACAAAAATAGGAAATTCTTACATCTTTAAATTAAAGACTATGTGAAAAAAATGTAATACGGTTTTTAATTTTGGAGGCATTTCACAAATTTGGCGCTCCAGATCTAGTAATTTCTGGTAATGGTAAACAGTTCACCAGCAAGGAATTTGCAGATGTGATCAAGAATTTTGGAATCACCCATTAGAGAACGGCAACGCATTAACCGCAGGAATTGCTTCGGAAAGGGTTAATCAGTCAATTCTATCAGCCATACGATCATATATCGTCTATGACCAGCGAGAAAGGGGCAAATACCTATAAGTATGTATTTACTCCATACTTTGCTTTGTTTGGCATGAATATGGTTAGGCATGCGAGTGTATATAAGCTAGCAAGGCGCATTGCTGAATGACCCCGAGAACATGATTATAGCAAAATCAATCGTAAGAGAAAAAATAGCTTTTACTAAAAACGAAAAATCGTACAATGTTCGAAGTCGCAAGATTAAATTCATTTCCTTTTACGCAAAGCTCAAAATGAAACTTTATAAATGCCGCATTGTACGCCCAGTAGGCAATAGGTTCTATAAAGTAGAGGACTTAAAAGGCTGATATCTAGGGATTTTCCATGGCAAAGATTGAAAGCAGTAAGCTCCAACTGATCAAGATCATAATCTTAAAGTTAGCCCGGTTTTACGTAACATTTCTGAAAATTTGTTCTCATCACTTCGAGATATTGTACTAGCCTATTATTTCACATCCGAAAATCGTTTCGAAAACTTTCTCTTTCGGGTTCGACAAGAACTAGTTTTTTTATTTTAAGGAGACTTGCCGTCTCGAAAGTCTATTTTATGTATTTTTTTTTTTTACAAATGTTTATCAGTTTCAAGGCACAAACCAAGAACTAATGGACCTTAAATTTGATTTTTTTTGTTTAGCGTAAGGCTAATCCATGGAGGCAACATTTATTTTTTTGAAAGGCCCTTTTGGAAACAACTAAACCCTAGTCTCTCCTAAGTACTTATAGTTTCCTAGGAGTTATGCCATTATGCATATAATTGGTGACCGCAGAGGTGGAGGCGCGATAACCCTATGTTTCAGTATCCAGGTGATGTCGTAAAGGGGTTCCTCCGTATAAATGATTTGAGTCCACAAGGAAAGAAGCGACAAGCAGAGCTCTAAAGTTTTCTGCCCTGCACAGTTTGGGGTAATAAAGATGTTACCCAGCCCTGCGCAAAGTCTAATGAGTTAGGGTTTGTTAGTAGTTGCAACTAGAATCCGCGCTGTAATTGTAGTTTTAGAAAATACTGTCGTTAATTAGTACTCTTATAGTTATCTCACGTTCTAGGACTCGCTTTGAATTTCCTGGTCTGGAGCGTAGAGGAGTTTCGGTCTGTAGGAAAGAAAAAAATAGGATGAGAACTGTATTTGGCTTTGTTCTATTCAGTACCTTGCGATTTTCGTGCCTCATGGTTTTGCGAAGGAAAGAGAAAAAATTTGATTTTAAATTTCATAAAAAGTCACGTTGTAGAACCATTTTCTGGGTCGTGCGTTCCAACACGTGGTAGCTAAATTAAAAAAATAGAAACTCATGAATTAAGTTGAAAAGTTTTTTTTTTATATAGCAAAGTTAGAAGTCAAGTTTTTTCGCCATTTTGTTTTATTTATCAAGTTTTTTAGTAGTAGGAAAGACTCTTTCAAAATTGAGATATTGAGAGGGTAAAAGAAGGTGAAATAACTTGGTACACAATTGTCACAGACTTGTTTTTTAGGTACAAATTTAAATTTAGGGACATTCATTTTTGTGTGGCTTTTAGAAGCTTTAAATTTTTCTTAACTCATTTTATTTTTGATTTATAGGTTTTAATCACATTTAATGTTGCATTTCGCTTCCTGTTAAATTTTATTATATTTTTGTTTTTTTTTACGAGATAATATGGATGTAAGGACGAAATTTGGGCAATGGTGTTTAGAACCTGAATTGTTTTTCTGTCTTCCATATATGTTCCTTATTTCCTTTGATTCGAAGAAGGCACTTTTCGATGTGATAGTCACTTTTAAATTATTGAATCGTTATTTTAAATTTTGCACTATAAAATCCGTTTTCTTTTAACTTTTCCAAATTCTTTTTATTTTTTTTTTAATTCTTTTTTTTTCTAAATTCTTCCAAAATCCTTTTTGGAAGTTTAATATGGCATTCACTTTTTATATTCCACTCAAATTTTCAGTTGCCACTCGGAATATTTTTTTTGATTTAGTTTCTATATACATATATATATATATATATATATATATATATATATATATATATAGAAACTAAATCAAAAAAAATATTCCGAGTGGCAACTGAAAATTTGAGTGGAATATAAAAAGTGAATGCCATATTAAACTTCCAAAAAGGACTTTGGAAGAATTTAGAAAAAAAAAGAATTAAAAAAAAATAAAAAGAATTTGGAAAAGTTAAAAGAAAACGGATTTTATAGTGCAAAATTTCAAATATATATATATATATATATATATATATATATATATATATATATATATATATATATATATATATATATATATATATATATATATATATATATATATATATATATATATATATATATATATATATATATATATATATATATATATATATATATATATATATATATATATATATATATAGAAAAGCATCAAACAATCACCCTTACCAACAATCCCACCATCCTCTTCAACAAATCAGACAGCATCATCTTCAACAGTCGCGGCAGCACAGCCGTCAATAGCCGCATCATCTACCGAACGTCACTGGCTTCAGGGTTCCGTTTTATTGGCCACTGCCAGAATAAAGCTAACGGCACACAACGGACGGTCTGGAGAATTCAGAGCAATTCTGGATATTGGGTCACAGATAAACATAGTGACTAAGCGCTAGTAAAACGATTATCCATTGAGAAAAGAAAAACTTCACTTTTTATCGAAAAAACAAACAATCAACGCATCACCGTAAAGGTTCCAGTCAAGCACAAGCTCATATTCCAGTAGACTTGAGGGTTTTTATCTTCCCAGCAATGTGCCAGCTCAGCCTAGTAATGCATTTGACATATCGACTAGCCATCCCCTTGGCAGACCAGTGTTTCAACAGTGCTTAACCGTTGATGTCCTCCTTGCAGCAGACTTCTATTTTAATTTAATGCGATCCGGAGAAATTCGACGTACAAACGAAATACTTATACTACACTACACAAGGCTTGGATGGATATATATGGTGTGTCAGAAACAAAGACATTCATAGAGATCTGGGTCGAAGAGGAAATAAAAACCGTTGCCATAAAACATGATTCAAGGCTAAGGGTCCAAATGTATCCGGAATCAGTCAACATAAATAATATTACAGGCTTACAAAGAAGATAAAACCCGTCATATATATATATATATATATATATATATATATATATATATATATATATATATATATATATATATATATATATATATATATATATATATATATATATATATATATATATATATATATATATATATATATATATATATATATATATATATATATATATATATATATATATATATATATATATATATATATATATATATATATATATATATATATATATATATATATATATATATATATATATATATATATATATATATATATATATATATATATATATATATATATATATATATATATATATATATATATATATATATATATATATATATATATATATATATATATATTATATATATATATATATATATATATATATATATATATATATATATATATATATATATGTGTGTGTTTTTGCAAACCATCTGTCCCAGGTATTTCGCCCAAATCCTGCAAGTAGCAACCTCCTTCCACCTGATGATAAAATGTCTGCCGTAATTGTTTAGTAACGCAAATGAAGTTCTGAATGTCATTAAAGAATGATATTGGAACTTCCCTATATTGCTGTGAAGTTCCTGGCAAAATTATTTAACTCTATTTTGAGACATGGTTTCTTTCCTAAAGTGTGGAAAATTTCTCTGGTTCAAATGACTTTAAAGCCAGGAAAGGACAAATCAATACCTTCCTCTTACAGGCCAATCAGTTTGCTTCTCTGCTTATCCAAACTATTTGAAAAAGTTTTTTTTTATCGAAAATAAAACCGTTCGTCGTGTCAAATAACATAATACCAGACCATCAGTTTGGATTCCGGGAAGGTCACTGCACCATCGAACAAGTAAACCGTCTGACCCAAGCAGTTGAAAAATGATTTGAACGGCGATAATATTGCTGCGCCGTATTTCTGGATGTTGCTCAAGCATTTGACAAAGTCTGGCACTTTGGCTTGACCTACAAAATTTGTAAATACTTACCGGCAAATACGCATCGAATTCTAGAGTCTTACTTAGAAAACCGCAGATTCGGAGTCAAATGTGGGCAACACGTCACCGATGACCGCGAAATACTAGCAGGTGTTCCCCAGGCTAGCGTCATTGGGCCTATCCTTTACCTTCTGTTAACCGCTGATAACCCTACCAGCCCAAACGTGCTAACATCCACTTTTGCCGACGATACCGCTATAATGGCCGCACATAAAAAGCAGGATATTGTATCTAAGAATCTAGGTGTACATCTCAGACGAGTAGAATCTTGGCTCTCTGACTGGAGAATAAAAGTCAATGAGGCTAAATGCACACAGGTAACTTTCACACTGAATTTTAGCACTTGTCCGACATTGAAACTAAACAATATCCCTTTGTTTCAATCTGATCATGTTACATACCTTGGAATCCACCTGGATCGCCGACTCACCTGGAGAAGTCATATGGAAACCAAGAAAACTCAACTGAAACTTAAGGCCCATCAACTTCACTGGCTCCTAAACGCGAACTCAAAATTAAGCCTTGAATATAAGGTCCTGCTATACAACAGTGCAATCAAACCTATCTGGTTATACGGTGCCCAGCTATGGGGCAAAGCAAGCTCGAGCAATCTCGACCAAATCCATAGAGTCCAATCGAAGACGTTACGGCTCATTACCGGTGCCCCTTGGTATATGAGGAATAAAAACATCCACCGAGACTTAAAAATACCTCTCGTTAAAGAGTCAATTCAAAAAATCAATATAAAGCACGAAGAGAAGCTCGAACGTCATGATAACATACTTGCTAGACAATTATTGTGCACTCCAAGCTCTTTAAGACTTCGGAGAAACGAACGCCGTGTTTTCTAATCTACACTTGTGCTTCATCCGTAACAGTAATCGCGAACACACGCGCCCGAAAGACTGTGTAGAATTCTTTTTTCAACTTCACGTGGCTTAAATGCTCTTATACGTGATCTTTAAAACAGTCAATATTAATCGCGGACGAACACTCAAAAAAGACTGTGTAGAATCCTTTATTCTACGTCTCGTGGCTTAAATGCTCTCATACGTGATCCTTAAAACAGTCTACCCAAAAAACCTACAAAACCTAAATTACGTCGTCTACTCTGTTATTCTAGAGTTATCTGTTATACATACATAACTAGAGTTCTTCACTCTACATAGTATCGCGAGCATTCTGTAAATGACTGTAAGGGTCCTCTGGCCCTGTATCACGAGGTTTAAGACAAACCAGGTTTAAAATTCTCAGACATGTGATCGATACCAGTTATATACTATCTTAACCAAATTAATTTAAATTCCTGCCAATTAGCATAGATCCACATTACAAGAAATCCATACTAGGATTCATTATAGAATTATTCGTGATATTATCGTGGCGATTATAATATATATATATATATATATATATATATATATATATATATATATATATATATATATATATATATATATATATATATATATATATATATATATATATATATATATATATATATATATATATATATATATATATATATATATATATATATATATATATATATATATATATATATATATATATATATATATATATATATATATATATATATATATATATATATAACAGTAGAATGAGGTTCCGATCGTTTACCTGATATTAAAGTTGGCGATAATTTCGACTACAAAAGAACCATGCCTTATGACAAGGTACCATTACACGAGGATTTCGCGTTGTGGATTCCATTGGAACTCACGGGTGACATTATCGCTACAGCCCATTGTCCACCACAAGTGGCTCACGGCGGGTTTCACAAAACTTTGCAAAGAGTGAGAGAGTATTTTTACTGGCCTCATATGAATGTCAAAATTCGGTATATTTTTTAGAATTGCCAGACATGTAAAGAAACTAAGCCAGCAAACACCCGTAGCCCAGACAAAAAAGGAAATTCTTACATCTTTATTGTTAAATTAAAGACCATGAGAAAAAAATGTAATACGGTTTTTAATTTCGTAGGTATTTCACAAATTTGGCGCTCCAGATGTAGTAATTTCTGATAATGGTAAACAGTTCACCAGCAAGGAATTTGCAGATGTGATCAAGAATTTTGGAATCACCTATTAGAGAACGGCAACGCATTCACCCCTGGAATTGCCTCAGAAAGGGTTAATCAGTCAATTCTATCAGCCATACGATGATATATGGTCTATGACCATCGAGAATGGGACAAATACCTATTGGAAAATCTCTTCGGTCATCTGTGCATAGATAAATAAAGGATTTACTCCATACTTTGCTTTGTTTGGCATGCATATGGTTAGGCATGCGAGTGTATATAAACTAGCAAGGCGAATTGCTGCATGACCCCGAGAACATGATTATACCAAAATCAATCGTAAGAGATTTTTTTTTTATATAAGCTTTTTTTTTGAATTATTGAATCTGTTCCAAAGGAGCCTAACAATAAGTATACTAATCTTAAGCATAATTTAATAATGAATCCTAGTATGGATTTCTTGTAATGTGGATCTCTGCTAATTACAGGAATTTAAATTAATTTGGTTAAAATAGTATATAACAGGTGGATCACAAGTCTGAGAATTTTAAACCTGGTTTGGCTTAAACCTCGTGATAAAGGGCCAGAGGGCCCTTACAGTCATTTACAGAATGCTCGCGATGCTATGTAGAGTGAAGAACTCTAGTTATGTATGTATGTATAACGGATAACTCTAGAATAGCAGAGTGGACGACGTAATTTAGGTTTTTCGTGTTGACTGTTTTAAGGATCACGTATGAGAGCATTTAATCCACGTGACGTAGAATAAAGGATTCTACACAGTCTTTTTTGAGTGTTCGTCCGCGATTAATATTGACTGTTTTAAAGGTCACGTATAAGAGAACTTAAGCCACGTGACGTAGAAAAAAGAATTCTACACAGTCTTTCGGGCGCGTGTGTTCGCGATTACTGTTACGGCGTTGGTCGACTGAGTAACTTACACAACTTCAAGAAAGGAAAATGTGGAAATCTCTATTGTTCAACTTAAGGTCGGACAATTGGTTAAAATAAAGGAGAATAACACACCCGTAATGAAATGGTCACTTGGAAGAATTATCGAGTCCGGGAAAAGATGAAGTCATTAGCGTAGGTGGAGTGAAAACTGCTTCCGGAGTAATGAAATGCAAATTCACAGGTTAGCACCACTATTTAATGACGAGTCAATCATCAACTCGGAAGACCATGCAAGAGAAATTAGTTCGAAACCGGCAGCACAGCCGTCAATAGCCGCATCATCTACCGAACGTCACTGGCTTCAGGGTTCCGTTTTTTGGCAACTGCCAGAATAAAGCTAACGGCACACAACGGAAGGTCTGGAGAATTCAGAGCAATTTTGGATATTGGGTCACAGATAAACATAGTGACTAAGCCGCTAGTAAAACGATTATCCATTGAGAAAAGAAAAACTTCACTTTTTATCGAGGGCGTTGATGAAAAAAAAACAAAGAATCAACGCATCAACGTAAAGGTTCCAGTCAAGCACAAGCTCATTTTCCAGTAGACTTGAGGGTTTTGTTCTTCCAAGCTCAGCCTAGTAATACATTTGACATATCGACTAGCCGATTCCTGGAAACATCCCCTTGACAGACCAGTGTTTCAACAGTGCTTAACCGTTGATGTCCTCCTTGCAGCAGACTTCTATTTTAATTTAATGCCATCCGGAGAAATTCGACGCACAAACGAATTACTTATACTACGCAACACAAGGCTTGGATGGATAGCCAGGATTGAAGAGGGCTTTTCCGACCTGCCAGTATGTGCTATCTACGGAGAGGACAAATCGACCACAAGCAAATTTATACAACAATTTTGGAAGGTCAACCACTTCCACTCAGACACAAAATTAACGCTGGCAGAATAAAATGTGAAACGCATTTCATAAAATGATTCGTAAAACGTTAACTAGAAAGAAACCTACATTTACAACAATATATTCACTTCATGAAGAAATATGAAGCTTTAGGCCATATGACCCAGATAGACACAGAAATCCCCAAGGCGCCCACTTTTTTATTCCTCATCATTGAGTGTTAAGGCAAGCAGCACCAATAAACTTTGGGTTGTGTTTGATGCATCAGACAGAACAACTTCTTGATGATCACTCAACGATATCCTATGTACAGCTCCAACAGAACAAGGAGTACTTCCTTGTTTCGTCTTCCAAAATTTGTGTTTACAATTAATATCGAGAAAATGTATCGGCAAATATTGGTTGACAAGGAGAATCGCAACTAATTTTCTGGCGAAATAACCCCAGTGGATGATAAACGTGTATATGCTTAATACCGTTAAATATGGAACAACAAAAATAGATTTTCCTTAGGTGCTCAAATGTTGCAGCAAGACTTCTACATAGATGATGGCGTTAGTGGATCGGATATCCTGGCGACGGCTATAGAGACGCAAAAACAGCTCAACAAACTGCTTCAAAAAGCCGGATTTAAACCAAGAAAATGGTGTGCAAACCATACGCAACTACTACTACGATCCGATGATCGAGAGGCTAATTTAGTTTTCGAGAATACATCAACCAAGGTCCTGGGATTAACACGGACCGCCAAGACGGATCAGTTTTGTCTAAAGCCAGACGTAAATTACTGTGCAACCATTACCAAACGATCTGTCAATTCGGACGTTGCTAGAAATTTTGACTCATTAGGGATCGCTGGTCGTTTTGTATTTGCAGCAAAGATCTTCATACAGAAATTATGGCAGATGCAATTATCTTGGGACGATCCATTACCAGCAGTGATGTCACAAAAATGGTCTTCATTCCGCAACAAACCAACTCAGTGGAACAACACTCATTTAAGTAAACATGTTTTCGATAAGCAAAGAGCTACCCATCATCAACTCCACGTATTTGTTGATGTCTCAGAAAAGGCATACGTATACGTACGTATACGCATAGCAGCACTGTACCTTCGTTCAAAACTAGAAGAAGGAAGACTAATTGTCAGATTTCTATGTGCAAAATATCGCGTCGCGCCTCTGAAAGAATTAACATTCTCCCGACTAGAATTATGCACTGCGGCATCGGGAGTACAATTTACTGTAAGGGAAAAGAAAGAGCTAAGGTTTAAAAATACCCCTACTTTCTGTTGGTCAGACTCTGAAATTGTGCTATACTGGATACTTTTCACTTCATCAGCTCTTTGAACATTCGTCGCAAACAAGGTTATCAAGATTCAGACCCTCACTGCCAGTAACCAATGGAGACATGTCCGTACAAAGGACAACCCAGCAGATTTTATATGAAGAGGCTTCAGACCCAGCTGACTTGCTGCAAGTAATTATTCTTTATGCGTATGTGAAGCGCTTCGTCGTATCCCTCAAAGACTCAAGTCGTCGACTAAAGTGGCTCACTTTGACATCTCAAGAACCGGATTACGCGCTAAGCCTAATTGTTCGAACTATGCTGGAAGCCGAATTTGAATCAGATATTAGTTCATTGCACTCGAGCAAAACCCAAATTATTCCAGCAAATAAAGGGAAAACAGTGTGACTCCAGCACGGCCATTCATAAAAACTTACGTAGACTATTGTAGTCAATTTTGGGTTCACTACAAACACCGACCAAGCGACCACACAAAGTTTACCATTGACGGTTCATGTTGGTGCAAGAGTATCTCAACCTACAACATCGCTCTCAAAATGATGGAAATCGGTTTCATAACTAAAACATGCATTTTGACGGCGTTGGTCGACTGAGTAAGTTACACAACTTCAAGAAAGGAAAATGTGGAAATCTCTATTGTTCAACTTAAGGTCGGACAATTGGTTAAAATAAAGGAGGATAACACACCCGTAATGAAATGGTCACTTGGAAGAATTATCGAATCCGGGAAAAGATGAAGTCATTAGGGTAGGTGGAGTGAAAACTGTTTCCGGAGTAATGAAATGTAAATTCACAGGTTAGCACCACTATTTAATGACAAGTCAATCATCGACTCGGAAGACCAAGCAACAGAAACTAGTTCGAAACCGACTCCAGTATTAGACAATAGCTCAGAACTAAGTCCCGCAAAACATCGAAAATCCGCATTCAATATAGCAATAATGAGCGCATTAACTGTGCTCCTGCTATTTCCCGCTTGTCTTGGCTAATCGATCAAAGTTTAAAAGTTTAACTTTGATCCAGGAATATACCGAATGGAAAATTGTAACTTATTATAAGTTTGGACCATTTTGTGAACTAGACGCTTTTCTTAACTCAATTACAAACGCTCCAACAATTAAGATAAAGTTCATCAAAAAGGACTATGTGTGATTAACTTCAGATACAATTACAATAACTTGAAGTCAAGACCAGAATATTTTTAACGCGCATCAAACGAGGAGCGCTGAAAGTAGTGGGAACTTTGCTCGTACCCTATTTGGCGTTGTGGATTTTGCTAAAGAAATATCACAAACCATCAACAACGTCAGGCTTGGCGAACGACACATACTAAAGCTACAGCGCGACCAAATATCCGTAATAGATTTTACATTCAATATAATCAAACAAGATGAATTGGCGAACAACAGGCCGAATACGCGAGATGTAGAAGAATATGTTAATCCTTAGCAACGATATCAAGAAGGATTCTTGTCATCATAACTCACATTAACATCCATTAGATTACAGCAAATAGAGGCTAACATGGACGTACCAACCGACGCTCATCACGGACATATTAGTCCACTACTGCTAGCACTTCACCAACTTCAGCAAAAGCTGCAGACCATCAGATGTGATCTCCCTCTCGTACTCTACCAATCGAAGAAAAAAAAACTGATCGAAGCTTATCAACTAATGAATGCCAAAGGAACTGATACGGAGATTAAGGTCATTTTTGCATTCCGATTCAAGCCGATACTCGTCCCTTCCTCCAAAAAATGATATATCTTTGCCGTATATCCAGACACGTCGTTTTTGCAGTAAATGCAGACAGGGATGAGTACATTTCAATTCCTACTGATGTCATAAAAATTGCTTCCACTCCAAAACCGATTAATTAATTTGTCAAAACCGACAAGCAAGGTTCAGCAAGGATTCACAATCATTCTCCTGCGAGTTCCACTTATTCACAAACATATCCTCATCCGACCGCAAAATGACGCGAGTAAATGACGGTACAGTATGGACACAACTGTCAAAAACAAATCACTCCATATTTGTTATTACCAACGGTACTGAGATTTCTTCAGTTTACGGCAACATTATATCTCAGCTAACATAAAAGGGTACAGTTATCCTCCAAATCAATCCCGACTGCATCCTTAAGGATAACACCGTCACAATACCAGGTCATTACGACAATTCAACCCTTTTTATATACTTCATATGCAAGACTAAAACCGTAAGAAGCTCTAAGCACATCACGTGAAGTAAGCAAAATATTTGTCAACCACAACACGAAACAGGAGTCCCACGTCCATCAACTACAGGACCCACAGAATCTACTGTTCTATCCGCAGTTATGAAGTTAAATCACAACATCCCCATGATGTTAGCGACGCTGCGCTATTACTTAAAATAGTATTGACAATATCTTATATAAACTCGCTAAATTGCATATCTATCACAAACCAAATGTATATTACCAAATCATCATCTCGATGCAATACGAGCTGTAGATGTCTCAACTCAACGTAGTGTCTCTAGTGTATTTTATTGTTATACTTTTAGTTATGTCTGCAGGTCAATAACTTAAATAAAGAAATGTTGTCATAACTAAATGGTTATTGACTGCAGTTATATAAAGTAATCCATAAACATAAAATGCTTTATACGTAATTTAATTTTTTTTACATTTTTGTATGCAACTCAACAGCCCTAACAATGCCTCAAATTGCATGGGTTGAACTTGAAACCGCTTTATAGGCAGTTAAGTATAACTTCATTAATTGACCCAATTATTAATTTGTATAAATAACCAAGAAAAATAAAAAAATTACCGTAGTACACAATACCATTTGTTTTACTTCAAACTTACACGGTTAAGGTGCCTTGTACTTCATTACAACAAATACCAAGTTAATGTGCTTGGGATTCAGTATATTACTCGTATTTATCACCTTAATAGCTTAAATCAAACTGCTTTGCCGGCCCTTGGGTCCAAGTTGTATCACCAAAGGGATATCCATGATTAACGATGAACCTTCCAGAAGATCCAATAATTCAACAACACAATTTGGCCCTCAACTTAAAATTGACATGATTATGTATATATGTGTGTTTGTTTGTACAAATGTAACAAAATAAACATAATTATAGTGATATGCTATGCTATGCTATGATATGCATGAAAAGACTGCATGTGCCAGGAATCTAAGACGAAGAAAACCATTTGCATGAAAAATGTCTACTTGCCAAAGTTCTCTCCCCCCTAGAGCTTCTGAATATTTATTAAAAGAATACGAAATAAATCTTATTCGATTCCAACTCTCATTAAGGATGACCAGTTGTTCACTGACCCGGTTGGCAAGGCTTATCTCTTCACTAACATTTATGCCACCACTTCCCGTGACAGAAAATATGTCTGTATACGCCTACAATATTTTTTCAAACTCGAAAAGTCGGAAGGGTTCTTGCGAAAATCAATGTTAATAAAACCCCGGGCCCGGATCGCGGATGCAGCAAACGCAATACAGTGTTCGTCAGCGCTAGCTCGTCCATTTAGTAACCTGTTCACCTCTCGTACAGTGCGATAAAAAAAAGGGCGAGACTAGTTACCCTGACAAATATCGCCCAATTCCAGTTTGCTCTGCACTCTCGAATGTGGTGGAGAGCATTGTGAATCACCATCTTGTTACTTATTTGGAATCAAATGGCCTTCTCAACGGTCGACAGAATGTCTTTCGTAGGAATCGATCTACGGGTGACCCGATGGCGTTAATTTCGGAGCTTAAATGTCGATCAAATCACGGACTTAGTAAAAGTAAGGTAGTAGATCTTGATATTTTCAAGGGATTCCTTATCAAGTTTTCTCAAACATCGCTCATTCTTTCTCAAAGATGGCTCCTTAGAACAGGGCTATATTTTTTCTTCTTCTCAGTTTCTTATGTATCTCAATGACCTGCTTAGTCTGACAAAAACCCCAATAAAATTCTTTACTGATGACAGCAGCAGCAGTCTCTTGTGTTCGTTTGACCGTACACAGGGCCTCACAGATACACATGCGATGGAGCAAAATGTGTCTGACACACTTAAAGAAAATCTTGTGAGGGTCTCAGAGTAGGTTTTTGCAAATGTGTTTAATGCTCGCAAGACCAATTGCTGCTTGTTAAGCCTTAAACGATCCGCGCGCTTAATACTGTTAGCGCTATTAATGAATGGAATTGTTGTCGAGAAGTCGGATGCTCTTGGTGTTCTGGGAATATACATACATTCCCAGAACAGCAAATGGAACAAATACATTTTGACAGTGTCAAAAGAAGCATCCGCGTGCTTGGGCTTTTTGATAGTCGTGTAGAAGACCATCACCATTAACAAGTATAAGTATGTACTTAAAAACATTTCATTTAATTTACAAAGACAATGCGGCCTTAATTTTAAATCCTCAGCAACTGTAAACATTAGGCTGTGGTTCTATTTTCCGGGCTGTCGTGGTGTGGTGGAAGCATACACGTGTCAGTAAACCCAGGTTCAACCCCGGGTAGGAACATCAAACAATTTTTTAGCGGCGGGTTTTCCACCTCGTTAAATTGTTCTATAAAATATTTAGCCGGCGTTAAGCAGTTGATCCTGGTCTGTGAGTATAAGATTAAAATATTCAACAGAAGTTTCCTCTTGTTTCTTAATGAAATGATGTAGAACTTTTGTAAGAAAGGAAACTTCCTGTTCTACTAAACATATGTCCCATATTCCTACTAGGAACTATGGAAATATGTATGGGTGATTTCATGTCAAGTTAATTAATTTGGCAATCGATGTCTTCCGATCGGGGTGAAACTTGTACCAAATTTAGTCCTATTGGATAGTAGTTTAGACACAAAATTTAAACGAGATCGAAAAGGGCTCTCTGATAGATTTTGATTTTATAGATAGCTTATTATACAATCTTTTTAGAAAAAATTGAAAAAAGGTAAAAAAATGTTTTACTGTTTTTTTTTTGCAAAATCAATTTATTTTTACTTTTTTCAAAAAATGGCCTCTTTGCTTAGGTCTTTTCCTTTAAGAGCTTTATGGTCTCTTGGTGGGATGCGGCCTTATTATCTGTCAAAATAAATGTTTTGTAACTCAAAATAACTATTTTTCAATTATTAGCATAATATGTATATTATGCACTATTTTGCACTTTTTCCTATTTCTGTGTAAGTATGTAAAACCTTAAAACTTAATCTTATACTAAGAGACGAGACAAACTAACCTTTACAGCGGTATGTAACATGATTAACTAAAATGTCGATAATATATTACTGAGAGTAGGTCCACCTCAGGAATAAAAACACTGTTTTACACTTAATTTATTGTAGATGATAAAGTGTTTAAGTCTTGTAATCCTTTTATGGCGTTACTAGGTTGAGCTGATGATTTCATTCCTGGTTTCATTTTTGGTTTCGGAAAAATATCGCATTGATTAGAGGCGGAATACTTTTTCAATTTGAGTCTTCCAACGCCAAGCGGTATACTAACAGGTGGCCCAAATAAGACGAGCTGATGTGAAACACAAAAAACTTTTTTTATTTTTTAACATAATTTATTTTTTCTTTTTGCAGATTATAACTGAACTCTTGAAAATGAGATGAATGAATTTTTTTAACGTATGATCAGCGCCTACATCTTCCATGATTACAAGTTTAGTTCGCCGTTTTGAGGAACTGGGTTCAGTTGCCGACCGTCCAGGAAGAGGTGCTCATCGAAATATTCGTACTGAAGAGAACGTGGAAGCTGTGCAGCAGCTTGGCAGCTCTGCAGCAGCTTGGCGCTTCAAAGTGCCAATGCCTGTATCGAGCAAAGTGATGGTCATTTGTCTGATGTCATATTTCACACATAGTCACATTAAATTTCCATAAAATGTATTTAACATATAAAAATAAATCATTTAAAAAAACCATTATTACAAGAGGTATACGTGTTGAATATCACTAGGTCTCATTTGGGCCACCCTGTAGTAAAAGTATGGTATTGAGCACTACCGATTGTTACCGCAGCATCGAATCTGCTTTACAGTGTTCGAAATGTTAACTCATGTTCCTCTTAACTACTAAAATGTATTTAAGTTTCTTTGCGGTATTTCTTTTCCCAATGAAATACAGTAGTTGCGTCTAAGATACGATCTTGATGAGATTACTGTAGTTTGTTCTAAATACCATCACATGTCCTACACGATTTACATATACAATATGATGAAAATGTCACTCAGCTGGCTTTCCAAAATCTTTTTTACGAACTACACGATTTGCGAAGCTAATTTTGTTTTTAAAATGTTGACTACTACATCCAATGGCATTGGTTTTGACACTCATTCTTTGAACTTATAACTTCTTCTTAAAGTTAGAATTTCCATCATCATCAACAGTTCTGTCATCATTCTTTAAATTACTTTTGTCTCCATCTGGAATATCTTCAACGTAAGGCTCATTGTTATTCAAAGCCAGTAGTAATTCTTTCAACTTCCCGAACTCTTTTCTACAGGATCCACAAATTTTCAACCGTTTTTAATTTGTTAACTAATGCGTCGGCAATGTGTTGCATTCAGATGATCTGTGCTCCTTTTATTGTAGGGAATAAAGCAAATAGAACAATAAATTTCTCTTTGAAGCTTTGCCTTTTTAGGAGCCATAGACATTTTGAAGATTAATAGACACACAAAAACACTTATTTTTGAGGTGACTGCCCCCGGCTGAAGTGTTTATTTCGGGGCAATCCGGTACATAGAACCGGCACCTCTTCAATTATCCGACCAAGTCCATTCAGCTGACCCTAGGTCTCAGTGAATGCATCTAGTTCTAATGGAGTATTTCCTCTATGTGGATATTGACGCAGATCCTCTGTAGACGAACAGGGCTTTAAAACTATATACTGTTGTGACAACAACAATTTGAAGATTATTTATATAAATAATACATGTCTAAACTTTAACACTGTTTCTAAAAACTGATGTCCAAATTCTTCAGAATGATAGTACAAGGGAACAAAATGAAACTTTTTGTGTGTTGTTTGGAACTGTATAGAATTTTTTTTTACTAATTTGAGGTCGCTGGTTTTAAATCTAATCTTCATTTTTCTTCATCAGCTCGAGTTTATAAGTTACAGGAACTAATCGCATTTTCGACTTTCTTCCTCAAATTTAAAGGTCAAAAATCAAAAATTCTCTTTTCATAAGCTGATTTTAAATTGTGGTTTTTTAAAGATATAGTTACCTTTAAAAAAATCAAATTTTTAATATCACCAAAAAAATTGAGGTTTTTATTAGCTTTACTGAATATTATATTAAAGTAGCTTTCAAAAACATGTATGTATAAGTACATAAAAATCGGTTGAAAATTGAATGAGTTATGCTAAGTTTGGTGATAACATATTTTATCTACCATATTTTATTCTACCGAAAATAAATTAAAATTTTGTATTTGTAAAAATCATGAATAATGCAAATGGACAAAAAGTTTCAAAACCTATTACTTTTACGAAAAGTTACAAAGCGTATGAACAAAATGTGACTGAGATAATGTATATCGATGTATGCGTTTCGCTTTTATTAACAATTAAGTGAAGTAATGAATTTCAAAAATTTGCTTGAGATATGTACAAAATTCTTTGGAAAAAACGTTGATGACATTTTTATGATTCTCAGAATTAAAAAATTAGAAATAGACATTTTATGATTACGGAATAAAATAATAAACGGTCATAAATGTGCGTGGACGCGGAATTGCTCTTCTTGTTCTTTTATTATAGCTACTCCGTTCACAGTCAATTAAAGGGAAAAAGGGAAGTGTACTTTTTTTATTAATGTGTGTTTTTTCGTTGACTACCTGTAACGGAAGAGTTTTTACAGAAATTCCTTGCACATTTATGAGTGGTCATTATTTTGCTAGTTCTGAAAAATTTGAATCACACACGCATTGTAAACAGACTAATAAATGATGCCAAATGAACGCACATACATTACAATTTCTAAACTCTGGTATCAGGAGGCTGAATCAGGTGTATAGCCAACAGTTGCATCCATTCATAAGTACCTGGCAGTAAAATATTGAAAAAAAAGTAGTATGTTGTCAACGAACACGAATAGTACAAGTGATTTTTCTCCGATTTTGAAAAGTGAATAACGACAAAAAAAGTAAAAGTGCAAATCCACAAAAAATTGAAATTGTTTTAACCCTGAACATTTAATTTTTCTGTGCAAACATATGTACGTCAAAATTGCACAATGGCTACTTCAAGAAACACTCCTAACTGATTTTGTAACATATGTGGCCAATTTACGTTTATAAAAAAAAGAAAAAGTGTGTCAGAGTTCATCAAACAATTTTATTTTGACTACTTCGGATTTACCACGGAACCCGTGAAAAGTACAGGATTCCTTATACTGTATGTTACAGCTTTTTAGAGTATTAATGGTTGTGGGCAAACAAGAAACGGACCCATTTTTAGTATCAAACACCAATAATCCGCCGGGAACCTTCGAATCGTCATGCTTGTTATTTTTGCGTTGTAGACGTAACAGGCATTAACAAAACAAACGGGTCTTAATGGTTTTATCCTAACTTGTTGTTTATTACCCGACCAGTCCTGTACCTTAGTGATGATTCAGAAGCACAACAATCTACATCTACTGAAAATTATCACGAATTACGACGAAATTCTTCTGCACTAAGTATTGCAAGTTGACCAGATGATATTTCTTGTGAACGCCCGCCATTTAATCAGGAGGTGCTTAGTGGGAGATCTTGGACTCTCTAAAATAGCATCTGAAATTCTAGCTTCTCAGTTAAACCAAAAAAACCTGTTAACCCAAGAAACAAGAATTTCATACTACCGTAACAGAGAGAAAAAAACTTACTTTCTTTCTTTTCAGAATACGATGAGCTTGTTTATTGTTCAGATGTTCCTGGTTTAGTGACAGCGATGATATTAGAAAAGTATGATCTAAATGAATGGCGACTATTTATAGATTCTTCTAAACGCAGTCTAAAATGTGTACTTCTGCATAACAGTAATAAATTGGGTCCATTGTCGATTGCACATTCAACTAACGCTAAAAAAGAATATGTTTCTATTGTCTCGGTTAAAGATACAATTAAGTACAACTAACATCTCTGGCTATTTTGTGTGGATCTGAAAATGGTCAATTTTCTTCTGGGCCAACTAGGAGGCTTCACAAAACATTCGTGTTTTATTTGTTTATGGGTATATCATCGAGTATATCAATAGAAAGTTTAAAAATTTGAGTTGTGAGAAAATGAAAGCTGGCATTTTTGATAGCCCTTAAATCAAAAGGTTAATCAAGGATGAAAACTTTAGTAGTTTCATGACAGATATTAAAAGAAATGCTTGGAATGAATTTGTTTGGATAGTAAAAAATTTCCTGAGAAACAAAAAGGATGAGAACTACTCGGACTACGTGGATAACATGTTGTCACATTTCAAAAAGCTTGGTTTTAATATCAGCGTTAAGGTGCACTATCTACATACATAGTCATTTAGATTGTTTCCCCGAAAATCTTCGAGACTTCAGTGAAGAACAAGGTGACCTTTCCATCAAGATATGCGTACTATAGAGGAGCGGTAACAAGGTCACTGGGATGCCCAAATGATGGCGGACTATTGCTAGAGTATTAAAAGTCAAAACAGATAATTTAAGAAAATGTTATAAAAGAAAATTTATCGATGAGTTCTAATTAAGATATAATATTTATGCATTAAAAGTTCTTTTTTTAAATCTTTTATTTAACCAATATCTGAAAACAGTAACCTAATCAATTACTTTAACACACTTATAAAATAAATAGAACTGCAGGAAACACACACATATTCATTAATATAAATTGTTGACAAAATCAAAAGTTGTTCACCGATTTCAATGAAATAACGCTCATTTGATTCAAAATATATTGAACTAAATGCTTTTAGACCAACACTGGTTTTTGTAGCATTATATTTTTTATGAATTTTTAAAGACCATTTTTTTTATAAAATTGTTGTTTTCAAAACTTCATCGATAAATCTAAAATTTCTGGGCCAAATTAAAAACAAAGTAAGCACGGATTGAAGATAATTTTGTTGACGAGTTTTAATTTATTTTTTAACTAAATGTGGGGAACCGTTTTCAAGTTATTTAAATATTTGTAGTGAAAGTGTCGTAACTTTGGACATAATAATAACGAAAAGTCGAGCTGATAGAAAAAAACAAGTGCAGATTTGGATTTAGCGTTTCAAATTACCTTATAAACAACATCCAATTCTTAAAATACCGTTTTCCCTTGTGTAATAAATACTTTAAGATCTTCTATTTGAATGAATGAGTCTAAAATCTATTATTAGGGTGAAGAAGGGTGAGGGTTAACTGCATGTTACATAATAAAAATAGTAGAGTACCTATGAAGGTTAACTAAATGTAAATTTTTACCTTTTAAGCAGAATATTATAAACTATCTGTTAACTCCTTCCTTTCCAGCCAATTTTCGAAGTCAAGTGTCATAAAATTTCGGAGAATGGCCATAAATTACTTCCCCCTCATTCAACATTTTGTCTCTGGGGTAGCTGATAATTTCACAATGAAAATAGCATTCAATATTACGTGCGCTCAAAACTTTGTCAATCCTATAGACCAAAAAGTCAAAATGATAAAATATACTAAATATGCTAAATATTGAAAAATCGTTGTTTTGAGTGACAAACCATTTTTTGATAGATGAAAAGTTCACATCCCACTAAAAGACCACAGTGCTTTTTAAATGGAAAGATACAAGCTTTCTTTTGAGGAAAAACGGCCCTTTTTGGAAAAAAGTAAAAAAATAGATTTGCAACAAAAAAGTGAAATTATTGAACATATAGCTACCAAACACCCGGAACAAATTTTGCTAGAAACAATAGTTAATAAGTTACATAGCTGCGAAAAAACACCTGTTAGGCAATATGTCAAAATTCGACCTCCTCTAACTCAGAGATTCATTGACCGATCTCGTTCAAAGTCTAAATTGCTATCCAATAGGACAAACATTGTTGCAAGTTTTATCCCGTTCCGAGACAGCGATTCCAAAAGTTGGGTTACTTTTGTTTTTTTAAATAACCAACACACAGGGGAAGTCCCGTATACATGCAGTGCATTCCGTTGGCAAGTGAAAAGTAAAGGATCAGAGGGGAAAGAGTGAGTTATTAGTGGGAAACACATTTGCCGGAAGTCGATTCCACATACGGACTGTGCTGAACGAGCGAAAAACGACAAGGTTGATCTGTAAAGTATAGTGCGGTGATCTGGCAAATTGATAACAAATGGGTGTGAATGTCAGAGAATCGCTTGGAAGCAACAAGCAGCACTGTGTCTTACGCCCATTAAAATCTACACTTTTCACTCGACCCCATTCGGAAATGGCCAGTAAATCCCGGTCAAGAGTCACATCTATGAATAAAAATTACAGAGATTGTTGTCATCTGCAAATGAGTTGACTGGACAAATGGTCTGAGTTGACTGGATAAATGGTCTGACCTAAAACATTGTCAATGAAAATAAGAAAAAGTGGAGGAGAGTATAGTGCGATCTCTAAGAAAGCTCGAAATAATTTAAGTCATAGAATTACCGTCACCAAAATCTATCCGCTGTGATATGAGTGCACCGTGCCCGACTCTATCAAGGACCTTGGACCTTACTCTCACCAAACTGGTGGATAGACCGACTCTAACGCTCCGACAAGAACGCCATCAGGTTCGCAACCAAGCAACACGCTGGGAAAACTCCCGCACGGTAAGCAAGGTTGAAATGGTTGCGTAATGGACGGGATAGGGTCGAAGGGCACTTGCATAGGTCAAGTGCTGAGATACCATCCGGGCCCGCAAGAACCCTTTAAACTCCCCGTGTTCAAAAAAATATCTGAGGCATGGAACTAGATACGTTTTCGATTGCGGGGAGTGATTGATTCCCTTCCGGAAGGGAAGAAGTTTCTGCAAACATTTCAGCCAAAAGGTAAGCTTTATCAACCGGGTCAGTGATTGCCTTGTCGTCTTTAACAAGAGTTGGGATAGATGAAGAACTATCCTTTGCTCTTCTTGAAAACGACCAAAAGCTTTTACTTTCATTGTGAGAAGTAAGAACCTTTGTACGTAGACCCTGTTCATGCAGAAATGTTTCACGGCTAAGCGCTCTAGAACACGAAGTTATTGTCTGTTTACGCAGCAGTTCAGTATTGGAGCTTTTGTTCAAACGCTAATTTCCGAACGCCTCCTTTTTATATCTGACAGCATGTATGGCTAAACCAACTGTTATTGGCTAGTTTAGCCGACAGAAATTTATTTGGAACAAACGTTTTCATTCCAAAAAAATATATACGTTGCATCATTTTAGCCGCAGCTGTCGAACCGAACATATATAATGTAAGTATTTACTTTAATTAAAATTTTCTCATTATTTTTCTAGTAAAAACAATTTGTATCTTCTTTAAATATGTTTTCGATACAGTTATCTTTTATTGTCTTTAATTTAATCTTGTAAGTACTAGAGTAATTACTTTATTATTTGTCAAATATTCCTAGTCATCTAAATAAAGTTTCATTCCCTGAATGAATAACTTCCTGTATATTTCGTTCGACATAATATAGACAAGAATTATTAAAATGTTCGTTTCAGCATTCCAACACCTTGGAATCGTTCCAATGTTTTTATATTTTGGATTTCTTCATCTGTAATATTTCGAGTTAAGAAACCAAAACTAGATGTTAGGAATATTGCTTCCACTTTTATTTTATTCTTTCGGATTGATTATTACTTTGTGTTATTGAATTGTGTTAGTCTCAAGAATTTCCAATTAGCTTTCAATATATAAATAGTATCCATAATCCGAAGTTCCCAACAGATATTCAATCCCTGTTCCTAGAATATTTATAAATCCTTTATTTTCATGGCTGTGGGAATTGTGGTCTGAAGTTTCGTGCACAGATGATTAATCTGATGCTCCAGATATAAAACATCCAAATTGGCTATTTTCCCTTAAGAGTGTTGATAAAGTTTTCATATTATATTACGTTAAAAATATGAAGAATAATATTGTCCTGCAACAAGCTTTGTCTGTCCGACCTCTACTAAGATGGTCGGACATGGTTCAAAGCAGATTTCCAGTTTCTGCGCTTGTACTAGGGTGGTTATCAGCAAGGTCATTGTCATCCAGTAATATATCTGTAGACCTGAAATGACTTTTACGTTTTAGGAATTGATCCCTTTAAATGTTTACAAGCATATTTCTAGTTCTGTATAGATTTTTTGTCTGTCTTGTGTACATTAGTGTTATTGAATTTTTGATTCATTTCTGCATGCTTTCTTTTCTTATTACGGCATTACAAAGTCCTATTCTTTGTTTCTTCAATTTATTTGTTAACATCTTTTTGGTTTACAGAACCTCCCGAAAAAATTAATGTCTATGGGTTTTCTCTTTGTAGTAAGGTGAATATGTTTGATATAGGTATAGTTGGATTGAATACAAAAATCGATATTATTCACGTTTTATGTATAAATCATTAAGACTTCTGTGGAACATTTCAATAGCCCATTTGGAGTTGTTAAGTGCAATTCAACATTCTCATTCTTTAGACTTTCTTAATCTTCTTCATCAAATTGAAGGTAATCCCAAAGGCTTTAATTAAGCAAAACGGTGTTCTTTTCTTAATTTTCTGCACAATATTTTTTAAAAAAAATACAAAACTTCATATCAAGTGTAGAATCTTTATTGTTCATTCGCAGGGACATTTTATTACATTTTTTTAATATAATTTTCTTCCAATGTTGGCTTAGTTATCTCAGGATGTCCATTCCAATTTGGATGACTCGTTAGAGTATTTCAACTGGTATGGCGGTAATGACACGCGTAGTGTTGGCTTCCATAAATCGTAGCTGGTTTGTTAGCGTAGACTTTGTACTTTACGTAGCCCAGAAGAAAAAAGTCTAAAGGGGTGATATCAATGATCTAGATGGTCAACTCACCAAAACGTGAAATTAGCTACACTTCGAAATCACCACTCAATTAATCCATTGTTTGAGCAGTTGTATGGTAAGTGTCACCGTCCTGTCGTCAAGATTACGAGCTTTAATGTGAGTTAGCAAAAAGTCCGATGTCATGGCACGTTAACCATTAACAGTTCCGTTCCGGCCATCGTCATTTTTCAAAAAATATGGACCGATGATTCTACCAGCCCATAAATCTCACGAAATCGTGGTTTTCACAGGGTATAATGACATCTCTTGAACCTCTTCTGGTTGCTTTTCAGCCCCAATGTGGCAAATTTGTTTATTGAAATTGCGTTGCTCCATCACTGATCAAACGACGACGCGTTAGGTCTTTCCATGATGAAATGGCAAACAATACTGATTTAAAAAAAAACAATACAATACTTATTAAAAAATACCTCTATCAAATATCATCATGATAAATCTCATTACGACTTTTTGGTGTTTCTATTTTTCATACTCTATTTAAAATTGCAAATTTTGCAATTATTAATTATCTTCGTAATTTCGCTTTTCATATTGGGATAATAGTTCACATTTTGGAATTTCTGATAAGTTTTTATATTCCAGGATAGTTATTTTCATACTTGTGATTTTTCATTATTATTTCCATTAGGTTTTCTACGTCCTCTTTTAATTTATAAGTTCTAATTTTTTTCTGTAGTACTATAGCAGTTTGTCTGATATTTGTATGTGATCATTGTCATCTTCATTGGCACTATGTACCGTTGATACAGGTGATTGGACTCTGCCTGTACGTATGACTGTTGCTCCTTTGGGTGTTTAATATTGAAAGAATTATTTATTTTAAAGAGTTCTTTAGTTTAAACAATCGCTTGTAGATATAATATTCAAATCTTATATTTCGATGTACAATTCTGGTATGGATATCTAGAATAGTCACCTGCATCTACTTTTTATTATATTCATCGCACTCGAAAAGGTTTTTTTCACAAGTAATTCTTAAGTACATCTGCAACCTTATTTTCCTTGCCCTGTACGTGATAAATATCAAATTTTAACGAACATGAAGTTGACTTTTATTTTGCAACGAATTAGTTTCGATTTCGGTTCATTAAGTGATAAAAGACATGTTAATGGTCGCTATTAAATCTATACTTCCTTATGTCTAAATTGACTAGTAGCAATGGTTAAAAGCTTTTTCTCTTAGGTGCTGTAATTTATTTCATGTTTTTGAGGGTTCGTGATACGTAAGCTATAGTTCCATTGATGATCGCGTAAGTCGATCTTGGAATTCTTCTTCGGCGTCATAGTCAAAGGTTTCTCAATTTTGGCATAATTAGGAATAAAGTTCCTCTTATAAACTCCAAGTCCAAGAAAACTTTGAATTTTCTTGAAAGTTTTTGGAATAGGGAATTCCTTGATACATTTCACTTTATTCTGACACCGCTGAGAGTTACTACACCACCCGGGAACCCTTTAAACTCCCCGTGTTCAAAAAAATATCTGAGGCATGGAACTAGATACGTTTTCGATTGCGGGGAGTGATTGATTCCCTTCCGGAAGGGAAGAAGTTTCTGCAAACATTTCAGCCAAAAGGTAAGCTTTATCAACCGGGTCAGTGATTGCCTTGTCGTCTTTAACAAGAGTTGGGATAGATGAAGAACTATCCTTTGCTCTTCTTGAAAACGACCAAAAGCTTTTACTTTCATTGTGAGAAGTAAGAACCTTTGTACGTAGACCCTGTTCATGCAGAAATGTTTCACGGCTAAGCGCTCTAGAACACGAAGTTATTGTCTGTTTACGCAGCAGTTCAGTATTGGAGCTTTTGTTCAAACGCTAATTTCCGAACGCCTCCTTTTTATATCTGACAGCATGTATGGCTAAACCAACTGTTATTGGCTAGTTTAGCCGACAGAAATTTATTTGGAACAAACGTTTTCATTCCAAAAAAATATATACGTTGCATCATTTTAGCCGCAGCTGTCGAACCGAACATATATAATGTAAGTATTTACTTTAATTAAAATTTTCTCATTATTTTTCTAGTAAAAACAATTTGTATCTTCTTTAAATATGTTTTCGATACAGTTATCTTTTATTGTCTTTAATTTAATCTTGTAAGTACTAGAGTAATTACTTTATTATTTGTCAAATATTCCTAGTCATCTAAATAAAGTTTCATTCCCTGAATGAATAACTTCCTGTATATTTCGTTCGACATAATATAGACAAGAATTATTAAAATGTTCGTTTCAGCATTCCAACACCTTGGAATCGTTCCAATGTTTTTATATTTTGGATTTCTTCATCTGTAATATTTCGAGTTAAGAAACCAAAACTAGATGTTAGGAATATTGCTTCCACTTTTATTTTATTCTTTCGGATTGATTATTACTTTGTGTTATTGAATTGTGTTAGTCTCAAGAATTTCCAATTAGCTTTCAATATATAAATAGTATCCATAATCCGAAGTTCCCAACAGATATTCAATCCCTGTTCCTAGAATATTTATAAATCCTTTATTTTCATGGCTGTGGGAATTGTGGTCTGAAGTTTCGTGCACAGATGATTAATCTGATGCTCCAGATATAAAACATCCAAATTGGCTATTTTCCCTTAAGAGTGTTGATAAAGTTTTCATATTATATTACGTTAAAAATATGAAGAATAATATTGTCCTGCAACAAGCTTTGTCTGTCCGACCTCTACTAAGATGGTCGGACATGGTTCAAAGCAGATTTCCAGTTTCTGCGCTTGTACTAGGGTGGTTATCAGCAAGGTCATTGTCATCCAGTAATATATCTGTAGACCTGAAATGACTTTTACGTTTTAGGAATTGATCCCTTTAAATGTTTACAAGCATATTTCTAGTTCTGTATAGATTTTTTGTCTGTCTTGTGTACATTAGTGTTATTGAATTTTTGATTCATTTCTGCATGCTTTCTTTTCTTATTACGGCATTACAAAGTCCTATTCTTTGTTTCTTCAATTTATTTGTTAACATCTTTTTGGTTTACAGAACCTCCCGAAAAAATTAATGTCTATGGGTTTTCTCTTTGTAGTAAGGTGAATATGTTTGATATAGGTATAGTTGGATTGAATACAAAAATCGATATTATTCACGTTTTATGTATAAATCATTAAGACTTCTGTGGAACATTTCAATAGCCCATTTGGAGTTGTTAAGTGCAATTCAACATTCTCATTCTTTAGACTTTCTTAATCTTCTTCATCAAATTGAAGGTAATCCCAAAGGCTTTAATTAAGCAAAACGGTGTTCTTTTCTTAATTTTCTGCACAATATTTTTTAAAAAAAATACAAAACTTCATATCAAGTGTAGAATCTTTATTGTTCATTCGCAGGGACATTTTATTACATTTTTTTAATATAATTTTCTTCCAATGTTGGCTTAGTTATCTCAGGATGTCCATTCCAATTTGGATGACTCGTTAGAGTATTTCAACTGGTATGGCGGTAATGACACGCGTAGTGTTGGCTTCCATAAATCGTAGCTGGTTTGTTAGCGTAGACTTTGTACTTTACGTAGCCCAGAAGAAAAAAGTCTAAAGGGGTGATATCAATGATCTAGATGGTCAACTCACCAAAACGTGAAATTAGCTACACTTCGAAATCACCACTCAATTAATCCATTGTTTGAGCAGTTGTATGGTAAGTGTCACCGTCCTGTCGTCAAGATTACGAGCTTTAATGTGAGTTAGCAAAAAGTCCGATGTCATGGCACGTTAACCATTAACAGTTCCGTTCCGGCCATCGTCATTTTTCAAAAAATATGGACCGATGATTCTACCAGCCCATAAATCTCACGAAATCGTGGTTTTCACAGGGTATAATGACATCTCTTGAACCTCTTCTGGTTGCTTTTCAGCCCCAATGTGGCAAATTTGTTTATTGAAATTGCGTTGCTCCATCACTGATCAAACGACGACGCGTTAGGTCTTTCCATGATGAAATGGCAAACAATACTGATTTAAAAAAAAACAATACAATACTTATTAAAAAATACCTCTATCAAATATCATCATGATAAATCTCATTACGACTTTTTGGTGTTTCTATTTTTCATACTCTATTTAAAATTGCAAATTTTGCAATTATTAATTATCTTCGTAATTTCGCTTTTCATATTGGGATAATAGTTCACATTTTGGAATTTCTGATAAGTTTTTATATTCCAGGATAGTTATTTTCATACTTGTGATTTTTCATTATTATTTCCATTAGGTTTTCTACGTCCTCTTTTAATTTATAAGTTCTAATTTTTTTCTGTAGTACTATAGCAGTTTGTCTGATATTTGTATGTGATCATTGTCATCTTCATTGGCACTATGTACCGTTGATACAGGTGATTGGACTCTGCCTGTACGTATGACTGTTGCTCCTTTGGGTGTTTAATATTGAAAGAATTATTTATTTTAAAGAGTTCTTTAGTTTAAACAATCGCTTGTAGATATAATATTCAAATCTTATATTTCGATGTACAATTCTGGTATGGATATCTAGAATAGTCACCTGCATCTACTTTTTATTATATTCATCGCACTCGAAAAGGTTTTTTTCACAAGTAATTCTTAAGTACATCTGCAACCTTATTTTCCTTGCCCTGTACGTGATAAATATCAAATTTTAACGAACATGAAGTTGACTTTTATTTTGCAACGAATTAGTTTCGATTTCGGTTCATTAAGTGATAAAAGACATGTTAATGGTCGCTATTAAATCTATACTTCCTTATGTCTAAATTGACTAGTAGCAATGGTTAAAAGCTTTTTCTCTTAGGTGCTGTAATTTATTTCATGTTTTTGAGGGTTCGTGATACGTAAGCTATAGTTCCATTGATGATCGCGTAAGTCGATCTTGGAATTCTTCTTCGGCGTCATAGTCAAAGGTTTCTCAATTTTGGCATAATTAGGAATAAAGTTCCTCTTATAAACTCCAAGTCCAAGAAAACTTTGAATTTTCTTGAAAGTTTTTGGAATAGGGAATTCCTTGATACATTTCACTTTATTCTGACACCGCTGAGAGTTACTACACCACCCGGGAAGTCGGTTATCATCTTTTGTTCAATGAAACCTTCATTCTCAGGGCCCTAAACACTCAAGTCAGGTAAATAACATATATAAGAACATCTTTTATAATAGAAAAAACGCGGATAAGAAATATTTGCAAAACACCGTGCAATTAATTATAGCAGTTTTCAATTGCTTACAAGAAAAAACACATATAAGAAATTTACTTGTAGTATATCTTGGCTTTGTTATATCCGTTATCTTCTGCACTGAAGATCAGTATGTCGTCCATGTATATGACACAGATTTTGTTCACGTGTTCCTGAAGGACGTTATTCGTCATCCTCTGAAACGTCACAGGGACATTGTTTTGAATTCATAATGTATATTTGAAGCACAAAAAGCTGTCTTCTCTTGATTCACCTCTATCTAAAAAAATCCCTTTGTCATGTCAAGGGTAGAGAAGTAATTCGATTCACCGAGTTTGTCAAAAGCGTCTTCAATAAGGTATGTGAATTAATCCTCTTTTGTGACTGCATTAAGGTTGTGGTAATCAGCCACAACACGACATTCCCTATTATCGTCTATCCAAATGGGAACATTATAAGGAGATGTATTGCGTGATATGATACCCTTTTCTATCATTACGCTGATATGTGTATTAACCTCATCCTTATGGGTCCTCAGGATATCTGTATGTCCGTGAATAAATAGGGCCATAGTTCCCCGTCGGAATGTAGTGTTTCACTTCATATGAGAAAGAAAGATCATCTCCCTTATGATTTGACCTTGTCCCTTTCACCGTTATTCAAATGTTCGATGCTTAATTGATATAGTTCTTGTAAGTCGACATCCTTAATTTCGTTGTCCTCCTTGAAATACAGAGGAAGTTCTGGATTTATAATGGTCAAACATTTCAAGTCTGGGACTGCCGAGAGAGATCTTTATAACGTACTTAAAACATGCCACCATGTTGGTATCTGTGTCCCGCGTTATTTGCTACAAGCCAATAAACGCTCGGTCTTAGGAGACTTTAATGCCTACCGTTAACAGTGGCATTCTCTCCTAGACAACGACAAGAGAGGTCGTTGCTAGACAGCGTAAATTGGCAGCTCCAGACAAAACCATGGCTTCGCCTGGCCTGGTACCTGACGTCTCAATCAACAGACCATCCAACTTCATTATATCTAAGCGTACATACCTCAATAAAAAAGGCTGATTATGATGCATTTAGAAGCTCTAACAACCGTAGCTTTACTAATCTCCCCATTACCTCATCAACGCGGCAGCCGCTTTCCATATTCATGCTGCTCGAATACCTGATACCAAATTTCCCAACAGAGGCAGCAATACTCGCAGAAGAGCGTGAAGACATCCGCCGCTCCAACCCTGCTGATCCTAGAATTAGATATCTCAACTCAGAGATCAGTAGGTTGGTCAACGAATATAAGCGGAACAAATGCCGAGATCACTTAAGGCTGTGTAACTTAAGTTCGGGGATTGGTTAGAGAACGGTCATATGGCACTCTTGCCCTGAAAGAAACGATGATCGTCAGCAGCACGGTACATAAGTCGCGGCCTTAACCAAAAGAAGACCAACGACAGGACGGTCCTCATGACTTTACTAAGGCCTTCGGGACGGTCATTTCTGCCACCCTGTTCGAGGACATTGCAAAACCGCCCCTTCCGACTATTTAAAACACTGAGAATGACGCATTGAGAACATTAACAGGGTGTCCTTATGTCTTCTGAGGACCATGTACATGAGAAGACGAAGGTCCTTACAGTGCGCAGATACAATTTCTTGTTGTCGAAGCAGTATCTGCTTGGGTGTCTTCGCAGTAGTCATCCAACCACCATCTCATAGACCTCTCTGCCTAGATCATGAACACCATACCCGGTACGGTCTTCATGATCTAGGCAGAGAGGTCCAGCGGTGCAACAAACCGCCTTTAGATCATCACAACTATCAGGCAGGTCTGAACAACATTCACGCTGATGATGTCGCAGCAGCAGTATCCAGTTATAGCGTGAATGTAGTGCTAGGCGCCTCAACTCGTATTGCGATCGAATAGATGCTAATGTTATGGACGTTTGTGCCGCCTGCCAACAGGAACCACATGACGTGCTGCACCACTTCAATTGTCTGACCAAGCCTACTCAGCTCGTCTCTTGGGCTACATCCAGTTCAAATGGCGCGTTTCCTTCACCTGGATATCGAAGCAGGTCCCCTGTAGACTAACAAAACTTAAACACAAAATATATTGTTGTTACAACAACAAGATTAATTAACTGTGGTGAAAATATACCATATTTTCATTAAAATGTACTTCCCGATTGCAGAACCTACAACTAATAAAACTACATTTTATATCCGAATACTACCAAATTTTGCAGTGTGTAGTGCGTAACACGCATGAACAGTTATGTTGCACCATATCGGCCCATGTTTTCGAATAGCCCCGCACAAAGGTCTCTCTTCTTTGGTTTACTGCGGCTTTAGAAGCCACAAATTACACCCGATTACGCCCACCCCATTCGAGGACATGCTATTTATTTATTTGTAAATAGAATATTGAATCTTTTTTTATATATGCTTTATTTGAATTATTGAATCTGCTCCAAATGAGCCTAACAATAAGTGTACGGATCTTAAGTATAATTCAACAATGAATCCTAGTATGGTTTTCTTGTAATGTCGATCTCTGCTAATTGGCAGGAATTTAATGTATGGATCACATGTCTGAGAATTTTAAACCTGGTTTGGCTTTAACCTAGTGATAAAGGGCCAGAAGACCCTTACTGTCATTTACAGAGTGTTCGCGATATTATGTAGAGTGAAGAACTCTAGTTGTGTATGTATAACGGATAGCACTAGAATAGCAGAGTAGACGACGTAATTTAGGTATTGTAGGTTTTTCGGTTTGACTGTTTTAAGGATCACGTATGAGAGCATTTAAGCCACGTGACGTAGAATGATGGATTCTACACAGTCTTTTTTGAGTGTTCGTTCGCGATTGATATTGACTGTTTTAAAGATCACGTATAAGAGCATTTAAGCCACGTGACGTAGAAAAAAAAATCTACACCGACTTTCGGGCGCGTGTGTTCGCGATTACTGTTACGGATGAAGCACAAGTGTAGATTAGAAAACACGGCGTTCGTTTCTCCTTAGTCTTAAAGAGCTTGGACTGCACAATAATTGTCTAGCAAGTATGTTTTCATGACGTTCGAGCTTCTCTTTGTGCTTTATATTAATTTTTTGAATTGCCTCTTTAACAAGAGGTATTTTTAAGTCTCGGTGGATGTTTTCATTCCTCATATACCAAGGGGCACCGGTAATGAGCCGCAATGTCTTCGATTGGACTCTTTGGATTTTGTCGAAATTGCTCGAGCCTGCTTTGCCCCATAGCTGGGCACCGTATAACCAGGTAGGTTTGATTGCACTGTTGTATAGCAGGACCTTATATTTAAGGCTTAGTTTTGAGTTCGCGTTAAGGAGCCATTGAAGTTGATGGACCTTAAGTTTCAGTTGAGTTTTCTTGGCTTTGATATGACTTCTCCAGGTGAGTCGGCGATCCAGGTGGATTCCAAGGTATGAAACATGATCAGATTGAGAAAAAGGGATATTGTTTAGTTTCAATGTCGGACAAGTGCTAAAATTCAGTGTGAAAGTTACCTGTGTGCATTTAGCCTCATTGACTTTTATTTTCCAATCAGAGAGCCAAAATTTTACTCGCCTAAGATGAACACCTAGATTCATAGATGCAATATCCTGCTTTTTATGTCCGGCCATTATAGCGGTATTGTCGGCAAAAGTGGATGTTAGCACGTTTGGGCTGGTAGGGTTATCAGCGGTAAACAGAAGGTAAAGGATAGGCCCAATGACGCTTGCCTGGGGAACACCTGCTAGTATTTCGCGGTCATCGGTGACGTGTTGCCCACATTTGACTCCGAATCTGCGGTTTTCTAAGTAAGACTCTAGAATTCGATGCGTATTTGCCGGTAAGTATTTACAAATTTTGTAGGTCAAGCCAAAGTGCCAGACTTTGTCAAATGCTTGAGCAACATCCAGAAATACGGCGCAGCAATATTCTCGCCGTTCAAATGATTTTTCAATTGCTTGGGTCAGACGGTTTACTTGTTCGATGGTGCTGTGACCTTCCCGGAACCCAAACTGATGGTCTGGTATTATGTTATTTGACACGAGGAACGGTTTTATTTTCGATAAAAGAACTTTTTCAACTAGTTTGGATAAACAGGGAAGCAAACTTGTCGGCCTGTATGAGGAAGGTACTGATTTGTCCTTTCCTGGCCTTAAAATCATTTGAATCAGAGAAATTTTCCACACTTTAGGAAAGAAACCATGTCTCAAAATAGAGTTAAATAATTTTGCCAGGAACTACACAGCAATATAGGGAAGATCCAAGATCATTTTAGGCGTGATAAGATCATATCCAGGCGCTTTACCTGGATTCACGGTTTCTTTAATGACATTCAGAACTTCATTTGCGTTAGTAAACAATGGAATTACGGCAGACATTTTATCATCAGGTGGAAGAAGGTCGCTCCTTGCAGGATTTGGGCGAAATACCTGGGACAGATGGTTTGCAAATACATTGGCTTTTTCCTCTTCTGATATTGCCCACTCGTCATTTGCGCCGCGTATTGGAAATTGCGTTTCGGTGGGCATACTAGTATTTCTTAATGTTTTCCATAATGAGAGTTTGGTTGAAGCTGTCGGAGTTAAACTTGCAATGAAACTAGCATGTTGCCTACTGTCTTCATTTCTAAGTGCGCTTTGCAACCTTTTAGTAGCTTCAGTCAGTCTTAATCGGGCCGCTGGTGACCCATTTCGCTGCCATTCGCGACGGAACCTCCTTTTTCACTTACAAGGTGCTCTGTTTCCCGGTTAGTGTAAGTATTACAACTTTTTGTCGCTTTTATTTGTCTGTGTGTAGCGTGAATGGCCGCCTGTTCCAGGATCACTTTCAAGTTGGATACGTTGTTATCGATCTCTTCCGCGTTAGAAATTAGATGATTCGAATCTAAATGACTGCTAATGTACTTCCTGTATTTTAACCAGTTAGTTGTGTATGAAGTAAGCCTTAGTGGGTCGTCTACAAATACTGTCTTCTCGTGAAGAAGAAATATAACTGGCGAGTGGTCTGACGATAAGTCAGTGCAGGTACTAGCAGATAAGTTAGATTTACTAACTCCTCTTATTATACCGAAGTCTATCAAATCAGGTTTTTTGTTAATATCAGAAGGCCAATATGTAGGTTGACTGAGAGGTACAAAGTCCAATTTATTTTGAAGTCGCATTAGACATTTATACAGCTGGTTTCCCCTAGGGTTTGCTAAACGGGATCCCCAGTGCGTATGTTTGGCATTGTAGTCACCAGCAGCAATAAAGTTGCGTCCGAGATCATTGAAAAATTTCAGAAGTATATCTTCTGATATCGCGAACCGCGGGGGAAATATATTGCTGAAATGATAAGAAAACTACCTTGAATCTAGATATGAATTGCTGTCGCTTGAAGGTCGTTTTGTGAGACTCCTTCAGCGACTTCATGTTCCATTCGTTTTCGTATTAGGATACCAGTGCCCCCATGAGCCTCACCGTCGGGGTGTTGAGTACTATAAAATCTAAAATTAGGTATCTAAAAATTGTATTTGTCTGTAAGATGCGTTTCCGATAGTAGCATTATATCAATATTCTGCCGATTTAGGTACTCTGTCAGTCCGTGTCTATGTTGGGTCACACCGTTTGCTTTCCATGTACATATCTTAAGAAGGCCTATTTTTTGATAAGTCGAATTTGAATTAACTGATTCTGGTTACGCATGAATTCTTGCATCATTGATTGCATAGTTGACATGAACATGTTTATACTCTGTACCAGTTGTTGAATCATTGATTCAGAGTTTCCAAGTTTCGGTTAGAAAGGAGTTTACGCTTCTCTTCTACATAGTTTATACTTAAGTTCTTTGTAAACCCTACAACCTCTGTAGTTTGCGGTATGGTGTTCCCCGCAATTACTGCACTTTTTCTGTTCCTGCGATTTTACTTTGCACACACATACAACACAAACGGTTGGTAAAGTGCAGTATGATTTTGTGTGTCCAAACTCTTGACAATTGAACGGGACCATTTCTTTTGTGGGGTTCTTCGACCGTAATTCTTCTATATAACAAATATTGAAGTTTGTATATAGGATGAACTTAATTTTTCTTTAGTTTCCGCGAGTCAGGTTGAAGTTCGACCTCGAACATTGGTTGGGGAACCTTTTTATTGTTAAGAACGTTTACCACTGAGTGAACGTTAAAATTCTCTTTTTCCAGTGCTCGTTTTACTTCATCTGGTCCTTCAATGTCTTTTAAGATTACCGCGATACTCTTACTACTCTTTAGATGATAAGGGTAAATTTTTTTATTTCTATCGTTAAAATAACTAGAAATAGCGCGAAGGCCGTTTTCGGTGTATGCCTGAATTTTTGTCTCGTTAATGTTCCCTTTCTTTATTGGCACTATGCACTATAGATCAAACGATCGATTTCACTGGCAAAAAGTCATAAAATTGAAAATAATATTTTATTTAAATCAGAATAACTTTCATCAGCTTTGGGAAGGTAAATGGATCAAAATTGAAGAAAAAAATTAACCGTTTATGGCCCTAATGCATTACAGGTTCCTTAACCCTTTGGGGACAAATACGAGTTCATTCATATATTTAATACGTATGTATTATGGTTTTTTTTTTGTTAATACAGTAAATTATTAAATATCATAACACATATAGTATTTAAATTATATCTACTTCATTTTCTAGGTCTAAGTTATTAAGAATATTTACATAATATTGAAGTCCGTCTTCATTAAAATCGTCGCTCTCAGCGTATACTTCGTCTTCTTCTTCTTCTACTTCTTCTTCTTCAACGTTTTGATTTAAATTTGATTGTATTTCAGATTCTAATTCTTCGTTTGGATTATTACATTTTAACATTTCGATAACTTCCTGTGGAAGTTGTAAACGTTTTCGTTGCTGCATGCGTTTGCTTAGGCTCATGGAAGATATTAAAGGATCTGATGTATCCATGGCCCTATTAAATATATCAAGAATATTATTCTTTCGACTGCTCTTACGAGCGTGGTGTAACCTGTCGGCCTTATATATTTTATGCCGAGATTCAGCAGCATCTTCTCCAAGAAACCCCAATGGAAGTACAGAATTTTCCATTATCTGCTTCGAATGAATAAGCACCTTATGTACAGTAGCAGTCATAGGCAACCAAGAATATTTTGCCAATATTATATCAGCTGTTTCATAGCAAAATTTCTGAAATTTACTCAAATCCAATGGAAACTGACACGTTAATGAAATCAAAATGATTTTAAGGCGAAATATAAGATTTATGTCGACACCAGTAATTTCAGAAAAGGCCTCATGGTCTGCAAATGCTCGACGTGCAGTATTCCCGTCATTTGTGCTGCCAAATCCACCAACTTTGGGTTTATCTACACGGAGTCCAAGCTTGTTCCAAAATGCGCTTTGTATTTCATGCATCCTTTTTTGAACTGAAAATTTGTCGTTTTCCTTTCGAATTTGCCATTTTTTACTTTGCATTTGTAGCCTGCATGCAACACAAATTCGAAAAACCGAATCCAGCAGTGCAGGGGGCATATTTTAAACTCGATTCCTTAGCGCGAAATACGTCGGATCTGTAATTTGCAATTTCCATGAAGTGTTTTGGTGTTGCACCGCAAATAGGACAAGATTGATTAGATTTAGTCCCAGTCAAAATGTTTAAAACCTTTCCATCAATAACTGTTAAAAATAATTTAAAAGTAATGCATACAATTCTTTCTTCTCCAATTTGTATCTGCATAGATTCAAGATTATCAATTTCCTTTTTCAAGTCCAAATCTTCTTTTAAAACTTTTTCGTTCGTTTCCTTTGCGTATTCTAACTTTAGAGGCCGGCAAAATCTTGTGGATTGAGGTGTACGGTTGTTCCAAATAGGATTTCCAGAGGAGATCATTCTCAAAGGAATAATTGTTGTGGCTAATAGCGAAGAGTCAGAATCGTGCGATGTGCTTTTATCAATGTATGATTGTTTATATTGAGCTTGACCTGTACTGCTATCGAAACCGTAGCTTAGAATCAATTCCGCATTTATGTAGTTTGTGTTTTCTGCACTCATTATAACATCAATAACTTCTTTTTGCATCTCTACAATTCTTGCTGCAGTGTGAAATAAAAGTGATTCCAATGAAACTTTTACCAATTTCTCACTTATTTCTACGTCCTTGATTTAGCAGCAGCAACTTGATTGTAATGCGGATAAATGTCGCAGTTTCTCAATTTACTTTCGCGACGTATGCCACAATATTGGGCCTTTGTAAAATTATGTTCTAATAAAAATGCCAGTTCCTCATCTGGCGTTAATTTTATTGGCTTCTGATTCTGTTCGGAAAATAGTTTTTTTTATCTTAGATGGCCTTGTTGGACTTTTTATGGTTTCTTTTAGAACTCTTGCTAAGGTTACATGCCCTTGTTTTCGAGCTGATGTTGCTGCTGCACATACCAATAGGTCCGTCTCACCACATAATGTTTCTGAAAGGTCTGCTGCTTCTTTTCTCTTTCCACGATTAGATTTTTCACAAAATGGAAGCCGCGGACGTCCGATAATCCCAGAACCTGTTTCCATTGGATTTGATTTTTTTTCTAATGTTAACGTGCCTTTAAACCAGTCGGCGTTCTTACAATGAAAATCTGATAGCTTTCTGTGGCATTTATCCCATTTTAATGTTAAGTATTTACAAAAGTGTCTTACTTTTTCCTTTAAATCAGTGGGAATGTTATCGACTCCAATTTGGCTAAGAATGTATCCATACACAGCATCTTGCTTTTTTTCTTTGGTTAGTGGTTTAACCCAGACTTCAAATAAATCAATATTCTGGAAAATGTGTGTACCTAGAAAAAGTGATAGAATTAGAAAAACGCAAAAAACCGCAAAACCAAATGAGATTTTCCAGATTCAGCACAAATCGACAAAGAAATTTCAATTTTCATTTCCATTGCCAAACGTTGCCGACTCTTTAAAAGCTTCCATAACCTCAAAATTTTAAATTTTCTGCCATTAATCTAAGGTAACATTGAATATGTTACGATTGATACACAAAAATAACTATATAGACAGATTTTTTGATAAAAAATATAGAATACTTACTTATTAATGCGTTATTCATATTAACACTATGGTTTTATTTTCACTTTTAATGTTTAAATGTAAAGACACAACACTAGCACGTTTTCAATGACTCCTCAATAATTCACATTTGACAGCTTGTCATGTAACTGTATAATTGTTTTTGCAAAAACCAAATGCATTTTTATTTGCTTTGATGTGTTTCTTACAAGATTCTAACACAAAAGAAGTGATAAGACAATGTGCCAAATTTGACTTTTTGCCAGTGAAATCGATCGTTTGACCTATAGTGCTATGTGGAATCTTACATGCTTCAGACGGAGGTGCTTAATTGTAGAGTGGTGTAGGGTTTCTCATAGTTGGTCACGTCCGACAATAACTTGTTTAAATATATTAAAATATAATATCCAACAATACAAAATTGTTTTCTTTATTTTGGTTCGAGGCCGGTTGTTTCTTTTTCAGGATCAACTAAAAAATTGTTGAAATGTGTTGGCTATGGTTGCCAAGCAGAATGTATAAGTATAGCTGTTTCTAAACCCGCCAAGGTTTTTCTTTAGCAGTCTTTGGCAACGATTACTTCGGCTACAAATCAAATGATTTATACGGGAGTCTATTTAAATTACTGAGAATTCCCCTTTGCGTATAATCTTCGAACTGTGCGTAGAGCAATTTTCATAGCGCAATATAATTTCCACCAATTCCGTTTCGCATGGGCTTTCGTTGAAAACCACAGATGCAAAAGCATAGAGTGTGCGTGTTTTTGTGAGTACATGTATTCATACATGTGTTGCACATTAGGGCGTACCAATCATTTGTCTTTTTTTATCATTATTATGACCTGATCAGTTTTTATTTTGGTTTTAGACCTTTATTATTGACAAATATATTTTGATTAAAAATTCAAACTTTTCGATATTAAACATTTATAATTTTGCTTTAAAATGCATTAAAAATCTTGTTTGAATTCCAGTTATATTTCAAGTATTTGAATTTAAATATTGTTGTTCTTATTGGATATGTAATGCGTTTTCCAATCTTGTTATTTGAAGTACTGAAACAAATGCGCCATACATTAATCTATTGATGATTCAGCTGGTTTAGTATTTTATATGAAAGCTGCTCCATTTCCTGAAAGAAAAATAGATTAGTTATAGTGTGAACCAGTATAGCATATGTTAAGATTGTGTAAAATATCTAGAATATTTTATGCTTGAATAAAACACCGAGTTCATTTGAGGTCTTGCTGATGACTAATGATATATTTGAAGCATAAACATTCGATCTTTGAGAGGTACTCAAAAAAGATTGTGTCAGGGCTGTAAAAAAGTATATTTAATTTTTTTCCATAATTTTTTTCTTTATGTCCATCATAAAACCAAGATCAATAAATAAATCAACCGATGTCATTCAAAGCCACACTGTGGGACAACCAAGAATATTTGAATTGGAGGGTATTATAATACTACATGTTTCCTCCAAATTAGACAAGAGGAAACCCAGATTATGAAATAATCGTTAAATCCAATTCTGTTGAACTTGAATATGTAGGTTTTGAAATTCACTTTATTAAATGTCATACTTAAATCCGAATATATTAACTATATTTTCTTACGACAAGGAAATATAACTTCAGAGGAAAACTGGGGTAGATTAGTAATAGTAGAATGGTCCATATGAAATACGGGTTGGCATAGATGGAGTATAGGGAATAAACAATATTCGTTAAAATTTGTTTAACTAACTTAGGAATTGCGCTTAATTTAAGAATCCCTCCGTAGTTCCATACATCCAACAGACTAAATCAGAAAAGTACCCCATATTCAGTGATGAATTAAATTAGGATAAAACAAGGGATTCAGAACAGTCTTTCAAAATCAAATTCGGAACAAAGTCTGAAGCCCTGTCTCGCCAAGGAAGATGTATCATAATCAGCAGTTATACTTGTACTTTTGAAGCTATTAAATGGTTTACTTTCCATTTTTTTAATCCACATAGCTCCGTAGAAGTCCAAGGCGTAGCTTTTTATACAATAACGGGTTCCTTAGGTACGGTTTTACAAACAAATTCTTTTAGTATGTCATAAAATTTCTTGACAGCAAAATCAAATTAAACAATAGTACTACAACTGGAGGTAGCCTTCCAATCAACAGATAATATAATAGAATTTAGTCAACGAAAATACGTTTTAAGAAAAATCTGAAAGAATTGTCAAAAACACGTTAAGATGGTAATTGGCGTGGTAAAGAATATGAAAATGAAATACAAATAGTAGGATGGTGGTTGGCTCCCGTAGTCTAAATAGAATGCATTCTTAAAACTTGAAAAGAATTAATTTCATTGGTCAAGATCAAATCTAGAATCCTCAGGATTATTATTAATCTGAGATAAATTAGTTTTTGACAATAGTCTAGCAACATCAGTGGACCAATCGCTGTTAGTTTAATGAGTTAGTGCTTCTAAACTATACTGAAGATTAGTTAAAGTCGCCCAATGTTAAGATAATATGGGACTCATTAATACATAAATTTATCTTTTCAACGCTAGTCAAATATTATCTTTTCAGCGGTAGTCAAAATGACGATTTTAATGTAGAAACATAAAAATCGTCCGAGGAGGAAAATAACAACAGGTCTAAAAAGTTTTTTAGTTTCCAATGCAACACAAAGCGCAATAAATTCTTAATTCATCAGAAAATATACGCTTAGAAAGTAGACAAGAGGAAATCGAAATTAAGATACCACCACAAAGTCTTCCAAATTCATATTTCCTATAAATAGTGTAACTATTGCACAAACCCTCAGAGTTAAATATATTACATTTAGTCATGTCTTTAAAAAAACAACAATTTCGAACTCTAACTATCAACAGACTTATTACGTTTTAATTAAATGTTTTGCAAACCGTATCTAGTTTTTCTGAAAAGATGGTAGACTTAGAAACCAATTTGACTACATTTGACCTCCCTGCTATTTCTGTGTACAGACTCCATAGCTGGCGCCATATCTGTCCAAAATTAAGTAATCTTAAATGAAGATAATTGATTAGAAGATGATTAAAACTTATAAATATTTAAATCACCTTGTAGCAACGACTTAATATAATATTGAAATACGTGAACCGAAAAAACAGTCTTTCTTGCTGAAATAACAGTCAATTTCCTTGGTCCTCTTACAAGTGACGAACCGGATAAATCAGCTCTTAAACACCTCAGTGAAATTAGAAGGACATGTAAAAACCGGCGTTTGAAGGTTCACATTCAATCCAGTGATTATAAACAAATTTTACACGATGAAAACGTGGTAGAACTTTGAAAATAAAATATTTAAAAATGGTTTTGTTGACCCTCTAATTGAATTATGTTGGTTTATTGTTCGGCTGGGAGTCCTTTAAAAAACAATAATTGTTTTTATAAAGGACGAAGTTAGTCGATATTTTGGGAACAAATAAATATTAAATTTTTAAAATAATGTAATATTTTTATAAAGAAACACAAGCCGAACAATAAACTGTAATGTCGAACTTTGTGTGTGTGTTTTTGTAAAGATAGGCCTGCCTACTTTATGTGTGCCGGCACTTAAAAACGCCACTGGCAACAATAATAGTTTGTTATATCTTTGCAGGCACTCAAAAGTGCCAATGCAATATTTAATATTTGGAAGCACTAAAGTGCGCTAGACCAAAAGAAGTAATGAAGGTTATGCCAATTAGTAGGCAGTTTAAAGTTTGACTGTGTTTATTTATTTTCATATAAGGGCTTATAAATATACATAACGGGATAATTTAATCCTATTTTCTTTTGTTTACATTATCCTTAAAATAACAACATACTTAGTACTAACAAACATACTTAGTACTAAACAGCTGTTGATCAGCTGTTGATAACACTGGGTAACAACCAAAAAAAGTCATGGGTTTCTCAGCTGATTTAGACTAATTTTGGTGTTCTGAGTCCGAATATCACATTGATTTTGCTGTATCAGGTCAACTTTTTGAGATACAGCCATAGGCCTAAATGACCATTTTTCCCTGAAATGTAAGCCTTTTTATACGCTTCAATATGCTAATATTAGGGGTTTTAAGGGGATTATTCAGGACATATGAAAACTGTTATATACCCTGAAATAAATTCCTAATTTAATAATACGCTAACTTAGTAACCCTAATTCATCTTTTGCTATTAAATGATAACGTCATTATCCGGCAACTCTGTCATTGTATATATAGTAGTATGTAAGTCTAATTAAGTATGTAATCAATAAAAGAGTTCAGTTGCTTATCATCTTCAATCGTCAACACTTGTGTTTCTCTTCGTTCGATCTCTATCTACACATAAGTATACACACACACAAGAAACAAATTTAACAAACAGTGAACAAACATAACAAAAACAAAAGAAGCCTTTAAGATTGTAACAGTTAATCATTCCAATAGGTGCCTTTTATTCTTATTATTGTATAAAATTTATTCTAATTTTTATTGTCTGACAGTACACTGCATATTTCTATCTATTTCAGATTGATATGGCTTCTGCGCGACGTTCATGCATGAATAATCCTGACGTTTTCTGCTACATCTGCGGAGAATACACGCTTTCAGTGGACAGGAAGAACATCACGGGATTTGTGAAGAACGCCTACCAGGCTTACTTTAAAGTCAAGCTGGGTGACCAAGATAAGCCCTGGGCACCGCACACGGTCTGCAAGAACTGCGTGGAATACCTCCGGCGGTGGACGAAGGGCACGAAAACTTCACTGAAGTTTGGGATTCCGATGGTTTGGAGGGAGCCCTTAGACCATGCATCGGATTGTCACTTCTGCGCTATCAATACTACTGGCATCAACCGGAAGAATCGGCACAGCCTCCAGTACCCCGACCTTCCATCTGGCCGCCGTCCAGTTGCTCACTGCGAAGAAATTCCTGTACCAGCGTTCACAGAGCTTCCTGACATCCACGACGAGGCCACCACTGCAGACGAAGGAGGATATATAACAGACGAGGAGTATGAAGCACAAGATGGTCGGCAGCCCTTTTCACAATGTGAGCTTAATGATCTTGTTCGGGATCTCAGCTTGTCGAAGACTTCATCCGAGCTGTTGGCCTCCAGACTGAAACAGAAAAATCTACTTGGCGAGGACGCGCGTATCACTTTCTTTCGTAGAAGGCATGAGGACTACATGGGCTACTTCTGCCAGGAGGAAGACCTAGTGTACTGCCGAGATGTCGCCGGTCTTCTTGTTAAACTCGGGGCTCCTACATACGATCCGAGAGATTGGCGACTCTTTATTGACAGCTGCAAGCGCTCTTTGAAGTGTGTGCTCCTCCACAACGGGAACGAGTTCGCCTCAATCCCTCTTGCTCACTCCACAACTCTCGTAGAGAAATATGAAGCAGTGAAGTACGTGCTCGACAAAATCCAATATGAGCAGCACCAATGGTTCATCTGCGTCGACCTCAAGATGGTGAACTTTCTACTTGGTCAGCAGTCCGGGTTCACGAAATACCCATGCTTTATATGTATGTGGGACAGTCGAGACAGAGCCCAGCACTATGTAAAGAAAGTGTGGCCGCCACGAGAGCAGTTAGTACCTGGTGCGGGAAACATCATTAACGAACCTCTTGTTGACCGGGAGAAGATATTGATCCCACCGCTACACTTGAAGCTTGGGTTAATGAAACAGTTCACGCGTGCTCTGGACAAGGATGGGAGGTGCTTCAACTACCTGTGCCGCGACTGACCATTGAGAAGCTGAAGGCCGGCATTTTCGATGGGCCACAGATACGGCAGCTCATAAAGGACACAGAGTTCGAAAAGTCCATGAACACGTTAGAGTGCGCCGCGTGGAAATCGTTTGTGCAGGTGGTGAAGAACTTCCTGGGGAACACGAAGGCAGCAAACCACGCCAGACTCATCAGCAGCATGATAGAGGCCTTTCAAAAGCTCGGGTGTTTGATGAGTATAAAAATGCACTTCCTGTTCTCACACATGGAGAAGTTTCCTGAAAACCTTGGGGCGATGAGCGACGAGCAGGGAGAAAGGTTCCATCAGGACATGCGCCAAATGGAGGATAGGTACCAGGGGAGGTGGGATGCAGTCATGATGGCGGACTACTGCTGGATGCTGAAGAGAGACAACCCAGCAGCTGCTCACAAACGGGAATCGAAGAAACGCCGATTTATGCCGTGAACTCTGAACTTTTGTGTCACGTAACGCTCATTGTTATACTAATATTATGATAAATATGCTTATTTAATTTGATGGAGTAAATAAAACCTTAATAAATTTGCATACGTTGACTTTTATTTCTTGAGGAAAACGGAAAAAATCTTCCGGGGTTTCTCAGCAGATGATCCAAAGAAATGTTTTTTTACGAAAAATCGATTTTTAAAAATTTCTGTAGCAAAAAATCCTGACCTGATAGAACAAAACCAAGGTCATTTTCGGACTCAGGGCATCTAAATTAGTCTAATTTAGCTGGAAAACCCTAGACTTTTTAAAAAAAAATTTTTTTTGTTGCTCAGTGTAATTAGGGATGGAAAAACAAGTAACGATGACAACACTACACCCTTACCCTATATAAAAAAAAGGAAAAAAAATGAATAAACAATATTTTTTTTTTACATATTAAACTTTATCCCATTTCTTAAGCATATTATTGTGATACATTCTTGTTTTTCCATTTACATCTATATTAGTATTTACTCCTTCCATACTTATTATTCTATAAGGTCCCTGATACGGTGGTTGATTTTTCTTTCTATTAATAATCTTTAGAAGTACAAGATCTCCTACCTTCAAATTAAGTGGATTTGACTTTTCATCTTGGAGAACTCTTTTTATTTTTGTTTTTTCTAGCAATTCTTTCGCTTTATCCAGAGAAAATTTTAATCTTAGCTTAAGTTCGTTGGCATAGTTTTCAGTATTGTACACTTTATTTACATTGTTTATTTCATCGCATGGCAAGTATGGAAGTTTACCGAATACCAATTCGTACGGAGTGTAGCCCGTATCTACGTGAGGCGTAGTATTGTAGGCAAAAGCAAAATAAGGTACCCAAGTGTCCCATTCGTCGTTCTTGGAGAAATTTAATAAAAATTCATTAAGCACTCTATGGTTTCTCTCTATAGATCCTAATGTTTCATGATGGTACGGTGCACTAAAGGTCTGTTTAATACCCAAAAGACCACATATCTCTGACAGTAATTGATTCGTAAATTCTGTTCCCTTATCTGATTTTATAATCTAAAAATTGCCGTAAACAAGTATTAACTGTTCAACTAACGTTTTCGCAACTGTGACGGCCTCTTTGGTTTCCATAGGAAATGCTACAATATACTTAGTTAAATCGCACTGTATTGTAAGGATATACCTGTAATGATTCGACAACCTCAATGGACCTACTGTATCAATCGATACCACTTCAAAACTTGTTCCTGGTGTATGCGTCAATGTAAATTTTTCTTTCGTATGTACAGTTTGTTTATTTGTTTGGCATAGCTTGCAGCAAGAAACGTAGTTCTTCACCATTTTGTACATATTTTTCCATATGTACCGTTGTTTTAATTTCAAAATTGTTTTTCTGACACCTAAGTGTCCCCCGTGTAGTGAATCGTGATATTCACTGATTAATTTCAATTGCTTGTCCTTGCATGTAATTCGTTCTGGATTACTATATAATATTATCTTTATCTTTGTATATCTCTTAGCCTGTATACCATTAAAAATTTGTTTGAACTCTTCAGCGGACGTGCTTTTAAATATTTCATCATCCGTATTTAACGCCAACTCTCGTATATTCATTCTTGTCATCTTCGATATCAGTTTCTCCAAAATCAGCGTCGTGTTTATTGGATTATCACCGTATACCGCAACAACTTCATTACCATTCGTTATGATGGATGATTTACGCACCGTCTTTTCATACCTGAATTTAAGTTCCCTCATTCCTTTCACATCTGACAGCGACGTACATCCCCAGATGAAAAGTTGATCAGGTTTTTCATCTGACGAAGACGTCGCTCCCGTGTTTTCAGGAGATATAGTTTTTTTTCATGTTCCTTGTTACTGCCATAACTTTTTCATCAGTTTCATTCCTTATTGGAATCATTGATCTTAATGCCTCGCTATTTAATTTTATTCTCGACAATGCATCCGCGTTGGTATTCATCTTTCCTTTTTTTATAAATTATATCAAAATCATAATCACTTAAATCCATCCTAATTCTCGTCATTTTCGAAGACGGGCTCTTATGCGAAAATAGTGGTACAAGAGGCCTGTGGTCTGTAACTACCACAAATCTTCTACCATAAATATAGGGTCAAAAAAAATTAATTCCCCAATGTATAGCTAACAACTCTTTCTCTATAATTGGTTTGCTTAAATCGTGTTTTGCCAGTGATGTACTCGCATATGAAATGGGCAAATCAGAGCCTACATCTCCCTGTGATAAGACCGCTCCAAGTGCGTAATTTAACGCATCCGTTGTTAAACTAAATTTCTTTGTAAAGTCTGGGTATTTTAAAATAGGTGGTTTTAGCAGTTTATTCTTTAATGTTTCAAACGCCATTTGACATTCATTGCTCCACACGAAAGATTTGTTTTTCTTCAAAAGCTCATTCAAGCATTTTACCAGATCGGCAAAGTTCGGTATAAATCGCCTATAATAATTGCAGAAAGCCACAAACCTCCTAACTTCATCTGCATTTCTCGGCACTGGATAGCTTGTTATGGCCTGATCTTTAGTTGGGTCTGTTTTTACACCTTTATCCGTAATCATATGGCCTAAGTATACCACTTCTGGTTTTAAAAATTTACACTTATTCATGTTTAGCTTTAAGTTGAACCTCCTTAATCTTCGAAATACCTCTCTTAGATTGTCATTGTGGTGTTTTAAACTACATCCAAAAATAATTATGTCATCCACATAAAGGAAAGCTGCCGCATCCAATCCGCTCAACGCAATCGTTAGCATTCTTTGAAAACTATTAGATGATATTTTCAATCCGAATGACAGCCGTTTAAACTGGAAATGACCATTTCCTGTTGAAAAAGCAGTGAGAGGACGCGAATCCTCATGGAGGTTTATTTGATGAAAAGAGCTTGTCATGTCCAGTGTGGAAAAATATCTGGCTCTGCCAAGCCTGTCTAATACGTCTTCAATTCTTGTTAATGGAAACTTGTCGTTAACTATCTTATCATTCAGTTTCCTGAAATCTACTACCAGTCGCCATTTTTTCTCCTCACCAGTCGACTTCTTTGGTACAATTAATAATGGTGAGTTGTACGGACTAACTGATGGCTCTATTATGTCATTTTCCTGAAGATCCTTCACTTGTTTATCAATTTCCTCCATCTGTGACTGCGGTAATCTGTAATTTTTTATATAAACAGGTGTCGTATCAGTTGTCTGTACACGTTGTGTATAAAAATTTTTCACACTTAATTTTTCCCCTGGGAGATGAAAAATATCTTGGTATTCACGTAAAATGTCTGTAAGGGACTCTCTTGCGTATGAGTCGTTGGCTCCAATATCGGCACTGTTCAATAAAGCATCTAATCTATTGGTTTCTAAATTGGTACTCACAGTGCATATGTCGTATTCTTTCAACGGATTAATCTCACAGTCAATATTTTCTATGATTGACTCTGTATCTGTTACATTCAATAATTTGACATGTACCACACCATGAGCTGGAATTAAACAATTTGCCAGGAATACCCCGGTCATCAGCTCCTTATTTAGTACTACACTATCCTCTTTTACACGAATATTGAGTGGAAATATCCCTTCCGTCCTTGGTGGAATAATTATATTATTATTCTCCGAAGTCCTCGAATTCATTGGTAAAATTAATTCTTCATTATTTATGTTAAATGATATTGTAAAAGTTTCAAAGTCTATCTTGCACATGAACCTAGTTAAAATATCCCTACCAATTATCCCATCAGTTGAAATTGGGAAATTGTCTTCGACTACGTAGAAATCATGTGATATAATCATTGTTTCAATTAATAATTCCAAATTTGTAGCCCCGACACATTGTACTGCCTCCTCTGTTATTCCTGACAGTTTTGCGGATTTCATTGTATTTATGTTGTTGAAATTCTGGTCCTTACAAATAGAAATGTCTGCTCCAGTGTCAATTAAAAACTTTAATTTTTTGTTTATGTTTTTGCATTCTAACACGAGAAATGCATTTGCTTTTGCAGATATATTAAAAATTCTTATATTTGGCCTTCGTGGACAACTTCTTCGGTCATCCGGCCTTCGCAGTTTCCCTGTTGTTCAGTGTAAGGAAATGCTCTGAATTCTCTGCTCTTCTGATCATTATATCTGCTGTTACTAAATCTTTTCCCTCTTGCACTATTATTTGCTCCACTATAACTATTCTTATTCGTGCTGTTATTTCTAAGTCCGTGAGCATATTCGTATCTTTCGCCGCGGTTCTTATCTTGGTAACCTCTTCTGTCATTGCTGTAGTTGCCATGGTTTCCACCGTGATATTCTCCAACGGCCTCGAACCTGCCGTCATAGACATTTCCATGTCTTTCATTGTATCTGTTATAGTATCTGTTATCGTACCTGTTATCGTATCTGTTAGTCCTGCCACGCAACTCCAATCCTTTGACCGGAAATAAATTTCTGTTTTCTAGGCCTAAACTTCTTTCTGCTGTCACACACCTCTGCGCTGCCTCATTCAACGTGATTGGTATATTTGCCAATAACAGTGGTTGATAATCCGCATTTACCCCTTTTATAAAAACGTTAAGGGCCATCTCAAATGAGCTTAACTGATCTGACAATTCCGAAATCTTTTCTCTAAATTCGGTTATATTAGAATTTCCATGTTTAACACTACCTAATTCGGTTAAAACCTGTTGCAGTGTTGAAGGGTTAGGATATGCCTCTTCCAAACATTTCTTTAAGTGCACAAATGTAGTTGGTTTATTAGCCCGACCTAAAATGCTCCGCACCTGTGTTGATAACTTGAAATTATAAACGTACTTAATGAAAATTTCTTTATCTTCTTCTCTCAATAAATCATGCAGTAATTCAGTCTGCGTTAAAAAATCCTCCAAGTACTTAAATGTTCCCTTGAAGACTTGTAGATTTTTACCTACCATTAAAATGTCAAATTGTGCCATATTCGGTAAATCTCCCTCTTGTCGCCGGTTTTCTTTTACTTCTAATTTTTTCAAAATTTCCTCTGTTTCTCTCTTAATTTCCTCAAACCGTAATTTGAAGGTAGAAATATTTTTGTCTTCAATAGACTCGCTTTGTTTTACTTTGATGTCTTCTAATGCCCTATCGACCGTATTTTGCAAAATATTCAATTTTTCTAACTTATAATCTATATACTTATTCGTAAAAACTCTATTTATACTTTTCTTTAAATTCGATTTTAACTTTTCTAATTCATTTATACATTCCAAAATTTCCTCCATTAACCTAATTTATAAATATTATACTTTTTTTTTACCGTGTCTGCACTGCTTCTATATTAAAATACAGCACTGCTTCTATATTAAAATACAGCACTGCTTCTATATTAAAATACAGCACTGTTTCTATGCTAAAAATGCAGCACTGTAACGTTTTGTGGCCAATATGGTTACTTCATATACCGGTTACTCTTAACTTCTACAACTCTATGTAAACAGCTGTGAACTTATTTATCATTTCGACATTTTCGGAAGTATAAAATAAATATTTTTGTGTTATGTATAAAAACATATATATAAGTATATGTATCTTCAATAAATAATAAATAAAATTGTGTTGTTACTAGTGTAGTGGTTTTTCTTTTATTGTGTTCATTTTTTTGTTTGTAATTGTACTTCTAAAGCATCAATTTGTAGCCACATTTGTGATGCCAGGTGCCAAGGTGGTGGTGGATCGCTAAATACCCTAGACTTTAGGTCTGCCAATTGCCTCCTCAGCTTTACTATGCGGCCGCCCCTTCTGTGCTTCGGCTTTAATGTTGCGGGAATCCTCGTCAACTCTTCTTCTTTGCGTCGTTGTTGCCGATTGAGGTATTCCTCAATGCTTATCGCCTTTGGTTGCTGGGAAACGGCAGATGCTGGTAAGGCAGGTTCCACCAGTATGTTGTCCACCGAGTTTGGCATGATCGCCATGTAATGTCGAACTTTGTGTGTGTGTGTTTTTGTAAAGATAGGCCTGCCTACTTTATGTGTGCCGGCGCTTAAAAACGCCACTGGCAACAATAATAGTTTGTTATATCTTTGCAGGCACTCAAAAGTGCCAATGCAATATTTAATATTTGGAAGCACTAAAGAGCGCTAGACCAAAAGAAGTAATGAAGGTTATGCCAATTAGTAGGCAGTTTAAAGTTTGACTGTGTTTATTTATTTTCATATAAGGGCTTATAAATATACATAACGGGATAATTTAATCCTATTTTCTTTTGTTTACATTATCCTTAAAACAACAACATACTTAGTACTAACAAACATACTTAGTACTAAACAGCTGTTGATCAGCTGTTGATAATTAGGGATGGAAAAACAAGTAACGATGACAACACTACAAAACCAACACAATTCAATTTAAGACGGTCAACAATTAACACAAAACCAATACATTGCACGGAAGGCACACCGCAACAAAATTCTACGATCAAAAATAAATTAACAAAAACACAAACAACATCATCAAAAATTACTCAAACCATTTCTCATAAAATGTCAACACGTAGTTATCATACCTAACTTTATAACAAATGCAACAAAGAACGTACAAAAGATCTTCCCACATCAAGACAAAATTCCGCCAAAGATAGAAACTACGCTCAAGAAACACATTTACAACTTTCACTGTAAAATATTTAAGCTACTAATGCAACATAAAGAGCAAAGAAATGACGGAGGAAACAAGAATGACAATTGACAGACTACTGGATGCTACAGACGTTCAACTATTAATTACAAGCGAGAGACCTCTGTACGACAGACATATGTATAACAACAAAATAAGACACATTAAGCAGCTACGCGTTTGAGAGAAAACAAGAATCAAGAATTAAACACAAAGCATAATGCAAAAAGATTTGTCAGCACAAAATATACAGGCTACCTACCAACATACAGTGGATGCTTCCAGTAGGCCCAAAATATGCACTACCTAACAACAACTCAGCATTCTCTTTAAGGTCCATTTAGTCTTGACGGTTGACGGTAGGCAATCAGCTATTTCAGTTGGGGTTGCATTTTGCATGTGTTAGAGGGAGATAACTACAGTTTGACGGTTGACGACGGTAGACTTCTGCAGGTTGCAGAATCAACCGTCAACTCTCAGGACTAACTGGACCTTTATTATTTTTAATATTTCAATGGAAGAAAACCGTTGTACACGAAAAGAAGTTCGAAAGAGGGCACATTGCCGATGCAATGTGAGTAGCAAGATTGAATTCAACTCGCAAACAAACTCAACAAATTACTTGATCCGCAGAACAAATTGACAACCACTCCAAGAATTTTTGGTCTACCAAAGATTCATAAGAACGGATCGCCTTAAGGAACTATTTGTTCGTTTATAAACTTTCAGAATATTGGCTTTCAAGATACATGTTATACATCTTCGAAGGATTCACTACAACATAGAAGATCCAATAGAATTTATGTCCAGACTTGACAACATTGTAGTTGAAGTACCGATTTATTTTGATGACGAAGTACTGATTTATTATGATGTGGTTTTCTTGTTCCCACATTTCAATTCCAATCAACTGTGCACAGAGGACGATCGGGATTTTCTGAAAAAACATACACTAAAACCCAAAGAAATATTCATGGAACTAAGATTTAGTTGGAGACACGATATTAGAAGTACGATAACAAAGTTTATGGATAACTCAAAGGAACGTCAATAATATCACCGGCATCCCCGGTTATAGCTGATATCGTGGTGGAAGAATTGTACAAGAGGGAATGTACAACCAACCGAAAATATTAACTAAATACGTGGACGATTTATTCGCCAATATTAAGAAAAAGGATGTGGATGGCACTTTAAAAAGATTTAACAATTTTATTAGACAGATTCAGATTATTATATCCAGAGTTTTAACGATAAGCGACAAGGAATAAATTAATAAATATTATATCGATGAATGATTTTCCGATCAAAACCACCAATGATCTTTTCAGACGAGCCAATAAAATAAGGCATTATCGCACCAGCACGGTGACATATATTTTCAGGATTTTCATAGAGGTTTAAATCATCTTACATATACAATAAGGACGTAATCGAATAAGCACATAAAACACAAACTTCGACAAATAATTTTTGTAGCAGAACAAAGTCGCGGGTTGTAAAAGAAGATAAATCAAATCTAAATCAAATCTAGTTTACCGAATCAAATGCGATGGTGCCGAATTTGATATATGTCATTAGGTATATATCTGAACAACTAAAAACACATTAAAAACTATACTTTCATCTTAGAAATCGGACCAAAGGGCAATTTATAGAGGTTTCCAAAATGCGTTGGTTCAAGGCAATTTCGCGTGATATTTCACAAGTCAGTCGCCCGTCGTGTTCGGGTAAGTGTCGTTGTCTTAAGCACTATTCACAAACTGAACATATTTTCTGATTTTTTTTCTTTTCTCTTGTTATTTTCTAGGAAATGCTACAGAAATATTTCGGAAAAATCTATGAGAACACTGCCCTAAAATTAAACAAAGATCCTAAGCTCAACCCCGAGAAAAACGTTTATCTTACAAAAAATGTCCTCTATTTTTTTGATTCTCTTAAAAAAACGCTAATAAAACAAATATTTCTTTTCAAAAAGAAAAATATTTCTTTTCAGAGTAAAGTCCGGTCAGTAGTTAGGTCAGTAGTTCTTCGGTCCGGAACTCATTTAATGCCATGTAATGTCAGCTTGGCGATGCGATTCTGTGCTAGGGTTACAAAGTCCAAGCAAAAATTCAACTTTCGATTTTTAGTAACTTTTACATATTTATACACTCTACCAAAATATTGATCATAGACCCTATTAAGTATATATATCATTGGTTGTCGTACAATTTTAAGACGCTCTAGTAATTCTCGTCCGTTCTAGTGTCTGTTAAAAACATGCGGTCAAGCAAATTAACCTAGGATCTTGAATTTAGTGTGATGTTGGTTTATGGTCATAGGCTGTTTGCTATTGTACTCGTAAAAGGGCGAAATCGACCCAGGGAAACATGCGTTCATTTAATGAGCTTATGGTATCCCGGTAAAAAACACTTTTTTGAGCATTTGCTTTACACACTATAATTTGTTGTGGGCGAACAATGGATAAAATGGTTACTGTTGATTGCGCCACACCTAATACGTATCTCACCAAAGTTGCAGGACGTTTTGGTTCATGTGGACAAAAAACGGCCCCTCTTATTTTATCCAAATTTTTAATAACGTTCATGGGGCTATATTAAAAAAAATATACTTTATGGTCCAAATCGGTCCAAGATTGGATGTTTGTCTATCGTAATTTACTATACAAAACGTCATTGAAATTGGATCTAATGCTGCCCACACACGAGGCAACATTGTTTGAAACATGGCCATGTTTCAAACCATGTTGCATCGTGTGTAGCAATGTTTCATGTTTACAATCGTGTTTAATTTTTGGTTTCAAAAATATCAAAATTTTTCGATATTTTCTGTGTTTGAAACACAATGTTGCATCGTGTGTAGCGATGTTTACTGCTTTTGCTTTATCATTCGTTGCGAGCAGTCGTGCTGTGAGGTTCTTTTTTATAATTCGCGGAGTAAACGAAAGCGAAGAGAGAGAAAAATGACAACAATTGGAAATAATGAAAACTGGAGAAATTTTATAAATGAATATAAGAATTTACCAGAGTTATGGAACGTAAAATGTGATAGTTATAAAAATAATGCGTCACTCATTTCAAAATATTTTTTTCCTTCCGCGTATCTTTGTTTACCAGAAAAACTCACCGACTGATGTTTCATTTATGGTTTCAATTTTGGTTGCATCGTCTGTAGTAAAAAATGAAACCAGGTTTCAAACACATGTTTCAAACAATGTTGCATCGTGTGTGGGCAGCATAATAAGAGTGTTCTACATCGATTGTACCTAATACGAGGATTAGACTTTGCGCTGGGGCTATAACAAAAGGTGGCCCAAATATAACTCATTCTGAGCTGGTAAACGATCGACTACAAATAACTGTGTCAATTAAAATCAGGATTGGATGTAATATGTGGCTTCTGGAGCTAAGAACATCAAATCAGTAAAACATAGGTGTGGAAGCTATATCTAAATCAGAACCAATTATATTTAATTCAATAACGTCTGTTCTTGGTTCAACAAATTTACTTCTGCTAAATTTCATGAAGATCGGGCAACAATTACGACCTGAAGTTTGATTATATGATTAATATCAAATCCTAAGTCGATCAGTACACTTAAATATGGATCTTGCTCAATTTTTTTTGGTTACAAACATTTGCCATTGAACTAACTTATTATACGCTGTAACACAGAAGAATGTTGCTGAGTAGAAATATTAGTTAGGCCGGCAGCAAAAAGTCGACAAAAATCGAACGCAATGGCTTTTTACATTTTTGTCAATAGTCGACTAATCGATAATCGACTTTTACAGCCCTATTACAACCCTGTGCCAATAACATGCATACAAGTTACTTGTGACTCAGTCGCCTGTCTAAACGCAACCGAACTTACAAAGTGACATCAAAACAAAGTCCAAGAAAAAAAAACGGAGCGACAAGTAGCATCGTCAAAATACGGCCTAATTTCGCAATTCTTTGGCATAGCCTGTACAGAAAACCAGTGTATGAACATCTGCTTATTATATGTTATTTATTGACAGCTTTCATCGCCGTTAACCACTCGAAACGTTATAAGCTTGAAAATACTTCACAACCGTCTGCATGAATCTGAGGAAACCGTACTGTCGACCTAAGAAAATATGAATGTACTTATATAATATGATTAAAGCAATAACAGTTATCATATGGATGTGTAAATAGTCAGTCGGGGGGAAACGAACCGATAGGCATAATTTTGAATTTTGCAATTTGTAAATCCTTGAAATCGCAAAGTGTATCTATAAGAATGTTCCAATGAATTTAATAGTTTCTGTCGACCTGGCTTATAATAAATATGAGTGACAGATATGTTGAACGTATCAAATATCCATTTGTTTGGGATGTCTATACAAATTCCACCTTTGTCTCGGTGAATTAATATTTGTGAGTGTTGTGAAGTTTTAAAGATTTTTCGTTGGCGTGAATTCGAATTCCCTGCAATGCTTTACACTTATTCATCACATAGTGATTCCTTGCATTCCCACTTTGTGCAACTGTAAAACGTGGTCATTGATGAGTAGGTAGTAGTAATACAAACTGATTGTCAAGTATCGTAGCTTTGCAAGTTATTTTTTTATAAATGCATCTCGCATCTGGTCGTCCTTTGGTAATTTCAAATGGTCGGAAATGTGCTCGCATATCTTAACTACTACAACTACATGGTGTACTGTCGTGAAGAGTACAGGGTTTAGTTTTCCATGATCGATATCTATCAAAAATTCAATAATGTCCACGTGAACTTTCTAATTCTATTCGATTATTTTGCAAAGCACTATAAAAAATGATTGATTCGCTTTTCAACAAATGCGTTTCAGTTATATTATCCACTCTCTCAACTATGCAGTGGAAGTTGTTGTTGACCACTTATGTCCTTCGGCAAAGCACATAGTACCATAAACAAGGTATAGCCACTAGACCAACAACAAATAAATAGTTTGGTTTACTGTCAAAGCCTCCTAAAAGAAAATATGAAAATAATATTTTTTGATTTTTATTTTAAAAACTTAAATTTTTTTCCCAAATTTCAAATTTGAAAATTGTAATTTTATTTAATATGAGAAATTTTAGATCTGCTTCTGGCATAACAATACCTTCTTCACTGTACCATTGCGTAGCATATTCACTGTAACTTCGACAGCCAACGTTTGTTAGCCAATAACTTAAAATTGTGTCGATTGTCTAATATGTTAATGGTATTCTCTTCCATTTGTTGCCTGTCATCTGAATACATCGTTCCAAACAGAAAAAGTTGTAGTGACCCCATAATTGTCTCAGGTGCTGTCTTTGATCTTTGTACATTTTGAGGAAATACGTAATGATACCCTTCATATTTTTAGCTCGCCGCATCGTTGTATCTGCAAGATGATTGAATTGGCCTTTTAATGTCTGCAAATATCCACAAGTCATCTGCATTAGAGCTTCACCCATTATTAGTATTCAATCCCTATACTGCCGGTTCGATGTACCGCATTGACCCGAACCAAACACTCTTCGGCCAGGGGCAGTCACCTCAACAGTATATGTTTTTTGTTCGTCGTGGGAGCAGCACTTCCCGGAGTGCCTGCTTCGAATATTACTGGTACGAGTCGGGATCGAACAAAACTCCGGACCTTGAACCTGGCCAGTTTATCAGAACCGTATACATCATCGCCCTACGTTTGTAAGGTGTAATCGTTTCATGGAGTGAGCGCACTTCAGGAGCTGTTCGGGTCTAAACCACTTTAGGGAGTATAGTGAAACGGACTTTGTTCCCTTGTGCTGTATCATAGTACTTCGCAGTGGGTCTTTGGATTTAGTGTCATCAACGCCGTATACACTTTCGTAGTCGCCATCCAGCTATGAGACTTCCCTGAAGTCTCCCTCGCAACACCATCAAATCATCTTGCACCACAAATTGTTGTTGTCACCCCTGACAGTGCATTAAGTTTGCAATTTAATTGCAATGGCCCACGCAAAAAAATTAGTAAGGTAATAGATATTTTGAGTCCAAGAAACATCATGTTCGCTGCGATCCAGGAAACTAAGCTGAAAGGCACCTACAGCCTGCACAGTTCTGATGGATACAACGAGCTACGTAAGGATCGCACGAGAAATGGAGGTGGGAGATTCGCTTTCCTGTTACACATGTCTGTACAGTATATACCTATCTTGCCTGAGCTTGATCATAGAGACCCATACATAGAATATATGGGGGGTAGCAGTCAAGTTTGGGGTATAACGTATACATCCCGACGGTTCGTATCTGTGCCCCGTGTTATTTGCCATACATTAGCAGTCTGCTACAAAGCAACAACCGCTTGGCCCTAGGATACTTTAATGCTCAACACGACATTATCTGATAGACAACGACCAGAGGGGCATAGCTTTGAAAGAGGAAATTGAAAGCTCTACATTTTCGCCACAGCTCGCCAGTTATAGCTAAAGCATCGCCTGGATTTAGCCACTACGTCACGTGGGTACCCCTCATCTCGATAGTATCAGCCTACCTTCACTACATCCTCTTCATCAACAGACCACTTGACTTCATAATCGTTAGTATCAGCCTACCTTCACTACATCCTCTTCATCAACAGACCACTTGACTTCATAATCTCTGAACGCCGCACGTATCTCAATCAAAAGACACAGATAGGGATGCCTTCAGAGAAGCAACCAACCGCAGGTTAAGTAATCTACCCATTCCCTCGGATGTTCGGGTAGCCGAGAAGAAGTTACTGGTCATCATTAACGCAGCAGCCGCTCGCCATATTCCTGCTGGTCGAATACCCAAAGTACGACCAAATTTTTTAGCAGAGGATGCGGGACACGCATATGAACCTGAGGACACTCGTCGCTCCAATCCTGATGACCCTAGAAGTGGGGATTTTAACTATGAGATCAGCAAGGAATATTAGCAGAACAAATGGCTAGATTACTTAAAGCAGTGCAATTTAATTTTCGGAATTGGTAAATTGTAAACTACGGCCAAATCGCTCTCAAATCCTGGAAGAAAGGATGACCGTGCAGCCATCGGTAGCGCAGCACATAAGTCGCGGCCTCCTCGTGGCTCTTGACCTTACTACTAAGACCTTCGACAATCATGCCACCCTGTTCGAGGACATTTCAGAAACGTCCCTTCACTAGTTTAAAACAATGGGTCGTAAACTATATGTGTGGGCGCCATTCATATGTAGAATTTAGAGACAGGAAGTCAAAGCCTCTTAGAGTTAAAAAGGGAGTTCCTCAGGGTGGGGTGTATATCCGGCACTGTTTAACCCCTACCTCTCTAAAATTCCTGCACCACCAGACGGCACCAGAAATTGTGCCGTGCGCTGATTGCATAATTCTGGCGTCAGGACCTAAAGTAGATGACTGTCATAGCACGCTTCTTATTGCAAGAAATATAAAAAAATATCCACATCCAAATCATTAGCCACACTGTTTACTGCATGAGCCGCAGAGGCGCGGTGTCACTTAATGCGAAAGTCGATGACGTCAACACCCCGACTTCCAACTACCCCGAATTGGGGACACTGCCCTTTTCGAACCTCTGTACATGCTACATCTATCTGCAATAAGCGAAAAAGTAGGAACAAGGTTTTCAAGTCACTTGTACATGGGGAGCCGACAAAGCAACCTTGTTGACCTCTTACGACGTAAAAGGTCGGTCTTAAGCGAAATACGCAGCGCCGCTGTGATCGGCGAACGTGAGAATGACGCCTTGAGAACATTAGCAGGGTGTCTTCTTTTGTCTTCTTAGGACCATCTACATGAGCAGACAAAGGTCCTTACAGTGCGCAAACACAATTTCTTGTTGTCGCAGTAGTCATCCCAACCACCATCTCATGGACAGGATACCACAGCTCAGGCTGATCAGGTACGGTCTTGATGATCTAGGGAGAGGTCCAGCGGTACAAGAGAGCGCCTTTAGATCATCACTACTATCAGGCAGGTCTGAACAACATTCACGCTGATGAAGTCACAGCAGCAGTATCGTGTTAAAGCGTGAATATAGTGCTAAAGAACATTCTCCGGAGATTTCACCAGAAGACTCTTACTCGGCATTAGAGCGTGGTTTTGGATAAGCTAAAATCTTGATGGTGGAGCCGTCTCAATTCGTATTGGGCGCGTATAGATGCTAATGATCTGGACGTTTGTCCTGCCTGCCAACAGGAACTACATGACATGCTGAACCACTTCAATTGCCCGGGCAAGCCCATTCAGCTTACCTCTCTCTCTCTCTTTGAGTGCATTCAGTTCAAGTGGCACGCTTTCTTCACCTGGATGTCGAAGCAGTTCCCTAATAGACTAATAAGACTTACAATACCATATTTATTGTTGTTACGACAACAACACCCATTATTAGTAGGACCTTGAGTAGGTGACAAACTTAAAACGCCGTTTTAGGCCTTCGACTTAGCCATTTATATTTGACCGTTCCTACCGTTCGCTTACCTATTCGTCTGCTGTTGCATGTTCGATTAGGCATAACTTATGTACCCGTCTCTTCATCGAACCTTTCCGCCGACTAAATTCATTGGTCTTGAACCATGATGACCTAAATTTGAGTTAAATGCTTGTTTAGCTCTTCGATTGTAAATTTATTTTTATCAGCAAGTCCAGCTTCCCAAATTCCTACCAGGGGTCGAATTCAGTCCTTTCTTTTGTTGCTAATTCACGCTAGTTTTATTGTAGTCACTTCATATATATTTTGTTGGATTCCAACTTGTTAGTTCAATCTTCAGTTTTTAATGGGAATATCTTTGGATTTTACTGATTAAAGTGCAACCCCCCGATGCTGACTACATGCACGCCACAGCTGCAAATTCCTTTTCTGTAGCACCGGCAAATACAAGCAGTTGCACTTTCTTAGTGTATTCAGCTGAATACACTAAGAAAGTTTGAATAGGCGGAAGTGAACATTCTCAAGATCACCAATTTTTCAGCACTTGTTTTAGATTTCCGTTGAGAATATTTAAATTTGGTTTTCTCCGAACATTGACTCGGCTATCTGAACCGAATATGTTAAAATTTCTTTCATCTGTAAATAAAACATGTTTCCAGAAATAAATATCCTTCTTAATATTTATTTTTTATCACAGTTCTGTAGCTTTTAATTTGTTTTTACTGTTGACCGAGGCACTTGTACAATTATTTATATTTCTCTTTGACGTTTTCCATTATTAGTATGATTTATTATTAATTTTCGAATTTCGTTAAAAGTATAACGTCCCATGTAGCTTTTAATTTTTTTTTTACTGTTGACCGAGGTACTTGTCCAATTCTTTATATTTCTCTTTGACGTTTTCCATTATTAGTATGATTTATTATTAATTTTCGAATTTTGTTAAAAGTATGACGTCCCATCTATCTGAAACCGTCTTTGATAAACGCTGTGTGGCTGTGGTTCTATGTACGGGATTGACCCGTAGCAAACACTCTTCGGCCAGAGGCAGTCACCTCAACGATATACGTGTGTGGGTCCAAGCCGATATCGAACAAACCCCGGACCCTAGATCTGCTTGGTTTGTCAGAACCGTATACACCATCCTGATACGTTTGTAAGGTGTAATCGTTGTATGGAGTGGGTGCACTTTAGGAGCTGTTCAGTTCTGAAGCACATCAGGGAGAATAGCGAAGCGGCCTTTATTGCCCCGAGCTGTATCAACGAAGTTAGCAGTGGGTTTCTGAATTTGGTGTCGTCATCGCCGTCTACATTTCATTATCATCCAACTATGAGATTCCCTCGGAGTCTCCCTCGCAACAGCATCAACATATACAGCATCTTACACCACAGATTGCTGCTACCACCCCCGACAGCGCATCAATTATGCAATTAAATTGCAATGGTCCACGCAACATTATCAGTGGGGTAATAGAATTTATATCCAGAGAAACACCATGGTCGCTGAGATCCAAGAAACTAAGCTGAATGCCACCTGCAGCCGTTACGTTCGGTTATAAAACAGCCTTTCTATTAAGCAACCAGATAATGATAAGGAGAGTATTGCATCGTATCCGCGCTCGCCGAGTTTAAAAGGCACCACCACAATTTACGGTTGGCGAAGTTTCCATGTCATCAACGGCCAGACGGAATCTCAATGCTGATGTATATGCACTTGGATACACTGGCAGTAGAGCACATGACCAAAGTGATCCATCTGTCGCTAGTCACTCACTTAGTTCCCGATGACTGGAAAATGGACAGAATGGTACTGCTACTGAAGCAAGACAAAGACGCAAGCAGAGGAGATACAGGCCGATCTCCTTGCTTTCTCTAGGAGCAAAGAAGCTTGAAGCACTGCTCCTCCCCAGTCTGATCGAAAACTTTCCTTGTGCTGATCATCAGCTAGGTTCCACAAGCAGCACAATAACTGCTAACACGCCATCACTACACGTATAAGTCGCGGCCTTAACCAGAAAAAGCCCAATGACTGGACGGTTCTCGTGGCTCTTGACCTTACAAAAGCCTACGACACGGTCAATCATGCCACTCTGTTCGAGGACATTGCAGAAACTTCCCTTCCGACCAGTTTGAAATGTCGTAAACTATATGTGTGGGCGCCAGTCATATGTAGAAACAGGAATTCGTAAAGTTAAACAAGGAGTTCTCCAGGGTTGAGTGATATCCCCGGCACTATTTACCCTTTCCCTCTCTAAAATTCCTACACCACAAGACGACGTTGAACATGATTGCACAATTCTGGCGCCAGGACCTATGCGAGAAAATAAAATATTACCTCATTGATTAGCACGTCTTTTCACTGCGAGGAATATGAAAATATCCGCCTCAAAATCATTAGCCACACTGTTTACTGCATGGACCGCAGAGGTGCGGTTGTCACTAAATGTGAAAACCGATGTCGCCAACATCCCGGCTACAACTACCCCAAAATCCTTGGGGTGGCATTAGAAGCTTTTTCGATCCTTTGCACGTGCCACAGCTATCTACGATAAGCTCAAAAGTAGGAACAAGGTCCTCAAGTCACTTGCCGGCAGTACTTGGGTAACCGACAAAGAAACCTTGTTGACTACTTACAAAGCGATAGGTCGCCTGTAGAAACAACGTAGCACCGATATGGTCGGCGAACGCGATTACGACGCAGTGGAAGAAAATTCAGACTTGCCAGAATGCCGCCCTTAGAACTTCAAGAGGGTGTCTTCTACATGAGGAGACGAAGGTTTTAAATTTCCTGTTGTCTAAGCAGTACCTGCTAGGGTGTTTTCGCAGTAGTCATCCTAACCACGATCTCTTGGACAGGATGCCTTCGACCAGGCAGTTCAAGTACGATCTTCCTGGTCTGGAGCGAAAGGTCCAGCGATACAAGAGAGAACCTTTAAATCATCGAAACTATCAGGCAGGTCGGAACAACATTCACGCTAATGAAGTCGCAGCAGCAGTATCCGGCTACAGTGTGAATGTAGTGCTTGGGGAACATTCCCCGGAGATTTCGTAATTTGGTGTGTTGGCCAAGCATGCCGTTCTTCTTATGAATTACATCTTGCAAAATATCCACGTATGTATCGCCGACAGTTATTATATCAATTCTTTCCGAAAAAACCTTATTCAAAGTCAACATTTACATCATGGTAAAGTTCACTTACGTTTGGAAATCATTAAAAATTTCTACCGAAATTCTGAGTCGGCGGTCGCAACTTTAGGAGGGATAACTCCAATTTTCGGCCGTAATAATCGTCCCACCCGACAGGCTATGCATGCTCTAGTGGATCAATTTGGATCCAAATTCTCACTTTAGGATGTTCCGGAGCCAAAAATACGCCCTTCCGATCGACGAAAATATCGAAGCCGTAAGTACATCCGTTCAAAATGAGCCAAATCAGTCGATTCCACGTCGTTCTCAAGAATTGGACATCTTCCAAACCACACTGTGGGGTATTTTTCAAAAAAAAATCTTGACCTTCGTCCGAATACGATCATACTGACTCAAGATCTAAAGCCACTTGATCATTAGCTGATATGTGGTTTGAACAAGACGGTGCCAATAGCCACACAGCACACGTTACAATCGATTCATTGAAAGGCAAATTCGGTGAACGTGTTATCTAAAGAGATGGTCCGGTCGAATCCATTGACTACATCAACAGCTTTCTTGAAAACACAAATATCTGCAACAAAACTCCTGGCTGTAGTACATAGTACATACTTTGTCGACGCAATGCTCAGCTTCATGTTTTTGAATAGGAAAGTTTTAAGTAAATAAAAGAGAACATGCGTTTTATCACCGCTTTACACAAAATGTTTTTTTGGAAGTTAAATAATATGAATTGTACCCATAAAAAAGAACTACCGATAATATAAATAATTATTGTTTAGCTCGTTTGTTTTATTTCGGACTTTTTTGATAATGGTCGTCACGGATCCGAAATCGCGATAAAAGCGGTGTGCTGCCACTAAAATCAATGTCACTTTGCCATTTTGTTATTTAAATATAGTTACAAGAGGTATCGAGCCGGTTAATCCCTGTTCAATAATAGTTATTTTAAAACAACGCAATGATAGAAATCAGTAGACCGGAACTAACGATGAGAAAAAATGAAAATGAGTATCAGGTTTTCATCGTTATCTGTATTGCAACCAGCTGTACCACATGAATAATAACAAGAAAACATCATTATAAAGTCGAACAGGCGTTTGAACATCATAACCATTAGCACATATTACATAGGCATCGGGACTCGCAGACGAGTGTGGTGTGGTGGTGGGGGTATTGAGTCGTATCCGTAACTGCGAGTCGAAGAGGATCCACCACAATTTCCCGCTGGCGAAGTTGCGCATGTCATCCGTAGCGCTAAGCTATCAAAGGCGCTGGGTCCGGACGGAATCTTAATGCTGATGTTAAAGCACTTGGATACCTCAGGAGCAGAGGTCATGACTAAAGTGCTTAATCAATCGCTAGCTTCTTACTTAGTTGCCGATGCCTGGGCAGAGTGGTTTCGCTACTGAAGCCAGGCAAAGACGCAAGTAGAGAAGAATCGTACAGGCCGATCTCCTTGCTTTCTCCATTAGCTCCTACCCAGCCTGATCGAACACTTTGCTTGTGCTGATCATCAGTATGGGTCCCGCAAGCAGCAAAGAACTACAACTGCTTTACAAACCATTACCACGTATAAGTCGCGTCCTTAACCAGAAGGAATTTAAAGTATATATTTTAAACGACAGGACGGTCCTCGTGGTTCTTGACTTAACAAAAGCCTTTGACACGGTTAACCATGCCACTCTGTTCGAGGGCATTGCAGAAACGTCCCTTACTTCAGTATGAAACGTTAGGTCGTAAACTATGTGTGGGGCGCCAGTCATATGTAGACTTTAGAGACAGGAAGTCAAAGCCCCGTAAATTTAAAAAGGGAGTTCCCCAGGGTGGAGAAAAATACCCAGTTTTGTTTAACTTCTTCCTCTCTTAATTCCTGCACTACCAGACGGCGTTAAAATTGTGCCGTATGCTGATGATTACTGCATGAACCGCAGAGGTGCATTTGTCACTTAATGTGAACGTCGACATTCCGACTACCAACTACCCCAAAATTTTTGGGGTCATATTGGACCACCTTTTTCGATCCTCTGCACATGCTACAGCTACGATAAGCTAAAAAGTACGAAGAAGGTCCTCAAGTCACTTGCCGGCAGTACTTGGGTAGCCGACAAAGAAACCTGGTTGACCTCTTACAAACCGATAGGTCGGTCGCGGCATCTTTGTGGTCGGCAAACGTTAGTACGGCGCAGTGGAAGAATGCCGCCCTCAGAACATCAACAGGGTGTCTTCTGAGGATCATCTACATCAGGAGACGAAGGTCCTTACCGTGCCCAGACACAATTGCCTACTGACAAACCAATATCTGCTTGGGTGTTTTCGCAGTAGTCATCCTAACCAACATCTCTTGGAGAGGATGCCTCCGCCCAGGCAGATCAGGTACGATCTTCATGGAAGAGGAAAACTGTCATTTATCGGATGTTTAATAAGGGTATGCCTTCATCCAAAGGTTACCAAAATATGACGTCAGAAAACTCAAAAATGGATCAATCTAAAGCAATTATGCAGATTCACTTAGGGCAGCACTTGCTACGAGCGACGATAACAAAACCAATGACTGGGATCGCTCACGATCTACCTTTACAAATGCGGCGGCCAATCACCTGGGACACACAAACACAGGTACAAAATATGTATGTCGGATAACAGCTGAAGACTGATCGCCGCACGAAAAGCAGCATACATAACTCTTTAATTCTGCAAAGACCCGAAGCCAAACATCTTATCTAGCGAAATAGCAAACTGATCTGGACAAATTAGGTTAACGCAGTGCCCGCAAGGACAAAAGAGCAGATGCAGATGGGTTGGCGACACAGGCTCAGGCTGCGGCGGAGACTCACCGTAACAAAGATATACACTGCATTACCAAAAATATCCATCAACAAAACCATCATATCCTCGCCGTAAAAATTGTGTCGGTGAAATGGTCTCGGCAAAACAAGACAAGATAAAGATTTAGGATGAATAATACTCCAAAATTCTATCAACATCTTTGCGAATCGCTAAATGTATGTGTTACTATCCAGAACAAAATGGATATTACAATACATAGCCCATCATTAGAGCACGCAATAAAAACATTAAAGAATAATAAAGCTCCAGGGACACACAATATTTTACCAGAAATGCTCAAGGCGGGCTTTAAAATTAGTGCCCAGTTAATTCTTCCCTTCATAAAGACATTTTGACAAACAGAAAGTCTGGACCAGGAACTAAAGGAAGGTATCATCATCAAAATTCTCAAGGGGACACTGTCGTAGGGTGAAAAATGGAGAGGAATCACTCCTAAGCGTAATAACTTCAGTAATAGCGCATTTAATAACCAATCGACTTGCGAGTGCACTGGAGTCTGAACTCAGGCAACAACAAGCACGTCAACAGCCTCAAAGTCAAAGAAGAGCAGTCTGTAGAATGTAGATCCCCCTTCTACTTACTACTCATAGATTACGAGGTGGCTTTCGACACCTTGAAAAACTCATCTCGTTAATACAAGGTCTATACAGAGGAGCTACCTGGAAAGTTTTACATGAAAACCAACTAAGCGACCAAATCAATGTGGCCGCTGGTGTAAGACAGTTTAATTCAACATAGTGCTAGATGTTGCAATGAAGAAAGCGACTAGCTCCATCAAGGGCGTATTGTGGGGATTACTAGGATTACTCGGTGACTTCGAATACGCCGACGACATCTGCCTAGCCTGATAACCCATACTCTTACATGGCAGCAAATATTAAACGGCTGGAGAAGGCATTACTAAGTGTTGGTCTTAAAATCAACATAATGCCAAGCGCTCGTATGGAGCTACGTCTGCAATTCCACTTTAATTTCACCAAACACAAAGATAACAATTTTTAACTCTAACGATTAATCAACATGTTAAATGGTTGTGTAGAATGGATAAAAAGCTTCCCCGATCTAATAAACTTTAAGACATTACCGACAGATACCTTATTATTTATTTTCTAGCCTGATATAATCTCCAACAACGATCTATGGTTGGCGACAGGGTAATCTCCCATTACATGAGAAATCCTCAGACCTAAGTGGAAATAGCTTGGAAATACACTACGAAAACCGAAAAAAGTCCCATTCCATTTGCAAACAGTTTAATCTTTTAAGAAAATAGTTTCACTTCATTTCAAGAATGTTACAATTGGTAGGCAAAGTTTTTATAAGCTTAACAAAGATTTTATTTCATTTGAAAAGGGTTTCATTTAATTTAAAAAAGGTTTCATTTAATCTAAAAATGCTATAAACATATTTGCTGAGAGTTAATGTAAATAATCATTAACTGTTATAAACCATAATCACCCCTATCGCGAATACATTTCCCCGGAAAAATTTTCCCTTTTCATCACATTGGTATCGACAGTTTTGTTCCTTGAAAAAATTTCCTTTTTCGTAAATTCCCCTTATTTTTTACTCAATTTTGTTCACTTGTATTTTATCAGCGAACAGAACAGACGCACAATGTAAGTGCTTATAGTTTTACAATAAATAACAAATTTGATAATAAGAAAACGTTTTGGAAGTCGATTACAGTTGAGCAAAATAGCGCTGGTCCGCCAATGAAGAACGAGTTTGAATGGAGAAAGGTATGTGTTATATACATGATACTTTAATGAATATTTTAATTAAAATTATTCTATAATTTTGAAGGTATGGACAGATCAGAAAAGATACGTTCTCTCAAAAGTTGCAGCTAATTTGAAACATCAGCGAGGAACGGGATCTGGCCCAAATGAAACCAAAAAGTTGTCAGAGATGGAGGAAAGCATTTACGAGCTGGTAGGAATGAAAGAGTGTCGAAGGCGTCGAGAATTCTCAAAATTTCGGATTGCCTGCTTCTGTTGAGTTTATCGAGAATGAAAATGGACCCCCTACGGATCACATCGCGGATATCTATCTTGACATTTTAAATACTCATAAGTCACCTTCGCATGCAATAAATAGCACGCCTTCCGTAAAGAAAGATCTCAAGTTACCTACGTGCTCGAAAAATGCCATTTCAGAACCGCCTCCAAAACGCAAACCTTTGACACCTACAAAAATGACAAAAGCAGATATAATGGCTAAGGAATTAAAGACTCAAGAAGATGTTTGTTCCAAACTAGGAATACTTATTGAGTCTTTAAAAAATCACTACGGCGAAATGGACAAAGCAATGAAAAAAGTTTACCGAGCACTGGAAAAATATAATGAATTGAAGTCAAAAAAACTGAAAGATTTGCAAAGACATCATGCGGCCTTTGAAAATTTACGCAAACAGGAAATGGAAAGTAAATTGGAAAAAAATCGTAAACTGATCGAAATCGAAGAGATGAAGCTGCAGTTAAAGCAGAAAAGAAGCAATTAATATTTAATATTTTTAAATATATTTTCACTACTGTTTTTATTTAATCTATCTATGATGATTGACCTAAATTTATCTTTTTTCTTCACAATACCAAACAGCTGACCAAATGGAAAACCCAAAAGTATTTGGCTAAGGCCGGAGAAACTGACATACTTCACAGCTATTTCGGAACCAGTCAATGCCCCTTATCAACAAAGTTCGTATTCTCCTGCGATCCTACCAATACAGAACAAAAATTTATATGCAGATCGTTCATCAAATTTGTCTAAATGTTTTGTAAATAACCTTTTAATCTGATTCGGTAGGGTCGCAGGAGGATAGGTAAACTGTTGTTGAGTTTCTCCGGACTTAAAAAAATAAATAAATATCTATCGAATTCATTTATAATGAGTTTGCTATGCAACTACGAATGCGCTGGGCCACAGAGAGGTACCTGTTATCTTCGTTGGAATGACTATCATACAAGATATAATTCCTCTTCAATCAACCTGATGATTACATTTATATGTGATGCATATATTATACAGTGCCACGCATGCGTTTATTATTTTAACGGTCTTCTGCGGTTCATATTGAAGTTGCCTGGCACCAAGTATCATTGAATTTCTGTTCACTAGAACCGGGAGTAGGACTTCTAAACGGTGTCAACAACCAGGGCTCTAATGCATATCCACAATCACCTAATAATACATTGATACGAAATATTTATGAATTACTAATTAACTTAGGCTCTCACCCAATAACCAGGTTCTGTTTCTATTTTGCAAACATGACTGCTCCATAGAACTTCTGTAAGAACTCGTATTCTATACAAAAGAATCGTGGCAAGCTCCAGGGTGGTGGCATCAACATATCGTATCTTCATTTCACTATCGCTATAATTTTCCTTGCGGATGTAGTACAAATGTTTATTGTCTTTCGGTGCAATGATATCTACATGAGTACCATCAATGCACCCAACAACACCAGGTATCTCAAATTTAGCGTAGAAGTCCATTGCAGTTTTTTGTCCTTCTTCATCCGATGGATACGTTATCCAATTTCCGCAAATTGTCCAGTCAAATATACATAGAACTTCGGTCAGCACCTCACTGAATGTTGATTGTGCCATTCCAACTTCAGAATCTCTTCCAACTCCTTTTTGGTATCCTCCCTCAGCAAAGTACCGTAGACAAGCAGTTAGTTTTATAATCAGGGGAATCGCGAACGACTTTTTTGGAGTCTGCAGGAAGACGCTCAGCTCATTTAACAGGTAATTAAACACGGTTTTGTTTACCCTGTAATGTTGCAGAAATCTAAAAGAAAAAATGTTTATGAGCAATGAATTTTTTTTCAGGTAAGTGTACTTACAATTGGTTAGGCAACTCCAAAGGATTAGATGCATCCCTCAAACTTTTCCGAATAGTCCGTTGCTGATTATTTTCTTCCTCCTCCATTAAAAGAAAAATTCCCACTCTAAACATGTTTGATTGAAACTTTAAAGGAAACAGCCAGTAGATTTTTGATACCTTCTTCTTCTCTAAGTCACTTTCTCACAATCACTTTTAAATGGTAGTTTCATAAACAAATCAGCTGTTTTCAACAGCTGATTGAGTATACGTTCACTTCGAAAGGGAAATTCCCGATACCAAATTTCCCTTCGAGGGAAATGAAAATTACGAAGGAACAAGAATTCCCCTTAAATTCATGATAACGGTCAATATCTAATGGCGTTAATCGACTATTGTAAAAATCCCGTGACAAAACACTTTTCTGCGAACCGAAGCGATATGAGGTAATTCTTTGTTCTATCTGCTCTGATCTGTAAAAGAGACTAAGTGTCAAACGGCACTTCTCCTTAAAATTTGTTTGAAATCTATCGTAGAAAATTGTATTTCTTTTTAATATAATATGTTGGCAAAAGTTTTCTTTAAGTTTTTTCCTTCTTATTGCGATTATTTAATAATCAATATTTCATTGCGCTGGCTGTGACATGTTGTGCGGATGGATGAAAGTGCTCAGCACTGAAGATTTTCTACGTCGATTTTCAGAGCGCACGCAGAAAGGGCACACCGAGCCTCAGGTGGGAAGGTCAAGTCTAGCTAGATCTACGAAGTGTTTGGATTTCAAATCTTAACGCGGCCAAAGACCTTTAAAGTTTTAGAACGGCCCTTTACGTAAGTATAAGTATGTACCTCGTCCCTTAAAGGTAAACTTTTTCTCTCTGTGCCGATAAGACATCACCATTCTAAATTTCTGGATCTGGTTAATTCGTTTGACCTCTATCGTGCTTTTAACTGAGGATCGGGCGAACATGACTTGATCGTCTGTCCGATCTTAATGATCATCGTAAAATTCGAAGACCATCTAGTCTTCCAGTAAAATTCGAAGACAATCTAGTCTTCAAACACACTTTTGATACTTGCAGGTCGACTGGCAAGGAAATTTTGCAGTCAGTAATATTTTGTCACTTGCTGCAAGTAAGACTTCAAAAATGATTGCCGTAACGACTATTTGTATTCATCGGCATCTTGTTATTTGGTCATTGAGGTACTTAGGGGTTTTGAAAAGCAATGGGCTGCCACAAAAATACGTGTCACTTTGCCATTATGTAAATACTTGTCTTCTATCTAGACACAAACGTTCTCGAGTCAGTTAATCCATGTTCAATGTGTGACAATTTCCGGAAATAAAATCCTCTCATTCTTAACAAACAGGGAGAATAGTAATAGGAAGTGAGAATTTCGATTATTCGAAGACAGCTGTTTTGTTTTGCTAACGATTTGCAAATTTTTTTAATGAAGTTGCAAACGTACACAGTGAATATAAACAAAAAAAATATAAAAACCATAGAAAAATGCTTAGTGTTGCGTTTTTGATGGTAGCTTGTGTCGTCGTACACACCTCTTTTTATCGCCCATATTAGAAAAAGTTTTCGGTTGAATCACACTTAACGTCAAGTTTATCCCCAACTTAATTTAACATTTCTTTATTTCAGCGTTTGTCAAGTTCAAGGTCGGAGGAAATGGGCTGTCCAAGCAGTTACAGTGAATGATGAAAGTCGCTCCCGAAGAATTTAAAGTATTTATTTTTCTGGCAACTTTACTAAAACATAATCAACATCGAGCGAGTTAGACGCTTTCCTAACTACATCAAGTTTATGTTCTTGACGCGGTGTGCCTTGTTAATAAGGAAAAACAAAAAAGAAAAACTATTTGAAAATATCAAAAATTAAAAGACAAAAAATTAACTAAACAAAAAAAATCCACCAAAGCATTGTGCCAAACAGCTAACGCAATCAAAATTAAAAATATTGGTCAGAGCGTATGCCACTGACTCACTCTATTGAGACGGCTGAGTCTCATCAGGAGAAATGCATACATTTCAGTGACCACGGCGGAAAACGATGGAGCAAGTCAAACAGCAACAACAGTTAAACGCGACAATAATCTATTTCTAACCGCAAAACCTCTCTCCCGGTCATACTCTTCTGCACCGCACATTAAAGAAAAACGACTACTTTATTACCTGAGTTAATCTCAATGACAAATCCAACAACAACAAATATCGAACAGCCAAAAATCATGCCCCAATCAAACGCATCGAGTAAAAAAAGAAAGAAACCATGATACAAGCAGGTGTGGACAGGTATTTACTTATTACAAAACGCAAATCCATTGCTAGGTCTCCCACAAAAGGAGACCTAGCTTTTTTTCATTAGCCTTTTTTTGACAGATCACGTGTGAGTCGTGTCATGCTGTCATGTCATTTTTGTTTTGTATTGTCTGGCATTTCATCATGGAAAGACTTACGCCTGAACAACGTTTACAATCGGTTAACTTTATTACGAAAATTCACGTTCTGTGAGGAATATGTTTCGTGCACTTCGTTCAACTTTTAGTCAACATAATCGGCCTCCTGAGCGTACTATTCGCCATCCCATCTTGAGACCCAGCATTCATTATTGGATAAAATTTGACCGAATAGACCACGTTCAGCACGCAGTGAAATGTAGCGGCCGTAGCTGAGAGTGTACACCAAGACCGTGGAGAGTCGATTTGGCGCCCTTTGCAGCAACTCGGACTGACGTATGGAACGACTTGGCGCATTCTACGTCGAGATCTTAAATTGAAAGCGTACAAAATACAGCTTGTGCAAGAACTGAAGCCACCGGACGTTCCCAAGCGACATCGCTTCGCTCTTTGGGTTCCAAGAAGCTCCGACTTTTTCGAGCAAAATTGTGTGCAGCGCTGAGGCCCATTTCTGGCTCAATGGGTATGTAAACAAGCAAAATTGCCGCAGTTGGGACGAAGAGCAACCAGAAGAGGTTCAAGAGTTGTCACTTCATCCAGAAAAAAACAACGGTTTGGAGTGGTTTGTGGGTTGGTGGAATCATCGGTCCATATTTCTTCAAAAATGATGCCGGTGAAAACGTAGCCGTCAATGGCAACCGTTATCATGTCATGATAACTGACTATTTGATGCCTGAAATTGAAGCTCGTGATCTCGGCGACATTTGATTTCAACAAGGCTGCGCCACTTCCCACACATCGCATCAATTAATGGATTTATTGAGAGAACACTTCGGTCAGCAGATAATTTCACGTTTTGGGCCGTTCGATTGGCCACCACGATCGTGTGATATCACACCATTAGACTTTTTTCTGTGGGGATATGTAAAGTCTAAAGTTTATGCGGACAAACCCGCTTCGATTCAGTCATCGAACGAGTCATCGAAAATTGGACTCAACGGATGCACCATCTGAGACGTAGCCGCGGCTAACATTTGATATACATAATCATCAAAAAATAAATGCCAAAGAATGTTCTTTCAAATGATAATTAATATTTCCCATACAATTTGAATTTTCTGTGTTTTTTCTCTAAAAAAAGTAGGGAACCTCGAAATGAATCAAGGGTTATAAGTACATTAGCACACACTTGTCTGGAGAAATTCCCTTAAGATCGCGAGATGACATTGTGTCAGCCGTAGCCCTGATGTATTAAACAACGCAATAGTAGCTGCTTCTACAAAAGCCCCGCCTCAAAGAGACACTCCTATTATACAGCCACAGAACATGGACTTACTCATTAGAGAGAAAAGGAAGCTCAAAAGGAACTGGCAACAATACCACTCTCCAGCTCTTAGAAAAAGACTTAAAAATTGTCAGAAAGAGTTAAATACTGCCTTTGGAAAGCCACAAAAAACATGCAAAGACCGATAGCCCATGATTCACCTCTACGTCTACAAAGCGGTGGTTGGACAAGACTACCGAAGAGAAAATAAAATCATTTGCTAACTATCTTGAAACTGTATGTACACCAAATACTAATTTAGCTATCGTCGATCCTACAAGTATGAACCTTACAGTAAACCCAAACCGAGACATGTACTCAATCAGCCTACCTATGATAGACGAAGTAGTCTTGAATCCAACTCGTTTAAGACTCAAAGATATCGATCACTAGATAAAAGTTCTCAAACTAAAAAATCGCCAGGAGGGGATGGAATAAATGCGAATATGGTAAGAATACTTTCTAATTCAGCTATCAGAATTATTTATTATTTATCTTCAACAGCATTTTACGCCTCGGTTACTTCCCTCAATCATGGAAGCAATCTGTAATAGTTATGATTCCGAAGCCTGGCAAAGACTCAACTCAAATTAATTCGTATCGACGATAAGCTTGTTATCTATTATATCAAAAATGTTTGATATGAGTTTTCTCAAAACAATAAAATCTTACATTTCGACAAATTGCGTAATCCCCGACCAACAATAACAGAACAAATACATCCTATAACAACTTCGATAAGCGAAGCTTACAAGAACGAACAGAACTGCTCAGCTCTCTTTATAGATATTTCCCAAGATTTTGACAGAGTACGGCACGAAGGACTTTTTATCAAAATATGTAGATTGTTACCAGTCAATACTCATTAAATGTTCGCGAGCTATTTATCCAATCGACCGTTCAATGTGAAATTAAAAATTAGAAAATTCCAAAAAAATTACTGCTGGTGACCCCCAAGGAAGCATATTGTGGGACATATACATTATATTTACGGCCTTCCCTTTCAACACATACTTTCATTTTTGCCGATGATACAGCTTTTGTCAGTATTCACCAGGACAAACAGCTGCAATCAACCCACTACAAATGCACATCCGAGAACTTGAGGAATTGTTGCAAAAACGGAGAATAGTAGTAAGCGCAAGTGAGTGCACGCACCTCACCTTCACCCTCAGAACGGAGTCGTGTCCTCCTATACAAATATTCAATTCTATGGTGGCCAAAAAAGATAACGTAAGGTATTTAGGAATACACTTAGATCGTCGTCTAACCTGGTCAAAACATAAAACTATGAAGGTATCTCATATAATGCTGAAATTCAACCAGCTACAATGGCTAATGGATCCTAGGTCAACTCTACAGCTAGAATATGAAGTTCTATTATATAAAGCAATTTGGACATACTGAATCCAACTCTGGGGGACAGCTTACACGACCAATATCAATAAGCTACAAAGAATACAATCCAGTATCCTGCGTCACAGAAGAAATCCGAAATTATTTCCGAAGTTACGTAAACAAATTAAGTTCCCATCCAAACGCACTCGCCAGAGGTCTACTTTGTTTTGAAGGACATGTACTCCTCAGAAGAAGAAACACCTTGGACCTGAAACCTATGGACAATCGCCGCCAACTATAATATTAATAATTTGTTTAGCTCGTTTATTTTATTTCGGTCTACAACCTACTCTTGCCACCTCTAAAGAGACTTTACATCGAGAGCCATCAATAGACTTCTTTTACAACATGTGTGTGTGTTTAAAAAAGAGTATAGTTGACTATGTCAACTTGTGTGCCGTGCCATGCATGTACGTGTATTTAGCTCGTTTGTTTTATTTCGGTCTGTTGCTTTTACACATTGGACAGGGATTAACCGGCTCAAGACCTCTTGATTCTATATTTAAATAGAAGACAAGATTTTAACAAATTGGCAAGGTGAAATTGAGTTTCGTGGCTGCACACTGCTTTTATGATTTCGGGTCCGTGACAGCCCTCTTAAGAAAGCTTTGATGCAATTGTTGAAAGTAAAACCGAACTCTGTAAGGCCAGGCTCTCCCCAAACGAATGAGAACTACTGTTGTAAACCTTACTTTTCAAGTTTTCTTCACACAATTGCCCACGAAAATACAACCCACTCTTGCCACCTCTAAGAGAGATGTTGTAAAAGAAATCAATTGATGGCTCTCGATGTGGAGTCTCTTTAGAGGTGGCAAGAGTGGGTTGTATTTTCAGGATTGTTTACACTAGCAAGACCCTTTAGAATCAACTTGGCAAATATGTGCTTTTTAGTTGGTGAACGATAACATATAATACTTACATATTTTGGCGCAACTCCGTTGCAATTTTTTTTTCGGAATTTCCACCAATATTTATGTCACATTCTTCCCTTCTTCATATTCATATTACCGAATATTCCGGCGATTTTTTCCCTTTTTGTAGTTTGTTTAGAAAAAGGGAAAAGAGAAAAAAATCTATAAAGAATAGGGGAATAGGGAAAAATTCCCGGGCAATAGTCATTCAGAATCGGGCGGAAGATCTACAGACCGAAAAGACCTAAAGACGTCGACGATGCAGATGGAAATCGCAAACAAGCTGTTAAAATAGATGTAGCTTAAGGGACCTATTACATCAGCCTCCACAATCCAACGATGCTTGAAATCGTGCAGATAAATCTTTGGCAATCCCGTGTGGCTTCTGATTCAACAGATCCATTTAACCGAAGATAAAAAGTATAAAAAGTGACATGAAGAATGAGAGCTACAAGGCAGCGTGGACAACATACGTGGGAGAAAGGAAAGCCATGACCTTGTCTTATAGCCAAAAAGAATCTGCGAATTTTTTCTGTCCACAATATATCAGATATGACCTTATAGTGGCAGGAGTAGAGCTCCCAGGAACAACTGTCCTGAATTTTTTTAATTTTAACAATCTTTGTTATTATCATTTGCTGTTATTTTAGTGAAAGAGTGAACTCCACAAGTTAATAAGATCAGGTTTGTTGTTGTGTGGCATATGGGGGAGGAAAAGTAAGTCGGCGAAGTTATGCGCCAGGACGCGAGTTTCATCGTTGGTGGGGTACGACTTCTCAATACCATTTATGCGTACTGCAGACGAACGAACCTCTATTCATTTAACGATCTAATCATTGGTTTAATTTTGCATATGAGAAGTAGATTGCCGAAGAGAGGGGACAAGACGTCCACTAAAACCATTCCTACCATACTGACAGACTGTTCGACAGACCTTTTTTCAGTACGAGAACATTTACTTTCATTAATGGAAAAATAATGTTGCTATTGTTTTTCATATCGAAGAGAATACTATTCAAATTCTAACCAATCGTCGTGCAAAGTGAATACTTCCGCCATCCTAAAAGAATGAACAGGGAGAACTCCAACGGGATTGTAAGGAGAAAATTACAACATCATCCTGATTCTACTGAAGCTTTCGAGAAACTGGTAGCTACACTAGAAAATTTAATAGATAAAACTATCAAAATATCGTGCCCTAAAACACGCTCTATAAAAAGCTATCCATCATAGTGGTCAGCAGAGCTTACCAAACTGATAATGAAATCTCAAAGAGTCTTCAATGTCTGGCACCGTTATAAATTCTGTAGGCCGCACCGGAAAAACCATGCGAAATAAAAATGATATATATAAAAAGGCAAAGAAAGAATCTCGGCTCAATAAATGCAAAAGATTTAGCGAGACTGAGTGAGATTTAGGCTAGGGGACACTCCAATTCCACCCATCTAAGAAGGGAGGACGAGACAAGTACTGAATGTTCAAACGAACTTCTTGAGATTCCGGTAAACAATCACTCTTCTTGGTTGTTCTTTGCTTCCAAAATGGAAACACACACATTATCCCCTACAAATCTCCGGTACCAGATGGTATCTTTCCTAAGATAACACGGAGCTCAGAGAAAATAAACACATCGTGGTTGCTGAAAAAAGGTTAAGGTGGTATTCATTCCCAAGTGAAAGCGCAAGCATGAAATAGTAGCCGTGTTATTATAAAACGAGTAAGTATCGCTAAGGCGATAACTTCAAAACCACGAGAAAATTTTTGAAATTTCTTATATACAAGAACTAATTGGCTTAATGCATCATACATCGTTTGAATTCAAAATTTGTAGACAAAAACTTATTTATGAAATGCTATAAGCGAGCAATAACGGTGCTCGCTTAAACTCGATAAAGTTTGTTCTTGAGAAGTGTGCCGTATTCAAAAGCCGTCAATATACGAGGGGATATCAAATATTCCGTGACTTTTCGTATAAAATAGTTTTTTTTTTCAAAAACAAATTATTTTTTTGAATATAAGCTCCCTTTCGCTCAATACACTTAGTCCAACGTTTCTCCAATTTTGGTATCCCTTCCCAAAAAAAAGTATATTTCAAGGTCCATAAAATAGGATTTTTTTTATAAATAATTTAATCGTTGGAGCTGAATCTCTTTCCACGTAGCCATTAAGTTAGGTTTCGAAATAGGAATTAGTCACTGCGGGCTAAATTCGGAGAATATAGCGGATGAGGTACCAATTCTTTACCCAATTCATGCAATTTCGTCATTAGGATTGCACACGTGTTCACCCGTTCTTGGTAAAAAAGAACATTTTTCTTGGCCATATGGTTTTTTAATCTTCGTTAAATCGGCCTAATAAGTTGGCATAATATTTGCCGTTTATTGTTTTTCCCCTTTGAGGTAATCGATTTTTTTCCAATTTGAAGGTAATCGGTTTATTCCTCGTGCATCCCAAAAAACTATTGTCATACCCTTATTGGTCGACAAAGTCACATTGGCCTTCTTCGGAGCCGGTTCACCCGGAGAACCCCATTGTTTAGACTGCTGCTTGCTCTTCGGAGTGTTGTAATGGATCCATGTTTCATCCACAGTTACAAAACGTCGCAAAAACTCATTCGAATTGCAGTTAAACAACTCCAAACAAACTACGTTTATGATCAATTGAGAGCAAAAGCGGCAGACATCTTGCAGACAGCTTTCTTAAACCGAACTGAGTCCCCATAGTATATATCAAGCTTTTCCTTGGATTGATTGACGGTTTCTCGCTAAATATAACGTTCACTGAATACTTAAAAAATTCACCTTTTTCCATTTGTACAGTAATCTTTTAACAGATGGTAATGGGAGCAGAGTTGTATTTCATATACTTATAACTACGAGGGAAGTTTTAAAAATTACAGAATAATTGATATGCCCTCGTAGAATTCCTCAATTTCGCTAGCTGGTGTTCGACTGTAATGTGTGCTTTCCTTATTTTATAGTACAACAAAAAATATTTACGCGAACAAATAACTATATGTGTAATTGTGGACCACTCTTTAATCTTGATCCACAAGGTTACTTTATATATAAGGGTTATAAGTTAGTTTCATGGCAAATATTTGTAACTACAAACACTATTCGATCGACGTACAATAACCAGCTGATTCCATTAAACAATGTATGTCTCCCATCTAAATGTAGCAGAAGTTTTGTGGACCAAGTACAGATGCTATTGAAACGGAAGAATATCGGTTCAAAATTAGATATCGCTCCCACACACATACTTATGATCATCCGATTTTCTGTTTTAAGCACTTGATGTCACATATAATATCCAAATTTGATGAAACGTTGACACACGTTAGTTATTTGAAAAAGAAAGGGCGTATTCAAATCAAAGAAAATCGGTTTGGAATAAGGTATAGCTAACACACACATATGTTCATCCGATTTATGTTTTTAGCTGTAGAATCCACACATTTCATCCAGTCTTAATAAAACTTCGTGCAGGTAACTTTTATGGACAAAGGGTGGACGCTGTTGAAATTTAAGAAAATCGGTTGAGATTTAGATATGGCTCCCACACATCCAATTTTATGTTGTTAGCTCCAGAAGCCATATGCTACATTCAATCTTGATAAAATTTGAAGCATCTAGTTTCGTAGAAAAGGATAGGCGCTATTGAAACTTAAGAAAATCGGTGCAGATTTCAATATATCTTCCAAAAAACAATAAAATTGTATCACATTAATATATAACAGTATTTTTAAAAACTGGGTATATTAAGAGCGCGTACATGTGTCTAAAATCCTATTTTAAATTATATAGCACAACTCTCGTAAAACAGTATTAATGAACGAAAGTTATTTAATTATCTTATAAAATAGAGTTAGTTTGGTTTACTTCCTGTGACGATGCAAAAATATTAGCCCATCGGATAAACCACGTAGAAAAGGCTCACCTTTCAAGCGTCATCTACATTGGAAATTTTTACATTGACGGCGGAAGGGTAGGATATTTAGTGTTTTTCCTAAGAAATGCCAAAATTGACTGCTTTTAGACTGACGCCATTGTGGGTGCCAAAAAGTTGAGCATTGCCAATAAATGTAAACGTACTTAATTCCCACAACATTTCATTATTAACCTAGGAAAAAACATCTCTCAATTAGTAAGCAGTGCACGATATAATTCGTATACTCACTAACCAGGATTTACTGTTTAACTCTGACTCCGAACGGCTAGACATCTTATAGACGCTGATAGCCGTGCACACTACCATCACATCACAGTTGCTCACAACTAAAAATAAACAGCAATGACAAAGCACAAATAAAATTACAACGCGTAAAATCCAACCTTTCAAAACTGGCTAAAACATATTTACGGTAATTATACTCTTACCCTTCATACCGGGTAAGATGGTATATATCATTGAAAAAAGCATTTGGACCCTATATATATTTTGATCAAATCCGTGTCCGTCTGTGCGGCTTGTTTTCACGAAAACTCTTCTCCGCCTCTACCACCCACAGAAATTACCCTGTCCCACTGAAGATTAGAATCCACATAAGGCATGAAATTCGCTTTAATTGTGAACGCAGTAATATCTTAAAAACGACGTTTCGAAAATGAAATAATTGGTTGCCACCATCACATCACAGTTGCTCACAACTAAAAATAAACAGTAATGACAAAGCACAAATAAAATTACAACGCGTAAAATCCAACCTTTCAAAACTGGCTAAAACATATTTACGGTAAGTATACTCTTACCCTTCATACCGGGTAAGATGGTATAATACATTGAAAAAAGCATTTGGACCCTATATATATTTTGATCAAATCCGTGTCCGTCTGTGCGGCTTGTTTTCACGAAAACTCTTCTCCGCCTCTACCTCCCACAGAAATTACCCTGTCCCACTGAAGATTAGAATCCACATAAGGCATAAAATTCGCTTTAATTGTGAACGCCGTAATATCTTAAAAACGACGTTTCGAAAATGTAATAATTGGTCGCCACGTCCATTCTGGTACCTCCTATTAAACGCACAATTCCACCACTTTTCATGTTTATCTTGTTTATCGTGTAATATCTTGAACTCGATTCATACGTTCCTTCATTTATAACTCAAAATCAATACCAATAATCAATTAAGAACAGAGATAAAAGGTTAATTCGGTGACATAATAAAATTTCTAAACGTGCCTCTTTTGGTACCTCCATCACAAATGACATTGTTTTGTAAGATTAGAAGCACATAACTTGTCTCCTAGTGGATGAAGATCGCTTACATTGCCAACTTCATAGTATTTTTCTAATACTTTCCTACGAAAAAACTGCAAATTATTATTTCGCCCACTTTTACCATTTGCTTTATAATTTTAATACTCATCATACGATTCTGCTTAAAATAAGTAACTAGATGAATCAATGGAGCCTTTGCTAAGCCCTCTCTTGTACTTTCCACATAAACTTCCCCCACATAACTTTTTTCTTGAGAAAATATTCGCTTAAAAGGAGGCTTTTTTACAATTGTCAGCAAAGGGTGTAACGGATCGCATCTACGATGTGTCCCTCATACGGATGGACATAGGGACATATATGGAACTGACGGATGAACTGGCAGTTGCTCGATCAGGTAATAAATGCGAAACTTTATAGACATTACTTCGGAATTTTCATGTTGAATGCTTTGAAATCGTGCAGGATGTCTAAGCAAAACTGGCCGGAATAGTATGTTGGGACAACAAAATCTCTGATTCGGAAGACTTATCCTTTTTTTATATATGCTTTATTTGAATTATTGAATCTGCTCCAAAGGAGCCTAACAATAAGTATACGAATCTTAAGTATAATTCAATAATGAATCCTAGTATGGATTTCTTGTAATGTGGATCTCTGCTAATTGGCAGGAATTTAAATTAATTTGGTCAAAATAGTATATAACTGGTATGGATCACATGTCTGAGAATTTTAAACCTGGTTTGGCATAAACCTCGTGATAAAGGGCCAGAGGACCCTTACAGTCATTTACAGAGTGTTCGCGATATTATGTAGAGTGAAGAGCTCAAGTTATGTATGTATAACGGATAACTCTAGACGTAATTTAGGGTTTGTAGGTTTTTTGGGTTGACGGTTTTAAGGATCACGTATGAGAGCATTTAAGCCACGTGACGTAGAATAAAGGATTCTACACAGTGTTTTTGAGTGTTCGTCCGCGATTGATATTGACTGTTTTAAAGATCACGTATAAGAACATTTAAGCCACGTGACGTAGAAAAAAGAATTCTACACAGTCTTTCGGGCACGTGTGTTCGCGATTACTGTTACGGATGAAGCACAAGTGTAGATTAGAAAACACGGCGTTCGTTTCTCCGAAGTCTTAAAGAGCTTGGACTGCACAATAATTGTATAGCAAGTATGTAATCATGAAGTTCGAGCTTCTTTTTGTGCTTTATATCGATTTTTTGAATTGCCTCTTCAACAAGAGGTATTTTTAAGTCTCGGTGGATGTTTTCATTCCTCATATACCAAGGGGCACCGGTAATGAGCCGCAATGTCTTCGATTGGACTCTTTGCATTTTGTCGATATTGCTCGAGCTTGCTTTGCCACATAGTTGGGCACCCTATAACCAGATAGGTTTGATTGCACTGTTGAATAGCAGGACCTTATATTCAAGGCTTAATTTTGAGTTCGCGTTTAGGAGCCAGTGAAGTTGATGGACCTTAAGTTTCAGTTGAGTTTTCTTGGTTTCGATATGACTTCTCCAGGTGAGTCGGCGATCCAGGTGGATTCCAAGGTATGTAACATGATCAGATTGAAACAAAGGGATATTGTTTAGTTCCAATGTCGGACAAGTGCTAAAATTCAGTGTGAAAGTTACCTGTGTGCATTTAGCCTCATTGACTTTTATTCTCCAGTCAGAGAGCCAAGATTCTACTCGTCTGAGATGTACACATAGATTCATATCCTGCTTTTTATGTGCGGCCATTATAGCGGTATCGTCGGCAAAAGTGGATGTTAGCACGTTTGGGCTGGTAGGGACATCTGCGGTAACCATAAGGTAAAGGATAGGCCCCATGACGCTTCCCTGGGGCGCACCTGCTAGTATTTCGCGGTCATCGGTGACGTGTTGCCCACATTTGACTCTGAATCTGCGGTTTTCTAAGTAAGACTTAAGAATTCGATGCGTATTTGCCGGTAAGTATATGCAAATTTTGTAGGTCAAGCCAAAGAGCCACCTTTGTCAAATGCTTGAGCAACATCCAGAAATACGGCGCAGCAATATTCTCGCCGTTCAAATGATTTTTCAATTGCTTGGGTCAGACGGTTTACTTGTTCTATGGTGCTGTGACCTTCCCGGAATCCAAACTGATGGTCTGATATTATGTTATTTGACATTATGAACGGTTTTATTTTCGATAAAAGAACTTTTTTAAATAGTTTGGATAAACAGGGAAGCAAACTGATCGGCCTGAATGAGGAAGGTATTGGTTTGTACTTTCCTGGCTTTAAAATCATTTGAATCAGAAAAAATTTCCACACTTTAGGAAAGTAACCATGTCTCAAAATAGAGTTAACTAATTTTGCCAGGAACTACACAGCAATATAGGGAAGTTCCAAGATCATTTTAGGCGTGATAAGATCATATCAAGGTGTTTTACCTGGATTCACGGTTTCTTTAATGTCATTCAGTACTTCATTTGCGTTAGTAAACAATGGAATTACGGAAGACATTTTATCATCAGGTGAAGGAGGTCGCTTCCTGGGGCAGATGGTTTGCAAAAACATTGACTTTTTCCTCTTCTGATATTGCCCACTCGTCATTTGCGTATTGGAAATTGCGTTTCGGGGGGCATACTAGTAATTTTCCATAGCGAGAATTTGGTTGAAGCTGTCGGAGTTAAACTTGCGATGAAACTAGCATGCTGTCACTGTCTTCATTTCTAAGTGCGCTTTAGTAGCTTCAGTTAGTCTTAGTCGGGACGCTGGAGACCTATCAATCTCTTCCGCTTTAGAAATTAGATGATTCGAATCTAAATGACTGCTAATGTATTTCATGTATTTTAACCAGTTCGTTGTGTATGAAGTAAGCCTTAGTGGGTCGTCTACAAGTACTGTCTTCTCGTGAAGAAGAAATATAACTGGCGAGTGGTCTGACGATAAGTCACAGCAGGTACTAGCAGATAAGTTAGATTTACTAACTCCTCTTATTATACCGAAGTCTATCAAGTCAGGCCTTTTGTTAATATCAGAATATGTAGGTTGACTGGGAGATATAAAAATCCAATTTATTTTGCCGTCGCATAGACATTTATACAGCTCGTTTCCTCTAGGGTTTGCTAAACGGGATGTTTGGCATTGTAGTCATCAGCAGCAATAAAGTTGCGTCCGAGACAATTGAACCCGCGAACAGCGGGGGAAAATATATTGCTGAAATGGTAAGAAAACTACCTTGCATCTGGATACGAATTGTTGTCACTTGAAGGTAGTTATGTGAGACTCCTTCAGCGACTTCATGTTTCATTTGTTTTCGTATTAGGATACCAGTGCCCCCATGAGCCTCACCGTCGGGGTGGCGAGTACCATAAAATCTAAAATTAGGTATCTGAAAATTGTATTTGTCTGTAAGATGCGTTTCCGATAGTAGCATTATATCAATATTCTGCCGATCTAGGTACTCTGTCAGTTCGTGTCTATGTTGGTTCACACCGTTTGCGTTCCATGTACATATCTTAAGAGGGCCTATTTTTTGGTAAGTAGAATTTGAATTAACTGATTCTGGTTACGCATGAATTTTTGCATCGTTGATTGTATAGCTGACATGGACATGTTTATACTCTGTACCAGTTGTTGAATCATTGATTCAGAGTTACCAAGTTGTTGCACTGGGGCATTAGGTTTATGCGCCCTTAGAACATTCGCGTATGTTATACCGTTTCCATCGCTAGAGTAAACTGGAGTCTGTTGGATGTCGATTATAGGGTTCGGCGCGTTTCGGTTAGAAATGAGTTTACGCTTCTCTTCTACTTTATGCTTAAGTTCGTTGTAAACCCTACAACCTCTGTAGTTTGCGGTATGTTGTTCCCCGTAATTACTGCACTTTTTCTGTTCCTGCGATTTTACTTAGCAGACGGATTATAGGTGTAGATCACCAGATACAACACAAACGGTTGGCAAAGTGGAGTATGATTTTGTTTGTCCATACTCTTGACAATTTTGGCATTGAACGGGGCCATTTCTTTTGTGGGGTTCTTCGACCGTAAATCTTCTATATAACAAATATTGAAGTTTGTATATAGGATGAACTTCATTTTTCTTTAGTTTCCGCGAGTCAGGTTGAAGTTCGACCTTGAACATTGGTTGGGGAACCTTTTTATTGTTAAAAACGTTTACCACCGAGTGAACGTTAAAATTCTCATTTTCCAGTGCTCGTTTTACTTCCTCTGGTCCTACAAATGATTCAATGCCTTTTAAGATTACCGCGATACCCTTACTACTCTTTAGACGATAAGTGTAAAATTTGTTATTTCTATCGTTGCCTGAATTTTTGTCTCGATAATGTTCCCTTTATTTATTGGCACTATGTGAAAGCCACCTCTACCATCAAGTTGGGCAATGACATTTACTAGCTCATTTGAGCTACTCTCATGTAGGTATATTGGCGCGTCCTTGGATTTGCGGCATTTGCCGAGGAAGAAAATTGAGGTTCTTGTTCGCTCAGCAGTGCAAACCGATTCTTACCCGTGAGGAACGTTGGTGGTTCTTCACCGTTCACAATTTTGCAACTTTTTTGTTAGTGTTACCTTTGGCAGGGCTGCATTTACGCCTTATAGTAATGTAGCGAGCCATGCCTGTCTGTACTGCCTTTAATGGTTTGTCGTTGTTTTCCTGTGTTCTTTCTATGCTCGCTGTGCTTACACGTTCTTTGTTATTATTGTTGTTGCTAGCACGGTCTAGTGAGAGAGTTTTTTGTCTTAGTGGCGTTACATCTCTCACTCCATTGTTTACATCTGCATTTATCGCGAAGTATGTATTCCGCGAACTTACACTGCAGAAAGAGTGTCTGCGTTGTTCTAACTCTTGAGTGAGACGATGGATCGTCTAGCTGTGGGTTTCTTTAGCTGTGTGTGTGCCTTTTTTTATTTTGGTTGTTTTGTTTCACTGTTTCTTACACAACTGGATTTGTTGTTCAACTCAAATTTTTTATTTTGTCAAAAATACCTATAATGTTTTCAAACAATTTTAGATAATTATTTTCCCGGCAATTAAGTTTATTTTTGCATTTTTCCTGCTTATTTTATTTTATTAGAATTAATTTCCGAGAGGAGTTCTTTTAACGACCGTTCTCTTCGCGCGCGAAGAGCTAATTAGACTTATCCTGTATATCTACAATAGGCCCGAAACACCTTAGTTGTCTCAACCGTTCGGAATGGTTAAATAAACGTGCACGATAAACTACTGGTAATCTGTGGCAAACGATAATATTGATGAAATAATAAAATCAAACTTTAAAAATTAATGTTTAAGAGATGTTGCAGAAAATGTCAGTATTAAATTTAATGAACACTATAAATGTCCTATGTAATGCTGACATTGAGACACTAATGAAAACAGGATACCAAGATGAAATATGTTTTACTCTCAAGAGTAAAATGCAAAAAAGATATCAGAAACAACACAAATTTATACACACATATAACTGCCAACCTTATAAATCCTAGCACGCGGGAAGTCATAATACCTCATTAACTTTAAACGCCCTAGTTACACCGAGTAAAACGGAATTACAAATCACTGTAGACCTATATCCATTTTACCATTAAGGAACAAGGAAAACCCTATCTTAAATCAGTGAGCTGTGCACGATATAATTCGTATTCGCACTGAGAAGAAAGAATTAAGCATCCTTTACATGTATCCATTTTACCAGTAAATGAAGAAGTATTGAATGAAGTATTTACCAGACGACCAAACGAGTTTCTTGAAAAATGTAAGGTAATTAATAAAAAAAACAATATGAATTTTAAAGAGGATATATAAACATCCCCGAACCGGGCATCCACTGTTTCACCGATGGCTCGAAATTATACAACAAAACAGGAGCGGGGTTCTTTATAGAGAATCATTGTATCGGTAGTCGATCCCTAAGGTATTCCTAGCATACATTTAAATCTTGCACCCTGATCGCTCACAAATCCTAGCACGCTACGGAATGTCGCAGAGGGCGTAAAAAACAACAAAATGCTTTAGGGGCCCCTAATGAAAGCAAAACAAAAAAGCTTGTTTTAAATTAATTTCAGTCAAAATACTGTATTCATACGCTAGCCCTAGCAAAAATAAAGTAGGGAAGTTAAAAATATTTTTTATTTCAACCTTATGATGGAAAATATCGGCAAGGAATTTTGGGAAAAGTAAGAATATTTTTAATATTTCTGTAGAAACTGACGTGAAGAAATTTGTTTCCAGGACTGTGGTGTCGCGAGGAGTTTCAACTGGTATTTCGCCTAAAACATCGGCTGTGAAGAAAGTGACATCAGTTTGGTATGTACAATTTTATATTGAACAAGATAAGTATGAGGTGTCGCGAGGAGTTTCAACTGGTATTTCGCCTAAAACATCGACTGTGAAGAAAGTGACATCAGTTTGGTATGTACAATTTTATATTGAACAAGTATAACCAAAAGTTTCTGTTTTTAACTTTTAGAAACATTCCCCCACAGCTCAAGTGTTTATAAACCTTTAAGCAATTATGCCGAATCATCATTCAGCTCAGCTGCAGCTTCCATAGATAGATGAAGTCAAAATGTGCATCTTCGTGTAGAATGAAATGCATGTGCAGGGTATCGGAAGAATCCAGATTGCAACTAAAATCTACAATGGACGTTCATTTAAAACCTTATAACATTATGCAACAATCAAGTTTTAGGAATTGTAAACTCACGTAGAGCATAATCACGAAAGTACTTTCTTACTTTTATGAAAGATGAGAGCGAGAATAGGGAGCCTGTGTGTAAGCCTATGTTCCCAAATACGCTATCAATATCCCATCAAACTAGGCAGAGTTGTACGTAAATTTCAGTCGAATGGGTGATCCATATCTCCTAACAGAAGAGGATTGAATTCTAAAGCAACTGAAAGGATGGCTGCAATTCGAGAAAGTAAAACAGCATATAAATTCATTTCCATTAGTAGATTTTTATTACAGTCGTTAGCATTCAAGAAGATGTACCCAGATGTTGACATTCATCAGTAAAATCAAAAATCAGATGAAAATACAATTATTAATTTTGATATCAATCATTTATTTTGAAAAAGGAAACCTGAAGAGCTAGCAGATACAGAAAACTGTGAAAGCCTTAGTAACCCAAATGTTAGCACTTTTCACTAGAATTTTATATAAGTAATCAGCAAGCCACTTGCTTCGTGTGGGAAGAAACAACTGCAAAGAATGGCTCAATAGAAGTCGTAAGCTGTCTTTTCCAATTTATATCCATCAAAACAATTAAGTACAGTTTTTGGTCAAGCTCGCGACTGCCGGATTTATGCACCGGATTGACCCGAAGCAAACACTCTTCGGCCAGGGGCAGTGACCTCAACAATATGCGTTTTTCGTTCGTTCATTTTAACGCAAAGGAGCAGCACTTCCCAGAATGCCTGCTCCGAATATTAGAGGTCTGAATCACTTCAGGGAGCATAGCGAAACGGACTTTGTTGCCTGGTGCTGTATCAAAGTGGGTCTCTGAATTTGGTGTCATTATCGCCGTCTACATTTCCGTCGTCATCATCGTCGGGACTCCCCCGCAGTCTCCCTCGCAACAGCATCAACATACACAGTATCTTACACCACAAATTGCTGTTGCCACTCCTGACAGTGCATCAATTTTACAATTTAATTGCAATGGCCTACGCAACCTAATCAGTAAGGTAAAATAATTTATGAGTCGATAAACACCATGATCGCTGCGATCCAAGAAATCAAGCTGAATGTCACCTGCAGCCAGCACTGTTGTGACGGATACAACGTGCTACGTAAGGATCGTACCAGAAGTGGAGGTGGGGGACTTGCTTTACTGTACAGTACAGACCCATTTCGCCTGAGCTTGACTCTAGAGACCCATATATGGAATGTATGGTGGTAGCAGACAAGTCTGGAACTGCCGAGATAGAGCTGTACAACGTATACATCCCTCCGGTTGGTAGCTGTGCCCTGCGTAATTTGCCTGACATTAGCAATCTGCTACAAGGCAATAACCGCTTGGCCTAGGAGACTTTAATGCTCACGAACTGTGGCATTCTCTCCTAGACAACGACAAGAGGGGCCTAGCTTTGGCAGAGCAAATTGATAGCTCTAGGTTCTGCACAGTGAATGAGGACGCCCCCATGCGAATTATGGACGATTGCCATAGCTCCCCAGACATTACTATGGCATCGCCTGGCCTGATCAACGACGTGGCAACCCGTCACCACACTAGTATCGGACCACATTCCGAAAGTTTCTCCATAAATAGACCATCCGACTTCATTACGTCTGAACGCCGTACGCATATCAATCAAAAAAGCATAATTGTGATGTTATCAGAGAAGCCACCAACCGCAGCTTTAATAATCTAGCTATTCCATCGGATGTTCGGGTAGCCGAGAAAACGCAGCAGCCGCTCGCCATATTACTGCTGGTCGAAAACCCGAAGTACGACTAAATTTCCCAGCAGAGGCAGCGAAACTCGCAGACGAGCGTGGTGACATTCGCCGCTCCAACCCTACTGACGCTTGAATTAGAAATCTCAACTCTGAGATCAGTAGGTTGGTCAACCAATATAAACGGAACAAATAGCTAGATCACTTGAAGCAGTGCAATATTAGTTCCGGAATTGGTACGCTGTGGACAATGGTCAAATCGATCTCTAACTCTGGAACAAAGGATGATCGGACAGACGTCACGTTTGGTGATAGAACATTGATAGATCCGAAGAGGAGCGTGTGTTTTTTAGCCGGATTTTTATTAAGCACCCAGAGAGTGGTAAGGCGAGAAGAAGAGCATTCCGTCGTATCCGCGCTCTCCGAGTAGTAGAGGCACCACCTCAACTTACTGTGTGAGAAGTTGCCCATGCCATCCGCAGCCCAAAGTCATCAAAGGTGCTGGGTCTGGACGGAATCTCAATGCTGATTTTAAAGCACCTGGATACCCCGGGAGTAGACCGAAGTGCACAGTCTGTTGGTAGCTACTCACTTAGTTCCCGATGCCTAGAAAATGGGCAGAGTGGTTCCGCTACTAAAGCCAGGCAAAGGAGAATCATACAGGCCGATCTCCTTGCTTTCTCCAGTAGCCAAGACACTTGAGAAATTGCTCCACTCCAACTTGTTCGAACACATTGCTAGTGCTAATCATCAGCATGGGTTCCGGAAGTAGCACAGCACAATTGCTTGACACCCTATTACCACACGTATAAGTCGTGGCCTTAATCAGAACAAGCCCAACGACAGGACGGTCCTCGTGGCTAATAACCTTACAAAAGCCTTCGACACGGTCAATCATGCCATTCTGTTCGAGTACATTGCAGAAACGTCCCTTCCGCTCAGTTTGAAACGTTAGGTCGTAAACTATATGTGTGGACGTCAGTCATATGTAGAGACAGGAAGTAGTGTGTGGAGTGATATATCATGGTCTGTTTAATAAAAAACTAAAATTCCTGCACCACCGTTGAAATTGTGTCATACGCTGATGATTGCACAATTCTGTCGTCAGGACCTAAAGTGGATGACATCTGCGAGAAAATAAATTGTCACCTCACTGACTTAGCACGCTTTTTCTTTGCGAGTATGAAAATATCCGCCTCTAAACCATCAGCCACACTGTACAGCACGGACCGCAGAGGTGCGGTTGTCAGTTAATGTCGAAGTCAATTACGCAATCATCCAACTACACAAAAGCTATCTGCGATAAGCTCAAATGTAGGAGCTAGCTCCTCAAGTCACTTGCCGGCAGTACTTGGGGAGCCGACAAAGAAATCTTGTTGACCTCTTACAAAGCGATAGGTCCAGGCGGACCGCCTTTTATATCATCAAAACTTTCAACAAGTAGGTCTGGACAACATTCACACTGATGAAGTCGCCGCAGCCGATCCAGCTATAGTGTGAATTTAGTGCTTGGGGATCATCCGGAGATTTCATCTTGGAAAAGGTGTTACCTCTGCAGACGCACGTGGTCTGAGATCTGGATGGTGCAGCCGCCTCAATTCGTATTAGGCATGAATTGATGCTTACGTTCCGGACGTTTGTCCCGCCTGCCATCATGAAACAACATATGTAAGTGAAGATAAATTCGAATTTTACTTTGTTAACCACTAATGACCGTGGATTTTTTGCATTTTTGAATATTAAATTTGAATTTATCTTCACACACATACCGTGCTGGACCTCTTCAATTGTCCGTCCAGGCCCACTCACTGGCCCCTAGGTCTCTGTGGGCACAACCAGTTCAAATGGTGCGTTTCCCTCGCCTGGAGCAGATCCCCTATAGACGAACAGGACTTCAAAACACAATATGTTGTTGTTACCTGGAGCAGATCCCCTATAGACAAACAAGACTTCAAAACACAATATGTTGTTGTTACAACAACAGTTTTTGGTCCGATAATTGTGGTGAAAAAACAAGAATAAAATTGTGTTTTTCGTTTACGTGTTTATTTCCCAAAAACTTTCCATGAAAATAAGTCAAAAGTTTCTTGAAAAAGGCGATACCCAGAATTAAAGCGACAGCATCCACGCAGTAATTGAAAGGAGTACGAATGTAATTCCAAAAGTTTGCAAAAACTTCTACAATCAACTCAAAATACTACAGAATATGAATAAATGGACCCTCTGATATTGAATAATTAAGATTTTGTTATATATATGTAATACCATTTTTTGTTTCATATTATTACTAAAATGTATAACAACTTACTTCAATTATTTCAATAATATTTTTAAACATATGCGGCATCCACATTTTCATTCTCTAAAATACGCTATGTGTACTTAGAAGATCAATGGTAGAAAAAAAATTTAACCAAATGACGTCAAGTCAACTTGGCCTACCAACCCATGCAATGTTGTCCATTCTAAAGTAGTCTAAATCATTTTTATCTACGATACGCAAATATGTTTTTAAAATAAAAATATTCAAAAAAAATGTTCTATAATTATGACACTAATGCCAAAAAATCGACACTATAAGATGTCCGAGAAATTTCTAATAAACTTTGAACGTCTCCCCTGTATAAATAACTTTTTAGATTTAGCATAGTTAGATTTAGCCATATATGTGTTTAGCCTTAGGGTATGAGTCCATTTTCTCAACAGAAAATTAAGCAAATTCAAGAGAGAAATGGATTAAGAAAAAACTGCCGACAATACTGGCAAAAACAAACTATCTGTTATCAGATCATTTCCAGGAATTAAAAAATAAATCAAGAAGTTAAGACGGAACACACTTAAAATGACATTTAAATTAATTCGTCATCTTTCTATAGGTTAGATATAATTTTATCGAGTCTACAAGAACTTAAAACAATATTTGAAATAGTATTTACCTCACATTGTGGACGACCTTTGACATTCTCCACAATTTGTTCCAACATATCTGACACACTGGTCTTCAAAGTAGCGTCGGGTTGAAAATGTTCACTTTCAATTAATATTGCCATTGCACTTAGTAATGCTTCTGTCTTTAGGTCGAAATCGTCAACACAGTCCAGGTTTTCAGATAACTGATTAAACGCGTTGCTGCTCACAAATAATTCTGCAATAAAATTCAAATAAAGGTAATCAGTATGCATCGGATTTCTTTTTCTACAAATATTTATATAGAGAAAGACGGTTGTGATGGTTTTGTGTAATTAAGATAACAAAAGCAAGAAATTTATTTGACTTAAACAAGAGAAATAAAATCATGCAAAGAAAGCTCACTTCTTTTTAGGACAGAGAGAATTAAAAAATAATTTTAACGTTTATTCCGTGGTTAACGTTCTTAACATTAAAAAGGTTCTACATCCAATTTACAAGGGCGAAGTTTAGACTCACGGAAACTAAATAAAAATAAGGTTCATCCTATATACAAGCTTCAGTATTTGTATTATTGGAGAATTATAGTTGAAGAATGGCGCATATGTCCCTGACAGCAATTTTGTAACGCTAAACCAATGATTCAACAGCTTGTACGGAGTATGAACATGCTCATGTCAACTATGCAATCAAGATGGAAGAACTGACAGATTACCTAGATCGTATTTATAACGGGTGATCAATCTAGAGGCATTTTTTTCAAAAGGGGTTGTTTCACAGATTACGCGTGAGTTGTGTTAAACTCTTTTTTTCCTTCAGTATTGTTTGCCATTTTATCATAAAAGAACTTACACCGTGAAAAACACGGTTTTCGAGCATTTCGCTGTGCCGGTCGAAATGCTCGAACGAGTCATCCAAAGTTGGACCCTCAGGCGTAGTTGCGGCCAACATTTAAAGGAAATATTCAGCTCGTTAGTTTTATTTCAATCTTTTCTTTTTACACATTGAACAGTGATTACCCGGCTCAGGACCTCTTGTTTATATATTTAAATAGAAGACAAATTTTAAAAAAAATGGCAACGTGACATTAATTCACGATTTCAGGAGAATGCTTCGCAGCAACTGCTGAAAGAAAAAAACAAACTCTTTAATACCAGGGTCTCACAAAACGAATGAGAACTACTGTTGTAAAGCTCACTTTTCAAGATTTCTTCACACAATTGCCCAAGAAAATGCAATTCACACTTACCACCTCTACAGAGCCACAAAATTGAGAGTTATCAATAGTTTTCATTTACAACGTGTGTGTTGTGAAAAGAGTTTTGTTGTTGTGCCGTGTACATATGTTTAGCTCGTTTGTTCTATTTTGGTCTTTTGCTTTTACACATTGAACAGGTATTAACCGGCTCAAGACCTCTTGTATATATATTTAAATAGAAGAGTTTTTTTTAGCAATATGGCAGTGAAATTGATTTTTGTGGTTGTACACTGCTTTTATCGCGATTTCAGGTCCGCGACGACCATTATCAGAAAGTTTTGCAGCAAATGTTGAAAGAAAAACCGAACTCTTTAAGACCAGGATCACACCAAACGAATGAGAACTAAGAGTGTAAATGTTACTTTTTTTTTAAAAAAAAATTGTCTTCTATTTAAATATATTTACAAGAGAGCTTTAACCGGTTAGTCCCTGTTCAATGTATTTGAATTATATTCAAAAAAGAGACGAAAAATGTCCTTTCGAATGAACAATAAAGATTAAACACTTGATTTAAATTTTTGTATTTTGGAAAAATATCTTTAGATTAATTACCCGATATACGAGTTATTATCGTAACGTTATTACCGGAAATGCATCTTACAGACAGGTACAACTTTTAGATACCTTATATTAGCTATCTTAAAGCACCCCGAGGTTAAGACGCATGGGAGACTGGTGTCCTATTACGGAAACAAATGGATCTCACAAAACTACCTTCAAGCGACAATAATTCGGATGCAGAGTCGAGGTGGTTCTCTAAATATTTCGGCAAAATGTTTCCCTACGCAGTTCACGATTTCAGAAGATATACTTATGAACTTTTTTAATGGTCTCGGACACAACTTTTTTGCTGGTGACTATTATGCCAAACATACGCACTGGGGATCCCGCCTATTGGTATTGGACTTTATCGCCCGGTGGACCATCTGCTGGCCTTTAGAACTTAACAAAAAAAAAAACACTAAATAGATTTTGGTATAATAAAGGGAATAAACAAATTAAACTTGCCGGCTTGTAGTTGCCCTGACTTATCGTCAGGCCATTCACCTGTTTCATTTCTTCTACATGAGAGGGCTGTATTTGTACATCTGAGCCTCTTAGGCTAATTTCTCAAAACACAAACTGGTTACAATACAGAAAGTACATTAGCAGTCATATAGATTCTAATAAACTTATTTCTAATGTCACAGCCTTCCCAATTTTAATTCCATATTAGAACAGGGGGCCATCCAGGCCACGCAAAAACAAAACACGCGTCAAAAAACTTGAATAATTATACTAACGGTTAAATACAGCTCCCTGTAAATGAGAAACGGAGGTTTCGGCGCTAGTGGCAGTGAAATAGATCGTCAGGCGCGAGACATAGACTGGCTGACGCGACTTAGACGTAGCAAGGTGCTCTTAGAAACGAAGACAGTAGACAGCAAGCAAACTTTACCGCAGGTCTTATTTCTATAGCTTCAACCAAATTGTCATTATGAAAAGCACTAACAAATACAAGTATGCCGACGGTGAATTTCCATTGCTTACAATTAAGTTATGCATATAATAAGGGAAACAGTAAATTCGGGTAAAGCACCTGGACATACTCTTGAAATGCCTTAAATGATCATGAATTCCTTTTATTGCCGTGAATTTCCTGTCCAAAGTATTAAACTCAATTTTGAGACATTGCTACTTTCCCAAAGCGTAGAATTTTTTTGATTCAATTGATCTTAAAGCCTGGAAAGGACAAATCAATTCCTTCCTTGTATAGACCGATCAGTCAACTTCTTTGCTTGTCTAAACTCTTAGAATAAGTTGTCCTATCATATATTAAACCGTTCCATTTGTCACACAAAATAATTACAGACCATCTGTTTGGATTCCTGGAAGTCACAGTGTCATTCCAACCATCTGACCCAAGCAATTAAAAAACGTTGAACGACGCTAATTTAAGACGATTAGAATCATGGAGGATATATATCAATGACGCTAAATGCACGCAGGTAACTTTTACATTGAATTTCAGCACATGTCCGACATTGAAAGAAAACAAAATCCCTTGTACGCAATACCATCACGTGACATACCTGGGTATCAACCTAGATCTACGACTAATATAGAGAAATAATATTGAAGCCAAGAAAACTCAGCTAAAGCTTAAGGTGTGCCAACTTCATTGGCTTCTTAACGCAAACTCAAAACTAAGTCTCGAATACAAGGTTTTGCTATATAATAGTGAAATCGAACCTATCTGGTGGATCACCTGCGCCCCTTTGTACATGAGCAGAGAAAACACCCATGCAATTCAAGATATCAATATGATGCTTCTTTAGAAAAGTCTCCTATTGGCAAAGACTTTTATTCAATTACGATACTTATTCTCCATATTTTGTAAAATTGACGCTTTCTTTACAGCTTAAATCATTCAAGATCGTTCGCAATCTTTCAACGATTTGGTTGTCAATTCCAGTGACCTTAATTTTAAAAGAATCTCCTAGAAGTTTTTTTTTATCGTTTGAGTTTCCGTATCCGTACTTTTAGTACAACTGGTTAAAAAATTGCATCCTGTGTTTGCTTCTTTCAGATCATTTCCTTATCCTTATGTTTTCATCGAAGTTCCTCGTCTTGTGGTATACTATATATTTTAGCAAGAACTCCGTAAATCTTATAGTTTGTTGAATATTCTTCTGACTCATTCGCAAACCGGACATGACAATATTAAGGTTGTTTCTGTCAGTTCGTCTATGACTCTTCCGTCATATATATCTTGGCCTTCTATCAGCAACAGATTTTGTAATCTGCGACCTAACTTTTTTTAGGCAAGTTTCTCTTTCTTTAAAAATGGACGCTCCATACTTTGGGCTTTGCTTTTGCTTCTCCGGGTGATGCGGTGGACTAATTTTCTGCCAGTGTATCCAGAACGATGGGTTTATTTCCTGCCAAAATATCCGGAATGGTGTCGTCATTAAGCTAGTCCTCGCATTTGGAGTTAAATTTCCCAAATGGTGAAACTAAATTCGATGATTTCTGCCTTTATACCTGCATTTAAAATTTAAAATTTTAATTAGCTGTAAAAAAAAGTACTGTTATTTTTAAAAGTTCTGCTTTATTGCAAAGGTTGAACTTTGTCATTTAATAATGGATCACAATATAATTCATATGACTTCACAACTGGCTCGGCAGTACCTTATCTGATCAACACTATTTTTCAATTTATTTTCGATCAGGATAACAAATTTAGATCACAGAACACGTTCAAAGCATCAAAGGTGAGGCAAAATGAAGACCTCCTCCACGAATAGAGTAAGGAAATAATTATAGTTTGGATATATATAGTATTTTAGATATACTTTCTCTTACAAATTGTAATTAATATTTTACAGAAAATTGAACAAATAAATTAAAAAAAAAATTTATTGTGTTATGTAATAATGTTAAACCATAAAAACCTTAAAAAAATAAAAGAAAAAGTGTAAATTGGTAAAAGTATTTTTTATATACCATAAAATTGATTATTCACAAATTTTACATTTTTTTCTTTATTTAAGCATTTATATATTGTAATCTATGCTTAACTTATACTACAACTAGTCTCAATATAATAAGTGACTTACTAGTAGTTAATGTAGGATTAAAAAATAGAAGGTAATTATGTTAACTTAAAACAAATAAATGGATTAATATACTATCATTGGGACAATACAAATTTATTTCAGTTAAAACGTGTAAACAGGTCGTGTGGCTTAAATTGATAGTCTTCTGGTCAGACCAGATTTTTTGGCTTCTATGTTTGTATGCTGTTGAAGTCGTAGGTAGTATCTTTGCACGTTACTTGATATTTCTTGCTAATAGTACTTATATTTAGGTCTTGACGGGGATTATTATTTCCAATGTACCAAGGATCATTTACTATGTTTCTAACTGCATTATTTTGAAAACGCTAGATTTTTCGATTGACTTGTTTTTTGCGCACCCCATATATAAATGATATATAGCCATACTGGTTTCAGAACTTGGTTGTAGATCATCAGTTTATTATCTATAGATATTACTGAGTTGTTTCCAATAAGCCAACTTAAATTTCGGTAAATTTCGGTTCTTTGCGTTTTCTATCTATGTGTTTCTTCCAGTTTAGTTTTGAATCGAATACTATTCCAAGGTATTTAGCTGCACTCGCGGTTGATATTTGGAAACTTTACCAATATTCAATATTCGATTATCTTATTCGGTGCAAAAGATGTGATTTTTGCAACGAAAAACTCGAATGACGTTCCGTACTAATCTCCTTTAAATTTCAATAAAAACCAAACTGTTGGTCGGATCGACTTAAACTTTTTAACGATTGTATATAATTGTCTATAATAGATAGATACAGCTCCTAGAAATACATGTGGGGGTCAGGTATACTTCCGAAGGACCATCATGCAGTAATATCAGTTTAAAACTGAAAAAGTCCCCAGATACCTTCTCACTTATCGGAAGGTTAAGCTACACCAGGGTCCTCTTGACTTCTATATAACATCTCCAGGTTAGTCATCGATCCATGTAGATCCCCACGTATCAACGTTATCGGATTAAGTACAAGGGTTCTGTATTGCATGTACTAAAATTCAGTGTGAAAGTTACCTGTGTGCATTTAGTCTCGTTGATCTTTATCCTCCAGTCAGATAGAGATAATTCTACTCAACGTGGAGGCTATATCGAGCAATATATGGCAGTAATATTCTTGTTGTTGTAATGTTGGGAGTAATGTTCTGTCTGTCGTTCAGTCCGCACGCGTTTTATGTTGTCCGCGTTATAGTTGTTGTCCGTTCGTTTAAAAACACAGAAAAAAATAAATAAAGTGTCGTCCGCCTTTTTAAAAGAAATGAAAAAAGAAACCATCCAAATGCAACAAGAGAACATAAAATAAAAACCAACAATAACCATAGCACAACTCTAAAATAAAATACAACATAAACTCCAAACTCAAAATAACTAAACCGAATAAAATACATGAAACCAACAACAAAATTTAAAACCATAAAAATACGAAAAATAACAAAACCATAACACAAAAACCGACCATCATCAACATCAACAAAATAAAACATGAAATAAACAACAAAATAAACACACAATACTATCTTTGTGGTGCATTGCTCCCCCCCCTCCCTCCAACCTTTTCTTTTCCCTTTCGTGTAGTGCAGTTAAAACTCTTGCTTTTTTGTTGCTGTCCTCCAATGTTTAAGGCATAACACTAAGCATTGGAGGGATCAACAGCGGCAGAGGGGCTGGATTGTCTACTGCACTTTCACACTGACATTTGTTTTTGTTTTCTGGTTGGCGTAATGGTGAAGAGATTTAAAATTCATTTCGCCAACATACGTGGGCTGCGTGCGAATTTTTTCGCAGTGTTTTCCCACATTCATTTCCATAGGCCTGATGTCTTAGCTCTATATGAGACCCAGGTGCGCGAGGATTCTGATCCACAGGATTTTCACGTTCCTGGGTACCACACCCTATCCCTTTTTATTTCTCACAGAGGTCTTGCGGTATATGTACGTAATGACATAGTGTTTCAGAGCCAGAAACACTTGAACTCACAAGATCCAGAATTTAACTCCCTTTGGGTTAAATTCAGGATTGGAACACACGTACTTCATTTTGGGTTTATTTATAGAAGCCCAAATTCAGAAAGGGAGGCTTCCCTCAACGGCTTCGACGCCCTTTCTGATTCAATAACGAAAGTTTTGGAGAGTTATCCGGACAGTGAAATTGTCGTTGCTGGGGATTTTAATGTCCATAATTCTACCTGGCATTCCCATTCGAGCCAAACAACTCCGGAGGGCCAATACGCCGCGCTCTTCGCCGCGCAAAATGACTTAACGCAATTAGTGAATGAACCGACACATATTCCGTGTGTCGAAGGACACCAACACAATATTCTTGACCTTTTCTTAACTTCACACACTGAATAGTATGAAGTTATATCCTTGCACCTCTTGGTAATTCCGATCACTGCATTGTTTCAGCATCTTTTTCGTATTCCGCCCTTCGTGTCGCTTCGATACCAGCCCCAAAGCGGACAATTTTTATATACGAAAATGCACGTTGGGCTGAGCTCAACCACTTTTTTCAGCATTTCAATTGGAAGCTATGCTTTCTCGATAACAACATTAATGCTGCGGCTGAAATGATCGAAAATATAATTTTTTTTGGAATGAAGACGTTTATTCCAGCTAAAATTATGTCGGCTTCCAAAAATAGTTGGTTTAACCAGGCATGCAGGGATGCTGTCAGATCAAAAGAGGAGGCATTCAGAAATTGGCGTTTAAACAAAAACGTCAATATTGAACTGCTGCGTAAACAGGCAAAAACGTCGTGTGCCAGAGTGCTTAGGCGTGAAAAGTTTCTTTACGAGCAACGTCTACGTACAAAGGTTCTTAATTCTCCCAGGGGAAGTAAGAGCTTTTGGTCGTTTGTAAGAAGAGTAAAGGATAGTTCTTCATCTATTCCAACTCTTGTTAAAAACGACCGGGCATTCACTGACCCGGATGATAAAGCCAACCTTTTGGCTGAAATGTTTGCAGGAAATTCTTCCTTGCCGGAAAGCAATCAACCACTCCCCGAGATCGAAAACGTATCCAGTTCCATGCCTAAGATATTTTTTCGAACTCGTGGAGTTAAAAGGGTTCTTGCGAATCTCGATGTTAGTAAGTCCCCGGGCCCGGATGGTATCTCGGAACTAGTCCTATGAAAGTGCTCCTCGACGCTAGCCCGTCCACTGCGCAACATTTTCAACCTTGCTTATCGTGCAGGAGTCTTCCCAGCGTGTTGGAAGGTTGCGAACGTCCAGCCGATCCCTAAAAAGGGTGGAGCCAATAATCCTGCGAATTATCGGCCAATCGCGATCTGCTCTGCGCTCTCCAAGGTAATGGAGAGCATGGTTAATCACCATCTAGTAGGGTATCTAGAGTCCAACGACCTGCTTAGCGACAGACAGTACGGCTTCCGTAGAAATCGCTCTACGGGTGACCTGATGGCTTTCCTATCGGAAAGCTGGAGTCGGTCTATCCACCAGTTTGGTGAGAGTAAGGTCGTGGCTCTGGATATATCCAAGGCATTTGATAGAGTCTGGCACGGTGCACTCTTATCAAAGCTGATCGCTTTTGGTGTCGGTAATACATTTGCTCGATTTATATCGAGCTTTCTTAGAGATCGCACTATACGAGTTGTTGTAGATGGGTTCTCATCCGATAAACATAGGCTGACCGCAGGTGTGCCACAAGGCTCTGTCCTTTCTCCCTCATTATTTCTCATTTTCATTGATGATCTTTTGGATCAGACCGTGAATCCAATCTTCTCTTTCGCGGATGACAGCAACCTATGTCATTCATATTCATTCGACCGTAGACCGTGACTTCAAGATATTGAAGACAAAAGGCGAATAATGGAAGAGACACTTGGCCGGGATATACTGGCCATTTCCGACTGGGGTCGAGTGAATAGAGTAGATTTTAATGCGCGTAAGACACAGTGCTGCTTGTTGTCTCACAAGCGATTCGCTGACCCAACAGTGTCGTCATTATCTATGGATGTCGAACAATTAGATGCTCTTGATGTTCTGGGCATGAAAATACAATGTGACGCTCGTTGGGCGAGACATGTATTCGTAGTGTCGAAAGAAGCACTCAAGTGTATAGGCTTCCTAAAGCGGTGCAAAATATTTCACTCCTTCTGATCTTTTCGATATCTATACAACCTACATCAGGCCAAAGATGGAATACAACTCCCATATATGGGCAGGTGCTCCAAAATCATCCATGGAGCTTCTGGACCGTGTTCAAAGGAGAGCGATGGTGCTGATAGGAAACAGTAGGGTATCCAAATCTATTGTTTCCCTGGAGCATCGTCGGAATGTGGGCTGTGTGTCGCTGTTCTATCGCTACTTCCATGGTGTGTGTTCTTCAGACATTCATGGCCTTATTCCTGACGTGAGGATGTTCGGCAGGGATACACGACTTTCCAGAAATTCACACCCATTTGTTTTCGATTGGCCGGTTGACCGCACTGTACACTACAGATCGAATTCGTTTTTCGCCCGTACTGTCCGTATGTGGAATCGACTTCCGGCAAATGTATTTCCCACCAATTACGACATCCTGAAATTCAAGGCGAATGTCAATAAACATTACTCCCTCTTCCCCCTTCGATCCCTTGCTTTCCAACGACCAACGCAATGCATTGCATGTATAGGGGAAAACCCCTGAGTGTTGGCTAATTAAGAAAGAAAAAAGTATCGTTGTCAAAAGTGGACGTTAGTACGTTTGAGCTTGTTGGTATATCTGCGGTAAACAAAAGATATCGGGTATGCCCGCGTGTTACACCAGCTTTAAACCCAACATAGTCCGACTTCAATCAAACTTTGCAGATGCATTCTAGTGTATCTGATCTAAATAAATCATACCATACGAGTATACCATAACATGCGGGGTGCTAAAAAATGACATACCCTGGTTCCTCAGATTTAACTAATCTTACTAAGTATTTATAAAGTGGTGTAGGGTTTCATAAAATCGGCGTGGGCCGACTTACGCCTTTCCTTACTTGCTGTGAACATGAATGAGTATTGAAAAGATCTAAAAATAGAGACACGTGGTTTAAGTAGCGTTAAATAACATGTTTTTGTTGCTATTATTGTTTCAATTTGATGTTATTGCTCTTATTATAAAAAGTTGTTTAGCAAGATGAGTTCTTTAAAAATAAGACGTGCTTTATCACATTGAATTTATTTCATTCTGAAGTGAAAATATTGGATCTAAGATGCCTTCCACTGTGGATGCGTCAAATGTATTCAAATACATGACTTGATTCATGAGTAATTGCAAAATTAAAATGTCTGCAAAAAGACAAAGGATATGTGGAAGTGAAACCAATGAAGACAACACATTTGTTCCTAAAGATGATGTTTAAACGAATGCTTGGACCTGCTTAGTAAACCACCAATTTCATTGAAGAAACGTAATATGGAAAGCTATATTCGCTCCAAGATGCAAAATATGAAATATGTCGTGTTAAAAAATTATTTGGATATGGCGAAGTTGCGGTTGCCACTAAGTCAGACGACAGTAGATGCGTTAAGGAAAATTTTTCAATATTGCTGTGATAAAAACATTAAAAAGATGTGTTTACAAGTTTTGCCATAATACTGGTATCATCAAAAAATCCACGACGAGCTTCCAACGTCCTCTATGTACTCCATAAGAAAATCAAGAAGATATTCAAATATGGAAGCGGGAGATTTAGATGAAACGGGATTTTATACAGTTTGAACGCGTTCTGACAGCGACTTTTACTATAAAAATGAATACATTCGTTGATGTTAAAAAAAAGATTTTAAATCTTAAAGTTTATGGGACTTTGCTGCGTTATTTGTTTAAACGTTTATTCTTAAGTTTTTTTTTCAGATGGATGGCAAACGAATACACATTAAAAAATTAATGCTTATGAATTTGATGATGTATAATGAATTCAATGTTCCACACTCAGACTTAAAAGTAAGATTTTTAAAATTTGCTCCTCTGAGACCCCAACAATGTGATTTGGCAGGGAGCAGCCGTACTTTTTCAGTTTGTGTCATTCATCAAATGTCAAACTTATATTTTAAGGTGTCTCCAAAAAGGATTACTATAATTAAAGGATACGTCAAATGTCCCGGATTTGGAATTCTTTGGTCTGTTCTACATAATTACTTTGACAACCACAACGGTGAGACTGTGAGTTACAATTTGTGGACTCAAACGGGTAAATCAAATTTGGTGACAACTGGAAAGCGTTGATGATTTTATAGATATCTTTTTAGAGGGTGTGGCAACCCTCCCAAACTGACAGTGCACGATAACAACCAGTTGATCTGGCAACGCATATATGAATTATTATTGTTTAGTTTTCTGATGCAATAAGTTGTGTTTTCTTACGTTTGGTATAATAAATAAATAAGACGATAATAAAAACAGTAAGTTGAAATATATCTTCTTAATCTGGATAGAATCCTGGGCTGTTACATTGGCGACGAGGTAAATATGGAAAGGAAAGTCTGGAGAAAAAGACATGAATTAATACACACAAATGATTTCATTATTGATTTCAGATTGCCAGTTAGGCAAATAAATTCTGTGTTTTAGTTCAAAGAACTAGAATAAGAACAAGCACGAGCAAGGTGTACAAAATCTGTGTTCCAATTTGGAAAATCCATTTGGAATAAGATCTGGGCCAGTTGTGCAAATGAAGTACAAATAAAGGTACAAGACGATCAGTCGTAAGTTGAAATATTATGTCGACCTGACAGTGATTTTATTTAAACATTTTGTTTGTTTAGGAAACAATAACATTGATTCCGAACATGAATGAGACAAATGGAATTTGGTCATTTCTTTGTGAGGCAATTGACAAGTCGCTTATTCGTACTGAGTGGGAAAAATGGCTGAGGGCATTCACTTTCTACACTCAGGCTGAAGAAATAACAGATGCTGTCAAGAAAAAGAATAAACTTTTACATTATGGTGGGACTCAACTGCAGGAAGTGGCACATAACATTCCAGATGCACTTACTTGTGGGGAAAAAGACGATGCCTATAAAGTGTTAGTTGACAAATTGACTGACTATTTTTCCCCAGAAAGGAATTCAACATTTGAGAGACATTTGTTTCGATCACTTAAGTCAGAATCGGGTGAAACCTTTAATAAATTCTTATTGAGGACGCGGCAACAGGCTTCAAAGTGTGTGTTTGGTGAAACAAAGACTGATATTCTGGAAATCAGCATCAAAGATAAATTGATTGACTCATGGGCATCTGCGGATTTGAAAAAGAGGTTATTGGAAAAGGAGCACTCCTTAAAGGAAATTATTGAAATTTGCCAAGTCCATGAGCAAATTAATGCTCAGTCAAAATCAATGGATGCTCCAAGTACAACTGTTGAAATCAATAAAATTGCAAATAACTGCGAGTGTTTTAGATGTGGACAAAACAGTCATGACGGAAACAGTGTAGATTGTCCAGCCAGGAAAATTAAATGCAACAAATGTGGCCTGGTGGGACATTATGCCCGGAAATGCCATACTGTTTCAAATGAACGGAAATTTTCTTCACATGATAACAGAAATCCAAAGCGTCGAGATTTTGGGTATTCCAAGATAAGATATATTGATGGCCAATCCAAATCAAATGATGACTGCTGTTTTAAAATATTTGATAAAGGAGAATCCACGATTGAGGTAATACCGTGTTTTGTAGGTGGTAAGAAAATAAGTATGTTGATAGATTCCGGATCAAAATACAACCTCCTGTGTGAAGATGATTGGTATTTGTTGAAGACCGAAAAAGCAGTGATGTGGAATACTCGATTTAAATCAGAGCACCAATTCAGGGCATACGCTGGAAACGTGCCACTTACGATAAAAGCAGTTTTTGAAGCTGTTATTGGGCTTGAGAAAAGTTCTAATTTGGTTTCAACATTTTACGTTATTGAGCGTGGCGAGCAATCATTGCTGGGTAAAGATACTGCCATCAAACTGGGTGTATTGAAGTTGGGTATAGGCATCAATCATGTGGAAAGATTGAAACCTTTCAATAAGATTGCTGGGATTAAAGTAAGCTTATCCGTCGACACCTCCATAAAACCGATTCAACAACCTTTGCGTAGGGTGCCAGTTGCTATTGAGGATAAAGTGGAAGCGAAACTAAATGAGGCATTAGCTTTGGATATAATTGAACCGGTTGTTGGGCCCAGCGCGTGGATATCTCCGGTGGTCATTGTCTTCAAAGAAAATGGAGACATTCGGCTATGTATTGATATGAGACGTGCAAATGCGGCAATTTTAAGGGAAAAATATCCTCTGCCAACTTTCGACAGTTTTATGACGAGATTGCAAGGAGCAAAAATTCTTTTCAAGGCTTGATTTAAAAAATGCCTATCATCAATTGGAGCTTGAAGAGGAAAGTCGATATATAACAACATTTATAACTTCAAAAGGTTTATTTAGATATAAAAGGCTGTTATTTGGGGTGAATTCAGCTCCGGAAATATTCGAAAAGACTATGGAAAATATTTTGACTCCATGTAAAAATGCATTAAACTATTTGGATGACATAATAGTCTTCGGCGAAACTGAAAAGGAACATGATAAACACTTGGAAAATTTTCTAACCGTATTTAAGAGCTTTAATGTAGCCATAAATAACGACAAATGCTTATTGAAGGTACAGACTTTAAAATGTTTAGGCCATATTCTATCATCAGATGGCATAAGCGCTGACCCGAACAAAATCGATAGTGTTTTGAATTTTCGAGCCCCAAACACCCGTGAGGAAACTCGGAGTTTTCTGGGTCTAGTAACCTATTTGGGAAAATTTATACTAGATTTGAGTGATCTAGTTGAACCTTTAAGAGCGACCATAAAAGCCAATGAGAAATTTATATGGACCACTACACAGAATGATGCATTTACAAAACTCAAGGGAAAGTTGTCGGAGCTTCCAACACTAACTTATTTTTCACCAAAACGACGGACAAGATTGATTGCTGACGCAAGTCCTGTAGCTTTGGGGGCGGTCCTCATTCAATTCACTGACGATACTCCGTTTGTGGTGTCTTTTGCCAGTAAAGCGCTTTCCGAAGTTGAGCGTCGCTACTCACAAACGGAAAAGGCTAGAAACAGACCACAAGCCCCTTGAAGCTATTTTTAAACCGACATCGAAGCCGCCGGCTCGTATCGAACGTTGGGTGTTACGACTGCAGTCGTTTAACTACAAGATTATTTATAAAGCAGGAAAGCATAATATTGCAGACTCGCTATCCAGACTCTGCAATGTGGATACAGCTGTAACTTTTGACAAGCCATGCGAATTCAGCATTTGTTCTATCGTAGGAAATTCAATTCCGCGAGCGTTAACAGTTTTGGAAATTGTCCACCATAATAACAAGGATGACGAACTTATGATGGCAGTAGAATGTATAAATACCGACAACTGGGGTACTGCAACTAAGAGCAGGTATTATCCATTTCGATTTGAGCTCAGTATTTTGGGGAATTTGTTGCTAAGAGGAACGAGACTCGTGATTCCAGGAAGCCTGAGACAACAAGTGCTGGATCTAGCTCACGAAGGCCATCCGGGCGAAACCGTAATGAAGCGCAGAATTCGAGCAAAGATTTGGTGGCCGTTGGTCGATCGAGATATAGAGAAATACGTTAAGAGTTGTCGTGAATGTATGTTGGTATCTCGACCGATACCACCAGCGCCTATGAATAGACGGATCATGCCGGATAGTCCCTGGGCTTGTGTAGCAATGGACCCAAGCCAATGGAGAGGTCGAAAACTTGAACCGCTCTCTGGTAAAACGTCTTCAAATTGCTCACTCGCAGTATTTGGACTATAAAAAAGAGATTCGTAGGTTTACACTCATGTACAACGTCACCCCGCATGGCACAACTGGGAAAGCTCCATCGGAACTTATTTTTAATCGAGTTATTAGAGATAAGATTCCATCGCTGAATGACGTTGAAGAGCATGTTATCGACTCTGAAGCCAGAGACAATGACATTGCTAATAAGGAAAGAGGGAAACAAAGAGCCGATACTGATAGAAACGCTATCGATTGTGACATCAAAGTTGGGGATAAGGTACTACTCCGAAATACTCTTCACAGTAATAAATTGTCTACAACATTTGGAAAAACTGAATATGAAGTAACTGAGAGGAAGGGAAATGATGTTGTAATATCAGGAAAAGACAGTGTGTATCGTAGAAACATTACTCATGTTAAGAAAGTTCCAGCTGATTCATCGCTGCCATCTTTAACCAAACCTAACAGGACTTCGGTTGAAAACTCAGAACATCTCGAACACCAAAAAGACATGGATTCCGCCAATTATCGTCGTGCCGGTAATGAGCTGTCACCGGAAATACCATCAACATCACAGAATATCGATCCAGATGGACCCAGGCCTAAAGTGACGTTGAAGCTTAAAAATATAGGAGGGATGTGGCAACCCTCCCAAACTGACAGTGCACGATAACAACCAGTTGATCTGGCAACGCATATATGAATTATTATTGTTTAGTTTTCTGATGCAATAAGTTGTGTTTTCTTACGTTTGGTATAATAAATAAATAAGACGATAATATAAACAGTAAGTTGAAATATATCTTCTTAATCTGGATAGAATCCTGGGCTGTTACAGAGGGTTTCCCAAAATCACTTAAGCATGCTTTCATAACAAAGCAGCAAAACATATTTTTCAATTTAATACGGACATATTTTAAATCTGACAAATTACTAGTCGTTTCAGACTTCGCTGAAAATTATACTTTCGTCATAAAAAAAGAAGTGCAGTCATACCACTGGACAAATGAATAATCCACCATCCATTCGTCATAAAAAATGAAGTGCAGTCATACCACTGGACAAATGAACAATCCACCATCCATTCGGAATTTATTATCTAACAGAGGAAAAAATAAAATTAACAAATCTTGTAATCGTATCCGATACTATAAAACAAAACACAATTGCAGTAAATCTATTTTTTTTTACAAAATATTTAAGTTTTATAATGGAACATATTAACATACCTTCAAACGTCCACTACTTGGAATCAAAGCCAAATGTAACTATTTTTCTACAGCTCATATGAAAAATGTTTGTAACGAACTTGGCGGTTAACAAGTATCCAAAGCACCGAAAGTGCAATAAACACTCCACCTGCAATGTATACATGGACAAAAAACAACATCTAAAATATGAATTTTATCTACGTTGCCGAAGAGGAGTATACAAGGGAAGAATAACAGTTTAGCGAATTGGGTCTGCAACTGAAACCTGTTCCCAAAACACAAGCAATTCATCATGTTTTACTTTTATGCATTGGAAAAGTCCAGACTAAATATTTTTTACAGTCAATAAATAAATAAATAAATAAAATAAAAACTTAAATTTACAAATACAATTGACTTTTTTACTTTAACTAAAATTACTCTTGAATTATTGATATTTAAATCCATTTATTTTCCAGGTGTAAAAAATACTTGAAAAAATCGAAACAAAAACAGATTTGGCTTAGTTGTAGAGAAAAAGATGAACTTTATTTTAAGTATGGAAAATTAAAAAATTAAGTTTTAAGCCTCATTGAGCCACAATGACATGCATATTAAAACTGGTCTTACAAGCTTTAAAAGGGTAAATAACACTTTAAAGTCTATCAACGTATTATGGTACATTTAAGTCAGGTCGATTTTACAGAAATTGCCCTACAATACAAAATTTAAGTAGCCATAAAACAAAAACTACTTTTAACTTTGACACAATTCTGGTGCCGTATACTTCGCAGAAGAGAAACTACAGTCAGAATTTCATGCAAATCAAAAGGGGTCGGGTTCGAAAACGTTAATGTCGTTTTTTTGGAATTACCAGATAGCAACATGTTGTATATGAAGACGAAATAAAACACGCGTGACGTCGTTAACAGAAGAAAAGAAGTGAGTTGCTTTATTTGATGAAGCAAAAAAGGGAACATAAAAAATGTACACACAAACAAGAGCTTAAAACGTAACAAGTAAACAAATGACAGTTAATCTACATTGGATTGAAGTAGTGTACAGTACTTGGATTGCACAGTAGTTCTAACACAACAGTGCTCTCATTAAAATTGACAACACAACAAGCAGAAAAGTGTACATATATAAAAGCACTAATTTGGCAGTCAGTTGCAACAAAGGAAAAATGATTCTTTCATTCTTATTTTGAACAAGCTCGTTGCTTGGAATCTAGGCTTCTTTTAAAGTATCTAAGAAAATAAGTGTTGATATTAGAATTACAAGTTTTAACTGTTAACCTACTGGTTATTTTATTTTGATATAATATTTGATTTTATCTGGATATTTGGACAAATTATTTTTTTTATTAATGCTTTATTTGGTATTATTGGATCTGCTCCATGGGAGCCTTACAATAAGTATACAAATCTTAAAATAAAATTCAATAGAGAATCCTTAAATGGATTTCTGTGTTATGCGGTCCTCTGCGTCTTTTTGGTAGGATTTGCATTAATTTGGTAACAGTGGTATGTCAACTGTCTTAGTTTGATATTTTTGATTGTTAAGTAGAGTAAAGAACTCTAGGCTTGTAGAGTGAAGAACTCTTGTTGTATACTCGTAGAACTCTTGATTGGTAGAGTCGATTTTATTCTTACGTGGTATTGTACGTACTACTGTAGGCCTTTGAGCGTTCACATAACTGAGAATTTGAAACCAGATTTGGTTTAAACCTTGTGATATAGAGTTTGAGGCCTCTTAAGTCAGTCATTTCCGATTTATGTTTGACTGCAATACGGATCACTTGTGAGAGCATTTAAACCACGTTTGGTTTAAACCTGACATCATCTTGATATCATAAATTGCATCTTTGAACAGGGATATTTTCAGATCTCGGAAGATGTTTTCATTCCTCATATACCAAGGGGCTCTGAATCTTGTCAAGGTTGCTTAAACTTGTTTTTCCCCGTAGGTGGGTACCGTATAGCCAGATAGGTTTGATTGTCTTCAATACTCAGTTTTGAGTTTGCGTTGAGGAGCCAGTGAGAGTTGGCACACCTTAAGCTTCAGAAGTCTTCTTGGCTTTTATATTACTTCTCCATGTTAGTTTACGATCCAGGTGGATCCCCAGTTATGTACGTTATCGGATAGAGAAAATGGAATATTGTTTAATTTTAATGTCGGACATGTGCTTAAGTTCAGTGTGCAAGTTACCTGTGTGCATTTAGTCTCGTGGACCTTTATCCTATAGTCAGAAAGCCATGATTTTACTCGTCGTAGAAGAACACCTAGATTCGTGGAAGCTATATCGTGCTTTTTGAAAGAGCTCATTATAGCAGTATCATCGGCAAAAGTGGACATAGCTACGTTTGCGGTAAACAGAAGATAAAGGGTACAACCCAGGGCACTTCCCTGCGGGAAATCAGCTAGTATTCCGTGTTCGTCGGTAATGTGTTGCCCACATTTGACTCTGAATCTGCGGTTTTCTAAGTAAGTCTTAAGGAGACTACGTGTGTTCGCCGGAAAACATTTACAAATTTTACTGATCAAACCAAAGTGCCAGACTTTGTCAAATGCTTGAGCAACATCTAGAAACACGGCGAAGCAATATTCGCGCCGTTCAAACGATCTGTCTATTGCTTATGTTAGACGGTTTACTTGTACAATGGTACTTTGGCCTTCCCTGTATCCAAACTGATGGTCTGGTATTATATTGTTTGACATAAGAAAAGGTTTAACTTTTGATAGGAGAACTTTTTCAAAGAGTTTGGATACGCAGTAAACTAATCGGTTTTTATGAGAAAAGGATTGATTTGTCCATTCTAGGCTTTAAGATCATTTGAATTAAAAAAATTTTCCACGCTTTGGGAAAGTAGCTATGTCTCAAAATTAAATAAAATACTTTGGAGAGGAACTTCATGGCAAAAAATGAAGTTCCATGATCTTTTTAGGCGTAACTAGATCATATCCGGGTGTTTTACCCGGATTTAAGGTTTCCCCTAATAATATGCATGACTTTAAAATTATGATGAGAATAAACTAATTTATTTTATTTTTTCACTCAACGTTTCGTTGGCTTGTTTCCAACTTCTTCAGGAGTGGTGTTTTATTTACAATCTTAAACTGTGAGTAAACAAACTTGTTATCAAAAACGAAAACCTTTTTGGTATTGACAATATGTTTAGTTACAATTAGTTTCACAAAAATAAATAATAATCACAGTATAAATTAAAACTAATATCACAAAACTTTATGTAAAGAATAGCTATAAAGTAGTGAAGTTTAGTGTTTTCCTTGTCTTTTTTGGTGTAGATGGACTTTCTAATCCTCCGCTGTATCCGTAAACTTTCGAGTGTATATTGTTTGTTCTCTGATTCTTCTCTGTCTAAAATTTTAAAGTTTTTTCAAGTCCGCCTTATGTTGTTTCTTTTTTGTATGTTGCGTCAACGCTGTTCTTTCTTTTCCATTATTTATGTCGGTTTCATGTACACTTGATCGCTTGCTAGGTGTTTGCTTGTCGTTCCCACATACTCTTTGTCACGCTTTTCATTATCGTTACCCAAACACTTTATGTCGTTAAGAAAGTTGTTCTGTTTGTGTCTGTCAATTTTTGTCTTTTGTCTAAGTTATACCCAACTTAGAAAAAATTCCTGAAGTGTTATTGGAAATATACATATGCGTATACATAGTAGGGACATAAATACTGTTACACACGTTTAATGCTGTAAAATAAAAAGTACTGAATGTTTTTAGACCAAATATTTTTTAATATATTTATTGATGTAAATTGTATCCTAAAAGAATCTACTTATTCGAAATGTCCGCCTTTTGCCTTTACATACGCCTTAAGTTGCACTGGCCAATCGTCAATAGCTGCACGAACCTCTAAAACTGTCCACAATTTGTAATCCAATGGGTTCAAATCTGGACTGCCTGAGGGCCATTCTTCAGAGGATATGAACGCTGGCAAATTCTTTCGAAACCAGGCTTGGGACGTTTTAGCCTTATGGGTCGGCGCAGAATCCTGCTGAAAAGTCCATGGCTGGTTTTGGAACTTGGGATTGTTAAGAGGCTTCACAACAGCTTCCAAAACGGTTCCGTGGTAAACTTTGGCCGATGTTTTGACTCCTTCTTCGCCGAAATGCAATTTTTCTATGCAACTTATCAGCGTGCTTCACCAAAAGACGTTTGCATTTTCCGATGCTATTTCCATAACTGCTGATTATGGTAGATATCCTTGGCGAGACAACGGTACAATATCGAGTCTCGTCGATGCTAAAGGGCGTACTTGTCAAAATGTAGGGAACATTTTAAACAGGAACCTAACATATTCGAACATATTCTAAGCCATCGAGAATAAGATTTAATGGTGTTGAGTTCTCAAGCAGCAGTAAATATCAACTGTTTTGCTGACTTTTTCGAAAATGCATATTCTTCTGTAACTCAGATAGTTTCTATTAAAGATTTTTCACTCATTGAATTAAATTTGCATGGCTTAAACGCACTAGTGCTTCTTACCCATATGGTTTTCCAAACTTGTTATTGAAAGTCTTTCTGAATCCATTGTCTTACTCTTATCTTTATTTTTAATTAATTATCGAAAATGAGGTACTTTTCTCTTTATTGAAAAGTTTCTACTTCATAAATCTGGGATTCCGCTTGAAGTTTCAAACTATAGAGTGACTGCTAAATCAAGAGACCTCCAAAGTTATTTAAAAAAATGTTAACGAACTTTCTATTCTTCTATTACTAATCTACTCTAGATTCCCTCTGAAGTTATTAATGCATTAGGTAAGCAAAGAGGAAGCCATTTGATAAAATTACCGACTCATACTATTCTAGTTAAACAAATTTGGATTTATAAATAATTTCATAAACTGGCTTAGCTCATATCTAATTGGGAGGGAACAAGAAAAGTCTCTGTACATCAATTCGTATATCCTCTGGTGTCCCGCAGAGCAGGTAGCTTGGACCTATTCTATTTTTGCTATTTATTAACGGTTCTCCCATTCTATTGGGTGATCCATCTAGAGGTACTTTTTCAGAACAAAAAAATATAAAAATTCAAATCAAGTGTGAAATCTTTATTGGTAATTTGAAAGGACATTTTATGGCGTAAATTTTTTGAATATAATTTCCTACAAATGTTGGCCGCAACTACGCCTCAGGGTTTCCATTCTGAGGGACCAATTTTGGATGACTCGTTCGAGCATTTCGACCGGTATGGTTTTAATTACACGCGTAATGTTGGCTTCCAAAACCTGAAACCTCAAAGAAAAATGTCTAAAGGCGTGATATCACTCGATCTAGGCGGCCAACTCACCTGTCCAAAACGTAAAATTACGGGCTTCAATTTCAGGTAGCATAAAGATCGATATCATTGCGCGATAGCGAGCCGTTCAAGGCTACGTTCCGGCCATCATCATTTTTAAAAAAATGCACAAATGATTAAACCAGCTTATAAACCGCACCAAATGCGGCAATTTTGTTTATTGACTTTGCCGTTAAGCCAGAAATGGGCCTCATCACTGAACAAAATTTTGGCCGTAAACAGCGGATCTTCGCGTTTCTCACCGAACGCTTTACATCCAAGTAATTTCAGGAAAGATTATGACATATGCCATGTAAAGACCGCCGTACGAACTCCTAGAGCGAACAGACAAGTAGAAAGGGCAAACCGAACAGTCCTTGACTATCTTCGAACGTCTACGAGCGAACAACTAGATTGGGACAAGTACCTGCTAAATGTCCAGTGGTCGGTAAACTCTCAAAAGAACTCCAGTACTAGTTTAACTCCTAACGAATTGGTATTCGATTTCAATTTGAGGGACTGCATTCGAAACAAGTTACTAGCAGCCAATTTTGAAACTGACGAAGTAAAAACGATCGAGGAAATCGAACCGAAGCTGCCAGCAATATATTGAAATGCCGCGAACAGTGGAAACAAGGGCTCGCGAGTATCAAGTGGAAGATCTTGTTGTCATTCAGAGCGAACTTCCATCTACAGACTCCCGAAAACTGGAACCACGTTTCAGAGGTCCATACGCTGTCGCGAAGGTAAAGGAAGATACCTGCTAAATGACATAAAGGGTATGTAGGTCATCCAGAAGCCGTTTACTTCCATATATACAGCTGAGGAAATGAAGCCGTGGTGTGTTCTACGACGAAATTGACAGTGACCCTACGTTCCCTACGTACCACTGTACCAGTGTTTGAATGCCGTTATTTTAAGTTTTATTTCTACTCCGTAATTTGTGCGTTCTATTTTTCTTTTAACGGTGCAACTGCTCGGCAGGTTGCTTTTCCGCATTTTATTTTATTGCGCAGTACGCATTGATCAATAGGATAATTCTTTGATTTGTTGAGGAGAATGCAAATGAGCCGTGCTGAGCAATCGTAATTTTGAGCTCACACAGCACGGACGTTAATGTAAATAAGTTTACTAAATAAATAATTTTTTTTAAACCTTTAAAATACCTCGTCGAGTGTTTTATTTTAAAAGGCTATCTCCTGACACATAATGCATCGAATATGCAAAACTAAGCAATGGCTCGTATATATAGTTCGTTAAATGAGTAGAAACCTTGTCGGCGGTACACATATATAGTACCGATGAGCCGTCCCACACCAGCGGCAGCACATGCGTCTACCAGACGGTGGTGTTTGCATGAACTTCGCTGACTTACTTTTCCTTCCCCATACGAAAAACAACAACAAACCTGATCGAAGTAGCTTGTGGAGTAATTCACTCTTCTTTTAAAAATAAGAAGTCGGCAATATTGGGATTATTGCTGAACGAGACCAAACAAAGCTGTCTACGCTAATCGCTAAACAATGTTAAACCAAGTATAGCCTAGACAGACGACTGCGTTAATGTGCATTGACACTACTCCCAAACTGATTTAACTTTGAAGTAAATTCACAAAATCAAACTGCAAACAGTGTCACAATTTATCACAAATTATATTAGCTGTTGGTTGGCAAATTAGTAGAAAGAAATAAAAAAGTACTTTTTAATCCGGAAAGGTAAAACATTATTACACCCTACACCACTCTGTGGTAGGGTATTATTGTATACAACTATTGTTGTGCACCCCAAAATACAAGGAGATAGACCTGAATCGATTCAGAACCACTATCCATTGAGCGAACCCTATTAAAATTGGTCAATGCAGGGCCATGTTATAATAGCTTACCAAGGCCTTTCAGCAGCTAAAAAAGCCACATTTTTCATCCAACTCTGACAACATTTTGTACAGAGCGTGACGAGTCACAAACAGTCCATTTTTGGGATTGCCCTACACAAAGTTCTTACAGATTCGTGTCCATTGCATGGTACGTTAAATCATATGCCGTGTATCATTCAACCATGCAAAAGTCCCTCCAGATTTGTCATTCCACAAGCCACATTTAGCATTCGATCTTCGTCAAATCCAGTAAAGTGCAATATGAAAGTTCTATTATCAATTTTAGTAATATTGAAAAATATCGGTTCACGTTTTCATGTAGCCCCCATATTAAAGGTAAATATCGAGGCCCGATCTACAAGTCCTACACTATATCCAATCCCACTCAAATTTAGAATAGGGCTTTATAAGCGACTTAAACAAAACCTACCGAAGCTAGACCATATTGGTTCCTCTTTTGAAATAGTCCGCCGCCTTTCGTTTACGTGCTTTCTATTTCAATTCTATTCGAAGAATTGTTTGTTGGTTTAAGTATTTAGCAATAAGATAAACTTAGTACGTAAAAAATGAACTACTCAATTGCACAAAATTCACATTCTTCAGGATACTGAAAAAGGTATCGAATGAGTAGCGGGGGTAACACGGTACTTTTCCAAGTCAAAAACGTATCAGAAAAATATCCTCCCTGGTGGGCCAATTTCAGCAAAAGTAATTTCAGCTTTCTTTTAAATAAATTTTGTTTTTTCCCAACAACATAGCTGCTAATAGTTTCGTTTATCCATTTTATATCGAAGTAAATGTCAAATAATAGTTGCCAAACAGTTGATATAGTTACCCTAATGTAGTTACATAAATGCAGATACTGTCGTCTGTCACCATAATTTTTTTTTGTATCAGAGTATTTATAATGCACATTAACGCTGTCGGCTGTTACGTCAGGCAACCATTTAAGGTAACACCTATTTGTGGTGATATCACGAAAGTAGGAATATTATTTACTTACCTCGAACGGCAGGAAATTCAGACGATAGTGATGAGATCAGGAAACATGTCTTTGCAAATACTCGGGAACACTTAGTACTTAAACAGTAAAGTACACCCGTAACACCGTCGCAGATGGAAAATTCTTTAGTAGCTAAATCGAAATTTCGTGTTAGCGCTGAAAGAGCATACAACGAGCTGGCGACCACTCGGTCATCTCCTGCGCGCAAATACGAGATAAGTAGTTTTATAATATCCAAATCCAAAAAGAATTGTTGGCAAAATGGATTATTTTGAGACATTTCTGCTAGAATATTTATTGCACCTGTTCGTACAAGTGCGTTGTCATCTCTGATGCACTTAATTAGAATTTCCGTACCTCCAATCTTTACAAAACTGTTTGCAAAGTCAATATTGTCGATGTAATCCCTAATAACGCTAAGTGCATTTATTTTCTCCGAGTTTGTCGATGATATAGCTTCAAGAATACCTACAGCCCTGTTTAGTTCTTCAATTACATCAATTGTCATAGACTTCAAGACGTTTTCCAAAAACAATTTTCTCTGAAAAAGAAAACAATTTAAAGAAGTTCATAACTGCAACTAATATTTGAATAAATGTTAAAATATACTTATAAATACTTAAAGCTCTATTAAAAAACAAGTTAAAACATCGATAAGATCGGCTAGGCCGAAACTTCACCATTAATTAAACTAGTGCGTTTTTGCGATCTCAGTCAATTCCACAAAATAAATCTCAAAATAAACCTATAAACAAATCTATATATTTATACGTAGAAGAACTGGCTTTATGTTGGGTACCCATATCCTTTTAAGGGCCGTTTTGAAGCCTCTTCGAGCCATGAGTCTGACCCTAATAGTTATAATTACCCCTATTATGTAAAGTACAATTCGTGCAATAAGCCTAGTATTCCCCTGAACTAAAATTTTCGCTCCTATAATAAATACTTGTAGCAAAGCAAACGAAATTTACGTTTTGGAAATTCCGTTTAGCAATTTTCTTTTTGTGGTACTCAGCTCAAGCAAGAAGGTGACGCAATTTGAAACTGTTACTGGGACGTTTAGTACGCGTAAAATTATCTTGGAAATTTCCCTTATTGCTGTGAAGTTCCTGGCAAGAATATTTAACTCAATTTTGGAACATAGTTACTTTACTAAAGCGTGGAAAATTGCTCTGATTCTGAGACAGGAAAAAACAAAGCAAGGGAAGGTCACTGCAGCATCAAACAAGTTAACTGTCTGACTCATGCAATATAGCTGCGCCGTATTTTTGGATGTTGCTCAAGCATTTAACAAAGTATGGTACTTCAGCTTAACCAACAAAATTTGCATATACTTACCGGCAAATATGCATCGAATTCTTGAGTCTTCTGAGAAAATCGCAGATTCAGAGTCAAATGTGGGCAACACGTCACCGATGACCGCGAAGGCTAAATGCACACAGGTAACTTTCACACTAAATTTTAGCACCTGTCCGACATTGACTCTAAACAATATCCCTTTTTCTCATACTGATAATTTTACATATCTTGGAATCCTTTTGGAACGCCGACTCATCTGGAAAAGTCATATTGTTGCTGAAACTTAAGGTTAATCTACTAACTGGTTCCATAATGCGAACTCCAAACTAAGCCTTAAATATAAGTTCCTGATATACAACAGTGCAATCAAAATTATCTGGTTATACGGTGCTCAGCTATGGGGCAAAGCAAGCTCGAGAAAACTCGACAAAATGCAAAGTCCAATCGAAGACATTGCGGATGATTCCCGGTGCCCCTTGATATATGAAAAACGAAAATATAAACCTTGATCTGAAAATATTCCTCTTCAACGAAGACCCATTCTAAACGGAATTGGTGGAAATGATATTGCGCGTTGAAGATTGCTGTACTCACAGTTCGAAGACTATACGAAAAGGGTAATTCTCAGTAATCCCGTATAAGTCGTTTGATTTGTTGGCGAAGTAACCGTTGCGAAAGACTGCTGAAGAAAATCTTGGCAGGTTTAGAAACAGCCCTCGATACCCTCGTTTTTGTCAACATTATTGATCTCCTTCTTTTAACCTTAAATAATTTATTTAGAATTTTGCGAATTCATTTACAAAATTAAAAATTGAATATTATATAAAACTACATATAAAGTACATAATACACGTAGTAGTGGGAGCGTGTAAACAGGCCTCAGAAATTCAAATTTAACGGAAATTCGGGCCCTGAACGTGAATCATATGATCGCAGTGCAGCCAACATTACATACCACCACGGTCAGGCGGGAATGTGAACGCCTTGGTGTGTGTGATTGTGAAACACAAAAGGGTATAAAAAGAGCATGGGCGGACGAGTTGGGAACAGTTGGTCATCGGACGGCGACAGGTAAGAATGACAGTAGCTAAAGGTAGTTACTGCATGCGCAAGGGGTTTAACAGGAGAAAGTATTAGTATAGGTTTAGTGGGGTAGAGATAGACTGGCCTTCCCGATCTCTATTTCCCCCTGCTTTAGTTAAGTTTTTTGGACGCTGCTGGGTGGAATAGATAGCTTGGCCTTCCCGACCTCTAACGTTACATCCCCGCTACCACAGAAACAAACGGTTTCATAGCTCTCGGGCTTCGAAAGGAGACTGTTTGGTCTGCCCAGTCCATCTCTTCGGCCCCTGGGTTAGTGTAAGCGCCGCCGTTCTCCAGTGACGCCGCTTATCTACAGCGACACCGCCGCCGTTATCCAGTGACGCAGCCGCCGTTCTCCAGTGAAGCCACCTCTCACCATAAAGCCGAAATCACTGTGAGACTGATTGGTCTTCCCTTTCTCTCAGCCGTCATCGTGTGTCACCTATTCGTCCGAAAGTTTGTAGTGTTCTGTCCATTGTAGTGTTCTTACGTATGTATATAACCTGTTTTGGCACTTTTTTCTCTATAGAAAAGGTAAAAATTAAATAAGGCTAAGGTTTATGTCAGTAATTATTGATTAATATAGAATTATAGTTATATGATTTGTAGCATACCATATAGCCAAAATCACTGAGAGACTGATTGGTCTTCCCTTTCCCTCAGCCGTCATCGTGTTTCATCTATTCGTCCGATAGTTTGTAGTGTTCCGTCCATTCTAGTGTTCTTACGTATGTATAAGTATATAGCCTGTTTTGTCACTTTTTCCTCTATAGAAAAGGTAGAAATTAAGTAAGGCTAAGGTTTATGTCAGTAATTATTGATTAATTTAGAATTATAGTTATATGACTCGTACCACCTCTCTATTTCTCAGTCTAAAATAAACAGTTTGTAACGACCTTGGGCCTGGCTAAGTCTGCCCCAGCATAAGTGAAAACACGTCGTTACACTTAGTTTGTGCCTTTTGCATTTGTGGTTTTGCGAAACGGAATTGGTGGAAATGATATTGCGCGTTGAAGATTGTTCTACGCACAGTTCCAAGAACATTCGCAAAGGTTCATTTTTAGTAATACAAATGAGTCTCCCGTATAAGCCTTTTGATTTGTTGCCGACGCAATCGTTGCCAAAGACTGCTGAAGAAAAACTTTGGCGTGTTTAGAACCAGCTGTACTATCTGCCAGGCAACCAAGCCAATACATTTCACCAATTTTTTACGTTGAATCTGAAAAGGAAACAACAAAAAGATCTCGAACCAGAATAAAAACTGTTCAAGTCATAATAATGAGAAAAGACCTAACAAATATAAACATAAAGAAAAAACTTTTAAAAGAGATTGGAAGGTCCTAATGAGCAACGCATGTATGAGCAAATGTACGCAGAAAACATGAACACTGTGCATTTTGCATTTGTGGTTTTCAACGAAGACCCATGCGAAACGGAATTAGTGGAAATGATATTGCGCGGTTTTTATTGCTCTACGCACCGTTCGAAGACTATACGCAAAGAGTAATTTTCAATAATACAAATGAGTCTCCCGTATAAGCCATTTGATTTGTTGCCAAAGTAAACGGTTCCATAGCCTGCCGAAGGAACCCCTTAGTGGTTAAGAAAAAGCAGTACAGTCTGCCAGGCAACCAAGCCAATACATTTCACCAATTTTTTACGTTGATTCTGAAAAAGAAAAAACAAAAAAGGTCTCAAACCAGAATAAAAACATAATAAGGATAAAAGACCGAATAAATATAATTTAAAATGCATAATTTATTTGAAACTTATTACGGGTGTTTCTTTCTATACTACAATTTTTCCGTGTATCTTGGATCACGAAAACAATACCAGAGATGAAACTATACTATACAATTTTCAATATCTACATGGTTTGAAAAAGTTAATTTTTAATGTCAATGCAGAATGTTATGCATTTGTTCTGAATCAGTGTCAGTCGCCCTTTACGTCATTTCTTTCTAAGTCTTTAGCGAATATAAATTTATTTGTTTTTATGCCTTTAACATGAAACCATTACTATTGATGTTAAAGTGACTTTATTTGACACAGGCTTGAACGGAATGAAAAATGAACAAAAGAATAACATGTAGAGATATTCAAAAAAAGGAAATACACCTACGATAATACTTTTTTTTCACGGCACATGCGTTTAAAAAATATCGTGTCAAAAAATACCGTACTGCAAAGAGCCTACGAAAATTAATACATACAGTGTCCGATAGTCCGGACCCCTCTAATGCGGATATACGTTTCTCTACACATTCATATATTCAATTATCCGGATAAATTTTAAATCAAAAATCCGGATTGCATTTAAACTGGATTTTATTTTAAATCGTAGTATGCCTTGCAAAATAAAAGTAAGAATTGTTCACAGTGAGTTGTTTATGGTAGTGTTTAATTGCTGAACTTTCTTTGCTATCTCGTTAACAAAGTAGAAACAAGTTTTTCATTCCTGGTTAGAGAAGCAACATAAAAACACTAACCTATGTAAATCTAAATAAACTGTTTGTGAAAAGGCAAGACATTCTATGTAGGAAAAAATGGTAGCGATAGAGAATTTAAGGTTAGTAATAATTGGCTAAAAAAACGATTGTCGTGATGAAAAGATATCCAGCAGTCAGGATTTATTAATTCAATGTCAATGAATTAACAAAACTCTTCGGGAAAGGGGAATGCAAGAGTGCTTGAATCCAACAAGTCCTAAAAAAAGTGAAGTCTGAAAACGATTTGCATTTATCTGCATGCAGACACGTGTGACTTGCATTGGAAAAAGCTTAGCTAATTTGGTGCAAACAACCGTATTCGATTACGTCACCAAAAAAAATAATATTAATTTTCTATAACTTGTCAGTGTCTATTTTCTTTGATTGAACTGCATTCAATTTAATACATGTTTTTATTTTTGCAATGAATTAATTTATTTTTAAATAAGTACATAATTAAGGCCCTCGCACAACTTATATATAAAAAACTTATAATAAAGCTACAGTTGGAAGTGGCCAATACATTATACCCTACAGGTCGACATGTGCATAAAAGGCTGTAGAAAACAGGACATTGGTGTCGATTGTGTAGAAATGGCTGCTTACGCACAAATAGGACCGTTGTAGTGAGCTACAGCATCTTCAGTTACCTACTTACTATGATGCGTCGGTTTCTCGTTGTTCGACCATTCAGCAGCTGTTGTTTCCATCTTTTCCTTATCCATTATCTTTTTCTTTCAATCAGTGTTTTTTGTGGCATTGTTAAGAGTAGACTATTTGTATTGTACGTTTGATTGGTTTTTGATACAAAAATCTTTAAACAATTCATATACGAGTATGTAAAGTCTAACTGAAAAACGAACATTTTAAATAGTTTTTTCAATGTTAAATAATATTTTGAGCTGACAACAGAGCCTTAAATGGAAAAAAGAAACGTAAATTTTTATTTTGAGTTGGGCCACACAGACGTCAGTAAAACTCGCCAAAATATAATTATTGCTGAGCTATTGATAAAAAAAAATATACGCGTGCGCAAAATTGATATAAGATATTGCCAAATGACTTAAGAGTTTTGAGCTGGCTCGAAAATACTAAAGACATTGACATATTTTAAAGAAGTCATTAAAAGATTATCGATATTAACCGTTGAATGTATTGAGAAGTTCTAGCTTCAGATACGCCTGAAGTGGAATTCCTCCGTAAAGTTTTTCGTATACGAAAGAAATGGGCTTGGAAAGGTATTCGCTTAATTTTAAACACAAACATATTTTAAAACACTAAAGCTTAACGAATTCGAAAAAAACCCAGCCGAAATTGAATAAACGTTTGAGTTATTTGTTTTAGAGGTAACTGATTTCTCAATGCACTTTTTCACAGGATCCGCGATCTTCGTCATCGTCAGTAGTAATTTTGTATTGTCTTTTTGTTTATGTACCAATGTACGTATTTTTAGCTTTCTAGCCGAAACGCCCCCTCCGCCCACACAAAAATTTAAAATTTGGTTTTATATTATTTTTCCTCGTCATCGATAGTATATACTTAACAGGAACACACGATTTGCTATTCTGAAGTTTCCCTGAAAAAACTTCATCAAAATTGGATCAGCGGTTCATAAGTCTATAGGTCCCATACATACATAGATTATAGAAAAATTATTCTTTTTATTTATCTGTAATAAAGTGTAATGAATAATTAAATTAATAAAAATAATTAATTCTTAAAAACAGTAGATACATTTATATCATAACTATTTTAGGCATTTAATTTATTGTAGATGATTAAGTATAGTGATAGAGTTTTGTAAATTTTCAAATACCAAGTCGTTTGTACTCCTTCTTTTTCACCTTTACTTGCAAACGCTTTCTTGGCGTTACTAGGTTTAAATTTTAAATCAAAATTTGTAAATCCAATTTTGATATCCTCGTGTTCAGATTAAAATGTTGCGAATTACTCATTCAGGTTGCAGAGAACCATTCTCTTCTGCATTTGAACTTTCTTGCCATCGATGCGTACAGTCTTTCATCCCTGACATCAGGCGACTCACATCATAAGTTACTAGAGCTTCTGTTTTCGACTCTAAAGTGTTTCCCTTCTTTTTGTTGGAAAGTGTGAGAACTCCATGCCCGGCAACCATTATTCAGGTATTCTTGCTTTTCGTTGAGGCGTGCCAAACTCATTATTTTTGAATAATAATTATTTTCGAATAATTTTATGTTGATGGAGCCAAAGACGATAAATAATAGAAGATGGACAATGTGCTTCTTTTTTGCAATATCGTACGTGAGCAGCCCCATCAACAGAGAAATTAAAAGCATTCTGCTTTGGTGTCAATCGTTTTAATTCACAATAGCGAACGAAAAATGCGAATGGGCAAAAGTAGAATGTCAAAAAACAACGAAAATAATATGGAATACAATGTCAGATAAATGTCCGCCTCTAAAGATAAATAAATGATAGATAAATGTTAGCCTTACAAATGCGTGTAAGGTATTTCATTAATTTCATCACGAATATTTTGTTTGAGTTGCTCAAGCGTTTCTGGTTTTGTTTTGAATAAACCTTGCTTTTCAGATAGCCCCACAAAAAGAAGTCCTTAAGTCAAATCAGGCGACCGTGGAGGCCAATCAACATCACCATTTCTTGAAATAACTGGTTGTGGAAAGAGGTATCGCAGTAATTTGTGAGCACGGCAACGAACTGAGGTTGATGGATTGTTTTGAACACTTTATTGAGCAGCACAAATGTTTTCAGCCGATCTTGTAGTACGCTGTGATCCATGCATGGGACTATCAGCTACAGACCCTCTTTCTTCGAAATCATTCACTACACGATAAACATGTCGTTTCGTTGGCACGTTGTTTCTCCCAAAATTGCTCTTAACTTTCTGATCGTTACAGTAATCGATGATTGATTTTGATAAAATGTTTCAACATGTTGTTTTATTGAATATTTTTCCTGCCAAGTATGAAGTGTTAAGACTAATGTTAACCAAAATGGCGGCAAAACAAAGTAGTATACCTTTCCGGCGGACAACAGCTTTAAACTTAAATTGGATATTTCCTTCCGCGGGTTTGTTCATAATTGCTAAGCGAAGGTTTATGAAAAAAGAAAAGACGGAATTTTGGACTGTGGGCGGATGAGGCGTGACAAAAATGTTTTTTTGAGCTAAAATGCTGACAATTGGTACACAATTTTAGGGTACGTTGGGGATGGTCTGTAGATGGTTTATGTGTAGTTTGCATGAAATCGGCCCAGTGGCAGTGGTACCTCCCATACAAATTACAAATTAAAAACCCTTATTTCTGCTCATGTTAACGGTATTTGAACAAAAAACCCAGCCTAAATTGAATAAACGTTTGAGTTATTTGTTTTAGAGGTAACTGATTTCTCAATGCACTTTTTCACAGGATTCGCGATCTTCGTCATCGTCAGTAGTACTTTTGTATTGTCTTTTTGTAAGTATATGTACCAATTTACGTATTTTTAGCTTTCTAGCCGAAACGCCCCCTCCGCCCACAAAACGAAAATTTAAAATTTGGTTTTATATTATTCTTCCTCGTCATCGATTGTATATACTTAAGTATGTATCAATTTTCAGTCTTCTAGCTTTAAAATTCACGGTCCTACGCCGACTGACCAAACTTTTCACAAAAAAAACTTAACAGGAACACCCGATTTGCTATTCTGAAGGTTTGTTCTGCGGGTTTGTTCATAATTGCTAAGCGAAGGTTTATGAAAAAAGAAAAGACGAAATTTTGGACTGTGGGCGGATAAGGCGTGACAAAAATTTTTTTTTTGAGCTAAAATGCTGACAATTGGTACACAATTTTAGGGTACGTTGGGGATGGTCTGTAGATGGTTTATGTGTAGTTTGCATGAAATCGGTCCAGTGGCCGTGGTACCTCCCATACAAATTCCAAATTAAAAACCCTTATTTCTGCTCATGTTAACGGTATTTGAACAAAAAATTAGTATGATGGTTTGGTGTACATATTCTAAGTTCTGCTGGAAATGTGATCGGAATTGGACAAAGGCGCGTGGTACCTCCCATACAAATCATAAATTAAAAAACAATTATTCCAGTTCACCTGTCTGTTTCGAAATATCAATTCACCACGACTTTGCAACGGAACCAGACTTTCAGTGACAATAAAATTTGAAGGCAAAACAACGTTTGCCGGGCCAGCCAGTATATTATAAATTCAATATTATTTAAAAGGACCTCCTTTTTTCTTTTCTTCATATAAGAGAAAATTGATCTTAAGTATGTCAGTCATAACGTACTATACATAATGTTAACTTAATCGGTATTATTTGTGGATTCTATAGATGCAGGGCCTTAAAATGAACATGGATCTATGTGGGCATATTTCACCAATGATTAATGTTGGGTACTCGTAATGCTCTGTTTGAAATATGGTCGAAATCAGAAGTAACAGTGGCATTTAAAGCTGTAGATTATAAAATCGAGAAAACCTATGTATCATATAAAGATGGAGAGATGTGGACGAATTGCAATAGGGTTTTACATTGCACCAAAATTAAAGAATTGGTACATTCTTCGAAATTGATTCACAATGCAAATAAAAAACTTCCATCGTATGGACTTCCATCTATGAGAAAACTGACCGCTTTTTAAAATTAAAAAAAAAACACATTTCCTTTCTCCCCAAAAGCATTACACTTTTCAGTTTAAAAAAAAACACATAATCAATACTTGTATCTTTATAAGGTAGAAAAAGAAGAAAATATATTTAAGTACTTATATATAGTTTCTATAACTGCAATTATTATTATTGATTGAGCCCATAAGCGCCAGCTAACAGTATTGTATATTGATTTCATAAACTCTTTTTTAATTTTTTTATTAACAATTTAAAAAAAATCGGTTTGATGTCTTTTAATTAAGCTCCATGTTGTGTTTTTTGTTTTAGTTTGTGATAGGTTGTCACTTGTAAAATTAAAAAATGTTTACCTTATACATAGTGGAGCGCGTAATTTGCTTATTTGGGAATAAAATAAAAAAATTAAGCACTTTAGAAAAATTTATTTTATATTCCAATTATATTGAACAGTAAGGGAATGTCGACCTTCGCTGTCCACACATTGCTGCATACGTTTTCTGAAGTTTTCATGAACTCTAACAAGCATGTCGACTGGTATTCTGCCAATTTCAGCCTTAATATTGTTAATTAGGTCTTCCAAGGTGTTGGGACGGTTAATATACTCCTTCAACTTCAGGTAACCCCAAAGGAAAAAAATCGCATGTGGCTAAGTCTGGTGAGCGTGCCGGCCAGTTCACATCACCCCTCAAAGAGATAAGCCGTTTAGGAAACATTTGCCTCGAACAATTCATGATAGCCCACGCTGTGTGTGATTTGTTTCACTTCAGTGCTGCATATTTTGTTTGTTTACACACCCACAGAGGTGAAAATGTGAATCATCAGAAAATAACACAATTGCGTCACGGGGTATAGTCTTCACAAGAGGTCCACCGAAAAATACGCTTCAACACAAAATGACCTCTCCTCACGTGTCCAATCCGAATTTTGTTTTCATTGCACATTTCTACACATTTTTGACATTTTCTCTTGTTTTATAATTCTTTGTACACTCACAATAGCAAATTTGACAACGAAACCCTAAAGCTTTTCAGAGTTGCTTTCCCCTGTCTGATTATTGCCGTGTTCGCCAATTTCTCGTAAAAGCTCAATTTGCCCATATTCTATTATGTATCGTCTTTGGTTTTACCGACATCGATGTATTGTATCGATGTTTTTCTGTCTGACTGTGATTGTGACCAGTGCTGTAAAAATTGTACTATCTTGTCTCTTTTGGTTGCACCTAAGTTAGGAAAAAAGAGGCAAAAAATACTGAGAAGTACTGAAACAAAATGAAGAATCTTCTTCCGAATCTGATGGGCATTCATCTTATACAAATAGCCCAGGAAAAGCAGCTCCTTCAGGTAAAAACTTTACAATATATTAAAAAAGGATTACATTATATCACTCTACAACTTTTGGGATGAGCATCACAAACTGGTGCAAGAGAATTGGAAGGCCAAAAAGAGATCCAGGGTTATTGATCAAATGGATACTGCACAAATGCCGACAGAATTGGCTGCATATTTGAAAAGTCCTGTGTCTAGACTACATGAAAATCCCCTGGAGACATGACAACAGGAATATGTGCTTAAAAATTCGGCGTTGATGAAGACGGCTATACAATATTAATCAATTATGGCTACTTCTGTCCCCTCTGAGAGAGTGCTCTCGGCTGCTGGAAATATTGCTTCAAGCAGAAGAAGCTCTTTCTCAAGAGAGAAGCTCCAAACAATTCTATTTTTACAAACTGACATCTCTTATTTATAAGTACATAAATAAAATAACTTTAGTATTAATCCATTTTTTCGCCTTTATATCATCGAATAGGGTAACTTATTTGTTGATAATATCAACGAAAACCAACATCCGTAAAAACATCGATGTTTCAAAAAAAAATCTTCAACAAAATTGTATTTATTTTTTTTAAAAGTATAAATTAAAATAACTCCTGTACTAATATTTTTTGTATTTGTTGGCCTTAATATCATCAAACAGGGTGATTTGTTTGTTGATAACACATATTAAAAAGAGAATATTAGCAAAAACAAAATTCCGTAAAAAACATCGATGTTTTCGAACATCAATGTTTTTTACCGATGTTTTATCGACATCGATGCCTTTGATTTAAAACATCGATGTTTTAAGGTCGTTGTCGCAGCACAAGATGAAGCAAGTTTAAGAACTGAAATTTTGTCAGGTCTACTCTTCGATGTTTTGTATTTCTATGATATTTGTTCGAGACGTTCTACTGCATCATTAGTGTTACGGTTTTGACACTCATTCCCTATAACTTCATTCATTATAACTTGAACTGCCATCATGAACATGGATCTATGTGGGCATATTTCACCAATGATTAATGTTGGGTACTCGTAATGCTCTGTTTGAAATATGGTCGAAATCAGATGTAACAGTGGCATTTAAAGCTGTAGATTATAAAATCGAGAAAACCTATGTATCATATAAAGATGGAGAGATGTGGACCAATTGCAATAGGGTTTTACATTGCACCAAAATTAAAGAATGTACCAAGTTTCTTCGAAATTGATTCACAATGCAAATAAAAAACTTCCATCGTATGGACTTCCATCTATGAGAAAACTGACCACTTTTCAAAATTAAAAACAAACGCATTTCCTTTCTCCCCAAAAGCATTACACTTCTCAGTTTAAAAAAAAACACATAATCAATACTTGTATCATTATAAAGTAGAAAAAGAAGAAACTTTATTTAAGTACTTATATATAGTTTCTATAACTGCAATTATTATTATTGTTTGAGCTCACAAGCGCCAGCTAACAGTATTGTATATTGATTCCATAAACTCTTTTTTTAATTTTTTTTATTAACAATTTAAAAAAAAACGGCTTGGTGTCTTTTAATTAAGCTCCATGTTGTGTTTTTTTGTTTTAGTTTGTGATTGGTTGTCACTTGTAAAATTAAAAAATGTTTGCCTTATACATAGTGGAGCGCGTAATATGCTTATTTGGGAATAAAATAAAAAAAATTAAGCACCTTAGAAAAATTTATTTTATATTCCAATTATATTGAACAGTAAGGGAATGTCGACCTTCGCTATCCACACACTGCTGCATACGTTTTCTGAAGTTTTCATGAACTCTAACAAGCATGTCGACTGGTATTCTGCCAATTTCAGCCTCAATATTGTAAATTAGGTCTTCCAAGGTGTTGGGACGGTTGATATACTCCTTCAACTTCAGGTAACCCTAAAGGAAAAAAATCGCATGGGGCTAAGTCTGGTGAGCGTGCCGGCCAGTTCACATCACCCCTCAAAGAAATAAGCCGTTTAGGAAACATTTGCCTCAAACAATTCATGATAGCCCTCGCTGTGTGTGATTTGTTTCACTCCAGTGCTGCATATTTTGTTTGTTTACACACCCACAGAGGTGAAAATGTGAATCATCAGAAAATAACACAATTGCGTCACGGTGTATAATCACAAGGTCTTCACAAGTGATCCACTGAAAAATACGCTTCAACACAAAATGACCTCTCCTCACGTGTCCAATCCGAATTTTGTTTTCATTGCACATTTCTACACATTTTTGACATTTTCTCTTGTTTTATAATTCTTTGTACACTCACAATAGCAAATTTGACAACGAAAACCTAAAGCTTTTCAGAGTTTCTCTCCCCTGTCTGATTATTGCCGTGTTCGCCAAGTTCTCGTAAAAGCTCAATTTGCCCATCTTCTATTATTTATCGTCTTTGGTTTAACCGACATCGATGTATTGTATCGATGTTTTTCTGCCTGACTGTGATTGTGACCAGTGCTGTAAAAATTGTACTATCTTGTCTCTTTTGGTTTGCTCCTAAGTTAGGAAAAAAGAGACAAAAATACTGAGAAGTACTGAAACAAAATGAAGATTCTTCTTCCGAATCTGATGGGCATTCATCTTATACAAATAGCCCAGGAAAAGCAGCTCCTTCAGGTAAAAACTTTACAATATATTAAAATAGGATTACATTATATCACTCTACAACTTTTGGGATGAGCATCACAAACTGGTGCAAGAGAATTGGAAGGCCAAAAAGAGATCCAGGGTTATTGATCAAATGGATACTGCACAAATGCCGACATAATTGGCTGCATATTTGAAAAGTCCTGTGTCTAGACTACATGAAAATCCCCTGGAGACATGACAACAGGAATATGTGCTTAAAAATTCGGCGTTGATGAAGACGGCTATAAAATATTAATCAATTATGGCTACTTCTGTCCCCTCTGAGAGAGTGCTCTCGGCTGCTGGAAATATTGCTTCAAGCAGAAGAAGCTCTTTCTCAGGAGAGAAGCTCCAAACAATTCTATTTTTACAAACTGACATCTCTTATTTATAAGTACATAAATAAAATAACTTTAGTATTAATCCATTTTTTCGCCTTAATATCATCGATTAGGGTAACGTATTTGTTGATAATATCAACGAAAACCAACATCCGTAAAAACATAGATGTTTCAAAAATAAAATCTTCAACAAAATTGTATTTATTTTTTTAAACAGTATAAATTAAAATAACTCCTGTACTAATAATTTTTTTGTTTTGTTTGTTGATAACACATATTAAAAAGAGAATATTAGCAAAAACAAAATTTCCGTAAAAACATCGATGTTTTCGAACATCAATGTTTTTTACCGATGTTTTATCGACATCGATGCCTTTGATTTAAAACATCGATGTTTTAAGGTCGTTGTCGCAGCACAAGATGAAGCAAGTGCGAGAACTGAAATTTTGTCAGGTCTACTCTGTGACGTTTTGTATTTCTATGATATTTGTTCGAGAACTTCTACTGCATCATTAGTGTTACGGTATTGACACTCATTCCTTATAACTTCATTCATTATAACTTCTTCTGAAATGTTCGAACTGCCATCAACATCAAAAGTTCTGTTATCATACTCAGAATTACTTTTGTCTCCACCCGGAATAACTGCAGCGAAAGGCTTATTACTATTCAAAGCTAGTTATTCTTTCTACTTCCCGAGGTCTTTCAGTAGGAAATTTTTTTTACTAAAGCGTCGGAAATATATCGCATTTCTGATGATCTGTGCTTCTTTTGTTGTACGAAGTATTTTTTTTTCAAGCTTCGCCTTTTTAGTAGCCATAGACATATTATTAGTTATGTAAATAACACATGCCTAAACGTTAACACTGATTTCTGAATGGCTTCAGAATGACAATAAATAGTTTTTTAAGATCGTTTCGGTAGTATATTTTAATGAATGAGTCTAAAATCTTTTATAAGGGCCAAGAAGGGGTTAGTGTGGGTTATCTGCTTCTTTCATAATAAAATTATTAAAGTACCAAATGTTAATTTTACTTTTTAAAATTTATATTAAAATAAACTACCATTTTTGAAGTCAAGTGTAATAAAATTTCGGACAATAGCCATACATTTTTTCCCCCTCATTCAACAATTTTTCTCTAACAGTTTGACACTAGAAATAAAATTTAATATTACGTGCGCTCAAAACTATCTATAGAAATTGACAAAATAGCTTCAATGATAGGGAGATAAACTACTCATTATTGCGAAATTTTCATTATTTAAATATAAAGAGTAAAAAAAATGCATTTTTCAAAATTTTTATATGAAAACAGTGTTTTTATTCCTGAGGTGGACATACTGCTGGTATTATATTATCGAGGGTATGGAATTTTAGTTAATCATGTTACCGTTGGCAAGGTTAATTTGTCTTGTTTCTCAGTATTAGATTAAGGTTTTATAAGCATATACAAAAAATAAGAAACAATTCAATATATTGCATACGCTAAAAATTGAAAAAAACGTTGTTTTGAGTAACAAAACATTTCTTTATAGTTAAAAAGGTAGCATCCCACTTCGAGACCATACAGCCCTTAATGGAAATGTACAATCTTGATGTTAATTTGTTGTGACGTTTGGTTAGTGTTACTCCTATTTCCTGAAGATGCTATCGAAATATCAAAATAAATATATATAAGGGTGATTCTGAGATTATGGGCTAATTTCGACATCATTTTTGGCATTCGATTTTTTCGAAGAATTTAATATTTAATTCAGGTAGATATCTTGTTTTAAGAATGACTAGTCACATTTAAAAGGTACACATCAAAATTTTAACTTTTAATGAAATCATGCAACAATTTAAAAATAAAAAAAGCAATTTAACAAAACAACCGGTGAATGACCAACTTCAGTGTGAACTCTCGTAACGAGTGACAAAACACGACTTACTTCATTTTAAAAAGATTGCTGACGAAAAAACTATTATATTTGCACCCACTTCATGTAATGATCAATCGCATTTGAGTTGCTTGAAATCAAGATTGGTTTGGAAATTTGAATTGTAGCGAATATTATATTTTACAGGATAATGATGTGTATTTTCAGGGACAGAAAATAAACATCCATAACAATATACATTTAATAAAAAATTATAATCATTAATAGCAACAGAATTAATTGAATATCATTTTTTAATATGGACTGGTTTATTAAATAAATAATTAATATTTTTGTAAAAAATTGAGAAAATTTCAATTGAAAGTAGTGTTAGGGACAACCAAGGTAATGATATTTGAACACTGTGGTAGGAAATTTATTGAAGAACAAATAATTTTTTTAAAAAACATTTTTCAAGACTTTAAGGTCCTATAAAGATTTATTGTCTAGTAAATAATAAAGTAAAATATATTTTATTTTTCCCGCTTGAAACAACCAAGGACAGCTAAGTGGTCCAGAATCTCAGAATCAAAAATAAATATAAAAAACTGCCCTTAAGCTTAAAGAAAAAAACCTAAGCCTTCTTTTAAGCAAAACAAATTGGGCCTTTTTGGAAAAAAAAGTTCCAAATTTTGATAGGAACAATAGGTTTTAAGTTACATGGCTGTGAAAAAACACCTATTAGCTCAAGATTTCAAAATTCGACCCCCTCTAACTCAGAGTTCTTGACCGATATCGTTCAAAGTTTGTGTAAACTACCATATATATAGTGCTTTATTATTTTGTATAAGCGTTTTTATGTTAAAAATTTGCGTTTTGATGTGAAATTGTTTTTTTGTCAACACTGAAATTTGTGAGGTTTACGTTACGGCACGTAAGTCAGGCGAACGATCGCACGTAATATAGTGCGACGCTTTCTTATGCGAAAGTAACTGACTGACTTTCGTTCGCAACCTTTATTTAATCGAACAACCGTCCTCGAATATAATGGGAACGAAATTGCCGTCTAGAAAACAAGTGCTCAAGATGTATTTTTATGGTACTCGGCAGCGTAAAACAACAGCTAACGAAAGTGCAAACTTGGTGACTGACACAGCCAGTGTTTTTTGGCGTCAAGCATTTATTCCAACTTAAATCCGATTCCGTTGGACAACGAAAGTTCAATCTTTGGTCGCTGAATGAATAGCCTTTTATGTGAATTATTGAACCTGCTCCAAAGGAGCCTAACAATAAGTATACGAATCTTAAGTATAATTCAATAATGAATCCTAGAATGGATTTCTTGTTATGTGGATCTCTGCTAATTGGCAGGAATTTAAATTAATTTGGTCAAAAAAGCGTATAACTGGTATGGATCACTTGTCTGAGAATTTTACACCTGGTTTGGCTTAAACCTCGTGATAAAGGGCCAGAGGACCCTTACAGTCATTTACAGAGTGTTCGCGATATTATGTAGAGTGAAGAACTCTAGTTATGTATGTATAACAGATAACTCTAGAATAGCAGAGTGGACGACGTAATTTAGGTTTTGTAGGTTTTTCGTGCTGACTGTTTTAAGGATCACGTATGAGAGCATTTAAGCCACGTGACGTAGAATAAAGGATTCTACACAGTCTTTTTTTAGTGTTCGTCCGCGATTGACATTGACTGTTTTAAAGATCACGTATAAGAGCATTTAAGCCACGTGACGTAGAAAAAAGAATTCTACACAGTCTTTCGGGCGCGTGTGTTCGCGATTACTGTTTCGGATGAAGCACAAGTGTAGATTAGAAAACACGGCGTTCGTGCAGTCGGCGATCCAGGTGGATTCCAAGGTATGTAACATGATCAGATTGAGAAAAAGGGATATTGTTTAGTTTCAATGTCGGACAAGTGCTAAAATTCAGTGTGAAAGATACCTGTGTGCATTTAGCCTCATTGACTTTTATTCTCCAGTCAGAGAGCCAAGATTCTACTCGTCTGAGATGTACACCTTAGATTCATAGATGCAATATCCTCCTTTTTATGTGCGGCCATTATAGCGGTATCGTCGGCAAAAGTGGATGTTAGCACGTTTGGGCTGGTAGGTATATCTGCGGTAAACAGAAGGTAAAGGATGGGTCCCATGACGCTTCCCTGGGGAACACCTGATAGTATTTCGCGGTCATCGGTGACGTGTTGCCCACATTTGACTCTGAATCTGCGGTTTTCTAAGTAAGACTCAAGAATTCGATGCGTATTTGCCGGTAAGTATTTTCAGATTTTGTAGGTCAAGCCAAAGTGCCAGACTTTGACAAATGCTTGAGCAACATCCAGGAATACGGCGCAGCAATATTCTCGCCATTCAAATGATTTTTCAATTGATGGGTCAGACGGTTTACTTGTTCCAAACTGATGGTCTGGTATTATGTTATTTGACACAAGGAACGGTTTTATTTTCGATAAAAGAACTTTTTTAAATAGTTTAGATAAGCAGGGAAGCAAACTGATCGGCCTGCATGAGGAAGGTATTGATTTGTACTTTCCTGGCTTTAAAATCATGTGAATAAGAGAAATTTTTCACACTTTAGGAAAGTAACCATGTCTCAAAATAGAGTTAAATAATTTTGCCAGGAACTTCACAGCAATATAGGGAAGTTCCAAGATCATTTTAGGCGTGATAAGATCATATCCAGGTGCTTTTCCTGGATTTACGGTTTCTTTAATGACATTCAGAACTTCATTTGCGTTAGTGAACAATGGAATTACGGCAGACATTTTATCATCAGGTGGAAGGAGGTAGCTACTTGCAGGATTTAGGCGAAATAACTGGGACAGATGGTTTGCAAAAACATTGGTTTTTTTCCTCTTCTAATATTGTCCACTTGCCATTTGCGTCGCGTATTGGAAATTGCGTTTCGGTGGGCATACTAGTATTTCTTAATGTTTTCCATAATGAGAATTTGGTTGAAGCTGTCGGATTTAAAATTGCAATGAAACTAGCATGCAGTCTACTCAGTCAGGGCATGTACTAGCAGATAAGTTAGATTTACTAACTCCTCTTATTATATTGAAGTCCATCAAGTCAGGCTTTTTGTTAATATCAGAAGGCCAATATGTAGGTTGACTGGGAGATATAAAGTCCAATTTATTTTGACGTCGCATTAGACATTTATACAGCCGGTTTCCAGTAGGGTTTGCTAAACGGGATCCCCAGTGCGTATGTTTGGCATTGTAGGCACCAGCAGCAATAAAGTTGCGTCCGAGACCATTGAAAAAGTTCAGAAGTATACATTCTGATATCGCGAACCGCGGGGGGAAATATATTGCTGAAATGGTAAGAAAACTACCTTGAATCTGGATACGAATTGTTGTCGCTTGAAGGTAGTTTTGTGAGACTCCTTCAGCGACTTGATGTTTCATTCGTTTTCGTATTAGGATACCAGTGCCCCCATGAGCCTCACCGTCGGGGTGGCGAGTACCATAAAATCTAAAATTAGGTATCTGAAAATTGTATTTGTCTGTAAGATGCGTTTACGATAGTAGCGTTATATCAATATTCTGCCAATCTAGGTACTCTGTCAGTTCGTGTCTATGTTGGTTCACGCCGTTTGCGTTCCATGTACATATCTTAAGAGGGCCTATTTTTTGGTAAGTAGAATTTGAATTAACTGATTCTGGTTACGCATGAATTCATGCATCATTGATTGCATAGTTGACATGAACATGTTTATACTCTGTACCAGTTGTTGAATCATTGATTCAGAGTTAACAAGTTGTTGCACTGGGGCATTAGGTGTATGCGCCCTTAGAACATTCGCGTATGTTATACCGATAGCCGGATAGCCTTAAAAAAGAATACTTTGAGAGAAGGTGAAACGAAGTAAGGAATTGAGTTTTTATAGAAATTGTATGACCTTTCTGACATCGCACATGGCAATGCACTCAAAATAATAACCGATCCGGAAAACGCTGTATTTGTGCAACTGCAACAAGAGCGAACGAGCAAGCGAAACGACGGAAGATAGAGGAAGAGCGTGAAAAACTGCGAAACAGAGATGAAACATCCGGTTAATATACGTATGTTTCATACTCCGAATCAAACGAATTAGCTACTGACCACCAATTTTCCGATAAGGGAATGATTTTGCCAACTGAGGATCAAATTGAACAAGGGGCAGCATCAAATGCTTTACTCCGGATCTGGTATCTATCTTCGACAGATGTAAGACAACGGACGAAGAAGCAGTTCGTATATTTATTGCTGCGCCACGAGCTTTTTAACTTGATCCAAGAAAGTATATTATCAATCAAAAGTCCCTTCGAGAAGCCTGTACATAAAATCGACAGCAGATTGCTGCATGGCTGCAAGAAAACCCCATAGTTGCGCGAATCCCGATGCTATAGAGGCATGAATGCTCCGAAATCACCAACAATGCCAAGAACATGTACAGATCAATTTTGCGATACTTTATCTAGACCAGTAAAACAATGTCTTTATACGAGGGCGGTTCGGAAAGTTCTTAGCCTATCAATGAAAGAGAATAGTTAGTTTTTCAAAAATATTTTTATTTTTCAATATAATCTCCTGAAACTTCAATTCACTTAGTCCAACGCTTATCTAGCAATTCTATCCCTTGATTAAAATAGTTTTCCTCAAGGTCTTCAAAATAGTGGTTTACAACTGTAATTACATCTTCATTTGAGGTAAAACGCTTGCCAGCAAGGATTTTTTTAGATTTGGGAACAGGTAAAAGTCACTGGGAGCTGAATCAGGAGAATAAGGTGGGCGGTCAAGCAAGTCCTTTGATTCGTTGATTTTAACTGTTAAAACACTCTTGTGCGCTGGTGCGTTGTCTTGATGAAAAATTATTTTTTTGTGTTGTAAGCCAGGACGTTTTTCTCGAATTTGTACATTTAATTGATCTAAAAGGTTGCAATAGTACTCTGAATTTATTGTTTTACCCTTATGCAGATAGTCAATCAATAAAATACCTTTGAAGTCCCAAAAAACCGTTGCCATAACCTTACCAGCCGATTAAATTGTTTTTGCCTTCTTTGGGGCACTTCTCCAGCTTCAGTCCATTGTTTGGATTGTTCTTTTGTCTCTGGAGTATAGTAGTGGATCCATGTCTCATCAACAGTTATGAAACGACGCTTAAAATCCATTTTATTTCGCTGAAACGATCCAAACAAGCTTGAGAAATGTTCATTCTTATGCGTTTTTGGTCGACTGTTAACAAGTCCGGCACCCATCTTGCAGAAAGATTTTTCATCTGTAGTTCTTCATGCAAAATTAAATGGACTCGATCATTTGAGATGCCCATGATATTAGCTATTTCACGAACTTTTATTCGTCGATCATTTAATACCATATCATGCACTTTGGCTACAATTTCTGTTGTTGTTGCTGTTTTTGGACGTCCACTACGTGGTTCATCTTCAATGCTTGTACGACCACGTTTAAATTCAGCAACCCAGTTTTTTACTGTTGCATGTGAAGGAGCACTTTCACCTAACACATTCACCATATCATTATGAATTTCTTGTCCCGATAAACCTTTTTTGTGTAAATATTTAATGACACCACGCATTTCTAATTTTTCCATTGTAAAAAAATCGCGGATACGTCTTTTGTGAACACCTGTTGCCAGATCGAAACAAAATTTAACATGTGTTCATAGCAGAGATGGTTTCCAAAACACTTAACTTTTTCTGTTTATACCGCGCTTTTTGTGCTAGGCTAAGAAGTTTTCGAACCGCCCTCTACACACAGAAAAATTACGCAGTGATACCAACAATTTTGTATTTAATTTAAACAATTTTACTATTATATCATTCCCAACAAGCTTTATCTCTTGGCACAGCGCGGAAGCTGTGTTTTTTTTAAGATTACAGTTATTGTTTCAACAACTTTTAAGTAAATACTAAGTTTGTGAAAATCAAGAGTAAAAGTTGTTGTTTTCAACGTTAGAGCAACTACGGATCCGCATTTGAAATAACTGCGATACTGTTGGTATTAGAGTCGCGTACATGATGTTTTAAGGGCATAACGTTATTACTTTAAATACGAAGTTGTTGGGTTCCTACTAAACACTGTTTCCCTATAGAAACAAAAAGAATCTTTTTTTTGTAATTTTTTGTTTTTTTTTTCCTTTTTTTATACATATACATATAATATTTAATAATCTTCAACTAAATTATCATTAATTTGCAATTCAAATATTAGACATGTTCAGTTTTGTACATTACTCAAAATAAATCCATAAGGATTAAAATCTTAATACATGTTCAATGTTATTCAAAACATATTTACTAGTTGGCAGCGAAACGCTTTCAAAAGTTTTGATATAATATGCATCGCAAGTATTTAAAATTACGTGTGATGAAAGTTTTCAAAAAACTTCGTTTTTACTTCCTTATTACATACCTTGTTTTCAATCATATATAAATGCATTAGATAAAAGTTCAATAGAATTGATCCCACATTCATTATATATATATATATATTATATATATATATATATATATATATATATATATATATATATATATATATATATATATATATATATATATATATATATATATATATATATATATATATATATATTTATGAATACGGCTGTAAATCTTTGCCTCAACAACAAAACACTCCCAATTTTGTATAAACATAACGGTATTATCAGGAGTGTCGTTGTTGCATTGACAACTTGAGTTGTTGGCACCAAAGTGTTCGTGTTCATTTCCATCAAAGAACGCGTCATTATAGTACAATCATTTTAGAAGTGAATACGAAAATTGATAAAAAATGACTTCTGAAATAAATGTTTTTGAAAAAGAATCGTTAATGAAAGACGAAAATGTGTAATAAATTTGTATATTGAGGTGGGACTTTCAGGCGAGTGTATATCGCTTAAAGCTGAATGTGGGATCAATTCTATTATATATATTTGTTTATTAAATCAGTTCTTTGTAAAATAAACAATACAAAATATATAGATTCGAATATTCGCATAATTGATAACACAGTACAACAGCCAAGAAATAAATTTATGAAGAAAATTTTGCCAATATACAATTCTGCTTTTATTTACAATTAAGTAACTTCACTTAATTGTAAATAAAAGCAGAACGCGTTAATCGATTTCTATGATCTATGTCGCATTTTGTTTATAGGTTATGTGACTACGTGAAAGTTAAAAGACTCTATACGTTTTTCCGTTTGGGATTTATATGTTCTAATTGCAAAAATGTTGATTTGGTAGAGAAACAGTATATTAATGGATTAAAGAAAATGTAATTATTAATTTTTCTCAATTTATTTCAGCAAAATCGAACTAGTCGTTCTCGATTTATGTCAAACTACGTTTTTGCCAACATTTTACAACTAAGCGAAAAAACATCAAGATAAGGAAAAAATGTAAAAGGTCATAAAAAAAAACTGGCACATACGAACGCAAAACCCTTTGTGGGTTTTAATATACTGACCTAGTACCATCACCCTGACTTGGAATTTCTCACCCCCCAGACAATAACCCCAAAAATGTTCCACAGTGCAATCGTATTACTGCATCATTAAGATTGAAATGGCAAGTCAATACGACCGTGTTGCCAGCATTGAATCGACAAATTGATTAAATTGAATATTAGTTAAAGTAGTGTTTATGAATACGTTTTCTTAACAATCGTTTGTTAGGCAAAAAGTGCTTGTTAACTAATATGTACTTTAAGTCCCAATTAAGGTTTTTTTATGAATACGGCTGTTATTCTTTAGTCAACAGCCAAATACAAGATGCAATAGCAAAAACTCTTGTTCACTCTTGGTTTTAAAACTAAAAATTGTTTATTGTTACTTCAAATACGAAGCATTTGAATGTATGTTGAAATTGAAATTACGATTTCATTCTTAAAATAACAATTCGACTGTCGCGGCAACCAGGAATAGGCGGGATCCGTAATAGACGTATAAAATGCTTTGACACTGCCTTAAGGGCGGTACTTTTAAACTTACAATACAGTCTTTACGAGCGCCCAGATTCCTCATTCTTGGATGAGGGCATCAAAGTATCAAAAATCAAAATAATTAACTCTCAATTCGGATGCCGACGCGGTCGCCATCCCTTGACAATGTTGTAACACTACGGAGCACAAATTGTGAGACGTAAAGGAAAATACACAGCTATTTATCGACATTAAAAGTGAATTTGAGAATGTCAATATCGAATTACTCATCTCGAAATACAGAGATCTGGTATTAGCAAACACACATGCAATGATATTTTCACTATATTTGATGCTACAAGGATATTAACATTGAACTAGGTGTTGGGACATGCCATAAGCGGTCATTTACTGACACCCCTCAGTGTTCTTAGCCCTCTTAGCTATTATGTGTATATTAAAGAGCTATTAGAGCACCTGGAAATAGAAATACTCGGATATGCTGATGATTAAGCGATTTTTCATTCCGATTCATTAAACCAACGATTACAGAACATCTCTTTCTATCTCTCCCAATAAATGCAAGGCGATGATCATATTACCGAAGAGAAACCAATGGCCAAATAATGAAAATGAGAATATTTATCATCAAATGATGCGTCATCTGCCGTACAGCTTTCTCTTGGCACCGAATGACTTCTTTTTACTCCCGCACATTAAAAAAAAAAAACGATTCTCGTCGCCAGAACCATGTTTGAAGGTGTCGCAATCGGAGTGGAAAAAGTGCTTCGACAAAAGCTTCGACATGCAAAAGTGTATAAATCATGCAGGAGAATACTTTAAATAAAACCATTTTTGAAAATAAATATTCTCATTTTCATTATTAGGCCAGAAATATTATAGTAAAGTACAATGGAAAATAATTGGTTTAATGAGAAACGAAAAAAAATTATCGGATTTTCATCCTTTTCTTCTAGTTTTGAGTGCAATATGGAATGGTTTCTTAATTCTAATATCAATAAAGTATTTGAACGTCTATCGATACCATGCTGTAGATGCTACTGCAATTTACGTTCGAAAAATTATCCTCCAAAATCGGTAATCAATATCGTTGAAGACACGAAAAGAATATGAAAAACAATCATCTATTACTTGATACTCGTAATCATAAGTCATATATCATGTAATGTTTTGAGTATCCTGGGGCAGAGAGTCAGACCTATATATATTGTAGCCATCTAGATGCACTAATCGGTCAGATATTTCTTCCGTGAACCATGTTTCGGAGATAAAACGACGTTGAAATTCTCAAAAATTGTCTTGAATTCATCCATTTTTTCACATCCATCATTATTATTATTTAAAAAAATATTTGTTGCTGATATTATTATAGTTATTAACAATATCACGCTTACCTTTGACTATAAGTAGTTAGGTCTTTGATTTATGACACAGATGAAACGCTTTAACATGAAAGAGGTCAGAAGTTGTAAAAACATTGTAATATGGTCTGGAATATTTGCAGCAAATTACACAGTGCAACAAACAAAATCGGAATGGGATGACACCAAAACCAATTACAAGTGGACTGCCGGTTATATGTACTGGATTGACCCAAAACAAACACTTTTCGGCCAGGGGCAGTCACCTCTTTTTTGTTCGTCTATTTTTTCGTCGTGGGAGCAGCACTTCCCGGAATGCCTGCTCCGAATATGTCTGGTCCGAGCCGGGATCGAACAAAACCCCGGAAGTTGGTTTGCCATTGTGCTGCTCAGGTCTTGCACTATGGCATCGCCCGGCCTGATCAACGACGTCACCTGGCAACCCGTCATCTCACTAGGATCGGACCACCTTCCCATAATTCTCTCCATAAATAGACCATCCGACTTAATAACCTCTGAACGCCGTTCATTTCTCAATCAAAAAAGGCTGATTGGGAGGCCTTCAAAGAAGACACCCACCGCAGCTTTAATAATCTATTTCCGTCGTATGTTCGGGTAGCCAAAAAAAAGTTCCGAACCATCATCAGCCGCTCGCAATATCCCTGCTGGTCGAATACCCGAAGTACGACGAAATTTCCCAGCAGAGACGAGCGCGATAACATTCGTCGCTCCAATCCTACTGACCCTAGAACTAGACTCTCAACTATGAGATCAGTAGGTTGGTTATCGAGTATAAGCGGAACAAATGGCTACACCACTTAAAGCAGTGCAACTTAAGTTTCGGAATTCATAAGTTGTGGCAACGGTCAAATCGCTTAATAACCCTTGAAGAAAGAATGATCGCACAGCCGTCACGTTCGGTGATAGAACAGTAACAGATCCGAAGAGGTGCGCGTGTTGTTTAAACCGGCTTTTTATTGAGCACCCAGAGAGTGATAAGGCGAAAAGGAGAGGATTGCGTCGTATCCGCGCTCTCCGAGTCAAAGAGGCACCACCACAATTTACTGTGGCCCATGTCATCCGCAGCACAGTCATTAAAGGCGCTGGGTCCGGATGGAAACTCAATGCTGATGTTAAAGCACATCGCTACGCCGGGAGTAGACCCAAGTGCTTAATCTTTCGCTAGCCACTCACTTAGTTCCCGGTGCCTTGTAAATGGGCAGAGTGGTTCCGCGACTGAAGTCAGACAAAGACTCAAGTAAAGAAGAATCGCACAGGCCGATCTCTTTGCTTTCTCCAGTAGCAAAGGCGCTTGAAGCACTGCTACTCTCCAGCCTCATCGAACACTTCCCTTGTGCTGATCATCACCATTAGTTCCGCAAGCAGCACAGCACAACAACTGCTTTACACGCCATCACCACACGTAAAGGTCGTGGCCTTAAACAGAACAAGCCCAACGACAGAACGGTCCTCGTGGCTCTTGGCATTCGACACGGTCAATCATGCCCTGTTCGAGGATATTGCAAAAAAGTCCCTTCCGCCCAGTTTGAAACGTTGGGTAAACTATATGTGAGGGCGCCTGTCATTTGTAGAATTTAGAGACAGGAAGTCGAAGCCTCATAGAGTTAAACAGGGAGTTCCTCAGGGTGGGGTGTATCTCCGGCACTGTTTAACCCTTACCTCTCCTGCACCACCAGACGGCGTTGAAATTGTGTCGAGCGCTCATTATTTCATAATTCTGGCGTCAGGACCTAAAGTGGATGACAGTCTTAGCACGTTTCTCATTGCAAGAAATATAAAAATATCCACATCCAAAACATTAGCCACACTGTTTACTGCATGGTGCGGTTGTGAAATTCGATGACGTCAACATCCTGACTACCAACTACCCCGAAGTCCTTGTGGTGTCATTGGGCAGCCTTTTTCGATTCTTTGCACATATTACAGCTATCTTCGATAAGCTCAAAAGTAGAAACAAGGTCCTCAAGTCACATGCCGGCAGTACTTGGGAAGCCTGCTTTCTAAGTAATGTCTGATATGGTGTTTTCGCAGTAGGTTGCCTCCGCCCAGGCAGATCAGGTAGATCTTCATGATCTAGAGAGAGAGAGAGGTCCAACGGCACAAAGGAGAACCGAAACTATATGGCAAGTCTTAACAACACCCACGCTGAAGAAGACGTCGCAACAGTATGCAGCTCCCGGAGATTTCGCCTGAGGAGAAGGTACTACCTCGGAAGGCGCGCGTGTTTCTGGCTCCGCTGAGATCTGGATGGTCGAGCCGCATCAAATCTTATTGGGCACGAATAGATGCTAACGTCCCGCGTTTCCTCCACCTGGATATCGAAGCAAATCCCCCATAGACGAACAGGACTTCAAAATAAAATATATTGTTGCTACAACAACAACAAGTTGACATGATCCATAACAAACCCCTCAAAGGTTATTTTTAGTTTGGTGCGAGAAATTTTTATCACGGATTTGAAGTTGGTGATTTTGGAACGCTAACACAAAAAACATTAACAATTTGATAAAACCATCCTGAAGTATTTTTACTATTCCGGAAAGATGTTTTATTTTACTGTTATTGGGGACGGGGAATCCATTTTTGATATTTAATGTTACCTAAAACTAGATAGCACTATCATACTAATTTTGCTATTTCTTGAGGATTGTCATAGAAAACACAGTTTTAAAAATCAAGTTTTGATGTAATCTGCATTGTTAAACATACGAGGGTATATCAATAATTCCGTGACTTTCCCAACGTTTCTCGTATTTATATGAAATGCATCGCTGCTCCCATCAAGTACCACCTGTTAATAGACCACTGTCAAATTTTGAGAGAGTTCCGTCATATGGTTTTGTTTAACGGCTGTTTAAAACGTACAACCTCGCGGATTTTGTTAAAAATGCAAAGAAAGAGAATTTCGTGTGCTCATTAAACATCATTTTTTTTTGCAGAAAATAACTTTTTTCACAGCCATATGGAGTCGTTTTTTAAATCCTCGTTAAATCGGTCCAATAAGATGAATACTATTTGCATTTTATTGCCTTTTCCTTTTGAAGATAATCGATGTGGATTATACAGCGAGCATCCCAAAAGACTGTTGACATCACCTTATTGGCCGACAAAGTCACCTTGGCCTTCTTTGGAGCCGGTTTACCCGGAGAAACCCATAATTATGCTGCGTGGCTGCAGTTACAAAACGCCGCAAAAACTCATTCGGACTGCGGTTAAACAACTCCAAACAATCCTTTGAAGTTGTCACACGATTATGGTTATGGTCGATTGAAAGCAAACGCGGCAGACAGCTTCCTTAAACCTAACTGATCATGTAAAATCGAAACCACCCTATCATATGAAATGCGTACGGCATCACAAATCTCACGCACCTTTACTCTTAGATCGGCCAACACCATATCATGGATTTTATTGAATTCCTCTATTGGCCAGATTGTTCAGCGTCATTTATACTTGTGCTACCACAATACAAGTCTGTAAACCACTTATTTACCATTAAAATTGATGGTGCAGAGTCTCCATAGTTTTTATCAAACTTTTTCTCGGTTTGATTGACGGGTTTTTCACAAAAAATAAAGTTTAATGAGAACTCGCAATTCGCCTTTTTCCATATTTAACAAAATCCACGAGGTTGTATGTTTTGAACAGGTATTGAACACAAACTTAGTGAAGGAACTTTCTCAAAATTGTACAGTAGTCTAATTACAGATGGTACTTGATGGGAGCAATGTTGCATTTCATATAACTACGAAGGAAGATGAAAAAAAACGAATTATTGACTCGTAGCATAACATATATTTTCATAAAAATACCATATGTGACAGCCTATAAAGAAAGGGACCTAAGGGTAAAAAATCAATTTTCCCTTTTTTTGATGTGGACAACATCTGAGCAATGAATGAGACCGATCCCATGCACCAAAAGTGTTCCCTCCCAGAGATATGCACGTTTTATGAAAGTGATGGTATACCAAAGATACACGTATTAAAATCTTTAAAATGGCTCTCCTGAACAAAACTGGTTTTTACCCTAAGGTCCCTTTCTATTTTGCGCGTCACATTTAGTACTTATAGTATATACCATAGTATATGAAACGTTGAATCGATTTTATTATATTACTTTGAAATTTTGTTGAGATAAATTGAATGACATATTATGTATATAAATATAATTCTTTGTTATATTAAAAATCGTTTTTAACACAAACTTTATTGATCAAGCAAAATGTCACTATTCTGGCCCAACAAACTGCAAACAGAAGTAAATAAAACAGGACAATGTCTTCTCTTTACACACACACAGACAAAACAATTATCACTAGTAACCACTTAATGTAAAATAACACAATGTCGTGGGACAACTATTTCTGGATGTCCATTCCTTTGTAACCCAAATAAAATTTTTCCCAATAAGCAATGTTTTTATTTTATACAATACAATTTAGCACCAATTTACATGCATTGTTAGCAATTTAGTATTTAAGAATGAACTTTTCAATAAAGAATCTGAGAAATTCATAGACCGTGATTGTGTCAAACTTCTTTCGCTTATCAGTATAATTATGTTTATGAGTTTGAGTTAAACAATCTTTATCTTGGTGATACCAAGATAAAGAACCAAAAAGCAAATCATTTGGAAGACAAAAGTCTCTAACAATACACATTTGGTGACCCATAATCCTTCGTAAGGACGAAACATGCAACTTTAAATCCTGCAACTTTAAACAGGATCAAATTCAGTGTTTGCTTCATATTGGTAAAATCAAAACAAAAATGGTGATCCGTACATAACCGCTAGTTGAATGTGAGTTTTCCCCACGAGTGGTAAGGAACTCAACAAAATTTTTTAATGGAAATAAACACGCAGCCAAAAGGCTCCATTAACATTTAATAACGCTAATCCTTCGAAAGGACGAAACTTCAAATCCGCAACTGAAAACAGGAAATCAGTCAACTAGTCCCCGAATAGGACATAATATGAAAGAAGAAATTGTGGGAACAAATCCAGGAATTAAATTTCTTTACATGGGAGCATGGTCGTACAAAATTGCAAAACTACGAAACCTTCTGCAGCTGGGCAAGAGTCAATAGTTGAGCAAATCACTGTTTTGCCACTGCCCAAATCACGATAACAACATTCAATGGAGATTACCTCAAATGGCCGTCATTTTCGGATCTTTTCTCACAATTAGTGAACAACCAGCGAATTCCCACGGTACAAAAAATGAGGTACCAAATGACCAATGTTGTAGGTGAAGCTGAAAAACTCATAAGTCAGCTCTTAGCCTCAGCCCAAAACAACTACGCTGCGTGCAAGTTATTGCAAGATCGGTACAAAAACCAACGGGTGCTGGGTGCATCGCTTGTACAGCAATTGTTTGATCAACCCCCAACTGGATCATCAGCTACGTCTATTAAACAGCTGCATGATGTCACGCAAGAGTGCTTACATGCGCTCAAAGCGTAGGAATCGACACATCCTCCTAGGGTTCAATACTACTTCATCTACTTCTCAAGAAACTAGATCGAGGTATTCGTGGTCAATAAGAAAAATCACAATTGATCTAATTAATTGCAAGATTCTTTGGAGACTTCATTTCAATCAATGGAAGCAATGGGTCAAAAGGAACGTACTTAAAACATGTTCTTCAGCGGCATTACACGCACTGTTGCATTTGGAACAAAAGCCAGGTTCTACAAGCAAAACAGATACTAGGACAACTTCATCAGCTGTAACAACAAAATCTCCAGACGAGGCAACCTCCTTAACCACTCAGCCGCCCAATAATCATAACGCCACCTCTCTAGCCGCTACGAATGAACAACAACTATGATCGTACATTTCTCTCACCACCGCAGTACTGAAAATAAAAACGGATAACACGGAAGTAGGATGTCGCGCTTTGCTAGACGCAGGTAAATTTTATCACTGAGCGCCTAGAGACGCAACATGGAGTTTCTGTGCGAAAGTCAACAATTACCATTAAAGAATTTGGAGCAACCAACAGATAAACAAAACATCGAGTGAATGTTCTTTAGCTCTAATGTCTCGAATCAACAACTTTCACCACTTTTAAACAATCTGATGCCAGCTAATCTAGCCTTCAAACGTCCTGACAAAAATGGCATACTACTAGGTGCTGAACGCTATCATCAGTTGCTTTCAATTGAACAAATATAATTATCCAAGCAACTCCAAACAATGCATAACGTTGTTTTTGGATGGGCATCTCGAAAGAACTTCAAGAGGAACACCCTAAAAATTTGACATGAGAAATCTGCACACAGATGATTCACTTGATGCCTCCATCGCTCGACTCCGGGAATTGGATGAAATAAAAACAACAAGCAAACCATTATCAATAGAGGAAAAACAGAGTATAGGTCAATTTGCACAACACACTGACCACAATCGATTCATAGTACGAGTACCCTTTCATCAAATTCCTGACGCTCAAGGCGACTCATATGGAATTGCGATAAATCGATTTTTTAATCAAACGTCGGCTGCAAAAGTTTCCCGAGTTAAAAACTCAGTACTTCATTGATAGCACTAAAAGGATAACTAAACGCAGTTACCTCAGATTTTGCCTGGCTTTCTGATGCTCTAGGGTTGCTGTCCCCCATCATAGTAACAGCAAAAATATACATTCAGGAATTGTGAGCGCTAAAATTAGACTGGGAGCAATCGTTACCAGAGTCTCTGCAGACGAAATGGATCTCGCTTTGAGCGGATCTAAACACGCTAAAAACTCTTCAGATCTCAAGACACATCTTTAAGGGAAGAATACCAGAATCAAAACAACTACATATCTTTACAGATGCGTCAGAGAAAGCATATGGGGCAGCTTACATTCCATCAATTTTCAAAGATGGAACTATCATGGTACGTCTACTGTGTGCAAAATCGCGAGAAGCTCAAAAAGCAAACAATACCATGACTAGAGCTCTGCGCTGCCGCCCTTGGGGCTCAACTTGCCTCAAGAATTAAGGCTGATCTTTAAATGAAGTGTCCAACCTGGATTTGGACTGACTCCGAAGTCGTCCTGTCCTGGATAAACTCAACCTATGCAGCACTCAACACCTTTGTGGGCAACCAAGTTGCAATCATACAACAAACAAACCAGGTAGAGCAATGGCGCCTCGTCAGTTCAAAATGCAAGGTTGTACTATCTCGAGGAAAGTCAGCAACGGCTCTTAGAGATTGCACTCTTTGGTTTTGAGCCCCCTGTTTTTACACGAAAAAGAAACGATGTGGCCACCCAAATTCAACCGACATCTTGCAAATTCGACCAATCTGAAGAGAAAACGGAAAGCGCCAGAGGCACCCGTCACCTCAGTAACACCACCCGACTTTACATACAAAATGAAGCATAACAATTTCATTTACCCGTCAACAACGAATTATGGCTTACGTGTTACGATTCATCGCTGATGTAAAAGGGCCCATCGACAGCCCCATAGGTCGCTTACAACTGTTGAGCTGGACGTAGCTTTAAGGTCTATAATCAGGCACATACAAGATTCTGACTTCCCGGAAGAAATTCAGCTCTTGAAGAAATACCATGAATTAGGTGGATAAAGTAAACTACGTTAATTTTTCACCATTTCCGGATGACTTCAGTTAATTTCGAGTTGGAGGTCGACTGGAAGCCTCATCATTGAAATATGATACAAAATATTAATTCCTTATACAATGCATTGATCCCATTTCCAAATTAATATTTGAAATGGCTCATAAGGAAAATAAACACAACGGCGTGCAACAACGTTCGTACTACAACGGTTTTGGCCATTGAAAAGAAAAATTATGGCTCGAGCTACAGTACACGAACTTACTGCTGTACAACATGTAGCAGAGCTAAGCCAGTTCCCTTTAGTCAATGTATGGCAAATTTGCTTTCCACACGTTGAACACCAGTCAGGCCATTCATTAACTCTGGGGTAGATTACTGTGGTGCGATAACATACATTACAAACTGCGCAGCAAAAGACCACACAAGGCATACTTTGCAGAGTGTTTTTTTGTTATTTCGCGACAAAAGCGGTACACTTAGAATTGGTGAGTGACCTCACTACTGAAGCTTACATAGGTTACCTTAAAAGGTTCATCGGTCGACGAGGACACTGACAGATGCTATATTGCGACAACGCATTGAACTTTGTAGGAAAAAAATAAGCTAAATGAATAATCAATCATCATACAATCACCAAATGCCCAAGAATCAATTACAAATGCAAGAGCATCCAGTTCAATTTCATTCCGCCAAGAGCGCCACACTTTGGTGGTCTTTGGGAGGCAGCCGTCATGTCCGCAAAACGTCTTCTTGTGAGAAGCGTGGCTCGAAACATAGATCATTGAAATTGAGGCAATAATGAATTGGAGGCCTATTACTCCACTGTCAGATGACCCCAATGATATATGTAGGTTCACTCACTCCAGGACATTTTTTGACCAGCGTCCACGCAACAAAATACAAAAAATAGCAACCTCCAACGTCATGACAACAACGCTCGTCGTACTGTTTGCACTTCCCTAAATTATTGCAGGCAAAATAGAAATCACCGAATTAGAACCTAACATTGGAATCCCTTTGAAGGAATTGGCATCACGCGTATTTCAAGATCTGATTGAAGAATTACAACGTATGTACTACGAACTCCAACCATACTGGCAACAGATGAATACATACACAAAGGGAACATCGGCACAACAGCATTTATGCAACCCCTGTCTAACTGTTATGCATACTCTTGAACTCGGTTTCGCACACCTCGAAGACGGAAAGAACTAAGCGCGGCGCTGGAAACATTACAGGGAATATTACCAATTTACTTTTTGGAGTCCTTGACTTAAATTACGCAGAACAAATGACGGACACCATCAACTTAATCAAAGATGATGAAAACCACATAAAGCAGCTCTTAAGGAACCAAACATTAATACGAGGGCGGTTCGGAAAGTTCTTAGCCTATCAATGAAAGAGCATAGTTAGTTTTTTCAAAATATTTTTATTTTTCAATATAATCTCCTGAAACTTCAATACACTTAGTCCAACGCTTATCTAGCAATTCTATTCCTTGATTAAAAAAGTTTTCCTCAAGGTCTTCAAAATAGTGGTTTACAACTGTAATTGCATCTTCATTTGAGGTAAAACGCTTCCCAGCAAGGGTTTTTTTTAGATTTGGGAACAGGTAAAAGTCACTGGGAGCCAAATCAGGAGAATAAGGTGGGTGGTCAAGCAACTCGTACTTTAATTCGTTGATTTTAGCCATTGTTAAAACACTCTTGTGCGCTGGTGCGTTGTCTTGATGAAAAATTATTTTTTTGTGTTGTAAGCCAGGACGTTTTTCTCGAATTTGTACATTTAATTGATCTAAAAGGTTGCAATTGTACTCTGAATTTATTGTTTTACCCTTTTGCAGATAGTCAATCAATAAAATACCTTTGAAGTCCCAGAAAACCGTTGCCATAACCTTACCAGCCGATTGAATTTTTTTTGCCTTCTTTGGGGCACTTCCTCCAGCTTCAGTCCATTGTTTGGATTGTTCTTTTGTCTCTGGAGTATAGTGTTGGATCCATGTCTCATCAACAGTTATGAAACGACGCTTAAAATCCATTTTATTTCGCTGAAAACGATCCAAACAAGCTTGAGAAATGTTCATTCTTATGCGTATTTGGTTAACAAGTCCGGCACCTATCTTGCAGAAAGCTTTTTCATCTGTAGTTCTTCATGCAGAATTAAATGGACTCGACCATTTGAGATGCCCATGATATTAGCTATTTCACGCACTTTTATTCGTCGATCATTTAATACCATATCATGCACTTTGGCTACAATTTCTGTTGTTGTTGCTGTTTTTGGACGCCCACTACGTGGTTCGTCTTCAATGCTTGTACGACCACGATTAAATTCAGCAACCCAATTTTTTACTGTTGCATATGAAGGAGCACTTTCACCTAACACATTCACCATATCATTATGAATTTATTGTCCCGATAAACCTTTTTTATGTAAATATTTAATGACACCACGCATTTCTAATTTTTCCATTGTAAAAAAATAGCGGATGCGTCTTTTGTGAACACCTGTTTCTATATGAAGGAGTTTCCAGATCGAAACAAAATTTAACATGTGTTCATAGCAGAGATGGAAGTTTCCAAAACACTTAACTTTTTTCTGTTTATACCGCGCTTTTTGTGCTAGGCTAAGAAGTTTCCGACCCGCCCTCGTATCAACCCTCAATATCTACAAACAAGATGAGCTACAGTCAAAAGAAATATATAAAAATAAATACGCGAACAAGAAAGTTGCCAACTTCAGAGTTTTGTATCTGGTGAAACAATGCTACAATTTGTAGCAGCAATGTTTCTAACGGCTCGTACATAAGCGAAATGAAAAATAAAGTCAAGTACATTGACACAGTTTTGCACACAAGCCCTTTTTTATATTTTCGCACATTCTCCCCTGACGTTTTGTTATTGTTGCTTTGTGGCGAGTCTATGCGTGTGCTCTACAACGGCACATAAACTCACAAAGCGAAGATTTGTTTGATTATTAAATTGATTTTTAATCGTTCGTTTGGTTTTATTCCCCGTGACAAAGTGAAATAGAATATTATTAAAACAAACACAAAGTATAATATAATAATATATAATATATTGTTTCACACGCCATCTTGAAGCCAACGAAAGCGTCATATTTGAGGAAGCCACCGTCATTTTGGAAGCCACATTGTTGAAGGAAGCCAAGAAACGACCCCTGGAAGAATTCGGAAGAACGAATTCGCTGTGAGAGGTACGAAGCATAATCAGAAAAACCCAGCGAAGAAGTAGTAAGTACCCAAGAACATCAGCACAAAAAAACATGGAAATGATGAGGGGGCTATAAACTCTCGGCACGGCTGTTATTACGTGCCCATTGAGGCAAAGTTTGTTGCATCACAATGGACATAATTTTCTTGTAGTTACTTGCGAAGTTATATATATGAAATTACGTAACATTGCGACGTCATTTTGGGCGGAATCAAAATATTTTTGGGGTACCTCCACATCCCAAAATCGTAATTTTGGCCCAATTAAAAACAACAACATAGACACATGACGCTTACTTCGAACGCTAGCGGCAATCTGCTTTCTTCCACTCCATTGGAAATTTATGCAAATTGCTTCGAACTTCGGGCATAAACTACGCCATTGAACTAAAAGTTTGAAATTTGGAAAGTCCTATGTTACGAAAAAAATTATTGAGTGAATTCGTAATGAAAAAATTTTAAATGCCAACGATCTTCTAAAAATTTTTATCGGGCTTTGGCTGCTCTTTTTCTCGACAAATTTTGATACGGAAAAATTTGGAATTTTTGTTTTCCACCGAACTTGTATGTTGGAAAATTTCCCATTATGGAAAATTCTTTTGATGGACTTGGATGTCATTTTCTTTTTTTTAAATATATTACGTAACACAACTTTGACGCGAAATTGTAGGCCGACGCCTGGCAAAAAAAGTTTGCGAATTTTGAATGTAAGTTTTGCTATTTTGTGAGATAAACTTGAGCGCAAATTATTTTTTGGACAGATAAATTGACCCATTCCTGATTCAGTTGAAATTTTTTTTTGGAATAGTTATTGGCTAATATTGAAGAAATTTTTGTGGCGAAGTTTTAAAAATTTTGGAAAATTTTTGTAAACCCTTCGTCGACCTTATAAAATTGTAAGACTTGTGGAAAACTCGTGGCGATTTTTTGAAACATTTTGGCGATATTGTTGAAAACTTTTTTGGGGAAATTAATGACAATTTGTTGGTAAACAAATTTATAACTTTCTGCCGATTTTTGTAATAACGTTGGTGAATTTTTGAGAAAAGTTTGGCGACTTTTTGAAAACTTTTGCAATTTTATTTGAAAAGATTTTGTTTGTGATTTTTTATAGAATTTTTTTTTGATTTTTTGAAAAGATTTTTGCGATTAATCAACTTTATTTGACCCGGATTGCTACTATATTGAAGTTGCAATAATGGAGAAGGCATTATCGGACAAATTTGTCAACTTTGTCGATGATTTGATGGTCTTCGAATGCGAAATGCGACAAAATCGAAAGAATGCTTGCATTCGAAAGAATCCTTGGAAGTAGTACGTGTGGAGCTCTATTCTCTGTGGGATCAATTAAAATGATTATATCTGCTGTGCCGAGATCGAACGAAAATAGCTGCAGAGACCCCTATTGATAAGAGGAAGTTAAGAAAACACTACCAGGAGGCGCTATCCAGAACGCCAAACCAAGGAAAAGCAGGAAAGAACGTCAACACGGATGATACAGGATAACTATAATCTTTCTTTAATTTCTCGAGTACCATCCAAGACATTGATACACTTCAAGGAGGGAACCAAAAATGGATAACTTTTAGAGATCTTTTTCGGCGATTTACATAAATAATTCAAATTTAAGCAATGTTGAAAAACTGTTTCACCTTAACAAAAAAAGCAGGAGAAGCCAGGGAAGGTTTCGATATTGCTTGAGAAAATTTGGTAGCCCGTTACGAAAATAATCAAATAGTAATTAATAAACAGCTAAAGACTTTGTTTAATTTGCCCCAGGTCTCCTCAGAATCTGGTCCATCAATCCAGAAGTTGCAACGCACAGTCAATGGACGAATTCAAACCCTAACTAACTTCAGCATCGACATCAAAGGATGGGATCCCATTTAAGTCTACCTCAGCTCAACGAAGCTAACCCGCACTTTTCTAGAAAATTCGAAAATTCTTTAAAAGATCGTGCAACAATTCCAGCTTGGACTAAATTTAATTCGTTTTTGATACACGAATTCAGAACCCTAGAATCAGTTGGAAACATAAAGCCTGCTTTCTTGAAAAATAATCAGCCTTGATCGGATTATTGCAAAAAAAAACACTCGCGTTAATTCTTTTCAAACAAATATTTCACAGAATTCAAATGTCACGGGGTTTAAAAATAAAAATTATGTAAAGATGCGCGAAGACTCTTATACAGATGGTACTCCAAACTGCCATCTTTTTAGAGAAGAACATTTTTTGAGACTTTGTTTCTAAGATTTCTTGCGAAAGGCATTAATGATCGAATACATATCGTAAAAGTTTCACCTTTATGCAACAGTTGTCTCTCCTCTGATCGTGGAGTGAGAGATTGCAATAGTCGCTCAACCTGTAGAGATTGCAAGCTAAAACATCACAGTTTGCTGCATAAAGGCCAACTAAACAGGTGGCGATACATTACAGACTGGTGTACGCCCAAGTACAAGTGCAGCAGCCCCAACAACCGTGATACAGTCCACACAGAACTTAGAATCTCCTAGTGTCACTGCCTTGACCCTTCCAGAGGGTAAAAATAATCAATGAAAATAATCTGAAATATCTACAAATGCCTGTCTTTTAACATTTGTTCTCGCGTGGACCCTAGTGCAGTACAGTGTCAATCGAGAAAATTCTAACACGATTTTGGGAGGTGGAGGAGACCTCAAAAAATTTTTTGAGGCCAGAAGACATGTCCTGCGAAAACATCCTTAACGCTACGACTCGTCGCCATGATTCTGGAAAATACATCGTCACTCTGCTGTTCAAAACTTATGAAGAACTAAAATATCGCCATGGCACAATTAGAATGGAAAAGAAACTTCTTAGGACACCGGAAATTAAGGAGCAATATGATCAGTCCATTCAGAAATACCTCGAACTAGGTCATATGAGGAAAATTTCGCCATCGGAAGTAAATGAATACCCTCATTACTACTTACCACATCAAGCCGTGATTAAACCAGATCGAGTAATAACAAAACTTAGAGCCGTGTTTAATGCATCCTGCCCCACCTCAAACAAAAACAGCTTGAACGACATTTTACATCCTGGACCAATTCTCCAACAAGATCTCGTTTTGCAGATGCTTAAGTGGAGGTTTTTCAAGAACGCGTTCAACGCCGATGTAACTAAAATGTACCGCCAAATATTGTTAGACCCTAGCTAAGCCAAATATCAGAAAATTATATTACGAAAGTCGCCAAAAGATCCAGCAGAAGATTTTAAGCTTCTTACGATCACATTTGGTGTAAACTGCGCCCCATTCCTCGCCATTCGGACACTTCTTCAAGTTGCGGAAGATGTGAAAGACAAATACCATTTAGCCTCGCAAATAACACGACAAAATTTGTACGTTGATGATGGTCCTAGTCGGTAATACCATAGAGGAAGATGTAAATTGCCGAAGGGAGTAAGTTTCAGCCCAGGATTCAGCAGGTTTGAGCTAAGAAAATGCTTAAGAGGGACATAAATACTGTTCCACACGTTTTATGCTATAAAATAAAAAGTACTGAATTTTTAATATATTTAATGATGTATATTGTATCCAAAAAGAATCTACTTATTCGAAATGTCCGCCTTTTGCCTTTACACACGCCTTAAATCGCAGTGGCCAATCGTCAATAGCAGCACGAACCTCGTCCATTAAAAAAAAAAAAACCGTCCACAATTTGTAATCCAATTGGTTCAAAACTGGACTGCCTGAGGGTCATTCTTTAGAGGAAATGAACGCTGGCAAATTGTTACGAAGCCACCCCTGGGACGTTTTAGCCTTATGGGCCGGCGCAGAATCCTGCTGGAAAGTCCATGGCTGGTTTTGGAACAGGGAATTGTAAAGAGGCTTCACAACAGCAACATGTAGGTTACTCAACCTGCCGCCCTTCCGCTTTCAAAATCAGCTTTCAAAGGAGCACATGGCTGCTGAAGGTGAAGGCTCTTATCACCGATGAATTGCCCCGACAACCCTACTGCGACCTACTTATTGAGGACCTGACATCCAACCTTTCTCCAGACACGTGTGCCGGCATAGACCCTAGAAGTAACACTCCAATAGACTTGTAATTCGGCGCAGACGTGTATATATTGATCCTGAAAGAAGGAGCCAACACCACAGGGCTTGGCATAGCCAAGGCTACAAAACACATCTGGGCTATGTGTTAACTGGTATAACCCGAATCCTCTTTAATTGTTGTGTATTTAGTTTTGTATGTATCACCGAGTCATGGGGCAGAATTATAAAACAGTGCATCAATTTGTAGCAGCACTGTTTCTAAGAAGAATATGCCTTGGCTTGTGTACATAAGCGAAATGAAAAATAATGTTAGGAACATTGACATGGTTGTGCCATTTTTCATTATCATTACTGTAACATTATCTGCACAGTTGTCATTACTGTCAGCAATGTTGCATCGTGCATTCGCATCATGGAAAAATCAGCCCAATGTTGCTAACACCGTCACAACTTCAGGCAGAGCTCACACAGATCAGAAATCAGCTGCCACCAGCACTACAGACACCAGTCAATCAATACAATCTTCTTCAACTATTCAATATTATGAATGTAAAAGGGGGAATTAAGGCTAATCATGTTATTTTTGACCCAGATTCCTTGGAACTTCAAAAATCCCAATCCCAGAAATTGTGAACAGGACAACGGTCGCCATTAGACCCTGCAGCGGCTTAATCGATATAAGCATTCACAGGAATGAATACTACGTGTTAACTGAACAACAATGGGACGCCTGCAAAACACTAACAGAAGATGAAGTCTTGTGTCCAAATATGCAATCCAAGTTCAAGACCCACGCCTATGTGAAATTTCACTTCTTAATAATTTCACTCGCACCAGCTGCAATATTGCTTCATTTGCAGACAACACGCCGTTAACACAACTAAAACATAACAATCAGTGCTTGTGCACAATGACGCACCCCACTCAAATAAACACTGTGCGTGAACAAGAACATTCTCGATTGACATTACAGGGCACTGAACCCATTATAATAAGTCCAAATTGTAAACTGATACAGCAACCATCACTATTAGTGATATCAATAGCTCGTTTCTGTAAATAAATCGGTAAGTTACCGATTCATGTGACGTCACAGCGAATAGATTGAAAGTTACCGATTTCGTGATTACTGCTGTTTCTGTACGTTGAAATCGGTAAAAATTTGATCTGTAATGGAATAAAACACAAATCAGAAAGAAACGGTAGGAATTGAAACAGGTGACAAGCAGCTTTTTATTTGCATTTGATTTCATGTACAAATATTTTGTATTAAAACACTGCTTTTTTAATAAAACTCAAATATTTAAACGACATACATAACTATTACTTACCTTCTCACTTATTTTGTTAAAAATATGCAAACAAATAAAAAACGAGGAATTAAATCAGCTGTCAGTTGGTGATGTACATTGCAAGTAAACAAACATTTGCACTCTGTTATCGATTTCGTTGAAACCGGTTCATTGTCGTAAATTTCAACACACTGCCATCTTAAATGTTTATATTTCGCTGCCTATGTTCAAACACAATTTAACCGCGGTAACACAATTAAAACATATTTTTTAATAAAATATTTATTTGTCTAAATAACATTAATTAAATTATGTTCGGTTCAAAACGTTATATTTGGTTACTTGATTTCTCATAATTGCAACACAATAGCAATCGGCAGAGTTCTCACTTGGCTTAAAGTCAGTGAGGAAGTTACCGATTTCAAGTTGAGTCGATTTTCTTACAGAAACACTTTTTTAAGCGATTCCTATTGAAGTGGAATCGGAACAATTTCATATTACCGATTTGGAACGGGTAAATAGTTAAGAATCGGCAATTTTTTTATAGAAGCAGTGAAGGTGAGAAAGACGTCAAATCGGTAATTTCAGTCGGTAACTGCGATCGGTACGAGTTACAGAAACGATCTACAGCTATCCAGACGAACAACAATTCAACCATATAAGGAACATATCTGAAATTCAAAATTAATTACATCAACATGTATTAACTGATCTACCGCTACATATCAACAACATAAAGATCCATCATACTACAGCCGCCCTCATTCTTGTAATTAGAATCATTGTGACCACCATTTACAAAGACCACAAAGATAAAGTTTTAAATGGAACTAAGTCAACAACCTCCATGTACAGCAGTTCGTCAAAATGCCGAATCATTAGAATTTAAAGTTTCAGACGCAGAAGAAATAAAATTAACGGAGTAAAATTATTAGATTAACAATTTTGTTGTTGTCTAGACTACTGTTCATTGACTACTACAGTAGTCAATGAACTGCATCAATTAAAACCGTAATGTCAGCATATCACGTATCAGTTGATCAGGCGGGGAGCATGTTAACACATTCACATTATTTCGTTTGTTCAAATTGTTTCAATATTCATGCACATAATGCTGACTCGAAAGTTTTAGTTCATGAACTGGCCCAACAAACTGCAAACAAAAGTAAATAAAACAAGACAATGTCTTTTCCTAGCACACACACAAAACAATTATCACTAGTAACCACGTAATGTAAAATAACACAAATGTTGTAACATTGTCGTAAGACAACAAACTGGGTGTCCATTGATTTGTAACGCAATTGTAATTGAACCCAATAAGCAATCTTTTAATTGTATACAATTTAGCAATAATTAAAATGCATTTTTAGCAATAACTTAGTATTTAAGTATTATCTTCTCAAATTTCACAAACCGTGCTTGTGTCAAACTTCTTTTGGTCGTCAGTCTAATCAAGTTCAAGTGCTTGAGATAAACAATCTTTATCTTTGTGATACTGCCACAACACAAATTAATTGGAAGACAAAATAGTCGTTAGACTATAAATAAATAAATAAGCAATATTTTACCAAATTTTTAATGCGTTTTTCTTGTTAGACAGCGTTTCAAAATCACAAACTTCAAATGCGTGTAAAAAAAATCTCGCACTATACAAAAAAGCCTTGAGGGTTTTTTTATGGAACATGTCAACTTTCATTTGGTTTTAGTCATCTCATTCCGATTCGAAAGGTTCAATTTTGAATCACTGTGCTATTTAACCATATTCCGTCATAAATGAAGCGTTGTTGCCGAAGTATTGTGTTAGATAAAAATCCCCTAACCAAGATTTATGGTATCGATCATATTTTCATATAATTTTCGCATTAAAGAAATATGATGGTTATATATCAAAACAGCGCATCAAATTTATTATTTGGACATCAAAATATAACTTTGTCGGCTACCCAATACGGCAAGTGACTTGTAGACCTTGTTCCTACTTTTGAGCTTATCGCAGATAGCTTTAGCATGTGTAGAGGAAAGAAATGTGTGGAAGAAAGAAATGTGACCCCAAGGATTTTATGGTAGTTGGTAGTCGGGATGTAGACGTCATCGCCTTTCAGTTAACAGTGTTCATATTCCTCGCAGTGAAAATGCGTGCTAAGTCAGTGAGGTAACATGTGATTTTCTCGCATATGTCACCCACTTTAGGTCCTGACACCAGAATTCAGCGTTTAGAGAGGTAGAGGTTAAAATGTGCCAGAGGCAACATCCCATCCTGGGTAGCTCCCTGTTTAACTGTACGGGGCTTCGACTTCCTGTCTCTGTATTCTACACGAGTCATTTCATGCCAAACGTTATGATTTCAGGTAAAAATTTAAAACAACGACTCCGATGCAATTTGGCAGAATTCTATGTCTATCGCCGGTGGAAAAAAACAAAAAAAATTCCAGCAGTTATAACCTCTTGAACTTTGGTCAAACGACGACTTCTTCAAAAAGGTGTGTTAATTCAATCGTTTGTAACTCCTGAAATACTGTCCGATTTTAATCCGTATGAAAATAATATCGTCTTGCAGCACCTTTTTACGTTTTAAGCGTTTTTTCTGTAATTTTAAAAATGGTAACATATATTAATTTTTTTTTTTAAATTTGGCAGGCCTGTTCCTGTCCATTAATTATTAATTTGGGCACCGTTACTTTACGTTTGGTTCATCCCACAGCTGTGTCTGTAATGTCATTTAGAAAAGAATTCTTCGAACTTCTGAAAAAAACTATAACAATACACATTTCGATCAACATTTGCGATTGATTAGTTCAAGAGTTGTTGAGTTAAAGCTAAAATTAAAAAGTACAACCTTAAATGACAAGGTAAGAATTTGTAATAAGTTAAATCAACTGAGTAAAACCATCGCTGAAAGTGCTTCTGGTGTGGAAATGAATGACTATGTGTGGAAATGAATGATTATATGTAGACAGCGATTTTTCCATAGAAAGGGACAAATTGATAAAGTTTAATGAATTGCAGTCGTACAACGAATCACTTATAAGTAAACGAAAACTCAAGCAAAAAAATTATTACTCCATTAAAAAGCAGTCATTAATTTAATAAACGAACGCGTGTTTTAAAATTCAAAGAGAACGAAATGTCTCTGAAAGTGATAAACAAAAATACTTTAATATTAGAAATACTTCAAGAAAATGTTGTAAGTACAACAGAAAGACTAGTTAAAATTAAAATCTTAACCCTTGTACCGGACTGGAGCTTTAGTCATATTAAAAATACTTTTATTGGAGTGATTCTGAACACTCCAATAAAAGTATTTTTAATATATAGATATATATAGATATTGGTTGCGAAAAAAATGCATAAGAAAAGGGTATACAGCTTCTTCCATTCCACGGCCAGGAAGAACAATCAGTGATGAAGATGTTAAAAAGGTGTGAATCGCCCTGTGAATCCTCCGAAATAAGTCGAACAATGCCTGCAATAAAAGATTGCCTATGTAACTTAAAGTGCTATGTAACTTAAAGGAGGCACACACTCTTCTTCTGAACTAAGGCCTAAGAATTGTGTGTAAGCCGATTCAAGTGGTACCCACTATGTTTGCGAATGCTGTATAAATCAAAACGTCACACTAATGATTTATGGTGCAGGACTCGCAAGACTTACTAGAGACACTTTACACAATACAAGATATAAAGAATGTCTATCTACCATAATTGCAATCCTCCCACAACTAGTAGCTATTATGCAAAATGTGATATGTGTCTTGGGTGTACATTTCTTCAAGAGCAACTAAATGTTTTTGACACCCTATTATGGACACAATTACTTCTGAACAGTGGGTGGCAGTCGACAGATGTTCTCTCGTAACAATTCAGTCAACTGTTGACGAATTCATTGAAAAGTTCACAGAGTAATTATGTCGGCTATTGACACATTCATATGTAGCAAAACAGCAGAGTGGTGTGTTATAATATGTGATTTTTCAGAGAAATATGCTTTTGTAATTCAGGATTAGATTCAGGGCTCTAACTAGAATAACGACCAACTAACAATCTATCCATTCTCAATAAACTATAAAAAAAGACGAACAAGAGATTTGTGTCAATTACGTTGCCACATCCGAATGTCTAAAACACGACACAATAGCCGTGCGCGTATTCCAGAAGGGTCTTGAGAATTTCTAAAGAAAACTATGGGAGTTGTAAAATTGTGTTTTACTTCTCTGATGGTGCAAGCGCCCAATACAAAAACAAGAAAACTTTTCATATTGATGATTTTGCAATACCAGCTGAATGACAATTTTTTGCGACATCTCACGGCAAAGGACCGTGCGATGGTTTAGGTGGAACATTGAAGAGATTAGCAGCACGTGCAAGTTTATCTAGCATCATAAATCCTACTAATAGTGCCCTTACATTTTTTGCATTGGCAAATACAAATGTTAAGAATGTACATAAAGAGTTTTTAAGTCTATATGTTAAGATGGCGCAAAATGCTTGAAGGAGCACTTTGCAAAGCCAAAATTATTTTTGGCACTCTAGGTTACCATACATTCATTCCACAACTGGCTAAAAAATTTAGTGTGCAGAATGCATCATCAGCAGTACATTATTAAGACGGTGTACAACTCATAACACACGTTTCGTACCTACTCTATTATTTTCCTTTGCATACTTCATTTAATTTCGTATTTTCATCAGTTTTTCTTACTTGATATGTTTATACAAACATTATATATACTTTATGAATTTTCGTATTTTAAACATTTTTTAATTTAATTTAATTTGGCAATTTGAGCAATTTTGGCTACCAAGCCGTTCGTTCTGTGTATTTTTCGAAACTTTTTTGAACATCGGCTTTCTTAATTTTTGTTTTTTAAACATTTTTTGCACTGAGTATTTTTCGATATTTTGCAAACATTTGTCTTTCGATTATTCGATTCGAAATTTAAGTTATCTTGCTTGAAAGATTGATATTTTTTAATTTTGATATATTTATCTTCGATTTTTCTTGTTTCTGATTAAAACTAAGTTTTGCTTTTAAATACAATGTCAATCAACCCTAGTACTTTATTCCAAAGAGCCACAGTGGTGTTTAGTGAAAAGGCCCAACAGCAAATGTCTGCTATGTGGCCGGGTAACAATGAAAACATTGTTCATAATTTGACATTACCGCCTTGTGATACTGACGTGTTCCACGGGGATTTCTATACGTGGCCGACATTCAGGGATTTATTTACCGCGGTGTACATAAACAATTCTCGTATAAGTGACATTGAACGACCTTGTCACCTTGTTCGAAAAACAAAGGGTGAGGCTCGGGAAATAGTTTCGAAATTTCCTTTAACCCATCGTAGTTTTTCCCTTGCGTGGAATGCGTTGGTCGAAAATTACGACAACTCGCGTATCTTGGTAAATGACCAATTAAAAACTCTATTCAGCCTTTCAATTCTCGATACCGAGACAAGCGCGGGGTTAAAAAACTTACAACGCGGCATCAACGGCTGTCTTTCTGCGATGGCCGTTTATGAAGCAAATACAGAAAATTGGGACCCCATATTAGTTTTCTTGTGTATTTAGCGACTCCCTAGAATAACCGTGACAATATGGGAACAAAGCGTGAAAAATAATTCTGCCTTGTCGCCTTAGAGTGATTTGGATAGTTTCCTCACGGAAAGGATTCAAACACTGGCTTGCCTGGGGACCTTAAGGGTCCAGATTTTTCAGGAAAGGCGGGTGAAAAAAATGTAAAGACGCATTTCACTAATTCTGGTACGACTGCTCCTTCATGCACGAATTCCCACAAGGGAATACAACAAATTTTGCGAGAAGCACTTCAAGCGAACTACTCACAAGGATTGATTTCACAGGCCCCTTTGACATAAAATCGTTTACAGATAGGGCGTGTAAAGTAACAAAAGGTTATATATCCGTGTTTGTTTTCTTTTCTACAAAAGCCATACACATCGAGGCCTGCCTTAACTCGCGGCCACTATGTCCGATGACTTAAAATTCCCATGAGTTCACTTATTAATATGGAATCTTATTCTTGCTCCAGCGGAGCCCGTAATATATGACGAACCTCTGGACACCGTAAATAGGTTTCGCAAGGTTCAGGCCCTTACCCAACACTTTTGTACTTGATGGAGGGACGAATACCTTCTAAGTCTGCATCAAAGATATTAGTGGAAGTGTCCACAGCGGGATTTGAAAGAAAACGGTTTAGTTGTAATAAGGCATGAACAAATGTCCTTTATGCCCGTGGAAATTAGGTCGCGTCGTGCGTATTCAACCGCAAAAGTAATGGCCATGTTCGGGTCGCAGATGTACGTTCGGAAAATAGTATTTTGCGCCGACCTATATCGAAATTGGTTACTTTAACCAATTAATAACGATATATGTCATTATATATGTTGTTTTGTGTTTCGTTTTTCACAAGTTTCTCTTCATCTACCTTTTGCTTACCGCCTGCATGATTACGAGGAGCTTACGGACATTCACGATGAGGATGGGTTGCCCGAAGGCAGTGGTGATGATGAGGATGTCCCGGTCCTCCTGAAAACAAGACGCAAATACCACCTATCAAATCAGACGCTCGTGTGCTTTTGGATCACGATGTCGGCATTGTCGTAGCTGCTGAACAGGATCTTGCGCGTGTCCCGCTTGCTACGGACTTTATTCAAGCAGTTTTATTTCTTAAGGATGCTGGCTCCGGGAACGACGCGGGTTCGAGTAAATCGCGACCTCCTTTTAAACCTTCCTCAAATCGGGTATGTTTCCTGCGTACGCGTCGCCATTCAATACGGTTTTGTAAGCGCTTTCAGAGCATGTCCGTCGAGAAACGGTTGCCACTCGATTAGTACGGGCAACCACTTTGCCCCCCTTTGTGATAGCGAAAACTCCACTGGTCGTCCGTCAAAACCCGGATCTGGCACCCAGCTTGATCGTTAACGTCCGTCTGGATCAGGCTCTAATACCGGTGGGAGCGCTTCTGGATCCGTGTAGTAAGGCAAAGCCGCGTCTGCGAGGTTATGGTTAGGGAATGTCGTGTTCCCGTCACGAGTGTCGGCAACGACGGCTTTTGTAGGTTGGAGCTCGTGTGCACCTATAACTTGCCAACCGGATCACCGTCTCTGCCCAGTCTGGCCTGTTTTATAACTCCGTCTGAATCGGCCCCATCAAGTCTTGCGGATACTTTTGAAGGGTTTCAGCCGGCCGACCCTTAATTTTTATCGTGCTTGTCTAATTGGCATGGTTCTTGGACCTGAGGTGTACCCCCATGTCGTGAGGGGTAAAATTCACTCGAACCCGGGTCTACCGTTGGCTTAACATACCATCTTTGGCTGGGTCATTTCTGGCTCCATCCCATGTTAATAAATATTTCTTTCTAAAATCTAGTTGTTTATTGCTTAACTAAACTCACAGTGCCATTCCTTTCAAAAGGTACTGCGTAGGGTCCTCTTGGTCCATTCCCGTAGTGCCATTCTTGCATGGTACTACTTAGGGTCCTCTTGGTCCACTTTCTTCGTTAATAGATCTCATCCGTAATGCCTTTTCTTCCAAAAGACTCTAATCAGGGTTCTCTTGGTTCATTTCCGTAGTGTCACTAGCCGCATGTTACTACGTAGGTCCCCTTGGCCATTTAGTTAGTAAGTTTAAGTTGCAATACCCTATGAAGTTGGACTGACTGAAGCAGGACTTCAAATAAAATATATTGTTGTTGCAACATTAACTCTAAGTTACTTATGCTTGCAGACGACGTGAAATTAATTTCATCTTATACTAACCTTGCGGACTTGTACTATCCTATGCTGCTGGATGACTTGGACAGATTTACTACCATGTGTGAATTTAATTTATGGAATTGAACATACAAATCTTTAAGCATATGTGTTTCACGAGAAGATCGTTGGCTTCTAATTATTATTTATGTGGCTCTAAACGGACATCGGTAGATTAATTTGTGTTTGGAATCCCCAATATAATTGCTATCTTAACAAAATTAAGTCTGTACAGAAACAATTTTTAATATTCTGCTTAAGAAATCAGCATTGGCATACTGGTTATGAACTGTGTGTGTGAAAAATTTAACTAACAGCGACGCAAACCGCCCTTAAAACATGCTGTTATTAATGGGTTAAAAGACATATAAAGAAAAATTAAACGCGATAATTTGTATGTATAACCGCGAGAAACGGACAAGAAATATAACAAAATATTAAACAATTGTAAACCTTTTTGAGTTTTATTATATTCCCAAAATGTTTACACAGCCTTCTACGTTGATTATAGTATTTAAAGTTCTCTGATCAATTTAATACGTAATTACTAACTGGGAAACTATGGGACTTCAGACTGCTACCACACAAATAGCCCTTGATATTCTTCGTCTAATGTCATATTCAGAATATTTTAGAACAATTTCAGAGTCGAAATATTTTGGATTTTGAGGTTAAATTTTAATTTCAAAAAGGGCGAACGGCTAAAAATGGGCAATCGCAAATTGATACTAAAGCTAGCCCATGCGATTGTACGCTTAATATTATACTCAGAATATTCTACAAAACCTTCAGAGTCGAAATATTTTGGATTTTTGGAGTTATATTTTAATATCAAAATTCGTCGACTGAGGGCGAACAGATAAAAATGGACAATCGCACATTTGTACCGGAAAGTCCATGCGGTTGCGCGTCTAATGTTATATTCAGAATAACCTAGAACAATTTCAGAGTTGCATTTTTTTTGATTTTTAGGTTTATTTTAATTTCAATAATCGTCGACTAAGGCCGAACGGCTAAAAATGGGCAATTGCAAAGTGATACCCAGGATAGTCCTTGCTAAAGCGCGTCTCATGTTTTATACAGAATATCCTAACACAATTTCGGATTCGACATTTTTTTGTTTTTTGATTTTGTGGTTATATTTTTATTTCAAAAAACGTCGACTGAGGTCGAACGGATAAAAATGGGCAATCGCACATTTGTACTAGAGATAGTCCATGCGATTGCGCGTCGAATGTTGTATTCAGAATATTCTAGAACAATTTCAGAGTTCAAATTTATTTTTTTGATTTTGAGGTTATTTTTTAATTTAGACAATTGTCGACTAAGGCAAGCGGCTAAAAATGGGCAATCACAAATCGATAACTGGGATAATTCTTGCTATTGCTATATTCAGAATATCCTAGAACAAGTTCAGAGTTGATTTTTTTGTTGATTTTGATGTTATATTTTAATTTCAAGAATATTCAGAATATCTTAGAACATTTGAGGTTATATTTTAATTTCAAAAATCGTCGACTGAGGGCGAACGGATAAAAATGAGAAATCGCACATTTGTGCCGAAGATAGTCTATGCGATTGCGAGTCTAATGATATATTCAGAATATCCTAGGACAGTTTTAGTTGATTTTTTTTTTGATTTTGAGGTTATATTTTAATTTCAAGAATCGTCGACTAAAGCCAAACGGCTAAAAATGGGCAATCGCAAATTGATACCCGATATAGTTCTTGCTATTGCGTGTCTAATGTTATATTCAGAATATCCTAGAACAATATTAGAATTTTTTTTTTTTTTTGTGGTTATATTTTAATTTCCAAAATCGTCGACTGGGGGCGAACGGATAAAAAGGGGCAATTGCACATTTGTACCGAAGATAGTCCATACGATTACGCGTCTGATGATATATTCAGAATATAATAGAACAATTTCAGAATCGAAATATTTGTAATCAAAGTAACTGCCAAGAAATACTGTTAAGAGATCACTTTTTGAAAGAGTACATACATTTAACAGCATAATTCTGCTCTGTTGTGAAGCCGAAGGACTAGTATTATATACTTAAGATTAAAAGTCGACTTTTAGATCAGATCACTTTTTTGAAGTGTACATGCATCAGGAATGTAAAATGGGGCTTTAAGTATGGTACCAACTGACCAAATAGTTCAGGTGTACATGAAGAGTAAAACAAATTTTATTTTATATAACATAACAAACTTAACACTGGGTCAGGCCAAACTTCACCTTGGTCCAAATATCGAAAGGGTATGTCAACATATAAAACTGTACAACAAATAAAAGTAAAGTTTCTGAAGTTCTTCTTGCTATTTTCATATTAAAATTTTTTGAAATTTTTTAAACGACTTGATACGATCATATTTGAACATTTTCTTTAGTTTTTTAAGAATAATTAAGGGGAAAAAATTAAATTCAATTTTGCTCTGTTGTCAAGCCGCAGGACTAGGATTATAGACTTAAGACTAAAAGTCGACTTTTAGATCAGATCACTTTTTTGAAGTGTACATACATCAGAGATGTAAAATGGAGTTTTATGTATGGTACCAACTGATAATTCAGATGTACATGAAGAGTAAAACAAATTTTATTTTATAAAACATTACAAACTTAACACTGAGTCAGGCCAAACTTTGGTCCAAATATCGAAGGGTATGTCAATATATAAAACTGGACAACAAATAAAAGCAAAATTTCTGAAGTTGTTGTTGCTATTTCCATATTTAAAACTTAAGAAATTTAGTAAACGTCTTGATACGAGCATATTTGAACTTTTTTTTTAATTTTTAAGAATATTTAAGGGAAAAAATTCAAAATCAGAAATTGCCTACATTGAAAAAAAATTGGGAAATGTAGTTTAAATAAAACAATCGCATTTTAAATAAAGAGCACCAGCAAGAAAAATAATCAATTATAAAAAGAACAAGTTTTCTTTCGGAAAAAAAATATTCTTAAGTCGTTTCTGAGATACACCATATTAAGTGAGACAACTCACTTAATTCTCGTGTCACAATGTTATTTACCTTACACCAAAAAATTTATACGCATATTCAGTATACGCATATTCAAAATTTTATACGCATATTCAGTAGGTCTGAGAATCGGCTACTATCTATTTTTCATGCCCCTAAGTGATAAGGGTTGTTCACCCATAACATTTTTTTTTTTAATTTTTGGTCAAAATTTTTTGTTTTTATTTTTCTATAATGTGGAATACATCGTCATGACATTACAGCACGTGTTTTCAGACAAAAGTTGAAGTCTTTAATAAATTTCATTACTAAAATACATGTATTCGGTCCACACTTTGCTGGCAGCTGCTTCCACATCAGTCTACAGACCAACTGCTGTTTGATATTGTTACATCAAACATGATCCATGGTCCATGCGGTACTCTTCATCGTTTATCGCCTTGCATAACAGATGGAAAATGTACTTAAAATTTCCCTAAAGTTTTCACTAATGATACAATCACAAATGTCGACGGATATCCAATATATCGTCACAGAAATCCCGCACTCACAATATTATTACAGTAACGGACTGTAGTTTATTTAGGAAGTATTCCGTGCAGTTGTTTTTAACTTAAAATGCATTTAAAATTCTAAGAAAATTTATTTTTAACTGAATCTAACATTTATTCAAAAAACTAAGTGCACATTAATACGGATTTTCAGTTGCATTTAATATTGGCAGTTGTTTACGTTAAAGTATTTTGTATGTAAAATTAAATGAAACTGTAATTTAAAATGACTGAAAATTTACTTAAAAACCGATCTACTTATTTTTCATTTCATTTTAACAAAAAGTTCATATAATTTTAAATGTTAAAATAGCTGACTTAACTATCAAAAGAGCAAGTCACGGATTCCGTGAAAATATAAGATTTTTCCTTTGTTTATGCTATTTTTACTATCAAAAATTCAACTGTGAATTCCGTAAAAACAAATGATTTTTAAGTTAATTTACATAATTCAACTACAAAAAAATTAACTACAAATTCCGTAAAAACAACAGAATTTTCAGTTATTTTATATATTTTAACTATCAAAAAACTAACCACAAATTCCGTATAAACAACAGAATTTTCAGTTATTTTATATATTTTAACAACCAAAGTAAGTATTAATAGTTACATACATACATATGTATGTATATAACCATGTGGGTACTTGAAACGCAAAAAGTTTTTTTTAAAATTGACAACTTGTGTTTAGGTTTGTGAAGAACACTGTTTTACACCAACAAAATACAAATACACTCCAGTTCATTTAAATAACAACAGCAAATAAGTTACATGTTACTGCGAATTTTTGATCAACCAAACAAAACAAAAAGATGAAATTATTTTTTTTAGATACTATTTTTTATTGTTTGTTATTATCGCTTCGGAAGTAATAAAGCACCATGGAGGCAACACTTATTACTAAAATAACTGAAAGTTCAGTTGTTTTTACGGAATTTGTGGTTAATTTTTTGATAGTTAAAATACATAAAATAACTGAAAATTCTGTTGTTTTTACGGAATTTGTGGTTAATTTTTTGATAGTTAAAATACATAAAATAACTGAAAATTCTTTTGATTTTACGGAATTCGGGGTTGAATTTTTGACAGTATAAATAGCAGAATCAAATGAAAAATCTTTTATTTTTACGGAAGTTATGACTTGTTCTTTTGATAGTTAAAATAAATGAAATTATGGAATGTCAGTTATTTTTACGGATTAAAGTCAGCCAATATTTTAACATTTAAAATTAAATGAACTTTTCGTTAAAATTAAATGAATATTAAGTAGACCGGTTTTTAACTGAATATTCATTTATTTTATATTACAATTTCAGTTAATTTTACGTACAGAATTTTTTGAGTGCGGTAATGGCGGACATTGACAATCGTTGGGTGGTGCCGTTTTCGCCTTTGCTGAGAAAAACATACAATGCTCACACTAATGTTGAATTCTGCAGTTCTGTGAAGAGCATCAAATGCATTTGCAAGTATGTCCATAAAGGTAGTGATATGGCTGTGGTAGAGTGGAAAATACTATGTGAATGCTCCTCCAGTGAGTAAAAGCGATGAAATACCGCTCTACCAAATTGGTCGGTACATCAGCTCCAATGAAGCTGCTTGGCGTATCTTTGTTTTTCCAATTCATGAACAGGATCCAGCAGTTGTTCATTTTGCCGCCCATCGTGAAAACTGTCAGCGTGTATTTTTCACGAACGAGACAGCGATTGATCGTGCTATAAATCCACCTTTAACAACACTGACTGATTTTTTTTGAATTGTGTAATCGTGCGGATGATTTTGGTGTCTTTGCACGAACAATACTCTATTCACAAGTACCACGCTATTTCTCATGGGCTCAAACAAAAAAATGGATGCCCGCAAGCAAGGCTCACCAGTTGATGCATGTCTCAATTTATTCAAATCAAACGCCTTGGGGCGATTATTTACAGTCCATCCAAGACACACTCAGTGCTTTTATCTTCGACTGTTATTGGTTAATGTTACTGGCCCGTTATCATTTTAAGATATACGTAAAGTGAATGGGCAACAGTATCCAACGTATAAAAATGCATGCCTTGCACTCGGCTTGCTGGAAAATGTTCTGTCCGTCGTCCAGTCCACACGCGTTTTGTGTTGTCCGCGTTAAAGTTGCCTATCGTCCTTTCTACAAAAATAACATTACTCAAAATTAAATAAAACACGGAAAACAAAATTAATAACCAAACTTTAACACATAAACAAGCATCAACATAATAACTTCAAAACTAAATCTACTTCACCAAAAATAACAAAAACAACAAAATCTGAAAAAAGAACTCATAAAACAAAATTCTAACAAGAACCAAATATACATATGTGCAATAATTCTAAACACAACAACAATAAGAAGAAAAAAAGAGAAAATGAACAGAAAAAAATAATAACACACAAAAACCAACGATAACACACTAAGAGAACTTGTTTATCTCATTCCGTGGTGCATTGTCATCACCCCACCCCCTTCCTCCACCACTCCATATATTTTCCCATCTGTGTAAGTGCAGTTGACTCTTTTGCTTTTTTGTTGTTGCCCCTCCAATGTTTAAGGCATAACACTAGGCATTGGAGGGATCAGCAGTGACAAAGGGGTGAGATTGTTTACTGAACTTACATACTGGCATTTGTTTTTTGGTTGGCGTAGTGGTAAAGAAATTTAACATACATTTCGCCAACATACGTGGCCTGCGTGCGAATTTTTTCGCTGTGTTCTCCCACATTGATTTCCATAGGCCTGTTGTCCTGCTCCTTGTGAGATCCAGGTGCGTGAGGATTCTGATTTACAGGATTTTTACGCACCTGGGACTTGTGGTCCCCTGGACTTGTGGTATATGTACGTAACGATAGTGTTTCAGAGCCAGCAACACTTGAACTCTCAAGATCCAGAATTTCACTCCCTTTGGGTTAAGTTCAGGATTGGCACACGTACTTCATTTTGGGTTTATATACAGAAGCCCAAACGCTTCTGCTCTTCTTGTCGCTTTAAAGCGGACAGTTTTCATCTACGAAAAGGCACGTTGGGCTGAGCTCAACCACTTGTTTCAGCATTTAAATTTGAAACTGTGCTTTCTAGACAACGACGTAAATGCTGCCGCTGATATGATCCAAAATATAATTTTATTTGGAATGAAGACATTTATTCCAAATAAAGTTATGTCGGCTAAACCAGCCAAAAACAGTTGGTTAACCAGGCATGCAGGGATGCTGTCAGATCTAAAGGGGAGGCGTTCAGAAATTGTCGCCTTCTACACGAACAACGTCTACGTACAAAGGTTCTTGCTTCCCCCAGGGGAAGCAGGGACAGTTCATCATCTATCCCAACTCTTGTTAAAGACGAACAGGCATTCACTGACCCGGTTGTTAAGGCTAACCTATTGGCTGAAATGTTCGCAGGAAATTCTTCCATGCCGGAGAGTAATCAACCACTCCCCATGATCAAAAACGTATCTAGTTCCATGCCTCAGATATTTTTTCGAACACGTTGGGTTAAAAGGGTTCTTGCGAATCTCGAGGTAAATAAGTTCCAGGGCCCGGATGGTATTTCGGCACATGTGTAAGTGCTCCTTGACGCTAGCCCGTCCATTGGCGTAGTGGTAAAGAAATTTAACATACATTTCGCCAACATACGTGGCCTGCGTGCGAATTTTTTCGCTGTGTTCTCCCACATTGATTTCCATAGGCCTGTTGTCCTGCTCCTTGTGAGATCCAGGTGCGTGAGGATTCTGATTTACAGGATTTTTACGCACCTGGGACTTGTGGTCCCCTGGACTTGTGGTATATGTACGTAACGATAGTGTTTCAGAGCCAGCAACACTTGAACTCTCAAGATCCAGAATTTCACTCCCTTTGGGTTAAGTTCAGGATTGGCACACGTACTTCATTTTGGGTTTATATACAGAAGCCCAAACGCTTCTGCTCTTCTTGTCGCTTTAAAGCGGACAGTTTTCATCTACGAAAAGGCACGTTGGGCTGAGCTCAACCACTTGTTTCAGCATTTAAATTTGAAACTGTGCTTTCTAGACAACGACGTAAATGCTGCCGCTGATATGATCCAAAATATAATTTTATTTGGAATGAAGACATTTATTCCAAATAAAGTTATGTCGGCTAAACCAGCCAAAAACAGTTGGTTAACCAGGCATGCAGGGATGCTGTCAGATCTAAAGGGGAGGCGTTCAGAAATTGACGCCTTCTACACGAACAACGTCTACGTACAAAGGTTCTTGCTTCCCCCAGGGGAAGCAGGGACAGTTCATCATCTATCCCAACTCTTGTTAAAGACGAACAGGCATTCACTGACCCGGTTGTTAAGGCTAACCTATTGGCTGAAATGTTCGCAGGAAATTCTTCCATGCCGGAGAGTAATCAACCACTCCCCATGATCAAAAACGTATCTAGTTCCATGCCTCAGATATTTTTTCGAACACGTTGGGTTAAAAGGGTTCTTGCGAATCTCGAGGTAAATAAGTTCCAGGGCCCGGATGGTATTTCGGCACATGTGTAAGTGCTCCTTGACGCTAGCCCGTCCATTACGCAACCTCTTCAACCTTGCTTATCTTGCGGGAGTCTTCCCAGCGTGTTGGAAGGTTGCGAACGTCCAACCAATCACTAAAAATGGTGAAGCCAATAATTCTGCAAATTATCGGCCAATCGCGATTTTCTCTGAGCTCTCTAAGGTAATGGAGAGCATGGTTAACCACCATCTTGTGAGGTATCTAGAGTCCAACTGCCTGCTAAGTGATCGACAGTATTGCTTCCGTAGAAATCGCTCTACGGGAGACCTGATGGTTTTTTGTCGGAGCGCTGGAGTCGGTCTATCCACCAGTTGGTAAGAATAGGTTGTGGCTCTGGATATCTCCAAGGCCTTTAATTTTCTGGCACTTCGAGCTCTTAGATTCTCAAGAATTAGTGTTTTCGAATTGTTGAAGTGGCAACATCAATATTTAAATCATTTTTGATTTGTGTGGAAGACGCAAATACATCGCACTATGTTTCGTCTGACTGCAGGTGTAATTTTTGGTTTTCTGCCACGTCTTTCTGGCTTGTCTGCCCACTTTACAGCATTTTCTACCAGAGTTGTCGAAACTGCAAGCAATTCAGCCACTTTCCGATAAGGATTTTCTGAGTTGTACAATTTTTGGATATTTTTTCTTGTTACTGGGTCACAGTGCTTCGATCTACCCATATCTGCCTAGGTAACAAGTTCAAAAATAGCAATGAAATTAAAATGTTCAGCCTAAATTCTTGTTTTTTACCTTTATACGAACAAATTACTACTTTTTATTCACTGTAGGTATTAGTTTTCATTGAATTTTCTAACTTATTTAAGCGAATCAACTTGCTGTCCCTATTATTACGCACAAGCCAACGCAATACTTTTTGAAACAATAATAACTGAGCATCATCGGATAGTGGGTTGCGTGACGCTGTTCTATCATTACTTTCATGGTGTGTGTTCATCAGACATCCGTCGCCTTATTCCTGACGTGAGGATGTTCGGCAGGAATACCAGACTTTCTAGGAATTCACACCCGTTTGTTATCGATTGGCCAGTTGACCGCACTATACACTACAGATCAAATTCGTTCTTCGCTCGTACAATCCGTATATGGAATCGACTTGCGGCAATTTTGTTTCCCACTAATTGCGACATCCAGAGTTCAAGACAGGTGTCAATAAACATTACTCCCTCTTTCCCGTCTCCTATCCTTTGCTTTCCACTTGCCAACGCAATGCACAGCATGTATAGGGGGCATCCCCTGAGTGTTGGTTATCTAAAAAAAATAATTAAAAAAAACGACAACAAGTGGGAATGTATGCTTGCTAAATCTGCATTGAACTGTACATCAATTCAAATTCGTCTACTTTTCGCTATAGTGTTGACTACATGTTTCCCAGCCCGAGCACATATATTGTGGGATAATTACAAAGATTCAATGGCTGATGATATATTGCATCAACATCGTACGCGGTGCAACGATCTAACGATAATATTCAGCGACGATATGTACACTGAAACATTGATTGCTATTGAGGATCTTTTATTAATTATTTATTATTGCCAACTTATCACTCAGTCATTCGCCACATCGAAATGCGTCTGATTTAATGGACACTGAAATGAATCGTAAACTGCAGTAGAGCACTGTAAAAAAGGCAGCGATTGGTACTCGCAATGTCCCACTAATGAATGAGGAACAAAGAACCATTTATGACCGCATTATGCTCGCAGTTTCGGGTGGAACTGGCAAAACATACCTTATTTCGCTAATTCTTGCTGAAATACGATCAAATAATGGCATCGCATTGGCCGTTGCATCATCGAGAATTGCGGCAACTTTATTGGATAGAGGCAGAACAGCTCATTCAGTATTTAAGCTATCACTTAATATTCAAAATAACCGTGGCGCAGTGTGAAACATAAAAAAACAATCGTACATTGTCACCGTGCTGAAACAGTGTAAAATTATCATCTGGGATGAATGTACTATGGCACACAAACATTCGCTTGAGGCGGCAAAAAATGTAGACGTTGACAATTTAAATCTGAAGATACAACAGTTTTTGCCAGGGAACTTGGTATCAAACAAATCTATTGATACAGTTTGCGATGCCAGCGAAATTGTAATTTTTCCCAGAGTTTTTGAACTCACTGGATTTGCCAGGCATGCCACCGTATAACTTACAAGGTTGGATCTCCGATTATCTTGCTTCGTAATTTGAACCCGCCACGGATGTGCAACGGTACGCGATTAGTCATTCAAAAATTAATGAAAATCGTTATCGAAGCTAGCATTTTAAATGGCAAGTTTCGAGTTGAAAATATATTATTACCACGGATTCCTATTATACCTACAGATGAACCAATTCAATTTAAACGTATTCAGTTTCCGATTAGATTGGTATTCGCAAAGACTATTAACAAATCCTAAGACAAAGCGATGTCTTATTGTGGCTTAGATTTAAACACACCATTTTTTCACGCGGACAATTATACGTGGCATGCTCTCGAGTGGGTAAACCATCCAGTTGTTTGTGTTAGCTAAAGAAAGGCTAACCAAAAATATTGTTCACGCTACAGCATTAACATATTGTTATTGTTTGTTAGTGTTATTGTCGTAATTAATTAATGATATATAATTTTAAGGAATAAATTATAATAACTTAAACATAGTAATGTTTGGCGTGTGATTTTTATATTCCCTCGGCGTTCACAGCACTTCATCCCTATTTCACGCAGGATGTGGTATCCTTACATACTTACAATAAGTTATTTATTTTTTGTCTGCACTAGAAATTACCTAGAAATAATTTATATGGCAAAACAATGTTTGCCGGGTCAGCTAGTTATTTATATTTTATATTTCGACGCTTTTCTCATTTTGTAGTTCTCGTTTGCTTTCAATATTCAGAAATAATTTAATTTTGGTTGTTTCTCTGGCTGATCGCGTATAGAACATAAGCAATTTTTTTCAGTGCAGACAGTTTTCTGATTTTGAACTTTCCCCTTAATAATTCTTAAAAATTAAAAAACTTCAAATGTGCTCGTAACAAGTCGTTTTCGATATATAACAATTTTATAATTGAGAAAAATACAAAATTTTTAAAATTTTCAATATTGAAATTGCAACAACTTCAGGGATTTAACTTTTATTACATACGTAATAATAGTTAAATTATACATACGTAAACTCATACGAGAAGAGAACGGACGCGAAAAAAATCCACTCTTCGAAATTTATTAAAATAATTTAAAATAAACAGGGAAAGTGCGAAAAGACGCTTAAAAATAGTAAAAATCTTGTAAGGGATTCAAACAATTTTAGACAACAATTTTAAGTTTTATATCAAAGAAATTGTGTAATAAACCATTGAGAAAGGCATCCAAAATATAAAAGGCACATACGCGCACACACAGTTAAACAAACACACAGCTTGATGATCCACCGTCTCACTCAGGAGCTAAAGCAACGCAGACACTCTAATAAATGCAGACTGTGGAAATGGATAGAGGGGTAATGTCACAAAGTCAAAAAACTGTCGCAACTGGCAGTGCTAACAACATCAATAATAAAGAAAGTGTAAACACAGAGAACACACATCAAAACAACGAACTGACACAAGACAAACAAGCTAAGACGGTACAGACAGGCATGGATCGCTTCATTACAATAAAGCGTATATCCAGCCCCGCGAAAGGTAACACAAACAAAAAAAGTTGCAATACCACGAATAGTGAAGAAGGATGTACAAGTAATAACCGGTTTGCATTACTCAGCGATGAAGAGCCTTATCCTTCCACTTTAGCAACTGCTACAAATGCAAGGCCGCCTCCCAAATACCTTCGGGAATGTAGCACTAACGAGCTGGTAAATACTATTGCCGAACTAGTTGGTAACGGTTGTTTTCACATTGTGCCTCTAAAGAAAGGCAACATACATGAAACCAAAATACATACACCGAAAGGGATTTCGCGCTATTTCCGCATACTTTAACGATAGATAAAAAGCTTTTACACCTATCGCTTAAGGAGCAGTAAAGGTTTTGCTGTAGTTATAAAAGGAATAGAATCATACCAAAGAATATAAATCATATCGAATGCGCATCTCATACAAGCTAAAATTTTCTAGGACGGGTATTTCCTGTGCTACCCGTCCAGCGTACGCACTCTCTTTTCTTTCTGCGCTCGCATTATTGAGAGCGAAAGCGTTCGTAATAACGAAGGGTGAAGTGAAGTCGCTCATAATAAGAGCAAGCACTGCTGCTATCGTGTGTGTAATTGCGTTTCTTTTATTATTATTTTGCATTTTTACAGTCTCGTAGACAGCGTATGCTATGATAGCATTGTCAGCAAATTTGCAATATTTGGCGTGTATTTTAAAGATTTCTTATCTAATTTGCAATTGCATTTTTTAGATGCTTTGGTTTTAATTAAATGTTTATAAGTTAAAAAAGGTTCAAATGAAGTAAATTTGGAAGCTATAATTGGATACTTAAAAAATTTGAGCAAATTAATTCATTTTCTTTTTTTTATCATTTTTCATTTATAAATGAAAAAAGTAAAAATAGTTTAAATAATTAATTAATACATTTTTTTCGAAAACATCTTCTAGAAAATATTCGGCATAGATATTTTCATCTAACAATAGTTCGTCGACCAAAAAAGAACAGAATTTAAAGTAGTTTCATCCTGATTACAAAGATAACATTCTTCTTTTTATCTGGAAATTCTAGTTCTTCTAATTTAGGGTGATCCATCTAGAGGTATTTTTTCAGAACAAAAAATAAAATCAAGTGTGGAATATTTATTGGTGATTTGAAAGGACATTTTATGGCATTTATTTTTTGAAAATAATTACCTTCAAATGTTTCGACCAAAATTTTGTTCAGTGACGAGGCCCATTCGTGGCTCAACGGCAAAGTCAATAAACAAAATTGTCGCATTTAGGCTGAAGAGCAACAAGAAGAGGTTCAAGAGGTGCCATTATACCCAGAGAAAAACACGGTTTGGGGCGGTTAGTAAACTGGTGGAATCATCCGTGCATATTTTTTCAAAAATGATGATGTCTGGAACGTAACTTGAATGGTGCTCGCTATCGCGCCATGATATCGACCTTTATGCTAACTGAAATTGAAGCCCGTAATCTTGACGACACTTGGTTTCAACAGGACGGTGCCACTTGTCAAACAGCTGCTCAAACAATGGATCTATTGAGGGGTCATTTCGAAAAGCATCTAATTTCACGTTCTGGACAGGTGAGTTGGCCGCCTAGATTGAGTGATATCACACCTTTAGACATTTTTCTTTGGGGTTATGTAAACTCCAAAGTCTATGCTGACAAACCAGCTACGATTCAGGTTTCGGAAGCCAACATTACGCGTGTCATTAATACCATAGCGGTCGAAATACTCGAACGAGTCATCCAAAATTGGACCCTCAGAATGAAACCCCTGAGGCGTATTTGCGGCCAACATTTGAAGGACATTATATTCAAAAAATAAATGGCATTTATTTTTTGAATGTCCTTTTAAATTAACAATAAAGATTACACACTTGATTTGAATTTTTATATTTTTTTTGTTCTGAAAAATTACCTCTAGATGGATCACCTATTATTTTAGTAAAGCTTGAATATATTTGTGAGCTTCGTTGTTTAATTGTAATGCAGATCTGTAGCAATTATCATCAAAAAGTGTTCCACTATTTAGGCAAACAAAAATGTTGTTTATTTTTTCCAAAAAGTGGCAGTGAATGAAGTCTCGACTACTGTTCTAATTGCTGCGGCCACTGTTTTGCTGAAAATTTGGGTTGCAAATTTCACCCGCATTTTTTTCAAAAGAATTAGGGAAGATACGCTATCGAGTTTCGGACACATTTTTTTGTTGCGTTGGGGAAAGTCGAACATACAATATATTTTATCGTTATCCATATCAAAGTATGTTTTTCAGCTGATACTCCACAGTTAGAGAAACATTTTCTATTAGGCGAACCTTGGTAGCAAACTAGCACTTTCACGCTAAGACTTTCAAGCACAGTTATTCACTATTTTGGTCAAAGTATCAGCTGTTAAACCATTTTTCGAAAAAAAAAAAAATAATGACGATATTTACATTTGAGCACATCGACCTAAGAAAAAATACGCATACATGCGTACCAATTTTATTGAACCAGTGTGTTCGAATCTATCTATTAAATCAAGATGCGTGTTGTATCTCAACTCCTTCCTTATTGACAGTTCATCCATCAATAGAACCATGTGATTTAAATCCTTGCCTTTGTTGAGACATCTTTGTTTAAAGGATTCAAAACTACTGTTTTTGAAAGCAGTCTGTAAAAATTGTATGGGGGCCCACCGGTTTAAAGTAGAAACGTGAGGTAAATTGAGATTCAATTTATTTTGTAAAAAGGCATAATTTGACTGATACATGCAAAATACAGGGTGGAGCGAGTTAGGCGAGCGAGTTGGAGCACTGCAGGCTGTGGCGACGGGAGATTTGTATTCGCCTGCCTTTGAGTTGACATCATGGATTGGACACGAGAGATGAAGTCATTTTGTGTTGAAGCGTATTATTCAAACGAGCACTTAATCATTGCGGTGCAGCGTGCTTTTCGTTTACGATTCGCTGTTCCCTCACGCGGACGTGTTCCTAGGCGGCAGTCAAATGTAAATTGGGTAACTTCATTGAGAACAGCAGGGAATATGTCATGTGTACGAAGGGGACCCGAGTTGGAGCAGCAGTACTGCAATCTCCGAAACGCTCTGCACGGAAGCAATCACTTGCTCTTGGGCTTTCCTTGTTTTTTCAGCCGGCTCTTGAGGCATTAACTACCATTAGAGGATACATGGTTCCAACAGGATGGTGCCACTGCACACACACCGAGGGTTACCATGAATTGTTTGAGACAAATGTTTCCTGGACGGCTTATCATTATGAGGGGTGAGGTGAACTGGCCGGTAAGTTCACAAGACTTAGCCCCATGCGATGTTTTTCCTTTGGGGTTACCTGAAGTCAATCACCAAACGTCCCAACACCTTGAAAGACCCGATTCACAATATTGAGGCTGCAATTGGCAGAATACCGGTCGACATTCTTCTTAGAGTTCATGAAAACTTCAGAAAGCGTATGCGGCAGTGTGTGGATAGCGAAGGTCGATATTTGCCAAATACAGTATCTAAAACCATGTAATGTAAAAATTCCCTTACTGTTCAGTATAATTTTAATATAAAATCAATTTCTCTAAGGTTCATAATTTTTTTTATTTCATTCCCAAATAAGCAAATTACCGCGCACCACCCTGTATATTCTGTTGTTGTTGTTGTAACAACAATATATTTATTTTGAAGTCTTGTTCGTCTATGGGGGATCTGCTTCGATATCCAGGTGGAGGAAACGCGCCATTTGAACTGGATACGTCCAGCTGAGTGGGCTTCAGGGGGTCAGCTGAGTGGGCTTCGCCGGACAATTGAAGAGGTGCAGTACATCATGTGGTCCCTGATGGCAGGCGGGACAGATGTCCGGAACGTTAGCATCAATTCGTGCCCAGTAAGAATTGAGGCGGCTGCACCATCCAGATCTCAGCTGCGCCAGAACCACGCGCGTCTGCCGAGGTAGTACCTTCACCTCAGGTGAAATCTCCGGGGAATATTCCCCTAGCACTACATTCACACGGTAGCTGGAAACTGCAGCTGCGACATCATCGGCGTGAATTTTGTTCAAACCTGTCTGATAGTTTCGATGATCTAAAGGTTCTCTCTTATACCGCTGGACCTCTCTCTCTAGATCATGAAGATCGTACCTGATCCGCCTGGGTGGAGGCATCCTGTTCAAGAGATGGTGGTTAGGATGACTGCTGCGAAAACACCCTAGCAGGTATTGCTTAGACAACAGGAAATTGTGTCTGCGCACGGTAAGGACCTTCGTCTCCACATGTAGATGTTCCTCAGAGGACATAAGAAGACACCCTGTTGATGTTCTAAGGGCGGCATTCTGGCAGTTCTGAATTTTCTTCCACTGCGTCGCACTCACGTTCGCCGACCATACAGGTGCTGCGTAGTTTGCTACAGACCGACCTATCGCTTTGTAAGAGGTCAACAAGGTTGCTTTGTCGACTCCCCAAGTACTGCCGGCAAGTGACTTGAAGACCTTGTTCCTGCTTTTGAGTTTATCGCAGATAGCTGTAGCATGTGCAGAGGATCTAAAAAGGCTGTCCAATGTGACCCCAAGGATTTTGGGGTAGTTGGTGGTCGGGATGTTGACGTCATCGACTTTCACATTGAGTGACAACCGCACCTCTGCGGTCCAAGCAGTAAAGAGTGTGGCTGATGATTTGGAGGCGGATATTTGCATATTCCTCGCAGTGAAGAAACGTGCTAAGTCAGTGAGGTAATAGTTGATTTTCTCGCAAGTGTCATCCACTTTAGGTCCTGACGCCAGAATTGTGCAATCGTCAGCGTACGACACAATTTCAACGCCGTCTGGTGGTGCAGGAATTTAAGAGAGGTAGAGGTTAAACAGAGCCGGGGATAAAACTCCACCCTGGGGAACTCCTTGTTTAACTCTACGGGTCTTCGACTTTCTGTCTCTAAATTCTACATATGACTGGCGCCCACACATATAGTTTACGACCCAACGTTTGAAACTGGGCGGAAGGGACGTTTCTTCAATGTCCTCGAACAGAGTGGCATGATTGACCGTGTCGAAGGCTGTTGTAAGGTCAAGAGCCACGAGGACCGTTCTGTCGTTAGGCTTGTTCTGGTTAAGGCCGCTACTTATACGTGTGGTGATGGCGTGTAAAGCAGTTGTTGTGCTGTGCTGCTTGCGGAATCCATGCTGATGATCAGCACTAGGAAAGTGTTCGATCAGGCTGGGGAGGAGCAGTGCTTCAAGCGTCTTTGCTACTGGAGAAAGCAAGGAGATCGGCCTGTACGAATCTCCTTTACTTGCGTCTTTGCCTGGCTTCAGTAGCGGTACCACTCTGCCCATTTTTCAGGCATCGGGAACTTCGTGAGTGGCTAGCGACAGATTGAGCACTTTGGTCATGTACTCTACTCCCGGGGTATCCAAGTGCTTTAACATCAGCATTGAGATTCCGTCCGGACCAAGCGCCTTCGATGATTTGCGCTGCGGATGACATGGACAAGTTCGCCAACTGCAAATTGTGGTGGTTCCTCTTCGACTCGGAGAGCGTGGATACGACGCAATACTCTTCTTTTCGCCTTATCACTCTCTGGGTGTTCAATAAAAAGCCGGTTAAAATAACACGCGCACCGCTTCGGATCTGTCACTGTTCTATCACCGAACGTGACAGCTGTCCGATCATCCTTCCTTATGCCGGGCATACACTACACAAATTAACTGCGCAAATCTGGCACTGAGTAAAAAAAAATTGCGCCACACACTACTCAAGTAAACTGCACAGTTTTTCATTTTAGGTCATAACCGAATAAAACAACATGTGCAAATACTGTGCGGTGTTATTGCTTGCTATAGCAATAAAAAGAAAGAAAAAAAGACAAAGAAAACAACGCTTGTGGAGTAAAAAATGGTACATGAATCGTGAAAAATTAGGACAAAATGTCTTATTAAAAGAAATAGAGTTTTATTCTGAAAGTGATTTTAAAAACTACGTCCGAATGAGCAAAGATTCTTTTGAAGAACTTTTAGCAAAAGTGGCTCCGCTAATAAAAAAGGAAGACACTCTGTTGAGAAAAGCAGTTCCAGTGCATCATCGTTTGGCCGTGACATTGCGGTATTTGGCAAGTGGCAACAGTTTTGAGGACTTAAAATTTCTAACAGCAATTGCGCCGCAAACCATTGGCAAAATTGTTTTCGAAACTTGTGAGGCCATAAATGAAGTTCTCTAAGATTATATTGCGGTTAGTACTCAAAAAACCTTATGTAGAAATATTAATAAACTTTCGTTTGGCCTTTTCAGCAAGCTGATGCGTTTTACAATAGATGGAATTTTCCGAATTGTATAGGGGCTGTAGATGGGAAACACGTGGCTATTACAAAACCCCCAGGAAGTGGATCTTTCTATTTCAACTATAAGAAATACTTTTCCATAGTTTTAATGGGTGTTGTAAATGCTAATTATGAATTTCTGATGGTGGATATTGGGACAAACGGACGGGCCTCAGATGCTGGAATTTTTAATGATTCACTGTTTTTTTCAAAATTAAAGAAGGAAGAACTCAAAATACCAACCAAAGGGTCTCCACCAGGATGCGATACTGCATTACCGTATGTGTTTGTGGCTGATGATGCGTTTCCTTTAATGGAAAATATAATGAAACCCTTCAGCAATACGTCGATGATTAAAGATGAAATAATATTTAATTACCGACTTTCGCGTGCACGAGGAGTCGTTGAAAACGCATTTGGAATTCTGACGTCAAGATTTCGAATTTTATTAAAAAGTATAAATTTGTCTCCTGAAAAAGTGAAATAGTCCTAACTTGTTGCTATTTACATAATTTTTTAAGAAAAAAAAAAACCAAATATACTCCAGCTGCGGTAGTCTTGCAACAAATGCAGATATCGAAGTTATAACAGAAGCAGTTTCCTTAACAACATTAAAACCAACTGTTATAAGAAATGCTTCAAATAATGCAAAAGACATTAGAAACCTATTTTGCGAATACTTTAATTCTGAGGGAGCTGTACCATGGCAGAACGAAATATTTGAAAAACTAACAAACAATAATGTCAATGACTCAGCCAATCAAAAATAATTTGTAACCATACCACATGAACTTATTAAAATAAACAAATTTATTTTAAAAAGGAAATTATTTTATTTTATTCACTGTTTTATAAAAAATGATTTTTTAAAAATAGAAAATTATTCAAAAGTAGAAAAATATTACTGAATTGAATCTTGTGATTCCGGTGTTGAAATTGTGAAAATTGGAGCATTTGTAAATTCTACTGGCGATGGAGTTGATACATAAGAAATGGTTGAAGTCGGTCTGGACTGAAAAAAATTTGGGAAATTTTCGACGTGTAATCTACCCAAATTCCCAACACACCCTTGAAATAAAACATCAGCAATTAGCTTGCGCGCCAAAACCTTTTGGTCAGTTTTCATTTCTTTGAGCTGTGCTGCCCAACCTCTGCAAACAACATCGTCCGGATCATTATTGCGTTCGCTAGAATACGTATTTTGCATTTGCAGGTGTTCACACGCCATTTTAATTAAATTGTCTTCGCCTGAAAGTTTCCTTTTCTTTGTCTTATGTGGAGTTGACGACATTTCTGTTGATGCCTACAATTCCAGAAAAGGAGCATTACATACAGAAAAATTATAATAACAAACGGCAAAAGTTTACGAGACGAAAAAAAGCAAAACAATTTTTTGTAACTATCCCCTATTTTTGTTTTTTTCCGAACCACCGTCCTCCCTCGTAAACTTTAGCCAAACCAACCTGTTCTTGAGACGCATCCCTCATTGTGCATGTGCTTGGTACACTCTCCTCTTGATCCTTCAAAAAGGAAAGTAGATGGAAATACCATAAGGTCGGCTCATACACGTCCTCATCTCCAGCTCCTGATTTTTCGCTGACTTCAACTTTTTTCAGCTCCTTTCTGTAGGTTGTCCTGAATGTATTTATTTTTTTTACAACCATTTCCCGGTTTGCATCCTCGTACTTTTCCTTTAATTTGTTTATTAATTTTTCGTAGCACTTTCATTATTCTATTACTATATTCCGCACTTTTTATGCGCCATAATGCAGGCGATTCTTTATATAAATCTAGGAACTCAGTCCAAAATGTTTTGTCTCCGCTCATGTTCACAGTTCAACAATTACCACAAAACTGAAAGTTTTCACCATACACTACACAAATTAACTGCACAAGTTCGCAGGCTTGAGCAAATATCTAAATAATTATGATTTTTGCTCAGTTAACTGCACAAATAGCACAACCAGCGCCATACATTACACAAATGAACTGCGCAATGCTAGATTTGCGCAGTTAATTTGTGTAGTGTATGCCCGGCATTACAGGGTTAGAGAGTGATTTGACCGTTTTCCACAACTTACCAATTCCGGAACTCAAGTTGCACTGCTTTAAGTGGTCTAGCCATTTGTTCCGCTTATATTTGTTGACCAACCAACTGATCTCCGAGTTGAGATCCCTAATTCTAGGGTCAGTAGATTTGGAGCGACGAATGCCATCGCGCTCGTCTGCGAGTCCCGCTGCCTCTGCTGGGAAGTTTGGTCGTACTTCGGGTATTCGACCAGCAGGGATATGGCGAGCGGCTGCTGCGTTAATGATGTACCGGAACTTTTTCTCGGCTACCCGAACGTCCGACGGAATAGCTAGATTATTAAAGCTGCGGTTGGTGGCTTCTCTGAAGGCCTCCCAATCAGCCTTTTTTTGATTGAGAAACGTACGGCGTTCAGAGGTTATGAAATCGGGTGGTCTATTTATGGAGAGAATTATGGGAAGGTGGTCCGATCCTAGTGAGATGACGGGTTGCCAGGTGACGTCGTTGATCAGGCCAGGCGATGCCAAAGTGATGTCTGGCGAGCTATGGCAATCGCCCATAATCCGCGTGGGGGGAGTCCTCATTCACTGTGCAGAACGTAGAGCTATCAATTTGCTCTGCCAAAGCTATGCCTCTCTGGTCGTTGTCTAGGAGAGAATGTCACAGTTCGTGGTGAGCATTAAAGTCTCCTAGGACCAAGCGGTTATTGCCTTGTAGCAAATTGCTAATGTCTGGCAGATAACGCGGGGCACAGCTACCAACCGGCGGGATGTATACGTTGTACAGCTCTATTTCGGCAGTTCCAGACTTGACTGCTACCCCCATACATTCCATGTATGGGTCTCTAGAGTCAAGCTCAGTCGAAATAGGTCTGTACTGCACAGAATGGTGTAACAGGAAAGCAAGTCCCCCACATCCACTTCTGGTGCGATCCTTATGTAGCACGTTGTATCCGTCACAACTGTGCAGGCTGCAGGTGGCATTCAGCTTAGTTTCTTGGATCGCGGCGACCATGATGTTTCTCCGATTCATAAATTCTATGGCCTCATTGATTTTGTTGCGTAGGCCATTACAATTAAATTGCAAGATTGATGCACTGTCAGGAGTGGCAACAGCAATCTGTGGTGTAAGATGCTGTTGCGAGGGCGACTGCGGGGGAGTCTCGTAGTTGGATGATGATGACGACGACGACGAAAATGCAGACGACGATGAAAACACCAAATCCAGAGACCCACTGCTAACTTCGTTGATACAGCATGAGGCAACAAAGTCTGCTTCGCTATACTCCCTGATGTGGTTCAGACCTGAACAACTCCTGAAGTGCACCCACTCCATGCAACGATTACACCTTACAGACGTAGCACGATGGTGTATTCGGTTCTGACAAACCGAGCAGATCCAAGGTCCGGGGTTTTGTTCGATCCCGGCTCGGACCAGTAGTATTCGGAGCAGGCATTCCGGGAAGTGCTGCTCCCACGACGAAAAAATGGACGAACAAAAAACATATATTGTTGAGGTGACTGCCCCTGGCCGAAGAGTTTCGGGTCAATCCGGTACATAGAACCGTCAGTCGCGGGATTGTGTATATTCTGTGATATCTTACATCGTCTAAATACTCTTTTGGGCGAGAACTTAGCAAAGGCTTGCAGAAAATTTTGGTTTCGTTGCTTTTATTCTGAAGACAATCAATGGACGACTTCAATGAATTATTTAAAGCAATATTCTTTTTATAATTTTTTATTCGTCGCTAAGTTTTTAGCGCTGACTGTATTTCTTATATTTTGTAAAGCCTATTACATTTTCTTATATATTTTTCCGTTAATGTTGTTTCATTTTTGCAATTCTTACAATATCATCATTACTTCTATCTTCTCATTACATACATTTTCGGCGAATTTGAAAAATCGAAATCAATGCCCATATCGTCCTCTACGCCTTATCCTATTGTCCAATTTCTTTTTCAAACATATGTGCTCGAGAAATGATTATCGCAAATATAAATATTTTTTTATTATAATTTCCAGGAATTTGACATTTTTCTATCCAAATTTGACCAAGAATAAAATAAGCTACAGGAAATTTAAAAATTTTCAATTTGCTGCAACTCCTTTTCGATTTCCCACACTTCTTAATGCAGCATTTTATGCCACTGGGCAAAGTATTTTTTAGTTGTTGTTGTAACAATATATTTATTTTGAAGTCTTGCACGCAAAGATTTTAGTAAATGGGGAAAGTCGAACATTCACTATATTTTATCGTTATCCATATCAAAATATGGACACTCCAAGGTTAGAGAAACATTTTTTATTAGGCGAACCTTGGTCACAAACAAGCACTCTAACATCCTAACATCCTCTTACGTCCTAAGTAAAAATACGCATACTTGCGTACCAATTTTATTGGTTCTTTCGAAACCAGTGTGTTCGAATCCATCTATTAAATCAAGATGCGTGTTTTTTCTCAACTCCTTCCTTATTGACATCTGATCCATCAAAAAAACCATCTGATTTAAATCCTTCAACTCAACTTCAACTTGAGAACATCTTTGTTTAAGGAATTCAAAACTACTGTTTTTGAAATCAGGCTGTAAAAACTTTATAAGGGGCCAGTTTAAAGTAAAAACGCGAGGTACATTAAGATTCAATTTATTTCGTAAAAAGGCATAAGTTTACTGAGATATATAAAATACAGGGTGGAGCGCGATAATTTGTTTTTTGCACTGCAGGCTGTGGCGGCTGTTGGTTGAATAGAGTGGAAAGTATGCGTCGCTGTTGTTGTAACAACAATACATTTATTTTGAAGTCTTGTTCGTCTATAGGGGATCTTTTTCGATATCCAGGTGGAGGAAACGCGCCATTTGAACTGGATGCGTCCACAGAGACCTGGGGGTCAGCTGAGTGGGCTTGGCCGGGCAATTGAAGAGGTGCGGCACATCATGTGGTCCCTGATGGCAGGCGGGACAGATGTCCGGAACGTTAGCATCAATTCGTACCCAGTAAGACTGAGGCGGCTGCACCATCCAGATCTCAGCTACGCCAGAACCACGTGGCTCTGCCGAGGTAGTACCTTCTCCTCAGGTGAAACCTCCGGGGAAGTTCCCCTAGCACTACATTCACACGGTAGATGGATACTGCTGCTGCGACATCATCGGCGTGAATGTTGTTCAGACTTGCCTGATAGTTTCGATGATCTTAAGGTTCTCTCTTATACCGCTGGACCTCTCTCTCTAGATCATGAAGATCGTACCTGATCTGCCTGGGCGGAGGCATCTTGTCCAAAATATAGTGGTTAGGTTGACTGCTTCGAAAACATCCTAGCAGGTATTGCTTATACAGCAGGAAATTGTGTCTGCGCACATTAAGGACCTTCGTCTCCTCATGTAGATGGCCCTCAGAAGACATAAGAAGACACTCTGTTGATGTTCTGAGGGCGGCATTCTGGTAAGTCTGAATTTTCTTCCACTGCGACGTACTCGCGTTCGCCGACAATACAGGTGCTGCGTAGTTTGCTACAGACCGACCTATCGCTTTGTAAGAGGTCAACAAGGTTTCTTTGTCGACTCCCCAAGTACTACCGGCAAGTGACTTGAGGACCTTGTTCCTACTTATAAGTTTATCGCAGATAGCTGTAGCATGTACAGAGGATCTAAAAAGGCTGTCCAATGTGACCCTAAGGATTTTGGGGTAGTTGGTTGTCGGGATGTTGACGTCATCCACTTTCACATTGAGTGACAACCGCACCTCTGCGGTCCATGCAGTAAACAGTGTGGCTGATGATTTGGAGGCGGATATTTTCATATTTCTCGCAGTAATAAAACATGCTAAGTCAGTGAGGTAACGGTTGATTTTCTCGCAAATGCCATCCACTTTAGGTCCTGACGCCAAAATTCTGCAATCGTCAGCGTAAGACACAATTTTAACGCCGTCTGGTGGTGCAGGAAGTTTAGAGAGGTAGAGGTTAAACAGAGCCGGGGATATAACTCCACCCTGGGGAACTCCTTGTTTAACTTTACGGGGCTTCGACTCTGTGTCTCTAAATCCTACATATGACTGGCGCCCACACTTATAGTTTTCGACCCAACGTTTCAAACCGGGCGGAAGCCGTGTCGAAGGCTTTTGTAAAGCAATTGTTCTGCAAATTGTGGTGGTGCCTCTTCGACTCGGAGAGCGCGGATACGACGCAATACTCTCCTTTTCGCCTTATCACTCTCTGGGTGTTCAATAAAAAGCCGGTTAAAATAACACGCGCACCGCTTCGGATCTGTCACTGTTCTATCACCGAACGTGACAGCTGTCCGATCATCCTTCCTTACAGGGTTAGAGAGTGATTTGACCGTTTTCCACAACTTACCAATTCCGGAACTCAAGTTGCACTGCTTTAAGTGGTCTAGCCATTTGTTCCGCTTATATTCGTTGACCAACCTACTGATCTCCGAGTTGAGATCCCTAATTCTAGGGTCAGTAGATTTGGATCGACGAATGCCATCACGCTCGTCTGCGAGTCCCGCTGCCTCTGCTGGGAAGTTTGGTCGTACTTCGGGTATTCGACCAGCAGGGATATGGCGAGCGGCTGCTGCGTTAATGATGTACCGGAACTTTTTCTCGGCTACCCGAACGTCCGACGGAATAGCTAGATTATTAAAGCTGCGGTTGGTGGCTTCTCTGAAGGCCTCCCAATCAGCCTTTTTTTGATTGAGAAACGTACGACGTTCAGAGGTTATGAAATCGGGTGGTCTATTTATGGAGAGAATTATGGGAAGGTGGTCCGATCCTAGTGAGATGACGGGTTGCCAGGTGACGTCGTTGATCAGGCCAGGCGATGCCAAAGTGATGTCTGGCGAGCTATGGCAATCGCCCATAATCCGCGTGGGGGAAGTCCTCATTCACTGTGCAGAACGTAGAGCTATCAATTTGCTCTGCCAAAGCTATGCCCCTCTGGTCGTTGTCTAGGAGAGAATGCCACAGTTCGTGGTGAGCATTAAAGTCTCCTAGGACCAAGCGGTTATTGCCTTGTAGCAAATTGCTAATGTCTGGCAGATAACGCGGGGCACAGCTACTAACCGGCGGGATGTATACGTTGTACAGCTCTGATTCGGCAGTTCCAGACTTGACTGCTACCCCCATACATTCCATGTATGGGTCTCTAGAGTCAAGCTCAGGCGAAATAGTTCTGTACTGCACAGAATGGTGTAACAGGAAAGCAAGTCCCCCACATCCACTTCTGGTGCGATCCTTACGTAGCACGTTGTATCCGTCACAACTGTGCAGGTTGCAGGTGGCATTCAGCTTAGTTTCTTGGATCGCGGCGACCATGATGTTTCTCCGATTCATAAATTCTATGACCTCACTGATTTTGTTGCGTAGGCCATTACAATTAAATTGCAAGATTGATGCACTGTCCGGAGTGGCAACAGCAATCTGTGGTGTAAGATGCTGTTGCGAGGGCGACTGCGGGCGTAGTTGGATGATGATGACGACGACGACGAAAATGCAGACGACGATGAAAACAACAAATCCAGAGACCCACTGCTAACTTCGTTGATACAGCATGAGGCAACAAAGTCTGCTTCGCTATACTCCCTGATGTGGTTCAGACCTGGACAACTCCTGAAGTGCACCCACTCCATGCAACGATTACACCTTACAGACGTAGCACGATGGTGTATTCGGTTCTGACAAACCGAGCAGATCCAAGGTCCGGGGTTTTGTTCGATCCCGGCTCGGACCAGTAGTATTCGGAGCAGGCATTCCGGGAAGTGCTGCTCCCACGACGAAAAAATGGACGAACAAAAAACATATATTGTTGAGGTGACTGCCCCTGGCCGAAAGTTTCGGGTCAATCCGGTACATAGAACCGTCAGTCGCGGGATTGTGTATATTCTGTGATATCTTACATCGTCTAAATACTCTTTTGGGCGAGAACTTAGCAAAGGCTTGCAGAAAATTTTGGTTTCGTTGCTTTTATTCTGAAGACAATCAATGGACGACTTCAATGAATTATTTAAAGCAATATTATTTTTATAATTTTTTATTCGTCGCTTAGTTTTTAGCGCTGACTGTATTTCTTATATTTTGTAAAGCCTATTACATTTTCTTATATATTTTTCCGTTAATGTTGTTTCATTTTCGCAATTCTTACAATATCATCATTACTTCTATCTTCTCATTACATACATTTTCGGCGAATTTGAAAAATCGAAATCAATGCCCATATCGTCCTCTACGCCTTATCCTATTGTCCAATTTCTTTTTCAAACATATGTACTCGAGAAATGATTATCGCAAATATAAATATTTTTTTATTATAATTTCCAGGAATTTGACATTTTTCTATCCAAATTTGACCAAGAATAAAATAAGCTACAGGAAATTTAAAAATTTTCAATTTGCTGCAACTCCTTTTCGATTTCCCACACTTCTTAATGCAGCATTTTATGCCACTGGGCAAAGTATTTTTTAGTTGTTGTAACAATATATTTATTTTGAAGTCTTGCACGCAAAGATTTTAGTAAATGGGGAAAGTCGAACATTCACTATATTTTATCGTTATCCATATCAAAATATGGACACTCCAAGGTTAGAGAAACATTTTTTATTAGGCGAACCTTGGTCACAAACAAGCACTCTAACATCCTAACATCCTCTAACGTCCTAAGTAAAAATACGCATACTTGCGTACCAATTTTATTGGTTCTTTCGAAACCAGTGTGTTCGAATTCATCTATTAAATCAAGATGCGTGTTTTTTCTCAACTCCTTCCTTATTGACATCTGATCCATCAAAAAAACCATGTGATTTAAATCCTTCAACTCAACTTCAACTTGAGAACATCTTTGTTTAAGGGATTCAAAACTACTGTTTTTGAAATCAGGCTGTAAAAACTTTATAAGGGGCCAGTTTAAAGTAAAAACGCGAGCTACATTGAGATTCAATTTATTTCGTAAAAAGGCATAAGTTTACTAAGATATATAAAATACAGGGTGGAGCGCGATAATTTGTTTTTTGCACTGCAGGCTGTGGCGGCACTGTTGGTTGAATGGAGTGGAAAGTATGCGTGGCTGTTGTTGTAACAACACTACATTTATTTTGAAGTCTTGTTCGTCTATAGGGGATCTTTTTCGATATCCAGGTGGAGGAAACGCGCCATTTGAACTGGATGCGTCCACAGAGACCTGGGGGTCAGCTGAGTGGGCATGGCCGGGCAATTGAAGAGGTGCGGCACATCATGTGGTCCCTGATGGCAGGCGGGACAGATGTCCGGAACGTTAGCATCAATTCGTGCCCAGTAAGATTGAGGCGGCTGCACCATCCAGATCTCAGCTACGCCAGAACCACGTGCCTCTGCCGAGGTAGTACCTTCTCCTCAGGTGAAACCTCCGGGGAAGTTCCCCTAGCACTACATTCACACGGTAGATGGATACTGCTGCTGCGACATCATCGGCGTGAATGTTGTTCAGACCTGCCTGATAGTTTCGATGATCTAAAGGTTCTCTCTTATACCGCTGGACCTCTCTCTCTAGATCATGAAGATCGTACCTGATCTGCCTGGGCGGAGGCATCTTGTCCAAAATATAGTGGTTAGGTTGACTGCTTCGAAAACACCCTAGCAGGTATTGCTTAGACAGCAGGAAATTGTGTCTGCGCACATTAAGGACCTTCGTCTCCTCATGTAGATGGCCCTCAGAAGACATAAGAAGACACTCTGTTGATGTTCTGAGGGCGGCATTCTGGCAAGTCTGAATTTTCTTCCACTGCGACGTACTCACGTTCGCCGACAATACAGGTGCTGCGTAGTTTGCTACAGACCGACCTATCGCTTTGTAAGAGGTCAACAAGGTTTCTTTGTCGACTCCCCAAGTACTGCCGGCAAGTGACTTGAGGACCTTGTTCCTACTTTTAAGTTTATCGCAGATAGCTGTAGCATGTACAGAGGATCTAAAAAGGCTGTCCAATGTGACCCTAAGGATTTTGGGGTAGTTGGTTGTCGGGATGTTGACGTCATCCACTTTCACATTGAGTGACAACCGCACCTCTGCGGTACATGCAGTAAACAGTGTGGCTGATGATTTGGAGGCGGATATTTTCATATTTCTCGCAGTGATAAAACATGCTATGTCAGTGAGGTAACGGTTGATTTTCTCGCAAATGCCATCCACTTTAGGTCCTGACGCCAAAATTCTGCAATCGTCAGCGCAAGACACAATTTTAACGCCGTCTGGTGGTGCAGGAAGTTTAGAGAGGTAGAGGTTAAACAGAGCCGGGGATATAACTCCACCCTGGGGAACTCCTTGTTTAACTTTACGGGGCTTCGACTCTGTGTCTCTAAATCCTACATATGACTGGCGCCCACACATATAGTTTTCGACCCAACGTTTCAAACTGGGCGGAAGCCGTGTCGAAGGCTTTTGTAAAGCAATTGTTGTGCTGTGCTGCTTGCGGAATCCATGCTGATGATCAGGCTGGAGAGAACCAGTGCTTCAAGCGTCTTTGCAACTAGAGAAAGCAAGGAGACGGCCTGTACGAATCTCCCTTACTTGCGTCTTTGCCTGGCTTCAGTAGCGGGACCACTCTGCCCATTTTGCAGGCATCGGGAACTACGTGAGTGGCTAGCGACAGATTGAGCACTTTGGTCATGTACTCTACTCCCGGGGTATCCAAGTGCTTTAACATCAGCATTGAGATTCCGTCCGGACCCAGCGCCTTCGATGATTTGCGCTGCGGATGACATGGGCAAGTTCGCCAACGGCAAATTGTGGTGGTGCCTCTTCGACTCGGAGAGCGCGGATACGACGCAATACTCTCCTTTTCGCCTTATTACTCTCTGGGTGGTCAATAAAAAGCCGGTTAAAATAACACGCGCACCGCTTCGGATCTGTCACTGTTCTATCACCGAACGTGACAGCTGTCCGATCATCCTTCCTTACAGGGTTAGAGACCGATTTGACCGTTGTCCACAACTTACCAATTCCGGAACTCAAATTGCACTGATTTAAGTGGTCTAGCCATTTGTTCCGCTTATACGCGTTGACCAACCTACTGATCTCGGAGTTGAGATCCCTAATCCTAGGGTCAGTAGGGTTGGAGCGACGAATGTCATCACGCTCGTCTGCGAGTCCCGCTGCCTCTGCTGGGAAGTTTGGTCGTACTTCGGGTATTCGACCAGCAGGGATATGGCGAGCGGCTGCTGCCCTAATGATGGCCCGGAACTTTTTTCGGCTACCCGAACGTCCGACGGAATAGCTAGATTTTTAAAGCTGCGGTTGGTGGCTTCTTTGAAGGCCTCCCATGGAGGGAAATATGGGAAGGTGGTCCGATCCTAGTGAGATGACGGGTTGCCAGGTGACGTCGTTGATCAGGCCAGGCAATGCAATACTGATGTCTGGCGAGCTATGGCAATCGCCCATAATCCGCGTGGGGTCGTCCTCATTCACTGTGCAGAACGTAGAGCAATCAATTTGCTCAGCCAAAGCTATGCCCCTCTGGCCGTTGTCTAGGAGAGAATGCCACAGTTCGTGGTGAGCATTAAAGTCTCCTAGGACCAAGCGGTTATTGCCTTGTAGCAAATTGCTAATATCAGGCAGATAACGCGGGGCACAGCTACCAACCGGCGGGATGTATACGTTGTACAGCTCTAATTCGGCAGTTCCAGACTTGACAGCTACCCCCATACATTCCAAGTATGGGTCTCCAGAGTCAAGCTCAGGCGCAATAGGTCTGTACTGCACAGAATGGTGTAACAGGAAAGCAAGTCCCCCACATCCACTTCTTGTTGCGATCCTTACGTTGTATCCGTCACAACTGTGCTGGCTGCAGGTGGTATTTAGCTTTGTTTCTTGGATCGCAGCGGCCATAATGTTTCTCCCACTCATAAATTCTATTACCTCACTGATTTTGTTGAGTAGGCCATTGCAATTTTATTGCAAAATTGATGCACTGTCACGAGTGGCAGCAGCAATCTATGGTGTAAGATGCTGTATATGTTGATGCTGTTGCGAGGGTGACTGCGTCTCGTAGTTGGATGGTGACGACGACGAAAATGTAGACAGCGATGATAACACCAAATCCAGAGACCCACTGCTAACTTCGTTGATACAGCATAAGGCAACAAAGTCTGCTTCGCTATACATCCTGATGTGGTTCAGAGCTGAACAGCTCCTGAAGTGCACCCACTCCATGCAACGATTACACCTTACAGACGTAGCTCGGTTCTGACAAACCGAGTAGATCCAAGGTCTGGGGTTTTGTTCGATCCCGGCTCGGACCAGTAGTATTCGGACAGGCATTCCGGGAAGTGCTGCTCCCACGACAAAAAAAAAATGGACGAACAAAAAACATATATTGTTGAGTTGACTGCCCCAGACCGGTACATAAAACCGGCAGTCGCGGGATTGTTTTTAAGTTGTCGTCTGCGCTGGCGCGAAGACAAGAGAGAGAGAGAGAGAGAGAGAGAGAGAGAGAGAGAGAGAGAGAGAGAGAGAGAGAGAGAGAGAGTTGCTCTCACAGTGTGTTTGCTTGCGCTTTCTACATGCCCCGCATCTGAAACCTAGGCAAAAAAAAGTTTCTTTTTTTTAAGCTCTGGTCAGCATTCTATACAATTTATATTTTTTGATCATACGTAGGATCTGAATAGGTAATATGAGCGCTAGAATGTACAAACCGTAATGCACCCTGATACGATATTGTAACGCCTAAAATGATCATAGAACTTTCTTTTATTGTTGTGAAGTACCTGTCCGAAGTATTTAATTTAATCTTGAGCCTGGAAAGTTCATATAGACCGATCTGTTTACTTCCCTGCTTATCCAAACTGTTAGAAAAAGTTTTCCTATCAAAAATTAAACCGTTCCTCATGACAAACAGTGAATAAGTAATACCAGACCACCAGTTTGGATTCCGTACTTACGTCCACTTTTGCCGATTAAACTGCTATAATAAGCTCATAATGCCCGATATAACATCCAAGAATCTAGCTGTTCACCTAAGACGAGTAGTATAATGGCCATCTGACTGGAGGATAAAGGTCAACGAGACAAAATGCAGACAGGTATCTTTTACACTGAACTTAAGCAGTTGTCCGACATTGAAATTAAACAATATCCCTTTTTTCTATCCGATAACGTTACATACCTGGGGATCCACATGGATCGATGACTAACATGGAGAAGTCATATGAAAGCCAAGAAGACTCAGCTGAAGCACAAGGTGTGCAAATTTCACAGGTTAATTAACGCAAACTCAAAACTGAGTATTGAATACAATATTTTGCTATACAATAGTAACCATAATTAAACCTATTTGGCTATACGGTGCCCAGCTATAGGGAAAAACAAGTTCAATTAACCTTGGCAAGATTCAGAGTCCAATCGAAAACATCGCGGTTGATCACTGGCGCCCCTTGGTAATGAGTAATGAAAACCACCACCAAGATCTGAAAATACCCCTCGTCAAAGATGCAATTCAAGATATCAAGATGATGCACAAACAGAAGCTCGAACGACACGGCAACATATTAGCTAGACAGTTACTATGTACTCCAAGCACGTATAGACTTTGGAGAAATGAACGCCAGGTTTTCTGATCTATACGTATACCTGCGAGTCTCTCGCCACAGCTTATCGTGAAAATACGCGCGCAAATGACTGTGCAAAATCCTCATTTCTACTTCGCGCATGCAACTTCTCCCCCTCTTTCTATTTCGTTCTTACCACAGCTGTTAAATGTATGTATACTGTTAACAGAATTTCTTAGTAGTTATTTTGATTACAAATATTCCGATTCTAAAATTGTTCTAGGATATTCTGAATAGATCATTAGACGCGCAATCGCATGGACTATTCCCGGTACAAATGTGCAATTTATCCGTTCGCCCTCAGTCGACGATTTTTGAAAATAAAATATAACCTAATTTTTTTTCCGTTCGCCCTCATTCGACGATTGTTTTAGGATATTTTGAATATAACATGAGACGCGCAACTGCATGGACTATCTCCGGTATTTGTGCCGGAGATAGTCCATGCAGTTGCGATTGGCCATTTTTATCCGTTCGCCCTCAGTCGACGATTTTTGAAATTAAACTTTAATTTTTTTTAGTTCGTTTGTTTTATGTCGGTCTGTTGCTTTATAACATTGAACAGGGATTAACCGGGATTACAACACACACACACGTTGTTGTAAAAGAAATCTATTGATGGCACTCGATGTGGAGTCTCTTTAGAGGTGGCAAGAGTGAGTTGTATTTTCGTGGGCAATTGTGTGATGAAAACTTGAAAAGTAAGGTTTACAACAGTAGTTCTCATTCGTTTGGGGAGAGCCTGGCCTTTAGAGTTCGGTTTTACTTTCAACAATTGCAGCAAAGCTTTCTGAAGAGGGTTGTCACGGACCCGCAATCATGATAAAAGCAATGTGCAGCCACGAAAATCAATGTCAGTTTGCCATTTTGTTAAAAACTTGTTTTTAATTTAAATATAGAAGTAAGAGGTCTTGAGCCGGTTAATCCCTGTTCAATGATTAAACTATAACCTCAAAATCCAAAATTTATCGACTCTGAAATTGTTCTAGAATAGAATATTAGACGTACAATCGCATGGTCTAGCTCTGGTACCAATTTGCGATTGCCCATTTTTAGCCGTTCGCCCACAGTCGACGATTTTGAAATTAAAATTTAACCTCAAAATCCAAAATATTTTGACTCTGGTATTGATCTGGGATATCCTGAATATAACATTAGATGCGCAATAGCAAAAACTATCACGAGTATCAATTTGCGATTGCCCATTTTTAGCCGTTCGCCCTCAGTCGACGATTTTTGAAATTAAAATTTAACATCAAAATCCAAAATATTACGACTTTGAAATTGTTAGACGCATTAGACGCAGAATATCGAGGGCTATTTGTGTGGTAGCAGTATGAAGTCCCATAGTTTCCCAGTAAGTAATTACGATTTAAATTGTATCAGAGAAATACAAATATATAATCAACGTATAAGGCTGTGTTAACTTTTTAGGAATATGATAAAACTCAAATAAGTTTACAATTGTTTAATTTTTTGTTGTATTTCTTGTCCGTTTCTCTCAGAAATCGCGGTTATGCATACCAATTATCGCGGTTAAGTTTTCATTATATACCTGTTAACCCATTAAGAGCTGCATTGATTTTTTGATTTTTTTACCCTTAGGTCCCTTTCTCTATGCGCTGTCACATATATATTTCTGGCCTTATAATGAAAATGGGAATATTTATCATCAAAAATGGTTTTATTGTTTTTCGAAGTATTTTCCAGCATGGTTTATACAATTTTACATGCGCTCAAACCAATTGTCGAAGCACTTTTCCACTCCAATTGAAAAGCTCAAAAACATGGTTTTTGAACGCTTCAACAGCATCTTCTGGCGACGAAAATCGTTGACCACGCATTTTTTTCTTGATGTGCGGGAATAAAAAGAAGTCATTGGGTGTCAAGTCAGGGCTGTACGGCGGATGACCCATCAAGGCGCTGGTTTGAGTCTATGTGTGAGTGCTCACATTGTCATGGTGCACAATGATTCGTCTTCTCTTGTTCGTCTTTCGAAGTTCTCAGAAGACTTCAGGCAAACAAATTGTGGTGTACAACTCATAATTGTCCGTCCTACGTTACTCAAGCGGGAGTAACGTAGGACGCAAAGATTTTAGTAAATGGGGAAAGTCGAACATTCACTATATTTTATCGTTATCCATATCAAAATATGGACACTCCAAGGTTAGAGAAACATTTTTTATTAGGCGAACCTTGGTCACAAACAAGCACTCTAACATCCTAACATCCTCTAACGTCCTAAGTAAAAATACGCCTACTTGCGTACCAATTTTATTGGTTCTTTCGAAACCAGTGTGTTCGAATCCATCTATTAAATCAAGATGCGTGTTTTTTCTCAACTCCTTCCTTTATTGACATCTGATCCATCAAAAAAACCATGTGATTTAAATCCTTCAACTCAACTTCAACTTGAGAACATCTTTGTTTAAGGGATTCAAAACTACTGTTTTTGAAATCAGGCTGTAAAAACTTTATAAGGGGCCAGTTTAAAGTAAAAACGCGAGCTACATTGAGATTCAATTTATTTCGTAAAAAGGCATAAGTTTACTGAGATATATAAAATACAGGGTGGAGCGCGATAATTTGTTTTCTGCACTGCAGGCTGTGGCGGCACTGTTGGTTGAATAGAGTGGAAAGTATGCGTGGCTGTTGTTGTAACAACAATACATTTATTTTGAAGTCTTGTTCGTCTATAGGGGATCTTTTTCGATATCCAGGTGGAGGAAACGCGCCATTTGAACTGGATGAGTCCACAGAGACCTGGGGGTCAGCTGAGTGGGCTTGGCCGGGCAATTGAAGAGGTGCGGCACATCATGTGGTCCCTGATGGCAGGCGGGACAGATGTCCGGAACGTTAGCATCAATTCGTGCCCAGTAAGATTGAGGCGGCTGCACCATCCAGATCTCAGCTACGCCAGAACCACGTGCCTCTGCCGAGGTAGTACCTTCTCCTCAGGTGAAACCTCCGGGGAAGTTCCCCTAGCACTACATTCACACGGTAGATGGATACTGCTGCTGCGACATCATCGGCGTGAATGTTGTTCAGACCTGCCTGATAGTTTCGATAATCTAAAGGTTCTCTCTTATACCGCTGGACCTCTCTCTCTAGATCATGAAGATCGTACCTGATCTGCCTGGGCGGAGGCATCTTGTCCAAAATATAGTGGTTAGGTTGACTGCTTCGAAAACACCCTAGCAGGTATTGCTTAGACAGCAGGAAATTGTGTCTGCGCACATTAAGGACCTTCGTCTCCTCATGTAGATGGCCCTCAGAAGACATAAGAAGACACTCTGTTGATGTTCTGAGGGCGGCATACTGGCAAGTCTGAATTTTCTTCCACTGCGACGTACTCACGTTCGCCGACAATACAGGTGCTGCGTAGTTTGCTACAGACCGACCTATCGCTTTGTAAGAGGTCAACAAGGTTTCTTTGTCGACTCCCCAAGTACTGCCGGCAAGTGACTTGAGGACCTTGTTCCTACTTTTAAGTTTATCGCAGATAGCTGTAGCATGTACAGAGGATCTAAAAAGGCTGTCCAATGTGACCCTAAGGATTTTGGGGTAGTTGGTTGTCGGGATGTTGACGTCATCCACTTTCACATTGAGTGACAACCGCACCTCTGCGGTCCATGCAGTAAACAGTGTGGCTGATGATTTGGAGGCGGATATTTTCATATTTCTCGCAGTGATAAAACATGCCAAGTCAGTGAGGTAACGGTTGATTTTCTCGCAAATGCCATCCACTTTAGGTCCTGACGCCAAAATTCTGCAATCGTCAGCGTAAGACACAATTTTAACGCCGTCTGGTGGTGCAGGAACTTTAGAGAGGTAGAGGTTAAACAGAGCCGGGGATATAACTCCACCCTGGGGAACTCCTTGTTTAACTTTACGGGGCTTCGACACTGTGTCTCTAAATCCTACATATGACTGGCGCCCACACATATAGTTTTCGACCCAACGTTTCAAACCGGGCGGAAGCCGTGTCGAAGGCTTTTGTAAAGCAATTGTTGTGCTGTGCTGCTTGCGGAATCCATGCTGATGATCAGGCTGGGGAGAACCAGTTCTCCAAGCGTCTTTGCAACTAGAGAAAGCAAGGAGACGGCCTGTACGAATCTCCCTTACTTGCGTCTTTGCCTGGCTTCAGTAGCGGGACCACTCTGCCCATTTTGCAGGCATCGGGAACTACGTGAGTGGCTAGCGACAGATTGAGCACTTTGGTCATGTACTCTACTACCGGGGTATCCAAGTGCTTTAACATCAGCATTGAGATTCCGTCCGGACCCAGCGCCTTCGATGATTTGCGCTGCGGATGACATGGGCAAGTTCGCCAACGGCAAATTGTGGTGGTGCCTCTTCGACCGAACGTGACAGCTGTCCGATCATCCTTCCTTACAGGGTTAGAGACCGATTTGACCGTTGTCCACAACTTACCAATTCCGGAACTCAAATTGCACTGATTTAAGTGGTCTAGCCATTTGTTCCGCTTATACGCGTTGACCAACCTACTGATCTCGGAGTTGAGATCCCTAATCCTAGGGTCAGTAGGGTTGGATCGACGAATGTCATCACGCTCGTAAGCGAGTCCCGCTGCCTCTGCTGGGAAGTTTGATCTACTTTGGGTATTCGACCAGCAGGGATAAGGCGAGCGGCTGCTGCCCTAATGATGGCCCGGAACTTTTTCTCGGCTACCCGAACGTCCGACGGAAAAGCTACATTATTAAAGCTGCGGTTGGTGGCTTCTTTGAAGGCCTCCTAATCAGCCTTTTTTGATTGAGATATGTACGGCGTTCAGAGGTTGTGAAATCGGGTGGTCTATTTATGGAGGGAAATATGGGAAGGTGGTCCGATCCTAGTGAGATGACGGGTTGCCAGGTGACGTCGTTGATCAGGCCAGGCGATGCAATAGTGATGTCTGGCGAGCTATGGCAATCGCCCATAATCCGCGTGGGGTCGTCCTCATTCACTGTGCAGAACGTAGAGCAATCAATTTGCTCAGCCAAAGCTATGCCCCTCTGGCCGTTGTCTAGGAGAGAATGCCACAGTTCGTGGTGAGCATTAAAGTCTCCTAGGACCAAGCGGTTATTGCCTTGTAGCAAATTGCTAATGTCAGGCAGATAACGCGGGGCACAGCTACCAACCGGCGGGATGTATACGTTGTACAGCTCTAATTCGGCAGTTCCAGACTTGACAGCTACCCCCATACATTCCAAGTATGGGTCTCCAGAGTCAAGCTCAGGCGCAATAGGTCTGTACTGCACAGAATGGTGTAACAGGAAAGCAAGTCCCCCACATCCACTTCTTGTTGCGATCCTTACGTTGTATCCGTCACAACTGTGCTGGCTGCAGGTGGTATTAAGCTTTGTTTCTTGGATCTCAGCGGCCATAATGTTTCTCCCACTCATAAATTCTACTACCTCACTGATTTTGTTGAGTAGGCCATTGCAATTTTATTGCAAAATTGATGCACTGTCACGAGTGGCAGCAGCAATCTATGGTGTAAGATGCTGTATATGTTGATGCTGTTGCGAGGGTGACTGCGTCTCGTAGTTGGATGGTGACGACGACGATGAAAATGTAGACAGCGATGATAACACCAAATCCAGAGACCCACTGCTAACTTCGTTGATACAGCATAAGGCAACAAAGTCTGCTTCGCTATACATCCTGATGTGGTTCAGAGCTGAACAGCTCCTGAAGTGCACCCACTCCATGCAACGATTACACCTTACAGACGTAGCTCGGTCCTGACAAACCGAGTAGATCCAAGGTCTGGGGTTTTGTTCGATCCCGGCTCGGACCAGTAGTATTCGGACAGGCATTCCGGGAAGTGCTGCTCCCACGACAAAAAAAAATGGACGAACAAAAAACATATATTGTTGAGTTGACTGCCCCAGACCGGTACATAAAACCGGCAGTCGCGGGATTGTTTTTTAGTTGTCGTCTGCGCTGGCGCGAAGACAAGAGAGAGAGAGAGAGAGTTGCTCTCACAGTGTGTTTGCTTGCGCTTTCTACATGCCCCGCATCTGAAACCTAAGCAAAAAAAGTTTCTTTTTTTAAGCTCTGGTCAGCATTCTATACAATTTATATTTTTTGATCATACGTAGGATCTGAATAGGTAATATGAGCGCTAGAATGTACAAACTGTAATGCACCCTGATACGATATTGTAACGCCTAAAATGATCATAGAACTTTCTTTTATTGTTGTGAAGTACCTGTCCGAAGTATTTAATTTAATCTTAATCCATAGCTTCTTTCCCAAAAAGTGGAAAATGTCTTTGATTCGAATGATCTAAAAGCCTGGAAAGTTCATATAGACCGATCTGTTTACTTCCCTGCTTATCCAAACTGTTAGAAAAAGTTTTCCTATCAAAAATTAAACCGTTCCTCATGACAAACAGTGTATAAGTAATGCCAGACCACCAGTTTGGATTCCGTACTTACGTCCACTTTTGCCGATTAAACTGCTATAATAAGCTCATAATGCCCGATATAACATCCAAGAATCTAGCTGTTCACCTAAGACGAGTAGTATAATGGCCATCTGACTGGAGGAAAAGGTCAACGAGACAAAATGCAGACAGGTATCTTTTACACTGAACTTAAGCAGTTGTCCGATATTGAAATTAAACAATATCCCTTTTTTCTATCCGATAACGTTACATACCTGGGGATCCACATGGATCGATGACTAACATGGAGAAGTCATATAAAAGCCAAGAAGACTCAGCTGAAGCTCAAGGTGTGCAAATTTCACAGGTTAATTAACGCAAACTCAAAACTGAGTATTGAATACAATATTTTGCTATACAATAGTAACCATAATTAAACCTATTTGGCTATACGGTGCCCAGCTATAGGGAAAAGCAAGTTCAATTAACCTTGGCAAGATTCAGAGTCCAATCGAAAACATCGCGGTTGATCACTGGCGCCCCTTGGTAATGAGTAATGAAAACCACCACCGAGATCTGAAAATACCCCTCGTCAAAGATGCAATTCAAGATATCAAGATGATGCACAAACAGAAGCTCGAACGACACGGCAACATATTAGCTAGACAGTTACTATGTACTCCAAGCACGTATAGACTTTGGAGAAATGAACGCCAGGTTTTCTGATCTATACGTATACCTGCGAGTCTCTCGCCACAGCTTATCGTGAAAATACGCGCGCAAATGACTGTGCAAAATCCTCATTTCTACTTCGCGCATGCAACTTCTCCCCCTCTTTCTATTTCGTTCTTACCACAGCTGTTAAATGTATGTATACTGTTAACAGAATTTCTTAGTAGTTATTTTGATTACAAATATTCCGATTCCCGGTACAAATGTGCAATTTATCCGTTCGCCCTCAGTCGACGATTTTTGAAAATAAAATATAACCTAATTTTTTTTCCGTTCGCCCTCATTCGACGATTGTTTTAGGATATTCTGAATATAACATGAGACGCGCAACTGCATGGACTGTCTCCGGTATTTGTGCCGGAGATAGTCCATGCAGTTGCGATTGGCCATTTTTATCCGTTCGCCCTCAGTCGACGATTTTTGAAATTAAACTTTAATTTTTTTTAGTTCATTTGTTTTATGTCGGTCTGTTGCTTTATAACATTGAACAGGGATTAACCGGGATTACAACACACACACGTTGTTGTAAAAGAAATCTATTGATGGCTCTCGATGTTGAGTCTCTTTAGAGTTGGCAAGAGTGAGTTGTATTTTCGTGGGCAATTGTGTGATGAAAACTTGAAAAGTAAGGTTTACAGCAGTAGTTCTCATTCGTTCGGGGAGAGCCTGGCCTTTAGAGTTCGGTTTTACTTTCAACAATTGCAGCAAAGCTTTCTGAAGAGGGTTGTCACGGACCCGCAATCATGATAAAAGCAGTGTGCAGCCACGAAAATCAATGTCAGTTTGCCATTTTGTTAAAAACTTGTTTTTAATTTAAATATAGAAGTAAGAGGTCTTGAGCCGGTTAATCCCTGTTCAATGATTAAACTATAACCTCAAAATCCAAAATTTATCGACTCTGAAATTGTTCTAGAATATAATATTAGACGTACAATCGCATGGTCTAGCTCTGGTACCAATTTGCGATTGCCCATTTTTAGCCGTTCGCCCACAGTCGACGATTTTGAAATTAAAATTTAACCTCAAAATCCAAAATATTACGACTTTGAAAATGTTAGACGCAGAATATCGAGGGCTATTTGTGTGGTAGCAGTATGAAGTCCCATAGTTTCCCAGTAAGTAATTACGATTTAAATTGTATCAGAGAAATACAAATATATAATCAACGTATAAGGCTGTGTTAATTTTAGGAATATGATAAAACTCAAATAAGTTTACAATTGTTTAATTTTTTGTTGTATTTCTTGTCCGTTTCTCTCAGAAATCGCGGTTATGCATACCAATTATCGCGGTTAAGTTTTCATTATATACCTGTTAACCCATTAAGAGCTGCATTGATTTTTTGATTTTTTTACCCTTAGGTCCCTTTCTCTATGCGCTGTCACATATATATTTCTGGCCTTATAATGAAAATGGGAATATTTATCATCAAAAATGGTTTTATTGTTTTTCGAAGTATTTTCCAGCATGGTTTATACAATTTTACATGCGCTCAAACCAATTGTCGAAGCACTTTTCCACTCCAATTGAGAAAGCTCAAAAACATGGTTTTTGAACGCTTCAACAGCATCTTCTGGCGACGAAAATCGTTGACCACGCATTTTTTTCTTGATGTGCGGGAATAAAAAGAAGTCATTGGGTGTCAAGTCAGGGCTGTACGGCGGATGACCCATCAAGGCGCTGGTTTGAGTCTATGTGTGAGTGCTCACATTGTCATGGTGCACAATGATTCGTCTTCTCTTGTTCGTCTTTCGAAGTTCTCAGAAGACTTCAGGCAAACAAATTGTGGTGTACAACTCATAATTGTCCGTCCTACGTTACTCAAGCGGGAGTAACGTAGGACGAAAAGATTTTAGTAAATGGGGAAAGTTGAACATTCACTATATTTTATCGTTATCCATATCAAAATATAGACACTCCAAGGTTAGAGAAACATTTTTTATTAGGCGAACCTTGGTCACGAACAAGCACTCTAACATCCTAACATCCTCTAACGTCCTAAGTAAAAATACGCCTACTTGCGTACCAATTTTATTGGTTCTTTCGAAACCAGTGTGTTCGAATCCATCTATTAAATCAAGATGCGTGTTTTTTCTCAACCCCTTCCTTTATTGACATCTGATCCATCAAAAAAACCATGTGATTTAAATCCTTCAACTCAACTTCAACTTGAGAACATCTTTGTTTAAGGGATTCAAAACTACTGTTTTTGAAATCAGTCTGTAAAAACTTTATAAGGGGCCAGTTTAAAGTAAAAACGCGAGCTACATTGAGATTCAATTTATTTCGTAAAAAGGCATAAGTTTACTGAGATATATAAAATACAGGGTGGAGCGCGATAATTTGTTTTTTGCACTGCAGGCTGTGGCGGCACTGTTGGTTGAATAGAGTGGAAAGTATGCGTGGCTGTTGTTGTAACAACAATACATTTATTTTGAAGTCTTGTACGTCTATAGGGGATCTTTTTCGATATCCAGGTGGAGGAAACGCGCCATTTGAACTGGATGAGTCCACAGAGACCTGGGGGTCAGCTGAGTGGGCTTGGCCGGGCAATTGAAGAGGTGCGGCACATCATGTGGTCCCTGATGGCAGGCGGGACAGATGTCCGGAACGTTAGCATCAATTCGTGCCCAGTAGGATTGAGGCGGCTGCACCATCCAGATCTCAGCTACGCCAGAACCACGTGCCTCTGCCGAGGTAGTACCTTCTCCTCAGGTGAAACCTCCGGGGAAGTTTCCCTAGCACTACATTCACACGGTAGATGGATACTGCTGCTGCGACATCATCGGCGTGAATGTTGTTCAGACCTGCCTGATAGTTTCGATAATCTAAAGGTTCTCTCTTATACCGCTGGACCTCTCTCTCTAGATCATGAAGATCGTACCTGATCTGCCTGGGCGGAGGCATCTTGTCCAAAATATAGTGGTTAGGTTGACTGCTTCGAAAACACCCTAGCAGGTATTGCTTAGACAGCAGGAAATTGTGTCTGCGCACATTAAGGACCTTCGTCTCCTCATGTAGATGGCCCTCAGAAGACATAAGAAGACACTCTGTTGATGTTCTGAGGGCGGCATTCTGGCAAGTCTGAATTTTCTTCCACTGCGACGTACTCACGTTCGCCGACAATACAGGTGCTGCGTAGTTTGCTACAGACCGACCTATCGCTTTGTAAGAGGTCAACAAGGTTTCTTTGTCGACTCCCCAAGTACTGCCGGCAAGTGACTTGAGGACCTTGTTCCTACTTTTAAGTTTATCGCAGATAGCTGTAGCATGTACAGAGGATCTAAAAAGGCTGTCCAATGTGACCCTAAGGATTTTGGGGTAGTTGGTTGTCGGGATGTTGACGTCATCCACTTTCACATTGAGTGACAACCGCACCTCTGCGGTCCATGCAGTAAACAGTGTGGCTGATGATTTGGAGGCGGATATTTTCATATTTCTCGCAGTGATAAAACATGCTATTTTTCTCGCAAATGCCATCCACTTTAGGTCCTGACGCCAAAATTCTGCAATCGTCAGCGTAAGACACAATTTTAACGCCGTCTGGTGGTGCAGGAACTTTAGAGAGGTAGAGGTTAAACAGAGCCGGGGATATAACTCCACCCAGGGGAACTCCTTGTTTAACTTTACGGGGCTTCGACTCTGTGTCTCTAAATCCTACATATGACTGGCGCCCACACATATAGTTTTCGACCCAACGTTTCAAACCGGGCGAAAGCCGTGTCGAAGGCTTTTGTAAAGCAATTGTTGTGCTGTGCTGCTTGCGGAATCCATGCTGATGATCAGGCTTGGGAGAACCAGTGCTTCAAGCGTCTTTGCAACTAGAGAAAGCAAGGAGACGGCCTGTACGAATCTCTCTACTTGCGTCTTTGCCTGGCTTCAGTAGCGGGACCACTCTGCCCATTTTGCAGGCATCGGGAACTACGTGAGTGGCTAGCGACAGATTGAGCACTTTGGTCATGTACTCAACTACCGGGGTATCCAAGTGCTTTAACATCAGCATTGAGATTCCATCCGGACCCAGCGCCTTCGATGATTTGCGCTGCGGATGACATGGGCAAGTTCGCCAACGGCAAATTGTGGTGGTGCCTCTTCGACTCGGAGAGCGCGGATACGACGCAATACTCTCCTTTTCGCCTTATCACTCTCTGGGTGGTCAATAAAAAGCCGGTTAAAATAACACGCGCACCGCTTCGGATCTGTCACTGTTCTATCACCGAACGTGACAGCTGTCCGATCATCCTTCCTTACAGGGTTAGAGACCGATTTGACCGTTGTCCACAACTTACCAATTCCGGAACTCAAATTGCACTGATTTAAGTGGTCTAGCCATTTGTTCCGCTTATACGCGTTGACCAACCTACTGATCTCGGAGTTGAGATCCCTAATCCTAGGGTCAGTAGGGTTGGATCGACGAATGTCATCACGCTCGTAAGCGAGGCCCGCTGCCTCTGCTGGGAAGTTTGATCTACTTTGGGTATTCGACCAGCAGGGATAAGGCGAGCGGCTGCTGCCCTAATGATGGCCCGGAACTTTTCCTCGGCTACCCGAACGTCCGACGGAATAGCTACATTATTAAAGCTGCGGTTGGTGGCTTCTTTGAAGGCCTCCCAATCAGCCTTTTTTGATTGAGATATGTACGGCGTTCAGAGGTTGTGAAATCGGGTGGTCTATTTATGGAGGGAAATATGGGAAGGTGGTCCGATCCTAGTGAGATGACGGGTTGCCAGGTGACGTCGTTGATCAGGCCAGGCGATGCAATAGTGATGTCTGGCGAGCTATGGCAATCGCCCATAATCCGCGTGGGGTCGTCCTCATTCACTGTGCTGAACGTAGAGCAATCAATTTGCTCTGCCAAAGCTATGCCCCTCTGGCCGTTGTCTAGGAGAGAATGCCACAGCTCGTGGTGAGCATTAAAGTCTCCTAGGACCAAGCGGTTATTGCCTTGTAGCAAATTGCTAATGTCAGGCAGATAACGCGGGCACAGCTACCAACCGGCGGGATGTATACGTTGTACAGCTCTGATTCGGCAGTTCCAGACTTGACAGCTACCCCCATACATTCCAAGTATGGGTCTCTAGAGTCAAGCTCAGGCGCAATAGGTCTGTACTGCACAGAATGGTGTAACAGGAAAGCAAGTCCCCCACATCCACTTCTTGTTGCGATCCTTACGTTGTATCCGTCACAACTGTGCTGGCTGCAGGTGGTATTCAGCTTTGTTTCTTGGATCGCAGCGACCATAATGTTTCTCCCACTCATAAATTCTATTACCTCACTGATTTTGTTGAGTAGGCCATTGCAATTATATTGCAAAATTGATGCACTGTCACGAGTGGCAGCAGCAATCTATGGTGTAAGATGCTGTATATGTTGATGCTGTTGCTAGGGTGACTGCGTCTCGTAGTTGGATGGTGACGACGAAAATGTAGACAGCGATGATAACACCAAATCCAGAGACCCACTGCTAACTTCGTTGATACAGCATAAGGCAACAAAGTCTGCTTCGCTATACATCCTGATGTGGTTCAAAGCTGAACAGCTCCTGAAGTGCACCCACTCCATGCAACGATTACACCTTACAGACGTAGCTCGGTTCTGACAATCCGAGTAGATTCAAGGTCTGGGGTTTTGTTCGATCCCGGCTCGGACCAGTAGTATTCGGACAGGCATTCCGGGAAGTGCTGCTCCCACGACAAAAAAAATGGACGAACAAAAAACATATATTGTTGAGTTGACTGCCCCAAACCGGTACATAAAACCGGCAGTCGCGGGATTGTTTTTTATTTGTCGTCTGCGCTGGCGCGAAGACAAGAGAGAGAGAGTTGATCTCACAGTGTGTTTGCTTGCACTTTCTACATGCCCCGCATCTGAAACTTAAGCAAAAAAAAGTTTCTTTTTTTTAAGCTCTGGTCAGCATTCTATACAATTTATATTTTTTGATCATACGTAGGATCTGAATAGGTAATATGAGCGCTAGAATGTACAAACCGTAATGCACTCTGATACGATATTGTAACGCCTAAAATGATCATAGAACTTTCTTTTATTGTTGTGAAGTACCTGTCCGAAGTATTTAATTTAATCTTGATCCATAGCTTCTTTCCCAAAAAGTGGAAAATGTCTTTGATTCGAATGATCTTAAAGCCTGGAAAGTTCATATAGACCGATCTGTTTACTTCCCTGCTTATCCAAACTGTTAGAAAAAGTTTTCCTATCAAAAATTAAACCGTTCCTCATGACAAACAGTGTATAAGTAATACCAGACCACCAGTTTGGATTCCGTACTTACGTCCACTTTTGCCGATTAAACTGCTATAATAAGCTCATAATGCCCGATATAACATCCAAGAATCTAGCTGTTCACCTAAGACGAGTAGTATAATGGCCATCTGACTGGAGGATAAAGGTCAACGAGACAAAATGCAGACAGGTATCTTTTACACTGAACTTAAGCAGTTGTCCGACATTGAAATTAAACAATATCCCTTTTTTCTATCCGATAACGTTACATACCTGGGGATCCACATGGATCGATGACTAACATGGAGAAGTCATATAAAAGCCAAGAAGACTCAGCTAAAGCTCAAGGTGTGCAAATTTCACAGGTTAATTAACGCAAACTCAAAACTGAGTATTGAATACAATATTTTGCTATACAATAGTAACCATAATTAAACCTATTTGGCTATACGGTGCCCAGCTATAGGGAAAAGCAAGTTCAATTAACCTTGGCAAGATTCAGAGTCCAATCGAAAACATCGCGGTTGATCACTGGCGCCCCTTGGTAATGAGTAATGAAAACCACCACCGAGATCTGAAAATACCCCTCGTCAAAGATGCAATTCAAGATATCAGATGATGCACAAACAGAAGCTCGAACGACACGGCAACATATTAGCTAGGCAGTTACTATGTACTCCAAGCACGTATAGACTTTGGAGAAATGAACGCCAGGTTTTCTGATCTATACGTATACCTGCGAGTCTCTCGCCACAGCTTATCGTGAAAATACGCGCGCAAATGACTGTGCAAAATCCTCATTTCTACTTCACGCATGCAACTTCTCCCCCTCTTTCTATTTCGTTCTTACCACAGCTGTTAAATGTATGTATACTGTTAACAGAATTTCTTAGCAATTATTTTGATTACAAATATTCCGATTCTAAAATTGTTCTAGGATATTCTGAATAGATCATTAGACGCGCAATCGCATGGACTATTCCCGGTACACATGTGCAATTTATCCGTTCGCCCTCAGTCGACGATTTTTGAAATTAAACTTTAATTTTTTTTAGTTCGTTTGTTTTATGTCGGTCTGTTGCTTTATAACATTGAACAGGGATTAACCGGGATTACAACACACACACGTTGTTGTAAAAGAAATCTATTGATGGCTCTCGATGTGGAGTCTCTTTAGAGGTGGCAAGAGTGAGTTGTATTTTCGTTGGCAATTGTGTGATGAAAACTTGAAAAGTAAGGTTTACAACAGTAGTTCTCATTCGTTTGGGGAGAGCCTGGCCTTTAGAGTTCGGTTTTACTTTCAACAATTGCAGCAAAGCTTTCTGAAGAGGGTTGTCACGGACCCGCAATCATGATAAAAGCAGTGTGCAGCCACGAAAATCAATGTCAGTTTGCCATTTTGTTAAAAACTTGTTTTTAATTTAAATATAGAAGTAAGAGGTCTTGAGCCGGTTAATCCCTGTTCAATGATTAAACTATAACCTCAAAATCCAAAATATATCGACTCTGAAATTGTTCTAGAATATAATATTAGACGTACAATCGCATGGTCTAGCTCTGGTACCGATTTGCGATTGCCCATTTTTAGCCGTTCGCCCACAGTCGACGATTTTGAAATTAAAATTTAACCTCAAAATCCAAAATATTTTGACTCTGGTATTGATCTGGGATATCCTGAATATAACATTAGATGCGCAATAGCAAAAACTATCACGAGTATCAATTTGCGATTGTCCATTTTTAGCCGTTCGCCCTCAGTCGACGATTTTTGAAATTAAAATTTAACATCAAAATCCAAAATATGACGACATTGAAATTGTTAGACGCATTAGACGCAGAATATCGAGGGCTATTTGTGTGGTAGCAGTATGAAGTCCCATAGTTTCCCAGTAAGTAATTACGATTTAAATTGTATCAGAGAAATACAAATATATAATCAACGTATAAGGCTGTGTTAACTTTTTAGGAATATGATAAAACTCAAATAAGTTTACAATTGTTTAATTTTTTGTTGTATTTCTTGTCCGTTTCTCTCAGAAATCGCGGTTATACATACAAATTATCGCGGTTAAGTTTTCATTATATACCTGTTAACCCATTAAGAGCTGCATTGATTTTTTGATTTTTTTACCCTTAGGTCCCTTTCTCTATGTGCTGTCACATATGTATTTCTAGCCTTATAATGAAAATGGGAATATTTATCATCAAAAATTGTTTTATTGTTTTTCGAAGTATTTTCCAGCATGGTTTATACAATTTTACATGCGCTCAAACCAATTGTCGAAGCACTTTTCCACTCCAATTGAGAAAGCTCAAAAACATGGTTTTTGAACGCTTCAACAGCATCTTCTGGCGACGAAAATCGTTGACCACGCATTTTTTTCTTGATGTGCGGGAATAAAAAGAAGTCATTGGGTGTCAAGTCAGGGCTGTACGGCGGATGACCCATCAAGGCGCTGGTTTGAGTCTATGTGTGAGTGCTCACATTGTCATGGTGCACAATGATTCGTCTTCTCTTGTTCGTCTTTCGAAGTTCTCAGAAGACTTCAGGCAAACAAATTGTGGTGTACAACTCATAATTGTCCGTCCTACGTTACTCAAGCGGGAGTAACGTAGGACGCAAAGATTTTAGTAAATGGGGAAAGTCGAACATTCACTATATTTTATCGTTATCCATATCAAAATATGGACACTCCAAGGTTAGAGAAACATTTTTTATTAGGCGAACCTTGGTCACAAACAAGCACTCTAACATCCTAACATCCTCTAACGTCCTAAGTAAAAATACGCATACTTGCGTACCAATTTTATTGGTTCTTTCGAAACCAGTGTGTTCGAATCCATCTATTAAATCAAGATGCGTGTTTTTTCTCAACTCCTTCCTTATTGACATCTGATCCATCAAAAAAACCATGTGATTTAAATCCTTCAACTCAACTTCAACTTGAGAACATCTTTGTTTAAGGGATTCAAAACTACTGTTTTTGAAATCAGTCTGTAAAAACTTTATAAGGGGCCAGTTTAAAGTAAAAACGCGAGCTACATTGAGATTCAATTTATTTCGTAAAAAGGCATAAGTTTACTGAGATATATAAAATACAGGGTGGAGCGCGATAATTTGTTTTTTGCACTGCAGGCTGTGGCGGCACTGTTGGTTGAATAGAGTGGAAAGTATGCGTGGCTGTTGTTGTAACAACAATACATTTATTTTGAAGTCTTGTTCGTCTATAGGGGATCTTTTTCGATATCCAGGTGGAGGAAACGCGCCATTTGAACTGGATGAGTCCACAGAGACCTGGGGGTCAGCTGAGTGGGCTTGGCCGGGCAATTGAAGAGGTGCGGCACATCATGTGGTCCCTGATTGCAGGCGGGACAGATGTCCGGAACGTTAGCATCAATTCGTGCCCAGTAAGATTGAGGCGGCTGCACCATCCAGATCTCAGCTACGCCAGAACCACGTGCCTCTGCCGAGGTAGTACCTTCTCCTCAGGTGAAACCTCCGGGGAAGTTCCCCTAGCACTACATTCACACGGTAGATGGATACTGCTGCTGCGACATCATCGGCGTGAATGTTGTTCAGACCTGCCTGATAGTTTCGATAATCTAAAGGTTCTCTCTTATACCGCTGGACCTCTCTCTCTAGATCATGAAGATCGTACCTGATCTGCCTAGGCGGAGGCATCTTGTCCAAAATATAGTAGTTAGGTTGACTGCTTCGAAAACACCCAAGCAGGTATTGCTTAGACAGCAGGAAATTGTGTCTGCGCACATTAAGGACCTTCGTCTCCTCATGTAGATGGCCCTCAGAAGACATAAGAAGACACTCTGTTGATGTTCTGAGGGCGGCATTCTGGCAAGTCTGAATTTTCTTCCACTGCGACGTACTCACGTTCGCCGACAATACAGGTGCTGCGTAGTTTGCTACAGACCGACCTATCGCTTTGTAAGAGGTCAACAAGGTTTCTATGTCGACTCCCCAAGTACTGCCGGCAAGTGACTTGAGGACCTTGTTCCTACTTTTAAGTTTATCGCAGATAGCTGTAGCATGTACAGAGGATCTAAAAAGGCTGTCCAATGTGACCCTAAGGATTTTGGGGTAGTTGGTTGTCGGGATGTTGACGTCATCCACTTTCACATTGAGTGACAACCGCACCTCTGCGGTCCATGCAGTAAACAGTGTGGCTGATGATTTGGAGGCGGATATTTTCATATTTCTCGCAGTGATAAAACATGCTAAGTCAGTGAGGTAACGGTTGATTTTCTCGCAAATGCCATCCACTTAAGGTCCTGACGCCAAAATTCTGCAATCGTCAGCATAAGACACAATTTTAACGCCGTCTGGTGGTGCAGGAAGTTTAGAGAGGTAAAGGTTAAACAGAGCCGGGGATAAAACTCCACCCTGGGGAACTCCTTGTTTAACTTTACGGGGCTTCGACTCTGTGTCTGTGTCATATAGTTTTCGACCCAACGTTTCAAACCAGGCGGAAGCCGTGTCGAGAGCTTTTGTAAAGCAATTGTTGTGCTGTGCTGCTTGCGGAATCCATGCTGATGATCAGGCTGGGGAGAACCAGTGCTTCAAGCGTCTTTGCAACTAGAGAAAGCAAGGAGACGGCCTGTACGAATCTCCCTTACTTGCGTCTTTGCCTGGCTTCAGTAGCGGGACCACTCTGCCCATTTTGCAGGCATCGGGAACTACGTGAGTGGCTAGCGACAGATTGAGCACTTTGGTCATGTACTCTACTCCCGGGGTATCCAAGTGCTTTAACATCAGCATTGAGATTCCGTCCGGACCCAGCGCCTTCGATGATTTGCGCTGCGGATGACATGGGCAAGTTCGCCAACGGCAAATTGTGGTGGTGCCTCTTCGACTCGGAGAGCGCGGATACGACGCAATACTCTCCTTTTCGCCTTATCACTCTCTGGGTGGTCAATAAAAAGCCGGTTAAAATAACACGCGCACCGCTTCGGATCTGTCACTGTTCTATCACCGAACGTGACAGCTGTCCGATCATCCTTCCTTACAGGGTTAGAGACCGATTTGACCGTTGTCCACAACTTACCAATTCCGGAACTCAAATTGCACTGATTTAAGTGGTCTAGCCATTTGTTCCGCTTATACGCGTTGACCAACCTACTGATCTCGGAGTTGAGATCCCTAATCCTAGGGTCAGTAGGGTTGGATCGACGAATGTCATCACGCTCGTAAGCGAGGCCCGCTGCCTCTGCTGGGAAGTTTGATCTACTTTGGGTATTCGACCAGCAGGGATAAGGCTGCTGCCCTAATGATGGCCCGGAACTTTTCCTCGGCTACCCGAACGTCCGACGGAATAGCTACATTATTAAAGCTGCGGTTGGTGGCTTCTTTGAAGGCCTCCCAATCAGCCTTTTTTGATTGAGATATGTACGGCGTTCAGAGGTTGTGAAATCGGGTGGTCTATTTATGGAGGGAAATATGGGAAGGTGGTCCGATCCTAGTGAGATGACGGGTTGCCAGGTGACGTCGTTGATCAGGCCAGGCGATGCAATAGTGATGTCTGGCGAGCTATGGCAATCGCCCATAATCCGCGTGGGGTCGTCCTCATTCACTGTGCTGAACGTAGAGCAATCAATTTGCTCTGCCAAAGCTATGCCCCTCTGGCCGTTGTCTAGGAGAGAATGCCACATCTCGTGGTGAGCATTAAAGTCTCCTAGGACCAAGCGGTTATTGCCTTGTAGCAAATTGCTAATGTCAGGCAGATAACGCGGGCACAGCTACCAACCGGCGGGATGTATACGTTGTACAGCTCTGATTCGGCAGTTCCAGACTTGACAGCTACCCCCATACATTCCAAGTATGGGTCTCTAGAGTCAAGCTCAGGCGCAATAGGTCTGTACTGCACAGAATGGTGTAACAGGAAAGCAAGTCCCCCACATCCACTTCTTGTTGCGATCCTTACGTTGTATCCGTCACAACTGTGCTGGCTGCAGGTGGTATTCAGCTTTGTTTCTTGGATCGCAGCGACCATAATGTTTCTCCCACTCATAAATTCTATTACCTCACTGATTTTGTTGAGTTGGCCATTGCAATTATATTGCAAAATTGATGCACTGTCACGAGTGGCAGCAGCAATCTATGGTGTAAGATGCTGTATATGTTGATGCTGTTGCGAGGGTGACTGCGTCTCGTAGTTGGATGGTGACGACGACGACGAAAATGTAGACAACGATGATAACACCAAATCCAGAGACCCACTGCTAACTTCGTTGATACAGCATAAGGCAACAAAGTCTGCTTCGCTATACATCCTGATGTGGTTAAGAGCTGAACAGCTCCTGAAGTGCACCCACTCCATGCAACGATTACACCTTACAGACGTAGCTCGGTTCTGACAATCCGAGTAGATCCAAGGTCTGGGGTTTTGTTCGATCCCGGCTCGGACCAGTAGTATTCGGACAGGCATTCCGGGAAGTGCTGCTCCCACGACAAAAAAATATGGACGAACAAAAAACATATATTGTTGAGTTGACTGCCCCAGACCGGTACATAAAACCGGCAGTCGCGGGATTGTTTTTTAGTTGCCGTCTGCGCTGGCGCGAAGACAAGAGAGAGAGAGAGAGAGAGAGAGAGAGAGAGAGTCGCTCTCACAGTGTGTTTACTTGCGCTTTCTACATGCCCCGCATCTGAAACCTAATCAAAAAAAGTTTCTTTTTTTTAAGCTCTGGTCAGCATTCTATACAATTTATATTTTTTGATCATACGTAGGATCTGAATAGGTAATATGAGCGCTAGAATGTACAAACCGTAATGCACCCTGATACGATATTGTAACGCCTAAAATGATCATAGAACTTTCTTTTATTGTTGTGAAGTACCTGTCCGAAGTATTTAATTTAATCTTGATCCATAGCTTCTTTCCCAAAAAGTGGAAAATGTCTTTGATTCGAATGATCTTAAAGCCTGGAAAGTTCATATAGACCGATCTGTTTACTTCCCTGCTTATCCAAACTGTTAGAAAAAGTTTTCCTATCAAAAATTAAACCGTTCCTCATGACAAACAGTGTATAAGTAATACCAGACCACCAGTTTGGATTCCGTACTTACGTCCACTTTTGCCGATTAAACTGCTATAATAAGCTCATAATGCCCGATATAACATCCAAGAATCTAGCTGTTCACCTAAGAGGAGTAGTATAATGGCCATCTGACTGGAGGAAAAGGTCAACGAGACAAAATGCAGACAGGTATCTTTTACACTGAACTTAAGCAGTTGTCCGACATTGAAATTAAACAATATCCCTTTTTTCTATCCGATAACGTTACATACCTGGGGATCCACATGGATCGATGACTAACATGGAGAAGTCATATAAAAGCCAAGAAGACTCAGCTGAAGCTCAAGGTGTGCAAATTTCACAGGTTAATTAACGCAAACTCAAAACTGAGTATTGAATACAATATTTTTCTATACAATAGTAACCATAATTAAACCTATTTGGCTATACGGTGCCCAGCTATAGGGAAAAGCAAGTTCAATTAACCTTGGCAAGATTCAGAGTCCAATCGAAAACATCGCGGTTGATCACTGGCGCCCCTTGGTAATGAGTAATGAAAACCACCACCGAGATCTGAAAATACCCCTCGTCAAAGATGCAATTCAAGATATCAAGATGATGCACAAACAGAAGCTCGAACGACACGGCAACATATTAGCTAGGCAGTTACTATGTACTCCAAGCACGTATAGACTTTGGAGAAATGAACGCCAGGTTTTCTGATCTATACGTATACCTGCGAGTCTCTCGCCACAGCTTATCGTGAAAATACGCGCGCAAATGACTGTGCAAAATCCTCATTTCTACTTCACGCATGCAACTTCTCCCCCTCTTTCTATTTCGTTCTTACCACAGCTGTTAAATGTATGTATACTGTTAACAGAATTTCTTAGCAGTTATTTTGATTACAAATATTCCGATTCTAAAATTGTTCTAGGATATTCTGAATAGATCATTAGACGCGCAATCGCATGGACTATTCCCGGTACAAATGTGCAATTTATCCGTTCGCCCTCAGTCGACGATTTTTGAAAATAAAATATAACCTAATTTTTTGTCCGTTCGCCCTCATTCGACGATTGTTTTAGGATATTCTGAATATAACATGAGACGCGTCCGTTCGCCCTCATTCGACGATTGTTTTAGGATATTCTGAATATAACATGAGACGCGCAACTGCATGGACTATCTCCGGTATTTGTGCCGGAGATAGTCCATGCAGTTGCGATTGGCCATTTTTATCCGTTCGCCCTCAGTCGACGATTTTTGAAATTAAACTTTAATTTTTTTTAGTTCGTTTGTTTTATGTCGGTCTGTTGCTTTATAACATTGAACAGGGATTAACCGGGATTACAACACACACACGTTGTTGTAAAAGAAATCTATTGATGGCTCTCGATGTGGAGTTTCTTTAGAGGTGGCAAGAGCGAGTTGTATTTTCGTGGGCAATTGTGTGATGAAAACTTGAAAAGTAAGGTTTACAACAGTAGTTCTCATTCGTTTGGGGAGAGCCTGGCCTTTAGAGTTCGGTTTTACTTTCAACAATTGCAGCAAAGCTTTCTGAAGGGGGTTGTCACGGACCCGCAATCATGATAAAAGCAGTGTGCAGCCACGAAAATCAATGTCAGTTTGCCATTTTGTTAAAAACTTGTTTTTAATTTAAATATAGAAGTAAGAGGTCTTGAGCCGGTTAATCCCTGTTCAATGATTAAACTATAACCTCAAAATCCAAAATTTATCGACTCTGAAATTGTTCTAGAATATAATATTAGACGTACAATCGCATGGTCTAGCTCTGGTACCAATTTGCGATTGCCCATAGTTGACGATTTTGAAATTAAAATTTAACCTCAAAATCTAAAATATTTTGACTCTGGTATTGATCTGGGATATCCTGAATATAACATTAGATGCGCAATAGCAAAAACTATCACGAGTATCAATTTGCGATTGTCCATTTTTAGCCGTTCGCCCTCAGTCGACGATTTTTGAAATTAAAATTTAACATCAAAATCCAAAATATTACGACATTGAAATTGTTAGACGCATTAGACGCAGAATATCGAGGGCTATTTGTGTGGTAGCAGTATGAAGTCCCATAGTTTCCCAGTAAGTAATTACGATTTAAATTGTATCAGAGAAATACAAATATATAATCAACGTATAAGGCTGTGTTAACTTTTTAGGAATATGATAAAACTCAAATAAGTTTACAATTGTTTAATTTTTTGTTGTATTTCTTGTCCGTTTCTCTCAGAAATCGCGGTTATGCATACAAATTATCGCGGTTAAGTTTTCATTATATACCTGTTAACCCATTAAGAGCTGCATTGATTTTTTGATTTTTTTACCCTTAGGTCCCTTTCTCTATGCGCTGTCACATATATATTTCTAGCCTTATAATGAAAATGGGAATATTTATCATCAAAAATTGTTTTATTGTTTTTCGAAGTATTTTCCAGCATGGTTTATACAATTTTACATGCGCTCAAACCAATTGTCGAAGCACTTTTCCACTCCAATTGAGAAAGCTCAAAAACATGGTTTTTGAACGCTTCAACAGCATCTTCTGGCGACGAAAATCGTTGACCACGCATTTTTTTTTTGATGTGCGGGAATAAAAAGAAGTCATTGGGTGTCAAGTCAGGGCTGTACGGCGGATGACCCATCAAGGCGCTGGTTTGAGTCTATGTGTGAGTGCTCACATTGTCATGGTGCACAATGATTCGTCTTCTCTTGTTCGTCTTTCGAAGTTCTCAGAAGACTTCAGGCAAACAAATTGTGGTGTACAACTCATAATTGTCCGTCCTACGTTACTCAAGCGGGAGTAACGTAGGACGCAAAGATTTTAGTAAATGGGGAAAGTCGAACATTCACTATATTTTATCGTTATCCATATCAAAATATGGACACTCCAAGGTTAGAGAAACATTTTTTATTAGGCGAACCTTGGTCACAAACAAGCACTCTAACATCCTAACATCCTCTAACGTCCTAAGTCAAAATACGCATACTTGCGTACCAATTTTATTGGTTCTTTCGAAACCAGTGTGTTCGAATCCATCTATTAAATCAAGATGCGTGTTTTTTCTCAACTCCTTCCTTATTGACATCTGATCCATCAAAAAAACCATGTGATTTAAATCCTTCAACTCAACTTCAACTTGAGAACATCTTTGTTTAAGGGATTCAAAACTACTGTTTTTGAAATCAGTCTGTAAAAACTTTATAAGGGGCCAGTTTAAAGTAAAAACGCGAGCTACATTGAGATTCAATTTATTTCGTAAAAAGGCATAAGTTTACTGAGATATATAAAATACAGGGTGGAGCGCGATAATTTGTTTTTTGCACTGCAGGCTGTGGCGGCACTGTTGGTTGAATAGAGTGGAAAGTATGCGTGGCTGTTGTTGTAACAACAATACATTTATTTTGAAGTCTTGTTCGTCTATAGGGGATCTTTTTCGATATCCAGGTGGAGGAAACGCGCCATTTGAACTGGATGAGTCCACAGAGACCTGGGGGTCAGCTGAGTGGGCTTGGCCGGGCAATTGAAGAGGTGCGGCACATCATGTGGTCCCTGATGGCAGGCGGGACAGATGTCCGGAACGTTAGCATCAATTCGTGCCCAGTAAGATTGAGGCGGCTGCACCATCCAGATCTCAGCTACGCCAGAACCACGTGCCTCTGCCGAGGTAGTACCTTCTCCTCAGGTGAAACCTCCGGGGAAGTTCCCCTAGCACTACATTCACACGGTAGATGGATACTGCTGCTGCGACATCATCGGCGTGAATGTTGTTCAGACCTGCCTGATAGTTTCGATAATCTAAAGGTTCTCTCTTATACCGCTGGACCTCTCTCTCTAGATCATGAAGATCGTACCTGATCTGCCTAGGCGGAGGCATCTTGTCCAAAATATAGTAGTTAGGTTGACTGCTTCGAAAACACCCTAGCAGGTATTGCTTAGACAGCAGGAAATTGTGTCTGCGCACATTAAGGACCTTCGTCTCCTCATGTAGATGGCCCTCAGAAGACATAAGAAGACACTCTGTTGATGTTCTGAGGGCGGCATTCTGGCAAGTCTGAATTTTCTTCCACTGCGACGTACTCACGTTCGCCGACAATACAGGTGCTGCGTAGTTTGCTACAGACCGACCTATCGCTTTGTAAGAGGTCAACAAGGTTTCTATGTCGACTCCCCAAGTACTGCCGGCAAGTGACTTGAGGACCTTGTTCCTACTTTTAAGTTTATCGCAGATAGCTGTAGCATGTACAGAGGATCTAAAAAGGCTGTCCAATGTGACCCTAAGGATTTTGGGGTAGTTGGTTGTCGGGATGTTGACGTCATCCACTTTCACATTGAGTGACAACCGCACCTCTGCGGTCCATGCAGTAAACAGTGTGGCTGATGATTTGGAGGCGGATATTTTCATATTTCTCGCAGTGATAAAACATGCTAAGTCAGTGAGGTAACGGTTGATTTTCTCGAAAATGCCATCCACTTTAGGTCCTGACGCCAAAATTCTGCAATCGTCAGCGTAAGACACAATTTTAACGCCGTCTGGTGGTGCAGGAAGTTTAGAGAGGTAGAGGTTAAACAGAGCCGGGGATAAAACTCCACCCTGGGGAACTCCTTGTTTAACTTTACGGGGCTTCGACTCTGTGTCTGAGTCATATAGTTTTCGACCCAACGTTTCAAACCAGGCGGAAGCCGTGTCGAAGGCTTTTGTAAAGCAATTGTTGTGCTGTGCTGCTTGCGGAATCCATGCTGATGATCAGGCTGGGGAGAACCAGTGCTTCAAGCGTCTTTGCAACTAGAGAAAGCAAGGAGACGGCCTGTACGAATCTCCCTTACTTGCGTCTTTGCCTGGCTTCAGTAGCGGGACCACTCTGCCCATTTTGCAGGCATCGGGAACTACGTGAGTGGCTAGCGACAGATTGAGCACTTTGGTCATGTACTCTACTCCCGGGGTATCCAAGTGCTTTAACATCAGCATTGAGATTCCGTCCGGACCCAGCGCCTTCGATGATTTGCGCTGCGGATGACATGGGCAAGTTCGCCAACGGCAAATTGTGGTGGTGCCTCTTCGACTCGGAGAGCGCGGATACGACGCAATACTCTCCTTTTCGCCTTATCACTCTCTGGGTGGTCAATAAAAAGCCGGTTAAAATAACACGCGCACCGCTTCGGATCTGTCACTGTTCTATCACCGAACGTGACAGCTGTCCGATCATCCTTCCTTACAGGGTTAGAGACCGATTTGACCGTTGTCCACAACTTACCAATTCCGGAACTCAAATTGCACTGATTTAAGTGGGTATTCGACCAGCAGGGATAAGGCGAGCGGCTGCTGCCCTAATGATGGCCCGGAACTTTTCCTCGGCTACCCGAACGTCCGACGGAATAGCTACATTATTAAAGCTGCGGTTGGTGGCTTCTTTGAAGGCCTCCCAATCAGCCTTTTTTGATTGAGATATGTACGGCGTTCAGAGGTTGTGAAATCGGGTGGTCTATTTATGGAGGGAAATATGGGAAGGTGGTCCGATCCTAGTGAGATGACGGGTTGCCAGGTGACGTCGTTGATCAGGCCAGGCGATGCAATAGTGATGTCTGGCGAGCTATGGCAATCGCCCATAATCCGCGTGGGGTCGTCCTCATTCACTGTGCTGAACGTAGAGCAATCAATTTGCTCTGCCAAAGCTATGCCCCTCTGGCCGTTGTCTAGGAGAGAATGCCACAGCTCGTGGTGAGCATTATAGTCTCCTAGGACCAAGCGGTTATTGCCTTGTAGCAAATTGCTAATGTCAGGCAGATAACGCGGGGCACAGCTACCAACCGGCGGGATGTATACGTTGTACAGCTCTGATTCGGCAGTTCCAGACTTGACAGCTACCCCCATACATTCCAAGTATGGGTCTCTAGAGTCAAGCTCAGGCGCAATAGGTCTGTACTGCACAGAATGGTGTAACAGGAAAGCAAGTCCCCCACATCCACTTCTTGTTGCGATCCTTACGTTGTATCCGTCACAACTGTGCTGGCTGCAGGTGGTATTCAGCTTTGTTTCTTGGATCGCAGCGACCATAATGTTTCTCCCACTCATAAATTCTATTACCTCACTGATTTTGTTGAGTTGGCCATTGCAATTATATTGCAAAATTGATGCACTGTCACGAGTGGCAGCAGCAATCTATGGTGTAAGATGCTGTATATGTTGATGCTGTTGCGAGGGTGACTGCGTCTCGTAGTTGGATGGTGACGACGACGACGAAAATGTAGACAACGATGATAACACCAAATCCAGAGACCCACTGCTAACTTCGTTGATACAGCATAAGGCAACAAAGTCTGCTTCGCTATACATCCTGATGTGGTTCAGAGCTGAACAGCTCCTGAAGTGCACCCACTCCATGCAACGATTACACCTTACAGACGTAGCTCGGTTCTGACAATCCGAGTAGATCCAAGGTCTGGGGTTTTGTTCGATCCCGGCTCGGACCAGTAGTATTCGGACAGGCATTCCGGGAAGTGCTGCTCCCACGACAAAAAAATATGGACGAACAAAAAACATATATTGTTGAGTTGACTGCACCAGACCGGTACATAAAACCGGCAGTCGCGGGATTGTTTTTTAGTTGTCGTCTGCGCTGGCGCGAAGACAAGAGAGAGAGAGAGAGAGAGTCGCTCTCACAGTGTGTTTACTTGCGCTTTCTACATGCCCCGCATCTGAAACCTAAGCAAAAAAAGTTTCTTTTTTTTAAGCTCTGGTCAGCATTCTATACAATTTATATTTTTTGATCATACGTAGGATCTGAATAGGTAATATGAGCACTAGAATGTACAAACCGTAATGCACCCTGATACGATATTGTAACGCCTAAAATGATCATAGAACTTTCTTTTATTGTTGTGAAGTACCTGTCCGAAGTATTTAATTTAATCTTGATCCATAGCTTCTTTCCCAAAAAGTGGAAAATGTCTTTGATTCGAATGATCTTAAAGCCTGGAAAGTTCATATAGACCGATCTGTTTACTTCCCTGCTTATCCAAACTGTTAGAAAAAGTTTTCCTATCAAAAATTAAACCGTTCCTCATGACAAACAGTGTATAAGTAATACCAGACCACCAGTTTGGATTCCGTACTTACGTCCACTTTTGCCGATTAAACTGCTATAATAAGCTCATAATGCCCGATATAACATCCAAGAATCTAGCTGTTCACCTAAGAGGAGTAGTATAATGGCCATCTGACTGGAGGAAAAGGTCAACGAGACAAAATGCAGACAGGTATCTTTTACACTGAACTTAAAGCAGTTGTCCGACATTGAAATTAAACAATATCCCTTTTTTCTATCCGATAACGTTACATACCTGGGGATCCACATGGATCGATGACTAACATGGAGAAGTCATATAAAAGCCAAGAAGACTCAGCTGAAGCTCAAGGTGTGCAAATTTCACAGGTTAATTAACGCAAACTCAAAACTGAGTATTGAATACAATATTTTGCTATACAATAGTAACCATAATTAAACCTATTTGGCTATACGGTGCCCAGCTATAGGGAAAAGCAAGTTCAATTAACCTTGGCAAGATTCAGAGTCCAATCGAAAACATCGCGGTTGATCACTGGCGCCCCTTGGTAATGAGTAATGAAAACCACCACCGAGATCTGAAAATACCCCTCGTCAAAGATGCAATTCAAGATATCAAGATGATGCACAAACAGAAGCTCGAACGACACGGCAACATATTAGCTAGGCAGTTACTATGTACTCCAAGCACGTATAGACTTTGGAGAAATGAACGCCAGGTTTTCTGATCTATACGTATACCTGCGAGTCTCTCGCTACAGCTTATCGTGAAAATACGCGCGCAAATGACTGTGCAAAATCCTCATTTCTACTTCACGCATGCAACTTCTCCCCCTCTTTCTATTTCGTTCTTACCACAGCTGTTAAATGTATGTATACTGTTAACAGAATTTCTTAGCAGTTATTTTGATTACAAATATTTCGATTCTAAAATTGTTCTAGGATATTCTGAATAGATCATTAGACGCGCAATCGCATGGACTATTCCCGGTACAAATGTGCAATTTATCCGTTCGCCCTCAGTCGACGATTTTTGAAAATAAAATATAACCTAATTTTTTGTCCGTTCGCCCTCATTCGACGATTGTTTTAGGATATTCTGAATATAACATGAGACGCGTCCGTTCGCCCTCATTCGACGATTGTTTTAGGATATTCTGAATATAACATGAGACGCGCAACTGCATGGACTATCTCCGGTATTTGTGCCGGAGATAGTCCATGCAGTTGCGATTGGCCATTTTTATCCGTTCGCCCTCAGTCGACGATTTTTGAAATTAAACTTTAATTTTTTTTAGTTCGTTTGTTTTGTCGGTCTGTTGCTTTATAACATTGAACAGGGATTAACCGGGATTACAACACACACACGTTGTTGTAAAAGAAATCTATTGATGGCTCTCGATGTGGAGTTTCTTTAGAGGTGGCAAGAGTGAGTTGTATTTTCGTGGGCAATTGTGTGATGAAAACTTGAAAAGTAAGGTTTACAACAGTAGTTCTCATTCGTTTGGGGAGAGCCTGGCCTTTAGAGTTCGGTTTTACTTTAAACAATTGCAGCAAAGCTTTCTGAAGAGGGTTGTCACGGACCCGCAATCATGATAAAAGCAGTGTGCAGCCACGAAAATCAATGTCAGTTTGCCATTTTGTTAAAAACTTGTTTTTAATTTAAATATAGAAGTAAGAGGTCTTGAGCCGGTTAATCCCTGTTCAATGATTAAACTATAACCTCAAAATCCAAAATATATCGACTCTGAAATTGTTCTAGAATATAATATTAGACGTACAATCGCATGGTCTAGCTCTGGTACCGATTTGCGATTGCCCATTTTTAGCCGTTCGCCCCCAGTCGACGATTTTGAAATTAAAATTTAACCTCAAAATCCAAAATATTTTGACTCTGGTATTGATCTGGGGTATCCTGAATATAACATTAGATGCGCAATAGCAAAAACTATCACGAGTATCAATTTGCGATTGTCCATTTTTAGCCGTTCGCCCTCAGTCGACGATTTTTGAAATTAAAATTTAACATCAAAATCCAAAATATGACGACATTGAAATTGTTAGACGCATTAGACGCAGAATATCGAGGGCTATTTGTGTGGTAGCAGTATGAAGTCCCATAGTTTCCCAGTAAGTAATTACGATTTAAATTGTATCAGAGAAATACAAATATATAATCAACGTATAAGGCTGTGTTAACTTTTTAGGAATATGATAAAACTCAAATAAGTTTACAATTGTTTAATTTTTTGTTGTATTTCTTGTCCGTTTCTCTCAGAAATCGCGGTTATACATACAAATTATCGCGGTTAAGTTTTCATTATATACCTGTTAACCCATTAAGAGCTGCATTGATTTTTTGATTTTTTTACCCTTAGGTCCCTTTCTCTATGTGCTGTCACATATATATTTCTAGCCTTATAATGAAAATGGGAATATTTATCATCAAAAATTGTTTTATTGTTTTTCGAAGTATTTTCCAGCATGGTTTATACAATTTTACATGCGCTCAAACCAATTGTCGAAGCACTTTTCCACTCCAATTGAGAAAGCTCAAAAACATGGTTTTTGAACGCTTCAACAGCATCTTCTGGCGACGAAAATCGTTGACCACGCATTTTTTTCTTGATGTGCGGGAATAAAAAGAAGTCATTGGGTGTCAAGTCAGGGCTGTACGGCGGATGACCCATCAAGGCGCTGGTTTGAGTCTATGTGTGAGTGCTCACATTGTCATGGTGCACAATGATTCGTCTTCTCTTGTTCGTCTTTCGAAGTTCTCAGAAGACTTCAGGCAAACAAATTGTGGTGTTCAACTCATAATTGTCCGTCCTACGTTACTCAAGCGGGAGTATGACCAGTTTTGCCGAAGAAACAGGCGACTTTTTGCTTCGAAATGCTTCTACCACGAACAAATTTCGTTGGATTTGGCTCGTCTTCGAAGACCCACACGGTCGATTGCTGTTTTGTTTCGTGCTCATACGCATAGATCCATGATTCGTCACGGCTTTTGAAGCACCGCGATCGTAATTTTCAAAATTTCTTGGCACCTATCGACACGAGCCTTTTTTTGAGCGATTGTCAAATTGTGCGGGATCCAACGAGAACAAACCTTTTTTACGGCCAGGTGTTCATGCAATATCGAATGTATGCTGGTGAAAGAAATGCCCAAGGATTCCTCTATCTCACGGTGTCACATGACGATCGGCGGCCACTTGCCCGAAATCATTTTAAAACATAATGGCAAAACCTTATCTTTATAATGAAGCTAAATTCTTGGCCATTACATTAAATTATATGCGTTTCATTTGTTTGATTTCTCCTTAGGTTTTGGTGCATTGAAATCTATAACTAATTTTTATTTAAATTTATTGTCTTAATAACAATTCAAACTACTTACAATTTACTAATTTTTTCATTATATACTTTAAGTTTTTCTCATTTTAGGATGGTTTTGGTTTCTAATATTTGACTAAGTACAGGAGGAGGTTACATTTAAATTTGTGTATTTTCTAGTGATTATTAAAATGTTTTGTACCAATTTGCGGTTGATAATTATCGGTAGCTAATTTACATATATAAAGACCTCTTATAATTATAAGAGGTCTTTTTATATGTAAATTACATATTTTGGACCGATCCATTATAATGGATCGGTCCAAAATATGTACGTTGTCCCTACGTCATAGGGACGCGGCCTCCTTGGTCAGCAGTGGCGGGTGTGAGGCATTGGGAATGTTTGCTCGAAAGAAAATATGACCTTCTGGTCGTTGTCTGCGAGAATGCCACATTTAATGGTGAGAATTAAAGTCTCCTAAAGATTGCTAATGTCAGGGCACAACCGACGGGCAGCCCCGGACTTTACAGCTAACCCCATACATTCCATATATGGGCCTCTAGAGACAAACTCAGGCAAGGTAGGTCTGTACTGCGCAGAATGGTGTAACAGGAAAGCAAGTCCACGACCCCCACTTCTCGTACGATACTTACGTAGCACGTTGTATGCGTCACAACTGTGCAGGCTGCATGTGACATTCAGCTTAGTTTCCTGGATCGCTACGACTCATAAATTATTTTACCGCAATGATGTTGTTGCGTTGACTATTGCAATTTTATTACAAAATGGATGCACTGTTTGTTGATGCTGCTGCGATGGAGACTACGGGGGTCTCATAGTTGGATGATTATGACTGTGATGGAGGCATACGGCGATGATGACATCAAATACAGAAACCCACTGCGAGGAATATGAAAATATCCGCCTCCAAATCATCAGCCACACTGTTTACTGCATGGACCGCAGAGGTGCGGTTGTCACTCAATGTGGCAGTCGATGACGTCAACATCCCGACTACTAACTTGCCGCCAGTACTTGGGGAGCCGACAAACCTCGTTGACCTCTTACAAAGCGATAGGTCGGTCTGTAGCAAACTACGCAGCACCTGTATGGTTGTCGAACGTGATTACGACGCAGTGGAAGAAAATTCAGACTTGCCTGAATGCCGCCCTCAGAACATCAACAGGGTGTCTATCTACATGAGGAGACGAAGGTCCTTACCGTGCGCAGACACAATTTCATGTCGTCTAAGCAATACCTGCTAGGGTGTTTTCGCAGCAGTCATCCTAACCACCATCTCTTGAACAGGATGCCTCCGCCTAGGCAGATCAGGTACGATCTTCATGATCAAGAGAGAGAGAGAGAGGTCCAGCGGTATAAGAGAGATCATCATCGAAACTATCAGGAAGGTCTGAACAACATTCACGCCGATGAAGTCGCAGCAGCAGTCTCCAGCTACCGTGTCAATGTAGTGCTAGGGGAACATCCCCCGGATATTCCACCTGAGGAGAAGGTACTACCTCGGCAAACGCGCGTGTTTCCGGCGCAGCCGGAATTGATGCTTACGTTCCGGACATCCGATTTTTATACAAAATACCCCAAAAAGTTAGCATAGTTTGAACTTTGTAGGTTGATTATTGTGACCGCTATCGCGCTCTCAACAGACACACTGACGGACGGTCGGGCCTCGCTAGAGCGTCTTAGAATTGTACGCTGATCAAAAACAAATATACTTTATAGGGTATCAGATCAATACTTCGGTGTAACAAACGAAATGCCAAATTTGGTACACTCCCATTCTATATTGGAGGATATAAAAAGGCCTATGTTTTAAAACAGAAAAGGTAATACTAAAAGGGCCTATGTGAAATTTTTGTATAAATCGCGCTATACTCATTTTTTTAGTAAAAACGTGGCAAATCTTTATACGAATCAAATGCAATTAGTAATTTTCGGAAATTCCGCGAAATTAATAAATGCAATCGTTTTTTAGCTCTCCAGTAAAGTATCGGAAAAACACATAGGCTGGGAACACCACCGACAGTACGATTTCATTCTGTGCTCAGTTAGTGTAAGGTCAACAAATCCAGGAATATCAGACATCGTGTTAGGGATTACACTGTCACACAATTATGGACGTTTTTTAATCTTACCACAGCTGCAGCACCATAATTAGGGACTGCACATGTAACATTAAATTTAGCTCGTTATATCGTCATTCTTAAGAACATATGTAATTTATTACATTTTTTTCTGCAAATCTGCAAAACAAAAAAAAACATCATGTGTGTGTACTTTTGAAAGTCCAGCGATAATCAGACGGACGACATTGTTTTGTTAATGTAATTATTTTTCAAATATTGTGTTAATGTTTTGTTTATTAAATGTAATCATGTTTTGTATATTTTGTCAGTAACAACCCCTGAAGATGATTGACGAAGTCAATCGAAATATTGGGATAAATAAAAATTAAACAACACATAGAACAACGAGTTTAAATAAATGACCTCAAGCCGAAAAATAATTTTATAAAATAGTCCTGACAAAAGTTATCAACATTGATAACTTTTGTCAGGACTTCTTGAAGGCACGGTCACGATATTTTCAAACTTCCGGTTGAACTCCCCGGCTTACAATTTTGATTTTAAAAAAGAGTATTTTTTTAATATTCTACGGTAGGGACAGCTACTTATTATAATTTCCTTTAAAATAGACAAAATTGCAGATTATGGGGCGTGAGGTCAAAAAACATATGCCATCCCCCAAAAATGTGAAAAACGGGAAAAAAAACTTTGAATAAAGACGAAAGAAAATTGCTCAAGGATGCCAAATATAAAAAGAAATAAATAAGGGCGAAAACCGAAAATTCAAATAAAGTGGGTATAGCCTTTAAAGCCTTTAAAGAAGTGGGCTTTAAGTAGGGTCAGGCCACGAGAAGTGTGGCAAAGTGGGACAGCGATTTTGACCTTTGGTCCAAATATCTAAAGGGTATGTTAATATATAAAACTGTACAAAAAAATAAAAGTAAAATTTGTGAAATTATTATTGCAATTTCAACTTTAAAATTTTTAGAAGTTTTTTATTTTTCTAAATTATTTAAAATTTTACGACTTGATATATTTGGACATTTTTTTAATTTTTTAAGAACACTTTTTCAAAAATGAGCGGAATTATCCTCGAGGCACCCTGGGCCTTTATTATTCACTATTTTCTCCAAAATACTTTTTTGTAAATTTTTCTCACGACCCATAAACTGGCTGCAGGTTATGGGTCGTGAGAAAAACAAATATATTAACAAATATTATTATCGGAGGCTGGAGACGGTCTAAGACCCGGAATCCGGACCGTTCCAACACCCAGAGTCAAACGTCCGATTTGTGCAAAACTCCACGGTACTATTCATGTTACTTTTCGAGCCCCTGACCATACTGAATGTGATAACGTATTTTGTTTTTTCTCTTAAAGAAAATTAACTTCGTGTGGACGGTGAGTACTTACCCCCTTATCCAGGCTTATATCCGATTGTTATCTAGACTAAGTACTAAAATGTTTTCACAAAATTAATTTAACCTCTAGTCTAGTACTCCTGGACGTTTTCTTTACGTACGAACAGAAGTGGCAATTCTTGTTACCAATTGATTTAAAATTACTTTGACTACATCTTTTGTAAGCTATACTCCTGGACATTTTCTTTACCTACGGACAGAAATTGCACTTTTTGTTTACAATTGACTTAACCATTTCGGTTTTTGGTAATTCCAAATATACGAAAAACATGTGGAAGAGAAACTTACATCAACATCTTCACTGCTTAAACAAAAGTCGGCATCGCTGCCCGTTTTCTGATGTCGAATCGCAAATTTCAACAGATCCTTAAAGAGAAAAATTCATTACAAACGTGAATGGATAAAAGGTTTTATTATTTAAAAACCTGTAAGTTTTTTGGCGACATGGGCATGTTTGAACGTTTAGTAATTTATCCGAAGCACGAAAAGGTAACAACGAACGATAATATTAACATTAATACAGAGTTTAAAGTCGAACTCTGCCAGAGTTTAAAGCCGATAGCAAATTCTTGGCACCGGCGCGGTTGTTTGTCAGCGGCGGCAAGGTTTCTTCATACATGGGCATCCCATGGTGGCTTAACAGTGGCTTATAGTGTTATCAGTCGAAAAAATTAAGTTTTCACAACTACGAGCGAGTATATAAGGTAACTTAAATCAAACTATAGTAACCAAAATCAACTCGAAAAGACTCTCAAAAGCTCGGAATGTTGCCAATATTACGGGCTTCAATCTTGGGTAGCAAAATAGCGGGCACCATTCACGGTTACTTTCCGGTTATCATCATTTTTAAAAAAAATTGGACCTATAATTCCACCTTCTCATAAACCGCGCCAAACTGAGGTTTTCTCTGGGTAAAATGGCACCTCTGGAACCTCTTCTGTCTGCTCTTCAGTCGTCTTGCAATTCTTGTCTCCTCTTGATCAGCCCAATGGATTTCAATATATTTAATATCTATATCTTATGCTCTTTTTTCACTAGGCACTTTTGAAGTGTTTTCAAAAGTTTGGCCAAAACAAGTCAAAATGAGACGTTTTTCCATACAAATTAATGGGATGAAAACGTCTCACTTTGACTTGTTTTTGTACGAAAGAGGAACGAAAACGTTTCGCACAGGCGATGCCACCTTAATTAAAGTGTGTCATCCCTAAAATAATCGTTTTTTTATCGTTGGTTTGTGATCTCAAGGCAGACATTTTTAATCAATCGTCAAACATATTTGGTGAAATAGATATATTATGAAGTAAAAGTAAAAATGAGCGTGCTAAAAGAAATAAAACTTAATTTAATTTATCCATTTGTTTAAGAAAAATATGCATTTCAGTATTTTAATAGTCACCTCGTTGTTCTTTGTTTGTAAACAATAATGAACTGTCAAACGAAAACCAAAACGAGAATGAAAACGGCCACAAATTGTGTGAAAATTGGTTGAGACGTTTTGAAAAGTTTCGAGCGAAAACGAGAATAAATGGCCTAATGAAAATGCAGTATTATAAGACATAATTAAATTTACCAGTAAATGAACTAACCTACATACAAATGCCTTGATCAGTTTCAAAAATTCAAATAAAATTTTTGGTGAAGAATAATAAATTTGACACAAAATACTAGTAATAATTTAAAATTTGTGGAATAATTTTTTTTTGACAATTAATTAAAATCGATTAAATCGATAATGTTTGACAATATTATCAACGAAGTTCGTCTGTGGGTCTCTGGATATGGTGTCATTAGCGCAGTCTACACCTTTGTCGTCGTCGTCACCATTATCCAACTATGAGAATCACTCGCAGTCTCCTTCGCAACAGCATCAGCATATACAGCATCTTATAACTTAGACAGAGCGTTAATGTGCATTGACAGACTTAATGCAAATTAACTCTGCTATTTTAATTTGTCAACAGTGTCACAATAAGTCTGTTCGTTTACTTTCCCAGTAAAAATTTGCAAGTTTCTACTTTTGAGAGCGTAATGCCAATTTTATTCTCTTTATTAAAATTTGCAAGAAAAGTAAACGAACAGCTTCCAGTAAAAATTTGCAATGAAACAGCTGATTTTGTTTACTGTTTGCATTAAATTTTATTATAAATTTTAAAGTGTTAAAATTTTTCAATAAAAAAATGAGCAAAAGAAAACTTTTTTTCTTTCTAATTTTAGTGATTAACATATACATATATTAAATAAAATAAAATAATATTCCAATTTGTACTTACCTTTTCTTTTCTGTTGCTAAAATTTCTCCAACCAAAATTTGCAAACTCTCTAACATCGAACTGTCAAAATTTTTCTCTCTCTGGCTCGAATTTACTGAATTTTTGGGTAAACAAACGCGATCCAGTAAAAATTTGCACAAATTTGTACAAATATGCAAGAAAACGAACACAATTAATTTATCACAAATGAAATCCGCTGTTATCAAATCAGCTGTTAAGTAGTTTATGTTTGGTGGCAGTAAGGATACATGTGGTTGGCAAATTGGTACAAAAAAGGAATAAAAAGTACTATTTAAGTCGGAAAGGTAATCCGATTTTATAGCTTACACCAAAGTGTGGTAGGGTATTTTTGTATAGTGCTAATAGCCTATTTTTGGGATAGCCCTACACAAAGGTTCTTACAGATTCGCTTCCTTTCGGTAAAACCAGTGCAAGGTACGTTGGATCATATCGTACAATGGACCATGCACCCATGCAAAGGTCTCTCCAGATTTGTAGTATCAGATGAGTTGCGGGGGTACCTCGGTACTTTCTCAAGTCAAAAAGTATCAAAACAATTTATCATCCATCGTTGGTAGTGCATGTACAATTTTTACATTGTGGACAGCTTTCTTTCAAATAAATTGTTGTTTTTTGTCAATAGCATATCTGCTAATCGTAATTTCTTTTATCCATTTACTATCGAAGTAAATGACAAAATAATATTTGAAAAATAGTTGAGTGGTTTTGTCAATAAGAAAATTACGCGCTATTGGATAACAACAAGCAAACATTTACTTCAAAAGACACAATTGCATCCTCAACAAATTACGAAGGTATGATTGGGCCGTATTTTCAAGTCGATGAAAACAATCCTCATGTTAACGTCAATGACGAGCGCTATCGAGCCATGTTAGAAAACTACTTTTGGCCAGAATTCGGTGAGCTTGGCATCGTCGGTGGTTTTAACAAGACGGCCCCACTGAAAGGCAAATTCGGAGAACATGTTATCTCTAGAAATGGTCCGGTTGAATGGCCACCTCGTTCATGCGATTTAACGCCTTTGGATTTCTTTTTATGGGGGCCACATCAAGTCATAGTCTATGCCAACAACTTTAGACGTGCTCAGAGACAACGGAATTTTTTAATAGTTGATAATTTTGCCAATTACACAAGAGTTTCTGGATTCCATAACACTCCACAATAATTTGTGCAGTCCGTCATTGTAGTCTGTAATGGATTGGGAATCCAAAGAGACTGAACGTTTCTGTAGCACGACATTAAAATTAGATTCTGTGCTTAATGAACCCATAGGAGTAGACTTTAAAAGACCAATGGCTGTCCTTAACCAGTTATTTATGGCTGTGTTCGGATACCATGCACTAATGTTCGGCAGATGGCTATTACAGTTTCTATATTAGGACCATTGTTTTTAGACCAAATGGGTTTTAAGAGGTCGTTGATTTTACCAATTTTTGTAGTCACTAAATTAGCATAAGTCCACGACAATGTCTTTGTAAAAATTTTTCCAAGTATCCGAATTTCTTTTATGCATGGTCGATGTGAATTGCCAATAGTGATAAATTATGCAATGTCTTATACATGAGTGTAACAATTCAGACTTTTCTTCTGGTATTACCGCACAATGTGAGGATGCCCAGTTTTGTATATTACTGTTGAAAGTGTTCAGATTGGATGCGACTTCTGCAGTAGTTCCGGATGCTGACAACATATTTGTCGTCAGCGTAAATTCCTAAATAATCAACTCCAGGAACTGTCTGAAATGCTTTTACAAGTGAGTTGGCGTAAACAGTGAAGAGAACCACAAATAAAGGAGAACTCTGTGGTATACCACTTTCAAGTGGTGATAATTAAGATAGATATCCGTCGACTTTAACAATGATTTTCCTATTGGTCAGGAAGGAAAATATTAGCTTTACGAATTTAGTAGGAACATATACGAGGGCTTATCAATAATTCCGAGACTTTTCCAACTTCCCTCGTAGTTATATGCAAACCAACACTGCTCCTATCAAGTACCATTTGTTAATAGACTACTGTCAAATTTTGATAGTTCCGTCATTAAGTTTGTGTTTAACAGCTGTTCAAAACATACAAACTTGTGGATTTCAATTTTGTTAAAAATGGAAAAAACCGTTAATCAAACCAAGAAAAAGCTTGCAACATCGATTTCAATGGTAAAAAAGTGGTTACTAACTTTCGTTGTGGTCGCACAAGTACGTTCTGTACGACCAATTGAGGTCAATACACCCGAAAAGACAAACGTAGACGTAGACTAAATCCACGATATTGTGTTGGCCGATCGAAAGGAAAAAGTGCGTGAGATTGTTGATGCCATACGCATTTCATATGACAGTGTGGGTTCGATTTGACATGATCAGCTGGGTTTAAGAAAACTGTCTCAATTGACAATAAACTTTTCCATCGATCATTGTAAGTGACATTTTAAAGTTAACTTCGATGCATTGGTCATTAAATTCAAATATCACTGGTTGAAGTTCTTTAATTTCATCTCTTATTTTGCCAACTTCTTCAGTTATGACATCTTTAGTTTCTTTTTTGTAAGCAAACTTTATTGGTCTACAAAATTTTGTTGACGAGGGAATTTCATTCTTCCATACATCTATCTCTGCAGCTCTACTAGTTGACGGCTCTGAACCAATATAAGTTTTTGTTAAACGTAATGGAACGAAAGAAATCATGAATAAATTGGCATCTGATGAATTTTCCGCATTACGTTGTTTGTATTGTTTCTGGCCAGAGGACCCATCACATCCCCATTTAGAAATTAAAGTCATGCTGCAATTTTTAAACTTCTTTAAATAGTCAGCATCAAATGTCTTTAATAATCGTTCTGCAGTGTGTTCAAGAAGATCCTGCAATTTTATTTCTGCTGAACTTGAAGTTACACTAATAGCAGTTGGTGAAGGTAAGCAATCTTTTTTGGCAGAAACTAAATCTCGATATGATGGAAAAATTCCACAATTTTTTTCATTGGTTCGCTTCCGCAATTCTGTATATTGGTTTTTAGTCATTTTCAAATCCAAAAATAGTGCAAATGCTTCTTCTGGGGTAAATTTATTTTCTTCAGTTGGTGTCGGCATACTTTCTAAAATCCTTTTTGTGCGTCTGGGGCTTGCTTCCACTATTTTTTCAATGATAGCAATTTTACTCTTTTTAGTTTTCGATGGTTGAATTTGTAGCAGAAATGAATCCTTTATGATGCTACAAGAAACTTCTTCATTGATATGTTTAAGCTTGCGTCTTCGTGATCTTTCACTACAATTATCAATTGGCTTTGCTGGTCGACCACCTTTTCCAGTTTCCGTGGTAGTTACTGATGGCTTTTCAAAAATAAGTTTATTTCTTAGCCATTCTTGGTTGCGTGAGTAAAACAATTTCTTGTTTCTGGAACATTGATTGTACCGTTTTCTTAAAGTATTTAAAAAGTTTTTTATTTTTAACTTATGAATTTTATTTTCTTGTTTGTCGGATATTTTGAAGAATGGATTATTCATTATATGTAAAATAATGTCGTTTTCATCTTTCCGTTCAAAATATATATCAGATAGAACACTATAACTGAATTTAGCCATTGTTTAAACAATAATGAATAATAATGACTTTGGATGATATGTATGTACGTCAATCGTTTCGTTTGTTTTCGTGCACTGGATAGCACTAAGTTGTGACAGTGCTGTTGTCTCTTTCATTTTTGTGATGTCCATTTTATGTTCTTTCATTCTCGTTTCTAATGTTCTCTTCGTTGTGCCTATGTATATAAGTTCGCAGCTTTCATTGTCATTTCCTTTGCATTGAACTTCGTAAACAACTTTACTTTGATGTTCCTTTTCAATGGGTGCCTTAATGTTGGTTTGTAAACAAAGCGAATGTTGTCAGATTCTATTGTCATTTTTGTCAAAATTTTGATACACCCTTTTATGTGGACTAGGTCCAAATATGGGCCAAATTCTCCTAATTTCAACAGAATTATTTTTTGGGTCAATAAAAACTCTTGTACAAAATTTCATCAAAATATATGCATAATAGCCACTTTCACATACAAATAACTTCTCAAAAAATATGACGTGCATTTGTACCGAATATCTTACCTTGGGTCAGAAAAATTGCTGTAGCTCAAAAAGTGCAGTCCCGATGCATGGACATGTATATATAGGAAGGGAGGGTTAGGACTACAAAATAGTAAATTTGTGTTTTGACTCAGCTTGACTCACAGGAGTTGTGCTCTATGAAGTAGAAAATTTCCGATAAATTAGACCTTTTTTAAAAAAAATATTTAAATTGTTCTGAAAACAGTAGAGCTTCAATTTTTTCTACCAGTGATAGGAAATAAGTTAAGTTACAACACAAAATTTATTTCGTCCAAAAATCTTGAAAAACAAAAAAGTTATGATCATTTCAACTTTAAAAATTAACTAAAAATATCATAATTACTAAATTCTGAAAAAGCCCATTTTGGACCACCCTGTTCTCAGTGAAATAGTTAAAATAGAGTTCTAATTTTTTGGCTCCCGAGGTTTACCACTGTCTACTTTCATATGAGTCTAATAACTTTAAAATCGGAGAACAAAAACCAAAAGGAGTTTTGGCCGCTATCTCAAAATATTGACCACAGTGCGACGTCTCTCGGTCAGAAATAATTCGGACAGGATTCTCAAACACAACACTCTGCATTGACAACTTCGCAATTACTCCACCCGATGTTGTACTTTTTGTAGCATACAACCAACAAAACTTCGTGAAGGAATCTACGACCGCAAAGATGTGTTTGTATTGTTTGCTAGTTGACTCTAACGGCCCAAGATGATCGACATGGTAGGTGTGTAACGGCTCGTCATGTTTTTGTAATGGGTGTAGTTCGCGTTCTTGTTTCCCCTTTTTCTGTTAGCGAGGATTCACTGGACATAGTTGTTTATATGATGTTAAATCTTCTCGTCCATTTTCGGCATATAGTACTCACGACCGTAGTAGTTCTTTAACATTCTTTACGGAGAAGTGTCCTTTTTCATGCGCCTTCCGGATGATTTCGCGTTGCATTATTTTCGGCACAACTATTACTTCGTTATCATCAGTTAACTTGTGCAGGATACCGCCTTTCATCACGTAGTCATTAAAAGAATCTTGATTTTATAGAATGTGGGCAATTGCAGCAAGTTCTTCGCCGGTGTGCTGCGAATGTTTTATAATTGCCATAACTCCGTCCTCAGCAATCATCATAACAGGGTACCTACTCAAAAAGTCGACATGCTTCATGCGCGTACCAGCTCTGTGCTTCACTTCGTAATAAAATTCCCTAAGTAACAGTATCCACCTTGCTACTCGTGTACACAAGCCTCTTTTCTCCAAAGTCTTCGTGAACGCATTTTACTATTTTAAAATGCAAGCCCGTTACTATTTTAAAATGCAAGCCCAGTAGATACACACGAATTTTTTTAAGAGCTTCCACCACGAGCTTCAGCGTCTGATGTTTTTCTGCTCATATAATAAACTGGGTGGAGTCTTCCGTCATCTGGTAATTTCTGCATAAAGATTGCACCGTATCCGTCAATTAAAGCATCCGTATGTCTCGTAATTCTGGTTGAAGATGCTCAAAACAGGAGTCTCACATAACATATTTTTCAAATGGGAGACTATCAAGTTGGAGCGTTTACAATTTGATAGTCTCCCATTACAAACTCCACATTGTCCACAGGTCTGACAATGGTTTGGCAACTATAGAAAAGACTGGTATAAATTTTCGAAGATATCCGCCAAGGCCCAAAAAACTTTGTAGTTGCTTCAAATTCAGGGAATTTCATAACCGCTTTTACTTTTGCCGGCGTTGGCGATACTTTTTCATCCTCAATAATGTAGCATAAACATTCAATTCTCTTCTTCAAAAATTTGCATTTCTTAATGTTCAATTCAAGTCCATAGCCACGGCAAAGGTCAATTATCGTTATTAAATTTCGTACAGCTTCATCTTCATCAGCTACTGGTATAATCATATCGTCTACATACGGCAAAGCTATTCCACTTCGGGTTGAGTCTCAGAAAATTGCGTTTATATATATTTTGAATGCGGCTGGTGAATTGGATAGTCCAAATGGCACTCTTAAACTGGTAATGTCCACTATGAGTCACAAATGAGGTGTACTTTCGGCTTGCTTCAGCGACCGGAACGTGGAAGAAACCATTTTTTAGGTCTAAAGTACTTAAGATTTTAGCATTTTGAAGACGATCTAGTTGGTCTTCGATCAGAGGTTATGGAAAACGATCTTTCATTATGACTCGATTTATTCGACGGTAGTCAACACATAATCTAGAAGTTCCATCACGCTTCTTCACAAGAACGACTGCGCTGCTATATTGACTTGTCTATTTGATCATCAACCAAACATCTCTCCGTCAATGGTAGTCTGCGAGGACGCGTCGATATCGGAGTGTCGTTCTCCAGGACTATATTCATTTCAACACTGACTGTCTTACTTTTCTCCGGTTTGTAATTTCCAATAATATCAGCATTTATCGCTTTCGCTTCTGATGTAGCCGTCTCTTCGATGTCTAATGCTGACTCTACAATACCAATTCGCATAAGTGAAAATTCGTCATTTTCAGATTTTATTTTTCTGATAACCACGCCAGTTGGACGTATAATTACTTCGGCCTGCGAAAAGAAGCTTTCTCAAATAATTAAATCGACGTTAATTCAATCAGTTGGCACCACCACGAAGTTAACAATATAGGTCTCATCATCTATATAGGTCTCATCAATTGTTAGTTGTTTTGTTCTGTAATTGTATTGCCTGAAGAGCCAGCTGAAAAAAATCCTGTGTCATAGTCAAGTACCGCTCGGAGTTCACAGTTAGGGCAGATTTGGAGATTGCAGTACTGCTGCTCTAACACTGTCGATGTTTTGTGGTGTTGTAATTCTTCTCTCAGGTGCCCTTCGTACACAAAACATATTTCCTGCTGCTCTCAATGAAGTTAGCCAATTTACAATTGATTGCCGTCTAGGAACAGGTCCGATGCAATGATCGAGTGCGCATTTGAAAAATACGCATCAACACAAAATGACCTCTCCTCACGTGTCCAATGCATAATGGCAACTCAAAGGCAGACGAATACAAATCTCCCTTTAGCGACTATAAGCCACACACACTCTCTTCGACCAACAGTGCTGCCGCAGCCTGCAGTGCAAAAAAGCAACTTACAGCTCTCCACCCTGTATTATATAATTATGATCTAGTAAAATGCGTCGTATATTCTCAAACATGTGCAAAAGTGCAGTCAGACAACAGCGACTTGATTTACCATCAGCTCTTTTTTTAGTTATTTAGAAAGGTTGACGTTGTCAATATGTTGTTTAATATATTATTCACATAGTGGTAATATTAAATTTAAAAATAGGGGATCGATTCCGCCAAATCCTGTTACATTTGATTTTATGCCGTCCCTTCAAACAGAGTAAATCGCACTGATTAACGCATTGAAAACCTAATCGAAAGGGCTTAAGAATATTGCATAAGAATATTGCATACTTAGTAAGGGCATAAATACTGTTACAACATTGAACACACCCATTTCAATAGTAGAACTGAACATACCCCGTTAATGTGATATGGGGTTTAAAAGCTTACCTCAATAGCGTTAGTGCGTAACGGTATTTTAAAATTGTTTCATCTTTCATCATGGAGTGGTCAGATAATGAGAAGCGTATCGCTGTAATAGCGCTTTTCAAGTGTGAAATGAAAAAAGCGATATTTTCAAAACGCTCCGGCCACTAGGGATTAGCCGCATGTTTGTCTACTGATGCATAAAACTGTTTGAGGAGATGTAAAAAACCGCCACCGGTTGAGCCGCCTACGATCTGTTCTAACACCGCTGTCATCAAAGCCGTTAAATCAAGAATTCACAGAAAACCGCTCCGAAAAAGAAAATCATGGTCCGTGAGATGAATATCACGCAAAAGTCCATGAGTCGAATAAAGACTTGGGACTTGTGCCTTTCAAACGACGTACCGGACATTTATTTTAAAAAAATAGCATTGAAAAATGCAAACGTCTTTTGGTGAAGCACGCTGATAACTTGCACCGTGTTCACCGATAAAAAAAAAATTTACCGTTCAAAAATTTAACAAGAAAAATGATAGGGTGTATGCGCGGTCATCTAAGGAAGCATCTGAACTTATCCTTAGGGTGGAAAAGGGTCATCACCCAGCTTCAGTCATGGTTTGGTAGGGTGTCTCTTACGATGGGGCCACTGACCTGCATTTCTGCGAAAAAGGAGTCAAAACATCGGCCAAAGTTTACCAAGAAACCGTTTTGAAAGCTGTTGTGAAGCCTCTTAACAAGTCCCTGTTCCAAAACCAGCCATGGACTTTCCCGCAGGATTCTGCGCCAGCCCATAAGGCTAAAACGTCTTGGGATAGCTTCGCAACAATTTGCAGCGTTCAGTTCCTCTGAAGATTTGAACCCATTGGATTACAAATTGTGGACGGTTTTAGAGGACAAGGTTTGTCACAAAAGATACCCCAACATTGGATCTCTTAAGACTGCTTTGGTTCGAGTTGTGGCCAATTTTCCAATGGACGAGGTTCGTGCAGCTATTGACGATTGGCCAGTGCGACTTAAGGCGTGTGTAAAGGCAAAAGGCGGACGTTTCGAATAAGTATATTCATTTTGGATAGAATATACATCAATAAATATATTAAAAAATATTTGGTCCAAAAATATTCGGAATTTTTAAATGTTACAGCATAAAACGTGTGTAACAGTATTTATGTCCCTACTAAGTACATTGTCATTTACACATACAGTAGTTTTGTTTTAGCTGCCACTCGTTTAGATGCGAATTAAAAAAGCAGATTCTTTCTTAAATTTGGCTGAAGTTTGTGTGTAAAGAACTTTATTAAGAGCTATTCTTTTACGAGCAAATTAAAGATAGCAGACTTACATTTTTTAAATGTTTCTCACAAATATTGTTTCTAAACGTCTCACATAACAGCCGCGGCAGTAAAAATGTAACGTTTGTTCTCTCTTAATACAAAATTCGATATAATCTGCGTAAAAAATTACTAGAAATATCGAAAAACCACGGCAGGTGCGTAGCATTTATGAATGAAATAAACATTAAGAAATGTTACATGTTTTTTTCGAAGAAAGCAATCTTCCTACTATAACATACATCATAAACATTAGAGCAAAATAAATCAATCGTTATAAAAAGGCACACAACAAACCGTACTTGTGTCTCGTGCTGATATGTCTACAAAATTGTAAGATCAATTAAATATACATAAGTGCCATTTGTATTGAAGATAAGAAAATCAGCAGGTAAGTGAAGTAAACTTACGTGCCATTTTGACGAACCCTTTACTATACATGCCTTATTATGGCTGACTTCCTAAACGTATGTTTACAATGTATCATTACAGTATTAAAACAGAGTTGATACATTGTGTACTTTTATTTAGATGCCTTTGTTGCTTTTCCTTGCATATTAACTACAACAGTGTTGCAAAAGGGAACACAGTACATTGTAACAATTTTCAGAGCTGCATTTACGAACACCAAAGCAACATGTGTTTAGGAAGTTAGCCTATTATATGTGAAGTCTATGTTGTTTTGTGCGATCAATCCCATTACGGTACATGCTTGCATGTGCTGTTTATTAAGTAGTGTGTTGTAGAATAATAGCAAGTATGTATGTACCCGCCGCTAAGCACTAGTGGGGAAGTCGACTCATGGACGTCAATTTTCTAGTCGAACCACAACTTGCGTCAAACTGTTCGTAGCAGCTACTGCACAAATCCCAAGTAATGTAATGAATATAATGATTATTTGGCTTTGGAGTTTTGTTTTTTTTGCTAAAATTATTCAGTCATATTCCAAAACTCCACTAAAGTGGTTTGGTTTCAAAATTTTTATGGCCTGTACTTATAAGCTGTTTGGGATTGTACATGGGCGAAATCGATCCAGGGAAACACAGTTTCACTTAGAGGGAATAAAGGTGATCCGCATTTTTTTTAAATATTTGCTCAACACACCACCATAGCTTTTTGTCGACGAACGATGGTTTAAATTGGAACGGTTAACCGAGACGCACTTAAACGTCCATAAAAGGGCAATGAGACCCAAAAAAGGGTCAAAATGGGAGATCATTAGACAATATGGACTTAAATTAAATCAATTTTGACTTCAGCTTTCTTTTTCTCGTGATCCGGTGCTACGATTTCTTTTCTTGCTGGCTGGTTCAGATTTATTTTTCGATTTTTTTTTTCGCTTTGGGTTCACTCGGTTTAGGAGCTACAAAATCCCGTTTCTGTAAATCAGTACATTAGACCCTGACATTCTCATACAAATACCAATTGCGATCTAACGATAAACCGCTTTGGTCAATGAGTGGTGGTAATTCCTTTGGTGGCAACAATAGCAAAGGTATTGTCACACTAAAAGCAAAAAATAAATACGTCACCACATAAGCATGACGTCACTAAAGTCGGCACCCAATCATAACTAACCATACCAAATCGCATCTCCCAATTGAAGGTGGGTTCACAGTGAAAATGCGTTATGATACTTAAAATGCGTTTTTCTCAAAACTTCATTTTCACACACTAGGTCCCTTTTCTCGGAGAAGGTCACATATAGAAAATTTATATAGCCAACATACAACATTTCACCCCGCCCTCCCGCATTTTCGGGGTGTTTTCTACATTTTTTTTACAATGTAGCAAAAAAATGCCGTTATGAGGGGGAGTTAGAAGGTTAATATGTTCTACAAAAATACCATTATCTACAAAAAATGCTGAATTACCCTACACCTCAGATGTACAGAAAACATAGTTTTATTTTCCGAAATGCTACAGGAACAGGTAAAAGTTGGGAAACTTTAACTTATAACGCCGACACGTATATTTTTTTGCCTCCTCTTCCACAATCCATGGTCAGAACCCCGCATTTTTTGCGTTGTACTGTGTTATTAGCGCCGGATATTTGTGTTCTCTTAATGGCTGATATGGTGTACAGTCGAATTCGGTTAGGCGAAAATGAAGAAAAACAAGATTTTTTTCACTAATGCAGAATTTTCAATTAAAAGGACTTTGGATAAGTGAAACTTCTTTCGTTTAAACGAACTGAGTACTTTTGAAATTTTTTATAAAACAGAGATAGAAATTTATAATTTCAATTCAGTTAAAAATGTTTAATTGGAAAATAACAGTTCATTGGTTTCTTTCTTTGCGAAGAATTTAAAAATAAATGTTTTTTCACCGTTTAAGTTGATTGCCTTTTCAAATGAAATTAACAATATTAACAATCTTTTTTCGTGGTGCACTGCTCCACGAAGACGAACTTTTTAGAGCGTAAATCCAATCTACTCTTTTTCGGGTGACATCAACCTCTGTCATTCATACTCATTGGACCGTAGGCAAAAACTTCAAGGTACTGAAAAGGCGAATTATGGATGAGACACTTGGCCGTTATTGGCAAGCCATTTCCGAATGGGTCGAGTGAATGGAGTAGATTCAAGGAAAAGTGCTGGTTGATGTGTCACAATCAGGCTGATGATGGAATACAACTCACGTATGTGAGCAGGTGTTCCAAAAGAATCCTTTAAGCTACTTTACCGTGTTCAAAGGAGAGCGATGATTCTTATAGGTGACAGTAGTGTATCCAACTCTATTGTCTCCTTGAGCATCGTCGAAACTTGAGTTGTGCGTCGTTATTTTATATACTTGTGTGTGTTCATAAGACATCCGTCGACTTATTCCTTAAGTGACCGGCTAATCGAAACAAACACCAGCTATTCATTGCAAATATAGGAGACAACCCCTGAGTTAGTCGATAAAAAAAGAAAAGAAATTTCGACATAATGTTTTTTCACACTAATTTTTGACAAGATATGTGTAAATTATTAGAATATGTGAATAAGTATAAATTTTTGTAAAAAGGTTCTATCAGAGTCGACGTTTATGTGTACGAAATCAGGAAATGTCAATATTTAAATCAACTCGAAGACATTTTTCAAGTTCTTTCCAATGCAGAAATGGAGCGATGTATTGATTTAATATATTCCGTTTATTATGTTATCTAGTGCTGCCGAAAACCCCATCTTATGTACATGATCCCAAATTATCCGCAAGGTTCGACTTCACCCGACATCTTCTGTAGCTTGAATCTCTTTGGTGAAGTGATCATCAATTTCCATTTGAACGCTTGTTTGTGTGTGTTGATAGTGACACACTTGAAGTAGCTTAATCATGTCGCTAGTACTGTACTGATTGTACTATTTACGGTACGTGCCAACCCTGTTAAGAGTTTAAATTTAAATATTGTACCATCACTGTTACATTTGTAATTTCACTCATTTTTTGTGGTATTCCAATAACAATTGATATTGTAATGAAAGAGAGAAATGCAAATGCATTTAAGGAATAGAACATTTAAGGAATAGAATAAGAAATAGAATTAGGAATAGAATAAGAAATATAAATTATGTACCGTTGCATTAGAATATAAGCAACTTTAAATTTCCAAACAACATCAATAATAATCAGGATTTCAGCCGAAAAACTTGGCTAAAGTCAAAACTCTTAAACAAAACCATAGAGCCGACGAAAGAAAATAAACTTAGAGACCAGTGGCTTTATTAAACAACAAGCAGGTACTCTAAAAATAAAGAACCTTACACCACCATCAGAGTACATATGTACAAATGGAAAGATAACAACACGCATGTCCAATTCTGTACATTCTGTCGGGGCCTACAAATTGAATGGCAAACAACTGTTTTCAAAAAATGATTTGCTTAATACAATATATGTGACCCGGTCTACGAAAAGGGACCTTCGGTGTAAAAACAAGTTTTCGAGAAAACAGCTGTTAAAGATAAACAAGTCATGTGAAATGAGTGTAGATGAAGAGGTTAGTTTCGTTCTTTGACAAACTTCTTTACGAGTTGGAAACTTCTGCTTTGCGCCATTAGAAAGAGCACACTTTAGTCTATCCGAATCGCCAAAAAAGTGAAAAATGATATTTTCACACCGAAGGTCCCTTTTCGTAGACCGGGTCACATATACTAATAATTATAAATAGCGTGATTACTAGAATGAATGATATGTATCCACTGACGTGATGGAACGTTAGTCCTCTAAGATAAACACTGTTTTGTCGTAACTCCGTTACATGTTTTAAAATGAAGCTGATGTCGTCATCGTTGTCAATTAATGTGGTGCTCAGAGGGGCCATGAATGAAAAAGTACTGTTCAATTATTTCACTTGATAAGATTCGAACGCGGTGTCGTCTTCTGTTTGCACATCCTGAGGCGCAATGAGTGTCACCCCATTTACCCGTGCCGTGCATCCCGTCGTGAGTGTAAAAATGCCGTGCATAGGCAATTGCACAGGCTTCTGCATGGAACGAGCACAGTACATATATGCCGACGACAACTCAAATACATTGAACAACCATTTGGTCCTCGCTCCAAAGCATCCAAAATGGCGACGCTCTCACCTCCTCGAACTTACAGTAATGGTCACTCAAAGCTGACACCTCACATGATTTATCATTAGCGTTGGTCAAAGGACATTCTCTGTCGCAAATGAACGGTCCAGCTAGTTGCATTGTTTAGAGTTAATTGGTCCACTTCATGTTAAGCGTCTAACTCCAGGTAGTACATTATGTACGGAGTGTTAGTTTTTGCTAACAGTCGCAATATTCCGTGAGCCATAGGTAAAGGAATCAACCTATAAAAATGAGATGGACAGCTGGATAACACTGGCAGCTTAGCACGTATCAAAACTTTGTTGTCCATAAATACATCCTTCGGTTTGAGCAGGTGATAGACAGTAGCCAACTCGTCCCTAGACCGCTGAGCATGAAACTCTCTGGTAGATACTCTCTAATCTGGGTTATTTCTTTCTTCAGCTTATGGGGCTTCAATAGTATGGGGTTTAGTTTCTCATGGTTCACATCAATCAGCAGGCTTATAATCTGCGACTGTACTTTTTCCTATTCATACAAAACGTTTGAAAGTATTTTGGTCACCATAAAGAATTTTATGAATTCGCTGTACTCTAGATATTTTTCTTTACTCTTATTGTTCTTGATTCAGCCTAAGACTATCGTTGAATCATTCCAGGCATACACCTCAGCAGCAGTTTTGGTTTCACTCTGTCCATTAACTTCGCGAGTAAATACGATGCACACAATTTTAGTTTTGATATCGTCTTTCGATTCTTTAACGGATTTTCCTTCGTCTTGGCCGCTACTATGCTTACTGTTTTTCCAACTTATGCATATATGACTGCTAAAAAGGCCTTTTCAAATAGAGAACATGTTGCTGAACCAGGGGTGCACTTCTACGACTACCTTATTTTGCCGTTTTCACCCGGTCTGATGATATTCCAATAACTTCAATAGGCGCTTTTATCCTTGGACTCTTTAAAGCTGGAAGGTTTCCTCCGATATGTTAGTCGTCTGAAAACCACTGTCCATAAGCGCTCTTTATAGCTTAAATTGGCCATCCAAATTCGTCACTTTCACGAATGTAGCCAACAATGTTTCTTTGATTACTTTCTAGACCATATTTGCTGCCACATATCTCTAGGTTTTTTGTAGCCTTGATGGATTAATGCATGGTAAAATTTCATCATCATCAATCATGCTGTAAACATTTACAGCTTAGCAGTACTTACAACCTTTCTTCGTTCCTCCGGGGAAATTGCGGCAAACTTCCGGCAATTTTCTATATTAGGCCCATTTTTTTTGCAACATGGGTAAACAGGCCCAGAACTACGATATCTGTTGTCTGCAAGTAACTGTGATTCTCTTCTCTATCGAAACGGATGCCAAAGTGATACAAATCTGATCCGAAAATTACTTCACTTCTCGGAGTTGTTGAACTCCTTCGTACTTTTTGTGTACTGTTGAAGGGTGTTTCCATCAAACTTCCTCAAAATGATGTGCGCCAACAAAACATCAACATCACTACCAACTTCAGCTTTTTCCTTCGTGATGAATGCACTTTAATTTTTTTTTTTTGATAACCAACACTCAGGTGATGCCCCTTATACATGGGGTACATTGCTTTGGCGAGTGCAAAGTAAAGGATCGGAGGGGGGGAAAGAGGAGCAATGTTTATTGACGCTTGCCTTGAACTTCTCGATGCAATTAGTGAGAAATACATTTGCCGAACGCGATTCCACATACGAACACTACGAGCGAAAAACGAATTTGATCTCTAGTGTATAGTGCGGTAAACTGGCGATAACAAACGGGTGTTATCGCCAGAAAGTCGCGTATCCCTGCCGAAAGATCAGAACGAGTGAAATATTTCTTGCACCGCTTTAAAAAAAACCTATGCTCTTGAGTATTTCTTTTTAAGCTGCAAATACATGACTCGCCCAACGAGCGTCCATTGCATTTTCATGCCCAAAACATTGTTTATTGTCTGACTGTTCAATATCCGTACCATTAATAGCAATTGACGATATTGTTGCGTCAGCGAATCGCTTGTGAGAAAACAAGCAGCACTGTAAAATCTACTGTTCGCTCGACCCCATTCGGAAATGGCCAATAGATCCCGGACAAGTGTCTAATCATTTGGTCTTCAATATCTTGAAGATTCGGCCTTCGGTCGAATGAATATGCATGACAGAGGTTACTGTCATCTGCGAAAGAGTAGATTGGATTCACGATCTGACCCAAAAGATCGTAAATGAAAATAAGAAATAAAGAGGGAGAAAGGCCAGATCCCTGTGGTACACCTGCGGTCAGCTATGTGTGTTAGATGAGAACTTACTACAACAACTCTAATAGTGCGATCTCAAAGAAACCGCGAAATAAATCGAGCAAACATATTACCGACGCCAAGAGCGATCAGCTCTGATATGAGTGCATGGCCTTGGAGATATCCAGATTCACGACCTTACCGTCACAATATTTATACCGACTCAAACGCTCCGACAAGAATGCCAACAGGACTCCGGTTGAGCGATTTTTACGGAAGCCGTACTGTCGCTCACTTAGCAGGTCGTTGGTCGCTAAATACCTCATAAGATGGTAATGGAGAGCGCAGAGCAAATCGCAATTGGCCGATAATTCGCAGGATTATTGGCTTCACCTATTACGGGATCGGCTGAACGTTCGCAACCTTCCAACGCGATAAGAAGACTCCCGTGCGGTAAGCAAGGTTGAAAAGGTCGCGAAATAGACGGGCTAGCGTCAAGAGCACTTACATAGGACAAGTGCCGAAATACCATCTGGGCCCGGGGATTTGCTTAAATCGAGGTTCGCATTAACCTTTTTAACTCTACGTATTCGAGAAAATATATGAGGCATGGAACTTGATACGTTTTCGATCGCGGGGATTGGTTGATTGCTTTCGGCAAGGAAGAATTTCCTGCAAATATTTCAGCCAAAAGGTTAGCTTAATCGGCCGGGTCAGTGAATGCCTGGTCGTCGTTAACAAGAGTTGGGATTGATGAACAACTATCCGTTACTCTTCTTACAAACGACCAAAAGCTCGTTCTTCCCCTGGGAGAAGTATGAACCTTTGTACGTGCAGAAATTTTTCACGCCTGACCACTCTAGCACACGACGCTCTTGCTTGTTTTCGCAATTTCTGATGCTTCCTCCTTAGATCTGACAGCATCCCTGCATGCCTTGTTAAACCATCAGTTTTTGGCTGGTTTAGCCTACATAATTTTATTTGGAACAAATGTCTTCATTCCAGATAAAATTATATAGAAAAAAACTGTCCGCTTTGGGGCTGGTATCGAAACGATACGAAGAAAGGAATACGGAATGGATGCTGAAACAATGCAGTGGTCGGAGTTACTAATAGGTGCAAGTACATTAACTTCTTACTTTTCAGGGTGCGAAGTTAACTAAAGGTCAAGAATGTTATGTTGTTGCCCTTCTACACATGAAATATCTGTCGGTACGTTCACTAGTTACGTCGTCATTTTGCGCGGCGAAGAGCTCGGCGTATTGGCCCTCCTGAGTTGTATGACTCGAATGTGAAACCCAGGCGGAATTATGGACATAGAAATCGACGACAATTTCACTTTCTGCATAACTCTCCAAAACTTTCGATATTGAATCAGAAAGGCCGTCAAAGCAGTTAAGGAAACCCTCCCTTGCTGAGTTTTGACTTCTTTAAAGAAACCCAAAATGTGGTACGTGTGTCCAATCCTGAACTTAACCCTAAGGGAGTTCAATTCTGGATGTTGTGAGTTCAAGTGTTGCTGGCTCTGAAACACTATGTCATTACGTACATATACAACAATACCTCTGTGGGAAATAAAAAGAGATAGGGTGTGGTACCCAGGAACGTGAAAATCCTGTGGATCAGATTCCTCACGGAATTAAGAATATTAGAAAACACAGCGAAAAACTTCGCACGCAACTCACGTATGTTGGCGAAATGAATTTTAAACTTCTTCACCATTACGCCAACCAGTGAACAAAAACAAACGTGTGTGTGCAAATTAAGTTGCCGATCTTACCCCCTTTGCCGCTGCTGATCCCGTCCAATGCTTAGTGTTATGCCTTAAGCATTGGACGTACAGCAACAAAGAAAAAAGAGAGACAACTGCACTACACGAAATGGAAGGGAAAAGGGAGGGGAAAAAGGAAAACGAATGATCGACGATTAATGAATCAACTCTCATGTTGGCGAAATGAATTTTAAACTTCTTCACCATTACGCCAACCAGAGAACAAAAGCAAACGTCTGTATGCAAATGCAGTTGACGATCTTACCCCCTTTGCCGCTGTTGATCCCGTCCAATGCTTAGTGTTATGCCTTAAGCATTGTACGTACAGCAACAAAGAAAAAAGAGAGCCAACCGCACTACACGAAATGGAAGGGAAAAGTGAGGGGAAGAAGGAAAACGAATGCTCGACGATTAATGAACATAAATATATGCAATATTTGTTTAATGTTTGTTAAGAAGTTGTCTGCTTCTATTGTTGTTAATATTATGTGCTTTCATTTTTTCTATTATTTGTAGTCATTGTTGTTGTTTTTGCTTTTTGGTATTTGTTGTTGTTTTTGTATTTGTTGGTTTGCGTGCTGTGGTTTAGCTGATTTTTTTCGCTGTTTTGTATTTCTTCTGTTTGTTTAGTATGTGCTGCATTTACAGCTTAGCAGTATTTACAACCTTTCTTCGTTCCTCCGGGGAAATTGAGGCAAAATTCCGGCAATTTATTATATTAGGCCCAATTTTTCTGCAACATGTGTAAACAGGCCCAGAACTATCTGTTGTCTGCAAGTAACTAGGGTTCTCTTCTTTATCGAAACGGATACCAAAGTGATACAAATCTGATCCGAAAATTACTTCACTTCTCGGAGTTTTTGCACTTTCTTTGTACTCTTTGTGTACTGTTGAAGGGTGTTTCCATCAAACTTCCTCAAAATGATGTGCGCCAACAAAACATCAACATCATAGCCAACTTCAGCTTTTTCCTTCGTGATTAATGCACTTTAATTTTTTTTTGATAACCCAAACTCAGGTGAAGCCCCTTATACATGCGGTGCATTGCTTTGGCGAGTGGAAAGTAAAGGATCGGACGGGGAAAGAGGAGCAATGTTTATTGACGCTTTCCTTGAACTTCTGGATGTCGCAATTAGTGAGAAATGCATTTGCCGGACGCGATTCCACATACGGACTGTACTAGCGAAAAATGAATTTGATCTTTAGTGTTTTGTGCGGTAAACTGGCGATAACAAACGGGTGCGAATTCATAGAAAGTCGCGTATCCCTGCCGAAAGATAAGAAGGAGTGAAATATTTCTTGCGCCGCTTAAAAAACCTATGCTATTAAGTGCTTTTTCTACACTTCAAATACATGACTCGCCCATCCAGCGTCCATTGTATTTTCATGCCCGAAACATTGTTCATCATCCATTAATAGAAATTGACGATATTGTTAGGTCAGCGAATCGCTTGTGAGAAGTGTCTAATCCTTTGGTCTTCAATATCTTGAAGATTCGGCCTTCGGTCGAATGAATATGCATGACAGAGGTTACAGTCATCTGCGAAAGAGCAGATTGGATTCACGATCTGACCCAAAAGATCGTAAATGAAAATAAGAAATAAAGAGGGAGAAAGGCCAGATCCCTGTGGTACACCTGCGGTCAGCTATGTGTGTTAGATGAGAACTTACTACAACAACTCTAATAGTGCGATCTCAAAGAAACCGCGAAATAAATCGAGCAAACATATTACCGACGCCAAGAGCGATCAGCTCTGATATGAGTGCATGGCCTTGGAGATATCCAGATTCACGACCTTACCGTCACAATATTTATACCGACTCAAACGCTCCGACAAGAATGCCAACAGGACTCCGCTCACTTAGCAGGTCGTTGGTAGCTAAATACCTCATAAGATGGTAATGGAGAGCGCAGAGCAAATCGCAATTGGCCGATAATTCGCAGGATTATTGGCTTCACCTATTACGGGATCGGCTGAACGTTCGCAACCTTCCAACGCGATAAGAAGACTCCCGTGCGGTAAGCAAGTTTGAAAAGGTCGCGAAATAGACGGGCTAGCGTCGAAGAGCACTTACATAGGACAAGAAATACCATCTGGGCCCGGGGATTTGCTTCAATCGAGGTTCGCATGAAAATATATGAGGCATGGAACTTGATACGTTTTCGATCGCGGGGAGTGGTTGATTGCTTCCGGCAAGGAAGAATTTCCTGCAAATATTGCAGCCAAAAGGTTAGCTTTATCGACCGGATCAGTGAATGCCTGGTTGTCTTTAACAAGAGTTTGGATTGATCAACAACTATCCTTTACTATTCTTACAAACGACCAAAAGCTCTTTCTTCCCCTGGGAGAAGTAAGAACCTTTGTATGTAGACGTTGTTCGTGCAGAAATTTTTCACGCCTGACCACTCTAGCACACGACGCTCTTGCTTGTTTTCGCAGCAGTTCAGTAATAGAGTTTTTGTTCAAACGCCAATTTCTGAACGCTTCCTCCTTAGATCTGACAGCATCCCTGCATGCCTTGTTAAACCAACAGTTTTTGGCTGGTTTAGCCTACATAATTTTATTTGGAACAAATGTCTTTATTCCAGATAAAATAATATAGAAAAAACTGTCCAAAGCGGTTGGTATCGAAGCGATACGAAGAAAGGAATACGGAAAGGATGCTGAAACAATGAAGTGATCGGACTTACCAATAGGTGCAAGTACATTAAATTCGTACTTTTCAGGGTGCGAAGTTAACTTAAGGTCAAGAATGTTATGTTGTTGCCCTTCTACACATGGAATATGTGTCGGTACATTCACTAGTTGCGTCAAGTCATTTTGCGCTGCGAAGAGCTCGGCGTATTGGCCCTCCTGAGTTGTATGACTCGAATGTGAAACCCAGGCGGAATTATAGACATAGAAATCGACGACAATTTCACTTTCTGCATAACTCTCCAAAACTTTCGATATTGAATCAGAAAGGCCGTCAAAGCGGTTAAGAGAACCCTCCCTTGTCGAGTTTTGTCTTCTATAAAAAAAAACCCAAAATGTGGTGCGTGTGTTTCAATCCTGAACTTAACCCTGAGGGAGTTCAATTCTGGATCTTGTGAGTTCAAGAATTGCTGGCTCTGAAACACTGTGTCATTACGTACATATACCACATTACCTCTGTGGGAAATAAAAAGAGATAGGGTGTGGTACCCATGAACGTAAAAATCCTGTGGATCAGATTCCTCACGGAATTATGAATATGAGAAAACACAGCAAAAAACTTCGCACGCAACTCACGTATGTTGGCGAAATGGATTTTAAACTTCTTCACCATTACGCCAACTAGAGAACAAAAACAAACGTCTGTGTGCAAATGCAGTTACCGATCTTACCCCCTTTGTCGCTGTTGATCCCGTCCAATGCTTAGTGTTATGCCTTAAGCATTGGATGTACAGCGGCAGAAAAGGAAGCGAAATGGAAGGGAAAAGGGAGGGGAAGAAGGAAAACGAATGCACGACGATTAATGAACATAAATATTTGTAATATATGCAATATTTGCTTAATGTTTGTTAAGAAGTTGTCAGTTTATATTGTTGTTAATATTATGTGTTTTCATTTTTTCTATTATTTGTAGTCATTGTTGTTGTTTTTACTTTTTGGTGTGATATTGTATTTGTTGGTTTGCGCGCTGTGGTTTAGCTTTTTTTGTGGTTTTGTGTTATTTTTTCTGTTTGTTTAGTATGTGCGGGAGTAAATTCTTTTTTGTTATTTATTTTATTGTTTTAAAGACGCACGAGAGACACTGTAACACGGAAAACATTGAACGCTGAAGACATAGAAAACGCGTGCGGACCGGACGACAGACAGAACATTACTATACAAACTTTCCACCAAAGAATCCCATTGCATGCCTAACGTCTTAGCTTCCTAATTCTCCTCAATTTGAATGACTTCATTGGCCGAATTGTTTTCAAACTCATTCTTGATTTGATTGTTGTTCGACATCCAGTTTCTTAGGTAAAATCCAGATTCTTGTAAGTGCGTAATCAGATTTGTGTAAATACTCTTACACTCAGCAACGCTGTCTGCTCTTGTTAAATCCATATAGAAATCGTGTTTAATTATCAGGCGAATGTTATTGTCTGCATCGGTAGCAGTTTCGGTAGCAGTTTCCTGAAGAGCAAGTACTGCTTAGAACGGAGCATCCGCTGTACTATACCGTCGTTAGCTAAAACTCATGGATGGGTTGTGATGGCTCTCTCCTCCATACTATATGTTGATACCGCTGGTCTTGCTCGTCCATCTTCTCTAGGCGGTACATCTTTTCAATGTCAGCAGTTATGACATATCTCCATTTATGATGTCGGAAATGTCTTTTTAAAATGAAGGCCAATCTTGCTCGCTTCCGTCAAACATGGGTAGCTTCGTCACCGGCAAGTGAAAACCTAGATTGACGACCCTGAATACCATTAATTTATTCTTCTAATTTTGCCTGCATACGGTACATCCTGTCTTCCAAAGCCTCATATGCTTCTGAAGCAGAAGTATCCCGTCGGTATTTCGCTTCTACCTGACTTGCCGCTTGTGATGTTATCGACCAGATGTCTTTAATTTGACGTCGTTCTGTCCCATTAAGTATCCTCGCTGCTTTAGCCATCTTTGACTCCAGAATATCAATAACGCTGTCAGCTGGACCTGACTGCCTTGTATGAGTTGATTTTTCTTGTACTTATGGTGTCTCCTCTAACACCATCTTCACATATTGCCCACGCACTGCCAAAGTTGAAGGTGTTTGTTGTAGTTTCCAGATTCTCCTTTACAGTTTGGTAACATCTATCATTGAAATATTGATGCTGCTTGCAGAATTTTAACGTAGTTAAATTCAAACTTCTTTTAATTTTTCTATAACTCCGGTTACTCTGCCCTGTGGTATTAGGGTCAGAATTGCTGTGTACAGCTTTGATTTCTCTACAAACAATCTTTGTGCTATGTCGGACAACATTTTTATTAAATGTTACTCGTTATTGCCCTTAGTGGATGTTGTTTTTTTTAAGAAGCAGATAGTTTTTTTTCTATTGCAATTAGTGGCTGTTTTTTTAACGGATAGTTTCTTTCTATTGCCACTAGTGGCTTGTGTTGCGGATCTTTTTATCCATTTTTACTTCTCGTTTATCTTCGATTAGTCTTGGACCTTTTTTTCCGAATTTTTGATTCAAAAATACGATTTTAAACAGTTTTGCATATGAAGAAACGATATTTCTCCTTTGTGTTAAGCTCGATGTCAAATTTTCTTTCTTGATAAGCTATCTAGGTTCTTTTTTAAATCTCTTACCATTGGTGGGGGAAAATTTAAAAAATCACTTTCGAAGGATCAAATTTAAAGAGCAGTTACGAAATAAAAGATCTTTACGTGTTGAGTACTGGTAGAATACCCATTTTAATTTACAAAACGAAACACTCACTTTTATTATAGTGAATCTTAAAATACGTCTAGAATATACCATGAGTCGATAATCTATTCACATTTATACAAATACCCAAATACTAATTACTGTCTAAACTTACATATGACACATGACGGGCGCAGTCGTTTGAGATATCGCGTCGACCCTTTGCAGTCTTTGGTCATCGATTTACATTTGAAGGCTTGTTTGTGTGTGTGGCCCAGACTGCTGATAGTGACACACTTGAAGTGTCATAACCAGTCGCCAGTACATACAAATGGAAAGATTACAAAACGTGTGGCCCAGACTATTGATAGTGACATACTAGAAGTGCCATAACCAATCGCCAGTACATACGAATGGAAAGACAACAAAACGCATGTTCAATTCCGAACATCGTCCATTTTTCCACAGTATCAGCCATTTCCTCGATAAGTTCAATCCAAGCTAAGAAAATATGAATCCACACTACTATGGGTTACATAACCCGGAAAATGTATTTTCATACGTTTTTCAACGTACCGACACTAGGAAGATATACCAGATAATATATTCAAACTTTGTGGGCCCGCAACTCAGGAAATATGAGCTTTCGGAATTTCTTTTTTGATATTGGGATAACATTCTCTACACCCTGCACCGTTTTTTTATTTTGTCGTTGCATAGCTGAGGGGGTGGGAATGCTTACATAAAGCTTAGGTAAATATATAAAGACATTAAGTGCGTTTTGTTGTGTCGCGTCCTTCTGAACAATAATTCAAGTTTTTTACGAGTACCACAATAAATTTGGTTAGATTGTAATTTCCTGTGTATTAATAATAATAAAACTAAGGCTATGTTCTTTGGTTCACATCGCTGTAAGCGATACTCCAGTCGAAACTGTAAAATGGAGTGTTTAGGTGTCAATCTTGATTGTAGGCTTGATTTTTCGGTCATATTAACTCGGTTGTTTCTCAGGTAATATTCTCTACAAGGTGATTATACACTACCAATATGTACTTATCTTTTTTTATCAGAAAGAAAAATGCACATTGTATTTTAATGTCGCCGAGAAATTGTTGACTGGAAATCATATCAGCAACTACGTAGCTTTTACCTCTATTGTACGCTATGTATACGGGGTACATAGATATGATTATATTTGTTGTCATGCCTTACAATTTCTTGGTATTCCGTTTAGCTTACACTCTTATATTCGGGATATTAACGACTATTTATAAGATTATAAATTCTGGTTCATCTCCGTTATTAAGTGATGAGTTTGTATTTTGTAGATTTACAAGAAATCCTCAACTTTTACTACCGCCGTTTACAACACACTTTGTTTGAACTGTCATACTCGTATCATGCGCGAGTAGTTCGTAGTTGAAGTCGGCTTCCCTTGCGTCTGCGTAACTTTTCTTATTCTAAGTTTTTCTGCGTAGAGTAATTGACAATACATTTTTAAATATTTTGTAAGTACTGTTTTGTCATGGGGATTTCACTTTTATTTTTTAAATTCTCATTTTCCTTTTGATGGCTGGGGAGCTACTTTTAATGTGCTTTTAGCAATTATTTGTTTTTTTCCTTTCCTTTTTTGTATTCAGTATATTTCATTAAAACTATTTTTATGTGAATATGAAAAATTGTGTAATTGCCCTTGAAAGCTTTTGTATATTACAATAAAGACAATAAAAATTGCACTATGCATCAAAATTTCGGACTTTCTCTGGGGAATGGATGATTTCTTTGTACAGTAAAGTAAATAACCAAACGGTCGTCCTTTGAATTTTTTTTAGAAATTGTGAGTAAAATTTGATAATTTCAAAAGGCTGGTACATAATAAGTTTGTTCACTAGAAAATTGTATGCAAGAATAATTCAACATCGACGGCAACGGCGATTCCTTCCTCACTTTCGAAGAAAATGGCCTAATGATGCCGCCAGCCTAAAATCCACACCAAACAGTGACTCGGCATGGATGTATGAACCCCTAGACCACTCGTATTACCAACTCGACTGAAAAATATATTTCTTTTTTTTATAACTTCATTATACGAGTATCTCGCAAAAAAAGATGTTGGGTATCACATAAGTCAGATTGGACAGCTCCAATCCTATGGACATATTTTTGGTCATATGAATACCCAGTAGACAGCCTACTGATGCATTTTACGTCTTTTGCACCCCATTCCGTAAGTTTTTTCTACCAGTCACTTCATAAGACCGCAGGTAAAATCTGAAATTCCATTCATTCCACTTAAGTTCTTTTAAGATATGGAAGGCTTTATCATGGAATGCTTGATCAAATTCATATTTAGCAGTAACATGGGATCCAACATCGCAGGCATCCTTAGCAATGTTATCGCAAATTTCAGTGACAAGGCCCGGAAGTGCAATTTGAAGTAAAACCTCTGCTCATTGATATTCTTATAGTTCAAATCACCGCAACCAAAAGACAAAAAGGAACCTGCATAATAACTTAGTTGATTAAGGTATATCGGGGATGGAAAAGAAGTATTGTCGGAAATATTCTTATACCTATAATACTGTTAGGTATTACAATTGATCCTAAAAGATCTTCGACAACTTGACTTGAATCATTTGGTCAACTTGAACAATACTCGTGCTTCCAATACTTTTAATTTAATTTTTCTTTTAATTTATTATTCTTTAATACTGCAATCCGATTAGGAATTTCGTTCATATTGACTGCAGTAGAACATTAATCTATTAACACAGTTTTCTTTGCTAAATATTGGAGATCTTTAATACATAATATACGTAGTCCATGTCTTCATTGCCAGCTGCTAATGATTTTCTCTTCTTGCCAAGACATTCATGGAGGCACTCAAAGGAATATTCGGTAATGAAGTCTAATTTAGAACAGTTGCAACATTACTATTGATAAGAACCACGAAATAAATAGGGACCTGATCCCTAAGATGTTAAAATTATTGTAATTATTCCATTTGCATTTTTAATAAACATTCATTATTTTTTGTTTAAGAATATTTAACAGATTGATTTTTTCCACAAAAGACTCTTTGCTTTGCTATAACAGCAGCCTCCTTCCAAATTTCTTTTGCGTCGAATACACTGCTGATGTTCTGTAAAGTCGGATATTTATTGCATTTCTCGAGCACGGCAGCTCCTAGCATGATTTTTTTTTTGACAGATCGTCATTCCACTAATACTTAGACACTCTTTTAGGACCTGTACTATAAACTACACCCAAAACTTCCTGCCTGAAAGCATCCTGAACTAAATCAATGTTAGAGTGAATGTTCAAATTCCTTGAAGATTTCATAGGTTTTTGCTTAGCAAGAAACTTTGAACGCCGTTGTCTACTGCTCTTAAAGGAGAGTGATGAATCCCCCTCAAATTGGTGAGAAAGTAGATTATTCAAACATTGAGTTAGAAAAGTGTTGGCCAATATTATTGGTCAACACTGACTCAATGTTATATTTCATCAATTTTCTAATTAGACTGTGCTATTTGACGTAAGTCACTATCAATACAAATTTAATTTATCTGACAAATTGTTAATTATCTGACAAAATTGAACAGGGATTAAACCGGCTCAAGACCTCTTGCTTCTATATTTAAATAAAAGACAAGTTTTTAACAAAATGGCAAAGTGACATTGATTTTCGTGGCTGCACACTACTTTTATCATGATTTCGGGTCCGTGACAACCCTCTTCAGAAAGCCTTGCTGCAATTGTTGAAAGTAAAACCGAACTCTATAAGGCCAGGCTCTCCACAAACGAATGAGAACTACTGTTGTAAACCTTACTTTTCAAGTTTTCTTCACACAATTGCCCACGAAAATACAACTCACTCTTGCCAGCTCTAAAGAGACTCCACATCGAGAGCTATCAATAGATTTCTTTTACAACAACGTGTGTGTGTGTGTTGTAAAAAGAGTCTAGTTGACTATGTCAACTTGTGTGTCGTGCCGTGCATGTAAGTATGTTTAGCTCGTTTGTTTTATTTCGGTCTGTTGCTTTTACACATTGAACAGGGATTAAACCGGCTCAAGACCTCTTGCTTCTATATTTAAATAAAAGACAAGTTTTTAACAAAATGGCAAAGTGACATTGATTTTCGTGGCTGCACACTACTTTTATCATGATTTCGGGTCCGTGACAACCCTCTTCAGAAAGCCTTGCTGCAATTGCTGAAAGTAAAACCGAACTCTATAAGGCCAGACTCTCCACAAACGAATGAGAACTTCTGTTGTAAACCATACTTTTCAAGTTTTCTTCACACAATTGCCCACGAAAATACAACTCACTCTTGCCAGCTCTAAAGAGACTCCACATCGAGAGCCATCAATAGATTTCTTTTACAACAACGTGTGTGTGTGTTGTAAAAAGAGTCTAGTTGACTATGTCAACTTGTGTGCCGTGCCGTGCATGTAAGTATGTTTAGCTCGTTTGTTTTATTTCGGTCTGTTGCTTTTCCACATTGAACAGGGATTAAACCGGCTCAAGACCTCTTGCTTCTATATTTAAATAAAAGACAAGTTTTTAACAAAATGGCAAAGTGACATTGATTTTCGTGGCTGCACACTACTTTTATCATGATTTCGGGTCCGTGACAACCCTCTTCAGAAAGCCTTGCTGCAATTGTTGAAAGTAAAACCGAACTCTATAAGGCCAGGCTCTCCACAAACGAATGAGAACTACTGTTGTAAACCTTACTTTTCAAGTTTTCTTCACACAATTGCCCACGAAAATACAACTCACTCTTGCCAGCTCTAAAGAGAATCCACATCGAGAGCCATCAATAGATTTATTTTACAACAACGTGTGTGTGTGTTGTAAAAAGAGTCTAGTTGACTATGTCAACTTGTGTGCCGTGCCGTGCATGTAAGTATGTTTAGCTCGTTTGTTTTATTTCGGTCTGTTGCTTTTACACATTGAACAGGGATTAAACCGGCTCAAGACCTCTTGCTTCTATATTTAAATAAAAGACAAGTTTTTAACAAAATGGCAAAGTGACATTGATTTTCGTGGCTGCACACTACTTTTATCATGATTTCGGGTCCGTGACAACCCTCTTCAGAAAGCCTTGCTGCAATTGTTGAAAGTAAAACCGAACTCTATAAGGCCAGGCTCTCCACAAACGAATGAGAACTACTGTTGTAAACCTTACTTTTCAAGTTTTCTTCACACAATTGCCCACGAAAATACAACTCACTCTTGCCAGCTCTAAAGAGAATCCACATCGAGAGCCATCAATAGATTTCTTTTACAACAACGTGTGTGTGTGTTGTAAAAAGAGTCTAGTTGACTATGTCAACTTGTGTGCCGTGCCGTGCATGTAAGTATGTTTAGCTCGTTTGTTTTATTTCGGTCTGTTGCTTTTACACATTGAACAGGGATTAAACCGGCTCAAGACCTCTTGCTTCTATATTTAAATAAAAGACAAGTTTTTAACAAAATGGCAAAGTGACATTGATTTTCGTGGCTGCACACTACTTTTATCATGATTTCGGGTCCGTGACAACCCTCTTCAGAAAGCCTTGCTGCAATTGCTGAAAGTAAAACCGAACTCTATAAGGCCAGACTCTCCACAAACGAATGAGAACTTCTGTTGTAAACCTTACTTTTCAAGTTTTCTTCACACAATTGCCCACGAAAATACAACTCACTCTTGCCAGCTCTAAAGAGACTCCACATCGAGAGCCATCAATAGATTTCTTTTACAACAACGTGTGTGTGTGTTGTAAAAAGAGTCTAGTTGACTATGTCAACTTGTGTGCCGTGCCGTGCATGTAAGTATGTTTAGCTCGTTTGTTTTATTTCGGTCTGTTGCTTTTCCACATTGAACAGGGATTAAACCGGCTCAAGACCTCTTGCTTCTATATTTAAATAAAAGACAAGTTTTTAACAAAATGGCAAAGTGACATTGATTTTCGTGGCTGCACACTACTTTTATCATGATTTCGGGTCCGTGACAACCCTCTTCAGAAAGCCTTGCTGCAATTGTTGAAAGTAAAACCGAACTCTATAAGGCCAGGCTCTCCACAAACGAATGAGAACTACTGTTGTAAACCTTACTTTTCAAGTTTTCTTCACACAATTGCCCACGAAAATACAACTCACTCTTGCCAGCTCTAAAGAGAATCCACATCGAGAGCCATCAATAGATTTCTTTTACAACAACGTGTGTGTGTGTTGTAAAAAGAGTCTAGTTGACTATGTCAACTTGTGTGCCGTGCCGTGCATGTAAGTATGTTTAGCTCGTTTGTTTTATTTCGGTCTGTTGCTTTTACACATTGAACAGGGATTAAACCGGCTCAAGACCTCTTGCTTCTATATTTAAATAAAAGACAAGTTTTTAACAAAATGGCAAAGTGACATTGATTTTCGTGGCTGCACACTACTTTTATCATGATTTCGGGTCCGTGACAACCCTCTTCAGAAAGCCTTGCTGCAATTGTTGAAAGTAAAACCGAACTCTATAAGGCCAGGCTCTCCACAAACGAATGAGAACTACTGTTGTAAACCTTACTTTTCAAGTTTTCTTCACACAATTGCCCACGAAAATACAACTCACTCTTGCCAGCTCTAAAGAGACTCCACATCGAGAGCCATCAATAGATTTCTTTTACAACAACGTGTGTGTGTGTTGTAAAAAGAGTCTAGTTGACTATGTCAACTTGTGTGCCGTGCCGTGCATGTAAGTATGTTTAGCTCGTTTGTTTTATTTCGGTCTGTTGCTTTTACACATTGAACAGGGATTAAACCGGCTCAAGACCTCTTGCTTCTATATTTAAATAAAAGACAAGTTTTTAACAAAATGGCAAAGTGACATTGATTTTCGTGGCTGCACACTACTTTTATCATGATTTCGGGTCCGTGACAACCCTCTTCAGAAAGCCTTGCTGCAATTGTTGAAAGTAAAACCGAACTCTATAAGGCCAGGCTCTCCACAAACGAATGAGAACTACTGTTGTAAACCTTACTTTTCAAGTTTTCTTCACACAATTGCCCACAATTGCTCAAACCGGTTGTAGCTTTTCGGATAATACGAATCCAGCACTTCCTTAACATTTTTTTCTACGTCATAATGACATTAACCATTTCCTGTTTTTGCCATAACATCATAGTCTCTTCTGATAGACAAAGAGGCCCTCTTATTTGCTCAGTAGTGCGATTCTGTAACTTTAAACAATAACAAGAATTGCTAAAGTTGTCAACATCTTGCAGAAACGATTAGCTGATTCTGTAACTACTGATTAACAACGAAAAGTACAAAGAAGAATACGAAAAATGAATGAATACGCACCACAAAATGTTAGGAACGTTTTATTTTGAATATTAATTAATAAAAATTTTAAGATTTGGATCAAAAATCTATGAATAATATACATAGTATATTATTTCGAATGCATTTTCATGTAATTTTCTTTTTACCATTTGCACATTGATTGAGTGGTAGCCATGGTGGTTGACATAAGCCTCCTTATGATATTTTGGGGACAAAATGAAGACATGTGTAGAATCGATAGCTCCGATAGTGCCTCCAACAAATGGTGAGGTGATGAAGCAAACACTGCTTTAGCCGCATGGCGCTCCACTAGAGTCATTGGGAATATCACCTTTGCAAAAAAACATGGAGTCGTTTACACGACGTATATAACGACTAATTGACGTTTGACTCATTACACTGTGGAACATTTTTGGAGTTATTGTCTGGGGGGTGAGAAATTCCAAGTCAGGGTGATGGTACTAGGTCAGTATATTAAAACCCTCAAAGGGTTTTGCGTTCGTATGTGCCAGTTTTAGTAACTTCACTTAATTGTAAATAAAAGCAGAACGCGTTAATAGATTTCTATGATCTATGTCGCATTTTGTTTATAGGTTATGTGACTTTACGTGAAAGTTATAAGACTCTACACGTTTTTCCGTTTGGGATTTATATGTTTAAAAAAAAATTCATTTCTAATTGCAAAAATGTTGATTTGGTAGAAAAACAGTATATTAATGGATTAAAGAAAATGTAATTATTAATTTTTCTCAATTTATTTCAGCAAAATCGAACTAGTCGTTCTCGAGTTATGTCAAACTACGTTTTTTGCCAACATTTTACAACTAAGCGAAAAAACATCAAGATAAGGAAAAAATGTAAAAGGTCATAAAAAAAACTGGCACATACGAACGCAAAACCCTTTGAGGGTTTTAATATACTGACCTAGTACCACCACCCTGACTTGGAATTTCTCCCCAGATTGGCTGTTGTACTGTGTTATTAACCCCCATTGCTCTCCCCCGGGCCGTTGGTAACATCCTGTTGCAAATAATCTCAAGGCAGCTAGAACCTAGCAAAACAACGCTTCTAAGTTAATTCAAATATGACCCATTGTACGATTTTACCTGTTTTTCAGTCGAAATTGCTGTTATTCTCAAATCTCTTAATTTGCCATCAAGCTGAAAAACAAGATTTTCAACTATGTCCGGAGATAATCTGTAGAGTTTCCGAAATTAGGTTCCAATCAATTCAAATGGGTTGTCTAAATATCGGAGCTAGCGCCTATCAACTGATGGAACACGATTTAATGATTCATTCCGCGACAATTTATATGCCAAATACTCAAAAGACATTTTAAAAACGTTTAAAACAATTTATCGAATTCTTAACAACACAATATTTGTTGTCTTTTACTGAACAACAGCTGATTATACAGTAACAACTGTCGTTAAAAATTTTACTTAATTGCAAAAACCAAAAATTTTGTTGTTAGCCATTTTTAACCATTCCGATTATCGTTAAAAAGTTACAGAATTGCACTACAGGACTCATATCCTTGGTATTGGACTACAATCAACTGCACGTGACTCAAAAATACCACATTTAATGCGCTTCTCTAGACCTGAAGTAGTACCTCTTATGCCCAAATCTTCCACGCTTGTAGCAGTGTTACATTGATAACAAAACTGATCCCCTTTAAACCTTGTTTGCTTTAGGAAAAATTAAAGGGAAACCCTACCACAAAGAAAGCCAATCTTCCCCGTCGGTGTGGGCACAAATTTTTATTTTTCCTTGTCATCTCTTCCATTAAATCGCTACCGAGGTAATCGGGTAATCAATCATCGCGCTAAATTTAATCAAATCCTGTGACAAGTTTTATAAATCATAGTCTGATGTCAGTTCATTATAAATGCAACCCGTATTTACGAGAATACACTTCCTAATAACAGTTTTTTGCCGTTCCTGCAATTAGTAATTGATATTTCTTTCGTGTAAATATTTTTATTTAATAATATATTTTATTTATATTTATGTGTGTACTTCTTTATTGAGTATGCTTTCGTTCATTTTAATGAGATAAATTAATTAAAACTATAAATGATACCCAGTAATTTTATGCCACTGCATTACCTTTTAATGTTACTTTACTTCCCATGAAATATGATTTAAAATGTTTGTGCTTTTTTTAACCGTATAGTTATGATTAATATTACATACTATTTTTTATACATAGCTTTGTCTTTAATTATTCAGGATTTCCAATAAATAAATTTAATAAACCCACAGGCATGTTTGTGTTCCGTAGCACTTGTGTTTTTCGTGTTGCTCGCACTATTTTTTAACGTTTCCAGGATATGTCTGTAAACGTTAAAAAATATCTACTTTTTGCCCTTCGCATTATCGTTTCTGTCCAGTTTGTAGGCTATCTTGCGGATATCGTTGAAGGGTTTCAGCTGCACGTAGCAAGTTTTTTGTTGCGCCGGTCCCGGTGTTTTGGCTCTTGTTGTATCCGTGAGAAGTAATCCCCATGTCGTGAGGGGTAAAATTTACTCGAGCCGGCTCATCCGTTGGTTCAACACACCATCATTGGCCGGGTCATTTCTGGCCCGTGCCATGTTAACAATATTTCATTTAATAATATGTTTGCTTACTACCAAACTCAATCCCTAGTGCCTCTCTATCTGAATGTTACTGTGTAGGTTCCATTTGGCCCACTCTCGTAGTGTCATTAGCTAAATGGTATTACAAAATGAGTTCTTGGCCTACTTTCGTAGTAAAGTAATGCATTCGTAGTACTTTTCTTCCGAAAGGTGCTATAAAGGGCCCTTAGTGCCATTTGTAACATTGTACTACGTAGGGTCCTCTTGGCCTAATTGCGTAGTCAATTGAACGCATTTGTAGTGCCTTTCCCTCCTAAGTGTACCACGTAGGGTCCAATTTTGAAGTGACACTTTTAGCATGGTAGTACGAAGGGTCCTTTTGTTTTTTAGTTGGTTGGTTTAAAGTAGAGGGTCCAAGAGAGAGGTATTCGCATATGCCTGAACACGGCCTGCTGTGAGCTCCTGTTAGATGGCTTCTTAATATTCTATGGTCATAGACGTTCTGTGCGTCTACGAAATTTTTGATCCTGCACCAACACATCCCCCTTCTGTGCTCTAGGTTTGTCATTCTAAACGGAAGATGTTGTAGTCTCGATCTCTCGAACGCTGGACATTAACAGTTTAGATGTCCCCTCGCACATTCCGCTTATCTAATGCGGAAAAGAGTGCCCGGTAAAAACGCCCATCATATTGCTTAATTCAGTATTCTTCAGACCTAATACCTTTTTTGTTCTTTTTATCAGGGTTCTCCCAAAGTTTTGAGTTATTTTGCACCCGCTGGGCCGCTCCATAGTGGTTTTTTTTAAAAAAAATTAGATATAACGAAGTAAATGTTTTTATTCTCATTAAGTTACTATTACAAAAATGCAATTTTATTAAAAGTATTATATCTTATTTGGATCCGCTTTATCATCATCACTGTCACTGTCAATTTGTATGTTTGAAGTAGCTAAATCTCCAGGAGTAGTAGGCTGTGGATCTCTTTATGTTTCTGGTTCTTGCCCTTTGTCAGTATCCTCTTCATCTTTTGTTTTTAACCACCAGTATTAATCAGCAAATAATTGCATGGAATGCACTGTTTCGAAACAAATCCGAAACAGTGCTAGACCTCTTCCATAATTCAGTTAACAAATGTAGCCTTATAATCAGTATTAAGTTTTAGTAATTCAATAGCATTCAGGAATTCTGAAATGGCCTGCACTCGTTTGTTGCAATTACTGCTGCCCCAACCCAGCGGTATATGAAACGAAGTACAAACATAGTAATCAATGACGTCAGTAAAATTTTGTAAGCAAACGATTTAACTACTGAAAATGTAATATATGTGTGTGTTACTCCGATTACAATGGAAGCGGAGAGTTAGTATGTTTGAACTTACGAGTATATAAGTTATATGTACATATATATATATTTACACACATCGAATGTCAGTTTTGCACAGACTGTATATCAGTTGCTAACAGCATTTCGTCACATATTACAGTTTACACATAAATACCAGCAAACGATGAAGATCATGATTGGGCATGCACATTCATGCTTTTCACTTTATATTTTGGCGTAACTGTACGCATCGTGTATAAAATTTGATTTATGCATGATCGATCTTGCACGATCATGTTTGTTTACTTGCTCTACGTACGTATGAAAGCGTATGAGAGAAAACAGAAAACGAAAACATGACAGATTCTGCATGTGCATGCTCAAACATGCTCAGTTACTGAATTTTGTTTCAAATCGTCTTTCCATTATGATTTTTGGTGTTAGGTAGTAACACAAAAGACAATTTGAATTCAGTTTTGAAGTTGAACTCCTCCTAATCGCATCGAACAATAAATTGCATATATAAAAAGTTATTATAAAAGTTATTATAAAAGTTATTTAAAATATTATAAATAAAATATAATAAAATAAAACCAACTAAATATTTTTTGATTTATTATTTAAACACAAAATTAATTAAAACATAATTGGCGCAGTCAGTAGGATGCCCGGGTATTCGTGCGAAATATATTTGGGAATACCGGACATCTTAATGTCTTAACGGGCATAGAAAGACTAATTTAATTAAACGAATGAAAAAAGTGATGAAATCCTAAAACTTTATAAAAAGATTTATTTTAAAAGTGGAATAAAAAGATAAAAGATTAAGAAACATAATCTAGAATAATAATAAAAAAAAAGCAGTTGCAAAAAAAAATATACTATTACAGAACCACCAAATATTAAGAACTAACTTGAAAATAAAGTTTTGCAATAAAAAAAAAAAAATTACTTCAAATATCCAAGTATTATCACAATAAAAACAATTTAAAAGTTCGAAAATTCAACCATTTGGAAACACGAAAAAACCGAGATTGTCTGAAAAAAGAACAATAATTTCGATACACAAATAAAAAATATCATACATAATTCAAAAAAAGGAGAATGCCACAAAAAGTGTAAAGTTCGTGCAGTACAAAAAAGGACGAATTTTTTTTCTCGCTTTAAATACAGTAAAAACAACAAAAGTTAATCATCGATTGAACTGAAGAAAATTTATAGTCAACCTAGAGCTGCAGTCGACCACCAACGGAAAGAAAATTGTAGAAGAGAGGCGGTAAAACCGATGCCCACCATTGATGCGGAAAAATAAAGTAGTAATAAGAGTAAATACTTTCTGTAAGATTTTATTGTATAAATATCTACCTTTTTTTCTTAATATTTTGTTAAACTACATACATTTACGTATGTATATACATACTTTTTTTCCATTAATTCAACTATCTTTTTGATATATTTTCTTCTCCTATTTGTACAATTTCCTTTGGGGTTTGTGGGAGTTCAATCTTGGAAAATTTAGACCGATTTTTCTTTTCGTTTTTTTTCAATAAATATTTTTTACGACATATAATAAATTTTGGATATGGCTCTCTCCTTGTCCTTGGATCCACTTAAAGTTCTTGGGAATTTGCCGGAGTTTTCTGGTGAAAGAAAGGATTTATATACGTTTATTTCCCTTATTGATAAAATCAATCCCCTTCTCACTCAGTACGATGAAACTTCTCAGTTGATATTTTTAGATCTTATTAAAAGTAAACTTAAAGGCAAGGCGAAAGAAACAATCGAAATTAATTTTCACGCTCAATCATGGGATGAAATTAAGATAGTTCTCACAAATAATTTTGGAGAAAGGCACAGTGTAGAAGAGTTATACGACAGACTTAGATCTGTAGTCTACAGAACTAATTCAATTGATTTTTACAATGAAATTAAAGATAAACTTCGAAGTTTGAACAACAAGACCGCCGCAGATATGGGTATAAACTTAGGTAGCGAAGGGGCTGCAAAAAATAATATGAGGACTGCTCTTAATGTGTTTAGAGAAAATATACCAGAGCCAATGAAAACAATTTTGGCTTGTAGAAATCCAAACACCCTTGAAGAAGCGATGGATATTCTCTTCACATCAGGGTATGCTAGCTATGAGCATACGAACAAGACTCATAGGCCGACGAATAATAATGGCAGATTCGATAATGTAAACGACACAAATAAGAATAGAAATAGAAACAATACTAACATAAATTATAGAAACAATGCAAATTATCAGAATAATGTTTATGGCAATCAACACTCAAGTTCGAGTGGAAACGACAACCGTCGTTACAATAACTGGGATCCTAGTAGTTACCCAGTGAGTTCAAATTGGCCAAATAATAACAGATTCCAACAACCATGTGGCCATTTCGGCAATAATAACACTAACCGAAATAACGGAAATTCAAATTTTAATAATGGACAGAATTATAGAAATAATTTTTCACACCACCACCAACAAAGTCAGCACAGAAATCAAACTACTCAGGAGCCAATGGATATCAATATGATCCGAAATTATAACGCATCAATTTTCCCACATAGTTTCAAAAATTCTGAAGGTCCAGAAAACGCACAAAGAGATTCAATGCCACAAAACTCGAACAACGTAGATACTAACTGTTTTCTGAATTCTAGTCAACAAATTGTTGCTGACGAGTGTGCAATAGCTCAAAATTTTCCTTTAGCGGCCTCTCCGGAGAATTACCGCATATAGTCCTCAAAAATAATCTGAAATTTATAGTGGATACTGGTGCCACCCACTCAATTGTAAATCCGGGACTATGCAATCCGAAGTTGAAAATTAATTCTTCAACTTTGACTTTAAAGACGCTGCAGAGTGAAATTCTTACAAACACTATTTATCGAGTCCCTATGTTTTCAGAATTGGGAGATAGCAACGACAATATATGTTTGATTGAATGTAAATTCCACGATGATTACGATGGAATCATAGGTAATGATATTTTACGGGTTTACAAAGCAGTTATAGATTATAATAAGAACCAACTTATAATAAACAATAGGATTGTCCCTCTGCTATTTCCACAATTTCAGACAGTTAAATTTATTACCAATGTGGAATGTGGATTAGTTCATATTGCAGAACACCGTAACTGTACTGGCGAGACTATAATTCATGAAGGTATTTATAACGCTCAAAATTTTAAGGTTGAGTCAATGACCCTTGCTAAATGTCCAGACGTAATTCACCTTGACAGTAATAGTTCGTGGCCAGTTACCCCTGATAATTATCATTTGGTCGATGACAATTTATCACAGGACGATAATCACAAATTACGTATTATAGACCAAGTCAGGACCGATCATTTGAATGAGGGTGAAAAACTTAATTTAAGAAATATTCTTCATAACTACAGCGAATTATTCTATGGGACAAATTCTAATTTGAGTTTCACAGACGTGATCAAACATAGAATAATTACTAAGGACGATGTACCTGTTTTTTCCAAGACATACAGATATCCGTATATACATAAGGAGGAAGTTAGGAGACAAGTTCAGGAAATGTTAGATTGTGGGATAATAAGGCCTTCGAAATCGCCATATTCTGCCCCTATATGGATTAGATGACGCTAGCGGATTGAAGAAATGGCGACTCGTTGTTGATTACAGAAAGCTTAATGAAAAGACCATAGATGACCGTTTCCCTATTCCAAACATTGAGGAAATTTTGGATAAGCTAGGTAGGTGTATGTACTTCACTACATTAGATCTGGCGAAGGGTTTCCACCAAGTGGAAATTGATGAGAGGGATGTCCATAAAACGGCGTTTTCCGTCGAAGGTGGGCACTATGAGTTCCTTAGGATGCCTTTTGGACTGAAAACGGCACCGGCCACATTTCAACGGCTCATGAATGGTATTCTGGGTGATTTGGTGAACAAGGTTTGCTTAGTTTACTTAGACGATATAATCGTTTACTCCACTTCCCTCCAAGAACACGTAAACTCTATAAAACTTGTACTTAATAGACTCAGAAATGCCAATCTCAAAATTCAAGTGGATAAATGCGAGTTTTTTAAAAAGGAAACGGAATTCTTAGGTCACGTTGTAACGAAAAATGGCATAAAACCGAACCCAAAGAAAGTTGAATGTGTCGCGAATTACCCACTTCCCAAGTCGCCCAAACAAATAAAACAGTTTTTAGGACTCAGTGGATATTACCGCAAATTCATGAGGGACTATGCGAGAATCGCAAGACCAATGACGAAATATCTTAAGAAAGACGCCAAGTTAAGAACGGACGATCCAGAATATCTAGAGAGTTTTAAAACACCTAAAATGCTCCTTATTAATGATCCCATATTAGTTTACCCCAATTTCAACAAACAATTTGTTTTGAATACAGATGCGAGTAATTTTGCCTTGGGAGCTGTTCTATCACAGGACAACCACCCCATTTGCTACGCCAGTAGAACGCTTAATCAACACGAAATCAATTACAGCACAATTGAAAAGGAATTGTTAGCGGTCGTGTGGGCCGTAACATATTTTCGCCCCTAGCTTTTTGGTAGAAAATTTATTATACAGACTGACCATCAGCCGCTTCAATGGCTTTTTTCCATGAAGGAACCCAATTCAAAATTAATAAGATGGAGGTTGAGATTGGAGGAATTCAATTACGAGATCGTTTACAAGCGGGGAATAAATAATGGAAATGCCGACGCACTGTCTCGAATAGAGCCCCAAGTACACTTAATTGAACAACCTCGACCAAGCCTTATTTCACTAAGCAATTCACCACTTAATACGTACCAGAACCAATTTTTAATAACGAAATCAAACTCTGCTTCGCTTAAAATAATAAATAAACGAATTTTCAGAAATACTAGAAAATTAATTTCAGCGAATAGGTTTGACGAAAATGATATGTTATCAATATTAAAGAATTTTTTTCACCATACAAAAGTTAACGCAATCTTTATAGAAGATAACAGCATTTACGAAGTTTTCGAAAGAACTGTCTCAAAATTTTTTCATGGAAATTCCCAACTAAAAATTTCAAGGTGCCGTAAACTTCTTCATGACATCGTGGATGAGGATGATCTCCATGAACACATTAAGAAAGAGCACTATAGAAACAACCATCGCGGTATTACTGAAAATTTCGAGCAGCTTAAAAAGCTGATATATCACCCGAAATTGAAATTAAGAATTCAACAATTTATTAACAATTGCCACGTATGCAATGTGGAGAAATACGACCGTAACCCAATAAAACAGATTTATAAAATAACCGAAACCCCCGATAGACCAGTTCAAATTGTCCATATAGATGTTTTTTACAGCCTAAGTAAAACATTGTTTTTGGCAATCATCGATAAATTTTCCAAGTTTGCTCAAGCAATAAAAATTCAAAACAGATCGTGGGTGGAATTTAAGAAAGCTCTTACCCAATATTTAGGTGTTGTAGGTGACATTACAAAAATCATTGCTGACAATGAATTAGGCTTTAAAGCACTGCCTTTCACCGAATTTTTGCGACAGAGAAATATTGAAATTCATTTCACGTCGAATAATAACCATACATCGAATGCAGACGTTGAACGTCTACATAATACCATGAATGAGCATATTCGCCTTCTTAGACATGACCCCGAAAGAGACACTGATACTGTAGAAGAAAAAATTTATAAGGTAATCATGTTCTACAATAATACTATACACTCAAGTACAGACTACAAACCAATAGATTTTCGAAATGGTCTGATTAATTCAGAAGATTATCCGAATATAAAAGAAAGGATTATCAAACTTAAAGAGAAATCAGTGGCTGAATTGAATCGAGATCGCGAGGACAGCGAAATTCAAACTGGTCAGGTTTATCTAAAACATGAGAAAGGAGGGAAAAATCATGCTAAGTTTAGAAAGATTAATGTAGATAGATTGGACGACGATCATGTAGTAACTCACACAAACCACAAGTATTACAAAGCGCATATTAACAGGAGAAAAAAAAATTTCAAGAGGGTAAAAGAACTTCCTAACTTTTGTCTATGTAAATAAAATTAAATTTATTAACATATAAATTAATAAATAAATTCTGATGCAAGAAAAAATGTATTGATAAAAAAAAAACAAAACAAAAACAATGTACGTATGTAAAAATTTTATAAAAATTGTGTTTCTTTTCATTATAAAAATGTTTTAAAACCAATATCTTGTAAAATGTATATCTACTCTATATACCAAAAAACATAAATTTAAATTAGAAATTATTTAGAAATTCAAATTCTGAAAATAGAAATTTCGACGGAGCCTCAATCAAACGATGGGGGAGTTATATGTATATATATATATATATTTACACACATCGAATGTCAGTTTTGCACCAGACTGTATATCAGTTGCTAACAGCATTTCGTCACATATTATAGTTTACACATAAATACCAGCAAACGATGAAAATCATGATTGGGCATGCACATTCGTGCTTTTCACTTTATATTTTGGCGTAACTGTACGCATCGTGTATAAAATTTGATTTATGCATGATCGATCTTGCACGATCATGTTTGTTTACTTGCTCTACGTACGTATGAAAGCGTATGAGAGAAAACAGAAAACGAAAACATGACAGATTCTGCATGTGCATGCTCAAACATGCTCAGTTACTGAATTTTGTTTCAAATCGTCTTTCCATTATGATTTTTGGTGTTAAGTAGTAACACAAAAGACAATTTGAATTCAGTTTTGAAGTTGAACTCCTCCTAATCGCATCGAACAATAAATTGCATATATAAAAAGTTATTATAAAAGTTATTATAAAAGTTATTTAAAATATTATAAATAAAATATAATAAAATAAAACCAACTAAATATTTTTTGATTTATTATTTAAACACAAAATTAATTAAAACATAATTTATATACTCGTACCACACATGTGTATAAGTTTTTATGTTTCTAATGCACAGAAATTCCAAAGAAAAAATGCAGTTAAAGTGGCATTGATGAAAAAGAAACAAGAAAAATGTAAGTGCAAGTAAAACTTTTTTGTTAGTTTAAACTTGATCGCGAAAAAAAGGTTGTCAAATTATTTTAAAGGTGATTAAGTGAAATTCCAAAAAAAAAAAATACAGTTAAAGTGGCATTGATGAAAAAAAAACAAGAAAAATGTAAGTACAAGTAAAACTTTTTTGTTAGTTTAAACTTGATCGCGAAAAAACGGTTGTCAAATTATTTTAAAGGTGATTAAGTGAAAATTATATTATATAAAGTTTAATACTATTAAATAAATAAATGCAGTATACGGTATGATAAGTTAAGACTATTTTTTTGTACAGAAAGTGGCATATATTTCTTTTTTATTTACAGAAGCCGTCACGGAGAAGGGACAGTCGAAAAATATAAAAAAGATTTGCAGCAATGCTCTAAAACATGTAAAATTAGATGCTTCGCAAAGAAATGCAAAAGCAGACTAAATGCTAACAAATAATCTTTTCATAATAAATACATTTGTGATATTAATTTTAACAGCTTTTTATTTATTTTTTTAAGCCGCCACGGCTAAACAATAAAGTTTAGTGAAAATATAAAATAGCCTTATGTTAGGCTTAATTTAAATTACCATGCGTTAGACTTTCGATCACAAAATCAGCGGGATGAGTGGTGCGACATCTTAACCTTGCCTGACAGGTGCAAATCGTATTGTAATCGAAGTGCATTACATTCAAATTTGCTAGCATTTATTAATGTATTATAAATGTCACTTAGAGCTCCGCTTATAACATAAATGCAGTTAAAATGGTACTTACTTGCATCGTCGCTTTTTATGTAAGCGAGAGCGCACCGATTAAGTTGTCATATTCGGTATGAGTATAGATTACATCAGCGATTAAGTAATGGGTGTTTTTACCGCTGGGAAGCTACAGGGTGAGAGCTAGCATCACAATCTATTATTTATTCATAACCTGTTTGTCGTTCTACCCTTACCAATCTTTGTAGTTCATACGTGGATGGAAGAATGTGGGGATCACATGGTATATTTTCCAAAGACCGGTACATCCATCACCCTGTCTCAGGATCGTTGCATCTGCGTTTGAAAACTCTAGAGACAAGAGATAACAATCTCCAATAGAGATTGATTTGAAAGACTAAGATCTTTGTCGTTCAGTAGACGATATTCTTGGAAGTCTGTATGTTCCTTTTGTTCATAACGGACTTCACATCTGCGCTCTTACCCGTGCTTGCCTTGGCGCTCATTTTCTTCGAGATTATATGAGTGGCTGCCGCTCTATCGATAGGTTCTATGCGAATTTTTATGTAGACGGTGGATGCGATGAAAAACGTATTTCGTTCTGTCTTATCGAGGCAGATAATTCCTGGAAAACCCGCAGCAGGTGATTTCGATTCTTTCTAGATGACATTTTGTATTCCACGATGTTATTGTTACACGGTACAGTTTTCTCTTTTTATTTTGCCAAAGTAGCAGTTTGTGTCACTTACTGCAATGTAAAGCACAAATCGTCCCTCGTTTTTTTCTTGGCAACATTGGCGTTAAGGGTCACTCATTCCCTTTTATATGTTCAGCTTCTTCTTTCTCGAAGGCATGGATCACTTATTACCCATCTTTGTCTGTGTAAATGGTTTATTAGCCGTGTCTAGCCTGTCTAGCGTGTGACTTTCCCTTGCCTATATTCCGGGCCGGAAGTGGGATACCGATACGGTACCCGATACGATCTCCAATATTGAGCGAATCTCTATTTACCTTTTTCTCAGGCTTGGCTGCGTCCATTTCATCCGGAGATTTCACGCTTTTCCCAGCCTGTAGAGGTTAGTTTGCTCTTTCGGTTTATTGTGGCTCTCCGTCGCTGCGACCTGACATTCTCTCACGTCTTGTTGTCTGCTTCACAGTTCTATTGCTGACTTTATCGACCAGATTTTCAACGTCTGGAAAGTTTCGCTGGGAGTCCATGACCGTGTTATTGGTCTTATATGAGGAATCAGGTTCATCAAATCCCGAGCCACTCCTTTCAAGGCATTGGTAGCTTGGGGCTGCCAATAGGCTGTTTTTACCCAATTGACATCCACGGCTAATAAATTACAAAAAATCATAAACTCAAATACAACATAAGTTTGGGCCTAGCACGAACACTATTGACTTTGGTCCATGGTTCGATATAATACTTAGGTTTTTCCTCATTTCTGAACCTCCAGCTTTAAATCTACTTATTTCATCCGATTCCACATAAATTTCACACAGAGCGTTACGAGCAACTAACACATATTTGTAGAAAAAAAACTAGCTCCCACACGATTTTGAGGTACTGCAGCCTAGGTGTCAGAAAGGTGACCCGATAAAGCAAAAATTGGGCATGGTACTTTATGGGCGACCAATAATTAATTAATGTTAATCGGGAACATATAGGTCTATATTTTCGTATAGGCGCATACAAAGGTCCTTTCCAATTTCAACATCTTAAGCTATTGAAGCCAAATTTTACACCAGGTTCCAAATTTCGCATAAAGCTTCACCAGCAATTAACACAAATCCTTGAAAAATTGGACAATATTGATCCATGTTTTCAAATAGATTCCACACAAATGTTCCTCCTGTTTAACGTCCTGCAGTTCTAGAAGCCACAATAAGAACCCGAGCACGCTCTAATTTTTCATGGTACGTAATGAACAAACAGTAATATTTGTTAGCTCATTTGCATTAGAAATAAACAAAACTGACCAAAAGCTGAACCTGAACTTTATGACCTGATGAAGATTCAACAACTATATAAGTCCTCAAAGTCATGCCATGTTTTATCCGGTGTTCAAGATTTTTGGGATGCTTGTGAAACTGTACAACCCGATTAGTATTATACACGACGAGAGCTACAAAAAAAATAGAATCAGTAGGTCTGTCTGTATTACACATATTTTGCTTCTTTTTGTGAAAAATGTTGCAAAATCTTGCAAAATGTTGTCTGCGTACTCCAAATATCTTGCAGCGAGAGATCCAAAAAGAGAATTTTTTGACAGTTGGAAGATAGAGAACTTGCAAAATGTTGCTGGAGAAATTGCTGCTTGCCAGCAACTAGTTTCAACAGCTGTTTTTTTTTACTGTTTGATTGAAATAATTTTTGTGAAATGAAAATAAAATTGAAATTTAACAATGGTAAGTAGTTAGAATGGTGTTGATTTTTAACGTTTATAATAATAATAAACAAAACATTTAACTTCATGCTAGAAACGTGCAAATATACAGTGTGACAGTGATGCAAGTGGATTGAAGATGGCAGAACTGATAGAACCAGAAGAACTTTGTGGGACAAACTTTGTAATTAAAGAGGCGGGTACATTTGGAATTGTGTTATATGTTAGTCAAAGTCTTATTAACAGTAATTTTTTTTCGATGCTAGAATCCTCCAAAAAAGACATGTGGCGAAGTGAAAATGCAGATGATTCAGAGCCAATTTTAAATATACTACTAAATGGTTGCAGTAGTAATGATATACTTATATATTCCAGCCTAAAGCCTTTTCTTATGAACCCAAAAGAAAGAAATTCTGTAATTTGTATATGAAAGAAATAGTGCCCAATTACAGCGAAGAGGAATTTCGAAGATATTTCCGGATATCGAGGCAGCTGTTTGAAAACCTATGCAACTGAGAAATGTTTAAAAAATGCCTTGCGACAAAAGGCGTCCCGAAAGTTCTCACAAGTTGTTATTTTTATGGTTTATATTATATACTAAATAATATTTGCATTTAGGATGCATTGTACGCACATAGTCATCGATCCTTCGTCTTCTTCTAAAGATGACTATATCAACCGGAAAGGAATCTGTGACGAAAACAGAAAATGTATAAACATTTTTGTTGGAACTTACCTATAGATGAAAAGCTACCATCGTATTGTAAAGGTATTCGTGATTGTAAAAGTTTAAGCAATATTATTTTAACTTTTTTCTGCTTTCAGATTATTATTTACTGCGGGGATTCTGCTTATCGATGCAATACATATTTGTAAGCATAAAATATATTTTCAAACACTTAATTTGTAAATTCATTATACTAACCATCTTCAACCCTATTAAACGTTCCTGGCGAGCATTTCACATCCAAGTTATTGTTCTCCGTCTTCAAGCTGTTGGAGGGCCTTTTATTGGGCATTTTTATATTCTTTTTTTCCATTGTTAAGTTGGCCCTATGTTGGGCAATTTAAGCAAAATAAGTTTTATAAAAAACCCGTCAAATAAAACTAAAAACTAAGAAGAAATTGAACTTACCAAATTAATAAACAAGTTTTTATAATTTACAACATTTTAAGGCTTCAATTTAATTAATATTTTTTTAATTTACCGCGAGAATTCACTTTTGCGTACACAAATGCTAAAATTCTTTTGCTTTGTTATTTCAATTGTTTACACACCGATGTTTTCTTGCAAGATTTTACTGAATGCTGTCTGCGTACTTTTTGAGATATTAAGTGTGTTCGTTTACTTGCAAATTTGTACAAATCTCTGCAAATTTTTACTGGATTGTGTTCGTTTACACAAAAAGTCCAGTAAATGGGAGCCAGAGAGAGAACATTTTGACAGCGTCCGAGTGTTTTACATGATTCTCGCTGTGATAGCTTCAACCATGGTGCGCCATCGCACTGGAGCCATTACCAAGCGACGACCCCTTAAGGCCAATCCCGCCGGTACCAATGCGAAGCGTGCTATATGGACACAACTTCCCCCTTGGTCAGGGCCTAGGCTTATCTAACACCTCTGCCATTCTATGGGTCACAGCACCCGGTTGCAATGCCACTCCACACCGAGCAGAAGCTCTCCTCGCGATTTGGGTTTAAACCACAGCCACCACTATACTTCCCGAAGGGCCGCACCACCTAGGGCTCCTGACTACCTGTGGTACCAGACTTTAGTCTCCAGTCAGACCTCGTAGCCGAGCTACTACCAGTTTGCGAGCCATACATCGCGGGACTGGCCACCCCTTGTTAAAGGCACGATCATGAGATAGTATATATGCAGACACAAGTGTCCACATATAGATGTTACGGTCTAAAACCATGCAGTACATTGACATGGTTTTATCACCGCTCAGAGCAAGGTCTATCTCTAACTCTTCCGTTCGACGACGGAGAACGGCACCCATGTCTTAAGGCGAGGCCCGACCGTACCCCCAACAAGGCCCGAGGGTCTATAATGACTGGGTGGAGTCTTGAGAAAACCCAATAAGCCCCAATCACCCATGATACCGATTAACCTCCGGTCAGGTTCCGTAACCAAAGTTACTCCCAGTTTCAGTTCCATGTAACCAGGGGACTGGTAGCCCCCCGTAGCAGCAAGCGTCAGGTCAAACCGAACAACCGCCGGTTACAGCGGACACGAGACTAAACAACAACATCACGGCGCCTAGAGAAGGCCTGACAGGCGAACTGACTAATCCTATTATAACAAGCGCTAGTGGAGAGCACCCCACTGGCCGTCAGAGATAACAACGCCCATGGCGCCCAGGTCACGTATGTTCTCATAGAGAGGGTATTCGCACTGAACATGCGCCCCGCAACGCCTGACTATCGCTCAAGGCTCTCTTATGCAAGAAAGCATTAAGAGAGCCGTGCCCGGTCAACAAGAAACCCAAATAAAGGCCGAAGCCAAAATCCGGGTTACTCGCGACAAACCTAACATCCCGAATAAACCTGTACGTTACCCGACCGGTCTCGTTGGCATCCCATCTAGACTGCCATTTAGATGTGACACACTCACGCAGAAGCGCTTTGCGATCCCGCTTAGCGATACTCTCCACCCCTTATGCAGCATTGCTTATCCTCTCTTGATCTTGAAAGTAATGCCGCAACGTATGTCCTCAAGGTCAAACGGAGCTACCCCTAGCAGCACCTCAGTAGAGACCGTGCGACACACTGGTAGACACTCAAGCAAGACAACTCTTTGGCGGTTCGTCTTCTTTCTGTTGAAATGGTTGGCCACATTCCTTTAATTGCGGCAAAATATACTTTAATATAAAAGAATATTTCTTCCACACACAAAAAATCAAAACTCTCTGACAAGACAGAGTCTTGCGCAACCCGACAGCCGACCTGGCTGTCTCATACCAGACCGATGATCCATATGTCGCGCAGGCAACAAACAGACCACCGTATATAACGCGTACAGCACGTCTACTAAGACCCCAATCTGTCCTTAGAATCCTGCGTACCTGCCCTACCACGCGGCCAATTTCTCCCGCAAGCAGACAAGATGAGGTACTTGACTTGCGTCTTGTACGAAAGGCCTAACAATGGGATGCCAGTTCTGTGACATTGCGCCTTTCAGCAACATTGTCACAGACTTGTCCCTTGTCACCTCGACATCAACTCGCGAAGCCTAAGCACTTACTATGTTCATCATCCTGGAGCCCAGCTGTTCCATCGCGGAACGAGACTGTGATTCAACCAGGATGAGTAAGTCATCGGCATAAGCACTACCTTACACTCTAGACTGAGTTGCCGCAACAACGGGTCCATCATGAGGTTCCAAATAAATAGACTATAGATGGAACCCTGCGGACAACCCCGGACAACATCGATCCAAACATGATCAGAAGCACACACCACACACGCCCGTCTGCCAAAAAAGTAACTCTTCCAGAGTTCAATTTCCTGGAAGGCTACCTCCCTCAGCCGAGCAAGGACACCGGTCCAGCTCAGGAGGCTAATCACCGCATTCGTTAACGACCAAATTTACTTCGAAACGCAATTAATTTGGATCACGGCAATCGTTATCGAATTGCAACTACCCGAAGTTGAATTCGATAGCACAACCGTCTTCGAAAAAAACCAAACACTACAATTTTTAATGACGCCAAACAAAACAACAGAGTAAAACAAAAGAAATGTAGGTATTTTTCTATATTTTGTGAAATAACGTAAAAATATTCGTCTTTTTTATTATTATTAGGGACAAAGATAATGAAAAAACGATTTCCAGACCAAATTCGAATATTTCTTCTAATTACGTTTACATTGCAATCCTCCTCCGAATCGGACGATGATGAGTAAAAAAATAGCATTGGATCCATTTATAACTAATTACTTTCTATATTTTTATCAGATTTATTAAAATATTCACTTGCACCAAACCAACAATCGCTTGTTGTTTTGTTTTTCTGCTTTTCTCTGCTTGTCATCATACTCGTATGCTTGCCGCAAAGAGAATTAACAAAGAAAGATGTTTCATCGGCCTTTTACGAAACTCAATTTGTGTTATCACAGTAGTGGTTTCGACAAAAATTACGTAAAAACACCATGAATTGTTATAAAATAATAAATTAACTACAATAAAATAATTAATCGTTACATTTTTGCATTGCAATAATGCGTAAAATGTTTCTTATTATCTATTTAATTTTTTAACAGTCCCACGTCGTGCTCGAATCAGCCAACGACACATCTTTTGAGTTGAAAGTCTTTGTTTTGCAGCATTGCAAAAAAAGTAGTATGCGATAAAACATTACGATCGAATGCCATGCTCCAAACATTTAAACGTATCGAAATATTTTTCTATTCGAATTTGCATTCGTCGTCGAATGCCGTGATTAGCCCCCAGATAATCAAAGGCACCTTTGAAGTCAACAAAGACCCCTCGAACGTACTTAGCGGACGATGCCCTAACGCTCTCCTTCACATGCAACCAGACATTCTCTACACTCCGACCTCGCTTGAATTTGAACTGCCATTCGTATTCATTCTCATTAAACCTCTCCCGAAGTCTGGTGACCATAATCCTCTCCAGCACTTTGCCAAGCACCGGGAGGAGACTGATCCCCCGATAGGAGCGAGGATTGCTCCGCACTCTATCAGGCGACTACAGGAGGACTACGACCCTGGCAGTCTTCCAATTACTTGGAAACGTACCCTCCTGCACACATTTCCCAAGCAAGGCCTCCAAGTACTTAGGAATGACCTACCAGATGTTTTTACACATCTCTCCAGTCAAACCGTCCATACCAGGGGACCTGCGAGATCGAACTGAAGCCATTCTCTGGCTGATCTCCTATCTTTCCAATTCTGGCGTCACAACCTCAACCTCATGTGGATGTATAGTTTGAGACTCCGCCCTTGGAAAAAACTCCCTCATGAAAGCAGCAACACAGTCTTTCCAGGAAGTAAGGACGGTATCACCGACCCTAATCCCCGAAACATCTATCGACCTACCAATCGACCTGCAGATTCTGTAAAGATGACCCCAGAGGTCATCCCGATTCTGCTCCACAAATTGATGCCAATGTTCATCCTTTGTCTTGAGAATCAGCTCCTTGTACTCTGGAAGACACTGCCGATAGGCAGCACTTAGCTGAACCACATCGTCAGCTTCAGCCCGTCTCCCTCTCTGGAATAGCTTCCGGAGACGTCTGACGGACCTACGCTTGACCGTCAACGTAGCGTTCCACCAACGCAACCTCCTGGGATTCACCTTGTGGCTCCTTCCAAGGACGTCGTCGTTGACCCGAGAACGATATCTGCGGAAAACGCCACTTGCTCCTCGACCGTCAACCCAGCAAACTCATCAAGGGAGACATTTAAAAATGCCTCCCTGATGTACTGGCCATAAAATGGACAGTTTACACCACAGGTACGTTATCTCCTAACGTCTACATTTGCGCCCTCAACCTGATCATAATTGATTACAATTTTTTTTTTATCAAATTGTTATCACCTATGTCCCACTCATCTGTCACCTTCCAATAATATCTAAAAAGGCGCAATGCCGCCTCATTAACGCATGTCACGTCTATATCGCTCGATCCGTTCGCCGTACAAAAGGTATACACTTCGCTCGGCTCATTCACTACATGAATGGCCCTGGACCGGCACCACTCGCTTAGCATCTCACCCCTATTGTAGTTCCGATATCCAAGCGAATGCCTGGACATCTTACTGAACCACATGGGAGAAGATGCATTCGCGTCTAAGCCGAGGATGACAGGATGGCTACTCACGAGTAGTAGCACCTCATCCATATACCAAAGGTATGGCTCCAACGCTTCGCTGAACTTACAATACAGACTAACTAGGAATAGGTTCCCAAAGACTCCTGTAACACAAACCCCAAAATCACTAGAACTAACCACAACACAATCTACACTAACGTCGTCAACAATGACTGCAGAATTAAGCCTACGATCAGGAAATACCCGCATTCCTGCGGGTAGGCTCCTTACAGACTCATAGAGTGTGTAAGGTTCCTTAACTAGTCCAAAACTGCAGCCCCACTGACGCATACACATACCTCGGCCATCACTGCCTTCGCTCCCTGGCAATTAAGCTGCATGGCTTTAAAAGCCATACCTAGTGCTTAGAATTTGCCCTCGCTACCATTCATAAGATGCCCAGATGGCTTTCCCCGGAACGCACAATTGCAGCAGTTTAATGCATTGCTGCATTGCCTGGCGCAATGGCCCACCTGACCACAGCGGCGGCAGACAAAACCGTTGACACGGCAGTCCTTCACCCTATGGTCGAAACTCAAACATCGGTAGCAACTCGCAACTAAGTCTTAGTCTAAGCCGGTGCACTTAATGTAGCACCGGCCATTCGAGAGCAGTGAATCCGTGTTTTGACTGCTTCCCTCCAACACCACATTAGTGGTCTTGTTCTCCTCCGCTTTCCATGCCCCAACTATCAGACGTACACTCTTCCTCACTCATCGAGCCCTTAAAGTTCAGAGCGAAAAGTTCGCTCATAAACTCGTCTGGGGTGATGACCGAGTCGACTCTCTGCACAACTACTCTAGGCCCCAGTTTGTCGTTGACCGACACATCGAGACCTACCTCACCGAACTTTTTGTTCCCCGCTATCTTAGCACACTTTGCAACAGATGAGGTACGAATAATCGCACCACCACCTCCGGGGTGGTGGTGCGACCTTGACTTCGTGCACCCTAACACCCAAAGTGGACCCTACCTCGGTCACAACCTTTGAAGAGCTAGGAACGTTACCGATGGTGAGGAAGAATTTTGGACGACTGTTCTCTTTCGGTTTCAACATAGAACTCGTTTATTTATTAATCTTTCTTAACTCGAAACCTACAATACAACAAAATAGATACAAATAGATAAAAATGCACCAATGCATATAGCTCTTATCAAATACAAGACGGTTCATGAATCGCCGCTCAGAATCATACTTACATAAATACACATAAAAGATAAGAGATATTTGGGTCTTCAGACTATACATACAACACTTCTTCAATGACACACAGTGGCATCGACACTACGTTGTTTACATGTTCATACACATAGTTCTAATCAGCATTTATAATTAGATGAACCCTAACGTGGAGTGCCTGACAGAGTGCATGACAGCAACCAAAGAAAATTGACTTAAAGAACTGTATACAGAACTGTACGTTCTGCCGGCCTTAAAAGATCCTAATCTTTTAACAAAAATAACAAAAACTTAAGTAAGAGAATCACATGATAATAATAATAATTAAATATAACCTAAGTAAGGCGAGGCAGCGGGAGGTTGACAGGTAAATATTGGGTCGACATCTTGCACAGCTTCTTCAGAATCCAAATCAAGGTTAGTATGATGATGACGATAATGATACATGTCGAAAAACTGAGCCCGTAGTGAGTAAGATGATGCATATCAAGATGTGTGGGGAACCCCAATATCTTTGTAGCTTTTGGAATATCAGGTATCTTGTAAACTTCGATGTCAGCGTTCAACTTTAAATGTGTTAAATCAGGGATGAACGCAGAAAGATTAAGACTGGGAAACTCGTAGTTGACGTCAATTCTATACGCGTCGTATGCCCATAAATTTATTTCTTCAGACTCAAAATGGCATTCTGGTTCCATCTCTAATATGCCCGAATTCTCGAGAACAACGAAGCGTTTTTTGCCGTTACAGGTAATCTCTGCATGTGTTTTTTCGTACAGAGAGAATATCCAAGTGTTTACTGAATGGGTTTGTTTCCAGAAGCTGTGAAATCTTTTTATGGCTACTTCACAGTCTTCTGGCATCTGTCTTGTTTTCAAAAATAGATTTATCTCGCAATTAGACGTACCTCTAGTATTGAAGAGAGGGTGAGTTTGATGACATATCATAAGGTCCTTCATATTTTGGCTTTGATTGTAGTCTTCGACATTTAAGCTGTAGAACACCGTCTTCTTTTCGTCAATCAAGAAATATTTGCTGCTTGGCTGAAGTTTTACCGAAAATCCGTCATGAGCAGTTGGGTATGAATATATTTCGTATGCTCGCAATAATTCACTGTTGATAAGTGGAATCCGGATGTTAAATATAATGAACTCATCCGTGTTTCCCGCAGAAATTTGGGCCATCTTAGCCAATTCCACAAGATTCTGTGTTGGTAGACGCACATTTGACTTTAAGCTCGATGTGATCTTCTTAATCTGAGATTTGAACTTCTTAACCGGAAGCAACCGCGTAAGAATGTTGCCTGGGGAACTAAACAATGTTCCGATGATATCATCCTGAACTCCTTCAAAGGATTCAAGCGTTGCCAGCATATTTGTTACCGATCTAAGTATCGTCTCTGTGTCGATTATCTGGTTGACCGCCTTTTCCACCTCACGAATGGCACTGCTCAGTGTTTTCATGTTTTTAAACACCAACTCACTTTGCTTCTTAATTATTTCAGATGTCATGTCCTGGAGCGATCATTGGTTCTTCATGATGTTTAGCAAGTAGTCCTCATTTTTCTCAAGATTTTTTATTTTGTTTCCCAAAATTTCTGCGTGTTCTTCATCCATCAGTCCAAATAGAGAATGATAGATACCGCCCACGAAAGGCATAGCGGATCTTCTCTCTCGCCTTGCTGAAGTAGTCGACATTATAACCTCATGTCTGTTTAGCACCCGCTCATAAATCGACTTCAAATTCTGAACTGCATATTCTATCGGCTGTTGCTCGAACCTCATTGTTGTCAGCGAACTCATTGCTTCGTCTAAGCTCACTTTAGCCGCTGCATACTCCGTGATGTTAACATGTACCACTACGCTCCATGATGTTCTTGAAAGTCCAACCGTCGCGACCTCTTCGAAGAATATACCTGCTTTATTTCTAAAGTTATTAATATTAAATTGCGCCCTGGCCGGATTAATAATTGATAACATTATTAATAAAAGCGTTATTACATTATTATTTTTAATTCTTCTTTTTATTGCATTTTTTTTACTTCTACTTTGTGACGCCTCGAGGCTAGTGGATGGTGTATCCTCTGCTTCGTTTTCACACTCCTCGGCGGGAAAAGGACAAACATTGTGGATTGATCTCTTTGTATCCCCATTGCTGGTCCTTACGTCCACCATTCTACACAATCCATCCGAACCCATTATCGTTCGGATGACCCTCCCCCGCCTCCAGCTCAGTGACGGAAGGTTGTCTTCTTTAAGAAGAACTAGGGTCCCCGGTTTAATATTATTAAATGTTTTGTTCCACTTGTACCTCTTTTGAAGTTCGGACAAATACTCCTCAGACCAACGTTTCCAAAATTCTTCCAAGTTAGCCTGAACCGATTTCCAATGTCCTCGCAACCCTTGATAACTTCTGTTGTTCTCTGAATCAACAAAAGTGGAAATCCCGTCTGCTATCAAGAAATTAGCGGGAGTGAGCACTTTAAAGTCATTCGGATCATCCGATAGTGATGTTAGCGGCCGAGAATTGAGAACGGCCTCTATCTGTGTCATAAGGGTACATAACTCTTCATACGTCATATTCCCTTCTGAAACTCTATAAAAATGCTTTTTTACGGACTTCACACACGCTTCCCATAATCCACCTACATGAGGAGACCTTGCCGGAATATTGCACCATTCTATCTCCCCCTGCGTACAAAAACTATCTAAATTCTTCACATGGTCACTTCTTTGAAATAGCTCATAAACTTCTCTTAAGCTATTGGCTGCACCAACAAAATTCGTGGCATTATCGGAGTAAACCTTTACCGGACATCCCCTTCTGGCTGTGAACCTTTTCAAAGCTCCTATAAACGCTGCGGACGTCAAGTCGGACACTACTTCCAAGTGAACTGCCTTCGTAGCAAAACACAGACGTACGACTTATCCGCCCTTTTACCCCTTATTTTGTAGTGTATTGTTATGGGACCCAGAAAATCGATTCCTACGTTCAAGAACGGGCGAGTTCTAATTACGCGATCTTCCGGCAAATTTCCCATTAATTGATGCAAATTCCTAGGTTCCGTTCTAAAACATCTGTAACATTTGTTTACGACCTTTTTTGTTATTTGTCTTCCCCGAAGAGGCCAAAATTCCTGTCTCAGTATTGCTAACAATCCCTGCGGACCTACATGCAAATTTTTAACATGCACTTCCTCCACCACTAATTCAACAACCTTACATTTGTAAGGCAGCAATATGGGATGCTTTGCATGGTAAGGAAGAGCACTATTTTCTAGTCTCCCACCTACTCTTATTATCCCTTCTGCATCAATTACCGGGCACAAGGTTCGAAGAAATGACGTTCTATACACTTCCCCTTTTAAATGCAACGTCTGCAATTCGGCTGAAAAATGCTGCGACTGTATGCTCTTTATTATGACACGAAGTGCTTCCTTCCTATAACTGACAAATATCTTCCTGTCACCTCTTCGCGAGACTTGAACAAATTTCAAAATGTAGGCCACAACATTCTGTAAAAATGAAAACTTATTCCTGTGATTAATAACTTCCCACCACGCTTTCACTTCTACCATTGTTAATACTTTTGAACTCTTTTTAATTTCAGGTACCTCCACTAAACGATCACTATACTGATATCCTACAACCACTTGTTTCAAAAACGTAGGACCTTCAAACCAAAATTGATTATTCACAATTTCCTTACCCAATAATCCTCTTGATATCAGGTCGGCTGGATTATCTTCTGATCGAACATACCTCCACTGCGATACTTGGCTACTTGATTGTATTAGACTGACCCTATTTGACACAAAAATCTGTAATCTACCAGGATCCAACTTCAGCCAACTCAATACTATTGACGAATCAGTGTAATATATAATATTTTCTGATGAAATATTTAATTTTAAACTTTCCACGACTGTCGCCATCAACTCAACTAATAATACACCAGCACAAAGTTCCAAGCGCGGCAACGTAACTACCTTATTGGAGCCACTCTTGATTTCGAGGAGACTAATCTAACACATACATTTCCGAACTTGTCAATGGATCGACTGTAAACTACTGCTCCATAAGCTTTCATAGATGCGTCGCAGAAACCATGTAATTCAATATGCATTGGTTCCAAGCAGAATATATGCCTTGGTATTCTGACCTCATTTAAAAATCTGAACCCTTCTTTAACCATATTCCATTTACTTCTAAGTTCTCCTGAAATCTCCTCATCCCAGTCTATCTTAAGTTTCCATAGATCTTGCAACAGAATCTTTGTTATCACAACTACAGGCCCAACCAAACCCAAGGGGTCAAACAATCTCGAGACTTCGCTTAAAATTGTCCTCTTTGAAACTTCTCTGCAATCTTTTAGGTTATACTTTAATTTAAATACGTCCAATTTTGGATTCCAACTAACACCTAAAGCCTTTATGCATTCTAACTGCCCTGCATCTATCTCAAAACTACCTTCAATGTGCTCCGGATCAATACTATCCAGTATAGATCCATCATTCGCACACCATTTTCTTAACGGCATCCCATATTCAGACATAATGTTATTTATATTCAACTGCAATGCCTTCACAGATTCTAGACAGTCACCGCCTGTCATTAAATCATCCATATAGAAATCATTTCGTATTACCTCAGATTCCTTTGGAAATTGGTTTGTCTTCCAATCTGCAATTCTCTGCAGACACTTAACGGCCAAATATGGAGCAGACGCAGTACCGTATGTAACTGTTTTTAGTGCATACGTTTTAATACTCTCATTGGGATTCCACCGCCAGAATATTAATTGAAATTTCCTATCACTATCGTTTACCCATATTTGCCTATACATTTTCTCAATATCTGCCGAAAACACATATCTATGCTTCCTAAACCTAAGCAAGATATTAATCAAATTGTCTTGTATTTTCGGTCCTGTGTACAGTATATCATTTAGCGATACATTTGTAGTAGTTTTACACGACGCATCAAACACTACCCTTAATTTCGTCGTTGAGCTTTCTGGTCTCAGGACGCAATGATGTGGCAAGTAATAGCCACTTTCCATTTGTGGATTATTTTTAAATAGTTCCATATGACCCATTTCCAAATATTGTTTGAGGAACTCATGATACTGAGCCCGTATCTTTTGATTCTTCTCTAATTTCCTCTCCAATGTGAAAAATCGCCTCTTCGCTACCAAGCTAGAATTACCCAGTAACATACTATCGTTTTTAAATGGTAACGCCACTTGGAACTTACCATCTAACCCAATCTCTAACGTTTTATCAAAAAAGCTTTCACATTTTTTCTCCGCTGCAGTGAACTTATTTATTTTGGGAATTTCTTCTATTTCCCAAAATTTTTGCAAGAGCTCATCTGCTTTATGAACTGTTGCTACCATTTCTGACCTTGCTTCTACATTGGCCATCAGGATAGAACCGGTTACAACCCATCCTAACTTTGTATCTTGAAGCCTATAGCCTCTTCGCTCATCCTTTATCTGACCTTTAGACAAAATGTCGAAGAAAACTTCTGCTCCTATGAGCATATCTATACCCCTTGGAATATTATATTCGGGATCTGCCAACCTTACCTCAGTTGGGAATTTCTCTGATTTCACCCTTGTCTCTGGTACATTCGATAATATGGTTTGTATTACCAATGCATCCAAATGGGTTTTATAATCTGAAGTCTTGGACCTAAAGCTAACTCCTACTTTTTCCTCTATAAGGGACTTTTGCCTTCCTAAGCCCTCGACTTCTTTATTGGTCCCTTTACCAACTAATCTCAATTTATTTTTGAAGGCTTTGGTCATCAAACATACTTGTGACCCATCAGTTTACCCAATCACCGCATCCATTCTTTACTTGAACTACTGCCGTAGCCAGCAACACACATGACCGCTCTGGATCCGTGTCTTTCTTTACCACGGCACTCTTGGGACTTTGCTTCTCTCTATGCAGCAAAAAATGATGCTCGCCATTGCACTCTTTGCAACGGAAACTACTGGTACATGCCTTCTTAGCGTGCCCAACAGTTAGACATCTTGAACATATATTATGCTCATTTATTTTGTCCCAGCGCTCTTTGACGTCCATGCCCCTAAACCTCGAACACCTATATATGAAATGCCCAATCAAACATCCCAAAGGACACTTGCCCCTTCTAGGTATTTGCGCTCTTTCATCGGGGGCTCCAAACCTTGAAGGTTCCGCCAATCTTTGCTTTCCCTCCCAAGATTTTCGACTTTCCGTTAGAGTTCCCCACTTCCTATCACTTTCAGCAGTGAACAATTGGCAAGCCTCCAAAGAACACTGCATCTGGTTTAAAAATTCGATCAAACTCTGTACTTTTGGAAGATCTCTAGAATTACCCAGATACTGCTCAAACTGAATTCGCAGCTCATCACTTAGCTTTCTCTGCAACACATAACACAAAAACGCTTGATGCGTATCCTCTGCATCAACGTCCATTGCAATCAACGCTTGTAAACTCTCGTTTACAACACCTAAAAACGCATTCACACTTCGTGAATTACAGTCTACCCGTGGCGCATCCAATACAGCCCTAAAATAAATAGACGTTGTCGCCCTCTTGTTGGAATAGTGGCTTTGTAATATTTCCCAAGCAACATTAAAATTCTCCTCCTTGGCGGGTAATTTGGATATCTTCCTTGCTGCATCACCCGTCAACTTAGATTTCAATATACACATTTTTTGTGTATTAGATATTGGCTGATCTATTATCAGTTGCTCAAACAACTCCCTAAACGTGTCCCATTCCGTCATGCACCCGTTGAATGTAGGAATATCTATTGCTGGCAATTTAAATGGAAGATTCATAAATGAATTATCTATACCCGGTATTGCTTGGTACGTATCCCTCAAAGAGTAAAACAGTTCTGTCATTTCGTCATCTGGAAATTGGCCAACATATTTTAGAAAAAGGTCATCTGCCGCCTTATACTTTTCTTTAACAATTTCTATTGAGGCTTCTTTCCTTTTGAATTTAATTATTTTTAGTTCCAACTCGTCCAGCATATATCTAAGTTGGCGTTTTAGTCCATTATTCAAACTGGGTAGTGGATTATTCAAGTGGAATCGGTTGGTTTGCCCACATTCCCCACTTAACTCTTCACTACCAACGAGCTTCGAATGTATAGCTCTTCCAGCTTCCGTTACTTCTGTCTTTCTTTTAGATGTTGTACCTTTGCTGTCCTCCATTAAAGCTGGAGGAGCACTTGTTTCTACAGACTCCACCGCAGACTCTTTGGCCTCGTCTCCTAACCACTCCTCAAATTGATAGTATAGACTATCGAATTTCACCATTGCCTCTCTTACTTTGCTGACGAAAGGTCCCGTGAAATAGGAATTTCTTTCTAACGTAAAAGACGGCGGCCGGAGTTCCTTGTCTGTCGCTTCAAACTCATTCCTCAAGCTTTTGAAGCACTCATTTATTTTGAATACTCGATTCTTAATCTCTTCTCTAGCTGCACCCCCCTGAGCTAGCTGGCTCAGTTCATTGTACAGCTTTCCCATCTCCGTTCCTACTACTTCCTGTCTCTTAATTTGCTCTATAGCACTCATTCTGACTCTGCAAAATCCCACCTGAAGATTTATATATAAAATAAAATATTATTGCTCACCTTACACTTCTGTAATGCACTTAAAAATATTTTTGTTTTGTTTCTTTTTTACGCGTGCTCTTGTCCACCAATGAGTGTTTTAAGTCCCTTACCGCTGGTGGGGGAAAACTTGAAATTCAAAGATGTTTTTAGGGGTCACCAAAATGAAGAGCTAGGAACGTTACCGATGGTGAGGAAGAATTTTGGACGACTGTTCTCTTTCGGTTTCAACATAGAACTCGTTTATTTATTAATCTTTCTTAACTCGAAACCTACAATACAACAAAATAGATACAAATAGATAAAAATGCACCAATGCATATAGCTCTTATCAAATACAAGACGGTTCATGAATCGCCGCTCAGAATCATACTTACATAAATACACATAAAAGATAAGAGATATTTGGGTCTTCAGACTATACATACAACACTTCTTCAATGACACACAGTGGCATCGACACTACGTTGTTTACATGTTCATATACATAGTTCTAATCAGCATTTATAATTAGATGAACCCTAACGTGGAGTGCCTGACAGAGTGCATGACAGCAACCAAAGAAAATTGACTTAAAGAACTGTATACAGAACTGTACAACCTTCTTAACCATTTCCTTGGAAGCCACACTTTTCTCTTTGAGCTTGACAAGCGCAGCCCACGTCTCAACTGGCTTTACAAGGGGGCTGACCACCGACGCACTGCCCATAGGGAACGGCATCGCGGCTGGGCCCGCAGACACACCGACAACCTGATTAACTACGCCTCTGTTCTGGGTGAAAACATCCAAGCGTCCACAAAGGCGCTCGTTCTCTCCCACCAAATTACAAATCAGTTGCTCGTACTCCGAAGCAACTGAGAGCACCTCCCTCGCGACTTTGCTCGCGACCGGATTCTTCTCCAAGAGAACGCGAAGTAACTCGGATTTAAACCGCTTCATGCTTCTAAGATAAGATGAAGCCCCAGCAACGCTATCATAGCGCAAACTACTAACTGCCTTCTCGCTCTTTCTGGCAGACCACAACAACGGCTCGGACACTAACTGGCACAGGTTTAGCAAATTCTGCAGCCTCCTCTTCTCTCTCCAATATATCAACGCTAGCAACGCTGATATGTTGGAGGCAGCTGCTTCTTGGCTGAAGCAGCTGCCTCACTCTCGTCGACAGACGAACCGGCAGACATCTCTCCACCACTCTTCGCCCTACTGCCCTTTGCCTTACGCGGCATGACAGCCTACTCTACTTATAAATGGCCGTGAACAGTCAACGGAACTGAAACAAGAAAAACAATCTGTGTAGAAACAAAACTACACAGACCCAGAAAACTTAATGTCTTAAAATAAGACAAAAGCAAAAATTTGTTTTCAACAAGTAACGGAACCGAAATTCCAATGTTGAAAACACAAAAACAACCACACTGTGCAGTAAATATCTACACAGCCTCAAACTGTACCAGTCTGTAGAAGACCAAGGCATGTCTTAAAAAGACAAGGAATCAGATTGATTCAATTCAATCTGATTTGCAAAAAAAAACAAATGTTGTAGTCAATTTATTTATATGTATTATATTTTCAAAAAAAAATACAAATGTTGTAAAGTCATTTTTGAGGGTATTTAAATGAATGTGAATACAATAAATTATTCAAAATCAGTTGCGTACTATAGTTTACTGTGCAAGTTAGTGTTCTTTCTTCTTCTTTTCCCCAAGTGATTTTGACATTGTAATTGAAATATTTACAGCTACCTTTTTTTGCACAGAAATAAGACTATACCCATCAACATTAAAAGGCGACGTGAAATGTTGTTGCCTCTGGCGGGCCAGACGAAATGAATAAAAAATACCGGTTCTTCATCAAGAGAAGAGAGTCAAAACTATATTCATCCCCTCCAAACCATAGATGATGCCCCCGATTACAATTCTAAAGTGTACGGCCGAACAGTTGCACGAAATCCTCAATAAGGAAAATCTCGATCGGTTTGAAACTTTGTTGTGAAAATCCAAAAGATGTTGATATAGTTTGTGATAAAATTGACACACAATTTCAGCATGAATTTTTCACATATGCTTCCAAAAATAATAAGCCATACAAAGCAGTACTTTGGGGTTTAGACAAAATGGATCCAGAAATCTCAAGCATTATCTTATTACAATGTGTTTGAAATGTATCGACGTCAAAATCTTAATACGCCCGAGAGAGCATTGCTTGCAAATTTTAATATAAATGAACCAATATATTAAATTTATTTGTTGGAATGCTAGAGGCGTTCGAAACAAGAGTTATACAATTTTTATAAATACATAACATAGATATTTGTTTGAAAAACGAAATCTGGCTTAACAGTAATATCTCTATGAAGCATAGAGTTTTATTGCTGTCGATGTAATCACCACAGTGGAAGAGATGGAGGTGTGGTAATCATTATTAATAAACATATTAGACAACAACTGATAAACCCTCAAACAACAAAACAGATTGAAAGTGAGAAAGTAATTATATCAATATGTTTTCCTGTTAATTTCCTGGAGGCATGGCTGGTAGATATCCAAATAAAAAACAATCGTTTAAATCGGATTAAAGTAAATTGACAAATTCACACTAATATATATTAGGTGGAGATCTAAATTGTAGGCACAGTTATTGCGGATGATAAAGAAGTAACACTTGGGGTTGTATTTTGTACGAAAAGATGTGGACGAACGCAATGCATATAATATCCCCGCGGATCCCGGACGTCAACAATGGGTTTTTTTCTTGTCGATTTTTTTCTTGACGATTAATTGCAATAAATTGGAACAGATATGTTAATAGTTTACTAAGACACCTTCCAGCAATGTCAGAGAACTCCGAAATAGTTAGCAGTTCCCACATCGACAACATGGTAAATGTTTTTACTGTTGTCATAAAAACGGCTATAAATGACAGCGTACCAACACGTAGACCAGCACCCATAACAAACCATTTGCCAAACTACATTGTAATTCTGATTCGACATAGAAATTTATACAGGAGAAACTGAAAGCGATATCGAGATGTAAGCGGCTATCGAATAATGTTACTACTAAACGAAATTGCTATGCAAATCAAACTCTTCAGAATAGATCGTGGAATATTTTGTTAACTAAACATAACAAATCGGGATCTCCCTTTTGGAAAATTTCAAAAGTTCTTAAAAAAAGTATTAATCTATTGAAATATTGGCTCATACTTTTAAATTAAATCATACAACAGCACACAATCTTAGTGACGACTTTACTATCGCAGAAGTCGATCAAGTAGCAAAGACCATAAGAACCGCACAAATAAATACGCCAGATACAATATTTATTAATATAAACACAACCGCATCGCTTATCAAGAATCTTAAAAACCATCTAAATCACTAGTTTTAGACGAAATAAACAATAAGTGCTTCAATTTTAAACTCTTGCCTGAAATGAGGCTATTTTCCTATTCTTTGGAAAAAAAAGCCAAAACGATCCCGAACGAACCACCTGATCATCCAATTTCTTATAGACCTATCAGTTTGCTATGTTCTCTAAGTAAACTTTAAGAAAAAACCATCAAAGACAAACTTTCACAGTTCATCGACACACACAAGATTCTCCTTCCCCAAAAAATTGGATTTAGGACACAAAACACAATACTTCTCAACCACTTAAAAAAATCAAAAATCTGGTTCAACCTAATTTTGATGAGGGAAAACCCACTGGGATGGTGCTATTGGACATAAAGGCTGCTTTCGACTCAGTTTGGCACAATGGATTAATCCTTATGTTAAATAGATTAAACTTTCCAATTGAATTAATTAAAATCGTCCAGAGTTTCTTAACAGATAGATCTTTTAGTACCTTTTTTGACTTTTCGTCATCACAGTATGTACATATAACGTCTGGCTGCTCACAAGGATCGTGTTTATCTCCTACGTTATATAATATTTTCACGGCTGATATTCCAATTCATCCTCATATAAAATGTCTATCTTCGCAGATGACACATCGGTACTAAGTTCCAACATTTACTCGTCTGTCGTTAAATCTTCAATCTGCCTTATCCGAGTTGCACAAATATTTTACAAAATCCAACATACTAGTGAATCCAGAGAAGACGCAAGGAATTTACTTCCCAAGGAAATTGAAGCCATGCTTTCTGCCGCAAGTGCCACTTCAGTTTTTGAATCATGATGTCCCGTGGGAAAATAAAGTTAAATATTTAGGTGTTATCTTGGATCCTAAATTCAAATCATATACCTTACGTAATTGATAATATCAACAAGGCTACTATTATAATGTACCCTCTTATAAATAGAAACTCTGCCCTGAACACGCACAACAAAATGTTATTATTCAAAGCAATTTTTCAGCCACTCATATGCTACGGTGCACCAGTATGGTCATCGATGGCGACATGTCACATTAAAAAACTACAGATAGCTCAAATAAGCTTCTAAAACTTATATAAAAGCTTCCACGGCATTACTCTACTGGAAGCGTACATACATCAGCCGGCGTGGGTGTTGAAATGCTAAAATTTAAAACAAACTTCACACTTCGATGTCAACAGTCAGAGTTCACACTTATCAATGAATTAGTTCCAGTATATGTTTCCTCAGTTGTTCCTTTAGTTTTAAGTTGTTTTAAAAAAATTGTTTCAAAAGGCTTTGAAAATGTTCCTTCTATTAGATATTAACAACTTAAATTTGCATATACTTTATTAAGAAATAGCTGTAAAAAACAATGTTGAAAAGGAATAAAATTCCTAAACTCTTTAATTCTTAAGTTAAATGTAAGCATTGTAATATTACAAGAAAAGAATAACGACTACTTCTTCTACACTAAAATTTTCCTTGAAGATATTTATATATTACTAGCTGACCCGGCAAACGTTGTTTTCCCATATAAATTATTTTTAGGTAATTTCTAGTGTAGACAAAAAATAAGGATGTGGTATATGCGTGAAATGAGCGCTGTGAGCGATGAGGGAATATAAAAATAACAAACGCCAAACATTATTTTTTTAAAGTTATTATAATTTATTCCTTAAAATTATATATCATTAATTAATTACGGCAATAACACTAACAAACAATATGAATCTCTTAATGCTGTAGCGTGAACAATATTTCTACGTTGGATACTGTGGCCCATTCACTTTTTGTATATCTTGAAATGATAATGGGCCAGCAACATTAACTAATAACAGTCGAAGACAAAAGCACTTAGTGTGTCTTGGATTGACTGTAAATAATCGCCCCAATGTGTTTGATTTAAATAAATTGATACATGCATCAACTGGTGAGCGTTGCTTGCGGGGCATCCATTTTTTTGTTTGAGCCCATGTGAAATAGCGTGGCACTTGTGAATAGAGTTTTGTTCGTGTAAAGACACCAAAATCATCCGCAGGATTACATAATTCAAAAAAATTCAATGAGTGTTGTTAAGGTGGATTTATAGCACGATCAATCGCTGACCGTTTTCAAGATGGACGGCTAACTGAACAACTGCTGGATCCCGTTTAAGAATTGGAAAAACAAAGATACGCCAAGCAGCTTCATTGGTAGAGCGTTATTTCATCGCCTTTATTCACTGGATGAGCATTCACATTAGTATTTTCCACTCTAAACACCACCATATCACTGCCTTTATGGACATACTTGCAAATGTATTAGATGCTCTTCACAACTGCAGAATTCGACATTAATGTGAGCATTGTATGTTTTGCTTAGTCCCCTTTTCCACAGGCAAATTGTTATTTGGCAAATTTTTTGTTTTCTCTTTTGAAATTTTCGCTTGCTATTCCACTAGCAAATTTTTCTTTGCCAAATTTGCGAATCAAAATACAAAAGAAAGAAACGTCAAAAGTGTTTACATTTTAAAGAATTTTTCGAAGAAGTGTATACATAATTTAAAATCGGTGCAATAATGGACAAGGAGTGTAAACATAATTTAATAAAAGAGATTTTGGATTGTACAAAATCCGCGTTTGATATGGAGTCAGACGATAGTGATAAAGACGAATTCATAAATGGTTTGTTACACTAAACTAAAAAAATTGATTGTGAATTAATATAAATTTCATATTGTAGGACTAATTGATTTGTGCGACAAGGCGTCAACATTGCCAGTTGCACGACGTAAAGGACAATGGGTGAAACCATGGAGGAGGAATAAGATTGAACGCGGCTCGTTTGCTTTTCTGATGAAGGAGTTGGAAACAAATGATGTTTCCTCGTTCTGCAATTTCTTGCGTATGGACAAAAGTCTTTGGTAAAAACAGATATTGAGCTCTGCGATACGCAAATGCGAGATGCCATTCCACCAGCAGAACAACTAGCAGTTACTCTTCGATTCCTTGCCACAGGTAAGTTACTTTAAGTGGTTTAACAAAATGAAGAAAGCACCCAAATAAACTTGTATTATCTTATTGTATTATCATAGGAGAAAGTTACCAGAGCTTAAACTATCAGAGCCGACTGTCCACGAGCAGTATTTCTCGAGCTGTGCCACGAGTTTGTGGGAGTATTTGGCGCAGGCATAAAAATGATTACGTGAAGGTATGTATAAATGCAAATATTTGTAAACATATATTAAATTATAAAATGTATATTACTTTTAGTTTCCAAGCAGTTCATCAGAGTGGGAGGGTGTGGCAAAGGAATTCGGGACAAAATGGCAATTTCCTAATTGTCTCGGCACATTGGATGGGAAACACATTAACTTTCGATCACCCCGAAAAGACGGTGCGTTTTACCATAACTACAAGGGCACGAATAGCATCATATTAATGGCCCTTGTTGATGCCAACTGCAACTTCATTTTTGTTGACGTCGGTTGTAATGGCCGCTCTAATGATGCGGGGGTGTTCCTGCAAAGCCAGCTGAGGAAGATTTTGGAGGAAAGCAAAGGACTGCCCCAAGACAGCATTGTGGGAAAAGGAAGAAAATTGCCTTATGTTGTGGTCGCAGATGACGCTTTTCCGCTGCAAAAACATGTATTAAAACCATACCCGTTCCATACAAACTGTGAAGCAAAAAAAGTGTTTAACGCAATAATTTCCTGTGCAAGACATGTTGTAGAGCATGCATTCGGTATCCTTTCCAACAGGTTTCGAGTGTTTTTGACGACAATGCAATTAAAAGTCGATAATGTTGAACTGATGACACTTGCTTGTTGTGCCTTACACAACTATTTGTTGGAAGTAGATACGAAGTACGTGGGTAGCACGCAAAGTCAAGCGTGCGATACTGACTGTTCTTCTCCAAGCAGTACATACAATCCACGAAAGGGTCAAGCAGAACAAATTCGACAAGAGTTCTTGAACTATTTTAATGAAGGATGTGAAAATATTTTAAATAAAAACAAACTATCTAATTATCTTAATTTAAAACTTGGTTTTTAATCACATTTGCAAAGGCGGTGTTTAACCGTAGATACAAAATAAAGTTCTACGGTGTTAGTGTAGGTACATAGTCATCAAGAGATCAAGTTACAATTCAGTTCTAAACTTTAAAACAAAGTAAACAAATGCGCTTAGTTCTGCGCTCAATATGTAAGTACTAAGTAACAAAAAAAAATAACATGTTTAGCTCCACGCTCTTAAATAATAAAACTAATTAAGGTAGTTATTGAAATCATCCTCATCTAACAGATATTCAGTTGAAATCTCGCACGTTTCCCCAACAAGGTCATCTGCAAAATCTTCTGATACTTTAGCAGCAGCAGCTTGGTTAGTTTGTGGCAAAGGTAATGAACCTGAGATGATAACGCCCTTTTTTTGCTGCGCTTTTTGTACGTATTTCATCATTACTCTCTGCACTTCCAAACTCGCTGCTACTCGATCTTCAATATCGACATCCTCCATTTGGTTTGTGACCATTGTACCCAGCCAGGCGTACGTTTTGCCAGTATTTGAACGCTTTCCTGCTAACTACTTTAGCACAGCTAGGTCTTTGGCGAATGGATGAGATGTTTTTGATTTCTTCTTCCTAGGAGCTCCCTCAAAACTTTTGTCGTTAGAAGACTGAGAAAAGTCCTCTAAATCAATGGAGCTCGGCTGATCGGTCGAATCATCCAGGAAGCTTTCGCTGAGTGAATTGTCCTGGAAGCAAAATAAAACAAACACTAACATGTTTGTGCTTCATTAATTAAAGAAAACTATAGTTACCTCTATATTGCTACGACTTTCCTTCAGTTGAGTGTGGCTGTTCAAAAATGTTAGCTGGTCAAAGCACCAAAGCTTAGGTTTAACAACATCGCTCGCCCCGGCTCCACTTTTTTTGGAATTGGCCATTTTCCTTTTTCCGCCATATACTGTATCCTTAGGTTGCTCCATTTCTTTTTAATTTCTGGAACGGTGAATGCCTGGTTTAACAATTGCATTTCAATGCAAATTGCATTAAATGCTTCGGCTTTCTTTGTCCGGTCCAGATATTGTTTAGACCGAACATTATAAATGCAGGCATGTAGCTACACCAAAAGAATCACTTTTTCTACCTCCTCATGGGTCCACTTGAAAGACATTTTATTTTATTATATAAATTGCAAAAATTAAAAATTAAATTTCACTTGCACAAATTAAAGCAACAGGTTTGTAAACAAAAGCCGGCTGTGTGTCAGTAAAACGAATAGGTTAAAAAGGAAATGTCAACAAAATTGTTTTCAACGAACAGAGCAAAGCAGAATTTGCGTGTACCGCAAGTTCTGAACAGGCAAAGTTTTGTTTCTCTTCCTCGCACCCCTCTCGCCTACAAACTCAGAATTTGCCAAATAAAAATTTGCCTGTGGAAAAGGGGACTTAGCAAAGGCGAATACGGAACCATCCAACGATTGTCAATGGCTGTGTAGCTGATATTTTTAATAAAGGATTGTCCGCCATTATCGGGATTTCTTCCGTCGTGGATATCCGTCTTCCGTGGATATCCGTCGACATTTGTGATCGTATCATTAGTGACATTTTTAGTACATTTTCCATCTGTCATGCAAGGCGATGAGTATAAAATTTGGTAAAAATCGGTAAAGCCGTTTCGGAGGAGTAAGGTAATTAACATTGTGACAAAATTTTATATATATACAGATTTCCCTCCGTGACACATAACGTTTCAATGGCGTTGCTTTTACAGACATTTGGCGCCTCTTGATGAGAACGGGGCGGCGCATCGCTGTTTATTTTACGGTCGGCATCATTCTCTGTATATGTCATATGTTTTGTCTTACGAAATCGGGTGTAGTAAATAAACAAAGCGAGTAACTGTTCCTTTGACCTCTTAATCGTAATTTTAAATAAAATATGTTAAATGAGTTAATAACGTGGGTGCTCAACACCTACCTGGGAAAATACTTGGAAGATTTCAATCCTGCACAGCTGTCAATTGCTTTGGTATCAGGTCAGTACTTTCAATATCAAGCGGAACAACTGCTGTTTACTGTTCAATTTCTTATTTCTCGCTTGAATTTAGGCGAAGTGGAATTGGAAAATGTTCCTATAAGAAAGGATGCATTGCGATCATTCGGCATACCCGTCGAGGCGCTGTCCGGAAGCATTGGGAGGATTAAACTTCAAATTCCAGTTAGGCAGTTTCGCACATCTCCGTGGAGCATTGTAATAGAACGTGTTTATGGCGTATTTGGTCCAAAAGACCTAAGTGAATGGGAGAATGAAAAAGAGAAGGAAGAAGAGTATGCATACAAGCTAAGAGTGCTAGATGCAAAAGAGGCTAGTTGGAGAATCGAGAATGGATGTCACGCAGAAAGTTATTACTCTTTATCATATTCCAACTGGATAAATTACGGCGCGTCATTGGCAACCAATATACTGGAAAACTTGGAGCTCAAGATTAATGACGTCCATCTCCGATATGAGGACAATGTAACTATACCACAATCACCTCTTGCCGCTGGGATAAGAATCAATTCGATATCAGCACAAAGTTGCGATTCAAATTGGGCTCCGGGGTCAAAAAATCCTGATCTGCATAAGGTCTCTTTTAAGTTATTGGAGCTGAAAGACTTACACATATATTGGGATAAACTTGATTCCACTAACATGTGCAACCAGTTATCGTCTCAAGAACTTATCGAAATAATGAATCAAATCTGCAAATTTGAAGATCACAAATTCCTTACAAATCCAATAAATGCAACGGCGAAATTTAAGAGAGAACGATGCAAGCAGGCTCTTCGAAATAAAAATCGACCAAGGATTTCATGCGATGTTGCTTTACATCAGGTTAACATATCTGTTAATAAAGTAAGTAAAACTTTTTAAAAATTCTTAAATCCACAGAATCCCCATAATAACATTGTGCTCCTTGTACCACCAAATCTAGAGTACATTAGGGTTTGCTTGCGATCTAAATAACTACCCCGCGATATTGCGCTATTTCAGAGTTGCTTTGGGTCAAAGAAAAAAAATTATTTGGTCATCTTTATTTACATAGTAATTATAATCAGTAAATACCCGCTACTTGTGAGCTGAAAACTGTCATATCAAATCATGTAAGTTTTAACAAAGTTTAACATCAGTACACCTTGTGAATTGCCCAAGTATACATATGAAAATTTATATAAAGTCTTTGACACACTGACGCTTTTTTCTTTATGTTGCATTTTTATTCATTTCCGGTTGTCAAAAAAACATTGAAATACAAATTAAAAACTTACAAAAAGTTCATGTTATTGCAGTGTCGGCGTAGAAAAGCGCTTCCATAAATTGATTGTAAGTATCCCAGACTACCGGAAGTTAAGATAAACCAGCGTAACATAAAAAAGCTTCAGTGTGATCGGACCTTAAGGCATATATTTTATAAAGTGGAAATATGATTTGATATGACAATAAACGCCCTATCATATAATAAAAAATAAAATAATATAAAATAGAAAACCACATACATAGATTTCCTTACGCACGACCATTTGGTAAAATTGGACCTTTTCGGTCAAAGATTTCGAATAGCACCCTCATAATGGTCCCTTGTGAACTAAAGTCCTGCCGGTGTAGAGCAACATTTTTAATCAATCGTGCACCAATTTCGCGTGGTTCGACTTTATTTATTCTGATGATAATGGCCCTAATTGGCGCATATTTTCGCATAGCCACAATTTATGCGACACCTGAAAGTAGCCTAGATAAACTTTGACCATATCGGACTATGATTTCGAACAGCTCTCATGTCCATGTCTTTATATAACCCCTCGAAGCTTCCACCCGTGTTGTGGTCCTGCCGCTCTAAAAGTCACAAATTAAATACGATTGTGCGCGAGTAAATCCGAGTACGGACTGTACGCCTCTCCAAGAACTGCGACACGCTGTCTATGTCCGCGGACCACCTTATGTAGTCAGGAGCAACCGTTATGATCTATACAGGAAGCGAGATCCTTAAGATCTAATAGCCTATCAGGCACGTCTGACCGGCATTCCCTCTGACAAAATGGCAGAAACTGACAACAATTTAGATTGAATGGCGTGCTAAGTTAAAATGTGGCTGGCATAGACGCCTTAACCCGAATTGACGGCAGTGTGCCAAATACGAGTCTCGCATGCTAGCAGAAATCGCACTTCAACTGCCCAGGCATCCAATTGAGCCCACATAGCTGGGTCTCAGGTTTCTAAGGACATACCCGGTCCAAGTCACCTTCAGCCAGCAACAACCAATGGATTGACACATGCCAACTGAATTCTAGACATAAAGAATCAGAATATTAGAATTATGGGGGTAGCAGTTAAGTTTGGGACTACCGAGATAGAGGTGTATAACGTATACATCCCGCCGGTTGGTTGTTGTGAAGGAAACGCGAGACTTCCAAAGAGACCTACGAGTCAGCTGAGTAATTGAAAAGGTGCAGCACGTGATATGGTCCCTGATGGCAGGTGGGACAAAAGTCCGAAACGTTAGCATCAATTCGCGCCCAATTCGAATCGAGGCGGTTGCACCATTTAGATCTCAGCTGAGCCAGAACCATACGCGTCTGGCGAGGTAGCGTCTTCTCCTGTAGTGAAATCTCCGGTCACCACTTAATTCACTTAATCCACCAGCACTTAATTCACGCTATAGCTGAACACTGCTGCTGTGATATAATGGCTCTCTCTTGGACCGGTGGAACTCTCTTTCTAGATCATAAGGACGTACCTGATCTGCCTGGTTAGAGGCATCCTGTCGATGAGATGGTTTTTTTGTGGGCGAACTTTCCCAACCCCACGCACACCCGCCACTGCCGACCAAGGTGGCCACGTCCCCATGACGAAGGGACAACGTACACATTATGGACAGATCCATAATGACGAGATGACAAGAAACAAAATTATGCAAATTAGCTACAGATAATTATTAACAGCCAATCGGTAAAACATATAATAATCACTAGAAAACATAGACAAACTTAAATATAACCAGCCAGCTTTACGTAACGTTGGTTGCTTCCACTGGATTTGTTTTATGAGAATATGCAACGATATTGGCAAAAAACACAAAAAAGCCGTAAATTGAAAGTGTTTTATTTTGAGCCAAAAAAATAAAAATCATAAATAATTATTATTTTTGAGTTTTATTTATTTTTCTTAAAAAAAAATGATTATTTATGATTTTTATAACATAACTCGAAATTAATGTTGTTGTTGTAACAACAATATATTTATTTTGAAGACTTGTTCGTCTATGGGGGATCTGCTTCGATATCCAGGTGGAGGAAACGCGCCATTTGATCTGGATGCGTCCACAGTGACCTGGGGGTCAGCTGAGTGGGCTTGGCCGGACAATTGAAGAAGTGCAGCACATCATGTGGTCCCTGATGGCAGGCGGGGCGTCGTACGTCGAACGTTAGCATCCATTCGTGCCCAGTAAGAATTGAGGCGGCTCTGATCTAAAGGTTCTCTCTTATACCGCTGGACCTCTCTCTCTAGGTCATGAAGATCGTACCTGATCTGCCTGGGCGGAGGCATCCTGTTCAAGAGATGGTAGTTAGGATGACAACAGGAAATTGTGTCTGCGCACTGTAAGGACCTTCGTCTCCTCATGTAGATGGTCCTCAGAAGACATAAGAAGACACCCTGTTGATGTTCTGAGGGCGGCATTCTGGCAAGTCTGAATTTTCTTCCACTGCGTCGCACTCACGTTCGTCGACCATACAGGTGCTGCGTAGTTTGCTACAGGCAGACCTATCGCTTTGTAAGAGGTCAACAAGGTTTCTTTGTCGGCTCCCAAAGTACTGCCGGCAAGTGACTTGAGGACCTTGTTCCTTTTTTTGAGTTTATCGCTGATAGCTGTAGCATGTGCAAAGGATCTTATAAGCTGTCAAATGTGACCCCAAGGATTTTGGGGTAGTTGGTAGTCGGGATGTTGACGTCATCGACTTTCACATTGAGTGACAACCGCACCTCTGCGGTCCATGCAGTAAACAGTGTGGCTGATAATTTGGAGGCGGATATTTTCATATTCCTCGCAGTGAAAAAACGTGATTTTCTCCCGTTGATTTTCTCCCAAATGTCATCCACTTTAGGTCCTGACGGCAGAAACGTGCAATCGTCAGCGTACGACACAATTTCAACGCCGTCTGGTGGTGCATTAAGTTTAGAGAGGTAGCCACGAGGACCGTCCTGTCGTTTGGCTTGTTCTGGTTAAGGCCGCGACTTATACGTGTGGTGATGGCGTGTAAAGCAGTTGTTGTGCTGTGCTACTTGCGGAATCCATGCTGATGATCAGCACTAGGAAAGTGTTCGATCAGGCTGGGCAGGAGCAGTGCTTCAAGCGTCTTTGCTACTGGAGAAAGCAAGGAGATCGGCCTGTACGAATCTCCTTTACTTGCGTCTTTGCCTGGCTTCAGTAGCGGAACCACTCTGCCCATTTTCAGGCATCGGGAACTGCGTGAGTGGCTAGCGACAGATTTTACCATCCCTTGATCCTTTGTGTAAACAAATCAATAAGTTCAAAAATTATTTAAAGAATTGAATAACTCAGACAATCGTATGGCTGGGATGACAAAGTTTCGCTGTGCAAACAAGACTCCAGGGTGTGGCTTAATTATAGATTGATTCAGGAAATGAAGTTTTTACAAACTGGTCGCAGTTCGTCGAATTGTTTTTAAAAGAGTTTCCATCGACAGTGAATATGGCTGAAATTCACATGCATTCATGAACATGCGCCGAAATTTGTGATGCACCTGAAACGTTTTACTACAAAGTGCTATCAATTGCGCTAAATGGTAACTTGGGCGATCAATCGGTAATAAAATACGTAATAAACGATATAATGATTTAAAACGCGTATTGTCTGTCATGTGTTTTGCGAATTGTAATGAATTGCTGAGAGCAATATTAAACTATGCCGGTTACAATAAATGCTACAATCCAAAATCAGAGCCACAAGCTAAGAAATATAGTGTCAAAAAAGAAGAAGAAAATTTCGTGAGTAAAAAGATTGTTAAAAAAGCATACAAGTCACTTGCTACAATTGTAGGAAAACGGGTCATATCTCGCGTGATTGACCTAAAAAACGCCTCGGACGTGAAATATGTTTTAGGAGCGGATATTCGTCGAAAGAGTGCAAAAGTAAGGGGCAAAATCCGAATTGTAACCAAATTAAAGACCTAAGTCAGAATATTTGATTTTTGAAGCAGTAAACGATACCATTATTGACCTAATGGATAGTGGTAGCTCTCGCAGTTTGATAAAAAAAACATTTGGCAGACAAAAATCATAATAAAGAACAGTGTTTTATACGCCTTACGCATTTCCGTGGTGGACAGTACGAATGTTTCGAAAAAAATTAAGTTAAAGTTGAAAATTGACAAAATTACGGGCGAATACGATATGATTGTTGGTGGAGATATATTGTGCTCCGAAAAGGCGCGGTTCACAATAGACGGTAGTGACGGATATGTGCAATCGAATTATCAATCAATCGATTAATAATATAAACGAATTATTGTCGCACGAAGAATTTGCTTAGCTTAATGGAGTACTTACAAAATTAAAAGGCAGATTTGCCGAAACCGTTATCAAAATTAGTAAGTACAACCTCATCAAACTAAATACAAAACTTTCTTCGGATGAGACGGTATGCATGAAACCATATCGACTGCCATTCGCACGAAGACATATAGTTTGCGAAATAATCAACGATATGTTTGCAGAAGAGATCATACGACCATCGTCATCGCCTTTCGCATCACCAATTGTGCTTTGAGAAAAGAAAAACGGAGAGTTTCGCACGACAACCATTTTCTATGCCGATAATATATGATCTGTTGGCACAGTTATCCGGCCATAAATATTTTACCGTGCTGGACATGAAATAGGGCTACCATCAAATCGAGGTCGAAGAACGTGCAAAGCACTACACTCTGGAGGGACACTACGAATATAAAAGGATGTCATTTGGACTCGTAAATGCCCTAGCTGCAACTGGAGATTATTATTGCTTACTTGGATGACGTCGCATGGGACACCTTGATGCAATTAACAGAGCTCCCGTTGTAACTGTCATGTAGGTAAACATTGATACAGACGATTGGATTTTAATAGCAGCTGCAGGACGAAAAGTTGAAAACCATTTTGCTGACAGTAATGGGTGAACGGAAATCTGAGAAGAAACACAGATTAGACAAGACTAAGCAATTAAAAATAAACGGCTGTACAGAAAATCAGGCAACAAACTACTATTTGTGATTCCAAAAGCGGTGCGTTGGCGGATCGTGAAATACTACCTCGACGATATGGGACATTTTGGTGTTGAAGAGACAATGCAACGTGTGGCACAGAGTTTTTGGTTTCCCGTCTTCGAAAATACGTAAAGGAGTATATACGAGTATGTAGCTTCGTGTGTTGAATGCTGTTTTAACATGAGCTTGACTGTGACATTGAGTCGATGTCTGGTCAGGAAAGGCCGAGCTGTCAGGAGTGATTTGTTTTATATGTACATATTTGTTTTAAATTCTAAGTTTACTTTTCTTTTAAATTTTCTTATGTATCACTGTACCCAATGTTTGCATTCCTTTATTTTAAGTTTTATTTCTACTGCGCAATCTGTGCGTTCTATTTTCCTATCACCGGTACAACTGCGTGGCAGGTTGTTTTTACGCACTTCGATATAGTTTTATTGTGCAGTAAACATTGACCAGTAGAAGGCAAGCTTCTATTGTGTGCGATGTACTTCTTCCTAAACCAAACTCTTTGAGTTGTTGAGGGAAATAAGAATAAGCGGTGTTGAGGATTCATAACATTTAGCTCGCTAAATAAATATTTAATTTTAGACCTTTAATATAATTCGTCGAGTGTTTTATTTTAAACTTTGGCAACCTATACACAACTTTGACAACCCTGTCGTGTTACTTGCAATTTTTCAGTGATAAATGTGTCGGAAGATATCTTCGATGATTGTTGACCCTAAATTTTGGCCGAACAGGGCGCTTGTCGAGGAGTTTGTTCAAAGAAGTAGTAGAGGAGGGAGATCTAGTTTAGCAAAATTGCCAGCTAAGTCTACAAACTCTTCAAAAAACTAGATAAGGTATACACTATAGCTTACCAAAAAGTAAGAGGTTTAAAAACTAAATTAAGTCGCTTATTTGTTGATAGCTATAATTTTGATTTTGATATTGTTGTTTTTTCAGAGACATGGTTAAAAACTGATATTTTGAACTCTGAGGTTCTGTGTAATAATTATACAATTTATAGAAAAGATAGAACAGAGAAAATCGGTGGTGGTGTCTTAATTGCGGTTTCCTGCTGCTGTCTACCTCCTGGCGTATTTTTTTCTGATGAATTTAACAATTTGGAATTTATTGCAGTTTGTGTTGCATTGGGATCTAAAAAACTTTTTATTACCTGTTCCTACATTCCTCCTTCGACCGATTATAATGTTTATAATGAATATTTGACTGCCGTTGGAAAAATAATTACAAGTATGAATGAGTCTGATATTATCCTAACATTGGGAGACTTCAACTTATCTTCTGTACGAGGGCGACCGCAAAAGTAACTGGCCTAACATAAAAAACCGTTTTTTTGGAATTATTATTATTTATTTTTCAACATAATCTCCTTCCAACTCAATACACTTCATCAAACTTTTTTCAAGTTTTTTAATTCCATCCGAAAAATAAGATTTTTCAAGTCCTTCAAAATATGCCTCAGTTTCAGCAATAACCTCGCTATTGGCAAAATTTTTTGCCACCGAGAATTTTTTTTAAATTTGGAAACAATAAATAATCAGAAGGAGCTAAATCTGGACTATATGGTGGATGCGGAGCAATTTCAAATCGTAATTCGGCCAGTTTTTGTTGGGTTAAAAATGCAGTGTGTGAAGGAGCATTATCTTGAAAAAGAACTTTTTTTCTAAATGCGGTCGTTTTATCATTTCTTCACTCAACCGATCCAATAATGCAAATAATATTCACTATTTATAGTTTTTCCTTTCTCAAGATAATCAATAAATATTATACCCCTTGCACCCCAAAATACTGTGGCCATTACTTTTCCTGCTGACTTAACAGTTTTCGACCATTTTTACTTACAGTTGGGACCATTTTTACCAGCTTCTATCCATTGTTTTGACTGTTCTTTGCATTCTGGGATGTAGTGATGGATCCATGTTTCATCAACAGTTATGAATTGGCGAAAGAACTCTATTGAATTACGCTGATAAATCGCTAAAAGCTCCTCGGAATTTGTCCAACGAACGATTTTTTGGGGCAAAGTCAACAAGCGCGGCAGCGTTCTTGCGGATAGCTTTTTCATGTGAAGTTCATCATGTAAAATACTCCAAACTTGTTTTTCGTGTATTTTAACAATATCAGCAAGTTCTCTGAGCTTTATTCGTCTATCTTTAGTCACTTCATTAAATATTTTTCTAATGTTTTCAATAGTAGTAGCAGTTTTCGGTCTTCCAGAGCGTTGTTCATCTTCCGTACTTGAACGACCCATTTTAAATTGTTGAACCCAGGGCACTGATGTTGCTGGCCTATTGGCAAAAATGAATTTGTCTCAGATTAATAATATTCTTAACCTTATTCTTGATTTGATTCTGACCAATGAAATACGTTCATTTCAAGTTATGAGAATGCATCCAATTTCTACTCCGGAGGACAACCACCACCCGACTATAGGTATTTAAATTTCATTTACATTACCTTACCAATCACCATCTCCTAGTCATGCTGGCGATTTTTCTAGATTTTGCTTCAAACGTTGTGATTTTCATAGACTTAATTCCCTTTTATTATCTGTTGATTGAAATGCTATCTGCTGTTGTAGTACTATTGCGGAATTTGATTTTGCTGTTAAGAAATTTTATGACATACTAAATGAATTTGTATCTAAAACAGTGTCTATGGAACCTATTGTTGTAGAAAAAAATATGCCTTGGAATTCTTTGGAGTTATGTAGATTAAAAAACATAAAGAGTAAATCATTTAAAAGATTCAAAAGAACAGGACTGCTGATTATGGTAGAAATTCCATTGCGAGACAACGGTACAATATCGAGGCTCGTCGATGCCGTCGATAGGTCGTACTCTAATTTACTAATGTTTGCAGACGACGTTAAACTATTTTTATCTTATGCTAGCTTTGCGGACAGTCACATACTGCAGGAACATTTGGACAGATTAAGTACTTGGAGTGAATTTAATTTTATGGAATTAAACCTTAAAAAGTGTAAGCATATGTGCTTTTCTAAACTACTAACTTTGGCTACTTAATTTAATTTATGTGGCTCTGAATTGGCATCGGTTGATTCATTTATTGATCTCGGTTTTATGATGGATAGTAAGTTGAATTTTAATAACCATATCATTACTATGGTAAATAAAGCGTATGGTGTCTTATTTTGTGAAACGCTGGGCAAAAGAGTTTACTGATCCATATACTACGAAACAGCTTTTTATTTCCCTAGTTAGTTCAATTTTAGAATATGGATCAGTGGTTTGGGATCCCCAATATGATTACTATGTTAACAAAATTGAGTCCGTGCAGAAAGAATTTTTAATATTCTGCTTAGAAGGTCTTTACTGGAATACTTGCTATGAACTTCCTTCTTATAATGCCAGGTTATATCTTATTAAATTGCCCTCATTGAAGAGTAGGCGAACTATGATAAATACGATGATTGTATAAAAAGTTATATGTGGGGTTGTGGCTTCTGAATACTTAATATCAAAAATTTTTATTAATGTCCCATTTGGACCTACTAGATACTACCAGTTCTTACACTTGGATGTTCAATTATGCATGTGGTGACCCATTTCGTAGAATGAGTGCTGATTTTAATTCGTTATATCATTTAATTGATTTCTCCTTAGGTTTTGATTCATTAAAAACTGTAATAATTTTTTATTTAAATTCACTACACCAAGGCTCATTGTCTTCATAACAATTTAAGCTGCTATAAACAAATTTAGTAATTGTTATTATTCGTAAATACTTATGTATATTATGCTTTATATTATCTTTATTAGATTTTAATATTGTAATAAAGAAAGGTGGTGGTTATATTTTGATTTTGTATTGCATGCTTCTAGTCATTCTCATACTTTGATTGGATTGTATTATTGTATTAAATTAAGGTGGTGGTTATATTATTTTGGTGTTTATATTAAATTTGGTGTTTATATTTTCTAGTGATTATTAATATTTTTTTGTACGAATGGCTGTTGATAAATATCTGTAGCTATGGATGACGTTTCTTGTCATCTCCATTATGGATCGGTCCATAATGTGTACGTTGTCCCTACGTCATGGGGACGTGGCCTCCTTGGTCGGCAGGGGCGGGTGTGAGAGGCGTGGGAACGTTCGTCAAAAAAAAAAAAAACAAACAAAAAAGTGATATCCTGACAATATACACTTTTTAATATAGACCACATTTCGTCAAATGATTCACAATTAATTATATGCATCATTGGCTCTTCAACCATAGAAACCACAGATGATATTCTTTGCATCCCTATGTTTTCTCAATCGCCGTTACTTGACATTATTTAACCCTGGTTGCTACACAGTTCCGTAAAACGTCCATAGAGTCCAACCTTCCACTTCTTGTAATTTGGAAATTTATGTGCGTGTTGCTTTCCTAGAATCCTGTTGTCCTTGTCCTCTTCCGTTCATTTTTCAGTTATGGGTGTTCGGGCCCATAACCTGTTAAAAAACCCGGTTGTTGTTTCGTTGGGAACAATTCTCGAAGACTGAAAAATATATTAAATTTCATATACGCAATACAAACATTTTTGTACTGCAAATACATTTAAGAAAGTACAAAATAGAAAAATGTACGAACAATATAAATAAATTTCTCCAACAGGTAGCATCTTTTCAAGTGAATCTCCGGTGGATGTTCTCCCAGGACCATATTCACGCTATAGCTGGAAACTACTGCTGTGACTTTATCTGCGTGAATGTCGTTCAGACCTGCCTAATAGTGTCGACGATCTAAAGGCTTTCTCTTGTACCGCTGGATCAATCTCTCCAAATCATGAGGATCGCACCTGACCTGTCTGGGTAGAGGCATCCTGTCCTAGAAATGGTGGTTAGGATGACTACTGCGAAGACACCCAAGCAGGTATTGCTTAGACAACAAGTAAGGACCATCGTCTTCTCATGAAGACATAAGGAGGTACCGTTTTGATGTTCTGAGGTCGGCATTCTGGAAATGTTAAATTTTCTTCCACTGCATCGTTGTTGTAACAACAAGATATTTATTTTGAAGTCTTGTTCGTCTATGGGGGATCTGCTTCGATATCCAGGTGAAGGAAAAGCGCCATTTGAACTGGATGCGTCCACAGAGACATGGGGCCAGCTGAGTGTGCTTGGCCGGACAATTGAAGAGGTGCAGTACATCATGTGGTCCCTGATGGCAGGCGGGACAGATGTCCGGAACGTTAGCATCAATTCGTGCCCAGTAAGAATTGAGGCGGCTGCACCATCCAGATCTCAGCTGTGTCAAAACTACGTGCGTCTGCCGAGGTAGTACATTCTCCTCAGGTGAAATCACCAGGGGATGTTCCCCTAGCACTACATTCACACGGTAGCTGGATACTGCTGCTGACACATCATCGGCGTGAATGTTGTTCAAACCTGCCTGATAGTTTCGATGATCTGAAGGTTCTCCATTATACCGCTGGACACTAGGGCGTACCTCAAAAAAAAAGTTCGCCGTACACCTTCGAATATGAAGTATTATTGAAAGGTAGTTTCAAAATTTTTTTTTTATTTTTTTATGCCGAACGTAGGGGTCGCGCTTTTACATTTTTCTATATAACTTCTGCATTTATAAACGGATTTTAAAGTGTCTCGACGAGGCCGATTTTTTTGTCTTTGAAGTCTTGAGCTCAAGCACCCCCTTCTGGTACTTACCCATCATATCTCAGTTGCTACTACCCTAATGTACCACTCTAATATCAGAAAATTAAAGCTCGCGCGGGGTGCTTGAGCTCAATGACTTCAAAAACAAAAAAATCGGCCTCGTCGAGACTCAAAACATCGATGTATCACACTTTAAAATCCGTTTATAAATGCAGAAGTTATATAGAAAAATGTAAAAGCGCGACCCTTACGTTCGGCATAAAAAAATAAATTTTTTTTTTGAAACTACCTTTCAATAATACTTCATATTCGGAGGTGTACGGCGAACTGTTTTTTTTTTACTTGTGACCTGGTACGCTCTACTGGACACCTCTCTCTCTAGATCATGAAGATCGTACCTGATCTGCCTGGGTGGAGGTATCCTGTTTAAGAGATGGTGGTTAGGATGACTGCAGCGAAAACACCCTAGCATGTATTGCTTAGACAACAGGAAATTGTGTCTGCGCACGGTAAGGACCTTTGTCTCCTCATGTAGATGGTCCTCAGAAGACATAAGAAGACACCCTGTTGATGTTCTAAGGGCGGCATTCTGGCAAGTCTGAATTTTCTTCCACTGCGTCGTACTCACGTTCGCCGACCATACAGGTGCTGCGTAGTTTGCTACAGACTGACCTATTGCTTTGTAAGAGGTCAACAAGGTTTCTTTGTCGGCTCCCAAAGTACTGCCGGCAAGTGACTTGAGGACCTTGTTCCTACTTTTGAGTTTTTCGCAGATAGCTTTTGCATGTCCAGAGGATCTAAAAAGGCTGTCCAATGTGACCCCAAGGATTTTGGAGTAGTTGGTAGTCGGGATGTTGACGTCATCGACTTTCACGTTGAGTGACAACCGCACCTCTGCGGTCCAAGCAGTAAACCGTGTGGCTGATGATTTGGAGACGGATATGAAGTGAAGAAACGTGCTAAGTCAGTGAGGTAACAGTTGATTTTCTCGCAAATGTCATCCACTTTAGGTCCTGATGCCAGAATTGTGCAATCGTCAGCGTACGACAAAATTTCAACGCCGTCTGGTGGTGCAGGAATTTTAGAGAGGTAGAGGATAAAACTCCACCCTGGGGAACTCCTTGTTTAACTCTACGGTGCTTCGACTTCATGTCTCTACATTCAGGTCAGGTCTACATACAGGTCAAGAGCCACGAGGACCGCCCTGTCGTTGGGCTTGTTCTGGTTAAGGCCGCGACTTATACGTGTGGTGATGGCGTGTAGAGCAGTTGTTATGCTGTGCTGCTTGCAGAACCCATGCTGATGATCAGCACAGGGATAGTGTTTGATCAGGCTTGGGAGGAGCAGTGCCTCAAGCTTCTTTGCTACTGGCGAAAGCAAGGAGATCGGCCTGTACGAATCTCCAGCATTGTGATTCGGTACGGACCCATCGCTTTTTATGGCTTTGCGCTGCGGATGACATGGGTAACTTTGCCAACGGTATATTGTGGTGGTGCCTCATCAAATCGGAGAGCACGGGTACTACGCAATACTCGCCTTTTCGTCTTATCGCTCTATGGGTGCTTAATAAAAAGGCGGCTAAAACAACTCCCGCACCGCTTCGGATCAGTCACTGTTCTGTTACCGAACGCGACGACTGCCGATTATTATTTCTTCCGGGGTTAGAGATCGGTTTGTCCGTTGTCCACTACTTACCGATTCCGGAACTTAAGTTGCATTGCTTTAAGTGATCTAGCCATTTGATCCGCGTACTCGGAGATCAGTAGGTTGGCCAACAAATACCAACCTACTGATCTCAGAGTTGAGATCCCTAATTCTAGGGTCAGCGGGCTTGGACCGACGAATGTCATCACGCTCATCTGCGAGACCCGCTGCCGGAAAATTTGGTCGTATCTCTGGTATTTGATCCGCAGGAATATGCCGAGCGGCTGCTGCGTTGATGATGGACCGGTACTTCACGGCTACCCGCACATCCGAGGGAATAGGTAAATTACTAAAGCTGCGGTTGGTGTCTTCTCTAAGGGCATTCCAATCAGCCTTTTTTGATTGAGATTCGTATTTATGGAGAGAATTATCCAAAGGTGGTCCGATCCTAGTGAGATGAAGGGTTGCCAGGTCACGTAGTTGATCAGCCAGGCGATGCCATAGTTATGACTGGCAAGCTATGAGATTCGCTCATTATCTACGTGGGTGCGTCCGCATTAACTGAGCAGAACGTAGATTAATCAATTTGCTCATCCAAAGCTATGCCCCTCTGGTAGTTGTCTAGGAGATAATGCCACAGTCCGAGGTGGGCATTAAGGTCTCCTGAACCAAGCTGTAATTGGTAATGTGTGGCAGATTGGTAATGTGTGGCAGATTGGTAATGTGTGGCATATATTGCAGGGCACTGCTATCAGCCGGTGGGAGGTGTACGTTATACACCTTTATCTCGGCAGTCCTATATTTGACTGCTACCCCCATAAATTTTATGTCTGTACTGCACAGAATGGTGTAACAGGAATGCAAATCCCCCACCTGTACTTTTCGTGCGATCCATACATAGTACGTTGTATCCGTCACAACTATGCAGGCTGTAGGTGCCATTCACTACTAATAAATTCTATTACCTCACTGATTTTGTTGCGTATACCATTGTAATTAAATTGCAAAATTGATGCACTGTCTGGGTTAATAACAGAAATCTGTGGTGTAAGATGCTGTATATGTTAATGCTATTGCGAGGGAGACTACGGTGAAGTCTAATAGTTGGATGATGATGACGACCGCGACGACAAAAGTGTAGACGGTGATGATGGCACCAAGTACAGAGACCCACTGGGAACAACGTTGATACAGCATGAGTTTATATAAAGCGTGATCCATTTCGAGGTTCGCTACTTTTTTAAAGAAAAAAACACAGAAAATTCAAATTGAATGGGGAATGTTTATTATTATTTAAAAGGACATTTTTTGGTTGGATTATGTCTATCAAATGTTGGCCGCGGCTACGTCTCAGATGGTCCATACGCTGAGTCCAATTTTCGATGACTCGTTCGAGCATTTCGACTGGTAACTGGCGAATGACACGCGTGATGTTTTGCTCCAAGGAATGAATCGAAGCGGGTTTGTCCGCATAAACTTTAGACTTTACACATCCCCACAGGAAAAAGTCTAACGGTGTGATATCACACGATCTTGGTGGCCAATTGACCGGCCCAAAACGTGAAATTATCTGCTCACTGAATTGTTCTCTTAATAAATCCATTGATTGATGCAATGTGTGTGAAGTGGCGCCGTCTTGTTGAAACCAAATGTCGCCGAGATCACGAGCTTCAATTTCAGGCATTGTTTGAGCAAGGGCTTTTGTTTTTGTTGTCACTGGTTCTTTTTCTTTTGCTTCTCTTTGTTTAGTTTCTATTTTTTGTTGAGTTAAAAGTGTGTAATTTTTTGTTTGTTTAATTCAGTGTATGGTTTTATTTTGTGTTTCGAATTCAATTTGTAATTTAAATGTTTAGTGTTACAATGTTTATGTGTATAACAATTGTTTGTAAAAATGTTAAATTAAATGTTTGGTTTCACAATGTTTATGTGTTCACAGTGGTTTTTTGTACAATAATTGTTTGTAAAAATATTTAGTGTTCCCAAAATTTGTTTTTAATTTAAATGTATTTTAATGTTCTATGTTCACAGTGTTAGTTTTAATATGTTGCTTGTTTGTTTTAACAATATTTAAATTCACTTTGTCACGGGGGGAAAGAAATCAAACGCACGATTCAAATTCAAGTTTACAATTAAACTAATCTTCGCTTTGTGTGAGCCTATGAGCCGTTTTAGAACACACGCATAGGCTCGCCACAAAGCGACATTGACAATAACAAAACAAAAGGACAAGGGAGAATGTGCGAAAATATGAAAAAGGGCTTGTGTACACAACGGTGTCAATGTACTTGACTTTATTATTCATTTCGTTTATGCACACAAGCCATCGCACATTCTCGATAGAAACAGTGCTGCTACAAATTGTAGCACTGTTTCAACATTCTGCCCCCCATGACTCGGTGATTACATACAAAACTAAATACACTTAACAATTAAAAGGATTTCGGACTGGACCAGTAAACACATAGCCCAGATGTGTTTTGTAGGCTTGGACTCTGCCAAGCCCTGTGGTGATGGCTCCCTCTTGTAGGATCACGGGGTAAACGTCTGCTCCGAATTCCAAGTCTATGGGAGTGTTGCTTCTAGGGTCTATATCGGCACACGTGTCTGGAGAGAAGTTTGATGTCGGGTCCTCAATAAGTGGGTCGCAGTAGGGTTGTCGTGGCAATTCGTCGGTGATAAGCGCCTTCACCTTCAGCACCCATGTGCTCCGCATTTGCCGTGCCATTACCTTGAAGGAGGCAAAACGCTGATTGTGAAAGCGGAAGGACGGCAGGTTGAGGCGCCTACATGTTGCTGTTGCAATGCGAGACACCGTCGACGAAGCGTTGAGAATACCCCTCACTGAAGCCCAGGAGTCGAACTCATCCTCTGCCACACGAACCGTCACCGTTGGCACAAATACAACGGACCTTTGGACGACTGGCTCAGCGGCAGTGGCATCAAATATCGACCGTGTCAGCTGTGGGGCGCCGTGCAAAGACGTGTGGTGACGGTGGTCGCATCTCCGACAGCTCTCCAGTACCGGGCAGTCAGGCGCTAAGTGGCTCCGAGCCAGGCAATTGCGGCAGTACCCCCGTCGGTCAACCGCTTCGTACCGTGTCTTCGGCGACATCTCTCGGAAACGCCGACAAGACTTCAAGGCGTGGTCCTCTTGACAAAGACCACAGGAGTACTGCCAGCCGCCTGGGCGCTCGCGTCGGCTTCGGTGACGATCTAGGCGGTCATCAGAGCGTTCACGTATCGGTAGGTAGCCGGCCATCTCTAGAGGAAGATACAAAAACAAGTTATTGAAGTTTTGGATAATGGATGGGGTCAAAAAGCCTAGTCAGTCAGAAAACAGCTTGATGACTTTAGTAATAGGACGTCCGATTGTGCCGTTGGTAGTCAATATGTCCACAACCCTGATATTGTTGTCTGTGCCGGGGTGAGTTCCGACAATACGACCCATTTTCCACTCGTTGGGAGACAACTTTTCGTCCTTAATGACGACAAGATCGTTAATTTTAATGTTATCTTGTTGATACTTCCATTTGTATCTACGATGCAGCTCTTTTAAATATTCAGACTTCCATCGTTGGCAAAAATTTTGTGAGATCATTTTCAATCTTTTCCATCTGTTGGCTAGGGTTAGATTATCTTCGGAAATATCAGGCTCAGCTGGAGCAAGAATCGAAGTACCGATGAGAAAATGTCCTGGTGTCAAAGGGGATAAATCTGATGGGTCATCGCTGGCAGGGCTTAAAGGTCTGGAATTGAGGCAGGCCTCTATACGAGCTAATATTGTTGTGAGTTCTTCGAAGGTAAAGTTCATTTGCGGAATCAGCTTGCGCAGATGAGTTTTAAAAGACTTAACTCCCGCCTCCCATAGGCCACCCATATGAGGAGCTCCAGGAGGTATGAATTTCCATTCAAGGTTCTGGTATATATTCTGCTGGATGGTACGAGTTTGAAAGGATTTTATGAACGCAATCCGATCCTTAGGCATCATTTCCGCTGCACCTACAAAATTTGTACCATTATCAGAATAGATTCTCGCAGGGCATCCCCGTCTTCCTACAAATCTGGAAAACGCGGCCAAAAATGATTGTGTTGATAAATCGCTCGTTGCTTCTAAGTGGACAGCCTTTGTCGCAAAGCACACGAATATGCAGACATAACCTTTGGTGATTAGACAAGCGCGTCCCGTGAAATTTCTGATAGGAAAGGGTCCAGCAAAATCAACGCCTGTGTTGTTAAAGGGTCGGGTCAGCATTGTGCGCTCAGGAGGAAGTAAGGCCATAATCTGAGTTTGAGTATGTTTTTTGTATAGTATACATGTTCGGCAATTGTGAATAACTTTTTTGACTAGAGACTTCAACCTGAAGATCCAAAACTCCGACCTTAGCACACGAACCATGAGTTGATTGCCGCCGTGAATCGTAATTTTGTGGACAAATTCCGTTAATAACTGTGATAGGCGAGCGTCATAAGGCAAAATAATTGGATGTCTTTCATTATAAGATAAGGCAGGTGATTGTACAAGGCGACCATTGGCTCTGATAACACCTTTTTGGTCTAAAAAAGGATTAAGAGTTAGGAGGCAGCTGCTTGGCGAAATGCGATTCTTTTGAAGTAAAGAGTGATACTCAGCTTGAAAATGATGTTTTTGTGTTAGAACAAGGAGTCGTATCTTAACATCTTGGATCTCTAACGCTGTAATTTCCTTGGATGAAATTCTCAGGTGAGTCCTATTTGCGCCGGTATTTCGCCAGAGTCTGAGGACATATGCCAATACCTTGTATGCTCGAGATAAGGAGGAAAATCTAGCCAAAGGGTCTTCAAATGTGGTTGTAGCAAGAACTTTGACCGGTTTTGACTCCAGATTTGTGTCTTCCAAATTTTCGTATCTAGGCCATCGATCTTTTGGAAATTTCAGCCATGGGGGCCCCTGCCACCATAGACGATGAGATATTAGATCATCTGGAGAGCAGCCTCGGCTGGCGATGTCAGCAGGGTTACATTCGGAATCTACGTGTCTCCAGTTTTCATTCCCAACATTTTCCAAAATAGTAGACGTTCTGTTGCCGACGAAAGTGCTCCATGAACAGGGTGGTTTTGTAAGCCAGGCCAGCACTATCGTTGAATCCGTCCAGTAATGTGTAGATACATTTGCTAGTTGAAGATTTGGAACAACTGCTGCTGCTAATTCTGAAAGAAGAACAGCTCCGCAAAGTTCCAGTCGTGGTAACGAGACTTTTTTTATTGGTGCGACACGAGTTTTCGCAGCAAGAAGAGAAGTATGTGTCGTGTTGTTTGGAAATTCAATTCGAATGTAGAGTGCAGCAGCATAAGCGCTTTCTGATGCGTCACAAAATCCATGGATTTCAACCTGACTTAATGGCTGAAATTGAATCCATCGAGGAATTTTTATTGTGTCTATTAACGGGCAATTTTTTACGAAATTGTTCCAATTCATTTGAGTAATTGGTTTCAACGAGTCATCCCAATTTATTTTGTCTAGCCAGACATGCTGCATAATCAGCTTAGCCACTACAATCACTGGAGCCAGCCATCCGCAAGGGTCGAAAAACTTGGCTATGGTCGATAGAACTTCTCTTTTGGTACACGATTGTTTTTCTTCGATAAGTGGCGAGGTAAAAGTGAAGCAGTCAGCTGATATATGCCATCTGATCCCCAAAGTCTTCGTTGAGGATTCTTCCGAAATATCCAACCAATTGACGGGTAAAATTTGTTCTGGAGGCAGGTCTTCAATCACCAAAGGATTATTCGAGCTCCATTTCCTAAGTTCGAAACCTGCTGAGTCCAGGGCTGAAATTAATTCCCTTCGGTAATTTACAGCTTCTTCTATGGTATGGCCACCTGCTAGGACATCATCAACGTATAAATTTTGTCGTATTATTTGCGAGGCTAAAGGGTATTTGTCTTTCACATCTTCCGCAAGTTGAAGAAGTGTCCGAATGGCGAGGAATGGGGCGCAATTTACTCCAAATGTGACAGTTAGAAGCTCAAAATCTTCCACTGGATCTTTTGGCGACTTTCGAAACAGAATTCTCTGATATTTGGCTTGGCTAGGGTCTAACAATATTTGGCGGTACATTTTAGTTACATCGGCATTGAACGCGTACTTGAAAAACCTCCACTTCAGTATCTGCAAAACGAGATCTTGTTGGAGAATTGGTCCAGGATGTAAAATGTCGTTCAAGCTTTTTTTGTTTGAGGTGGGGCTGGATGCATTAAACACGACTCTAAGTTTTGTGGTCACTCGATCTGGTTTAATCACAGCGTGATGTGGTAAGTAGTAATGAGGGTATTCATTTACTTCCGACGGCGAAATTTTCCTCATGTGACCTAGTTCGAGGTATTCCAGAATGGACTGATCATATTGCTCCTTAATTTCTGGTGTCCTAAGAAGTTTCTTTTCCATTCTATGGAATTGTGCCATGGCGATATTTCTCGACGTACCCAGTTCTTCACAAGTTTTGAACGACAGAGTGACGACGTATCTTCCAGAATCATGGCGACGAGTTGTAGCGCTAAAGTTATCCTCGCAGTACGTGTCTTCTTCTGACCTCAAAATCTTTTTTGGGGTCTCCTCCACCTCCCAAAAACGTGTTAGAATTTTTTCGATTGACACTGTACTGCACAGTGAAATTTGATTTTTATTTTCTATTTGTTGATTGACGGGTCCGCCAATCACCCAGCCAAAAACTGTTTTTTGTGCCATAAAAGATCCAACTGATTGCGTCGGAGCACCAATAGTGAATATTAAGGGGCCGATATCTATTCCAATCAATAGATCAACTGGCCGACTTGCATAAAAACGAGGGTCTGCCAGCTCCAATTTGGCAGTTTCATGCATTTGCAAAGGGTCCAATGTTCTAGGTGGTAGACTAGATGGAAGGGTCTTCAAAACAGGTGCCCATACTTCTAGCCCAAAACTAGGGTCCACGCGAGAACAAAGGTTAAAAAGACAGGCTTTTGTAGATGTTTCAGACACGGTTTGACTTAAACCGGTTACGTGCACGAGATTTCGTTTAGTTGGAAGCTTCAAACGATTTTTGAGTTTTTCCGAGATAAACGTGGCTTGAGATCCCGGGTCAATTATAGCACGGGCATCATATCTTTGTCCTCTAGATTCAATTTGGACAATAGCCGTAAACAACAAGGTTTCTCGATTTTGATTATTTTTACCCTCTTGGAGGGTCAAGGCAGTGACACTAGGAGATTCTAAGTTCTGTGTGGACTGTATCAAGGTTGTTAGGGCTGATGCACTTGTACTAGGGCGTACACCAGCCTGTGTTGTATCGCCACCTGTAGAGTTGGCCTCATTGCCTTTATGCAGCAAACTGTGGTGTTTAAGCTTACAATCTCTACAGGTGTAGCGACTTTTGCAATCTCTCACTCCATGAGCAGAAGAGAGACAATTGTAGCATAAATGTGAAACTTTTACGATATGTATTCGATCATTGATGCTTTTCGCAAGAAATTTTGGACAAACTCTCAAGAAATGCTCTTCTCTACAAAGTTGGCAGTTTGGCGTACCATTTGTATAAGAGTCTTCGCGCATTATTACATGATTTTTATTTTTAAACCCCGTGACATTTGAGTTCTGTGAAATATTTGTTTGAAAAGAGTTTACGCGAGTGTCTTTTTTTCCATAATCAGATCGAGGCTGATTATTTTTCGAGAAGGCAGGTTTTATATTTCCAACAGATTCTAGGGTCTTGAATTTGTGTGTCAAAAACGAATCAAATTCAGCCCAAGTTGGTATTGTTGTACAATCTTTTAAAGAATTTTCAAATTCTTCTAGAAAAGTGCGAGGTAGCTTCGTTGAGCTAAGGTAGACTAATATCGGATCCCATCCTTTGATGTCGATGCTGAAGGTATTTAGGGTTTGAATACATCCATTGACCGTGCGCTGCAACTTCTGTATTGAGGAACCAGTTTCTGAGGAGACCTGGGGCAAATTAAACAATGTCTTTAGCTGTTCGTTTATTTGCATTCGCTTGTTTTCGTAACGTGCAACCAAATTTCCCCATGCAATATCGAAACCCTCGTTTGTCAAAGGAACTTGGCTAATAATTTCCCTGGCTTCTCCTGCTGTTTTTTTGTTAAGGTGAAACAGTTTTTCAACCTTGCTTAATTTTGAATTATTTATGTAAATCGCCGAAAATAGATCTCTAAATGTTGGCCATTTTTGGTACCCCCCTTGAAATGTGTCAGTGTCGCAGGGTGGTACTCGAGAAATTGAAGAAAGATTATTATCGTGATCCTGTATCATCAGTGTCGATGTTCTTTCCTGCTTTTCCTTGGTTTGGCGTTCGGAAATTGTCTGGATCTCGTCATTCAATGCGCTGAGTACGTTTTTATAACTGGAGAGCGCCTCCTTGTAGTGTTTTCTCAACTTCGTCTTATCAATAGGTGTCTCTCCAGCTATTTCCTCTCGATCTCGGCACTCCAGATATGATCGCTTTACTTGATCCCACAGAGAATTGAGCTCCACTCGTAATACTTCCAAGGCATGTAATCTTTCTTCCGATTTTGTGACTGAATAGACGGATTCGAAGTCCATCAAATCATTGACACAGTTGACAAATTTGTCTGTCAATGCCTTTGCCATTTTTGCACCCTCAATATAGTAGCAGCAAAAAACTTTTTCAAAAAAAAATGCAGGAAATTTTTTCAAAAAATCGCCAAAAAGTTTTCAAAAAATCGCCAAAAAGTTTTCAAAAAATCGCCAAAAAGTTTTCAGAAAAATCGCCAAAATGTTTTCAAAAAATCGCCAAAATGTTTTCAAAAAATCGCCAAAAAGTTTTCAAAAAATCGCCAAAAAGTTTTCAGAAAAATCGCCAAAATGTTTTCAATAAATCGCCAAAATGTTTTCAAAAAATCGTCAAAAAGTTTTCAAAAAATCGCCAAAAAGTTTTTTTTAAAAAATCGCCAAAAAGTTTTTTTTAAAAAATCGCCAAAAAGTTTTCGAAAAATCGCCAAAAAGTTTTAGAAAAATCGCCAAAAAGTTTTCAAAAAATCGCAAAAAAGTTTTCAAAAAATTTCCAAAAGTTTTTCAAAAAATCGCAAAAAAGTTTTCAAAAAATTGCCAAAATGTTTTTCAAAAAGTCGCCAAATGTTTTTCCAAAGGTCGCCAAAAGTTTTTCCAAAGGTCGCCAAAATTTTTCAAAAAGTCGCCAAAAATGTTTTCACAAATTTTTATAAGGTCGCCAACAGGTTTACAAAAATTCTCCAACAATTTTTAAAAATTCGCCACAAAAATTTTCTCAAGGTTTACCAAGAATTATTCTAAATTTACGCAAAAAAAATCAACTTATTCAGGAATGGGTCAATTTATCTATCCAAAAAATAAATTGCTTCAAGTTGTGTTTCAAAGTTGTGTTACGGAATTTATTTCAAAAAAAGAAAATGGCATCCAAGTTAGCCATCAAAGATTTTTCCATCAAGGGGAATTTTCCAACATGCAAGTTCGTTGGAAAACAAAAATTCCAATTTTTGCGTATCAAAATTTGTCGAGAAAAAATTTAGAAGATTTAGATCTTTGGCATTGAAAATTTTTCCATTGCGAATTCACCCAACAATTATTTTTCGTAACATATAATTTTCCAAATTTCAAACTTTCAGTTTAATGGCGTCGTTTGCGACCGAAGTTTCCAGCAATTGGCATAAATTTCCAATGGAATGGAAGAAAAAAAGATGGCCGCTAGCGATCCAAGTAATAGTCAAGTGTCTATGTTGTTGTAGATTTTGATTCGGTCCAAAATGGCGTCGCAAGGTTACGTAATATAATGTATTTTAATTCGCACGTAACGACAAGAAAATTATGTCCAGGGTCTTGCAGCATAACTTTGCTTCAACGTCGGGCACGTAATAGCAGCCGTGCCGTGTCTATAGCTGCACCCTCATCATTTGCTTGTTTTTTTTGTGCTAAGTTCTTGGGTACTTACTACTTCTTCGCTGGGTTTTGTGGTTATGATTTGTACCTCTCACAGCGAATTTGTCCTTTTGAAGTCTTCTAGGGGTCGTTTGTGGCGGGGTCCTTGGCGTCCTTCAATATGGCTTCCAAAATGGCGTCCTCAAATATGGCGGTGGCTTCCAAAATGGCGTCCTCAAATATGGCGGTGGCTTCCAAAATGGCGTCCTCAAATATGGCGGTGGCGTTTTTTCACAATATAATTTTTTGCTTTATACACTTTTGCACTTTTTTGTTTAAGTGCACACACTTTTTTTCTCGGGTGTAATTTCACTTTCCACTATTCGGTTCGCATGGACCAAAATGTTTGAGCAAGGGCTTTTGTTTTTGTTGTCACTGGTTCTTTTTCTTTTGCTTCTCTTTGTTTAGTTTCTATTTTTTGTTGAGTTAAAAGTGTGTAATTTTTTGTTTGTTTAATTCAGTGTATGGTTTTATTTTGTGTTTCGAATTCAATTTGTAATTTAAATGTTTAGTGTTACAATGTTTATGTGTATAACAATTGTTTGTAAAAATGTTAAATTAAATGTTTGGTTTCACAATGTTTATGTGTTCACAGTGGTTTTTTGTACAATAATTGTTTGTAAAAATATTTAGTGTTCCCAAAATTTGTTTTTAATTTAAATGTATTTTAATGTTCTATGTTCACAGTGTTAGTTTTAATATGTTGCTTGTTTGTTTTAACAATATTTAAATTCACTTTGTCACGGGGGGAAAGAAATCAAACGCACGATTCAAATTCAAGTTTACAATTAAACTAATCTTCGCTTTGTGTGAGCCTATGAGCCGTTTTAGAACACACGCATAGGCTCGCCACAAAGCGACATTGACAATAACAAAACAAAAGGACAAGGGAGAATGTGCGAAAATATGAAAAAGGGCTTGTGTACACAACGGTGTCAATGTACTTGACTTTATTATTCATTTCGTTTATGCACACAAGCCATCGCACATTCTCGATAGAAACAGTGCTGCTACAAATTGTAGCACTGTTTCAACAGGCATCAAATAGTCAGATAGTTTAGTTTATTTTATTGGACCTTTTTTCAAAAACAATGACAGACATATACTAGATCTATGAACAAGAAATTGCTTATGACTATAATGTATTGTCAAATTATCAATAACGTACAGCTAACGGCACCAATCCTTTTCTGTGTATAGAAATATTTTTAATTTGTATGTAGATCTGATAAGTGTGTTCGCCCTTGCTCCCGAGTGGTCTTAGGAGTGAAATATCGTAGTAATTAGCTTTAAAGTATACTTATAACTAGCCTAAGTGGGTGAAGGGGAGGGGTTTATTACAAAAAAGGAGAAGATAGGGAGAAGATAGTAATAACCCAATCGAAAAATAGTCGGATATCATGGCACGATTACGTTTGTAATTGACGGTTACGTTCTCACCGGCATCATATTTGCAGAAATGCCGGTCCACAACCAAAGTGGCAGCTCTTGAACTTCTTCTGATTGCTCTTCGTCCTAAATGCGGCAATTTTGCTTGTTTACAGATAATAGAAGGCACAAATCCGGCCTTCCTCCTCTTCTGGCATTTCTTTGAATACATCCCATATCTAAAGTTCTTTCTTGCCGAAATTCTCGGTCAATGATCTTGCAGATCTCTTCTTATACGTTTATCCTGAATGAAATTAAAGAATTTTAAAATGACTTAATAATTATAAAGTTTATTTGTATAGTGACTTAAAGTATTACAATTGTTTTATGCGTATAAAATGTTAAGGAAAATTATTCCTTTTCTACTTGATAATTGTTTGAATTTTAATAACATTTAAGGGTATTTGAATATACTTTGTTATTTTATTAGGAAGGGAACATTTAAAAAAAAACCCATTGAATGTTTATTTGGACTAGATTTTGTAAAGCTACAAAAAATAGCTTCTTATCAAGTATAACACCAAAATATTTTACATTATTTTCCCAGGTAATATGGTGATTAATGAAAACAAGTGGCTTTCGTTTTCTGGTAAAGCCATATGCTTCTGTTTTTTCAGGATTTACTAGTATATTCCATTTATTGAAGTAGTCGTGCAATTTTGGCAGAGCAAGTTGGAAAGTGTTGGCAATGTTGCTAGCGTGTAAATCACAGCACAGTATTGAATATAACACTATATTATAAAGCATCGGAGACAAACAAGTTTCTTAGAGGACATCCGTTATCTATAAGTATACTTAGTTCTTGAAAGCAGGTATTTCCAACTCTGGATTATTTTAACAGTTTCATTTGAAAGGCCACTTCTTCATAATTTGAAAAGAAGTCCGTTGTGCCAAACCGAGTCAAATGTAGCTTTTATGTCTAATAGTATCGTTCCGGTGGACAGCGATTTTGTAAAGTTCTCGTGTACCAAATTTTTTATCTTTCAGAGTGGTTGGCTGGTGTAGTGCTTTTGGCTTCAGAAGAGTTCTGAAGCCAAATTTTTGTTGTGGTAAAATATGTTTTTTTTTCAAAAAACTGATTTTGGATCTTCAGGAGGTTTATGAATTTACGATTGTTTAGAAGCATTTTCAAGCATTTATTATTATTATATATATTTTATTTTGGGCGAGCATTTGTGTTTTAGCACACTGTAGTCGATTGCAGCTTGTATTTTGCCGTTACTTTAAAATGACTTGTATTTATAAATTTAATAAATAATTTGATTCGTGGCCACCTCGTAGATTCGGCTTAAATGTAATTTTTATTTCATCGGTTGCAGAGTCAGGTGATTATTTTAATTTTGTTACACCGATTCGTTGTTGATAATTGTTATATGATATTTATTGGCATCTCTGTATTATGCATCGGTTAATAAGGTGAATGTTCTCCCTACGTAATGGATATGTAGCCCCCACAGTTAGCAGCTGGTTTAAGAGGCTGCAATGGCTTAGTTGGTTAAAGAAAAATAAAATCATATATTCGTTAGTCTGTTTGTTAAATTATTTGTGATGTAAATCAGTAATTAATAATTTGTATTCATTATTTTCAAGCTGGTCGTATTAGTTGCAAAAAAAAAAATAATCGCAGAACTGAATAACTTTCCTGCCGACATTATTGTGAAACGGAGAAGGGTGCAGATGAAATGAGTAGCATGAGATGCTCTCGCCTGATCCCATAAGTTTGTAATAAGATTTTTCCTCAAAAGATTTCCAAATTGTCTTATTATGGATTTCAGGGAAGAATGGGACCGAAAAGCTATACCAGGAGCAGCTCCTGGCCTGAGCTTTTCAGTTCTGTAATCCACATTTTCAGGCTATACGTATTTAAATTGATCTTATGTTAATTTATTTTTTGGTTATGTCCTTACTTTGGGCAACGGAACAAAATGTGTCCTTAAATAGTTCACAAGCTGATCTCCGCAGGTTGTGGCAAAAGACCACGAAGACACACAGTATTCATATTCATTTAGCCCATAGATACATAAACCATTTTCCTATATTGTGTACCATCTTATCTTGACCGTAAATATCTCTTAACATATTCATATTTTGGATATTTCAGATCCAGTATACGCAAATAGCAAAGTGTGTTTTGGGCCTACAAAATATAAACCAAGTACGATCTTTCAAGATATTGAGACCAACAACACCAATAGTATGTGGAGCAAAAATATGGTGGCAGTATGCGGCAAAGTGTCATGGCTTTACTTTTCGTAGCAGAGAGGAAAAATGGAAAGTAGCCAAGGAAAACATAAGATACATATCTATTTATAAGCGTTTACTTATTAATCCATCGGAAAATCTTTCGAAGGAAGAAAAACACTTGAAAGTGGATATTGAAAAAAATAGAAGCCTTGACGATTTAAAAATACTACGGGGCATATGCTGCGACAATGTCTGTGTTAAAGGAATAAACATCCAAAATCGGAATGCTGTGCAAGGAAAGGGTATCTTGTATCACTGGTTTCCAAATTGGCTTGGATGGTACGGAAATTCCGATAATACAAATAGCAATACACAAGCACCTTTACCGAATGACGATACATACAAACACATTGAAGATGACATACTGAGCGCATTAAAAGAAACTATCGAAAATGAAACATTTTCAAAAAGGGACGCCATCTTTGGAAACATCACCTTTGCTCTATCTGATGTTAGAATCGCATTGAAATCAGCCCATAATGATGTCGTCATAATGGACATGGAATTGCAGCATCTATTTTGTTTTATAGAAATTAAGCCAAAGCTCACGTCGTATCGGGTTGGCATTTCATTAGGTTCCATTAGGGTGAATGATAAATTAACCGAATCAACAGAATTTCCATATTTGATAAGACCACAACATCATGAAAATACCAATCACAAATCATTGTATAATGAATTCCTGAACCTGTTTTCTAAAAAAGGATCAGATAATTTAGACGAAGATCCGTGGTTTCAATTACAATATGAAAGAAGTCCACCAGAGCATAAGTCCGATTACCGGTTAATTATAAAATCAAAAAGTCTTGATGTTGTATATAACGAAAAGACATTCAAGTGGCTTGTCTCGTTTTTGGTTAAACCAATAAGTGATCTGAAGGTCTCACGAAATATACTGAATGAGCACAAGGACAGAGCTGCCTCTCGGTTAAAATTTTTTAAAAATTGGAAAAGTGTACTGATAGGCCAAAAGGTATGCCAAATTTAAGTAATGAATATAATATGTGCACGATTTTTTTTATTATACTCTGCAGGATAACCGCAAAAGGTGGTCATTCGAAATTGATATCTCGGCACCAAGAATTATATGCGTAGACAATTTTCAAGAAAGAAATACTTCGGTGGTGTTAATAGATTTCGGTCGATTCCAGCTTTTTAAAAATGAACGTTGCTCTGACGACGTACATGTTATAGGCGCTGACAGAAGTGAAAAAGACAGTGACGACGAGCTGTTTATGACACCATGCTCGACTCCACCAGGATCACAAACAAGCAGACCTGATTCACCAATTGCAACTGTTGCTGTTGCATCTATGTCTGGAAATGATTCATTATTTTCAAGGTTTGTTATAAATAATGACACAGGACTGGAGAGTGTGTTATATGGTGAAATATACGATAAGTATATTATAAATCTTACTGATTTGCAAATACTTGTATGCAAGAATCGGGAATGTGGTTACGCATGTGCTAAAAGTTCTTCAAACTTCCATTTATTGGACAAATTTAATATATCGCTTCATTTGGAACGGAGGATAATTGAAACTTCTGATCCAGAATACCCTTCAGTTACACTTTTTGGAAATCTTAATAAAATTGTGGCTCACATCAATGAACAGAAAATATCGGAATGCTTAAGAATTATGAATCCAATAACATTCGACTTTCTTAAACAGCCGAAATACCCAAAGGTGGAGGAAAATGACATGGGCGCTGACAATGAACTGCTTGCGAATTCCAACACAACAATTTTCCAGTTTGTAATAGGACAAATCATTCTGGAAATTCAGTCGAGAGAGAAAAGTATAGCCGAAATACAAATAATAGGCGCTAAAGCAGGTATAACAAAAAAAGATAGCGAGGTTAACATTAGCATGTCTGTGCACGGGTTTCTTCTTGTTGATGCAATTCAGTCATTTGGCCCAGACTTCGAGCTGCTTATAGCTAGTCACCGGCACGTTGAGTAAGTTTAAGTAGTAAATATAAATCAATATTATATATTATATACATTTTATGTTTTCTTTCTATTAAGAATGGATAGCATGTCGGGAAGTTTAAAACAAAGCGAGCCATGCTCTCCTATTTCACCAGGTTCTCCGGATCCTAGTGGTTTCCACCGAGCTGCGAGTCCTCATGTCATAAACAGAGCTGTAAACGATTTGCAAACAGGTAACATTTAAATATTTGTTAGACTGTTCGGGACACCCGATTATTCGCCTTTTATCATCTACCGGTTTTTATAAAATTATCATTTTCGCTTAAAACTCAGTCATTTATTCTATTGCGGAAACCAAACCAGTGTTTCAATTTGATTTCACACAATTTTTTGCGTTTTCTCCATTGAAGAAATGTAAATTAATTCAATGTTACAATCATTTGCTACCAAAAAATGTACATTAGAGCATACTACCTTACTGAGATATGACGGGTAAGTACCAAAAGGGGGTACTTGAGGTCAAAACAGAAAAATTGGTATCTTCAAGACAAAAACATCGATGTATCGCATTTTAAGATCCGACAGAAGATATACAGAAAAATGTAAAAGACCTACCATACGCTTGGCAAAAAAACAAAAAGAAATTATATTTTTTTTGAGGTACGTCCTAATGTACATGTACATTCATTTGCAAAGGGACTAGAAACATTATGTTGACATTACGTTTAAAGTACTCAGTTCTACTATGGCAACATTTTCCCAATGTCCTTTTTGTGCTCGAAAAGTCGAACTGAGTACTGGGCCTAACTAAGGAAACCAAAAGACTTGTGACAGTTGAACGTTGTTTTTTTTTTATCAAGGAGTACAAGCATACAACGAAAAATATTTCCGTTGTCTTGCTGTGATCATACATATGTTGTTATAATTTCCACCTCTAAAGAAAAGTCTTAATATCTAATAAATTTATATAAATAATTCAGAAGCTAACTTTACAATTTTGGAGTCGATTGCCACGGTATTTCATTGTAGCTTGGTAGTACTCAATTCAAATTGGGCTATTTCGATCCATGTATAGGTAAAGCCCGCATTAAAGGACTGTAAGGATCGGTTCTTTTAACAACCTTATACTTCGATCGAGTTTAGCACATTATATTGAAATCAAAGTTGGCCAACTCTGTGCTTGTGGTGGTATATCCCTCATACAAGTGACCCTACCGCGTTAAAAATTTAACAGCTTTAGAAAATCTTACAGACGACATAAGTTTGTTTTTTGACGAACGTTCCAAACGCCACTCACACCCGCCCCTGCCGACCGAGGGGCCACGTCCCCATAACGTAGGGACAACGTACACATTATGGACCTAGAAAACATACACAAACTTAAATGTAACCTTTGCTTAGTAAAATATTAGAAACCAAAACCAATCGCTTTTTACAATATTAGAGACGAACAAAAAACATATGGGACGCGCAAAATAGAAAGGGACCTAAGGTTAAAACCCAGTTTTGTTCAGCCAAGCCATTTTAAATATTAGGTCCCTTTCTATTTGCGCTTAGAATCGTCGATTTCACTTTCATAAAACGCGCATATCTCTGGGAGGGAACACTTTTGGGGCAGGTGATCGATCTCATTCGATGCTCAGATGTTATCCACATCAAAAAAAAGTGAAAAGTTGATGAAAAGTTTTGTTCAGGAGAGCCATTTTAAAGATTAGGTCCCTTTCTATCTTTCTATTAGAATCGTCGACTTCACTTTCATAAAACGCGCATATCTCTGGGAGGGAACACTTTTGGGGCATGGGATTGGTCTCATTCGATGCTCAGATGTTGTCCACATCAAAAAAAGAAGAAAATTGAGTTTTTTTTACCCTTAGGTCCCTTTCTCTATGCGCTGTCACATATATTGTTGAGGTGACTGCCTCTGGCCGAAGAGTTTCGGGTCAATCCGGTACATCGAACCGGTAGTCGCGGACGAGCGTGATGACATTCGTCGCTCCTAAACCCTACTGACCCTAGAATTAAGGGATCTCAACTCCGAGATCAGTAGGATGGTCAACGAATTTAGCGGAACAAATGGGTAGACCACTTAAAACAGTGCAACTTAAGTTCCGGAATTGGTATGTTGTGGACAACGGTCAAATCGCACTCTAACCCTGTAAGGAAAGATGATCGGACAGCTGTCACGTTCGGTGATAGAACAGTGACAGATCCGAAGCGGTGCGCGTGTTATTTTAACCGGCTCTTTATTGACCACCCAGAGAGTGATAAGGCGAAAAGGAGAGTATTGCGTCGTATCCGCGCTCTCCGAGTCGAAGAGGCACCACCACAATTTCCGTTGGCGAACTTGCCCATGTCATCCGCAGCGCAAATCATCGAAGGCGCTGGGTCCGGACGGAATCTCAATGCTGATGTTAAAGCACTTGGATACCCCGGGAGTAGAGTACATGACCAAAGTGCTCAATCTGTCGCTAGGCACTCACGAAGTTCCCGATGCCTGCAAAATGGGCAGAATGGTCACGCTTCAGTGAAGCCAGGCAAAGACGCTTGAAGCACTGCTTCTCCCCAGCCTGATCGAACACTTTCCTATTGCTGATCATCAGCATGGATTCCGCAAGCAGCACAGCACAACAACTGCTTTACACGTCATCACCACACGTATAAGTCGCGGCCTTAACCAGAACAAGCCTAACGACAGGACTTGACCTTACAAAAGCCTTCGACATGGTCAAAATCAGTTTGAAACGTTGGGTCGTAAACTATATGTGTGGGCGCCAGTCATATGTAGAATTTAGAGACAGAAAGTCGAAGCCTCGTAGAGTTAAACAAGGAGTTCCCCAGGGTTGAGTTATATCCCCGGCTCTGTTTAACCTCTACCTCTCTAAACTGCACCACCAGATGGCGTTGAAATTGTGTCGTACACTGACGATTGCACAATTCTGCCGTCAGGACCTAAAGTGGATGACATTTGCGAGAAAATCAACTGTTACCTCACTGACTTAGAACGTTTTTTCACTGCAAATCATTAGCAACACTGTTTACTGCAAGGACCGCAGAGGTGCGGTTGTCACTCAATGTGAAAGTCGATGACGTCAACATCCCGACTACCAACTACTCCAAAATCCTTGGGGTCACATTGGACAGCTTTTAAGATCCTTTGCACATGCTACAGCTATCTGCGATAAACTCAAAAGTAGAAACAAGGTCCTCCAGTCACTTGCCGGCAGTACTTGGGGAGCCGACAAGGAAAACCTTGTTGACCTCTTACAAAGCGATAGGTCGGTCTGTAGCAAACTATGAAGCACCTGTCTGCTCGGCGAACATGAGTGCGACGCAGTGGAAGAAAATTCAGACATGCCAAAATGCCGCCCACATAACATCAACAGGTTGTCTCCTTATGTCTTCTGAAGACCACCTACATGAGGAGACGAAGGTCCTTAATGTGCGCAGACACAATTTCCTGCTGTCTAATACCTGCTAGGGTGTTTTCGACGCAGTCAACCTAACCACTATATTTTGGACATGATGCCTCCGCCCAGGCAGATCCGGTACGATCTTCATGATCTAGAGAGAGAGAGGTCCAGCGGTATAAGAGAGAACCTTTAGATGAACAAAAAACATATATTGTCTGTAGCAAACTACGCAGCACCTGTATGGTCGGCGAACGTGAGTACGACGCAGTGGAAGAAAATTCAGACATGCCAGAATGCCGCCCTTAGAACATCAACAGGGTGTCTTCTTATGTCCTCTGAGGACCATCTACATGAGGAGACGAAGGTCCTTACCGTGCGCAGACACAATTTCCTGTTGTCTAAGCAATACCTGCTAGGGTGTTTTCGCAGCAGTCATCCTAACCACCATCTCTTGAACAGGATGCCTCCACCCAGGCAGATCAGGAACGATCTTCATGATCTAGAGAGAGAGGTCCAGCGGTATAAGAGAGAACCTTTAGATCATCGAAACTATCAGGCAGGTTTGAACAACATTCACGCCGATGATGTCGCAGCAGCAGTATCCAGCTACCGTGTGAATGCAGTGCTAGGGGAACATCCCCCGGAGATTTCACCTGAGGAGAAGGTACTACCTCGGCAGACGCGCGTGGTTCTGGCGCAGCTGAGATCCGGATGGTGCAGCCGCCTCAATTCTTACTGGGCACGAATTGATGCTAACGTTCCGGACATCTGTCCCGCCTGCCATCAGGGACCACATGATGTACTGCACCTCTTCAATTGTCCGGCCAAGCCCACTCAGCTGACCCCCAGGTCTCTGTGGACGCATCCAGTTCAAATGGCGCGTTTCCTTCACCTGGATATCGAAGCAGATCCCCCATAGACGAACAAGACCTCAAAATAAATATATTGTTGTTACAACAACAACAACAAGAACCTTTAGATCATCAAAACTATCAGGCAGGTTTGAACAACATTCACGCCGATGATGTGTCAGCAGCAGTATCCAGCTACCGTGTAAATGTAGTGCTAGGGGAGCATCCCCCGGAGATTTCACCGGAGGAGAAGGTACTACCTGGACAGACGCGCGTGGTTCTGAAGCAGCTGAGATCTGGATGGTGCAGCCGCCTCAATTCTTACTGGGCACGAATTGATGCTAACGTTCCGGACATCTGTCCCGCCTGCCATCAGGGACAACATGATGTGCTGCACCTCTTCAATTGTCCGGCCAAGCCCACTCAGCCACGAGTTAAACTTATCAAACAGTCCGACCGATCCCACTCAGCCACGAGTTAAATCTAGCAAACATTCGTCGAAATGGATCAGCACATGCATAATTGTACTATTGGAAATCCAAGTGTAAAAACTCATGGTATCTTGAAGGTCTTAATGGGGCGTTTAGATTTTTATTATCATATATTCAGATGGCACAACTACATATCATCATCGTATTCATCATAGTTTGTTTACTCTTCCATGCGGGCCAATTAATAAGATTTAACCTGTTGTTGTAAGAAGGGAGTTCATAGGCAGTATTTCAATGTAGATTCTTAAGCAGAAAAGAAAAAATTTTGTCTGCACGGATTCAATTTTGTCAACATAATAATCGTATTGAGGATCCCAAAACACTTTCCATATTTTCAAATTAAAGCTGTTTCGTAGTATATAGATCAGCTAACTCCGTTGTCCAGCGCTTCATAAAATAAATGTCACCATTCGCTTTATTTGCCATAGTAATGATATGGATATTAAAATTTAACATTATAAAACTAAGATCAATAAATAAATCAACCGATGTCAATTCAGAGTCACATAATTTAAATTTAGTAGCCAAAAATCTACTACTAAGTAGTGTAGGGGTCATTTACAGTTCTTGATGCTCCTGGTTTCCTTCTTGTGAAGTCGACTTCTTGTGAAGTCGACGACGATCATAACGTTCACGAATACGAGAAGTCGTTGGTGATTTTTTACACTATTGGGTGCCATCTTTAGAAATGTAGTAGTTCTCACTTGTTTTCGCTGCATCATTTTCTTCCTCTTTATCATCGTCGTCATCAATATCTTCATTTATGTCTACGCGTCCTTCAGTTTCGGCATCCGACTCTTCAGCGGGTTGGTATGTGCATTCGTTATCAACCTTACCTTCATGACCAAGTGCAGAAACATCAACTTCATCATCCATCTCTTCATCCATATAGTCTGCAAATCTGATATCAACTGTACGCCTTTCATCCGCACTAATTTGCTGGTAACGTGTACTACGACGTACAACCATTTCAGAAATGTCTAAATTACTTTCATCTGTCATTTTTATGATTTTCTTTTTATTTTATTTGCACTACAATTTGACACACGATATTACTGTTCACTGTCTAAACGTTGTATGATTTGGTTTACGACACTGGAACCTCTTATATACTCATTCGTATGTATACCTCTGTTGTAGCTTACCCAGTTGCTTATACAATGTACACATGCGCATATGTTCATTTAGGCATGAAGTAAATTCATAGAACTGGTTTGTTATGCTTTCAAGAAAAGGCACAATAAAAAGAAAACAAAATGTAACGATAATTCAAAGAACACTTTAGTGATGTGTTTGAACAATAAAAAAAGTATAATAATGTCAAGAGAGCGTGCATTTATTAGTCATTTCATGAAAATGCAGTACAAGGTCCCTGCGTACCTTGCCACACGTCCACGTACTAATTCCTCAATAAAAACTAAACTATTGGTCGGATTGCCTAGATTTTTAAACGATTCTCCACAAAATTCTCTTGGAATACAGGGTTACTTCTGGGGTACCTTGTCATGGCCGAAATAGGAGTAATTTCCAGGGACCTTCTCACTCATGTAAAAGTGTGATACTGCGATGTTTGTCTTGAGGAGACCAATTTTTCGGTCAAAAGTTATTGTCCGCAAGTACCCTCTTCAAATATCCGAAAATTCAAGCTCGCACAAAGTCATAAAACTATTGCTATGGAAGTATGTCAATAATTTCAGCAAAACAGCTTTGAAAATGGGTTTGTTTATGTAGCCGAACGTAGGGGGTGTCTCTTCAAGTTGTTAGTTGTATTTTCGGTGATTACTGTTGGATTTAATGTGTGTGCGCTGTTTTTGTCTTTTAGTGGGGCTACAATATGGTAGTAGCAACTGTGATACGATGGGTATGTACTAAAAGAGGATACATGAGCTCAATAACTTTTGATTCAAAAAAAACATCGCTGTATCACACACAAATATCCGACTACAGATGCAGAAAGTATAACGAAATAACTAAAAGAGCGACCGATACGTTCGGCAAAAAAAAATCGAAAATGATTGTGGCTACATTCTTTTTATTGTCAATAACACAAAAAACGTCTAAAACCGCATAAATTCAGAAAAAGGTACTACAAATTCAGATGCTGAAAATATGTAACCATTGAGCAAATATTTCCTTTCAAATAATACCAAAAATCGAAAGTCAGGAATCTGACCAAATTTCAGAACACCCTTATTCGAGGGTTGCTAGTTATATTTCGGGCCCGGCAATAAAAACACAATAACTTATCATTGGAAATGGTTTTATTGATTTCCAAAATATTCTCTTTTGCGATCAATACAATTTTGCATGCGCACAAACCAATTTTCGAAGCACTTTTTCCACTCCGATTGAGACACATCCAAAATAAACGCTTCAACAGCTGCTTCGGGCGATGAAAAACGTTGGCCACGCATTTTTTTCTTGATGCTAGGGAATAAGAAGAAGTCATTGGGCACCCAGTCAGGGCTGTACGGTGGATGGCCCATCAATTCGACATCTTAAGTGGTCAGCTGATGTGTGAGAGCTCGCGTTGCCGTGATGCAAAATCCGTCTTCTCTTATTATCTTTACTCATTTCTTCGAACAATGTTGGCAAACAGATGGTTGTATAGCACTCAGAATTGACCTCCTACGTTCCACTAAAGGCACTGTGGCAACATGGCCGGTTATACCGAAAAACGCAATCATTTGCTTCGATGTACTTCTTTCACAAACAACTTTTGTTGGATTTGGCTCGTCTTGAAAGACCCAATTGCTGTTTTGTTTCGGGTTCATATGCATAGATCCATGATTCGTCACCTGTGACAATGTTATACACTGCCTTTGAGCTACCGCAAAAGGCAGTCCATACGAGCCTTTTTTTGAGCATTCCTCAAATTATGTGGTATCCAACGAGAACAATTTTTTTTCACGGCCGAATGAACATGCAATATCTTATTGATGCTTCTCATACTAATGCCCAAGGATGCCCCAATCTCACGGTATGTCACATGTCGGTATTGCTTAATCAGTTCACGCACAGCATCGATAGTTTCTGGCAAAGTGACGGAAGTTGGACGTCCTTCATGAAATTCATCCTGAAGCGAACGACGTCCGAGACTGAACTGTTGTTACCAGCGATTAACAGTGGTTTTTGATGATGCTTTATCAAAAAGTCGAAACAAGTTAATTTAAACACTCTTGTCTCGATAACTCACGCCGAAAATCGCACGAAAACGTTCACGGGATAATTCCATTTTTGACTGAGAAAATTTTTTCAACATACTGTAAACAAAACAATTCGCCCTCAAATGACGAAACGTTCTAAGTGAAGTTATGCTAAAAACTGTCGAAGTTTCCAATGGAAGTTCCAGTTTGCTTCTGGAACCACTAGTATTGTCAGGACCCGAAATATTAATTGCAACCCTCGTGCAGTTCGAAGATTATTGTGAGTTATTTAACAAAGTTTTACTTGGGACCTGCAATGCGGGCCGGTTTCAGCTAGTTAATATAAATAACTTGACGGCGGACAAAACTAGACGAATCAACATGACTGCCTGGGCGCCGCGAATATACGGATTATCAAAAATTCCACAAGGATGGAATGCCTCTACGACAAATCTTCTCGTCGTAGATACGCCTGCTTATGGACTTTCTAAATATATCGTAGATATATTAAATAACTTATCGAGGGATTTCCAATACAATATAAAGGACGCTATAGAATTTAAATCAGAAATTAAGAATGAATACATGATGACGAAGTATCAGTTTTATTAAACGTGGTCTCCTTATTCCCGAGTTCTGGTTAACTTTGCTATCTCCACGATTAAAGAAATGGAATATTATACATTTCTCTTTTATTATACTATTCTCTTTTTACTATTCATTAACGACTTGCCCGACTCTATTATCAACTCTAATTTACTAATGTTTGCAGACGACGTTAAATTATTTTCCTCTTATGCTAGCTTTGCGGACAGTCCATACTGCAGGGTGATTTGGACAGATTTAGTACTTGGTGTGAGTTTAATTTTATGGAATTAAACCTTAAAAAGTGAAAGCATATGTGATTTTCTAGACGTAGTTTGTTGGCTACTAAATTTAATTTATGTGGCTCTGAATTGGCATCGGATGATTCATTTATTGATCTCGGTTTACTATGGTATATAAAGCGTATGGTGTCTTTTATTTTGTGAAACGCTGGGCAAACGAGTTTACTGATCCATATACTACGAAACAGCTTTATATTTCCCTAGTTAGGCCAATTTTAGAATATGGACCAGTGGGTTGGGATCCGCAATATGATTACTATGTTAACAAAATTGAGTCCGTGCAGAAGCAATTTTTAATATTCTGCTTAAAAGGTCTTCACTGTATACTGGTTATGAACTTCCTTCTTATAATGTCAGGTTAAATCTTATTAAATTGCCCTCATTGAAGAGTAGGCGAACTATGATGAATACGATGATGGTATATAAAATTATATGTGGGGTTGTGGCTTCTGAATACTTAATATCAAAAATTTCTATTAACGTTTAGACCTACTAGATACTATCAGTTCTTACACTTGGATTTTCAAAGGCACAATTATGCATGTGGTGACCCATTTCGTAGAATGTGTGCTGGTTTTAATTCGTTATATCATTTAATTGATTTCTCCTTAGGTTTTGATTCATTAAAAACTGTAATAATTTTTTATTTAAACTCATTACACCGAGGCTCATTGTCTTCATAACAATTTAGGCTGCTATAAACAAATTTAGTAATTGTTATTATTCCTAAATACTTATGTATATTATGCTTTATGTTATTTTTTATTAGATTTTAATATTGTAATAAAGAAAGGTGGTGGTTATATTTTGATTTTGTATTGCATGCTTCTAGTCCTTCTCATACTTTGATTGGATTGTAATATTGTATTAAATTAAGGTGGTGGTTATATTATAAAGTATTAAATTTGGTGTTTATATTTTCTAGTGATTATTATTATTTTTTTTTGTACCGATTGGCTGTTGATTAATATCTGTAGCTAATTTACATGGATGACGTTTCTTGTCATCTCCATTATGGATCGGTCCATAATGTGTACATTGTCCCTACGTCATGGGGACGTGGCCTCCTCGGTCGGCAGGGGCGGGTGTGAGTGGCGTGGGAACGTTAGTGCAAAAGGAAATGAAATAAAAAGAAATTAATGTCGAGAACACGCTTTCAGTACTGAATTCGAAAATGGCAACAAATTGGCACATTTAGACGCGATAGTACATAAACGTCACAACACAATAAAGCTAGACTGGTATCAAAAACTGACCGCATGTGGAACATTAATACAATTTTTCTTCAAATATCCACGACGCATAAAAATCAACACGACCACAAATCGTATCTACCGAGTACTAAACACCAGCGACATATAGTTTCACAGTGTCAATGAACATAAATTACGACGTATTCTAAGAATGAACGACTTTCCAAACAAAACAATTGACGAATAAATCAGGCATGTAAAAAGAAAACATTAAGTTGATAAAAGATCCTGAAAATATTAAATCGACAACCTATGTTTTTTAAGCGAATTTGTCACTCCGACTTTAAAAACAAAGACCATTGTCAATTAGTGTTAAAATCGACTAATATAATGAATACATTTAGTATGACAAAAGAAGACAAATCAAACGAAGAATACAAGCTTTAAAGTAAAGGCGGCAAGTCCAACGTATGTCACATGGTATAGTTTGGCCAAAATTAAAGACATCAGTCCGATCAAAAGGCTACCCACAGACCAATAGAACAAAAACAGCACTTGCAACACACTGTACCTTGAAAGGGCACAAGGCAAATTTTCATTACGTAGGCATACTGACACAGGAGAATAACTACCAAATAAGAAGGAGAATACTAACCAATCAATATCCCGAATGACGAGAGCAACGAAACAGTATCTTAAGTTGCAAAAAAAACATCATAGCGCATAATTTCATAGTTTTGTTTAAAATTTAATTATGGTAATAATTGTGTCGTTGGTTTTTGTATTTTATTGAGTTTTATGTATTTTAGTAAATAATTTTAGTAAATATTGGAAATCAATAAATTCATTATAATAAAGAAAAATATCTGTTTTTTTTATTTGTTTAAGACCAAAAGTAAAAAAATTCAGCAAAAAATAGCGTTCACAATAATTTATTAAATTATTTTTATTAAACCGAACACTATATTTCTTTTTTACAGGAGAGGGATTAGGCTTCAACGTTGATGATGCCCTTATAACAATCGATGTTAATATCATAAACTCTTCAGACGTCTTGGAACCTATTCAAATCGCAAATATTACATTCAATAACCTGGACGTCATAGGTAAAATCACATTTTAATATTAAATGTCAATATTTGTAATATATCACATTTTAAATCATTTTTGCTGCAGCCAACCAAGAAACTATTGTTGAACTTCTGGGCTTTGGAAAGCGTATTTTAGACAATTATCGAATGCTGAGAAGAGATATTGCAAAAGAAGAACTCGAATGCGTGAATTTAGACAATGCTCAGAAGAGGGAGACTGAACAACTCAAATCGGAGATAAGTTTCGATTTTCACCGTCTTAATATTCTTGTTTTAAGAAGTACTCGCATTGAGAACATTAATATTGGACGAAAAGTTGGAACACTGACCATGAGTGAAGCCAAAATACAAGCTTCGCTTGGGAAAGAAATGTGCATTTCTGGTGCTTTAGGCGGCATACAAATAATCGATATCACTCCCGAGGGACACAACCATCAGCGTATATTTTCTGTAGGCAAGGATGCTCTGACAGACCCTCCAAAACTGTACACAAATGATGTTTTGCATACACTAACCAACGAAATGTACAGAAACGACTTCGATGATGAATATGAGTATACGAATGCGCTTAGTTTCAAAATAATACAAGCCAAACCTTCAGCCGTTGTGATAAAGATTCGAATGGCGTCGGTATGGTACACTCACTGTCCTAGATTCATCGAAGAAATTTACTTGTGTGTCAAAGAGTTCAAACAGTATTTTAAGTAAGTATCATTTAAAAATTGTACTTGCATATTAATATTTTGTATATATACAATCGTTACTATTTCGGTTTTCCATTAGGAAAACAATTGTTAAATAGAATTAAAATTGTGCCGTTGAACTACGCATACATATTTCTCAGAACGTTCCATTAAGGAATTAACGGGAAAACCTCATTCGAATCAGTGAGCTGTGCACTCCGAGCTGGGAGATAAACCTCATACTTGTAAAGTCGCCGCCGTTTACGTGTTTAAATCTGGCTTCACTTGCATGATATTTGTGCACAGTGTAACATATACAGGGTGTCCGTCGGGAAGGTATACTACTTTGTTGGTTTATAATTTTTGATTTAATGAAAGAGACTGGATCTTACTTATATATTGATAAATGTTTTATTTAATGTCGGCAATTATGTATGGAATACAAAATCAGATAAATGAGCGCCTCTGTTAGCCTCACAAATGCGAGCCCTTTTGAACACATTTTACATAACATTCTCACTAATTTCTCGCGGTATTTCCTTGATTTCATCTCGAATGTTTTTTTGAGTTGCTCAAGCGTTTCTGGTTTGTTTGCAGATATCCCCACAAAAAGAAGTCCGGAGCAGTCAAATCAGGCGACCGTAATACCACATGTTAATCAAGCCCAAAGCATGCAGTTCTGGTAACATAATTGTAACATATATGTACGGCGGCGTAAATGGTCTTGTGGAAGATGCTCATGTGTCAACTGAATCTTAAAAAAAAAACAAATACAAATCCTTGTGCAAAATTGTGGCCAAAGTTGTTCTTTGAAGACCAAGCTCCTGAGCATGCGTCGAATTAAGGTTAATGGATTGTTTTGAACACTTTCTTGAGCAACAGTAATGTTTTTAGCCGATCTTGCAGTAAGTTGTGGCCCATGCTTGGGCCTATCAGCTACAGACCATCTTTCTTCGAAATCATTCACTACACGATAAATATTGCGTTTTGGTGGAACGTTGTTTCTCCCAAAAAGTTTACGTAACTTTCTCATCGTCACAGTAATCGATGATCGATATTGATAAAATGTGTTAACGATTAAAACATGTTGCTTTGTTGAATATTTTTTATAATAAATTTGCCCACATCTCTACTTTACCACTGCCAAATATGAACTGTCAAGACTAATGTTTACCAAAATGGCCGCAAAACAAAGTAGTTTACCTTTGCGGCGGACACCCTGGGTTTATTTGATTTAAAGAAAATTACAGAATGGTAACCACTGCAAATCGGCACACAGTGGGATTTGTTCGTACAAAGTTTGGCAAAAAATATAAGTGCTGTAGAATGTTAAAATTTTGCTCTGAGCCGTTGGTTAGCTTAATTAAGTAAAGTAAAGTTTCATCAAATTTGGCCACGCTCTCTACCCACCGCCCATAGAACCCAAAATTTATTTTTGGCGCATACTTTTTGAAATTTGGCACAGAGACATAACCTAAATTAAGAATAAAATAATGTTTCATCAAAATTGGGCACTCCCACCGCCCATAGAGTCCAAATTTATTTTGGCACGTTTTGAAATTTGGCACGGAACATTTTATTACCTCAATTAATGCCCACTACTCACCGCCCATATTATATTTTTTCCCAAACTTTTTGTTTCTTTAGCAAAACTATTATTTAAAAAATAAATTTTAGTACATGCATTTAAATATAGACTTTTACTCATCATCTATCATTTCTGTAACTATATCAAGTTCCAGAACCTGTTTTGAACCGGGGTTGACATCTAATGCTTCCTTTAAAAGGATCTGACGATAGTCGATGATCGATAAAAAAAACGTCTGTATTTGTTGCAACTCTATCACACATTCTGGAGAACCTTAATCTATAATTTCTATAATCTTTATTTCTGGCTTCTTCAGAAAGCATGCCAGTAGGAAGTATTGCCGCATCCATGAAATCTTTTCCGTGTATCAGTATTTTGTGTACTGTTACTGGCATATACTACCAACTATATTTTTTAACAAAAAGTTTTGCTGTATCTTAAGCAAAATTCTTGGACTTCAAGGAATTAACTTTTTTGCCACAAGTTATTATTTGTAGTATAATGCGAAATCGAATTATTAGTTGCTGCTCTACACCATGGTCACATGGGCAACAAGTGCGGGGTTAGAAAAGAAACGCCTGGACGTATTTCCATCGTTAGTAGACCCAGTACCTTGTTAAACTGCATCCACTCGTATACCCAGCTGTTCCTTTAAGGCCTTCTGAGTTCGAAGATTATTTTCCAGTTTAAGATTTTTGTGTTCGTCATTGAGCGCCGACCATCTTTAAATGATTTGTTGTAGGCAATATGAAGTATGCACTCCATAAATTTTATGCGAGCATGTAATGAGAAAACGCCCATTTTGATTGCATCACCATCAATAGCTTTGCTTGAAACTAAATTAAGATTATTTATTTTAGTATGTTTTGCTTTGCAAATGTAAGAAACAGCTGCTGAAGATGTACCTGTAACAGTTTGAGCTGTCTTGCCATCTAACACTGTAAACACGAAATAATGCTTGCTTACTGTGCGCTACAACGGTATTTCTCAAAGCTGCAATGTCTAAATTAATTTCTTTAACAAGGCTTACCACTTTTTCTTTTGTTTCTTTATAAATTCTTCTTGAGGAATCGTCTGTAGACTAAACGGAACAATACATGACAGTAACAAACTTTTATCGCTTACATCAGCCGCTAAACTTTGATTGTACGCAACATGTCTAGAACCATCACAACCCCACTACATGTAAATTCTACATTAAATTCTTCATCCGGGAAAGTTTGAAATAATCGGCTTAGCGTTTGATCCATTAATCCAGCTTTTTCTGATATTTCAATTTCATCTGGATAGCAATGCTTTTTTTCTACTCTGACGTTTGCATATGATCGCAAAATATCGTATCCTTCATTTTTGAGAAAACTTTGGATGGCTTCATACTTACTCTTTGTAAGCTCTGCATCCATCATCATTCCTAGTACAGCTGGCGAACGAATATAACATCGAATTGGTATATTTCCACCTATTACTATACTTGCCATTTTCAAATGTTCTGGTGAATATTTTGAACTTGACAATCTTCGAAATGTGAAATGAATGAAAGTTGAACAAATCGAGTCATTACCGCCAAAAAGATGTAAGTGCCAAAAACAAAATTTTACAGGAGAAGGGTTTTTTTAATTACCTTTGTTTTAAATTGTTGTTATATAGCCATGAATTTCACTATTTAAACAACTTTTTATACAATGAAAAAGATCCAATAAATTTTTTTTACATATCTACAATATAACAGCTTTTTTTGGCGCTTACATCTTTTTCGCTGTCATGCTGGCAACCTTCGGCGTTACGTTGTCGCGGTTACATTAAAATATCTTAAAGAAAAAAATTCAGTTTCTGTGTTCATATATTTTTTATTTAAATATTTATGCATATATACATACAAATTATTGGTTAAACCGTAAATTCAATGGTTTATATAAAAATATAAAATAAAGAAATTAATAGCTTTAGTCTTCATGGTCCATTTCAGGGAGTCCATCTTTTATAGTATTATCGAATTTTAAATTTAAATATTCATTATGAAATTGTTCCGGTATTGTGTTTTTATCGCAAAGGGATTTCAAATCTTTGTATTTTCTTGAGGAAATTTTCAATTGATGATTATATAACTTAAGAGTTCCGTTAGTTACTATGGTGGAGTTACGTCTTGATCGTGGAATCGAGTTTAGATCATATTCTCTCAGTTCAGAATTGTCAAAATATCCGTATTTAACTTTTATAATAGGGTTATTTTTTTCAAATGATTTTCATTGACTGGGAAAACATTGCTTGCGCAAATGTCTTCAATCTTTAAAATCAAAATGGTTCATTAGAATGTACTTATAAGGGGCTGCCTAGTTCTCGCGTATGATATCATATATACCATTCACTAGGGGCATAAACAGTTCTATCACGAATAAATGATTCAATAGTTCTATGAACTGAGTCAGCGGGCATCCAGGTAATAAATTTTTTTATTGTTTGTTAACTCTAAAAAAGTCTGTGCATTGGTGTCCAAGCTATTATAATGTTCACAAGTTACGCATTTGTCTTTTTTTTTGACAAATGGAAACCAATATGAAAATCATTTTTAAAAATGTAACGAAAAACTCTTAAAGATAATTGATCCGTTTCTTTCCGGGTAGTTTTCAAATGCTCTCTATAGCATTTATAAACACCTTTTATGTTGCAAAATTCTTGTGGAAGGTACAACTTGTCGCTATGATTCCGACAGTAATGCGAGAGAACTGCTGGCAAATGCTCAATAAATGATTTTAAAAGTGCCGCCTTAGCCTCGTCGGACTTATTATGAGGCTTACGATCCTTCTTATTGGAATTACAAGTTTTTAACAAAGTTTTTTTATTTCTGGCGGATAGAAGATATGTTTGTGAGATGTGAAGTGTTTTCAGTAAAAACTGTTGGCACACTTTAAAATTGGTGTCATTGTAATTAATATCGTAACTATAGCTAAACTGATTTCTGGAAGCATTTCCTTTTCTTCTGTTGACACACTTACGGGTAATACACGAAACGCACCAGTCTTTCTGTCTATCTGTGTTGCCTATGCCCCAAAAGTGCTCGTTTATTTCATTTCATTTATTTGTATGTATGTCATTTCGCTGTATAGATTTGATTACAATGTATAAAGAGTTTAGGAAAATTTTTCCTTTTATACTTAGTGATAATTTTTGAGTTTTGACTTTACATTATGTTTTAAATGGAAAGGAAAAAAATACAAGCAAAACCTTTTTAAAACTAAATAATTGACTAGAGAAAATGCATTTACTTAAGTAAAGTTAAGATGAAATCAATTCATTGATGTGAGCATAACGCGAAGATATACATCTTCGATCGAATTGTGTCGCCATTTTTGTAATTTTTTCTTTAACGAGCTGGAATCCAGATAGAGCGTGCAGTCTTTGAGTAGAGTAATGCCGCGGAAGGTTGAATATCATTTTTAGAAGTTTATTCTGTGAAACTTGTAATTTGTAGATATGGCAATAAGCCGAAGACATCCATAGCGGTGCACAATAAAAAATTAAAGGAAAAAATATTGCTTTTAATACCAATTTCTTATTTTCCTTGTTCATAGTGGATCTTCTGTTGATTAATGGATACAATATTCTAGTGGTTATATTTACTTTATTAACAATATACGAAACATGATCGCCAAAATTTAGTTTCTTATCC